>CM070784.1:61883584-63243584 GCA_036346955.1 Dipus sagitta
AGACCCTGTCTCAAAACAAAAAAGAAGGAGAAGAGAGAAGGAAAGAAAGAAAGAAAACAAACCAGACTTACCAGGAAATGAGATTGTTCTCAGAAGTTAAAGACAGTTCCTTGTTAAGCCTGCTGGCTTGGGTTCAATTCCCCAGTACCCTTGAAAAGCCAGATGCATAAAGTGACACGTGTGTCTGGAGTTTGTTTGCAGTGGCAAGAGGCCCTGGCCCACACATACACACACACACACTCTCTCTCATAAATGAAAATAATGCTTTTTAAAGATGGGATAACAGCTTGACAACAGATTTCTCTGATAGTCTTCCTATTGGTGAATTCCCACCCATTGAGTCGAGCCTGGGCCAGCCTTAGTGACTCACAAGTAACACGAGGATGCTACAGACCATCGTGCAGCTGCCTGACTTCAGAAGCTAGCCAGAAAAGGCATGAAGCTTCTGTCTTGTTCACTGGAAGCCTCATTCTCAGAACCTTAAAAGTGAGAATTTCAGCTACTCTCCACCCACCATGTTACAAGATTCTAGAAGATTCTACCAGCTAGCTATTAATATTCTACCTAGTTATTTGGATCTTCCTAGTATAGATACATACCAGATCTTACAGAGACAAGCAATCTCCTCTGTGCCCTATGCAAATATCTGACTCATACGATTGATGAGCATAATAAACTGGTTGTTGCTTTGTGCCACTAAACTTTAGAGTGGTTATGCCATAGCAGATAACTGAAAATATAGTCTTTTTATAAGTCAGCCTACAGCACAGTGTTAGCCTAGACAACCATGTGTTTTCCTGCTTTGTTTATTTTTACTAGGGTGTAATAAGCTATTGAGGGAAATATCTCCCTAGCTAGAACAGTCTGGAAGAGGAGTATTAAAACATCAGGTAGAGACACAATCAAATTATTATCAAGCAATTGCAGCCTGAAAAGAGTAGGCACTGATAGAATCTCAGAGCCTATTACTTTACTGTGTCATTGCAAACTAACAAAAACACGAGTCAGACATGCAGTCACAAAGGGAATCAATACTGGCTCTAAAATACATTACAGGGCATTTAAAAACAAATATATAAAATCTGCTTTAAATTGATTCAGCCTCAACATGGAGTGAAAACTGCTGTGACAATTTTCACATACAATGTCAAGAGAAAAGAAAAGGGAGGGATGACTGCGGGATAAGACAGCCTGGGGTGAAATGGTCCTTCCACTTAAATTCGCTTTGTCTCAGCAACAGATGCCACTGTACAGATGTCAAAAGCTCTGCTCAGGAAAGAAAAATCAACATGCTCCAACAAGAAGAGCTAGAGAGTTAAGAATAAAGCCAAGGGCTCTTTTATGCCAGTTCTGCTTCCTAAATCTATGCAGAGGGAGCGTGGTATTTCCTGGTTGGTGGTTTTTGTTTTTTTTTTTTCCAAGGTTGTCACTGGAACAATTCTAGTTTATGAGTAATTAACACAGGTTTAATGAGCACAGAATATACATGATGTACCCTGAAGACCAAAGTCATGCATGGTCCTAACTGAGTTTACATATGAGGAAGAGCGAGATGGGAGCGGTTGTTCGAAGGAGAAGGCATTCCGAGCTACGGGCAAAACTAGTTGCTGAACATAGACCCATAGCAAAAAAACTTGAATTCAATTTAATTTGGACAGAAGGTAGCCCACATTATAACCTGAGTTTTAAAAATATTTTTATTTATTTGCAAGCAGAGAGAGGAGAGACTATGGGCATGGCAGCATCTCTTGCTGCTGCAAATGAACTTCAGACACATGAGCCATTTTGTGCATCTGTCTTTACGTGGGTACTGGGGAACTGAACCGAAGCTGGCAGGCTTTGCAAGCAAGTGCCTTTAGCTGCTGAGCCATCTCCTCAGCCCCAATTTTCTAATATTTTAAATATTTTACTTATTTATTTATTTGTAAGGGGAGAGAGAGAATGAGAGTGAGCATAGGTACACCAGGGCCTAGTGCCACTACAAACAATTTCCAGACACATGTGCCAATTTGTGCATCTGGCTTTATGTGGATACTGAAGAATTGAACCCAGGCTGTCAGGCTTTGCAAACAAGTGCCTTTAGCTGCTGAGTAATCTCTCCAGCCCTGTCCTGTTATTTTATTTTTTATTATTGACAACTTCCATAGTTGTAGACCATAAACCATGATAATTCCCTACTCCCCCCACTTTCCCCTTCACAACTCTTCTCACCATAATATCCCTTCCCCCTCTCTATCAGTCTTTCTTTTATTTTGATATCACCTTTTGTCCTGCTATTTTAAATCCATGACTATAATACACACACACACACACACATACTCCTTCCAAGATGATGGTCTCCATAGACAGAAGAATATTTGATTGCATTCTCTTTAAGAGAAAGAGAGAGATATGGGGAGGGAGGGAGAGAATGGGCACACCAGGGCTTCCAGCCATTGTAAATGAACTCCAGACACTTGTGCCATCGGCTTACTTGGGTACTGGGGAATCAAACGTGGGTCCTTAGGCTCCACAGGCAAACGCCTTACCACTAAGCCAACTCTCCAGCCCTTGACTGCATTTTAAAATCCTTCAACTCATTCTTCAGGTATGTTGCCACACCGCAGGATACAATACACATCAGTGAAATTAATGACCACAGTGTGTGTGATGGAGATGCTGCGCCGCAGAGCAGCAGCCCGGGAGGACGCGGACTGTGCGTTGGGCTCTGCCCACCTCCGTCCCTGGTGTGCGCTGCTCCTGCTCTCCGCTTCCCACTGAACAGGCTGCTCCAGGGTTTCCCTGAGACGCGAGGGTCACCTCCAGCTCCGCGAGGGTCACCTCCAGCTCCGCGAGGGTCACCTCCAGCTCCGCGAGGGTCACCTCCAGCTCCGCGCTGCATCGAGAGCTGTGTGGTACAAAGGCTTTGTTCTCTGGGCGAACACCTCTCCCTTCTCTCTGAACTCATGGTGTCATAGATAAAGGTGATGTGTCTCACCTCTCACATATCACGAGCCCCAGCTTCGTTATCTTGCTTCCAGGTACAAAGCAGGCACCTCAGACGTGGGGCTCAGTGTCGGCCTTCACAGGGTCCTTTTAAATGTTGATTTATTGACTCCAACATATGAAAGGAAACCTGCAAACGGGAAGGGAAAGAAAAGTTAATAAGTGCCTTCAAAGCAGAGTTCTGCTCCTAGATGAGTGCCCCTCCACTCTCACACAGCTGTGCAGAACAGGCTCTGTGCCGTCGGGGCGCAGGGGAAGCTGTTTTTCTCTCCAGTCTCATGCTCCGTGTTCCCGTCTCCAGTGTTGAGTCCTAACATGGCCCTGGGTTTGCTCAGTTTGTTTTCTTACGGTGCTGCCATGGAGCCCAGAGCTGTGCATGCTAGTAGACAAGTGCGCTACCACTGAGCTACATCCTCGGCCTCGAGGCCGTGATCTTGTCACATGCCTGGGAGTGGGAGTCTGACTCATTTGCAGTTCTAGAAGTAAACCTTAGTTTATCTAATGTTGCTGTCATTCACTTTGTCAGTGACAGTTCTGACTGGTACAACACAGCGTTCATGTTCTCGTTCGTGAGCACACGAAGTATATCAGGTGGACTGTGACCACTGCTTCCTGCCAGGATCCTGACTCGTAGGCTATTAAGTCCATTATAGTGGAGGGAAACAGGAAACCTTAATCTGATCTGTAATGTGTTTCTCCTGCGTTTGTAGAAGGACTTGGAGCAACACTGTTGTAGACAGTTCCACGATGCTGGGATAAACGTCCAGATCAGACACAGCTTATGGAGGAAGGGGCTTATTTCAGCTTACAGATCCAGGGGACGGTCCATCCACGGCGGAAGAAGCCACTCCCCTCCATATATCTGAATAGAAAGAAAAACTACAGCAAGCAAAATATCGGCAGCAGCACACAAGCAAGCAGGCCAGAGCTCACACTGCTCTCTTACATCTTTGGGCTGGAATTCAGATCCACCCCCAGGGACAAGTCCTCCAGCCAGTGGCTGGAGATCCAAGTTACAAGTTTAATTTTCACACCTGAGTCAGTGGAGGACACACATTCGAACTACCACAAAAACTAGCGAACTATTTTTTTAAATTAATTTATTTATTTATGAGAGAGAAAAGGGGGGGGGAACGAATGAACATGCCAGGGCCTCTTGCTTTTGTAAACACACACCAGATGCTCATGCCACTTTGTGCATCTGGCTTTACATGGGTACTGGGGAACTGAGTCTTAGCCACCAAGCTTTGCAAGCAAGTTCCTTTAGCCACTGAGCCATCTTTCCAGCCCCCCCAAACTAAAAAAACTCTTAATGTTGGATCATTCGGCATGGCAAACACACCTACATTTTATCTGATATTAATTTATGTTCCAATATCTCTCCAAATTAAGGTTTTGTCCAGCCAAGTTGTTCCGACTAGCCAAGCCGTCTATCCAAATTCAGAACCCCAGTCCGCCTCACTAGGTCCTGTTTGGCTTGATTGGCAGGAGCATCTTCTAAGTGGCCACTTCCTAATCACAACCTGACACCTCCAGCTCTCCACGGTGCCCCTGCTGCTCACTGGGCAAGGCACGAGGTGGGCAAGGCACGAAGCGGGCAGCCCCAGAGACAAGGTACTGGGACTCTTGGGCAGGCACTTCTCCACGTGTGCAGTTCTGTGGCTCCTTCTCCCTCAACTTCCACAGCAGGCTGTGAGCGTCTTGGGGAATGAAGTAATCAACCTCCTCTGCCAGCACTTATACAATGTTTTTTGGGGGGACTGCATCTCCTGCTGCTGCAGGCACAAGTCCAGTTAAAACAATATTTCTGGGAGGAGAGGAAAGAGACCTTTTTTTAAATAATCATTGCACCAAGCAGAGTGTGTGTGTGGGGGGGATTAGGGTAATGGTGGAGGGAGTTTGTCTTCTAAACAAATTCAATGACTAGAATTCTCAGCTTGGATCTGCCTCAATGAAGTAATAAGCAGAAAACATTCCACCCCCAAATGCCTACAAAGGCTATGTCATAATTGGGCCTAATACCTCAAAATAACTGATCATCATTTCTCAGTGGTATTCATTTCCTATCATGCTCCCCCTCATCTGAGTGCTAACTTGTAGGGCAGTGCCTTTCAGGAGTTATAGATGCTCGGTGATTTTATGTGTAGTTCAGTGTGACAAGATTTTTAATCTTCATACAAGAGAAACCAAACTCATGCAAGAACAACCTGTCAGGAATACTTACAGCCTCGTCGTTAACTCTCTCTTGAGTGTGATTTAATCAGCAAGGTGCTGCTGACAACATGTAATAGAATATTGTAAAAGCCCCAGGTTAATGCGTCTGAGGTTGCCGACAGAGACGCTGTAAAGGGCATGCTGGTGAAATGAAAAATGGAGATTATTTAGCATTTATTAATCCTTGTGGAATGCTGAGTTCAAAAGAACACACCAGAGATGGAGGCAGATCGCCGCTCATGTCCCGTGCCTTCCTTAACAAAGCGGGAAGGGCCTCTACTGCCTCTAAATAACAACATGAAGCAGAAATGCCTTGAATCCACATGTGAATGGCAGAAAACACCAAAATAAAAGCCAAAGGGGTTTTGGTGTTTATGTCCTTCACCCACAATCTGCTGTCACATGTAGCACAACTACAGCCTGTGGGTGTAGCTATATCCTCTGTGATTTACATATTGTCCACATATAATGAGACTTGAGTACTGGTCACAGCAACCTGTATTGAGCCCTGATGTGGTTTGGCCTGGAGAAGTCATGATCTAGATGTACGGTTTTCTTGATGCATTAATGTATTCATTCGAAACGATTCATAAGCATGTATGAAATGCTTATATGCATGTGCCCTGTCAAACAGGCACTGCCTGGAGGGACAGGTGACAAGTACCTCCACAAAGCAAAGGAGTTCTGCTCTGATGGAACTGTCAAGGCTGGTGCCCTAGCTAGATCTTTCCTCCCGAAAGGCCGACGATCTCAATAAATTCTGTAAAACTATGCATCAGTCAACAAATCCATGGTGTAGCTTCGAGAACTATTCTAAACAGCATTCGAAAATTATCTAGGGCGCTGAGATATTTATAGATTTTACTTCAAAGCCCGTGAACTCTTGAAAGAAAAAAAAAAAAAAAACAACCACTCACTTCCTCATTCTGTGGTTATAGTATCCTGGCCGCACAGTCAACAGTTTGATAAAATCAAACAAAATTTGTTTACTCAGAGGCCACAAGTGGCTTTCTTGATATGAGAGCAAACATTGTTTGAAAAGTCCTAGCCTGAAGGATCGCTTTTTGCAACTTCTTTGAAAAATGACTTTCAGCACTCCAACCAACGTGGGACGTTGGAAAACTCTTTTTTTCACCAGTAGACAGACAGTGGTGTTGAAATCCTCCAGAGAAGGGAAGCATGAAGGAGTGGTGTGCCAGCATGCGGGTGGCACTGCAAATGGGCACTGGATCATGGTCTTCAGGAACCAACTCTGTAACTTGGTTTCTCACACGTGCTCACACATCTTCCTGTAGCTACTGTATCATAAAGCCACATAATGTGGAGATTTGAAGGTGGGAGGAAAGAATCAGAATTTTTCAGGCCCTGTGTTATATGAAACTATTCTAAAAATCAAACCAGACCACATTGCTGTGCTTCCACTTACAAGTTTCTCTCTATGTTGTAACTTTTTTTGCATGTGTGTGTATGTGTGTGTCTGTGTGTGTGTTTGTGTGTATGTATATGTGTATATGTCTGTATGTGTGTCTATGTGTGTGAAATTGTAGTGTAGGTATGTGTGTGTCTGTGAGTGTGTGTCTGTATCTGTGTGTATATGTATATATGTGTGTGTGAAATTGTGGTGTGTGGGTGTCTGTATGTGTGTCTGTACGTGTGTGTGAGAGAGGGAGAGAATTGGTGTACGTGTGTGGAAGTGTCCATGCAGGTCCCCCGTACGCTCACCTGTGGTGGCCAGAGGGGAGGGTGCGGTCTCCTGCTTCATTGCTTCTCCACTCATTCTAACTTGAGTCAGAGGCTCTTCCTGATCCTGGAGCTTATGGGATTTTTGAAGCCTGGGGGATTTTCTGATCTCTGCTCGCCAAGGGACTAAAGTTACAGACGTGCATGGCCACACCCAGCTGCTTATGCAGTTCCTGGGGTTCAAACTCCGCAGGCCTCCTTGGGCCCCACGCTTGGACAGGAAACGCTCTTAACCACTGAGTAATCTCTCCAGCCTATTCTGGAGCAATTTTAAAGGACTCATTCCAACTCTTTATATCTTTTAAGATCCTCAACTCCCTAAACAAAAAACCTTTTTCAGAAAGAGCTATGAGGGAAACACTCAGGCATTTGTAGAAAATGGATATTCTTAAACAGAATTAACATTAGCATTAAACAGACAGGTCGGCCTTGTGCTCTACTCTAGTTCTGTTCACCAGTGAGTGGCTGGCCTGGGGGAGTTCATTTGCTGCTCTGGGTTTTACGTTCCCCATCTGTAAAAGCCATGAATTTCAACTTACCTCTTCAAGTACTTTTCAATACAATGACTCAGGCTTGGCATCTCACATGTTCTCAAAATAATTACCTCTAACCTTCTTCCAACCTCATTTCGATGCATGGCAGAATGCCAGAGAGAGGAAATCACAGCGAGCCCAGCATGGCTTTGATTCTTTCTAATTTGGAAGGAGACATCAAGATAATGCTAAGGGAAGTCGCTACAAGGAAAGTATTTTCTTTGCCATCCTCAAACAACATTGAACATAAACACAGTAACTATTTGTCCAACTAGGTAAGTTAAAGAATTACAAATGAGGAAGTATTTCAAAAATTGCAAGTCAGGGCCACCTGAAGCAATCTGTCTCAACACAATGGCACATGGCAGAATGACACTGAGGCAGCCTCAGAATTGTCCTTAGGATAGTATGTGGAGTCACTGAGCCCCCAAATGCTGAGGCAGAGATAGTGAGGTCATGAGGGCTATCACAAAGCTGTACAAAATGAGCTTATTAAAAAAAAATATCAGGGGGCTGGAGAGATGGCTTAGCGGTTAAGGCGCTTGTCTGCAAAGCCAAAGGACTTGGTTTGATTCCCCAGGACCCACGTAAGCCAGATGCACAAGGTGGTACACGCATCAGGAGTTCATTGGCAGTGGCTGGAAGCCCTGGCATGCCCATTCTCTCTCTCTCTCTCTGCTTCTTTCTCTCTCTCAAACAAATAAATAAAAATAAAATATTTTTTAAAAGTCAGGGATGGGGCTGGGGAGGTGAATCAGCAGGTAAGAGCATGCTGCACCAGCATAACGACCTGAGTTTTCCCTGGCATCCATGTAAAAGGCTTTGTGTGAACATGCAGGGCTGTGATCAAAGCGTTGAGTGAGACAGAGACTGGAGAATGCTGGACCTCATTGGTGTGACTAAAGAAAAGACAGCCCCGAGAGGGAGTGAGGTAGCTTTGCTAGGTAGTTTAGAGTGACTGTACCCCTGAAAGTAAAAAGCAGGAATGTCATTGGGCCTCTCCTTGTGGTCTCCACTTTGCTAGAGATCCAAGTATGATCTGATGTCTTATCTCTTCCCTAGCTCTGTTCTTCCACAAAATATCTGAGCCCCTCTTGGGAGAGAGGTCCCCTTTCCTAGAATTTAAATATAATCCTGACATTATGGTTGGTCAAGTTCAGCCCCCAGAACTTGGCTCACAACTAACCTCTTCCTGAGACAGCCACCAGCCCAGACCAATCAGCTGTTTGTTTGGCTTATCTGAGGTAGAAAAGCCCACACTATGCAAATGAGCCAAAAAGTCCTGAAAATATGCCACACAAACCCTCATCCTCTGAACAGGGTCCTTTGAGCTTCTGAACTTTCTCTCTGCTGGAGCCCATTTTGCCTCTTAGGAACATGTCTTTTTCTAACACACTGTCCCTGCTTTGGTTACTATCCACGTTTCTCTGTTCAATTCGTTGTTCCAGACGCAAGAACCAGGAATCCCTCCAGAGATGGCCACAGAATCCCAATGGCTACAGATATCAACATGGGCCAGAGGGAGGGGAGGATGGGAGAGATTGTTGAACTAGGTTGTGTAAGTGACCTGGTGGAGAAACTTCTTGAGGGTGACTTAAAACAGTCAGTGTTTTCTGGTATCTAGAAGAACCGTCCCAGCAAAGAGAAATCAAGGAAACGGATGCGTCTTCTCTCTTGTATGAGGAAGGCCCTTCAGGGTTGGAGGCCCAGGAGCACTGATGGTATGAGAAGTAATTAGGAGCAATGAAGCACAAACAGTACACTGGCTATTTCCTAGGAGGTTTTTCAACTTTACCTCTGAGTGTTAAAAGAAATAAATAACACAAAAATAGCCCTGAGCAACAACAAGTCCTTGCTTTCCAGTAATCTTATGTATCATAATAAACAATAAAACCCTGGAGAGGCAAGAGAGTGAAAATGATTGACAGTATCTTAGACCAACAACAGCCATCCAGTTGTGAAAAACTCAGATAATGTCCCAGATATTTTTTTTTCACTTTTATTTTGCTTAACCACTCATTTCCTTTCAGTTGGTTGCTAGAATCCTTCCACTGGTTCCCACCTCTAGGCTGACTTGCCAGCTCCGCCCTCCCTTGTCCCTCCCTTATCCCCACACAATACTCTTGTTTCCCAGCTTTCAGTCTAAAGAGCATCTCACTGAAGTGGCCCCTCTGGTCACCAAATCTAAAGAATCCCCTCATTGGTGTAATTTTTAAATTTCTGTTGGTCAATTTGTTTCCCTCTACACCAGTTAGAATGTACGCCCCAGAAAAATCCAGTAACATGTCTGTTTTGGACTCGGAACTAGAAAGGAAAAAAAAAATAGGTTGGAACTTGTTAAAATTCCAAAATAAACTTTATTCAAGAAGTCACCATAGTGCTGAGAAGAAATGACAGTGGAGTATTCTGCACTAAGCCAAAGAAAGGGTAGGGCTGCTTACAGTGCAATCTTCCACACAGAAAATGGCCCAGTTATCAATAATCTCACAGTGCCTGACACTACCTACATAAGATCTTCATAATAGGAGGAAAAGAAAATGACATCAAAATGAAAGACTGATTGGGCAGGGGTGGGGATATGATGGAGGGTAGATTTGTGAGGGGGAAAGTGGGGATGGGGAGGTAATATGCTTTATTTTCCATTATTATGGAAGCTGTCAATAAAAAAATTTTTTTAAAAAGAAGTCATCTGCAGGCCTGGGGAAATTGTGCAAAAAAAAAAAAATTGCTTGCTTCTAAAGCCTACCAGCTTAGAGTTCAATTCCCTAGTATTCACATAAAGCCAGATGCACAAAGTGGCATATGAGTCTGGAGTTCATTTGCAGTTGCTGGAGGCCATGGCATGCCCATTCTCCTCTCTCCCTCTCACCTCACAAATAAATAAAAACAATTTCTTTTAAAAAGACTGCAGTAGGGATTTAAAATAGGAGAGAAGACAGTCTTAACTTCACATCCAGCAAGAACCAGTAGAGACTAGCTGAAAAGCAAGGGAACAGGGGCCGTGGATGGAAAATAACTGAGGAGACTTCTTATTTATTTATTTATTTATTTATGTTTTTCTAGGTAGGGTTTCACACTAGCCCAGGCTGACCTGGAGTTCACTATGTAGTCTCAGGGTGGCCTCAAACTCTTGGCGATCCTCCTACCTCTGCCTCCTGAGTGCTGGGGTTAAAGGCGTGTGCCACCATGCCTGGTCCACAAATTGATTTTTTAAATTTAATTATATTATTTATTTACTTGTAAGAGAAAGAGAGAGAATGAGAGAGTGAATGGACAATGCCAGGGCCTCTAGCCAATGCAAATGAACTCCAGACACATGTACCACCGTGTGCATCTGGCTTTGCTAGGGAATTGACTAATTAATTTTTTAAAATATTGAGTAAGTAGGTTAGACCATGAGTTGCTTGGACAGATAACCTACTTAGCAGCAAATAACCTGTTGTGATGCCCACACAAGTGCAATAGTGGCACACAGCCATGGTGGGGAACCAACTGCTGTTGATTTGGCTAACTGATCCCCTCAGTGGTACCGGATCCATAGCTGGGGCTGGGAAACAAGTCAGAACCATATCCAAACATAAGCCCACTCTCCATTATCAAGCTACCATCAATCATGGGCTACAAGACGGCATACACCTATTAAATTCTCTATAAAAAAAGTAAGGGTTATCTCATTTGTCCTGGTGCTAACTTACTCTCCATTGGAGAATCTGCTTCTCTTTTTCAGATAGATGTAGATCCTAAGGAGAGAGCCACCCCATCATACCTCAAAAGGGCCCCTGCTGAAACTAAGAAAAATTGGCGAAACAAGCAAGGGTGCTGTTTTCCTGGTGAACCGGGTACCAGCACAAGGGTGAAGGAGATCAACACAGAGAAAAATCAACTCCAACCAAATCAGAGAGCCAGAGACCCAGAGGCCCCCAACGCCTCATCACTGAAGCACACCAAAAATGAACCAGCATGGCTCAGGGAAATTTTGTGGAAGAGGGGGTGGAAAGAATGTCAGAGCCAGATGTTGGGTCATGATATGCAGAGACATTTATCCTACCCATAACTGTGGGCTAACTCCACAATGCATGACCCATATAACTCAATAAGGAGGGGCCAAGGGGAGGGGGTAGGTCACGGATGAGCCTAATAATGGTACCAAACTGACTGTATTTGCTGAATACAAAACTAATTAATAAAAAATTTTAAAAAATAAAAATAAAAATAAAATACTGAGTAAGTTGGCTGACTGAATGAATCAATGAGTTCTCATGCTCCCATAGACTTCCTGTGTAAATCGTTTCATTGTTTTGCTTTTCTGCTTTGCCTTACTCCCATAACCACTGCTAGTAATTGGGAGTGAATAAGGAACGAAATAAACTCTCAATGCTCTTGTAAAATAAAATGAGAAAAAGTCGCTGTTGGTACCTGGCCTGTCAGGTTCCGCTGCTCGAGTTCTCTCATCTCTGCCCAGATGTGCTGTCCTTCTGACACAAAATATCCTTCACTGACAGAAAGAAATGGAGAAAATCTTCATAATCAATGGCCCTTTTGCCATGCATTTATTCTTCAAGTTTTTATTGAGAGCTCACTATATAATGTGCTTGTTACTCTCCAGGTTACAGACAGACAAATCCAAAGGAAAGATCTCTCCTTCAAGCTCATTATCTACTATGGTCATGGTCTTTGTCCTCTGGGTGACACATCCGTGAATGAATAGGGTGTGGGAATAAGATGTAGGGAGGGGGTTTGAGATAGGGAAGAGATAGAAAGGGAACCTCTGCTTGGCAGTGAGGCAGGGAGGAGAACCCACAGTGAGAATCTAAAAATCACATGCCTGTGAGATGACTTCTTCCAGAAGTTCCATGTGCCCCCGCCCATCTTCTGCCCATCACACCCTGTGACAGCTGCTATGCACTTTCTCAAGGGATCCAGGAAAGGGTCCTAGTTAAATCATGGCTCTGTGCTAACCCAGTTCTCAGCCAAGCAGGCAGTAGGACAGCTGCTCCTCAGGTTATGTTAATAAATCGGAAATCATGAATATAAGTAAAGTCATTTAGTCCACTTGCTTCTGGGCTCATACCAAAGCAGAAAAAAGTAGCCTAGAGACCCACGAGGGCATCACCTTGCTCCTGATGCATTGGAGGGGGGCAGGAAATGTGCTTCACAACCTTGCTACAGAAAGGGTGATGTCACACTGCCCCACAAAAGAAAGGCAGGAGAGAAAAGGGTAGAAATTGAAGTGCTCAGCTCTGGTGACATTCTGAGCACACTCCCTCCTTGCTCATGATGCTTTCCACAGGGTGCAAAAGGAGCTGCAAAGCTGAAAAGCATGCTCGGTAATTCCTGTGTATTAGTAAAATTTAATATAATAAGCATCTGACTTTATCATGATGTTTCCCATAATTAAGAAAAAAGAAAGATTTTCACACTTTCAGTTTTATTTAAGGAGGGGCATAACCCAAAGCTAACTAGGTGACCCTGGTGTAAGAAGGTGCTCACTCAATGTAACAGCTGTGATGTCTGGTGGCAATGGTTTCCAACATTTGCTAATGAAAAAAATGTGCTAATTGGAAGCCTTGCTTCTTCATGTGAAGCGACTAATAAGAAGTTGATGGTGGCAGAACCAGGACCTGAACACACAAGGAAATTATAGATGCAGCAGATACCTCTGCGTGCATAAGAGCCTTCTAAATCTAAATTGAATCTTTATTTAGAAATCAATTTATGTGGGGAGAGTTGTTGCCCAAAGGTATTTGTTTGTTATTTTGTGAATGTTTCAAGCCAGCATTTTTCCCCTTAAGCTTAAAAATGCCTGACTAAATAAAATACAAGAATAGGTTTATATATTAAATATGATTAACATTATCTATTTGTCTATTCAAATGTACAGACTTTATCTAAAAACAGTATTTTAACTATCAAACTTTATATTTTATGAAATAATAACTTAAGATGTAAATGACTATCTTCTCCTTGTGACCTTCAAAGAAACTGAAATAATAAGACTTCAATTTAGCCCACGGTTGTAATGTCAACCTGACCCAACTTCCAAGTAAGGTAAAAAGCTTATTTAACCTCTATTTCACGTAGGAAATAGTTTACATAATTTATTTTATTTTAAATGCTATTTATTTATTTGAGGGGGGAGAGAGAGAAAACAAATGAATTCCAGATGCATGTGCTACTTTGTGCATCTGGCTTACGTGGGTCCTTTGGCTATGCAGGCAAGTGCCTTACCCACTAAGCCATCTCCCCAGCCCTACATAACTTATTTTAAAGTAAAGGATGGGAAATTCTCTCTAAAGCTTTAGGAATTAATCCTTTTAAAACCACATTTCTAGATCCTGAAAAACCGATTAGGGTCATACAGAACGAGCCAGTTGACACAGACCCAGGACAAGAGGACCGTCACAGCCTGGGGAGAGCACCGAAGCTGTCAGTCACCATCCCCTACCGAGTATTCAAGGAGTCCCCAACAGCACTTCCATGTATGAGCAGTGGATGAGGTCAAGTTGTAAGGATATCACAGGCCTGCTGCGTCCGTCTAGTTCAGTCCATAAGGTTCTAGATAGAGCAGGGAGTATGGAGAACAGAACCTCCCTCTCAAAGAGCAGCTTTGCCAAGGACCAAGGCCTGCGGCCAGGTTCCTGTCCCGGTGCGTTTCTAGCGGGAGCTACATGACAAAACCACACGTGCTGGCTAGACAAGAGAGCAGAGAAACTTGCCACACAGGGATGTGCGCATACATGAGCTACAGGACCTCTCCGTAGCACATATCCAACAGCAAAAGGGGGGCGGGTTTTGATTCTAGCTCATGATCAAATTAACCCCCAAATTGTATGGGATTATTCAATCATACCTCTTGGATGGCCTACGATGATACAACATGCAGACTTTTCAAGACAAAATGAGAGAAACTCAGTACCCACAGGGAAAATTATATGGAAATAACAAAGCAAGCGACACCACACCCTGCAGTAGTAACAAAAAGATGATATTTTTACTGGAATCACCCATGAATTTGAGATGCAGTAGTGTTCTAGTCCTTCTCCCCCAAGCATCTGGGTTTAAGAACAGAATTTAAGTTTCATTTCCTCTTGATCATCAAGTTTGTATTTAAGTTTCTCTTTTGGAACAAAACCTTCTGCTCTGCTTGAAAATTTCTTATATTTTATTTAAGTTTTCTTCTATCATGGCAGAAGACTAATTATGGAGCTAATAAAAAGATGAAAAACACTTAACTTTTTCATAAATGATATAACACAGACTTAAATGACTTGTTCCACATTCATTTTAGCAGATTAATATAGCATCCACCTTTAGGAAGAAAATGTAGGGCTGGGGAGATGGTTCAGCCATTAAAGGCACTTGCTTACAAAACCTGCCAGCCTGGGCTCCTCAGCACCCATGTAAAACTAGATGCACAAAGTGGTGCATACATCTGGTATTTGTTTGCAGCAGTAAGAAGCCCTGGTTTGCTCATTCTGTCTGTCTGTCTGTCTCAAATAAATAAAAATTTTAAAGATTTAAGAAAATGCAGATGGTGAAAATATCAATAGAAATATAAAAAGAAAGTACTGCAGAACAGATCAGATTTCCATTCAAATCCATTGTGGGATTAATTAAAATTTAAAATTTGAAAATTTAAGAAATTTCCAAAATTGTTTGGGCTTTTATTATTAGAATTATATAGTAAATGTGTACGGTATGGGCTGAGGAGTCTTTTACAACACCTTTTATTGACTACGGACTATTTTAGGAATGGACTATAATTTATTTCACTAGTCCTCTACTATTGGATATATAATTTCTTTTAATTTGTCTAAATTATATATAATGCTCTAGTAAATTTCCACATATATTTCCATATATACACACACATATTTATATTTCTCTATATATGTACACAACCATGACAATTTTCTTAGGCTTATATTCTCAAAGGTAACATCGCTATATTAAAGGACGTACTGATATAAACCTTTTTACCCCATTTTGCCAAATCACTTTCAAAATGGTCATACTAACTTCTATTTGACATCCTTTTTAAGGTAAATGAGTGTTTATTTCCTAGTATCACTGATAACATTGCCTTTATTACTTCTAATTATTGACAAACCAATAAAAAGAAAATGGTATAAATGTATTATTACTACTAGTCATGCTATTCATACATATTTATTGACAACTTCCAGATTTGCAAATTTTCTATTCATATCCATTATCCCATCTTCCTTTTTTTTTTAAATGGTCTCATGTAGGCCAGGCTAGTTTTGAATTTACTGTACAGCTTAAAGTCCTGATTCTCCTGCTGCCACTTCCTGAGTACTGGGATTACAGGTGTGTGCCACATACCCAGTCAGTCTTCATTTTTCTGCAGAGCTGTTCAGTTTATTGTTTCCATAAAATATTCTATGTAGGTTATTAAACCTTCATGAATTACAGATGTATTATTCAGTTTCTGACTTGGTTTTAATTATTTTAGTATTTTTTGGACATATGGATGGTCACTTTCCCAGTTTTAAATTCTTAAGTCTATCAGTATTGATTTTTATAATATTTTACATTATTTGAATGCTTTAAAGGACCTTTTTTTGAGGCATGTCCAACAGACTGGCCTTTTTAATGTAAGATAGCAAGACAGAGAGAGAGAGAGAGAGAGAGAGAGAGAGAGAGAATTGGTGCACTAGAGCATCCAGCCACTGCAATCAAACTCCAGATGTGTGTACCACCTTGTGTGCATGTGCAACCTTGCACACTTACATCACCTTGTGTGTCTAGCTTATGTGGGACCTGGAGAGTTGAACATGGATCCTTAGGCTTTGTAGGCAAGTGCCTTAACTGCTAAGACATCTCTCCAGCCCTAAAGGACTTTTTTCACGTACATCACACCCCAGGTTTTTTTTCTTCCTTTTTTGGGTCAGGGTCTCACATTGTAGTTTAGATTTTATCTACAGCTCACTATCCAGCCCAAGCTGTCTGGAAACCTTTGGTCCTCTTGCCTCAGCTTTCTTGGTGCTAGGATTATAAACATGAGCCACCATGTCCAGATCCAAGATCATATCTTCATTTTCTTAAGTTTAATGTGTAAGTATAGGTGTGTGCATATGTGTGAAGGCCAGAGAATGACTTCAGGTGTCACTTCTCAGGAACTCAGCACACCATTTTTTTTTAAAGGACAGCATCCTATCTTTTTTTTTTAATCTTTTTTGTTATTTTATTTATTTGAGAGCGACAGACAGAGAGAGAAAGAGGCAGAGAGAGAGAGAGAGAATGGGCGTGCCAGGGCCTCCAGCCACTGCAAACGAATTCCAGACACATGCGCTGCCTTGTGTATCTGGCTAACGTGGGTCCTGGGGAATGGAGCCTCGAACCAAGGTCCTTAGGCTTCACAGGCAAGCGCTTAACTGCTAAGCCATCTCTCCAGCCCAGCACACCATTTTTTGAGGAGAGTCTCTCATTAGCCTGAGGCTCACCCAGTAGACCAGAGTGGTTGGTCAGTGAGACCCCAAGATCCACCTGTCTCTATCTCCCAGTTCTGGGATTACAAGCATGCATCACCTCACCTAGCACTTTTAGGTGTGTTCCAGAGATTAAACTCAAGTCCTCATGCTTCCAAAACAAGCACTTTACCAATTGAGCTAACTCCCAGCCTCTCTTTCTTAAGTTCTTTAAAGAGTTTACATTTTATATTTCATATCTAATCCATCTAGAATTTATATTGGTAATATAAGATTTTAACTTTATGGGAATATGAAAGTTGAAGTCAGGAGCTGGGGAGATGGTTCAGCAGTTAAAAGTGCTTGTTTGCTATGTCTGACAGCCTGGGCTCAAATACCCAGTTCCACATTAAACCAGCTGCACAAAGTGGTACATGCATCTGGAGTTTGTTTGTAGTGGCAGGAGACTCTGGCACTACCCATTCTCTTTCTCTCTCCTTGCAAATAAATAAATAATATATATATTTTAAAGTTGAGGTCACAGGGGCTGAGGAGATGGCTAAGCGGTTAAAGGTGCTTGCTTGCAAAGTCTACTGGCCCAGGTTCAATTACTCAGTACCCACATAAAGCCAAATGCACAAGATGGTGGGCATATATGCCTGGAATGTGTTTTCAGTGGCAAGAGGTCATGGTGTGCCCGTGCTTCTCTTTCTCTCTCTCAAAAATAAAAATATATTTTTTAAAAAGTTGAAGTCACCATAAAGGAACGAAATGGACATGAGTGAATTAAGCTCTTCTCATCAAGTGTTTGTCGAGTACAGCTTTACCAGATGCTCTCCTAAACGTACAAGGTATCACCATGATCCCTCTTGGAATACTGGTTAAAGCGAGATTCTTCCATGACCATGCAGGCTGGGCCTGGCAGGCTTCCTGGCCAGTTTTATCAGCTTGGGGTTCGCTGCTAAATTGTGAAAATCATGTGTTCCAAAAGGAAGAGAAATGAGCCAAAAAGGGCCATTTCGGATGATTCCCACACTGCCCAAGAATCACCCAGAAACTGCCTCTCTCTATGACTTCAGCACTCTTCTTCCCTGAGGAGTGAGAAAATAAACCAGGACTTCACTCAAAGTCCCAAAACTACTGTTGCTTTGCGACCTGGATGAAAGACCCTGAAAGAGAAATAAAATGGAATATAGGGACGCAAGACTTCTGAGCTCTTCCTAAATGGAATGAACCCAAATAATAGGCGTGTAAGTTGGCTTGTTTGTTGAGTCACTTTTATCCTCAGGAACACTTGGGCAGCACGGCTGTGGGAGACTCGGAAGTCCATGGGGTGGTTCCAGGGTCTTGTCAGTTGTGCTAAGGAGGCTCAGGAAGAGAGACAAGTATGAGGGGCACCCCCAAGCCAGGATAGAGGAAGGCCCTGATTTTCTCCCTAGAGGGGCTCAGCAGCACAACCTGCTTATAAGGGTGCACAAAGGAATTTGGAAGCTTCTCCTGAAGCCAGCTCACTCTGAGCTTGATTGTGTGCTCAAAGGGGTGGCTTTGGAAGGCCAGTGGAAATGACAGACAGAGAGGCTAAAACCATCATAAGCCACTGTTTGTCTCCCTCAGTGCCAAAGGAGTCAAGCCAATTTCCCAAAGTACATTGAGCATTTGCTGTTGTTAAACAAAGGAAAAGGGGGGCTGGAGAGATGCTCAGAGGTAGGCTCGATTCCCTAGTACCCACATAAAGCCAGATGCACAAAGTGGTACATGTATCCAGTGTGCATTTGTGATGGCAAGAGGCTCTGGCATGTTCTGTCTTTCTCTCTCTCTGTAATAAATACTTTAAAAATATTTATTTATTATTTAATAGCAGAGCTTCCCAGCATGGAGCCTTTGTCCTCTATTATAAACCAGTGTGACTCAGAGAGGGAGGCTGTCTACAGCCGCAGCCTCTAGTCTAATGCTGGAGCTATCCAGACCACACGTCTGTGCATGTTCCCAGGGTGAACACGTTCGAATGACCACCAGTCCTCAACTTCCCCTTAATGACACTGACCAGCCAGTGTCAACCTCATGCGATGAACTCCTAGAGAGTGACTAGTTGGCCACATTGCCTCTGCCACTCCTAACAGCTTTTATATCTGACCTGATAAGGGGCTAGGGCTTCAAGTCAGTGTTGATAATTGATTTCAGATTTTTTGCTCTGACCTTAAACTAATAAACTTGAATAAGTACAGGATAACCAGTCCCCCTTCTGTGGGGGATTCATCTGATCTCTCACAGAGTATTATTGTAGTTACCTTCTCGTTGTTGGGACAAAACATGTGATCAAAAGTAACTGATGTGAGGCAAGTTTTTATTTGGTTTACAGTCTCAAGGGGAAGCTCCATGATGGCAAAGGACAGCATGGCATGAGCAGAGGCTGGACATCACCTCTGCCACAGCAGGTGGAAAACAGCAGCAGGAGAATGAGCTGAGTTCTGGCAAGGGGGAGCTGGCTACAACACCCTTAAACTTGCCCCTAACAACACACCTCCTCTAGCAAGGCTCCACCTCCCAAATTGCCACCAGATGGGGACCAAGCATTAAGAACACGTGATGTTATGGGGGATATCTGATTCAGACCACTACAAGTGGCATCCTGGGAATCACCTCAAGAGCTGAACTGAGCTTCTTCTCGGGGCCATCCTGGTATTAGTAGTAACATATGCAAATTCTTCAGCCGCATCCCAGCCCTAACTTAGGCAGGAAGTCTGCATGCAGGGGCCCCACAATATGGATCTTAACACATCCTCCAGGTGCTTCTGATGTGTGCTATAGTTTGTGAGTCACTGTGCTGGAGGAAGCCAGGTTATACCAGGCCTACCTCTGTGGCCCTTCTGGAATTATTTTGAAGTAATCATCCCTGTGTCTAAGCAAGTTTGTCCACCCGATTCATTCTCATTTTTTTCTCTTTGAAGGAGGTGGAGGGGAAGCCCCTCACACTCTGACCTTGTGCTCCCTTCTTGTTTTCATGTCTTTAGCAGTAGACCAGATAGAGACCTCTAAGCCCTGTGTGTTTCTGCTATGACTCTCTCTCTCAAAATTCATAGCCTTGGGCCCACTAACTTCACTGTGACTATGAGCATTGATGTTCTTGTTCCTTTATTCCTTCACTGGGCTCTGATCCCCATAGACTTAGATACCTCATTTTCTGACACTATCTTCTTCCAGTTGCCTACTCCTGACAACACTTCTTTTTAACAATATTTTCATTTATTTATTTGAGACAGAGAGAGAAAAAATGAGTGTACCAGGGCCTCTAGTTGCTGCAAATTAACTTCAGACACATGTGCTACCTTGTGCATCTGGCCTGTATGGGTTCTGGGGGATCAAACTTGGGTCCTTTGGCTTTGCAGGCAGACACCTTAACTGCTAAGCCATCTCTCCAGCCCTCATGACAACACTTCTATGGAACCCTCTGGAATTCTTGGTCATTATCAGCAGAATCCTCTAATATTTCAATCTCCCCTCTTAGTGTTCGCTCTGGCTTACTTTTGCAATTAAAATCTAGCATTAGGTCTCTTAAGTGGTGGCTTGAGGTGGAGTAGGTGTCCCTAATGCTCCTCACTGCTACCAGCCCATTCTCCCTTTCTGCCCTTCCTAGCTGACTTGACTCACACACCAAAATATCCATTTCCTCTTCTTATATTTTAACTTTTTTTTTTTTTTTACAATTTCCATACATGTACATAATGTAATTTGGTTATAACCCTCTCCTATTCCCTTCTTTTATTCCCCTCACCCTATTCCCCCTCAACTGAATCCCTCCTTTGGGACAAGTCCCTCTTCCATTTTGATCTTTTTTAACCTTTCTTCATCATCCATGTTGAATTTTGTTGGTCTGACATTGGGCAGGTCTGATGCAGGGGGCTACAGCTGCTGAGGTCGTGAATGTAATGACAAGTTCATGTTTGGAAGACAGCATTGCGCAGCGCTCTTCCCATCCTCTGGCTCTTACATCCTTTCTGTTCCCTCTTCTGCAGTGGTCCCTGATATCTAGAGATGTCTCACTTAGCACTGAGCACTCGATAGTCTCTTATTCTCAGCGCTTTGGTGAGTCTTGAGTCTCCTCAGTAGTCTGCAAAAGAAGCTTCACTAACGAAAGGTGAGAGCAGCACTCATCTATGGGCATAAACATATTTTTAGAGGGCAACTTGATGAGCACAGCATATCCATTTTTGCCAACAACAGCGGCTGTTCTCTGCATTTCCTCTTCTTGTAGTAGTCATCTCCACACCCCCAAGTCACCCCTTGAAGATTCCAGCTGTGGGTTACAACACTCCTGTCTCACACTTTCTCCAGATGCCTTAATCCACACCCATGATCCTTTCGGTAACCCGTCCCCCAGCTCGTTGATCTCCGTTCCTCCCCTCATCTGCCTCAAGCGCTCGCTCCTGTGGTCACACCCTAGACCTCATAAAGACCACACTTTATCCCCACCATGATCTCCAGTCCCTGTGCCCGACTCCGACTACCATTTCCTGTCTTTGCAGCTCACTCACTCTGGCTCGTTTTCCACATATCTGAAACTCCCATCCCCAGAGCCTCAGCCATCTCCTGTTGTCCTTCTGTTTTCTGACTCAGCTTGACTGATGGCTGGTCTTTTAATCACTCCCTTTTACACACCCTCAGTTCTCTTTTCCCCCTCTCTAATCTCAGGCTCTAAGTGAGGAAAGTGCAACATAGCTTACACCCAGCTCCCTGTAACCACGATAACTAATCTTACTAGAAATATGTGGGTTAGGTCTGGGGAGATGGCTCAGCGAGCACTTGTTGTGATTCATTTTCTTAGTAGTCACATTTAAGACACAAAAATAAACAGGTGAAATGAATTGTAATTAAATCTGCCATATCCAAAATATTGTCATTTCAATATGTTGATAAATGAGGTATTAGGCATTTCTTTTTCCTTATAACTCATTAATTCATTGCATGTTTTTAAAAAAATATTTTTATTTATTTATTTATGAGAACAGAGAGGAGGAAAGAGAGAATAGGCATGCCAGGGTCTCTTGCCACTCCAAATTCCAGATGTATGAGCCACTTTGTACATCTGGCATTATGTGGGTACTGGAGAATCAGCAGGCTTTGAAAGCAAGTGCCTGTGACTCCCCAGCCCTCATTGCATGTTTTAAACTCATAGCACTTCACAGTTTAGACAGCCATATTGCAAGTATGCCATGACTGTCATATAAAATTCTACAGTCATGGGTAGGGAAAACGAGAGTGAATTGAGGATATGGAAAGAGATACAGCACTGAGGCAGAAGGGTAATTCTAGAATACCTGTGGCTTATCTGTCTTGAATAGCTAGGGGAAACAAGGCATGGGACTAACAAGCAGTTTTGTGTCAACTTGATCTGTTTGGGAATCCACAGACATTACCCATATGTGGGTCTCTGAGATTGCTTCCAGGGAGAATTGACTAAAGGAGCAATCCTTCCCCCAGGGTGAGCCTTTCCCAGCTGGCTGCCAGTGCTGTTTGCTGCTTTCCAGAGTGGACTGAAGACCAGCATGGACTGAAGAGCAGCGTGGACTGAAGAGCAGTGTGGACTGAAGAGCAGCGTGGACTGAAGAGCAGTGTGGACTGAAGACCAGCATGGACTGAAGAGCAGCGTGGACTGAAGAGCAGTGTGGACTGAAGAGCAGTATCTCTCTAGGAAGCCTCCAGGCCTTCAGTGCCAGATTGTGACTGCTGAGGCATCCAGCCTCATGGACTGAGCAGCTACCAGATTCCTTGACTCTCAGGCCTGCAAACTGTTATTGTTGGACTGCCACAAGCTAATCCAATAAATTCCCTTTTAATACAATTCATTCTATGATTCTGTTCCTCTAGAGAACCCTGACTAGTACACAAGCAGAGGGAGGTTTACATTAAAATAAAAGCCTATAGAGTGTGTGTTTGTATGTGCACATGCCTGTGTTCACACGTGTAATGGATTCAGCATCTGTGACTGGTAGAGCCAACTGGCTGAATTTCACACCAATAAAGATTTTATATCTCTTAGTCAGCTTTTTTCCCCATGACAAAATGCCTTAGGATATCAACTTAAAGGAACAAAGGCTTATTTTGGCTCATGGTTTCAGGCTTCAGTCCATGGTTGGCAGGTTCTGTTGATTTTACGCCAGTGCCCAGGAAGAGACAACAGGGCACGGGGGCACAGCAGAAAAAGTTGCTCACTTCATGATAACCAGGAAGCAAAGAGAGAAAGGGAGGGTCTGGAGGCAAAAGACTCCTTCAAGCCCATTTTCAGTCCCAGCACTTGGGCGACTAAGGTAGGAGGATCACTGTGAGTTCAAGTCAGCCTGAGCTAGAATGAGATCCTGCCTCAACAACAACAAATAAGATAACCACCAAAAAAAGAGATACCCTTGACAGACAAGCCCCTCATGGTCTATTTTCTCCATCTATGTCACACCTCCTAGCTTCTTCCACCTCCCAATTATGCCATCAAATTAGGTCAGAGACATTATAGTCCAAAGACTTCCCCAAAGTTCCACTTTTCAATACTGCATTGAGGTCCAAACCCTCAACACTTCAACAACATGAGGACACTTCAGATCCAAGCCACATCTTCCCCATAATGTGCCTGGGCCTGCCTGTGAAAGAGTATAGGTCTCTATTCGGGGACTGGATCCTGGTTGTCTCGTATTACCCCTTGTCTAGTTCCCAGCCACATTGTGCCTAGCTCTTTTATACAGTGTCCTCTGTCTCAGGGTCCCTCACCTTTATCTCCAGTCTGGTGAGCGCCTCTCCTGCCATTCAGACCATGAGCACAGTGATCACAGGGTCACCTCTGGGCCACCCTTCTCCCTCGTCTCTCACGTCTCTCCCGCAGCCAGTGCTCTTCTAGTATGAAACCACATCCTAGAGAAAAACCCAGAAATGGTCCCTTTAACTACTGCCATCCCGCATGGCGTCCGTCTTTTCACTCAATCCCCCCACTTTATTTAAAATTTGTCACCTTTCCAACAGTGAGTGTTCAATGAGAAGCCAGGATCCAGAGAATTGTTTAAGCCACTTAGGTTAAGAGTACAGGGCAGCTTACCCAGAGGCCAAATTGGAAGAGAGGAGTCTGAAAGAAATCCAAATGGGTGAGGAAATGCATAGCTATAAATACAGTTTAAAACTGCATAGCAGTCTAATAGTTATGAAATTGAGCCTCCTTCCCTAGCGTAAGTAAGCAGCAGTGTCAAGGGCCTTGGCAGGCAGAATCTCTCTCTTTCCAAGCCAGAATTTATCACCCTTTGATCAAAAAATGTAAGATCCTTTCATTTTTCCCCACTATAGTCAGTGCCTCCATTTCAAAGGGCACTCGCTGCTTCTGATCTGTTATCAGCCAGGCAGACTGGAGGCACAGAGAGAAAGCAGAGGGGGGTGCCTTTTCACCACAAACTCGGGCTTCGGGCTCCTATCCTGCTGCACACTACAGCTCAACACAGAATGGAGGAGGTGGGAACACAGCTTCATGGTGGGAAAGTGCAGAGGTGTCAGACTCAGGTAAAGTGTTGGACGTTACCCAATGTAGCCACTTCTGGCTTCACTTTCAAGCCCATCTTTAGTCCCAGCACTTGGGAGTTTTGCTGTGAGTTCAAGTCCAGCCTGGGGCTACAGCGTGAGTTTCTGGTCAGCCTGAGCTGAAGTTGCCCCCTAAGATCAAGATTTCCAAAAGAAAAATACTACAACGTGCAGGCAGAAATATACAGGGCCTTACAACTGGAGAAGGAGCTCGACCATGCATGAATATATGCAACTACCTAAGGTGCGGTAAGCTGTGCTGTTCTCTAAAATGCAGCAAGCCCATAGCCATCGCTGCACAGGGAGGGAAGGAGGGAATCAGACATGCAGTCGCGCTATGCTCTGACGTGGAGGAACTTTGATCCAAAGCCCTGCTTCTCCCACCTCACAGTCTAGACCTTTTCTCTTCTTTCCATTGCTTTACTCTGCTTAGTGCTATGACAGCAAGCTCCCTTGTACACCTCTCTCTGCACAGACATGGAGAGCTCCATCACAGTAAGATGGCACTGAACACTGAGCATTTAGCTCAAAGGCTGTGCACATTTGTTTATAACAGTAGTGTTTGTTCTGATCAAGTGAACAACACAACGGATGTTGAAAGTGTATATATGACAGAACTAACAGAGCTCCCACCAAGCCACAGGACATCCT
Source organism: Dipus sagitta (assembly GCA_036346955.1). Classification (NCBI taxonomy): domain Eukaryota; kingdom Metazoa; phylum Chordata; class Mammalia; order Rodentia; family Dipodidae; genus Dipus; species Dipus sagitta. The sequence continues at coordinate 61,908,687 of CM070784.1, forward strand.
GTCATCCCAGAAAATACCGTCATTCTCCTTTCTAGTTCAGGCCTACCTCCACTCCCCGGATCAACCAGTACCCTCATACAACCTGCTGCATAATTTCCTAAAAATGAATCAAAAAAAATTTCATCCTTTCATCTGTCTTCATTGATGAACATAATAACTATAGTTCATGCTATTTTATTATATAGATATATCATATCACAATGCTCATTACTTTTTCCCCAGAATGGGGGATTTTGAACCCAAAGCATCATGCCTTCTAAGCAAGCAATCTTCTATAAACTCAGCTCTTAAAGAAAAGAGGTAAAAGCTGGGCGTGGTGGCACATGCCTTTAATCCCAGCACTCGGGAGGCAGAGGTAGGAGGATCGCTGTGAGTTCGAGGCCACCTGAGACTACAGAGTGAATTCCAGGTCAGCCTGGACCAGAGTGAGACCCTACCTCATAAAACTGGGGGGGGGGGGAGTAAAGCCAGGCATGGTGGCACACACCTTTAATCCCAGCACTCAGGAGGCGGAGGTAGGAGGATCTCTGTGAGTTCAAGGCCAACCTGAGACTACATGGTGAATTCCAGGTCAGCCCAGACTGGAATGAGACCCTATGTTGAAAAAAAAAATTGAGACAGTATTTTCTAAATTGTCCAGACCTCAAACTTGTGATCCTTCTGCCTCAGCCTACTGAGTAGTTGGGATTACAGACTGCATCACCAGGTCCAGTACATTGTACAATATCTTCAACCAAGTTGGTAAATGCTTCAACTATTCCTGGTATTTTATTATAATAAGGCAATTCTTCATGGCAGGAAATCGCTTTCTAAACAGCATTTAATTTTTTTTTTTTTTTACTTTTTTATGAGAAAGAAAGAGAACTGGCATGCTAGGACTTCTAGCCACTGCAATTGAACTCCAGATGCATGTGCTACCTTGTGTGCATACATGACATTGTGCACATGTATCACCTTGTATGTCTGCCTTACATGGGTCCTGGGGAGTCAAATGTGGGTCCTTAGGCTTCACAGACAAGCACTTTAACCACTAGGTAATCTCCCCAGGCCCCTAAATAGCATTTTAGTTGTTTTTTGTTGTTTATTTATTTGAGAATGATAGACTGAGAGAGAAAGAGTCAGATAGAGAGAGAGAGAGAGAATGGGTGCACCAGGGCCTCTAGCCACTGCAAACGAACTCCAGACACGTGTGCCCCCTTGTGCATCTGGCTAACGTGGGTCCTAGGGAATCCAGCCTCGAACTGGGGTTCTTAGGCTTCACAGGCAAGCACTTAACTGCTAAGCCATACCTCCAGCACCCTAAATAGCATTTTAAACTCTTTAAATATTTAATTCTTTTAGATACTATTGGTTACCTTCCCAATAAATGATAGCAATTCACACTTCGATTAGGCCACTTTCCCAGACTTATGAATCTGAAAGACTCTTTAAATGTCATGGTATAAACACCAAAACGTTAAACACTCACAGGAACAGTTACATATTAAAATTTTTTAAACACATGTACTGAGCTCAGGCTTGTGTTGAGTATTGTGTTAGTTACTGTTTTGATACCTGTGACCCAATACCTGAAAGAAACGTGAGGAGGGAAGCTTACTTTGGCTCATAGTTCAGAGGCACACAGTCCAACATGGTGGGGAAGGCATGATGGCAGGAGTCCACGGAGCCAATCAGGGAGCACAAAAGGGGATACTGATGTTCACCTGGCTTTCTCCTGTTTATTCAGTCCAGAACCCAGCACACTCAGAGTCAATCATCCTTCCTCAGTTAATCCTCTTTGAAAACAACCTCAATGACACACCCTTAGATGCCCTAGGTGCTTCTTAACATAGTGAACTTGACCATGGAAGTCATCGCAGGCGCTCTGCTAGGGGACCGATCAATAAGAAGCTGAGTGGGGCCTGCTCCTCATCACCATTCTGTGGGTTACCACAGAAGAGAGTCATATGATTAGCAAGGGCAAGGGTCTCCGTGTGGCGAGCAGGAATAGTCTTGGGAAAATTGAGCTGGAAGGTCCGCTAAAGCATGTATGTGTTATTTTGGTAGCAGGATTAACTGGATGAAGAATGAGACAATGAGTGTTCCAGGCAGACAGAAGAGACTAGAAAATCCATGGAGGCATAAGAAGCTCTAAATCTGCAGATTAAAGAAGTCTGTACTTTAAGGACAGGACAGCTGCAGGCAAGGGGTATCATGCGTGCACACACACTTGTGGGCATTACATGAACTTGTGAAATTTGAATAAGGTCTATAAATACTACTACATCAAAGTTAAGTTTGTTGAGTTTGATAACTTCCTGTGGAAATAAATGTCTTTGTTTTTAGGAAAGACTCACTGAAGTACTTAGGGATAAAAGGAGCATACTGTGGCTGGAGAGATGGCTGAACAGTTAAGGCATTTGCCTGCGAAGCCTAAGGACCCATGTTCTACTCTCCAGATCCCATGTAAGCCAGATGCACAAATGTGAGGCAAGCACAAGGTCGCACATGTGCTCTAGGTGGCGCAAGCATCTGGCATTCGATTGCAATGGCTGAGGCCCTGGTGCACCAATCCCCCCCTCTCTTACTCTTGCTCTCTCTAAAATTAAATAAATAAATAAAAATAAATTCATTTTCCTTAAATAAGCATAGTGTTTACAACATACTCTCAAATAGTGATGGAAATAGATGATGGAAGATGATAGCTAGATGATAGAGATAGGTGATAGATAGATAACAGTGTATAGTAAACCATTAGCAACTGGTGAATCTAAGTAAAGAAAAGTGAGGACATTTTGTCAGAGTTTTTCACTTTTTCTATAAGTTTAAACTTATGTAGCAATACAAGTTCTTTTGCTGGTTGTGGTGGCACATGCCTTGGGCGCCACAAGTTCACATCCCACCTGTGCAACTTTGGAGGTTCTAAGTTGTCTCAAAATAAAAGGAAAAAGGGTGAGGGTGTCACTCAGGCTCAGTGGTAGAGTGCCTGTCTAGCATGTGTAGGACCCTGGTTCAATCCCAAGTTGGGAAAAATGGAAATGAGAAAACAAAGAAAGAACAAAAAGGAGGGTGGGGAAGGAAGGATTGAGAGAGGAAGACAGACTTATTTTATTAATATTAATATTTACAACACAGTAATCTTTCCAGTAAGCTTCTGTGTTCTACCTGAATGCAGAGAATAACATTAAAATGACAGTGCTGGCCAGACCTAGGAGACCTGAACTTTATCATAAAAGCCATGTGGAGAGAAGGAGTGATAAGCTCCAATTTTCACTTTTCACCATAATTTAGCATCCAAATAAATTCAGTGTCTGCATGACCTGGAAGTGAAGGACATGTGGGGATACTGGTTTGGAAACTGATAAGATGGTGGTGCAAATTAGAAAGTAAAGATGGAGAGCGGTGCATGAGGAGGAAGTTGATGGGTTCTGGGCTGACTATGAGTATTTTTAGTCTGTTTTCTGTGGCCATAACAAAATGTCTGAAGCTGGGCACTTTACAAAGTGCATAGTCATTTGCTCATCTCTGGTGAGGGCCTCAAGATGTTTCAAACGTGACAAGTGGCATCACATAGGAATATGTGTGAGAGGGAGTCATCATCACATGGTGACACAGGAAGGGGTCCCACTCGCTCCTATTTAACCACTCCCTCTCAAGGGTACTAACCAGCATCCTGATAGAACCTTACAACAGTTTGCAAAGGTGCATCCCTCAGCACGTCCTAATGCCTTACCTCTTAAGGGTTCCCTCACCTCCCAACATCACATCACCATACTGCAGACCAGGTTCCCAGCACATGAAATTTCAAGGGACATATTTACACCATAGCTAAACCCTGCCAGGGAGTTTGAAGTGTGTATCAAAAATGCAAGAGGAGAACGTGAGAGCTCAGTGTGTGTGTGGGGGGAGTCTTGACAAGAGATGGTAACTACCGTCATCTGCATGAAGGTGACCTGAGCTCTGATAAATGGCAAGAGATGGTAACTTTACTGTCATCTGCATGGAGGTGATCTGGGCCCTGATAAATGGTTGCTCCTCAGTGTTTTGTGTACAGTTTACCATGATCACTAACATTTTCTAAAGACATCTGGGTTTTATTTTTTTAAATTTTAAAATGAGCCTCAATATAAAGACACTATTTACTGTTCTGTATAGCAGTATACCACAGACTGGGGGTTATAAGGAGTAGAAACTTACTTCTCACAGTTTTGAAAGTCCGAAATCAAGGTCTTGGCAGATTCTATTGTCTGTTAATGGTGGCTGTCTGCTTCCAAAATGTCACCTCACAGCTACATCCTCTAAACAGAAGGATCTTGTGTTCATGCTCAGCAGAAAAGTGGGAAGTTATTTTAATACTGTATTTTTTTCATTGTTTTATTGGATAGGGTTTTGCTCAGTTTCCCTGGCTGGCCTCAGCCTGTTTCAGCTTCCTGAACACTGGAATTATAGACACGTGTCACCACACCAGAATGAAGCCTATTTTGTAAAAGCCAATCTCATTAATGAGGAGCCACTATGAACCATTCACTCTTTGAAGACACCACCTCAGGGTATCATCACATTGGTCACAGTTGAATTATTTATTTATTTTATTTATTTGTGAGGGAGAGAAAGAGAAAGAGAAAGGGAGGGAAAGAGGGAGAGAGAGAATGGGCATGCCAGGACCTTCAGCCTCTGCAAACAAACTCTAGACACATGTGCCACCTTGTGCATCTGGTTTACGTGGGTCCTGAGGAATCGAACCTGGGTCCTTTGGCTTTGCAGGCAAGTGCCTTAACTGCTAAGCCATCTCTCCAGCCCTACACCTGAATTTTGAAGGGATTAAATTCAAACTATAACAATCCCAATCCCAGGAATGCCTTCCTCCAAGAACCTGTGGAAACAGACCCACCCACCCCACCACCACAGCAACATATATAAACAATTAACGGTGGCTCCAGATTAAAGAGCTCAGTTCATTGCCAGAGATAATTTCATTGAGTGTGGCAGTGGTAGGCAGCCTTGCAAAACATCTCTTGTCGGGTTTGGCTCAATATAGCAGCTAGGACAGAAGGATAGGGTGGCTGACTCAATGGCACTGTTTCCATTAAGGCAGAGACGTCAGCCAGGCCCCATCGTCCTTTGCTCCCACATCTGATATCTGAATCTGCCTAAGCTCTACCACATTTCCTGACAACTGGGAAGAAAAAGGGAGAAAGAAAGGGAGAGGAAGGGGTGAGGAAACCCAAACTTGAAGGAAGAAAGCTAAACAATTCTAGAACTCTAAGTGAACAATTGTAACATGTCCACAAATAATTTATGAATACAGTCATAGAACTAGAAATAAAATATGTGAAAGTTTATTTAATCACAAATATAGAAAGAATTAAAATTAAATCTTATTGTTGATAGAAAGGGAGGAAAAAAAAAACATTTAAATCAAGAATTTTAAGAAAAGACCCTTAGGACAAAAATTCCTAAGGAAAGCAAGAAGGAGGAAATACTAAAGATAAAAATATGTATAAATCCCAGTACTTGAGTACAGAGGCAGGAGAATCAGGAGTTCAAGACCAGTCTTGGTTACATATTGAGTTCAAACTTCACCTGCGCTGCATTAGACCCTATCTCAAAAAAAAAAAAAAAAAAAAAAAAAAAAAAAAAAAAAAATCAGCAGCAAAATAGGAAAAGGAAAACAAGCTGAAAAACAAGATATCTTATAACTAAAACTGAGAGTTTTATTTTTAAATATACAAATCAGTAAGATAGTTAAGTCTCTTGACAACATAATTAAGCAAAGTAGCATAAAACCCAAAAGCACACGCATAATTGAAAAATTATATAGAGAGTATTAAATTAAATTATATAGAGGGTACAGAGATTTTATTTGACTCCAAGCAAGTGTTATTCAATCCAAAGCTAATAAAAGTGAAGTTTAAGAAAATAAATAATATTCTAGAAGCACGTGGAGCTGTTTTAAACAGTAGCAAACCTGGCTGGGTATAGCTCAGTGACTATATCAAGTGAGTACAAGGCCATGGGCTTGATTCCAAACACAGTAAAATTAACTAATTAAAAAGTGGAAAACTAGCCGGGCGTGGTGGTGCATGCCTTTAATCCCAGCACTTGGGAGGCAGAAGGAGGAGGATCGCTGTGAGTTCGCGGCCACCCTGAGACTACATAGTGAATTCCAGGTCAGCCTGGACTAGAGTGAAACCCTACCTTGAAAAACAAACAAACAAACGAACAAACAAACAAACAAACAAACAAAGTGGAAAACTTGGGCTTAGAGATTAAGGTGCTTGCCTGCAAAGCCAAAGGACCCAGGTTTGATTCTCCAGGACCCATGTAAGCCAGATGCACAAGGTGATGCATGTGTCTGGAGTTCATTTACAACAGCTGAAGGCCCTGGCGTGCCCATTTTCCTTCTCTCTCTCTCTATCTGCCTCTCTCAACCTTTCTCAAATAAATAAAATGAATAAAGAATTTCTTTTTAAAAGTAGAAAACTTGAATGAAATAAACACATAGAAAAAAATGGAATGAGTAATCCTATTCTATTTTCCAAGGGAACTCTTTCAGACATCATGTTTCCTTTCCTTTTCTGGTTTTATTTATTTATTTATTTATTTATTTATTTATTGAGGCAGAGTCTCACTCTAGCTTAAGGTGACCTGGAACTTTCTCTGTAGCCCATAGTGGCTTTGAACTCACAGGGATCCTTCTACCTCAGTTTCCTGAGTGTTGGGATTAAAGATATGAGGCACCATGCTCAGCTCTTAGGTCTTCTTTGTATGTTAACCAAATGAAATTTAAATCTTGCCTTTTGGCTTAATATCAAATCAACAGTATCTTCCTATGGAATTAAAATCCTCCATGAGCACATTATCAGGTATAAAACATTGACTCTCATAAATGTGCTGGTTTTAGTCTTATGCTTGGCATTTTGGTGTTTAAAGTTGCCGCTCACAGGCTGAAGGGGTGGCTTAGCAAACAAACAAAGTGGAAAACTTGGGCTTAGAGATTAAGGTGCTTGCCTGCAAAGCCAAAGGACCCAGGTTTGATTCCCCAGGACCCAGATGCACAAGGCAGCACATGCGTCTGGAGTTCATTTGCAGTGGCTGAAGGCCCTGGTGCACCCATTCTCTCTCTCTGTATATATATGCCTTTCTATCTCTCTCTCTCAAATAAAATAAAATAATAAATAAAAACAATTGTGGGCTCATTTCCTAGGTCTGTAATACCTGTGACAACTTTCCAAGTATGTATTAATTATTTTAATTTCCTGTTTTAGATTATCTTTTCTGTTAATTAGCTCATGCATATACTAAGATGCTTTTCACATTATCCATTCAGAAGAGCTCTGACAGGGCTGGGGAGATGGCTCTTTGGTTAAATATACTTGCAAAGTCTGCTGGTCCAGGTTCAATTCCCCAGTACCCATGTAATACCAGATGTACACAGTGGCACATAAATCTGGAGTTCATTTGCAGTGGCAACAGGCCTTGGTCCCTGATGTGCCCATTCTCATTTTCTTTCTCTCATTAATAAATAAAAATATTTTTCAATATCTTCTATAGAATGAGAATTTAGCTTGTGTTTTAGCTTGTATGTTTAGTTTATATTTGCTGTATGTGTATTTCCTGCTTATTTCCCTTAAATTTTATTGATAACATCACACAGTTGTACATCTCTGTGTAATTAAATACTCTGAGATTGTTTTCCATTCTCTTTAATTTCTATCAGAATTTTTCAAACTCAGAGATAAGATATTCAACATGATTTTTCTATAGCTATATGATTTTTAAAAAATAAAATTTAAAAATTTTCTCATCATAAAAATAATATGAGAGTCACTGTAGAAAACCTGATAAGAGCTAAATAGTATTTATGAAATAAATATTTCCATTTCCACTATTTTACCAGTATCCAGTAGAAATTTAGGTATTATTGGTATTATGAAATATGTTAATGAACTTATATTAATATCAAATAAAACAAATTACATGATCTATGCCGCAGATAAAAATCAAGAGCAGTCCCTAATTTTAGGGGTGTGAGGGAAGTGTGTATAGGAAGTAATAAAGATTCAAGGAGACATAATAAAATAGAGAATAGAAAAACAATAGAGGAAATAAATAAAACCAAAGTCAGTTCCTTGAGAAGAACTGACAAGCCTTTTTACTAGACTATCATGTAACAAAAAAGACTCAAGTTCCTAAATCCACAATGAATAAAATGGCATAATTACTGACCTCACAGAAACAAAATTTGACCTCAAAGGAATTCTTAAGCAACTTCACTCCTGCAAATTCAATAGCCTACATGAGACGGATAAAGTGCCTAGGTAGACAGAAATCACAAAACTGACTCAAACTGAGAATGAGACTATAACAAATAAAGAGATTAAATATCTAGCTGAAAAGCTTCTTGAAGGACAGGAGAGGCTCAGCAGGCAAAGCGCTTGTCACATGAGCACAAGGACTTGAATTTGGACTTCCAGCACCCATGCACAAGGCCAGGTGCCCAGCCCTGGGGAAGCAGAGACAGGTGGATCCCTGGGTCCACTACTAACTGCTCCAGTCTAATTGCTGAGCTTTGTTTGGGTTCAATGACTGAACTTGTCTCAAAACAATAAGGTGGAAAGCAATTGGACAAGACTCTCAGTGTTAATCCCCAGCCTCTACATGCACCCCCCCCAACACACACACAAACACACATGCACGTGCATGATTTCTACAAAGAAAAATGCAAGGTCATATGGCTTAACTGGTAAATTCTACCATTTAAAGCAGAAACAACACCACTATGCACAAACTTTCCAAAAAAATATAAAGTAGGGAATACATCCTATACTGTGTATTGCATGAGGTTAGTATTACCCTGACACTGAAGCCAACAACCTCAAATGACAATAAACTACCAGCCAATGTCTATACTGTGAGCGTAGACACAAATGTCCTCAATAGAGCGCTAGCAAACATAACTGCGTCATATACAAAAGATTATCCACACACCCAAGCCAAATTTACCCCCAGGAATACATGCCGTTTCTACAGAAAGAATGAGCAGGAACCTAATGATTGTCAAATGCATTTTTTAAAAACCCATTTGACACTCGAGGGGTCAACCTTGGCATTAACAATTTAATTCTGGGGCTGGGGAGATTGCTCAGTGGTTAAGACACTCACCTACAAAGCCTAAAGGACCCAAATTCAATCCCCAGTACCCAGGTAAACCCCGATGCACAAAGTGGCACATGCATCTGTAGTTTGTTGGCAGTGGCTGGAGGCTCTGGCATACCCATTCTCTCTCTCTCTCTACTCTCATTCTCTTTCTCTATCTGCTTGCAAATAAATAAATAAAATTTAAAAATTTCTTTCATTCTCAGTTCTAACTAAGGTCATGATCCCTGTCCTGGGTTTAATCTGCTTTTTAGAGGAGCTCTTTCCTAAAGACCAGCTTGCGTATTCCAATGAGAATTGCTTTAAGCTATTGCCATTAAAAATTTCAGCTCATAGTGTGAGTTAGCTAGCTCTGACTCTGGTAGATTTTACTAGACAACCCCTTTGGCCTATTTCTTTAGCATAATCAAATTGTATAATTAGTTGCAAGGGAATGCTAGTTCTTTTAGTGTTTTGACTAGGTCTGAAAGACTGAGCTGCCCGAGGAATTCAATCCATGCACAATATCTCAATGTGTTCATAGTCTACAAAGAGTTCCTTTCACAGGGCAATTAAGATGCTCTTCCAGAAGTTGGCTGACATATTACCTTGACCAGACCATCCACGACTATATCCAGGAATTGTTGAAGTGCAAGTAGAGACTAGAAGTACAGCTGAGTCCTGAAACTGAACCCAGCAGATGCTTCGGATTATAAAATCATCTACACTGTGCATTATGGTATCGTAACAAGAACAGCAAAGACCCCGCAGGAAGAGCAAAAACGTCTGTGATGGGAGAGGACAGGGAGGGAATAGCAGATATGTAAGTAGAGGAACAGAAAACTGTGGGTGCCAACAAACATTTTTCAAAGTGTTCAACATCTTTAGCCATGAGAGAAGCATAAATTAAAATAATTTTCAGATTCCCAAAAGAAAATGGAAGTCGAAAGATCTAAGGGGGGGGGGGTCAGAGGATGGAAGAGAGAAGGGGGTGGGGCAGGCTTAACCTAAACTAAAGATGCTATTCATAAGCCATATGGAAACCCTATTTCTTTGTTAGGTAATTATTTTTTTATTTTTACTTTTTTTGCTTGTCAAGGTAGTGTCTCACTCTAGCCCAGGCTGACCTGGAATTCACTATGTCGTCCACGGTGGCCTTGAACTCATAGAGATTCTCCTGCCTCTATTTTTAGCCATAGGTTATTACAGGAAAACCCCAGTGCCAGGGCTGGAAAACCTCCCAGTGAGTTGTTGATCAGAAAGGCTCATGAGGCCCCCAAAACAATACTGGTTATTGCCAATATTCTCGGTTCCCCACCACAACTAGAATGTAAGACCCTACTGCTTGAAGACATCAGATGCTATGATCGCTAGGCACTAGCTTGTTATTTCTATCCATCTACTCTGGGTCTCCATTAGTGTGAATTCTGGAGAGTTATGTTAGAGGAACATTTTCTTCACAGGTGACAGTGACTTACGAAGCTCAAAGAGCTCACTATTTTCACCTCAAACTTTCCCAGAATAATCATAATTCTGGAATACCAAGATGGCAGCATTGCTTCCGACATAACCCCACCATTGCCCCCTTTGAGTTTAAAAATTTTGTGGGAAGGAAACACACTGGCTTGCATGAACTGTTCTAGCCGACCTCATTATAAAGGTATTTCAATGTACTGAGGGCTGAGAAGTATATGGTTCACCTTCAGTGTCAATTTGGCTGATTTGGAATCACCTAGGAAACATGCCTCCAGGTGTCTCTGTGAGCGCATTTCTAGAGAGGTTTCACTGAAAAGACAGGACCACCTGAAGTGGGTGGGACCACCCCGTGGGCTGGGGTTCTGGACAGAATAGAAAGAGGAAAAGGGAGCTGGACATGGTGGGGCACGCCTTAAATCCCAGCACTCGGGAGGCAGAGGTAGGAGGATCACAATGAGTTCGAGGCCACCCTGAGACTACATAGTGAATCCCAGGTCAGCCTGGGCTAGAGCACGACCCTACCTCAAAAAACCAAAAAATGAAAAAACAAAAAAAGGTCGGGGTGGGGGTGGGGAGAGGAGGACACAAGCTGAGCACTCATATCTTTCTTTCTCTGCTTCCTGGCTTCTTGAATGTGGACACAATACAACCAGCTGCCTCGTGGTCCTGCGACCACAGTAAAGCTCATCAGTGCTGCGAAGTGACAGTGGAGTGTTCCTCATGAAGTAAGATGTCTCTATCACACCCTCCAAGCCTCAGGCACCATTGTGAAAGAGGTGGCAGAAAGAACCTTAAGAGCTAAAGGAAGGGGAGGGGGGCTCTGCAATACTGTCCTCCAGACACAAAGCGGTCATGGCATTCATGACCTGCAGTGGCTGATGCTACCTATACAAGACCTTTATAATAGGAGGGGAGAAATGAGGACGTCAAAGTAGAATAGAGACTAGTTGGAAAGAAGCAGGGGTTCAGTGGAGGGGACACAGAGAACGAGAAAAGGGAGGGTTGTGGGAGGGGATTATGATAGTAGTACATTGTCTATATGCTTGGAGGTTATCAATAAAAAGTTTTTAAAAGGCAAAAGCAAGATAACAATTCAACCATTTATATATATATATATATATATATATATATATATATATATATATATAATTTATTTATTTATTAGAGACACACACAGAGAGAGAGAGAGAGAGAGAGAGAATGGGTGCACCAGGGCCTCTAGCCACTGCAAACAAACTCCAGTCGCATGCGCCACCATGTGCATCTGGCTTACATGGGACCTGAAGAATCGAACCTGGGTCCTTAGCCTTCACAGGCATGCACCTTAACCACTAAGCCATCTCTCCAGCCCCATTTAATCTTATATTTATTCATTCTTTTTCTAAATGCACAGTGACATCACTAGGTAAAAGAGACAAATGTCCCTGCTCTCGTAGATTCAGTTCTTGTGGAGATAAAAACTGACGAGAAACAAATGCCTTATGCCCTGATATAAGGGGGTGCTAAATGTTCCAAAGAAAAATTATTAATTAAGGAGGAAGGTGATGGGGCTCTATTACTGTAAGTAATGGTTTCTCGTCGGAAAGTTTTATTTGAGAAGAACAATGAAAGAAAGAGAATGTAATGAAAAGTAGGTGAGGACAGGCTAGAAGGCCTTTATTTTTTACCTGGTTAGAGGTAGGCCCCCATAAATGCAACCTCTTATTCCCCATTTGAATTCTCTGGCTGGAGAATACTAACAAAATTGTTTTTAAACATGTTTATGGAGGCATAGTTGACATATGACAAGGTTTGGATATTTAAGTCATACCATTTGATACATTATTCTCATAGCTACACAATCCTAAAACCATCACAATCAGGACAAGCATATACATCACCCCAAAGATCTCTATGTGCTCTCTCATTCCTCATGGCAGCACTTGCCTGACCCTGCACCATGCCCACGTAACCTAATTTCTGCCACTAACATTAGTTTCCATTTTCTACAATTGTTAAATATTTTATTTATTTATTTATTTGAAAGAGAGAGGAAGAGGCACATAGACAGAAAGAGAGAATGGGGCGCACCAGGGCCTCCAGCCACTGCAAACAAACTCCAGATGCATGTGCCCCCTTGTGCATCTGGCTTACGTGGTTCCTGGGGAATTGAACCAGGGTCCTTTGGCTTTGCAGGCAAATGAATTAACCACTAAGCCATTTTCCCCAGCCCATCCATTTTTTACATTTTTAAAAAAATAAATTGGATCATATAATATACACTTTGTGGTCTCAACTCCTTAACTCAGCATAATTATCCTGCACCTCAACTATGAACACTGATGTGATATTCACGATATGGATAGCATCCGTGTTTCTCCACTCATCTACATCTGGACATTGGAGTCATTTCTAGTTTGCAGCAATTACAGGACAAAGCCAATGTGAACTTTGATCATGCACAAGTCTTTGCATGATCATGCTGCCTTTCTTTTTGAGAAAACTCTTGTGAAATAGCTAGATGATATGGCAGATGAATGTGTACAGTTTTGAAAGGCCAGTCTGTTTTCTAGAATGTTTCCACCACTTTATATTTGCACCAGCAGTATGTGAGACTTCTTGTTGTTCCACATACACTAAGCAGCAGTTAGGATGGTCAGAGCATTTAACTTTAGACATCCTAAAATTGGGATATAGTAATATTGTCTTGCAGTTTAATTTATATTCTCCTAATGACTCATGATATTCAACATTCTTTTGTGCTTATTTGCCATATGTATTCTTGGGTGAAGGATCTAGTCAGATCTTTTAACCATGTTTAGTTAATTTTCTTTAGTTTTGAATAGTAAAATTCTCTATGCATCCTAGTTAGAAGTCACTCTGTAAACAGAGATTCCATGAAGATTCTTTTCCAGTGTACAACTTAACTTTGATGCTTCTCACACATGTGTAAAGTTTTAAATTTGAAGAAGTGAAATTGATCCGTCTTCTTTTATGAGTTTTGATCTTGGAATAGTGTCTAAGGAACCTTTGTCTAACAAGATCACGGGACTTTTTCCTTGTGTGTTATCTAAAAGTTTTATGTCTTGGGCCTTTGGTCCATTTGGGCTGGTTTTTGTGTATGATAGAAGTTTCAGGCTTTCTTGTTTTCCTTTTCTCTGTCCTCCTCTGCTTGAGCTTGGGTGTGGCTCTCCTAATCCCGTCTGTGCATGACGTCCTTTCTCTGCTGACTCGTTGCTTCTTTCACAAAACTTACTCGTCACTGGATGTATATTTCTGGATCTCCTATGCTGTTTCTTTGACCTATTGTTCAGCTTGATGTCAGTATTACACTGCCTTAATTCCTTTAGTTTCATAAGATGTCATGAGACCTGGCATTATGGTGAGCCCGTTTTAACTGGTACCTGGTGAATCATCTTCAAGGGGCCAGCTTTTCTCCAAAGCTCTGTCAATCAAAGTATGGCTATTCATATGTATGTTTTGTTCCTCAGCAACAAACCCGAACCACCCAGCCCATTGTTGGTGCTGAGTCACTCACTAGGAGCGACATTTCCTCTTAGCCACCTGAATTCATTCTTGGGCCCTGCACGGCAGTGGGCAGCGGCCGGGGCTGGTGGAGAAGGCGAGGATTTGCTTCGTCCGCTTGCCTTCTGCTTCAGTGAGCACCAGCCCTCCTCTGCCGGCACTGGGCAGCCTCGGGTCCGTGCAGTGCCCGTGGAATCCACTTTGCAGTTTTTCCAGCACTTGCAAGACCAAACCCATCGCAGTATCCCCTGGAACACCAGAACAGCGTCCACAGATCTGAGTTTTAGCTTCTCTGCGCTTCCAATATCTTAAGAATTCCCCTCTATTTCACTGGTCCTAAGTGGTAGAGGTTTACCATTTGTGCTACTTCCATGGCAGTTTAGAACTCACTTTTTACCTAGCTAACAACTTTATACCTCACAAATTCTTCCTGGTACATGCTCTCTGTCCCTGTAGCTACTGTGCTTCGTCTCCTAACTAGAGCCGGACTGAGAAAACTGGTTAGTGTCCCCAAAGACCACTGGTTCTCGAGTCTGATCCTGTGACCAGCAGCACCAGCATGGCCTGGAACTTTTAGAAACACAAATTCTTGGGGCTTGCTTCTGATCTATTGATCTACAGATAGGAGTTGACCCTAAAAATCTGTTTAACAAACCATCCAAGTGACACTTAATGCACACTAAAGTGGGGGGGACACCCCTCAGTATATGAGACTTAAGTGGGAAAAGGCACCAACCCACTGAATCCCTCACATTCTGAAATGTTAGAAGCACCAGTTTCTCAACGGTAGCAGGGGGGAGAGGGTGCACTATCTTTAAGTTCCTGTAAGCTGAAGGTCCGATTCAATCAAAAATTTTGAGTATCAGATGAGAATGGGTCTCAATTAGTGATTAGTGATTGCTGTTGTTGTTTTGAGATAGGGTCTCACTATGGAGCCAAAGCTAGCCTTGAACTTGCAGTGATCTTCCTTGTGTCTGACTTATGAATGCTGGGATTACTGGCTTGTGCCACCAGGCCCAGCTGCATTTAGTGTTTAGAAAAGAAGGAAGGGAGGGGTGGAAGAAGTAAGGGAGAGAAAGAGTATGGTTACCGAGTTCTGTGGTTTTAAAATTGTCTGACTTAAAAGGCCTATTTTCCATCAGTAGCCAAGAAATAGCATGCAGATTGAGTATAGCAAATGAGCCGAGAGCCTGTGGGTGCTAAAGGAATGAAGAAAGTGGGGCAAAAGAAAAGTATCTGTCGTCTGTTCTCATGTACTTCTCTTTCTTCATTTTCTCAGTTCCTTAGGACTCCCCCCCCCCCTTAAGAAGTTCTCTTCATCGCATACAGAGAATTAAACTCAAACACATACACCGGGGTACCCAAAGTGAGTTGTCTGGGGCTTTGGCTCCCATGATTTTCCATCAGCCTTAAACCCAGAGTGGCAGCAAGCCTGGCTCTCTGCGACGTCTGTTGCTTACCGCCTTCAGGCTCAAAGTTCCTCTGAGAAAGAGAGAGAACGGGCGCACCAGGGCCTCCAGCCACTGCAAACGAACGCCAGACGCGTGAGCCACCTTGTGCATTGGGCTTACTTGTGTAGTAGGGAATTGAACCCCAGGCTGGTAAGCTTTGCAAGCAAGCAACTTTAACTGTTGAGTCATCTCCCAGCCCCTTGGTTTTTAAGTTTTTGTTGCTTTTTTATTTCTTTGTGTTAAAGAAAGCAATTTGTTATAGACATGAGATATTGCTACTTTAAAAAGGCTTGTTCATATATCAGAGCAAAAACGTATAATTTTAAACTGATAAGAACAGATACTATACTTGATCTTAGCCAAGAGGCAGAGAAGCGATTAAGATGGTTAGAGCTACACGCTGGGACATTATGCACAGATACATTGCCTCCTCCTCATAACTGATAGCTACCCCCACAATGCATGACCCACAATCCCCAACGAGGAGGGTCCCTTCAGAGGGGTGAAGGACAGGGAAGAGGCTAACGATGGTACCAACATGGCTGTTTACACACTGAGTATGTACACAACTAATAAAGAAAGAAAAAAAGCCAAAAGAAAAAGAAGAATATAATTTACTTCGTCAGAAATTATCTAGTATGTATATTTCAAGCAAATGAGCTAATTGTCTGCTTACCCTATATACAGCCATCAGTGACCCCTGAGAAATGAAACTGACCTCCAATTTGTTTTATTTTTATTTATTTATTTATTTGGTTTTTCGAGGTAGAGTCTCACTCTAGCCCAGTCTGACCTGGAATTCACTATGTAGTCTCAGGGTGGCCTTGAACTCTCAGTGATCCTCCTACTTCTGCTTCCCTAGTGCTGAGATTATTAAAGGCGTGTGCCACCACGCTTGACTTAAATTTGTTTTAATTCCACTCTGCATTTCATCCTTAGCGGTTATATGTAAAAATACTTCTGATTAAGACCTGGCTTTGAAAAGTTAACATTTAATTTCTTGCAATGGCTGGTATAAACAAAAAGGAAGTTGGTAATTTGTAAATTTTCTGTTACAGACCTCAGGTCCAGTTCTCTGGACTATCTCCATTCTCATGTAATGATTTCTACATTGGCAGGAAGATAAAAGGGGGAACTGAGAGGGAACAAAGTAAATGCAAGGAGGGAGAAAAGGGCAAAAAAAAAAAAAAAAAAAAAGAAAAGAAAGAAAGAAAAGAAAAGAAAGAAAGGAAAGAACAGCGGGAGACATACAAAGCCAAGGGGAGAAAAATAGAGCAGGAGATTGAGGCTAAGTGAGAAATTTAAAAATAACAGTCATAGTTTGATAAAAGGAAGTACTGAACTCTTCATCAGAAAGGGCTTTTTTTATACACATATATTTCACGTTGCTTCTGTTTGCTTAGCGTCAAGTTACCATTTGTAGGGTTAGATAACACGGGACTCGCAGGAACACATTCTTTTTACAAGCTTCCAGCGCTTGCTTTAGAGATGGCTATGGGTACAGTAGATCTGTGCTGCAGCCTGGAACTATAAGGATCGCCAGCTATTAATAAAGCAGCTTCCTTCCAGCTGTCACTGTGTGCCACGCTTTGAAGACTTCCCTGGGGAATATTTTTAACCAAGCTTAGATAGAGCTGGTCATGGTATCATGTAACCACGAGTGAACTCTTCCAAGTTTTGAATCAGCCATGTATCATTTGTGTAAAAAAAACAATCCGTAATAAAAGTGCATGCAAGTTGACGAGACGCTCTCTAAACACTCTGTCCTGGAAATACGTATGTATGAATGTTTTCATTTCATTTTATTTATTTAATTGAGACAGAGAAAGACAGGCAGATAGAGAGATAATGGGCATGCCAGGGCCTCTATCCACTGCAAAGGAATTCCAGACACATGTGTCACCATATGCATCTGGCTTACGTGGGTACTGGGAAATCAAACCTGGGTTCTTAGGCTTTGCAGGCAAGCACCTTAGCCACTAAGCCATCTCTTCAGCCCTTGTATGAATGTTTTTAAACATGAGCTTGCTGAACATATACTATATCCTCAGATTGTTTAAAACATGAACCACTGACCTTGGCAATCGTTACAACTTACTTTGCAGGTAAACCTGTGGTTTCCTAACCACGAAGTAGTCAATAACATTCTACATTACAGTAAGAATCCTTGTTTATACACCAGTATTTTAATTTATACTTAATTATAGGCATAACTCAAGTAACTGTCTCTTCTTGTCTTAATGTTTATATAATTTCATCTCAGTATTTTAATTTTTGATTAAGTATAGATATTACTATAGAAGCCGGGCATGGTGGCACACGCCTTTAATCCCAGCACTCGGGAGGCAGAGGTAGGAGGATCGCCGTGAGTTCGAGGCCACCCTGAGACTACATAGTGAATTCCAGGTCAGCCTGAGCTAGAGTGAAACCCTACCTCGAAAAACCAAAAAAAAAAAAAAAAAAGTATAGATATTACTCAAAGTAACTGTCTTAACTTTTATTACTCTTTATATACTGGACCAAACTATATCAATTATTCTGTAATATTCTGTCATTATACAATGAAATCAATGATGCTATTTAAAGGCCATGACGTAGTGAAAATAACCTTAATGCATTATTTCCTCTTATCAAAATGTGTTTTTCTCTTTCAAATTTTAAGATATTCATATTTTTTTAAGTATAAATTTGTCCAGGTTTTGACGGTATTTGCTGATAATGTTACCACAAGTGATATACAGTCTTAGGGCACACAAAACCTTACATGGGAATAAATGATGATTCTATTTAGGTTTCCAAAGCCCTTAGAATAAGAGTATTATCAATGTGTGTGTGTGTGTGTGTGTGTGTGTGTTGCCAAGGATGGAACACAGGGTCTACACATACCAGACAAGCTCTACCCTACTGGGCCCAGCCCTTGCTTTTTGGGGGCAGCATCACTGCGTAACCCAGGCTGCCCTTAAACTCACTAAACAAACCAAGCTGGCCTCCGTCCTGTGATCCTCCTGCTTCCACCTTCGAAGTGTTGGGCTTCAGGACCCTCAGTATTGTCACTCACAGACTCCTAGCTCAGCACCCTAGAATATTTCACCCTTAACAACAGGCAACACAACTCCAACGGCACTTTTCATATAACAGTCCATTATAAATGTCACCACTGTCCTTACATTAGTTATCTAACTAGCATCGTAACTACATCCCCACTACACTTTCCCTGACTCTCAAACAATATTATCTGCCTTTTAAACAAGAGTCATATGAAGCAAAATGATAGAAAGGTAACTTCTCAATTAATGTCAGGTTTGTTGTGACTCCTGAGTGTTTAATTCCTGTACTTAGGACATCAGGCTACTATTTCCTGCTATCTCTGCCTGTGACACACATCTCAAATAATGCTAAATAATACCAGCTTTACAATTTAGACCAGAAAATTAAGTGCATTTGATACCTAAGCATAGAAGAAGCACTAGAGAACTTCAGAGTAGAGGAAGATTTTTAAACACAATATGCCCAATATTCCAAGGGAAATTGAAAGTCAAAAGTATGAAAAGGGGCTAGAGAGATGGCTTAGTTATTAAGCAGCTTGCCTGCAAAGCCAAGGACTCAGGTTCAATTTCCCAGGACCCACAAAAGCCAGATGCACAAAGTGGTGCATGTGTCTGAAATTTATTTGCAGCAGTTGGAGGCCCTGGTATGCTCACTCTCTCTCTCTCTCTCACTCTCTCTCCCTGCCTCTCATAAATAAATATAAAAAAATTTAAATGTGAAAAGACTTTGTAATTCTTGAGTAGTTAGTGGGAGGGAGACACAAAGCTGATGTGAAAATAACTAGAAAGAAGGCTAAAGTCCATTTGAGAAATACATAAGAAAGAGTAAAAAAGCAAAGTCTTGGTAGCATAGGTAACTAGGCATTATTCCTCAGACCTTGTGGGAACAGAATGACCATGGAGCCCTACTTAGAAAATAGCCTCTGGGGCAGGCATGAAGCCAGTTGGATGAGATTTCTCCTTTCCCAAGAGCAGTAGCCAACAGGCTCTCAACCATCACTTTGGATAAAAGAGTGTACCTTTCGACATGCTTCATAAGCAGCACTGAACTGCTGAATACTTTTATCAACAGCAAATGCCAGCCCCGGAGCAGGATAAATTGCTTAGTGGTTAAGGCACTTGCCTGCAAAGCCAAATGACCACGGTTCAATTCCCCAGGACCCACATAAGTCAGATGGACAAGGTGGCACATGCTTCTGGAGTTCGTTTGCAATAGCTGGAGGTCCTGGCGTGCCCATTCTCTCTCTTTTTCTCTCTCATAGCTATATCTATCTGTCTTTCTCTCTCTCTCTCTCTCTCAAATAAATAAAAATAAAAATATTTTTTAAAAAAGAAAATGCCAGCTGGGTGTGGTGGCGCACGCCTTTAATCCCAGCACTCGGGAGGCACAGGTAGGAGGATCACCGTGAGTTCAAGGCCACCCTGAGACGACAGAGTGAATTCCAGGTCAGCCTGGACTAGTGTGAGACCCTACCTCGAAAAACCAAAAATAAAAATAAAAATAAAAAAAAGAAAAAAGAAAAAAAATAAAAAAGAAAATGCCAGCCCTAGCTGTGCATACAGGCACACACCAGACATCCCAACATTCGGGAGGCTGAGGCAAGGAACATTGCAAGTTCAAGGCCAGCATAAGGTACATAGTGAGTTCCAAGCCAGCCTGGGCTACAAAGTGAGACTCTGTTTCATAAAGAGAAAGGAAGAAAAAGAAGTGAAAGAGGAAGAAAGAGATAGATATAGATATGGAAAGAGAGAGAGGGGGGAGAAGGGAAGAGGAAGGACGAGGAAAAGGAGAATAGGAAGGAGAGAAAGAGAAAGCAAAAAAACCTTTGGTCAGATGCACAGAGAAAAATATTTTCAATATTGAGGCATATGACATATATTCCTCAGTGTTTTTACAATGTGACTATGGAAGCAGAATGGGAGAATGGGAAGGGAGGACAGAGGGAGACAGAAGGACCTATGACTAAGAGTTAGGAGGGAAAAGCTTCTGCCCTCAAGTGAAAATCCCCATCTACTTGAGGGAACACTCCCTTGTTTTAAGGAACCTCTCAAATGAGTCATTAGGATTAGATCATATTCTCCCATTCTCCTGGGACATCCTTTCCAGAGAACAAGCCCCTAACACATCGATAAGAAATGAAACGGTAATCTGACGAGGAAGGAAAGACACACCCTTCTGCGTGTCCTGTTCGTTCCAGCCCTGTCAGTCCACAGAGCGGGCACAACAAAGGCAGCCAAAAGGTGGCATCCTTAAACCCTCACCCACTGGTCCAGAGGCTTTGCAGCTTTTCAGTAGCCGTGGCCTCCTCGTGCCCTCCACGATGTACGCCTAGGGTAGAGAGGTGGGCGTGGTACTTCAAAACATGTCAGCTTCCCGGTAAGGTCATAGTGCATGCTCTAAGTCAGGCTGCATAGAGACATGCATGAATAAGCTGCTGGGTCTTAAAAAAAAATTTTTTTTGTTTATTTTTATTTATTTATTTGAGAGCGACAGAGAGAGAAAGAGGCAGATAGAGAGAGAATGTGGGTGCGCCAGGGCCTCCAGCCATTGCAAACGAACTGCCAGACGTGTGCACCCCCTTGTGCATCTGGCTAACGTGGGTCCTGGGGAATCAAGCCTCAAACCAGGGGTCCTTAGGCTTCACAGGCAAGCGCTTAACCACTAAGCCATCTCTCCAGCCCATAGCTGCTGTTTTATTACTCAACATTTAAAATGCAAATGATACTACCAAAAACTTTCAGAGTCTACACTCCAGATGTTCTCATTATTCAAGATGCCTTTTTTTGCTACATGTATCCTCTCCTATATCTGAATTTGTTCCATCACATAACCTTCCTTATGAAACCACCTACTTGTTTCTTAAATATTTTTGTTTTATATATTTGAGTTGAAATCAACACCCAAACTTCTTTTCCTAAGTAACTAAGAAAACATCTTCATTTCCATATCCCAAAAGTCAATTATGGAGAGATAAATTAACAACTTACAGTGGCAGATGACCTAATTACAAAGCTGTACTATAGCTCCATGAGAACCAACATGGCCCAATTTTCCTCGTGAGTGTGCAAGGAGAGCTTCTGGTAAGTCCTGAAAGTGAGGCAATTAATGTTCTTTGATTGCTACTCTAATTCTCAACTAAGATTGCTTTTCTCAGCCTTGAATCTTAGGGCAAACAATCTACACCAACATGGCCGTCCTCATTCTGCATGAGGAGAAAGCCCTGTTGATAGTCACAGAGCCCAGGCTGTTCTGCCAAGCACAGCAAGACAACTAGCTTCACATTCTCCCACTTACTCAACAGCTACCTCTCAGCAACTTCTAGAAGCCAGCACTGTGTCAAAATGAACAGGATACAACCCCTACCTTCAGATGCTCAAAGTGCAATGGGAGAGAAAATACGCTATCAGTCACTCGACTAGTTATGACTCTACATCACAAATGACAGAAGCTTCCATGTGTTTCCCAGTGACTCTAGAAACATAAAGTAACTTGGACACTCATACAAAATGGCTGGAGTTACCATCCAATGGTGTCACTCAAACTTCTTCCCTCACTCAGGGTCACCTAATATTAGCTTTGCACATATTGACAAGGACTCTGCATTATAAGTGACAGAATGTTTTCCCAAGAACTTCTGCGTTCAGAATTGACAGGTCCATTTAAGGGATATTCCAGGTAAATTTCAGGGGTAGAACAGTTACCAGGTACTCTGTCGCTTTCACTCACAGGGAAGTTCTCACCTTGTGGTGGTAAACAAGGCCACCAAGAGCTTCAGACTTGCATGTCACCAATAGGAACTCCCATAAAAATAGTCTTTGCCCAGCAGTTGAAGTAAAGTCCCAGAATTGATGCCAATCTGGCCTGAGAGAGGTTGTGTTATCACCCCTCCACGTCCCCAGTGACGGCAGTGATGGGATATGTTCCTTAGCCAGACCAGTAACCTGAGAGTTATTATAATGGATGGTTCCATTAAAAGGGGAGTGTCAGGCTAGAAAGGTGGCTTAGCACTTAAGGCACTTGTCCTCAAAGCCTAAGCATTCATGTTTAACTTTCCAGCTCCCACATAAGCTAGACACACAAGGTGACGCAAGCTTGCAAGGTCACGCATGCACACAAGATGGTGCACACGTCTGGAGTTTGATTGCAGTGGCTGGAGGCCCTGGTACACCAGTTCTCTCTCTCTCTCTTTCTCTTGAAAAACAAACAAAAAAAGAAAAAAGGTGGGTGTCATTCAAGAAGGGAAAAAGGAAGCCGGGCATGGTGGCGCACGCCTTTAATCTCAGCACTCGGGAGGCAGAGGTAGGAGGATCACCGTGAGTTTGAGGCCACCCTGAGACTACCTCGAAAAACCAAAAAAAAAAAGAAGGGAGAAAGGATACCAATAGAAGTAGAAATGCCCACTGCACCACGGCTAAGTATGAAAAGGGCTAAGATACAGTAATCAGAGGCATGTAATTGTGTGGGAAGAAGGGACTTGGAGGCAGATGTGCAGTGACAGCTTCACAGAAAAAGTGGCATTTCCAAAGCAGCCACATTGGAGAAAGATCTGAAAGATCCCTGAAATAATTAAACATACTTATCTAAAGTTGCCAAAATTTACTCCTTGGTCATACTCAAGAGAAGAGAACATGAATGTCCACATAAACTTTCATAACAATGCCACTCATGATACCCCAAGGATAAAGCCAGTGCACATGCCCATCAACTAAAATGATAGTCGAACAAATGCAGTGCATCCATGTAATGAAATATTGTATGATCAAAAAAGAAACGGAGTGTAGATATACAGTAAGATCTCGATGGATCCTGCAAACATCAGAGTTAAGTGTGAGAAGCCAGACACAGAAGATACTTACGAGTTCATCCTCATGACATTTCCAGAATAGGGAAATAGAGATAGGAAATAGACTGGTGGTTGCTTTCAGCTGGGGGAGGGAGAAGAGGACGGAGAGCTAAAGGTATGGGGCTTGTTTTGAGGTGGCTAAAGTGTTCTAAAACCAGCTGAGGCGGTGGTGCCCATACCTAGGAGTATACAAAAGATTACTGAGCTGTACCGTTGAGCTTTAATATCGTGTGTGCGTGTGTGTGCGTCTGTGTGTGTGTGTGTGTGTGCAAGCATGCGGTGTGCATGGTACTGAGGATGAAACCTCACACATGCAAGGTGAACATTCTATCACTAAGCTATCTCCCCAGCCTGAATTCTGAATTTTATTTATTTACTTATTTAGAGAGAGAGAATGGGTACACCAGGACCCTCTAGCCACTGCAAACTCCGGAAGCATCTGTGCATCTGGCTTCTGTGGCATCAGACCTGTATCCTTAGGCTTCACAGGCAAGTGCATTAACCACTAAGCCATCTCTCCAGCTCTGTTTTGTTACTTTTTAAAATATTTATTTGAGAGAAAGAGAGAGAGAGAGAAAGCGAGAGAGAGTGGGAGGGAGAGAGAAAGGGCATGCCAGGGCCTCCTGCCACTGTAAACAAATGCCAGACAAATGTACCACTGTGCATTTACATGGATTCTTTGTGTGTCTTTGCGTGTATACTGCAAATTGAACCAAGGCCAGTCGGCTTTGCAAGCAAGTGCCTTTAACCACTGAGCAATCCCTCCAGTCCTGATTCTTGAATTTCAAATAGGCAAATGGTCTACTATGTGAATCATATTTTAGTAATGCTATTTTTCAAGATAATATTGGAAAGACAGGTAGGATTTCAACATGTGTAATCTCTGCCTCAGTGTGGATCAAGCTGGGGACCAAGTAAAAACATACAGCATGGTGTGTTGCCTCTCTTGGTTTACAGAAGTGGTAATGTACATGAATCTGTAGAGAACACTATGGCAGGCTACCCAGATTCCCTTTTCAAAACCAAAGTCCAGTTGTCTAAGTCTTCTGAAAGCCTCCCAGTGAGGCTCTGGCAAAGGCCAGATCTGCTTGAGCAAGGCCACACCCCTCCACCTCAAGCCTGCATCCAGTGTCCCTGGTGACTGTGTAAAGACCCCGTCTGTCACTGGAACTCAGAACAGCTTTTGAAGGCCCTCTTCAGGACTCACTGGATGGGTGCCTAAGGCATTTGCGTACGTGTTAACACATGTTAACATCTCATGCTTCCCACTACTGTTTCCTTCTCTGCTTTCAACAGACTCCAGTCCACAACTGGTGCATAAAAGGATATTGTTAAAAGAAAGACCAGAAAGGTACACTGGGGATAGACTGTAAGAGGTCCTCCAAGGCAAGCGAAGGAATCTGAGTTTCCGTAGGCCACAGGAATGCCATCTTCATAAATGTGTCTGGGGGATACCACCCAGGAATCAGGTTTGGAACATCACTTAAACTAAGACGTGGCAAAAGATAGAGTTACAGGCTAAGAGATCAAGTCAAGTGCATGAACCAGAAGAAGTTCATGAAGACCACAGAGAGGACCTTGGCATTGCCAGTGAGAAGGAAGAAAGGAATTGGGACTCACTGTTAAAGAATAAACTGAGTTGGGCAAACAGTGAGGTAAGAGCTAGAAGAAAGAAGGTGGGAGAGGCTGCAAGATTCCAGACTTGGAGTCAGTTAACAGTAGCCAGAGCAGCTTGGTGCCAACTATCTCCTCAGGACCAGTCAGAAAACAGAAGCCTCACCAGTTTTTTTTTTTTTTTTAATACAGATATATGTTACATAGGTTATAGTCTTGTATCTCTTCACCTCTGGTCTCCATTTCTCTGAGGGCCCTCCTCTGTAGGGTCTGTGGTGTTCATTGTAGGGTAATTTGGTCTGAGGTGGGCACTGTCCCTCAGGATATTTCTGTTCACCCTGTGGTTCTTCCGTCTTCACACCTCCTGTTCTACAAGAGTCCCTGAACCTTTCACCACATTTAAAAAAATTTGGGGGGTTGTTTTATTTGTATTTATATATTTGAGAGAGGGAGAGAGAGACAGAGTGAGACAGAAGGAGAGAGAGAATGGGCATGCCGGGGCCTCTAGCCACTGCAAGCAAACAAACTCCAGACACAAGCACCACCTTGTGCATCTGGCTGATGTGGGTCCTGGGGAATTGAACCGAGGTCCTTTGGCTTTGCAGGCAACGCCTTAACTGCTAAGCCATCCCTCCAGTCCTCACCACATTTTTTTAACTGACCAAAGAGTACACAACTTAGCCAAGCTTGGAGGACCACATTGGAAAAAAAAAAAAGGGTGGAAAGAATCATGGAGGTACTGACCGTGGGAGGCAGTCACCGTTCTGAGGACAGGGACACAAAAGGAAGAGACTGGCATCATTACAAGATGGCAGCTTAGAGGAGGGACCCACAGATCTGGGGCTCTGCCCTTTGAGGGCACATGCTCTCAACTAATGCCACTATCTCTTTAATTGGGTGGGCTCTCATGGGCTGGGACCTAGGATGGGAAGGGACACAGCCAGAGATACTGGGACTGGCATAGAGGTGGTGGTAAAGATTATGCTGGAAGTGTTGAGTAAAACCAACTGCCTGTGCAGAGGAGAAGCATTAAAGGGCTACACAGTCACAGGAAGCAAGAGGAGTCTCATTGCCACCACAGCCGCCGCCACCGATGGCCCGCCACCCCCCTCTGCAGTCCTAGCCGCTCACTTGGATGTCCTGATTGGCACACTTGAGTTGGTTACGTCAGTTCCATATCTACTAGGCCAAGCTCACACTGGTTCTACATGATCGTGCTATTGCGGTGGTCAGTGAAATGCTGTCTGTGATGTGGTACATCCGGGGAGCTCTCCCCAAACAGCTCTCTTCAATACTAAAGCAGGGAACAGAGGAAGTGACAGGAAAGTCAAGGTTAACAATCAGGGCAGGCAACAGCGAGCTGCCGGGACTGTGTTGCTTTGAGTATATTCTAGAGCAGGTTTATTTGATGTGGAGCGAGGTAGAAGTGTATGTCTGGGCTTGCCTAAGAGATTAAGGCTGAAATGAATTTGTGGTAAAGTCATACAGCCTTGTTAATATAGCGTCTTAGTGACAATAGGCAGCCTGGCAGGACCACACACAAACAGAGAAGGATGAGTGCGCTCAGGGTAGGGGCAGCTTCCAAACAGAAGAACAGCAAGGCTGTGGTCCTCAGTTTGCAGCATGATCCAAGCAGCACTGGGGTAAGTGTACTGTGGGGTGCTTGTCCAGCAGCTTCAAGGACCTGGTTTCCAGACCCCACACTGAAAGGGAGAACACCTAACCTAATCAGAAGTGCCTGGGGCACATGCTCAGACTGCACCCCAAGAACTCCAACAGGGTCCCAGCTACTCCTTGTGTCAGCAGTCTAAACACTGCAGTTTAGGCAGCAAAAGCCCAGAGCACTCAGAGCACAGCTGCAGCCATTGGCTACTATCCAGATTAGATTTGTATTGGGGTTGTAGTTTTTAAGGATGCGCCGTGGACTGGGAGTTTCACAGACATAGCTTAACTTGATGAGCTCAACAACCTCAGAAAGTTTGGTGTTGAGAAATTTTTCAGATAAGTAAATCATACCACAATGAGATGAGGAAAGTGCCCACTGCCACACACCTAATGGGACAGTGACACTGACCTTGTGATCCTGAGCTGTCCAACCCCAAAGCTATCTACTTGCCAATGTGGAGTGCTTTCAACCTCTCTTCAAGTAAAGCCTGGAGTTAGTAGGAGATTTGGATATGAAAGGCCTATGCTGAAGTCAGCTCCACATTCTGGGACAAACATCCCACCCGACACAGCTTGTGGGAGGAAGGGGCTTTATTTCAGGCTTACAGAGTCCAGGGGAACACTATCAGTGATGGAAGAAGCCAGCTCCCTTTCACAGATCCAAGCAGAGAGATGCCATCAAATAGCCAGCACATACTAACAGCACGAACAGCCAGTGCTCCAACTGTTCTCGCCACACCTTTGGGCTGGACTTCAGATCCATTCCCCCCGAGTGACACGGCCCCTAAGCAGGGATCTGCTTGCTGGGGACTTAAGCAAGAAGTTCAATTTTAAGAAAACACTTGACGGCTGGAGAGATGGCTTAGCAGTTAAGCGCTTGCCTGTGAAGCCTAAGGACCCCCGTTGGAGGCTCGATTCCCCAGGACCCACGTTAGCCAGATGCATAAGGGGGCGCACGCGTCTGGAGTTCCTTTGCAGTGGCTGGTGGCCCTGGCGTGCCCATTCTCTCTCTCTCTGCCTCTTTCTCTCTCTGTCTGTCGCTCTCAAATAAATAAATAAAAATGAACAAAAAAATTTAAATAAAAAAAGAAAACGCTTGAGTCTATGGGGCCATACAGCCTATGTCTACTAGCTAGCAACTGTCAACGCATGCGCTACAGCCTGACACTCAGTTTCTACTCTGCATCCCAGCTTCCGCCTCACCTTGCTCTGCAGCTAGTGTTGTGACGGGAATCTTCATGGCCAGTTTGCCAGGGATTTAGAATTCCCATGGAAACACACCTCTAGATATGTCTGCCAGGGCTTCTCCAGAACAATTTAACTGAAGACTGAAAACCCATCCTGTGGGCTGGAAGCCCAGACTTAAGAAAAAAGAGGATATAAGCCGAACACTAACATTTCACTTTCTCCACGTCATGACTGTGGGCCCAGTGTGATCACATGTCTCACACTGCTGCTTCCATAATTGACTTCACGCCCCCACACACTCAAACGGTGAGCCAAAATAACCTCTTCCTTCCTTTCTTAACTTTCTGTTGACAGGTATTTTGTCAGAGCAATTAGACAAGTAAAGTAACTAATAACACCCGCCAAAGTCAATCCTTTGACCATTAAGTTGCTTTTTTATTTTTTGCATGTGTGTCTAGTGGTTTTTTAAAAATATTTTATTTTTATTTACTTATTTATTTGATAGAGAGAGAGAGAGAGAGCCTGTCAGGGCCTCCAGCAGCTGCAAACGAACTCCAGACGCGTGCGCCCCCTTGTGCATCTGGCTAATGTGGGTCCTGGGGAATCGAGCCTGGATCATTTGGCTTTGTAGCAAAGCACCTTAACTGCTAAACCATCCCTCCAGCCCTCTAGTGATTTTTTATTTCACTCAGGAAACTCTAAGTGCACAGGAGGGGACAGTGATCAGCAGTGATTTACCGCTCCTGCTGCCCTCCCTCCCGGCCAGCCACACTCCTGGGTCTTCCACAAACACTGATGGGTGCAGTGCGGCATTTAAGGCCTTTGTATGGCTAGTCTCTTGGCCTGACATGCACTTCCCCATAGAAAGCTAACAGTGTAAACTCCAAATCTTTGCTCAAATTTCATTTTATTTTTTTGGGGGGGAGACAAGGGGTAGTTCTCACTATGTAGCCCAGGCTGGACTTTAGCTAGTGATCCTCCTGCCTCAGCCTTCCCAGTGTGGAAATTTGTAAATTTTAAATGTGTAAAATTTTACTTTTATTTAAAGTTACAACCCATTCTTAGCCCCAGGAGCTTCAATTCCATTAATCTCTATTCTCTCTCTCTAGCTTTGCTTAACTGTTTTTATTTCAGAGCCCTTCTCAAACACTATGAGATGGGTCTGTGTATTCTATCAGTTATTGCCTGCAAACTCTATGAAAACAAGGATTTAAAAATGTTTCTTACAGATGTGTCTGATGTTTCTAAAACTGTGCCTGGCACAGAGTAAGAGCTTGTTGCAGTCAGCTTCATGCTGCTGGTAGAAAGCACCCAGCCAAAAGCAGTTTATGAGAGGAAAGGGTTTATTTTGGCTTATAGACTTGAGGGGAAGCTCCATGATGGCAGGGAAAAACATGGCATGAGCAGAGAGTGGACATCACTTCATGGCCAACATCAGATGGACAATAGTAGCAGCAGGAGAGTGTGTCAAACACTGGTAAGAGGAAGCTGGATAAAACACCCCTAAGCCCGCTTCCAACAATACACTGCCTCCAGGAGACTTCAATTCCCAAATAGCCACCAGCTGGGGACCCAGCATTCAGAACACATAAGTTTATGGGGGACACCTGACTCAAACCATCACATTCTTTCCTGGCCTCCAAACTGGTAAACATCCATGATGTAAATTGCAATGCATTCAGTCCAACTTTAAAAGTTTTTTTTTTTTTTTTAAATCAATCTCAACAGTGTTCAAACATCCCCATAGTCCAAGGTCTTTTAAACTAAACTATAATACTGGGGAAAAAAACAAAACAAACAAACAAACAAACAAAACCCATAATGGCACAGAGTAAACATTCACACTGCAAGAGATGGCACTGGACATAGCAAAGAAATATCCAACCAGTATAAGATTTAAAACAAACAAGGCAAACATCAAACTCTGTAACTCCAAGTCTGACAACTATAACCAGTGATAAATGTCCATGCCAAATAATTCTAACAGTGATGAGTCTCTGGAGTTCCAATTCTGCCCCTCCAGCTAGGCTACTCACAGTCTGGTAAAACTTCATCTGGTCCCAGCAGTTCTCCTTGGCAGCCATCCTACAGTCCTGGCATCTCCACTGGGTCTCCACTGGAGCCCACAGTTCATCCTCATGGCTCCATCAGGCCTCCATGCAGGCAATCGAGCAAGCCTGCTTCACATTGCCCATGGCCATTTCCAAAAACCAAATCCATGTTACAAATTCAATAACCCTTTCTTTCCTGCATTTGTTATATGCCAGCAGGGGACCCAGCATTCAAAACACATAAGTTTATGGGGGACACCTGAATCAAACCACCGCAGAGGTCAATGAAAATCCATGAACCAGCCAAAGACAGGATAAGTACCACTACGGTGAGAGAGTGCTAGAGGTGCAAAGTTAGAACAATGACGTCAGAGAGAAGCTTTCTAAGTAGAATAGCATCCTGGGGATGCTATCGTATAAGGCAGTGAAATTTGAGCAAGGGTTTGAAGTTTACATATTTCTCAAATGCATTTCTTTCTGTCTTTCCTTGCTAACACGTCAATTCAAGCTTTCGTCTCTCATCTTCCTTGCCCACTGCCCACATAGCTGCCCGAGTGATCTACCGAAACAAGACTGGATCACATCCCCATCTCACATAGAGTCTGCTAGGTTTTCCTTCGACACTGCCGCGCCCTTAATTTTCCCTACAAATTCTTCATCATCTTCAGTTTTCTAATCACCCCTTGTGCGTGCCAAGCTACATTTGCAGCTGCTTTGATTTTGGCTGTTGGGATTGTCTTCTATTCACCGTGTTATCCCCTCCTTCCCAGTTCTGTCAATGAGACTCTTCTCACTTGGATCCTAATCAGGGAGTCTTCCGTGAAACCCCAATTACGCGCGCAATTGCACTGCCCCTGAGCTGGGCTGGGCGCCCCTCCTCCGCCCCACTTAACATCCTGCGGTGGTCAGCTCTAGCAGTACCTCCTGGGCACATGCCGGTGCCTGGCCCCTTGCATGAGTCAGCTTTGTGTCACTGTAGCCGAACACCGGAGAGAACGAGTTAAGGGAGGAAGGACTTGGCCTTGCTTGCACTTGCAGCGGCTGAAGCTGCAGTCTACAGTTGCTCAACCCCATGACTTGGGCAGAGCACCACGGTGGTGGGGGCGCCGCGAGGAGGAGCGTCTTCACTCCCTGGGGAGTGGGACCCTATCTCCTAAAGGTGCCACAACTTCCCAACTGGGGACTAAGTGTACTACCCTTGAATCTGTGGAAGACCACATATCCAAATCCCATTAGAGGGAGCACCTAGAGAAAGGACTGAATTTGTGTGTGTGTGTGTGTGTGTGTGTGTGTGCGCGCGCGCGCGCGTGTGTGCTCGCCAAGACAGACAGTAGCAGCACAAGTGGCAACAAGAAGTAAATTAATTATGGTTTCTCTGTGTCTTGTCGAGAAATAACACATCTCTTCAAACACTCTTGGTCCCCTGGATGTGAGATTGACATTTTGATATCAGTCTGAACGGGTTAGGGTTGTTTTTGTTTGTTCGTGTTTGTAGAAACAAGATCTCACTATGCAGTCCACGTGATCCTCCTGCCTCCACCTCCTGTGTGTTAAGATGACACATGTGTGACACCATCCATGACCCGTTGGCTGGATCTTTTAACTTGTGAAAGAGTTGTAATAATGTAAAGGTGCTTTGCATAGCTGAAAACAACCGGAATAAAATATGCCCGTGCTTTTTCTTGGTAAACAGTGGGAGGGAGGGAACAGTGTGCCTTGGGAGAGAAGGGTGTTACAGGGAGACACATCCAGCTCCTCCCTGCCCTGTCCTCCTCCCTAAGTCTGCTCCACCGAATTCCCTCCATCGTCTGAGGGAGCAGTGCTGTCGGCGTCCCTGCGCTCCATGTACCCTCCTTGGTGAAAATGGATCCTAAGTAGTTATCCTAAGAATGATGATTTATGTTGGCTGGCCCTGTGAACGCTGCTGAGACCACTGCCATTTGTAAAGGACAGTGAAACAATTAGCCTCGGACTAGAAGAATCACCAGCTCAACCATTGTTCTTTGCTTGAGTGTGCATTTAGGGCAATCTTTAGTGTCTCATGGGAACCTGCTTATTTAAGAAAAATTACTTATTTATTTATTTATTTGAGAGAGTGTGGGGAGGGGGTATGCCAGAGACTTGAAATGAGCTCAGGATGCATACATACATCACTTTGTGCATCTGGTTTTATGTGGGTAATGGGGAATTGAACCTGGGCTAGCAGGCCTTCCAAGCAAGTGCCTTTAACGGCTGAGCCATGTCCCCAGCCCTGCCTGTTCATTTTGTAAGAGTTAATTTAGTTAAAATTAGGTGCAATGATTCTTAAAAACCCTTAAATAAGTGCATGTGAACTGCAACACAGAAGCCCCAGTGCTCTGACCCCTCACCTTCATGTGCATGTATGCGCAGGTGCATGGCATGCACACACACACACACACACACACGCATGCACGCACACACAGCTTCCACTCTTGCCTTGAGACACCTCTAAGACCATAAACTACACATTGGTCTCTATCTGATGCACACTAAAGGCACCAGTGCCCATTCTTGTATTTATCACTAGTAAAAGCTTTGATTTTTTTGTTTATTTGGTTATTTTAGCTTAGTTTAAACAAGACAAACATGGTAATTCCAATCTTTTCTGCCCACCTCCCAGGAGGTTACCTCTCACATGTCCTGTAAGTGTGTTCTGCTTCCAGTGACCAACAATGGGACCCCCCCTCTGGCTAGACAAGGCTTAGGTGGAGCTCCGGCCCCTTCAAGATCCTATTGCTGTCTTTGGCCTTGGGTACCCCCTGCCCCCCATGCCCACCTGATGTTCCCAGAGAGAGAGGCTGTGTGGGAGCTCTAGACCATAAACTACACATTGGTCTCTATCTGATGCACACTAAAGGCACCAGTGCCCATTCTTGTATTTATCACTAGTAAAAGCTTTGATTTTTTTATTTGGTTATTTTAGCTTAGTTTAAACAAGACAAACATGGTAATTCCAATCTTTTCTGCCCACCTCCCAGGAGGTTACCTCTCACATGTCCTGTTTTTTTTTCCTTAGGCCATCTATATGCTGGAGTGCTGGGTGATGTTTTTAAATATTCTGACTTGTTTAAAAAGTCTGCCTCCTATTCCCTATTATTAAGGATATGTTTATAACTCGCATAGCGAACTGTGCCACACACTTCCCACAGGATCCAGGTGGACGTGTGTGTATCTTACATAAGTAATCAGCATTTTGGATTGCATTATACATACTTCAGATTTTTGTTCCGTTCAGACAGTTCTTCCATACATTTCTTGTACACACATGTCAAAACAAATTCCGGAATATAATAACTAGCGGGAACATTAAAAGTGACAAACTAGAGAAACGGTTCAGTGGTTAAAGACACTTGCTTGTAAAGCCTGCCAGCTCAGGTTCGATTCCCAATACCTAAGTAAAGCCAGATGCACAAAGTGGCACATGCATGTGGCGGGCCTTTGCAGTGACAAAAGGCTCTGGCACCCCCATCCCCACTCCTTGCAAATAAATAATTTTTTAAAGTGGGAAATATATATATATATATAAATAACTTTAGAGGCAATTTATAATATAGGAATCTTTGTAATTTAAAAAGAGCAAAGATAATATGTAATTTTGGCACATTTCATCCCGTCTGCATGTAAAAGTGGTATGGATCCTAATCTGTTTCCCTTAACCTCATTTAGGTCAGAAACACTACTTCCATCTCAGGGGTAGCAGACATGTGGATATAAAGCGACACTTAGGAAGACATGAGTATGCACATGCACTCCATCTAGCTATGGGAGAACCTGCCTGTCTACCCCTTGATGAAGCGCTTTTCCTCATACAGAAATAATTGCCACCCACTGTAACCAAGTAATGAGTTTCATGTGACAACCCACTCAAGCTAGTAGAATTTTCTAGACACCTACAACTATAGAACGTGTTCTTGGTGTTGAGAAGCATTTTCTGCTTTCATATCTGGTGAGGTGTTACTTGTCACCCTTCATTAGCAACCGAACTGTATTTTTCAATTTGAACATTTGCTTCCTAAGATGAACTGAAAACCTGGATATGCAAACTAAAGTTGCCAGTTCTGTCTGTGCACTGCAAATATTATTAGCTTCTACAATTTCCTTCAAGAGTACTAATTTGAGCAACGTTCTTTAGTGTGTAGGCAATTTTCCCACATTCATCAATTGCTTTTAAAAATATAATTAAAAACACTCTAAAGAATGAGAGGTTAAAATTTCTATTTCTAAGATATTTCAAAGACTATTCATAAAGAATAGGAATTCTATTTTCAAAGATAGGAAATACTGAAATACATAAGCTTCTAGAATTCTCTTCCTCTTTCTCTTTCTCTCTCTCTCTCTGTCTCCCTCCCTCCCAGAATTCTTTTCTCTTTTCACTTCTGAAAGAGTCATGGGTGCTTTTTACCAATTGAAAGGAGCCCTGCAGTGGGGCTCTGGATGCCCAGAACCCCCATCTACTCCCACTGTCCATGGCAGCTGGGCTGCTGTGGCCTCTGAGCTGTTTCCTTCTTGGACAATCGCCCTCAGCCAAACTGTTACCACCTGACCTCTGCAAGGCTGTGGCCTTCAATCCCTACAGGGACAGCCCCCAGCCAATGACTGACTGACATGGGGAATCAAACTTTGCCTTTCATTTGTGTTTTCAATTGCCCCCCAGGGATCAGGCTGTGGCAGTCTCCAGCTGAGACCACATCCTTCCTTGCCTGGCTCCTTCCCTTCAGCGTGTCCTACTTCCTGTGGGACCAACTACTTTCCCAGTAAATCACCCAGATGGGAATCTCCTCCCAGGCTCTACTTCTAGGAAGCCTGACCTTGGGTATAGCCTAACAAGAAATTTCTCCAAGAGCCATGGCTTCCTGGGTCCCCTGATTTAAACCTCAAACTGATGTCATCCTGTGCCATATTTTATTCATAAAACTTACCTAATTGCTATATTTTAGTATCTATAATATCATAATGTTATTTACTATCTATGATAGTGTTTAATATATTGAATCAGGATTATCTATTTAACAAAAAAAGAAAAAGAAAAAAAAGGACTAAAAGTGAATTTTAAAAAGGGCTGGAGGCATAATTAACAGGGTGTTGTCCAGCATGTGCAAGCCTCTAAAATCAATCCACAGCATGAAAAACTAACAAAATAAATATTTTTAAAAAAAGTTTAAAGGGCTGAGGAGATGGTCAGCTATTAAAGGCACTTGCTGGCAATGCCTGCCAGCCCAGGTGTAATTGTCCAGCGCCCATGCCCGGCACGTGCATCTGTGAACCCAGGGTGCCTACGACAATGGGCGGCCGAGCAGGAGAATCCACAGCTTGCAGGTCAGCAAGCCTCATGCTTGTTTGCAGCCTGGCAGTTCATCTGCAATGGCAAGAGACACTGTCTTCAGGAAGGTGGAAGCAGACACCTTGAAATTGTCCTCTAACCTCCACACACAGCACACACATACCCCCACACAAAATAAATAAATATTTAAAATATTTAAGGTGAAAGATTCCCCTGATATTTTTAGAAGCAAGTGAGAGAGAACAGATACATCAATTAAAAAGACCCTGAGTATCAATTAGACTGCGCACAAGAGCAAGAATCGTGACTCTTGGTGCGGATTAAAAATACATCTCTGGGGCTGGAGAGATGGCTTAGTGGTTAAGCGCTTGCCTGTGAAGCCTAAGGACCCCGGTTCGAGGCTCGACTCCCCAGGACCCACGTTAGCCAGATGCACAGGGGGGCGCACGCATCTGGAATTCGTTTGCAGTGGCTGGAGGCCCTGGCGCGCCCATTCTCTCTCCCTCTCTCTATCTGCCTCTTTCTCTCTCTGTCGCTCTCAAATTTAAAAAAAAAAAAAAAAATTGAAAAAAAAAATACATCTCTGGATACTTCTTAGGCAGCTTGTCTACGGCTTCGAGCTTCACACTAACTATGCAGCTCCGAGAAGGGCTTCGGTGTCTGGTCGGGTCAGAGCAAACAGGATGGCAATTAATCACCTCAGACCTGGGCAGCATTCTCAGTGTTGTTTTAATGGCTCAGCCCTCCTCTGAGCCATCAAATCTTTTCACAGAAAGAGAGGGATGTTTGCAGCCAGCGCTCAGTGTTTTCAGCTTTAATGGAAGGACTATTCATTGCACAAATATTTATTGACTTTTTGCTATGTGTGAAGCGCTTTGTTAGGTGCTGTGTGGAACTCCATGCGGTAAACAGGCTTGTGCACAAAGCCAGAAAAGCATGCGTGGCTTTGGGGTAACGTGCATGGAAGACCTCAGCTGTGTCAGTTTGGACACACATTCATCCTCGCGGGCTACCTCACTCTCTGCCTGTTCTATTTCCTCTCACGCAGTCCTTGTTTTGGTATTTTTTTAAAAAACTTCTCTCAGCCAAATTATAGAGAAATAACATTTTGAATGAGCAGTATGTGACAGCGTGAACTCCTGCTTCTCTTTAATTCCATGCTTCCTGTCCTGACATCCCTTCTATCCCCTTCCTTGTATGCTTCCTCAGGACAAGAGAATAAGTAGGGTGATTCACAGAAAGATAGTGTGGCTTGTCTGGACAGAGGAAGAAGGTGCCAGCCCAGAGTTGGTAAAAATTACCCAATTGCAAGAAAAGTTCTTTTAATATTCCTAAACTTGGCACATGTCAAAGATGGATCTAGTTTATTGACAAAAATGAATGAGCTGAGGTATTGGACCTTTTTGTCTTTTTGTTTACCCAATGTTATGTAGAGATTTCACAAAATTAGAAAATTAGATGTGATATATATCTATATATATCTCACAGAATTAGAAAATTAGATAGAATATATATCACAAAATTAGAAAATTAGACTATGTATATATCCTATCTAATTATATGTATATATATATATATATTTTCACAATATTGTGACAGGATTGCTGCATGTAGTCTGGTCTACATGTTAAGTTCTAGGACAAAAACAAAACAAAACAATATTAATAACAAAACTGAAGGTCAGAGAGGTTAAGTGGTAAGTTAGTTAACTTTCATGTTGTTGTGACCAAAATTCCTGATGGAAGCAAGTTACAAGAGGAAAGGTTCTCTTTGGATCACAGTTTCTGAGGGATTTGGCCTATAGATGTTGGCGCCGTGTGCTTGGGCAGAACATCGAGACAGTGGGAGCATGCGGCCATAGCCAAGGACAGCTGATGCATTGTGTCAGACAGGAAACAGAGAGCGTGTCAGGGGCCAGAGTCTGAGTATCACCTTCCAAGTCCGCACTTAGATGACCTACTTCCCCCACCTCCTAAAAATTCCAGTCTCCAAAAATAGAGCCACCAGCTAGGGACTGAGCTTTCAAAACATGAGCCTGTGAGGGACATTTCAAATTCACACCATGGCATGTAGACTGTCTAAAATCATCCTATAACAAGAGAAAAGCCAGAGCTTCAACCCATCTTTTGGCTGTAAGCCTTGAACTTCTCCAAGATCACCTTCTTTAGGCTGTGGGAACTCTGCCTTCCACGAGGCGTTTTTCTTCCTCTTCTGTCCTGCTTCTGCCGCTACCCAAACCATCAGTAATAACTCTCAGTCTAGGGGCTGGAGAGATGGCTCAGCAGTTAAGGCACCTCCTTGCAAAGCATAATGGCCTGGGTTCAGTTCCCCAGTACCCACTTAAAGCTAGGTGCACAAAATGGCACATGCATCTAGAGTTTGTTTGCAGTGCCTAAGGGCCTGGTGTGCCCATTCTCTCTCTCCTTCTCTCCTTGCAAACTAATGAATAAAATATTTTTTAAGATAACTATTGTTGAGCTGGAATGAGCGATTAAGGCATTTGCCTGCAAAGGCTAAGGACCTGAGTTCGATTCCCCAGTGCCCATGTAAGCCACATACGCAGGTGACACATGCATTTGAAGTGGCTAGAGGCCTTGGAATGCCTATTCTCTATCTACCTAGCTATCTATCTATCTGCCTCTTTCTCTCACTTTCAAATAAATAAAAAAATATTTTTAAAAAATAACTATTGGGGCTAGAGAAATGGCTTAGTGGTTAAGTCACTTGCCTGCAAAGCTAAAGGACCCAGGTTCGATTCCCCAGAACCCACGTAAGCCAGTTGCACAAGGGGGCACACGCATCTGGAGTTCATTTGCAGTGGCTGGAGGCCCTGGAGTGCCCATTCTCCCTCTCTCTCACAAATTAATAAAGAGAAATAAAATATTTTTTTAAATTACTATTGTTCCAGAAGTTAAGGTCTGAATATTGCTATTGACGCTGCCTTCTACACTGGCCAAAGCTCTCAAAGAATTGACAGATAACACATGATCCATCACTGTAGGGGCAGTAATCACATTAACTGCCTCTTTTTCTTTCCACTTGGGAGGGAATTATCTGTAAGACACAGCATGGCACTGGCTAGAATGGTTCAGCAGGAATCAAATAGAAAAGAAAAGATGCTGAGCTTTGTGGGAATTCAGGATCCACTAGGGCGGCATGAGGAATGCAGGAGGGATGGAAAGCCGGCTTCAGCTGCACAGACTGTTCTTTATTGGAGGGATGGTCGCTCTCCTGGGATGGAACTACTGTGCATGAATGTGTACAATTGGAGATTTAAAGGGCAAGGCTCCAGAGCAGACAGAGATGAGGGTAGAGTTAAACAAACTTTTGGCTGTTTCTGTCTTCTGTTTGCTTTTCCTTGGGAGTGAAGAATAGGAAATATAAGGCCTTTTAGAGCAGATTAGGGCTGTTCCCCAGGTGGCCTGAAGCTCTTGAGGTGTCTTTGAGTCATGAGCTTTCTTTTTAACACAAGTCTCTTATCATGCAATGGTGCAGGAAGGTTTTATGGTCCACTGTGGTCAGTGGCCCAAGGTCAGTGGTTCATTAACCCTTCATTCCAGACCCTGAAGACAAAAAAGGTGGGATGAGATCTGTCCTCAGAGTCCGGAGTGAGCAGAAGTCCTGATTGGGTTGTTTGTTGAGCAGTATGGTGGCTTTTCCTTTTGGCCAGTCCTGAGGTGGGAGAAGGAGACAAAAGGGACAAGATTTAAAAGTCCTGATACTTGATATGCAGTCTGATACTTGGTATGTAGTTGTCAGGGGGGAGTGGTGAGTTAAAAGGACTAGAGGCCCTGGGGTAACATAAGATGTTCACCTTCAGGTTCACTGCAGGTGGAGATGGGCTAGCAACTCCCCCAGGGTGATGCATCTGGTGAGGCCAGAGGTACAGCTAGCCAGATCCTGTGGGGTGTAAATAAGGCCTTGGACTCAGTCCGAGTCATAGTCAGGGTGTTATTACAAGTTGCCAGGGAAGGGGATTGGGAGAGGTCATAATTAGAAGTTATTAGGCAAGAAGCTCTTCCATCTATATATAGTGGGGTCCCAAAGGGGCAGAGTGGAGGAGGAGGGAGAGGAGGAGGAGAGGGGGAAGAGTCAGGTACTCATGAGAAAGAAGCAGGTACTTGTGGTGGGTAAGCAGCAAAGAGAAGGTCCCCCAGGGGTGCTATTGGGCCAGTAGGTTTGAACTCCTTTCTTCAGAGATGGCTAGCCAGGTACTCAGCTCCTGGAGCGATCTATCTAGATAGCAGGGACCAGTCTGTGGACAGACTTCTTGGCGTTGAGCAATAATAATGTGTTGAAGTTCTGAAACTTGCTGCATTTTAGACTCATTTATACGTACGTAATCTGAGAAAAAGAGCTCAATCTCAGGATTTCCGGAAGGAGTAGCATTGTTCCTGAAGAAGAGGCAGGGGGTGAGCAGGGAAGAGGCCTACCATACTGGGAGACAGTTCCAAAGTTCCAAGGGCATTTCTGAAATCATTTGAAGTAGGAGCTATTGAAACAAACTGTATAAGTAGATAGATAAAAATTAACTTATGTGACTGGAAAATGAAAAGTGCATCGAAGGAAATAATCAAGGCTGTAAGGTTTCACATATAGGTGTATGTCTATTAGCCCAGAACACCAGAAATGTGGAGTATAGAAAACCACGAAGACAACTTTTTTTTTTTTTTTTTTTTTTTTGGTGGAGGGAGAGGGTTATGAAAAAACTCCTGTCAGAGTCTTCGTGAGGTGAGGTGGATGCTTGACCTCTTAGGAAGGTCCTCCCCCATGTAGGTGAGGAGGGCCCCCGAAATCACCATAATAAAAGGTGCCAACTCCAGGGGTAAGAAGCAACTCTGAAACCTTAATCTCCTCCTTCCCTTTGGGAGGGGAGCTCTAGTGACATATTGGAAAGGAGAAAAGGGGAGGGGGCGGGCTATCAAGAAGCCTCAGGATACAGTGGTCCCCTGGGATGGAGCTGCGCTGGGGGAGATGTAGTGTCCTTGTCTTAATGGTTATCAAGGAATAACTGATCTGAGGGATGAGAGGCAGAGTGTGGAGGAGCTCTGTCATACAGGGGAGTAAATTATCTGTCAGAAACAGGTATAGGGTTAGTCTGAAGGGAGGAGAGTTGTGAAATTTCTTAATTTACAGCAACAGATACCTTAGCTGGTCACAGAGAGATGTCAGGTCATATACAGAAAAATAATAAGTTGGCTATTAAAAAGACTGATATAAGCCCAAAATATTATCATCTCTGGATGGTAACATTTACTTCTCCACAGCTGTCCATCGCTGAAGTTCTCCTCACGCAGGTGTGGTTGCTGGGAGCTTCAGGTTCTGGCTCTTCATTCGTCCAACATCACTTTGCACTTCGTGTACAAGGCAAGCCGTGGTCTCACGTGGCCAAGAGATCTCTTCTAGAGTCTTGCCCATGACACTGAATCGGGCATGAAGGCAGCTTCCTCAGGAGAGTGATACTGATCACAGCCATCATGAAAGAAACTCCTAGATCATAGTAAATTTATTAGCCATTTGAATCTGGTCAATATATAGCGACATGAATTTTTGTTTGTTTTGTTTTTCGAGGTAGGGTCTCACTCTAGCCCAAGCTGACCTGGAGTTCACTATGTCATCTCAGGGTGGCCTCAAACTCATTGCGATTCTCCTACCTCTGCCTCCCAAGTGCTGGGATTAAAGGCGTGCGCCACCACAATCGGCTCAGGATGATTTTTTTTTTTTTTGGAATTTTTTGTATATGACATAACATCTACAAGTGACACAAATATTCTATCTAAGGTTGAAAAATAATAATATAGTTAGGTAAGGAAACAAGAAGTACTGTTTGCAAAAGTAAGGGAGAAGTAATTGTTCCTTCTTGAACGGGGAGTTAATTCAAATTTTTGGAAATATCAAGATTTGGCTTAGGTAAAGCAGGAAATATAAGAGACTATTATCGGATTTAAAAGTGTTTTGAAAGTTCTTAATATAGAAGGCTTATAGTTTCTACTTACTTGGTCCAGAGATCAAAAAGTCTTAGCTTTAGAATAACTAATGAAAGTATGCTACGCTAAAAGACTAAAAATTGGATTAGTCTTGATAATTTGTTATTATCAGTTGCTCATTTTGCAAACACAATTGAATTTTATATAATTTAGGCCCAGTTTTTAATCTATTAGAACAAGTTTATAGCAAACAAATAAAAGTTTTACCTAATAGGAAAACATAAAACAGTAGAACACTTAAGAAACTTATTGTTATAAACAGGTATTTTCTGAAACAAAAATAAAGGCTTTATCAGATGGAAAACACAGTATTTACATATAACTTAATTATAAGTTTTAAGTATTTTTAACACAAAATTCTTGTTTGTAACCCATTTTGTGAACATTAATAGAGTTATACCTATGAGATCTATTGTAACAGAATCAGACATATTGTAAATATTTAAGAGTAGAATTATAGTTTAGAAAACTTGAATTTTGATCTTAGAACTTTAACAATGTTTAATAATATGCCATATTAGAGCCGGGCGTGGTGGCACATGCCTTTAATCCCAGCACTTGGGAGGCAGAGATAGGAGGATCACCGTGAGTTTGAGGCCACCCTGAGACTACATAGTGAATTCCAGGTCAGCCTGGGCCAGAGTGAGACCCTACCTCGAAAAACCAAAAAATAAGTAAATAAATAGAATAATTATAATAAACCATATTATCCTTTGTTAGTTTTTAAATATATCCCAATCTAAAATTAAACAACATTTTTATAACCCTTTTAATCTCCCAGCATATATTATATATTTTATGTTCCTATTTAGGACCAGACCTTTGGTTAGGCGGTCATTGCTTTTTCCTTTGAATGTTATCAGGGACAAAGAAAATTGGGCTTGCATTCCAATGACCTCCATGTCTAATGTCTGTCTTATTTATTTATTTATTTATTTATTTATTTGAAAGTGACAGAGAGAGAGAGAATGGGCGCGCCAGGGCCTCCAGCCACTGTAAACGAACTCCAGATGCGTTAGCCCCCTTGTGCATCTGGCTAACGTGGGTCCTGGGGAATCGAGCCTCGAACCGGGGTCCTTAGGCTTCACAGGCAAGCACTTAACTGCTAAGCCATCGCTCCAGCCCCTAATGTCTGTCTTTTAAAAGTGAAGAGAGAGGGACCTCAAGTTTTTGGAAGACGATTCCTGGGTTTGAGTCTGACTTCTTCAAGCTGAAGTAGAATGAAGAGAAAAATTGAGGCGCTATTCTTGTTGACATTTAGGCCTTGGAGAACAAGTAAAAAGGGGCCCAGATAGATGGAATTAGTCTGTTATAGGAGCCTCTGAGGTGGACTGGTGGAGCTGTAGAGGTCCAGAGGGTTGTTTACTGTCAATTTTGCAGTTGTGACTTTTATATAATAATAAATAAATAGACAGAACTAATTAAAATGTATCTTTATTTTGTTACTGACCCAGTCTTTTAGTAGTCAAAGATTAATACTATGTATGCCTGAATGTTAACCTTGATATGAGACATGGCACTATAAATAAATTTACCAACTTATTATAGAAAGTTGTTTAAATTAAGATGAGAGAAATATAGAGAGACAACTTTTTATGTAAACACATTTTCTCTTAACTGAAAACACACTTTATAATTGTAATTTTGATGGTTCCCCTTCTGTAGAAATTAACCCTAAAACTAAGGAAGCTGTGGCTCAAGAGAAAGGATATCTCCTAATATTTCATGTTCTTTGTCATGCCTAATGAGCTTGCTTTGTAACAGATACCCCTCATCCTGCTATGGTCCAGGAAAGTTTTATGGTCCACCAAGGTCAGTGGTCTGAGGTCAGTGGTTCATTAACCCTTCAAGCTTAAATTGCTAGGATGCAAACACTTGAGCACACTAGGAGAGGAAGGGGAAGAACCTGCATGAGAAAATATATTTGGATCTGTCAGTATGTCCTTCATGTTATAGCTATTTTATGACTTAAGTGTTGTCTTCTAAAGTGAGTAATGAAGTGGTTAGAAATTAATGTTCCCTACTTGGGCCTGTCATCAGATTCATCTGCACATCAGTTTTGAGGATGATATTGGAGGAGTTGACTCAAGTCTCATCTATGTATTATGTACTATTCATCGATGATAAATGCTTTGACCCATCCCCTGGGTGATCAGCGCCGGTCCATTGACTCTAGGAATTACAGAATGGCAATGCCTCTCACATTACTCAAAGAGCTGAAGAAATTGAAAAACACACATACAAGAAACAGTATCTATAACAATAATAAATACAAAACATTAGTACTGAATTGATTTATTGTGATTTGTGTTAGAATGTTTAATTTTAAATTTGCTGTTTGAGTTGCTAATGAGTTTCATAAAAAGTCATTTATTGAATTTTGCCTTGGGAGGGGGATAGAATTTCTAACAGTTTGTGAAATGACCCTAAATATTTCTTGTCATTTTTTTTACCATATATTTATGTGAAGCAACATTCTCAGCATTGATAATTATAAAATCAAAATATTGATCAGCTCTGAAAAGTGTTGAAGATGCCCTCCATCTTGCATCATCAAAGAGTCAGACAAGTTTTCATTCCTTATGTAAAGATAAGCATATGCATCTATAACTTGTTTCAATTTTTAATAAGTTGTAAAACTATGTGTGCCAAAGAATTCAAATTAATATCTTTGTGATTTGTTATCAATAAATGTTGCTTTGTACACCTATTTTTTACACTTAAATTTTTTTTTGTTTATTTTTATTGATTTATTTGAGAGTGAGAGAGAGAGAAAGAGGCAGAGTGAGAGAGAGAATGGGTGTGCCAGGGCCTCCAGCCACTGCAAACAAACTCCAGACACGTGTGCCCCCTTGTGCATCTGGCTCACGTGGGTCCTGGGGAATCAAGACTCAAACCGGGATCCTTAGGCTTCACAGGCAAGCACTTAACCACT
Source organism: Dipus sagitta (assembly GCA_036346955.1). Classification (NCBI taxonomy): domain Eukaryota; kingdom Metazoa; phylum Chordata; class Mammalia; order Rodentia; family Dipodidae; genus Dipus; species Dipus sagitta. Next base: position 61,952,868 of record CM070784.1, read on the forward strand.
AAGCAATCTCTTCAGACCCTATTTTTTATACTTTTATACATGTGGTCATATAAAAATTCCACAAGTTCAAGAAGGCCTGGCCTAAATTAGCAGACTTAGAAGATATATGATGGTGATATTCTGACAGCTTTTCTTTACTAACTAGCTATAGTACTTGCATACAGAGAGACTGTCCTTATATAGCTATATAATTTAATAGTTGATACATGCAAAGCAGACTAAATATGTGACTTTTATTCTTTATTTTCCAGATTTTAAAGCTTTTTAAACAATATTTCATTTTTTATTTCTTTATTTGAGAAAGAGAGAGAGGGCATGCCAGGGTCTCCAGCCACTGCAAACAAACTCCAGACACATGTGCCACCTTGTGCATCTGGCCTTCGTGGGTCCTGGGGCATCGAGCCGAAGTGCTGTGGCTTTGCAGGCCTTAACCGCTAAGTCATCTCTCCAGGCCTATTTTCCAGATTTTAAAATAATGAATTGCTTCTTTACCATCCTCCCAAAAGTTACCAATGCTTTTCTTCCTAATGGGCATGCCCTTCAAGTACAGATGCTCGTGCCCTTCCACAGATCTGCTGAATCAGTGTCCAGAATGCGACCTGGCTTCCATGGGCTTCAATGTTCCTTGAAGATTTCATTCAATATTGAATACTTCTGAAGCATGGATCATAGTGTAGCTTTTGACAATGTCTGGACAGGTGCACGCTGAGACCCATCTCTGCATGACCATTGTGAGTTATAATATGTAATTAATCACTGATTGTCTCTTGTTCTCTCTCTAACAAAGCTGGTGAAACAGTGTCAACCAGATAGATGTTCAGACAACCAGACATTCTCAGCAGCGTAACAGGGAGTCCTTGAAGAGAGTTACATAGTAAAACCAATATATCTTCATTTCCACTCAAAAGATGGAGCCTGGTACCTTCTGGGCTTCAGAGGATCTTTGAGCCTCCAGTTCCACACTTCCAGAGACCACAGGCACTTGCATAAGTGTTTCTTCTTGCCATGAAATAACCATGAGGGCAACATATAGGATGGGGCTCAGGAGCTCAGTCAACAAGCCCTCAGCATGATGGTTATATAAAACAGAGTTCTCTAGAGGAATGGGAGCCATAGAAGGAATATAGACTAGAAGGAGATTTCATAGATTGGCTTAGATGGTATGGGCTGGACAGGGCAACAGTGGCTATTGGCATGCTAGAAAGGCTGAGAACCTGGTAGCTGCTCAGCCCATGAGGCAGTGCCAATCTAATGGTGAGGATCTGGAGGATGTCTGGAGAGCTGCTGCTCTTCACTCTGAGGTGGAAGAGTAAAGAAGCTGGGTTCCAATGTGGCCCAAGGATGGCAGCAACATGGTAGATGCGCTCATCAGAAAGTAGCAAGACCCTCCAGGCAAAAGGGCCACTTCTTCTGGGAATCTCTTCATCTAAAGGCTGCCACTGGAAAGGCTGCTCACTCTGGGGGAGAGTCTTCCCCTCTCAGTGGAATCTTCCTGGAAACACCCTCACAGACATGCCCAAGTGGCTTGTTTCTTATTAGTTCCTGATCTGATCAAGTTGAGGTTAGAAATTAGCTGTCACAATGGTAATCTGGTCATTGAAACTTAAGAAACAATTGATTGGAGTCCAGGCATGAATTCATTTAGGTCCCACTTCTCCCACTCATGCTGTGATTAGTGTGGCTATCAAACCTCTGTACCCAGGACTCACTGCCTCTACAAAAGGATTCACAACAATAACTCTGAGTACTGAATGGGTTTCATACATGTAAAGTGCTTACAAGCCCGTTTGGGTCTTATATTACTAACTATTATTCGCAGGCCATAATGTCGCCTGTGTAGTAACTTAAAATCAGTGACAGGATGACTATGCACAAACCACAAATAGTGGCTTTTGAAAAGATTCACAGTCATGAATTTTAAAATATTTATTTTTATTTATTTGAGAAGAGAGAGAGAATGGTTATGGCAGGTCCTCCTGCCACTGCAAACCAACACAAGACACATGTGCTACTCTGTGCATCTGGCTTTATGTAGGTCCTGGAGAATCAAACCACAGGTCGGCAGGCTCTTCAAGTAAGCACCTTTAGCCACTGAGCAATCTCCCCAGCCCCACAGTCATGATTTTAAGGGTTCTGAGATCAGGAACCATGTAAGTTGGGAAAAGCACAGTGTAAAATAAAATTCAACTTTCTCATTTTGAAAACGGTGACATGAAAACTGCACGAAGGACACAATATCCCCAAGTCTTTGTTAAAAAAAATTCAAACCGTAATTATTCCTCTGATTCCACAGTGGAGCTCCAAATCCCTCTTATACTCCAGCTGTGCTTTCTGCAACTTCACACGCCCACCTCAGACTAAGACTCTGGCTCTTAAAAAGCACTTCCACATTGTGCCATGGTGATCCAGGTGACCAATACAGCCCTTTCTCAACTTACGCTCACTCCTACAGAGCCTTCATGGAATTAATGGGCTGTGCACTTAACTTGAGGGGAGATGAAAAACAAGTTCACCTTATGTTGGGAAAACCCACCTCCTATGGTCACATTCGTCCATCCTTGAACTGCCTTTTGCTTGAGTGATGTCCAGTGAAACTTTTTTTTTTTTTTCAAGGTAGGTTCTTGCTCTAGCCCAGGCTGACCTGGAATTCACTGTGGAGTCTCAGGGTGGCCTCGAACTCACGGCAGTCCTCGTACCTCTGCCTCCCGAGTGCTGGGATTAAAGGCGTGTGCCACCACGCCCGGCCCGGTGAAACTTTTATCATGATGGACATCTCTGCACTAAATCAGTCACCATTAGCCTCACGTGGCTTTTGAACACTTAGATGTGGTTGGTGTAACTAGGAAATTGATCTTTATTTTATCTTAATAGATTTAAATCGAAGTAGCCACATGTGGCTGATGGCTACCTTACTTACAGCACAGAGCTAATTTCTTCCAAGCCTCATGGACTTCGTACCCCTTAGAGTCCTACCCTCACTAAGTTGTTCTCATGCTTTATCATCGTCCACACACATCTTTCTACATCAGTGCCTTAGCCTCTCTGATCGCAGTGGGAATCTCACCCAAGGCCAGCTATTTGTCATGTGATTGCTGAAGTGTAACTTCTTTTCTTTGTGATTCAGACTCATTATCTCTAAAATGAGTGTAATCATAGTAGCTATGAGGATGGGTGAGAGAAATAAAACTTTTATCCAGGTGTGGTGGCACACGCCTTTAATCCCAGCAGTCGGAGGCAGAGGTAGGAGGATTGCTGTGAGTTCAAGGCCACCCTGAGACTACATAGTAAATTTCAGGTCAGCCTGGGTAGAGAAACCCTACTTTGAAAAAAAAAAAGAAAGAAAACTTTTATCTTATTACAACATTTTAGGCTGTGTTATCAGATACAGTAGTAAGTGGTCTTATATGGCTATTTAAAATTTAAATCTACTTAATAAAATTACAGCTCAGATCCTGGTGTGGTGGCTGGTGCACACCTGAAATTCCAGCACTCAGGAGGCCAGCCTGTGTTATAAAGGGTTTGGGGAAAATTAATAAGACTGTTTTAACCCCATCCCCAAATTAAGGTTCAGTTCCTTGCATCTCAAGTGTGCAATAGACACCATATGTTACTAGTGAACATTATATCAAACATGAAGGACATAGTAAAGCTCTGCTGGGCAATGGCTGAACATATATTATGTCCTTGAACTTAATCAGAAAGAATTGTTGCTGTAGGTCTGAAAACCAAGGGGATGGGAGATCTAAGCAACAGTAAGTTTGGCCCCTTCTTGTTCATTCTTGCCAAGCAATCTGTATTCCTTTTCCATTTATCCCTTTATTTTCCACTTTGTCTAGGGAGTGCAAATGAAATGCAATTAATAGATATCAGTAAAATACTATAGACCTAATTTTAGGTACTTTATTTATTTATTTATCTAACTACTACTTATCTAACACCCATGGCTTCTTGCTACTGGAAACGAATTCCAGATGTATGTTCTACTTTGAGCATCTGGCTCTATGTGGGTCCTGGGGAGTTGAATCCAGGCAATCAGGCAAGCAAGTGCCTTAACATCTGAGCCACCTCCACAGCCTTGTGGAGGCCTAATTTGAAAGATTACTTGAAAGAATACTTCAGAATTCATTTTGTTCTAAGGTTTCCCAACAGAAGAAATTATGTCTTCATTTTATTAATACTGTATTATATCTGAAAAACTACTGACACTAGCAATCCATTTTCTGCTGCCATTGCACACTTAGGCACAAGACTATGAGCTTTTAAAAAATGATATTTCATTTTTATAGACTTATTTATTTATTTGAGAAGAAAAGGAGAGGGAGAGAGAGTATGGGTATACCAAGGCCTCTTGCCTCTGCATACGAACTCCAGACACATGTGCATCTGGCCTTATGTGGGTGCTAGGGAATTGAACCTGGACTGTTAGGCTTTGTAAGCAAGTGCCTTTAACCATAGAGCAATTTCTCTAGTCCCTATGAATGCTTTTTTATTTAGTTCTACTTGCTCACAGGTTCAGAGGCTGAGCTAAATGGTAAAAAGAAGAGAGTAAGAATTTGTGTGTGTATGTGTGTGTGTTCATTCATTGAAGGAGGTTGTAGGCGGTTCATGAACCTTCCCCCATCAGCTGCTGTTCTCTTGAGCATCTTCTTTGGAAGTAAATGTGAACATTAGTTCATGATGGAAACTTCCTAACTTATAGAAGCTAGTCATGAGAGCAAACAGTACCTCTGAGAATATGGTCCTCGAAGCCAGAATATGAGAACATAAATAAGGTGTAGTGTGCTTGGTAGAATAAAGGCCAAAATGGTCCATCGTCCTGAAGAGTATTTAGTTAGGGTATATTTCATTCCAAGAATATACAGATAAGTAAGTGAGAAATAAGAGATGGGGGTGTAGCTCATTGGTAGAGCACTTATACAGTATGTAGAAGTCCTGGATTCGATCCCCACCACTGCAAAAAAAATAAAAATAGAACAAATAAAACTGGGGTGATGGCTCAGCAGCTAAAAGTGCTTGCTTGAAAAACCTGCTAGTCTGAGTTCAATTTTCCAATACCCATATAAAGCCAGATACACAAAGTGGCACATGCATCTGGCATTCATTTACAGTGGCAAGAGACCGTGGTGCACTTACACACACTGTCTCTCTCTCTCTTGCATAAATAAATAATATATTGAAATAGAACAAATAAAATGGGTGTGCATGTGCACACACATGTGCAAGTATATGCATGCACATGTATGAGTATGTAGAGGTCAAAGGACAATCTCAGATATTATTCCTTGGGAACTCCATCCACTTTTTTTTGAAACAAAAACTCAATTAGGCTGCCCTGGCTGGCCAGTGAGTTCTAGGTATTCACCTGTTTCACTTCCCCAGCACAGAAATTATAAGCATGTGCTACTCAGCATAGCCAGAATTTTTATGTGGATTATGGGTATTGAACTCAAATCCACATATTTGAGAAGCAAGCAACTGAGTTATCAATTGAGTTGTCTCCCCAGCTCATAATTGAAATATTTTAAAATACTTTAAAATGTTATTAGTACTTTGCAAGGAGAGAGAGAACGTGTGTACCATGGCCTCTAGCTACTGCCAACATGCTCCAGATGCATGTGCTGCTTTGTCCATCTGGCTATACATGGGTACTGGAAAATCAAAGCATACCATCAGGTTTTTTGCAAGCAAGCACCTTTAACCACTGAATCATCTCTCCAGCCCCCTTAAAATACTTTTAAAATAAAGAAGTTAAAATTAATTCACTACTGCTCTTTAAAAATAAAGTCTAGCCTTGCATTTTGGGTACTTATATGCAAAAGAAATGGCACCCAGTTTCAAACACTAGTGACTTGGGTCGCTCTTCACAAGCTGGGTGACCTTGGGCTCATCATACTGCTTCTTGGACCTTTTCTTTCCAAGCATCTCCGAACCTCAGACTTTGGGTATCCGGGATCCCTTTCTAGATCAGAAAATGGTTTGACTCAGTTTTTCAAGAAGCAGAGTCCAAAACAGAGAATTACCAAGAGCTTTATGCAAGAAAGCCTTTGAGAATAACTTGTGGGGGTCTAAGGCAGGGTGGCCCAGAAGGAAAACATGGGCTTCGTTAAGTGCCGCAGCTCGGCAGTTGACAGTACAGGAAGCGCTGGGGTTAGGGTAGCTCCTCAGGGCTATCCTATCCACATGCCACAGAGCTGGTCTTCCACTACTGACAGTTCACAACGAAGGATGTGGGCTTCCAGGGCTCCCAGAGGCCATGGGGATGTGACCTAACTAGCGATCTGCACAGCGTCTACTCCAAAGACAGAAGCCCATCTCATTTCCTGTTGCAGGGGCACAGTCCATTCACTCAGGTGTGTGGTTTGTCCTTTACAACCCAGGCAAGGCAAAGTGGAACTGCTTGTCTTAGGAGGGGGTCCTAGCAACAGCTTGAGTGAGACTTAGGGCAAACAGGATTTGTTAGCGAATGCCTCCCAAACTAGCCAGAAGTCAGAAGTGCAGGGCAGGAAGCTGACCACGCCAGGGTGTTCATGCAGTCCTACAGCTGGTCACGTGGGCTCGATTCTACAGCAGAGCTTTTGGTGGTGGGATGGGACAGCCTCATTTTGTCTCCATGAGGAGGCAGGAAGAAAGCTGGCATATTTATACTCCCATATCCATCAGCATCATTTAGGCTGCTTCTGAGAAAACTGAAATTCCCAGCATTTCCATGTTCCTAAATGTAAGAACTTGGACTCTAGCGATAGGGCAAACCTTCAACAAGGACACAAATAGAGCATCTATGGGGAGTGAAATTGCATGGGAACCCACATATTAAAATGATAAAAACACTGTGGGTGAACTCAGCCCAAAGGCTGAGCTCCGTGGTTTCTTAAGGAACTGAGCCCCGTGATTGTAGTTCTTTGCCCCATCCATGCCCCAATAGGACAAGAGAAGTTAATCAAAGTGATGGTCACTCTTTTCTTAGCATAGCACATTCTCCTGTAAGAAAACACACTCATGCTTCTCTGAAGGACAAACTGACCTTAAATTTGTAATCCTGCTCCTTAAATTTGTAACCCTGCTGTAGCCCCCTGAGTGCTGGGATTATAGGTACACACAACCACATTTGACCAACAAAAAGTAATGTTTAGGCACTTTGTTTTTGTATTTGTTTTACTTTTTATTGACATTTAAAATATGTTTATTAATTATTTATTTGCAAGGAGAGAGAGAAAGAGAGAGAGAGAGAGAGAGAGCAAATGAGTGAGCAGGGGGAGAGAGAAAGAGAGAGAATGAATGGGTGCACCAGGGTCTTGTCATTGCAAGCAAACTCCAGATGCATATGCCACTTTGTGCACCTGGTTTTACATGGGTACAGAGTAATAGAATCCAGACCATCAAGCTTTTGGAAGCACGTGCCTTCAACCACCAAGCCATCTCTCCAGCCCAGTACTATTTTGATTTTAACCCCCTCTCACTGACTTCTGTTGTCACTTCACCCCTGCCTCCTCCACTGAACCCCTTCTTCTTTCTGATTAGTCTATTTTGATGTCTTTTTGTCCCTCCATCATCATCCATGTTGAATATTGTATAGCTCTGTATATATATAGATATAGATATAGATATAGATATAGATATAGATATAGATATAGATATAGATATATGGTATAGCAACAGCTGCTGAGAGGTACTGACTGTAATGGTTACTTCATGTCCATGAGATAGCATTCTAGAACATGCCTCTCAACACCCTGGCTAGGTCAAGTCTATTCTAACCATGGACTTACTGGCACTTTTCCTTACTCTCGTCTTCACCTAGATTTGTAAAATTCAGCTCTTTTAAGGCTGAGAAGATGGCTTAGTGGATAGAGCACTTACCATGTAAGTGTGTATACCCGAGTTCCAATCCCCAGAACACATGTAAAACTACACTAATGCTAGCATCTGTAATTCCTGCATGGCTGTGGTAAAATGGGAGGCAGAGACAAGATAATCCCCTAGAAGCTTGTTAACCAGCTACTCTGGAAAACGCAGCAGTGAATGACATGAGATGACGTCTCAAGGTGGAGGTGAGGACCAACACCCCAGGTTGTCCTCTGACTTCCATATGTGTGCCATGGCTGTGTACACAACACCCACACATGAACCTGACAATCACACACATACAAACAACAACAACAACAAAATACAGCCTTCTTTCAATCCATGTATGATGTTATTAGAGAATCTGTGCCTATTTGCATAGTGTTATGGACATTTTCTTCTAGTTCTTCCTGTTAGTTGTGTACTAGGGATCTTTTCAATGCAATAACTTGTGAATTGCTTCCTAAAAATGATTTAAAAGTGCTTTTTAAAATGCTATTCAATGTAAGTGTTTGTGAGGTTATAACTCTAGTAATAACTACCGTATATCTATGCCGGATGTCTTTGCCTCCTTTTAAATGTAAGCTATTTCATCAGATTATTTCTATCAGCAGCCAAGACTATATAAAGAAATACAAAGGAGGGTCATTTCATGCCTATCTCACCACCCCCCACACGCACATAGTACTCTATTTTTTAAAAAAAATCTAGACAGAGCACGATAATAGGAGATCTATGTAAGGACTTGGATGTTTGGCAACTCCCTTTTTTATGGAGGACAATTTGAGGGTTCACCCTTGCTTCATAGTGATAACTAAGAGGAAGTGATATTAACCAGCCTTATGCATTGTTGTCCTTTTGCAGAGAATGTTGGGTTTCGGGCAGGCAAGCCTGCTTTATTAGACATGCTGTAAATGGGCTTTGTCTCCACCTTAGGGTTTCCTGTGACTTTATTGATCCTTTTTCACAGGATAATACTAAAAGCATTTCCAACAAAGCCTAAGGAGAGAGTTTATTCTCTTTCACCCTAGGATTATTTTGAAGAAATAACTTAGGTATGACATCCAGCTGTGATTTCGATGTCATAAAAATTAAATACTCTTGATTATTTTACTAGTCCTTATTATATTTTACTTGATAATGTGTCATTAAGCATGTAATGCTATAAGATGCATAGATGAAAGATTTATATACACTTCTTAAAGGCATGATTATTAATCATCATAGAGCGTCTAAATTAAAGGAATTTATATATATATTTTCCTTACTGGGCTAAATATCTACCATTGTAAAACAAAGACCTAACAACAACAATAATTTTTTTTCAAAGACCATTTTATGAGGCCAGTGGATTAGAAACTGTTAATGAAAATGAACTAGTTTTCTTTATTTTTTTTCTTTGCTTCAGGCATTAAGAATAAAATCTAGGGCTAAATTAGCACTTCATGTTGCCCAGTTGATAAAGTGTGCATAGAGAAGTACATTTAGACTCAGTCAACTACAAACAGCTTAACATTATTCAGGAGTTCACAAAGGATGATTGCAACGCACGATGCACAGAATATAGGATGGCATGCTACCTGGAGACAAGTGGGAAAATTTGCTCAATTTCCTAAACACATTGTTGTTCAGATAAATATCTTATGATTAAGTTTATAAATTACTATGAAGCACTCAAGTAACTGAAGAACTGGGGTGGGCTCAGACAACCCATTCCTGTTACAATTCAGATTCCTTATCTGCGTATGGAAAAGACACTGTGTCGTGTTGTATTGCCTGTGTTTTATGTGATTTGACCTGGGAATACAGCTGTGTTTCTCACTGTTGAAGACATGCTGAAACCAGACAAAGCGTCTTAAGGTAAAGAACAGGAAACAGTATTGATTTCCTTTATCCACCCCAGTCTCCCCATAGCTTTGGTATTGTACGATGATGGATTAGGTGGACAGGCCAGCAAGGGTTTCATGGTTGCTACTGATTTGATGGGCTTTGGGGGAACAATGAATTTGAGCAGTATGCTAATAAAGAGAAGAACCCTGCCAACCAGGTCTGCATTAGTGTGATTAGACCAAGACACATGTTCCTATTTGCCAAGACCCCAAACCTCCTACTTAATCCCATATTTAGTTCGCCTAGTTCTTCTTACTGCACAACCTTACTAAAATAAATGATGCCAGGGCTGGAGAGATGGCTTAGTGGTTAAGGCACTTGCCTGCAAAGCCAAAGGACCCAGGTTCAATTCCCCAGGACCTACACAAGCCAAATGCACAAAGTGGGGCATGCATCTGGCATTTGTTTGCAGTGGCCGAAGGCCCTGGCATGCTCTCTCTCTCTCTCTGTTTCTCTCTCTCTGCAATAAAGAAGTTAAAATAAAAACATTTTTAGAGCCGGGAGTGGTGGCTCATGCCTTTAATACCAGCACTTGGGAGGCAGAGGTAGGTGGATTGCCGTGAATTTGACTGAGACTACATAGTGAGTTCCAAGTCAGCCTGGACTAGAATGAGACCTTACCTCGAAAAACCAAAAATAAAATAAAATAAAATAAAATAAACAGGGAACACCTGAACCACAAGACACTGGAGAGGGTAAGATTAAGACTAACCTTAATCTCCTACATCTTCCCTCCCTCACTTCCCCTCTCCCTCTCTCTCTCTCTCTCTTATCTCTAACTCTTGTATATTAGTTATCTTTTTCCTCATTTTCTTAGTGGGCACTGACCTGTAACTCCCAGATCCAGCATGGGGCTATCATCTACAATGAGCTTTTGATCAGAGAGACCTACAAGGTTTCCTAAAAGACAGACAGATTTCTGTCAGTGTACTTGATGACCCACCAAAGGTTAGTGGTAAGACCCTACTGCTGAAGATACCTTATGTGATTGACATGCAAATTAGAATGGCATGGCTGGAAGTTGGAAGAGAGTCAGTCCCCAGACAGTCAGCACGTCTAGTGCCAGAAGGTGCTACATGGGCGACTGGGGGAAATTGACCAATATCTATCAAAGCAACGCATGGTCTAACCTACTAAGCAGCAAATAACTTGTTGTGATGCCCACACAAGTGCAGTGGTGGCACACAGCCATGGTGGGGAACCAACTGCTCTCAATTCGGCTAACTGATCCCCTCACTGGTATGGGACCCATAGCTGGAGCTGGGAAACAAGTCAGAACCAGATCCAAACATAAGCCAACTCTCCATTATCAAGCTACCATCAATTGTGGGCTACAAGAGGGCCTACACCTATTAAATTCTCTATAAAAAAAAAAAAAAGTAAGGGTTATCTCATTTGTCCTGGTGCTAACTTACTCTCCGTTAGAGAATCTGCTTCTCTTTTGCAGATAGATGTAGATCCTAAGGAGAGAGCCACCCCATCATACCTCAAAAGGGCCCCGGCTGAAACTAAGAAAAATTGGAGAAACAAGCAAGGGGGCTGTTTTCCTGATGAACTGGATACCAGCACAAGGGGGAAGGAGATCAGCACGGAGAAAAATCAACTCCTACCAAATCAGAGAGCCAGAGCCTCAGAGGCCCCCAACACCTCATCACTGAAGCAGACCAAAAATGAACCCAACATGGCTCAGGGAAATTTTGCGGAAGAGGGGGCGGAAAGAATGTCAGAGTCACATGTTGGGTCATGATATGCAGAGACATTTAGCTTACCCATAACTGTGGGCTAACTCCACAATGCATGACCCGTACACCTCAACAAGGAGGGGCCAAGGGGAGGGGGTAGGTCACGGATGAGCCTAATAATGGTACCAAACTGACTGTATTTGCTGAATACAGAACTGACTAATAAAAAAATAATAATAATAATAATAATAAAAAATAAAAAATAAAAAAAGGATGTAAAATTAAAAAAAAATAATAAAATAAAATAAAATAAATTTTTTATAAAAAGCTTTTAAAATAAATGCCAATTTTGTCTCTGTATTAGTCAGGGTTCTCTAGAGGAACAGAACTGCTAAAATGAATTATTTTAAAAGGGGATTTATTGGATCAGCTTACAGTAGTCCAATAGCAGTTGCAGGCCCGAGAATCACCGAACCTGGTAGTTGCTCAGTCCTCGTGGCCAGATGCCTCAGCAGTCCCGACCCGGCACTGCAGATGGTGCAGGAAAGCCTGGAGGCTTCCTGAGGAGCCTCTGGGCTTCAATCCACGGGGGTCTTCAGTTGATGCTGGTCTTTCGTCCGCACTGGTCTTCAATCCACGCTGGAAGGTAGCAAGCAGCTCCGGCAGCCAAAATGGAAGGGAGGCAGGAAGGAAGGAAGGGACTCTTTTTTCCCAGAGCTCCCTTCTATCAAGTCCCCCTCTGGGCGGGACCGCCCATTCTGGGGGAAGGGCTCAACCTTGGGGAAAGACTTCCTCCTTTAGTTGATCCTTCCTAGAAGCAACCTATGGATTACTAAACAGATCAAGTTGACAACACCTTAACTATCACAGTCTCTTTCTCTCCTTCCTTTTCTCCTTCCCTCCCTCTCTCCCACTCCCTGCTCTCCTGGTAGGGGTTTCACAATGTTGGCCAGGCTAGCCTTGAACACTTGGACTCTCCTGTCTCAGCCTCCTAAAGAGCTGGGATGACCCCCATACTAGATTTCTGATGATTTGCTAAACCTGATATTTGTCTTTCTTTGCTTTGGAGTGAATATAGTCCTCAGAAGTGTATGTCCTCATTCTCATGTGCAATGTTCCAGGCAGGACTGCTTACGGTATCATCCATGGTACTCGTATCCCAACCACCTAAACTGCAGGTGCTAAAGCAATCGCATCAGACTTCTAGGCCTGGGGTCCAGGAATCTATGTCTCAATACCAGCATCTTTGGTATATGTAAATTTTAAAGTCATTACCGTAGGCTACTATATGACCTATATAATAAATTAAATAAACCAAGGAACCATCCTTACAGGGGCTCCTTGAGCTCAAACTAGAGGAGTGCATAGTGTTGGTACCCCAGCTTTCAGGGCCTCATGGCCATCCCCACCCCCTTACTCTTTTAAGGGCCTCCTTCTTCTCTTTCTCAGCAGTAAATTATTTATGACGTAATTAAGCACTCATTATCTGAATGTTTCCCGTCTCTCGTCCTATCCCACTTTGCCTTTCTATTTTTTTCTTTCCTGCCTTTTCTTTCACAATCTCTTTTGAGGTAAGGGTGGTGGTAGAGATGAGGTTTGACAAATTAAAAAAAAAAAAAAAGCTAAAAGCAAACAATTATAGTGAAATAAGAACAAATTAGAGCTCTTGTCCAGATACTGCTGGTCCCTCTGAGTAAGAGGGCAGTGGACTTTAGACTTCCTCCACTCCCATATCCCTATGCTATACCTCTGCATCATCTGTCCCTTCCCTCCTATTATCCAGTCACCTAAAGGATGTCCCCAAAATGACAGGTCACCCAAACTTCCTTCTGAAACAATGTATCTCAAGAACCACACCCTTTGTTTCCACCTCTTCCCCAAAAACTTTTCTATCTGTCTTCTAAGTGAATTAAATAAATAGCAATAAACAAAATGGCTGGGGAGATGGCTCAGTGGTTAAAGTGTTAACATGCAAATTTGGCCTGGGTTCTAGGTTCAAGTGCCCAGTTCCGATGTAAAACCAGAGGTTAAAAAAATGATACATGCATCCGGAATTCATTTGTTGTAAGAGGACTTGAGGTGTTCACACTGCATGTGTATGCGCGCACACACAAAATAGTAAATAAAGAAAAAACAAAATATTATAGCTTTTGTCACTTCCTGTCCTATGCATTGTTTTCCTTTATAAATTAACTTTTCTGAGGCATAATTTATAGAATAATGCATGGAATACTCTATAATCAGGAGATGAGACAACATGCACAGAAGGAGTGGAAAAAAAGTCAGAACTAGATCAGTCTGACAAGCATTCTACAAGATATGACCACCAATAAAGGGGGAGGAAGGGACAGTCTGGACCAAAGGTGGAGAAAAGCTTAACCTTCTTAAAACCATGGACTCTGGCTGGTAATTGCTAGTCCCAGAGTTGGGTTGCCCCCCCCCCACAGTGAGCTGTTGGCCAGGGAGACCCATGAGGTCCCCAAAACAATGTAGGCCATTGCCGAAACACTTGACTACCTGCCACAGCTAAAAGACAAGACCCTATTGCTGAAGACACCACAGGCCTCAGTCACAGAACATCGTAGTACCACACTGGAACCAAAAGAGAAACTAGCTCCCTCCTGGCTGGCCCCCGTAGTGCTAGAAAGTACTAAGGGAGCTGCTAGAAGAAAAGTGGTCACCATCAGCATGAATAAGCAGGGGACCATGCAGACTATGAAATCAACCAGCCAGATTGGGACTGACTGAGACCTTCATGACCCCACAGTGAATCCCATAATCGAACTGAGGAGGGCCCCAGGGAAACGAGAACAGGGGAGAGAGAATAGAAGAGCATAATCTGTATGTGTGTGTGTATATATATATTTTTTTTAATTAAAAATGAGCATTACAATGACAGAAAATGGGGGAAAATGTATCAATTTAAACCAATTTGTTTCTTGGAAGTCTAATTCTTTTTAGAATATTTCAGCAAAGTCCTGGGATCCAGCAATGGTCTGGGAGTCATGATATTAATCATCAGACTAGTTTATTTAAAGGCAGAAAATGAATTTTTGGGGCTGGGAAGATGGCTTAGCAGTTAAAGGCACTTACTTGCAAGCCTGCCAGCTGTGGTTCGATTCCCCAGTACCCCTGTAAGGCCAGGTGCACAAAGTGGTGCTATGTTCATCTGGAGTTCATTTGCAGCAGCAAGACACCCTGTCGCATGCCTGTACTTTTCTTCCCCCCCTCCTTCCCTCCTTCCCTTCCTTCTCACTCTCATAAATAGATTAAAAATATTTTTTTTAAAAGAGAACTTCTTCTAAGACAAAGAGAGGAAGTGAAACTAACCACTTTTGGCTTTGGATCCAGGAAACTCTAAAAATTCCTGAAAGTACATATTAAGAAAGAAGAATGCTCTGAGCTCTACTAGATTAATACAATAAAGAATAAAAACCATGAGATTCTTTCAATAGATACAAATAAATCTGAAAAACCCAACACTCATTTGTAATAAAAGCTCTCGACTAAGAAGAGAACTTCCCCAAGCTGTTTCTAAGCATATGTCTATATATATCTGCAGCTAATACCATAGTTCATGGTGAAAGGCTGGGTGCTTTCCTTCTAAGATAGGAACCTGACAGTGATTCTACTTTCAACACCTTTATTCAACCATTGTATTTGAAGTTTCTATAGCCACAGCAACAACAACAATAACAACAAAAAACTTGTTAACTATTAAGGGCATTCAACTGGAAAGAGATAAAGCTGTCTTTATTCTCAGAAGACATAGTCCTATTTGAAAATCTAAAGAAGGTTCACTACAACTAAGAAAGTGTAGAAAACTCAAGAGGAAACTTAATTATATTTCTGTATAGTAAGAATGAATAATCAGAATTTTAAATTATGAAAAGAACTGCCTCACAATCACAGTAAGGAAAATTAAATACTTAGGGATAAAGTTAAAAGAAGAATGTCAGCCTAACACAAAGAAAACATAAAACATTGTTCAAAGAAATTAAGGAAATACATAAGTGGAGAAATATTTCATGTTCGTGGATTGAAAGATATGATATTGTCAAGATAGCTGTTCTCATATCTAAAATCCAAACCATTCTTACCAAGTTCTGCTGTTAAAGGGAGATGGGGGGACAGAGTGCTTCCTGGAACCCCAAGTCCTAAGTTGGTATCTGTTAATTAACTAAAGCATTAGGAATCCAGACCAAGAATAATTTCTATGCCAACATACTTTATTCAGACATTAAGGGAGTGAAAGAGGGAAAGGAATGCTTGAGGGCAGAAAGGGAAGGGAAAAAAGTGGCCAGAGAGATCACAGAAAACACACCACTTGGTCCCAGAGCCCATGTAAATAAACATGGACCTTGGATTCAAAAAACTATAAGAAAGGGTTAAAAAAGTGTGCACTTCCAAAAAGATTGAAAAGTAAGAAAAGGGGCTAGAAAGATGGCTTAGCAGTTAAGGCACTTACCTACAAGGCTAAGGACCCAGGTTTGATTCCCCAGGACCCGTTTAAGCCAGATGTACAAACTAGCACATGAATCTGGAGTTTGTTTGCAGTGGCTGGAGGCCCTGGTGCACCCATTCTATCTGTGTCTGCCTCTTCCTCAAATCAATCAATCAATATATATATGTATATATATATATATATGTATATATATATATATTAATAAATAAAAAGTAAAAACAGTAAAAAAAAAAAAAGTCCCTTCTCCACCTTGGTGCTGCCAGGGTGGGGAAATGATAATATAATCTTACCTGTTTGAAGACCCAGATGCAGAGCTGTGTGCAGCTCAAGGGCCAGGGAGGAGAAGAGGACCTTCTCTGTGGGTCCAAAATGATATATTTTAGAATCCCCACCGAGGAAGAGGTGAATACACCTGCACCAGGTATCCTAGACAACCGGCAGCGTGGGCTGAGGGGTGGTGTCCACCCACATTTGGGCAGGGTGCTATGTTCAAGAAAGATCTGATTGGGTGACTTGTGTACTGACATGACAGGCTTGGCAAAATCCCTCCCTTAGGGGCCGTCCTGCCTACCTGTAGATAACTTAGCCTCTCACACTGCCAGAGAGGCTGGAGGAAAGTGAGTACCTTCAGGCCTGGACAAGGGTACATGTGGAAATTCTAGCTCCAGCCTATTCTCTGTCTTGCCATCACTACTCCAGGGATCCAGATAGCTTGATAGAACTCACTTGAGGAATGGGAGTGATGCTTGTGGGAAAAGATAGTTGAAGAATGATCAGGACTCAGCACACAGGACTCAGCACACAGGATAGCAGATGGGGAGTCAGTGGATAGAGCTTGCGGGTCTGGCTCTTACAGAGCTCATAGACTTGAATTAGACGTAAATGATTACAAGAAATTGGAAAAATGTGGGTATAGGTAAGACACATTGGTGACACAGCAGAGGTGGCGATTATTGTTGGAAAAGTGTTTCACAAAGAAAGTAATGTCTGAGCAGAGCATTGAGAGGTGAACTAGGTTTCCTAACCAGAGAGAACAAGGGATAAAGACAAAGGAGTAACAGGTCTATGCTAGGTTGTATTCTCCAAAAATGGCTGCAACAGTATCTCTTTTCCTACAACCATCTAGAAACTTCTCACTCTATCACTAAGAAGAAAAATTGAATTTCCTTTTCTTGAACCTGGGTGGATTTATAAGATGGCTTCCATTGGAGTTTATAACATGAACCTAGATTAGAAAACACTGTATATTCTGTTTGGTTTTCTCAGGATACTTGCTTTTGGAACCCAGACACCAGGCTAGAAGCAAACCAGGAAAGAGCTGAGTTCCCTACCCAGGAATCCCACTGTGATCCTTCATGATAGCTGGCCAGCACCAGCTTGCCAGCCTATTATGACTGAGACAACAACAGGTCTCCCAGCCTTTCAGGTTAGCAGGTCATGGTGGCACATACCTTTAATCTCAGCACTCAGGAAGCAGAGATAGAAGGATCACTGTGAGTTCAAGGCCACTGTGAAACTACAGAGTGAATTCCAGATCAGCCTGGGTCAGAGCGAGACTCTACCTTGGAAAAACAAAACAAAACAAAACAAAACAAACAAAAATCACTCCAGGTAACATTGCATAGAGCAGAGATAAGCCACTTTCACCCAGCCCTCACTAAATTTCACACTCATGGGAAAAATAAGTGATTGTTCTTGTTTAAATCACTACATTTTGGACTAGCTTATTACTTAGCAATACATTTCCAGTACAATATCTGAAGAGGTGTGAAACAGTAAAATGGTCGAAATATGTCAGAAATAAGAGAATGTTTATATACAGCTCAGCCACTAGAAGCATAAGAATATATGAGACATGTTGGGAATGCTGAGGATGAAAAAAGTTTGGTAAACAAGCTAAATGTAATGAAATTGTACAGTGTAGTCAGCCATGCTTGGATTAATTATTATTCATGGCTGTACCAGAAAATGTTCTAAATATAAATGTAAACATGTTTACATAACAAAATTTTCTTGTTGTAATAAAGTAAATTCTCATTAAAAAGAAAATATTGGGTTCTCACAGCCATTACAGTACATTGAGCTCCACAGAGACAGTGCAGGGGAAATGAGAGCTGGATGAGCACCGGGCGACTCTGCCTCACTGAGGAAAAACAACTCAAGATGGATAAAGGAAACTCTAAGAAGCCAAAGGCGAAATGTCATCATGTGCATTGTGCAAACCTGCCGGGAGGAACACAAGAAGAATCATCCAGATGCTTCTGCCAACTTCTCAGAGTTCTCGAAGAGGTGCTCAGAGAGGTGGAAGACCATGTCTGCTAAAGAAAAAGAAAAATTTGAAGACAGGGCCAAGGCAGACAAGGCTCTTGTAGTAGTCAGCCTCAAGTTGCTGGTATGAACCTCCAGACCAGACACAACTTATGGGAGGAAGAAGGGATTTATTTGAAGCTTACAGATCCAGGAGAAGTTCTATAATGGCAGAAAAGTTGGCCCTCTTTCACAGGACCAAGCAGAGAGAGAGAGAGAGAGAGAGAGAGAGAGAAACACCATCACCAACATACCAGCACAAGCAAGCACACTTCAGGAACTCCAGGCAAAGCTCAGACACTTTGCATATCTTTAGACTAGAATCCCAAATCCATACCCACACCTTAGGGCTGGGCCCTAGGATCTGCCCAGTGACACCTCCTTCAACCAGGCGGCTGGAGTGCCAAGAAGCTTTAATAAAACTCCTGAATCTATTGGGGGACATATATTCAAACTGCCACAGCTTGTTATAAGAGAGAAATAAAAACCTAGATCCCTCCTAAAGGGGAAACAAAAAAGAAGTTCAAGGATCCTGATGCACTCCAGAGGCCTCCTTCGACCTTCTTCTTGTTCTGTTCTGAGTATCTCCCCCACACTGAAGGAGAACTTCCCAGCCTGTACATTGGTGACATTGCAAAGAAAAGGGGAGGGAGAGAGCACTGCTGTGGATGGCCAGCAGCCTTGGGAAAAGAAAGCTGCCAAGCTGAACGAAAAGTATGAAAAGGATATTGCTGCACAGACCTAAAGGAAAACTTGACGCAGAAAAAAAAAAGAGTTATCAAGGCTGAAAAGAGCAAATCAAATAAAAAGGAAGAGTAGGACGGTTGTGGTGGTGCACACCTTTAATCCCAGCACTCTGGAGGCAGAGGCAGGAAGATTGCTGAGATTTTGAGACCACCCTGAGACTATATAGTGAATTCCAGGTCAGCCTGAGCTACAGTGAGATCCTACCTCAAAAAACCAAAAAAAAAAAAAAAAAAAGAGGAGGAGGAAAATGGAAGATGAAGAGGAGGATGAGGATGAAGCTCATGATGAATAAGTTGATTCTAGTGGTTTTTCTCTTGTATATAAAACATTTTACATACCCCATACACAACTCATTCCTTTTAAAGAAAAAAAATGAAATGTAAGGCTGAGTAAGATTTTTTTAAACTGTACAGTGTCTTTTTTTTTGTATAGTTAACATATTATCAAATGTGTCTTCAGTTAGCCCTGTCCTGGTGGTATTTTCAATAACCACTAACCTTGCCTGGTACAAGGGGGTTGTAAATTGGCATGGAAATTTAAAGTAGGTTCTTACTGGTGCACAACACAAATTAGTTATATATGGGAATGGCAGCTTTTCCTTCATCTTCAGTTGTCTCTGATACAGTTTATATGAAATAATTGTTGTTCTGTTAACTAAATGCCACTCTAATTTCCAAAAAAAAAAAAAAAATTGCCGCTGTTTCGTTGACATTCTGAATGCTTCTAAGTAAATACAAATTTTTTTATTAAAAAAATGAAATATTAGGTCTGGAGTTGTGGTTACATGCTATGGGGCTTCCCGAACATATGCAAGGCCCTGGATTGACTTCTCAGCACTGTGGTAGGATGGGTCAATAGTCTACTCTTATTTTCACTGTGTATATGAAGCCTAATTAACTGCCAAAAGAAATAATTTCATTGTTTTTACTACCAGAATGGGACAAATAAATAAAAGCCACCTGAATTTTTTTATGGGCGCTAGGTCCCTATATTCTTGGGATAAACGTGCTTGATTTTACTTTGTCATCAGTACCTTTGTTCTTCCCTATTGGCACATATTTCTGTGAATCAATCAGGACTTTCTGAAATAGGTGAATTTATGACAATTCTTTAACTCTGACAACTGGATTTCTGTAGGCCTAAGGAGTAAAGAGTGTATGCTAATTTGAGACAAAAAGGTTTAGAAAACTATGGGTTCACGCAAGTGTGTGATTGTTTCCTTGCCTTGTGAATCTCCTGAAACATATTTTTGGATTCTTTTGACCATGCTTAGTTCATGACACCATATTTGAAAAGAAACAGACAAATTAGAGTGTGTTTAGAGGAGAGTGATCTGAATGATGACAGAACACTGGTGCAGATCACATAAGAGATGTAAAGAAGAGGGGAATGGTTCTTCAGGGAGCACTGGGCATGCCTGGCATCTTTAAACAATGAGAAGCCATTGCCATTTTTCCACAACTCCAAACATACCACAAGGAAAGGAATGGAAGATCGCCTAGGGGTGACAAAAGTCAAGCAGCCCATGTCTCTAGGTACACTGAAGCAGACCTCTTAGAATGACATCTTGTAAGGTCATTTCCACTACTGGCTGAGCTTCCACCTCCTTACAGGTCCCATAGTGTCACCTCTGGGAGTCAGTAGTTGTGCTGTAACAGGTATTCAGAATATGGCCCATTTCCTGTTTTTGATTTCTGGCTCCAGGGGTGCGGGAAGTGGGAGAGTGATTATTTCCAGAACCCTTAGAAGCTTATGACGTCTCAGAAGTAATGAGCTTTCTATCACCCATGGGCCCAAGTAGCTCTGTGCCAATTCTTCCCATGCAACCCGGGCTACTGTCACTCTGTCAACACCTCAACTTGGCAAAATCTGACTTCCTCCGTTCAGGGTGTGCATTGTGCAATTCCTGTCACACTGATTTTGTAGGCAATAGTTATTTTCAGTTGGCAGTCACAGAGTTTTCCCCTTTGGATGTAAGTGTACAGGGGTTGAGTTGAGATCATCAGGAAGCAATACATCCTATGTGTCACTTAAAACTGCCTGTTATCCAGAATAGTCTTCTAGCACCTCTAAGCAAGTCTGTGTTTCCAGTATTCTTTCTCATACGTCTGTTCTTCTTCTCAAAACACTCCTTGGTTCCTCATGTAAATCTCCCAGTGCTTCTCAAGGACCTGGTCGATCACTTTCAGTAGCATCCCAGGTTGAGGCTGAGATGCTGGAACACTTCTGTTCTTTCCATTGCCTCTCCACACCCAGTGACTGACCAAGATGTGAGCACGGTGGAAGAGGAAAATGGTAGATTGGAAGTGATCATATTAAGGAAAATAAAAGATTTAGAGCTGGGTGTGGTGGCACACACCTTTAATCCCAGCACTTGGGAGGCAGAGGTGGGAGGATCACTGTGAGTTCAAGGCCACCCTGAGACTACATAGTGAATTCCAGGTCAGCCTGGACTAGAGTGAGACCCTACCTTGAACCCACCCCCCACCAAAAGAAAGATTCAGAAAGACAAATACCACATTTTTCTTCATATGCAGGTTCTAGATTTAAGTGTGTGTGTGTGTGTGTGTGTGTGTGTGTGTGTGTGTCTAGGTATGGAAAGTAGAAAAGGGTGCTGGAGAGATGGCTTGGTGCTTAAGCGCCCTTGCTGTACAAGCATGAGGGCCTGAGGGTGTCTAGGACTGCCAGAGTTCAAATCTCTAGATCCAATATAAACAGCGAGGTGCACCTATAACCCCAGTCCCACGGAGGAGCGGAGATCTGAGAATCATCTGAGTTTTGCAAGCTTCTGAATAAGTAGAGAGACTCCTGCTCAAAACAAGACTGGGTGGAAGAGCAATGAAAGGGGACACTGAACATTGAGCTCCAGCCACCTTAGGTGAACGTCCACCTCTGCAGGTAAGCATGTGGGCATTGCTTTACCACACACCACATACTCACCAGATTATATACCCATACCCACACGACTTTACACACACACAAGCAAAAAAAATAAAAATAAAAAATGAAAAGAAGGCTGGAGAAATGGCTCAGTGATTAAGGTGCTTGCCTGCAAAGTCTAATGACCTGGGTTCAGTTCCCCAGTACACACATAAAGCCAGATGTACAAAGTGGTACATGCATCTGGAGTTCATTTGCAGTGGCTAGAGGCACTCTCTCTGTCTTGTCTGTCTCTCTTCTCTCTATCTCTCTGTGCTTCCAAATAAATAATTAAAATATTTAAAAAAATAATAAAAAGAAAATAGACAAGGGACCTTAATAGTAAAGAAAGAGATCTTAAGGGGACAAGGGGAAGAAAAAAAAGAGCAATGGGATACATGTGACATGAAAGTAGAAGTGGGGACTATTTGTGGAAACAAGGGAGATCAGCAAGAGCAGGCAGAGGGCATAGGGGAGGCCAGTAGAAGAGAAGCATGATAAAAACAAAGAGAAATAACATATACGTGTGTGGAGATTCCATAATTAAACTCATAACTTTCTATGTTAACTTAAAATTTTAAAAAAAATGAAAAGAACGCATACAGGTTGGGCATAGTGGCACATGTCTTTAATCCCAGCACTGGGGAGGCAGAGGTAGGAGGATTGCCAAGAGTTCAAGGCCAACATGAGACTACATAGTGAATTCCAGGTCAGCCTGGGCTAGAGCAAGACTCTATCTTGAAAACCAAAACCAAGAAACAAAATAAACAAACAAGCAAACAAAAACCACATACAGGGCTGCAGAGATGGCTTAATGGTTAATGTGCTAGCTTGCAAAGCCTCACAACTTGAGTTCAATTCCCCAGTACCCACGTAAAGCTAGATGCACAGAGTGACACATGCATCTGGAAATCATTTACAGAAAATAGGGGCCCTGGCCCACTCATTCTCTCTGTCTGTCTCTCTTCTCTCTATCTCTCTGCTTTCTAATAAATAAATAAATAAAACGTATTTTTAAAAAAGAACAAATAGACACAAAAAATAAAAGATGAAAAAAATGTTTCATGGAAAGGGGAAGAGGGAGAAACACTTTATGTGGCTTAACACAACACCTTAAGGCTGGACATGGTACATGACTGTAATCTCAGCTGTTGAGGAGGAAAAGACACAGGATCTAAGTTTGAAGCCCAGCAGGGCAACATAGTGAGATATTATAGGCCATTGCCAAGGCTCAGTTGCCCACCAGAACTAGGGAGTAAGACCCTATTGCTGAAGATTCCACTTGCTAGGGCTGCAGGTCACTGAGAAATCAAGCTGGAGCTAAGCTGGAAGCCTACCTCCCTGCTGACCAACTGACAGAAAGTTGGAAAAAGCTAGGCTGCATGCAGCCTTCGGGAGAGAGAATTCATCAATGGTGGTAAACAAAAGTGGACCCTGAAAACCTTAAGAATGGCCAGCCAGGCCAAATGTGCCAACCAGTACAATAGTGGCATGTCTGTTATGGAGGAAAACAACCACTCTCTAATTGGACTGGAGGCCTGCTCCACGGGAGGAAATACATACGTGGTACTGAAAACCTAGTCAAAAGCCTATGGCAGAGGAGGTCATGAGCCCTAGGGGTGTAATGCCTGCTGTTGTCTGGCTAAATGCGTATATTATGCCCCCCAAACTGCTATGTAAGAACTTTTTAAAATGTTTATACCCGTTATATTATATTAGCATTATAGTAGCATTATATTAATGCTACTCTCAATTTTGGTTAGAGAAGTTTCTCTTCAGATGGTGGTGACCACTGGAGTAACCCAAAAGTCACCACAGTGCTGAGAAGAAGTGACAGTGGAGTGCTCAGCACTGGGACATCTCTATCACACCCTCCAAAGCTCAGGGTCTATTGTGGAAGAGGTGGTGGAAAGAATGAAAGAGCCAAAGGAAGGGTAGGACTGCTTATGATGCAGTCTTCCAGACACAGAATGGTTTTGATGTTCATGACATCACAGTGCCTGATACCACCTATGTGATACCTTCATAATAGGATGAAAGGATCAAAACAAGAGAGAGACTAATTGGAGGAGGGAGAGGATTCGATGGCAGGTGGATGTGAGAGGGGAGGGGAAGGGTTAGGGAAGAAGTTACACTGTTTATTATCTATCTTTATGGAAGCTGTCAATAAAATGTTTAAAAGGTAATTAATCTGGGGCTGGCTCAGCAGTTAAAGGGGCTGCTTTCAAAGCCTGTCAGCCTGGATTCGATTCCACAGTAACCATGTAAAGCCAGACACACAAAGTGGTACATGTATCTTATGCTCTCATAAGGACAATATGCTCTCATTCATATTCTCTCTCTCTCTTAGTGGTGAGGGTGCTTGCATGCACAGACAAAGGACCCAGGTTCAAATCCCCAGGACCCATGTTAAGCCAGATGCACAGGTGGCACATGTGTCTGGAATTTGTTTGCAGTGGCTGGAGACCCTGGCATGCCTATTCTCATTATCTCTCTCCCTCTCAAACAAATGAATAAAAGTGGACTTAAAAAGTGATTTCACTCAATGTTTATACTATTCAATACCATAAGTGAAAGAAACCCTCATGATTTAGCAGTGATGGTGTGAGTGGCTGCCCCTGAGCTATCTGTGAAGCTGAAAAGACCTCCTCAGAGATGCACTTCAGTGAAGGCTCTTCCCCTGCCCCTTCCTCCTGCCTCTGTCACAGGTATCACCATGCATGCAGCTTGAAGGCTTTTCCTGCCCAATCCTGCTCCCAGCCCTCTTCATATTTCAAATACGTGTATATAGATGTGCTTCTAACTTCTCCCTGCCTCCCAGAGGACCTAGCCAGTACAAGGAAGATGTGAGTCTTCTAACGCACAGCCTCAATAGGGCTGGCTGGCCAGATCAATCACCAACCGGAGGCCTTGACTCTTGGCATCTCAAAGGCACACCTACTTTCCCATTTGACCCTGTAGCAGTTGCCTTCTCATTCTGTAACAAAGCACTTGGCCAAAAGCAGCTTAAGGGAAGATAGGGTTTATTTCTGCTTACAGTTTCCAGGGCACATTTCATCCTGTCAGAGAAAGCATGGCACAAGCAGGAATCTGGCTCCCATCATCACATATCACCCAGGAAGGAAGTTGTCTCAGTACTGGGCTTGGAGCCCCAAAGCCCGCCCCTAGTGACACGCCTCCTCCAGCAAGGCTCCACCTCCCAAAGGCCCCACAACTTTCCCAAATTACCACCCCCTGAGAACCAGGTATTCAAAATACATGAGCCTGTGGGAGACATTGTTGTAGAAATTTTTGAAAAGATCACTCCAATGCCGGCACGAATGAAAGTAGAGGAGTTTATTTTCTAGTGGCCAAAGATCTTGAGGTAGCCCTCCAAAGAAGCTCTGGCCCCGAGCTGAGATTTTATTTTTATTTTATAGTTTTTATAGCCAAGGGGATGGGTAAGTGAACAAACAAGATGTGGCAATTTGTATATCAAAAAAAAATGTATATTTTTGTAGTCAGGCCACCCTAACAATGAACTTTGTTTTAGCCTAAACTGTCTTCTTTTTATGGTCCCTTTGGCCTCTTTCTGGACAGATTCTTCTTTGGGATTTTTCCATCTGTTGACAAAGATAAGTTTTAGTTCCTCAACAATTAACTCTTACAGTAACTCAGTGAATCAGTTTAACTTTTTGCTTTTTTTCTACCACAACATTTTATTCAAACTACCACAACCCTGATTTGCACACTAATTCCAGACAGCCCAAACAAATGACCTCAGACTGCAGTGACCTCAGAGTAACAAAAGTTGAGTCTGCCCCTGAATATGTAAGCATACTAAAACTCATTCAACTACCTATAATTGGTGAACTGTGTCATGTGTGAATGATATCTCAGTAAGGCTGTTTTTAAAAAGTTGCCAGCTTCTAGGAGCTGGGCCTATAACTCAATGGCAAAGTGCTTGCCTTGTAAGCATGAAGACCAAGTTTGATCTCCAGAACCCACATAAAACCATCAGCTGTGGTGCTGACTCAAGGTCCACAGTATCTCAGCACTGAGCACATGGAGACCACTACCTCCTTGGGACTCACCAGTCTAGCCTAATTGGTGAGTTCCAGGCCAATAAGAGACCCTGTCTCAAAAAAGGTGGACAGTGTTGAGGAATGACACTCAAGGTTGTCTTCTGGCCTCCATATGCATGTGTACACACACAGGTTCCCCTGTGCACACATGAAACACATGCACATGCACACACACACAAATGTGCACTTCCAAGTACAGAAGACAGTATGAGGTACACGTAGAAGGGAATAAAAGCATTAAGGTCAAGTCAGCCCAACATCTTGTTGCATTCCTCCATAAAGGAAGAGATTTCACAATCTCCATGGGATCTGTAGAAGGTCTGAGGGTTCACGAAGTCCTGGGAAGTATTCTTTAGTACATATCTTGAATTGGTGGGAACTACAACCTTTCAAAATACTGCTGCCAGCTAGAGACCAAGTGCTCAGACCCATAAGTCTATGGGGATATTTCACATTGAACCACACCACCAAGTGAAACCATTATCAGCAGACAGGAGGGGGAATGTGATGCCCCACTTATCAAAGCACCAGGAAGATTCCACATATCTCATTTTGCTTTGAGCTCTATTCAAGTTGCTTACCTCTATTTTTTTTTTTAATGACACATGGTTGCGTTTTTTTTTTTTTTTTTGGTTTATTTATTTATTTGAGAGTGACAGAGAGAAGGAGGCAGAGAGAGAGAGAGAGAGAGAGAGAGAGAGGGAGAGAGAGAGAGAGAGAGAGGGAGAGAGAATGGGCGCGCCAGAGCTTCCAGCCTCTGTAAACGAACTCCAGATGCGTGCGCCCCCTTGTGCATCTGGCTAACGTGGGTCCTGGGGAATTGAGCCTCGAACCGGGGTCCTTAGGCTTCACAGGCAAGCGCCTAACCGCTAAGCCATCTCTCCAGCCCATGCTTACCTCTATTAACTCATTTAATCTCCCCTCTTGACCCTGTACCCGAATGTGCTATTAAGATAAGCTCCTTTGCAAGGAAGGAATCTGAGACATGAGAAGTGAACTCACTGGCTGGAGATCACACAGCAAGGAGGGAGCACGTTCATGGATGCCCACAGCTCCCACGTGAAGAGACACTGCACTGCTCAGGATAGGCTCAAGCCAGGGCAGATTTCCCCACTTCTATCCTTGCTCCATGCTGGTGTTCCTGAGGGTAAAAGTGGCTTCATTTATCTTGTGCTTGCAATGTTCTGATGAATATAACAGAGGATGCCTCATTGCTCAACAAATCTGAGACTCTTACATGCTGTATTTTCTTTCCTTTCTATTCTGATAATCGGTTTTCCACTTTTTAAAAATTTATTCATGATCTTTGCTCTCTAAACCCCTCCAGTTATGTTTCTGGTAAGCTGGAAACACTAGCCCATTTCAGGAGTGAGTGAGACTCTTTAACCCTTGACATGCAACTTAACAACTTGACATGCAAAGGACTCAGGGGAGTGACCATAACCATTAGAGAGCAGAGAGCATGGCATATCTGTCATTGACTCTTGCACATGTAACATAGTGGTGGTTCAAGAGTGGTGTATGGATGTTGCTGGATCAAGGATTTTCATGAGGTTTCAGATCAGATACCTGTCAGTTCATTGTGTGAAGCTTGACCAAGGCTGAAGGATCTGCTTCTGAGCCTGCTGCACAGATGTTAGCAGGGCACCTTGGCTTCCAGCCACAGGGACTCTCCACAGAGCTGCTCAAAATATGGCAGTTGGCTTTTGCCACCAAAGTGAGTGATGAAGGAAGAGAAAATGAGAGCGAGCGAGAGAGAGAGAGAGAGAGAGAGAGAGGTGCCATAAACAAGATGGATTCCCTAATGTGTTATGTAACTAAACTTCGATATGACCTACCATCACTTCTTAGCATCATACCAACCCCAGGATAATCATACAGATGAGGAAAACATAAGGGTGTGAATACAAGGAGGCAGATATTATTGAGGGCATGTTAAAGACTGACTACCGTATCTAGGCAGGGGCTAGATGTTGGAGAAACAGCCATACTTTGGTGGCATTTTGCAGTGTGTAACATACATATAAAATCATACCCAGCAGCCTAGGTATTTGGGGACAACAGAACAATCAACCCTCGGTACCCTTCCATACTGGTGGAAATCCATTCATTTATTCACTTATGTAACAAACATTTGTTAGGTCCCCAGTGTGTACCTTTGATCAGTGCATTCCAGGTCTTGGGGTGCTTATAGTCTCAACACTAATGGAACATCAGTTTTCCCACATTAATGTTGTCCCTTCATCTGCTTTTCTTTTCTTGCCTTTTTGTTTGTTGCTTTTGTTGTTGTTGTTTTGTGACAAGGTCTTACTCTGTAGCTGGGGCTAGCCTGGAACTCACTATGGAGCTAATCAACCTGCCTCACCTCAGCCTCCCAAGTGCTGGTATGGTAGGAATAAGAATCCTTGCCTGCCTTGTGTTTCCCCTTCTTTAATGGTCAAAGTGTTCTAGCGGACCAGAAGGTGCCTACAGCCTCCATCAAACCAGACTTTAAGCAAATATATGTATATTTAATATAACTTAAGCAAACATATATATTATCCTACCTCTGTTTTCAGGGATAGGGAGTGAACCTTAGGCCTTTCACATACTAAGCAAGTGCACTACCACACTACCACTCAGCTACACCCCCAGCCCTTTTAGTTCAAGACCACCCTGAGACTACACAGTGAATTCCAGGTCAGCCTGGACTAGAGTAAGACCCTACCACAAACAAACAAACAAACAAACAAACAAACAAACGAACGAACGTCCCACTTGCCAGTTCCAGGGAGAAATTCAGCTTCTATGCTAAAGCCCAGAGGAAGGAGACGGAGGGAGGGAGGAGAACGAGGGAGGAAGGAAGTCCATGATGGAGCACTGATAGACCAGAACTGGCAATGTCAGGAAGGTGAGCTATTTGCCTCGGAGAGAAGGCTGAGTATCCAGGCGGAGAAACTAAGAAGAGCCAGTAAAATCTATATTTGTGACATGGACTGGTGGTAGGGTGTCCTGAGGGCCAGTGGCTCAGAGCCAAACTGCTGACTTCATATTCCAGTGCCACCACGCCCCTTCTGCTTGATTGTAGTCAGGGCACTGGGTCTCTCGGAACTGCCCACCCCATGTTCTCCTGTGCAGACTGAATGAAGTCAACTCATGTGGGGCTTGTGATCGTGTACAGAATGCTTAGAACTTCACCTAGCACAAGTTAAGAACATAGCTGATTTTTATGACTGAAGAAATCAGAACCATGTGTCAACAGTGGAGAGAAGTCGATTTCACTCACTCGAGCAGTACTTAATGAATATCTATAGCAGTGAACTTCAGCCACAAGTCTTCTTTCACAAGCTGCTTGTAGGTGGGTAGGGGGGCAGTGGAGAAAGAAGGAAGAGACTAAAATGTACAACAAAAATAATATCAAGTAATTATCACGAGAAAAATGAAGCAAAGTCAGGGAATAGGAAGTGCTGGGGGAAGGACGGCAGGGAAAATGTTCTGGGATAAGCAGTAGTGAGTACAGATGTCTGGAGGCTGACGTGCTTGCTGTGTCCCGCAGCAGTAAGGCCAGTGAAGCTGGGGTGATATGGCCTGATGAGGTCCTGGTTGGGGAGCAGGCATAGCGAAAGGTGTGCAGCCATTGTGCTGTTGCTGTAGAATGCAAAGCCACTAGGGGTTTTCTTTTCTAATATTATTTATTTATTTATTTGCAAGCAGACAGAGAGAGAAAGAGGAGAGAATGGGTGTGTCAGAGCCTCCAACTGCTGCAAACGAACTCCAGACACATATGCCAATTTGTGCATCTGGCTTTATGTGGGTACTGGAGACTCTAACCTGGGTTGTTAGGCTTTGCAGGCAAGCCCCTTAACCACTGAGCCATTAGGGTTTTTGAGAAGAAGAGGGTTATAATCTAACCTATATTTTGAAACTGGTCTTGAACTTAGTGTCATTTAGCCTTTGCCTCCTGAGTGCTGGGATTATGGGTATGTCCATCATGCCTGGTTAGCCCATGCGTGAAAATCCACACAGCTTGTTTCTCTCTCTCTCTCTCTCCCTCTTTTTCTGTCTCTGTATCCGTTTCCCTCTCTTCCTCTTTGGCAGGAGGATGGTGGAGTGGGAAGATAGTTAGGAGGCAATTCCTGAGGTATGACAGTAGCTTGAACCAAGAATTCTCAGTAAGTAGGGGAGTGGGAAGACATGGACATTTTCAGGAGATATATTTTGAAAGCAGGGTCCACAGAGTTGGCTGATGACCTGCATGCAGAATGTAAGATTGTGAAGGATCATGAATAGGGAAGTTGTGTGAGGACAGGGATATTCCTGTTATATTTCCTACCCCCTAGACTCAACAAATATGGAGTGCCTTGTACTCAACAACACATTCTTTGAATGCATGAGAAGGGTAACTCTGATGCGTATTATTCCTTTTCTGAATGTCATAAGTAGTGGTTAGAACATTTACAGACAAAATACTACTGTGAGCACAGTTTCAGCAAGCCACGGTGAAGCCTCTCCAACCTTTCCCACAGGATAGAAGCTGGCATTCTGTAACTCTGTCCTCAGCTGCCAGTGACCAAGGGCTGAAAACGACCTTGCTGCTGGCGGTTACAGAAGGGTACTTTGTTATAAAACATTCATAGTAAGCAAATAAAATAGCTGGATACATACAAAAGATTACACACACACACGCACACACACACACACATATATACACACACACACACATATATATATGGCTTATTTGGAGAAAAGCATAGGAAATGAGTGGATGAGTGTGTAGCTTAGTGGGAGAGCATATGTATTTAGTTTGCATGTAAGAGGCCCTGGGTTCAACACTAAGCAAAAAAAAAGTTGTAAAATACCATGGAAGGCTTTACTGTTTTTATAAATTTATTTATTTTTTTTTTGAGGTAGGATCTCACTCTAGCCCAGGCTGACAGGGAATTCACTATGTAGTCTCAGGGTAGCCTCAAACTCATGGAGATCTTCCTACCTCTGCTTCCTGAGTGCTGGGATTAAAGGTGTGTGCTACCATGCCCGGCCTATAAACTTATTTTTAAAAATAGTTTTAAAAGTTATTTTTTATTTATGAGTGAGAGAAAGAGGGTGTGCCAGGGCCTCTTGCACTGCAAACAAGCTCCAGACACATGCGTCACTTTGGAGAATCACACTTGGACTGGTAGGTTTTGCAAGCAAGCACCTTTCTTTAACTGCTGAGCCATCCCCCTAGCCCTGTTTTTGTATTTTAAAACACAGCCAGTGAAACAAAAATAATACTATGAAAAGATCTATGAGGCTGGATGAACATGCACACATTTATTGCAGTCTATGAAATGCTCTATTTGGCCGTTATTCTAAGTAATAAGAAGTGAAGGCGCCACACTCCCTGCCGTTCATTTCCAGCAATATGCATATCACACCCAACTCTGCACGGTGCGAGACCTGGGCTACGGAACTGGTAAATCTGGGGATGTGTTCATTTCTAGACCTCCTACGGATACCATAGCAGACATTCCTGAGTGACACAATGCTGTTATTTTCCTCAATGGTGATCCACAGCTTGACAGCAACACTTGCTTTTGTTAATTTTCAGAGAGGTTATAAATTAATAACCAATTCTTGAAGCAAACATTTGTGGAAGAATTTTCAAGTTCAAGACCGTAGATATGGCCCAACCTCTCCCCAGTCTTCTGTGGGTACCCTTGCACAGATTTCTCTAGGCTATTGCCCCATGGCGGGCGCAGGACACCTGGAAGGCTAGGTTTCCTCAGTTTCCTAAATTCCTATCGATTGATTAGAAATGCTCACGTGACTTTGTCTACTGAGTCCGTCCCTTTCCCTGAGGTGAGTGTGGTGATCTGGTCTCAGGACCACTCTTCCCACAGACACAGCTCCAAATGCTGTGCAGACGCTTAGGAGTGGTGACTGCTCAGTGGGTCAGAGGAGCTGGAGGTGTGCGTGGGGTGCGGATTTCACGGAGGCCGAGTTTGCAAAAAGCACGCACAACTTGTAAAAAGTGACCTATTTGGGGGCAAAGATTACAGCAGCACCTGAGGTTCCCTCACGCCACCCACAGCGCGGCTACTATCCAGGCTCATCAACTGGGCCTGGAAGCAGCTTCCAATTGCTTGGATTCTCCCTGTCCTCTCGTCGCCATCACCGGGTGGCAGCTGAGCCTTCAGGGTCAGGGTGAGCCTCAGCCAGAAGCCGCCGGGAAGGGGAGTCAGGCTTAACTTGAGCCAACGTGAAGTTTTCCTACCGTGCAAGCCTGCGGGCCCTGCGCGTGCACGAGCGGGGCTAGGATGCCAGCGGCGGCGGTGCCAAAGCTCGCGTGCATGCAAGGGTGGGTAAAGGTCTCCTTGTGTCCCCCCACCCCCGTGGCCGCAGTGCCCCTCCCCCGCTCAGCCAGCGGGTCCCTTTAATGTGCGTGCCCGTCAAGGTCCCCGCGTCCCCTCCCCTCCCCTCCAGCCTCGGTTTCCCCGCTGTCCCCCTGCCCGCTGCTCCTTGGCGGAGAGACGCCGTCGCCCACGCTCGTCACGGCCCCGGCCCGGCCCCGGCCCGGCCCACGACTCAGCTGTCACTTTACTTTTGCGCGCGCCTCCCGGGCAGGGGGCAGGTCGTCGGCCCGTGCGCGCGCGGCCCCGCCGCCATCTCCCCCCCGCGGGCGCGCGCCGGCGGGGGCGGGGCGAAGCGGGGGCGCGCGCGGCGCCGCGGGTTCGCGCTCTCGCGGCGGCGGGCGGGCGGGCGCGCGCTCGGGGCGGCGGGGGCGCGCGCGCGGACGGGCCGGGCGGCGGCGGCGGCTCGCGGAGGTGGCTGCTTCACTTTCCGGGACTCGGCGGCGGCGGCGGCGGCGTAGCAGCAGCAGCGGCAGCAGCAGCAGCAGCAGCAGCAGCCTCGGGAGCCGCGGCGGGAAGGGCGGCGGCGGCGCGGAGGTGAGGGCGGCGGGCGCGCGCGCGGCGGGCACACGCGGCGGGCGGGCGGGCGGGTGCGTGGCGCGGGGGTCCGGCGGGGCCGGGGGGACAGCCCGCCCGTCGTCGCCTCCCCGTCCCCCCCTTCCCCCGGGGCCTCGGCGGCCCTCCCCGCCGCCCCCCCAGGTAGCTCCGGCCGCCGCCGGCCCCGCGCCCGTCCCCGCGCCCCACTTGTCGCCTGGCGTCCCCTCCCCCCGCCCTCGGCCGCCGCGCCCCCGATCGCCCTCCCGCCCCTCCCCCCGCCCTCGGTGCCCACCTCGCCCCTGCCCTCCTCCCGCACCCCCTCACCCCGCATCCTGGAACTAAGTCTGCAAAGTCCGGGATAAATGTCACCCTGCAAAGTGAGCCCGCCCGCCCGGTCCCTGGCTCCCGGCCCTAATTGCATAATTGCTGCACATGGTCTCTGCGGCGAGGGCCGGGCCACCCGCGGTCCCCACCCGTCCCCAGACCCCGTGGGGCGCCGGCCTGCCCGGGTGGGGGGTCTTTTGTGATGCCGGGTGCCCGTCAGTTTGCATCCTAAGCCCTCTTTCCTCGGGGTCCTTCTCTGCAGCCCCCACCGGCCTGATTGGAAGGGGGATTCCCCTGCTCCCCACCCTCTGACCCCTCTCATCACCGGTTTGCCCCTTTCCAATTCTAATGAAGATAAAGCCTGGCTTCTGGTGGCCTTAACCCTCCCTCCCCAGACCAACCCCAAAGGCTCGAGCTGTTGCCCCTGAAGGAAATTAAGGCCTTTTTAGAAAGATGTCACCCCGGGCGCCTTGGCTGATAGACCCATTTCATTTGCATGCTTTCAAGACGCATCTTTTTTATTTTTGGGATCGTATAATCTTGAGCGTCTGTCTTGTCTACTCAGGTATTTCTCTTTCAAAGTACAAAAGGATGTGCCAGGACTTACCTCTGATTATCTCACAGTTCAGGAAGATTTTATTTTTTTAGCTCCTCATAGTTTGCAATCCCCGAATCTTTGAAAAGCAGGCTTCTGGAAATGTTATCACTGAGTACCGATCTTGGGAAGCCAAATATTTGTCTTTTCTCGGGCAGTTTGAATGCGCCTGGGCTCTATGTGGGCCGAAGATGAAGATGGAGTGTTTTCATATGTCACACCTTGTTCTGTCTCCCCCAGGGCACAGTACACTTCCTCCCAAATCAGGTGCTCAGCTATTATTTCCTGCATAAATGTCTTTTCACTCAAGTTCAAAGCTGGATAGCGCTGCATGTTGGGCATACGGCGTAAAATATTTTACATCTTAGAAAAGTTTAGAAATGTCAGTGGGAAAACTCCAGGACAGATGACAAGTCAGTGTTTTTCTGTTAATAAAAGCTCAAATGAACCCCTGCTTGTTCAGGTTTTCATCGTGAGACGAGGATAAGGCTTATTTAAATAGTGATGTGGGCTTCTGGAGCAGCTACGGTTACTTGCATTGATAAGATACATAGCTGAATCATTCAAATTTTGTGGAATATTTGAGTTTCATTAACTGTACGTTGCTGATTTCCAGCATTGTAATTACAGAATGTGGATTCAAGCTCAGAAAATTTGTGTGTTGAAGGAATTATAGTTAAATAATTTATATATAACTCAATTTAGGAAAATCTACCTTATCTTATGTTTGTAAACTGTTACTTTGAGTATGAAGTAAAAGTACCAACTTGAGTATCTTAAAGTCTTTGACACTGTCCTTTGAGAGTATATTGGTGTTTAGAATCCTGGAATTTATCTTCCTTCTAGGTTGGCTAATTGGATCAGATAACTGCTTGGGAATTAATTTTAAAGTGCCAATATAGAAGCTAATATTTAAAAGTCTTCATTCAGGAATTTTTATTCATTTAAAGCGGCAAGACACCAATTTTATACTTATAGTTAACTAAAATGATTTATAGAGTATGCTTTTTTATAAAAATAAGTTGTGCCTGAGTATACAATCATTTTGTCCCTTTTTTTCAGATATTCAGAAAACAACCAACATATTTTCTCGTTTGACAAGGAAACATAAAAACTTAATTTAAAAAAGTTTTCATAGTGATTATCAGTGGCCTCAGGTGAATATGTCATTTGTGGGTCAAGATTTGGCTCAAGTAAAATATGATGCTGAAAGTGGAAATAATTGTTTTAAATTATGAAGCTATAGAAATTATACTCCTATTTGAACATTTTGAATACTTTTTTTTGGTGATCCTGGGGTTTGAACCCAGGCCCTCATACATGTTAGGCAAGTGCTCTACTATTGAGCCAAACCCCTAGTCCTTTAATAGTATTTTTAATCATTCCTAGTGAGAGTACTTTTTACTTTTGTCTTCTGATACTCTGTAGTTGTTTATGAAATTTCAGTTTCAGATTATGGCTGATTACATCATTGAGTGGTGTTTCAGTAATTATGTAGTCAGGACATTAGATGGTACGTAAATACACACACATAAGAACATGGACATAAGTTTGTAGCTTTATGACTAACATGACATCTAGGTGAAACTCAGCATGGTTTATTAAGTCGTGGCTGCAGCATGAGTAGAAGAGAACATTGTTTTGTTTAGGTTCTTGTGTATTTGTCAGGTAATGGATTGCTTCAGGTTGAAGATGTATAAAATGCTTTCTCACTCATTTCATGTCCTAACATTTTGTTGGCAGCATCTTGCTGTGAGCGTCTTAGCTTGAGAATCATTCTCTTTCACTGTGTACATCTGTTCTACGTGCCATGTGATTATGTAATACTTACAAGCTTTTAAACTTTTAATATGCTTTAACTGAAAGAAGTAAGGTAAAACAAAACAAAACAAAACATTGAGTCCAAGAATGATAATCTAAAGTGAAACAAAAATGGAAGCAAAACTAAGAAATATATTCAGACTTTTAGAGCAGACATGAAGCATACTGATGTAAAATTTCAGTATTCTATTAAGTGACTTTATTGCTCATAAAAGATGTCATAGCTGTGGAGAGTGATGCTCTCCATTTTACAGAGCAGTCGGGTTTCCTGGGCTCTTTGGGCAGACTTGCTGCTTTTAGGGTAGGGGGTGGGGTGGGATGTTGTGTCTCGTTACTTCACCTTGGTGTGTTCCAGTTCTTCCAGTCTTCTGCAATGTTTCTTAGCTTCTCCTTATCAAAAAAGTATATTTATGTGTGTGTGTGTGTGTGTGTGTGTGTGTGAGAGAGAGAGAGAGAGAGAGAGAGAGAGAGAGAATGCACGAGAGCACATGCCAGAAGGAGAGAATGGGTGCTCCAGGGCCCCCTGCCACTGCATATGAACTCCAGACACATGTACCACGTTGTGCATCTGGCTTTACGTGAGTACAGGCTTGCAAGAAAGTGACTAACCCCTGAGACATCTCCTCAGCCCTTTCTTAGCTTCTCTTATTAAAATCCAGACTGTTAAAGGTCTGTATTACAAGACTGCCTTGTTTTAGAAGAAGCTACTCCTCAAACACCTGATGGTGATGGATGTCTGTCAGTGTCAACTAGCCGTCCCTTTGAACTAGATTGTAGCAGGCATGCACCTATTGACTCTTGTTCTCCATCACATTAGGAGCGGTTTGACTTCAAGTCTTAATTTGATTTTTAAGAATATTTTTATTTATTTTAAGAGAGAGAGAGTGTGTGTCTGTCAATGTGTCAGAGCCTCTTGCCATACATCTGGCTTAATGTGAATACTGGGGAATTGAATTCCAGGCTGGCAGGCTTCACAAACAAACACATTTATCCTCTGACCATGTCCCCAGCCTCTAAAAGTAACCAAAAGAATCCTTTTCAAAAGGAATCTGTTCAGTTTGTCTATCTCCTTTAAAGTTTCCTCCCCCTCTCTGTATGTTGACAGTGTTACTGAGCACAGTCAAGTCAGTCTTTTGTTTGTTAAAGCCATCTCTGAGAGGCCGAGTTCTGGGTGTGTCAGCACACTGAGGTAGGTAGTTGGGTGTGAGGGCTGGGGGTTCATAGTAATCCAATTCAGAAAGGCTATGACAGAATGAGAGTGGAGAGGGGTATCCTTTTCACTTTGTGAGGTTTTGTGTCGGCTATCTAGGTTATAACGGCTACCAGCGTATCAAGGTATTGAGGAAATTGAGTTGGTAATCAGAGCTGCTCCGGGAGCATGAACTCAGAGCAATGGGCATTTCAAAGCCTCGAGGGATATTTCATTCAGATTGAGGAAAAATGAACCCTTTGGTGTCCCAACACCGTCTCTATCTCTTGTAAATCATGGCAGCTTGGTAGAGCTGGGTACATTTTTGTTGAGAATCACATGACCTCTGTGTTCCTCTGTTATCACAAAGGTTACCTAAAACAGTTTTCCCGTTGAGAGGATTTTAACCTTAGCTCTGAGGCCATAGGGGTTGGATTTGAGTGTGGCCATGCCTCTGTTTCTCTGTCCCCATACTTCATGCCCTCAAGGTGACTGGCTTTCTGACAGATGGACACAAAGGGCTTAAGACAATGGTAGAACTTAAGCCCTCAATCCTTTTCTTTTGGTTTATTTTATAACAGCTGTTGTAAGGTGCAATTTAGGTTCTTAAACTCACACACCCTCTTTTTGGTGCTGGTAATTGAACCCAGGCTTTTCTACATTCTCTATTATTGAATATTAAAAATGTACCACTCAGCTTAGGGATGTACCTCCGTGGTGAAGTGCTTGCCTAATATGCATCAGGGCCTGGGCTCAGTCCACAACATCATAAAAAGCCAAAAAGACAGCTCTGTGGGTTTCAGACTATTTACAGAGCTGTACACCATGATCACTACTTAAAGAACATTGGATTCACCTCAAAGGGAATTTTCTGCTACTTATCTCTCTCTTACCCTGCCTCTATGTGCCTGTGTTTTACTAGTGAGCACCTCATGCACATGGGGTGGGCTTGTAGTATAGCTTAAAGTCCTTTCTGACTGGTTTTCTCTTAGCATGACAATTTAAGGTTCTTCCGTGCTCAAGCGTGTGGATCCACACTTCATTGCTTTCGTGGCTGAGGAATCCTGTTATGTGGCTGGACTGTGTTTAGCTAGTGAACATTTGAATCATTTCCACTTTTTGTCTGTTACCAATAAAGTAGCTATAAACGTCTGTGTATAAACTTTGCATGAATGGACGAAAGAAAAGTTTTGGTGAACCACAAAGCTATTTGTTTTATAAATGACCAACTTCCGTTTTATGTTTAAACTTACTCGTTCTGTTTTGGGCTCATGTTCACTGAACATCATAGCTGCTGGAGTGATGTCTGATTCTCTTACTGCAGGATCTAAGATGTCCACTGAGGCGCAGAGGGTTGATGACAGTCCAAGCACCAGTGGGGGGAGTTCGGATGGAGACCAGCGTGAGAGTATGCAGCAGGAGCCCGAGCGGGAACAAGTTCAGCCCAAGAAAAAGGAGGGAAAGATATCCAGCAAAACAGCAGCAAAATTGTCAACTAGTGCTAAAAGGTACTCAGCTACTGTCACCTTTTAATTTGCTAATGACTTACCTTCTGGAGTATGAAGTTATTTAAAATTTTTTTTTTTTTTATTTATCTGCATGCAGAGAGAGAGGACTGAATTAGTGCACCAGGACCTCTTGCCATTGCAAGCGACTGAACTCTAGATGCATGCACCAGATTTTGTGACTGGCTTTATGTGGGTATCGGGAAATTGAACCCTTGGCTGACAGACTTTGCAAGCAAGTGCCTCTAGCTGCTGAACCATCCCCTAGCCCATGACTTTTTTAAAGCATGGCTTTGTGGAGGACATTTTTTAGGTTTAAATTTATTTACTTATTTAAAATTATTTATTTTCTTATTTTTGAGGCAGGGTCTCATTCTCCCCATATTGGGAACTAGAGGCCTGTGCCACCATAAATAAATTTTTATTTATTTCTTTGTGATGCTTGCACCACTGTTTGTGTCCAGCTTATGTGAGTGGCTTGGGAATTGAGCCCTGGGCTGGCATGCTTTCTAAGCAACTTCCATCTTCCCAGCTTTGTGGAGAACTTTTAAAAGTCAGTTAAGTGGTGCAACAGATTATAAAACCCCGCATCTATAGTGTTGATATGCTGGTACTTTGTCAGAGCGGGGATAAGACGTCATACAAGTATGATGGTTTCATTGATGGCTACTTGACCATAAGTATGCTCCTGTCTAGTAACACAGAATGGGAATTAAGAATCTATTAAAGTAATGATGTCAATGATGATTTAGTTTCTACTCTTTTTTCTTTTTGGTAAAGGCAGACATGCTAGAGTTAACAGCAGATGTATCTTGGTTTCATTATATTAGGAGTAGGCCAGTCTTGATAAAGCTTTTATCTTTCCCTAGAGAACAGGTGGCTCTGGAAGGGAGATATTTCAGTGAGTCTCCATTGCCACTTCAACCTCTGATGAGGATCCATGTGCTAATGGACTTAGAAGGCATCTTAGTTACTTTTCTTGTTGCTGTGACAAAATAATCTGACAAAAGCAACTTAAGGAAGGAGGGGTGCCATCCTCAGGAATTCTGTCCACTTTTTAAAAATCAGGGTCTCTTACTGGCCTGAAGCTTGTCAGGTAGGCCAAACTAACCAGCCCGTGAGCCTTGAGGACCCCCCTGGTTCTCTTTCCAAATGCTATGATTTCTAGTGCATGTGAGCATACTCAGCATTTTGGCATGAATACTGGAGATTGAACACAGGTACTCATGCTTACAAGGCCAGCGCTAAATCAACTGAGCTATTTCCGCAGCCTCAGGAAGGGTTTACTTTGGCTCACAGTCTGCCATTGGGGAAGGCATAGCAGCAGGGTGTGAGGCCGCAGGTTACATTGCATCCACAGTCAGGACCAGGGAGATGAAGGCCAGCACTCAGTTTACGCCCTCTTTATTCAGTCTAGGACCCCATCCCAAGGACTGGTGCCACTCACATCAGGCTGACTCGAACCCCCTATGTTAAACCTTTCTGGAAGCACCCTTGTAGACACATCCAGAGGTGTGTTTCCATGATGATTCTAAATCTCATCAAGTTGACAATCTAGATTTACCTTCACAGAGGGAATCTGTTTTGATATTGTTACATTTGAGACTATCTCTTGGAAAATAATTTGAAAGGTAAATCATATTTAGCAGACTCTTACCTGATTTTGTGATTGTGTGTTCTTTTTTTTAAAGATTTTAAAAATTTTATTTATTTATTTATTAGAGTGAGTGAGAGAGAGAGAATATGGCTGTGCCAGGGCCTCTAGCCATTACAGATGAACTCCAGACGCATGCACCACCATATGCATCTGACTTACATGGGACCTGGAGAATTGAACCTGGGTCCTTAGGCTTTGCACGCATGCACCTTAACCATTATGCCATCTCACCAGCCCTGTATGTTCTTTTAAATGAGCAAGTAGGACACATGACTGAAAGCAGTCTATAGATGTTGACCTCTTTCCGAGCATGCAAGTGTTAGGCAGGTGGACTGTCTGAATGTTCAGTGGTAGCTTTGGATACTGTTGGATGATATGAACTAGGGGGGCTTCTTTCTCAAAGATCCTAGACCATTTTTCCCTGGCTTACTCCATCCACAGAGTTGAGAAGACCCTTCCCAGGCCCTGTGCTGAGAGATGTTGGAGAATGGCGAGGGGTCAGCAGTCCATTCCAGTGTATTTAGAGCTTCCAGTTCCCACTGCCAGATCTGACATGTCTGTTGAAGGAATTATGTCACCAGAGAGCCCCAGATATTAACCCTTTAAGCCTCCACACTGGGTCACATAGGGTGGGGAAAGTGGTCCATGTATTTTTGCTGTCACACCACAGGCCCAGGGGCTTTAGCTGGGTGATTTTTCTCCTCAACTCAGTGCAGAATGGCCTCCTGCTGAGAAGTAGGCACGGTTAGGATAGACCAGAAAGGCTGGGAATGGAGAAAATAAGACACTCAGGGGTTAGGTAGATGGTAAGCATTGTTCAAATACAGGTGGTATCTTATAGTTCCTCCTGGATGGGGGCAGCCTCAGCTTCTGCTGATGAGATTATCAGACAAGGAGAAGAGAGGGTTGGTTAGATAGGTGTAGAGCGGCGTCCTACGAGCTAGCACTCTGCTTTCCTTGATTGTTATTTACCAGCAATCTTATGCTAGCTGGGAGCATCCCTCTAAGATTCTCAAGACAATTTGGCTTTTGAAGGGAGTGCACTGTTTAATGTGATGTGGTGGTTTTATTCAGGTGTCCCCCATAAACTTAGTTGTTCTGAATGCTAGGTTCCCAGCTGATGAAGATTTGGGAATTAACGCCTTCTGGAGGCAATGTATTGTTGGGGGCAGGCTTGTGGGTGTTATAGCCAGTTTCCCCATGCCAGTGTTGGGCACACTGTCCTATTGCTGTTGTCTACCTTATGTTGGCCAGGGGGTGATGTCCACCCTCTGCTCATGTCATTATTTTCCCTGCCATTGTGGAGCTTCCCCTCAGACCTGTAAGCCAAAATAAATCCTCTTTCTCCCATGAGCTGCTTTTGGTTGGGTGATTTCTACCAGCAATGTGAACCTGACTGCAACAGTAAAGTGGTATCAAGAGTGGGGTTGCTGCTAGACACCTGACTGTGTGGCTTTGGCCTTTTGTAGTAGATTTTCAAGAGGATTATGGAAGGATTTGAAACCTTGGTCTAAGAGATGCCTTGCAGTGCTGTAAGTATAGCTTGATGGTCTGTTCTGGTCAGAGTTGAAAGACCTGAATGCAGTGAGAACTACGGACTGTGAGGTTTGGTGTATGAGGGTGAGAAAGAGCTTTGCTTGGACTGGGCTAGTGTGAGGCTTGCTGTTATGCCCATGTCCTGAGAAGTTGTGCAGGGCTGCTTTGTATAGAAATGAACTGGTATGAGCAGAGGGATATGGCATAGAAAAAATGAAACCTTTGAGTGAACTGCTGCCTGTTCAGCTGCAATTGAGAGATTATAACCTTTGAGATTGGGCCAGCTGACCTGCACTGGGACAACAGGAAGACTGTAGACTCTTTTGAAGGGGCCTGAGTGCTCAAG
This sequence comes from Dipus sagitta, assembly GCA_036346955.1. Taxonomy (NCBI): domain Eukaryota; kingdom Metazoa; phylum Chordata; class Mammalia; order Rodentia; family Dipodidae; genus Dipus; species Dipus sagitta. The sequence goes on from CM070784.1 coordinate 61,994,665, forward strand.
AAGTGTCCTATTCTTCAATGTCTGCTTTATCCCCCCTGGATTAACAAATTGGCACTCTACCTGGTATTGTGGAGTATAAGAAATGCAGGAAAGAGAGGGTCATTGAATTTGCAACACGGTTTTGTGTTTTGAAAATGGCCACAGGCATTGTGAAGCAGGTTTGCTGGATGCCTGTATGGAGACCCCATGGGGCCATGAGAATGAACCGTGGGTTGCAGTGGAGACCCAGTGGAGATGCTAGGACCACAAGATGGCTGCTAAGGAAAGCTGCCGGCTCTGATGAAGTTTTCCAGGACTGTGAGGAGCCTAGCTGGAGGGGTGGAATTGGAATGTCAGAGACTTGTTGCTGGTTAGAATTATCAGACTTGGAGATTTGTCACTGGCTGGAGTTGTTGGACTTGAAGCTACAGAGTTTGATGTTTCCCCTGGTTGTTTTAAATCTTGTATTAGCTGAATATTTCTTTGCTATGCCCAATGCCATCTTCTGAAGTGTGAATGTTTATTCTGTGCCATTATAGTTTTTTTGAGGTTATATTTTGGTATTATGGTTAAGTTAAAAGATCTTGGACTATGGGATGTATCATTGGGATTGATTAAACACTATGGGGACTTTTTTTTTTTTTGGTTTTTTGAGGTAGGGTCTCAGTCTGGCCCAGGCTGACCTGGAATTAACTATGCAGTCTCAGGGTGGCCTCGAACTCACGGCGATCCTCCCACCTCTGCCTCCCAATTTTGGTATTATGGTTAAGTTAAAAGATCTTGGACTATGGGATGTATGATTGGGATTGATTAAACACTATGGGGACTTTTAATTTGGACTGAATGCATTGTATTTTACATCATGGATGGTTATCAATTTATGGGGGCTAGGGAGGAATGTGGTGGTTTTATTCAGGTGTCCCCCATAAACTTAGTTGTTCTGAATGCTAGATTCCCAGCTGATGGAGATTTGGGAATTAACACCTTCTGGAGGCAATGTATCGTTGGGGGTGGGCTTATAGGTGTTATAGCCAGTTTCCCCATGCCAGTGTTTGGTACACTATCCTGTTGCTATTGTCTACCTTATGTTGGCCAGGGGGTGATGTCCACTCTCTGCTCATGCCATCATTTTCCCTGCCATTGTGGAGTTTCCCCTCGAACCTGTAAGCCAAAATAAATCCTCTTTCTCCCATGAGCTGCTTTTGGTTGGGTGATTTCTACTAGCAATGTGAACCTGACTGCAACATGTGAGAATGTGAGATTTTCAAGTTCATGGGCCATCTTTTACTTCACTTGACTACACTATATCCAGAAAGTACAGATGTCCAGTGCTAGTGATTTAATTTTTTCTCCTCCTCAGAAAGGGTGAAAAGCTCGTTTTAGAGATGGTGTCTGTGAAGTGTTCAAGGCAGTGCATGCTTGACGCTCACTGGAAGCAATGCTGTAATGTTGGTGAAGTAAGAGAAACCCCTCTAGCTGCTTCCTGGCAAAGTCATTCTCGGGAACCTGCTGTTTTCAACTTCTGACTTGTGATTTTTCTTTGTTAGGCACTCATAACTTATGGTGGCTATATATAGAGTCACTTACTATTGGTTTTGCATATAAAAGGCTGCCTTATTGCTAACTGGTTTAATTTATAAGACAGTTTTAACCATCTTCTTCCTTTTCTTTAGTACTCCACTTCAAGTAATCATCAAGTTTGTTTCTAAGGTTCTAAGAATTTGGAAAACAATTGAGACTCATGAGGACAAGGGGACTCACAGCTTCTAGATTCATCCTCCTGTCCGTCTTGCCGCAGATAGCCAGTTAACAATATTCATTTCCGTGTTGCTTAGAGATCTGGATTTATTGTAGGAGTTAGGTTTTGCTTGGCTTTCCTTAGGACTTACAGTGAGAGGGAGTTTCAAAATACAAATTAAGGGCTGGAGGGATAGCTCAGTGGTTATGTTGTTTGCCTGTGAAGCCTAAAGACCCAGGTTTTATTCGCCAGTACCACGTAAACCAGATGCACAAGGTGGCACATATGTCTGGAGTTCCTTTGCAGTGGCTAGAGGCCCTGGTGTATCCATTCTCTCCCTATCTGCTCCTCTTTCAAAATAAGTAAATAAAATACAACTTTAGTTTATGATTTTTGTTAATAATGGAGATTTGTTTTGCATATGTGCTGTGTGTGTTTGCATGTGTGGGGATCCAGGCCAGAGGCTGGTATCGTGCGTCTTCCTTGATCACTCTCCACTTTACTTACTAAGGCAGGATCTCTCCCTTGAACCCCAGCTCACCATTGCAGCTAGTCTAGCCAGCCAGCCTGTCCTGGGAATCCCCTGTCTCTGCCTCCTGAACCTTAGGATTTCAGTGGGCTGCCATACCCACCTGGGATTTGCCTGGGTGCTGGCCACCTGAAGTCCTGTCCCCATGTTTGTGCAGCAAGTACTTTATCCAGACTGTGCCATCTCCCCAGCCCCCAAAATCAATTTTAATTTTGATGAAAAGTCTTTCCTGAACAGTATCATTCTGTGAGTAATCAGCAGCAGAGATGAGGTCCAGGTTTGAGTTTGGTTCTAAAGCTTAGTGGCTCTCTGGTCCTGAAGCCCCAGTTGATCATTTCTTAGCCAAACTTTTCACTTTCAATGGGGGAGGGGTTAGGGTAGAGTCTCACTGTGTAGCCCAGTTTGGTTGGGAACCTAAGTATTCAGCCTAAGTTGACCTTGAACTCTAGATGCTTCTACCCCCGTGTCCCAAATACTGGGGTAACAGGTATGCCACCATGCCTAGCTGCCTTATTTTCCTCCTTTGTAAAACAAAGATAATGGCACCCTCTTTTGAGGGCTATCATGAAGTTCTAATGTGATAAGTATTTATCTTGCAAACAGTAAACTCTCTTTCACAGGGTACTGTAGGTTAAAAGATTTTGTGACAGTTTTGCCTACAAGGATATTTTTTCCCATGTGGTACAAACTTTGATGAAATGAAGTAACTGTTAACCCCAGAGGACTCAGTGCTGTTGTTAAACAAGCCACATTCAGATGCTGTAATTAAGTGCATTTTTATAGTAACTCAGGCAAAGGGCTTGCATATGGGGGCTCAGTTACTAAGTGAAATGTGCCGTAATTGTAGAGTTAAAAATTGCTATAATAAATGTGCTATAATTGTAGATTAATAATTTGTTGTAGAAATGTTTTCTTAAAAAGTCTCATTTTTTGAGCCATTGCAAAATAGTGTTGAACATATTTAAACAGTGGTGATATATTTGCCTTTTTTAGAGTTAAGAGGAAAGGTTATATCTTTTATATGTATTTCATTTCTTTGACAACAATTTGTTCTTAAAAGACTGGCATTTTGCATTTGTTTAGGGCAAGGTCTTACTCTAGCCAGACTGATCTAGAACTCACTGTATAGCCCAGGTTGGCTCACGACCATCCTTTAACCACAGCCTCTTTAGTGTTGGAGTTGAGTCACCATGCTCAGCGTGGTCTTGTCACAGCCCCTTCTCTTGAAATGTCTGTATTCCACTTGTTATATTTGCAAATATGTCACTGGACTCCATCTGTAGTGACAGATTAAGATGGTTTTGATGAAATTGACTAGTCACTCCAGGACATCTTTGTTCCAAGACCTTCATTGGCTTGACTGCCGCGCTTCCCTGTTGGTGCCTCTGTAAAGATGAGGTTGAAATCACATTATTTCAAATTAATATTGTTCAGAGTTGACATTGTAATATTATTGGCTTTTTAGTATAATGCTGTCCTAGAAGCCATATTTGGTGTTAGATTGTCAACTTTTGTTAGGTTGAAAGGTGGATTCTGGTGTGTTTTAGTGTGATCTTTTATATGGGAATGGGCTCATCAACATTTGTTTTACACGTGTGAATGAAGTAGTACTGTTTGTAGATAATTTTTTTTTGTAATTACTATGTTTTCTTAATTCAGAAAAGTATATCTTAAGAATTTATAAGATTTTAAATCAGACAGCATTTTACAATTGATATACATAATTAATTGATGATGTGTCTTAAAATCAGTGGTTTTTGGAAATGATAGATACATCGTACTTACCACTGTTCAGAATTAAATTCTAGGCTCTTATACAATGGCAGTCTTTTTTAGAGAAACTTTATATTTTATGAAAATATAAAAATAATTAGTATGATGCTTTCTTGAGAAGCAAGTGACAGTTGCTTAGGAAGACTGAGGTGACAGAGGAGTGCCATCTAAAGGAGGAAGGTCGAGACTAGGAGTGATGAGGGGCTTAGAAAATAATTGCCAAGAAAACACGTCTCAGAATCTCCGTGTCCACATACTCATGTTTTGCTGAGCCATGAATGAGTGAGTTTTCTTTAACCCAAGGTTTATGTGCATATACTGTAAATAGACACTGCCCCAGTTTCAGATCAATTAATCCTATATGTCAGTTTTAGAGTGGGTGCTTTATATATTCCTTCTTAGAATGATTTTAGTGTCACATTCCTCAGGAATGCTGGATGAATTATGATTGCTAAACTTCCTTCCCCACTTTTTAAAGCAAATGATTCTCACATAGTATCTTACTGTGGTTGTTATCATTTATTCCTGCAGCAGAATATTCTGTGAAGTCACGCTAGCTGGAATTAGTTTGTAATTTGTTCCTGATTCTCAGTAAGTGTGTGTACTTACTAACCTCTGTTAGACAAAAAGCCGGGATTCAACCAGATTGGCAGATGGAAATTAGAAACATAGTCAAATGTCTAGTTGGTCTTAAAAATTCCAATAAAGTTCCTCCCTCTCCCTTTCTTTTTTGGGCACTCTTCCTCTCTTCCTTGTATGTATATTTCTCTCTCTCCTCTGTTTTCCTCTGTCTCACTTTCTCTCTGTCCCTCCCCTCCTTCAGTATCTCTCCCAGTATAATAAAGTCTTGAACTAAAAAAAAATTCTGATAAAAGAATTATTTTGTTTGTCTGACTTAGAAAATAATTGTCTCAGTATTTCACCTTACTTGTGCAGAATAACTAGCCTTAGTTTCCTTGTCTTTTCAATGAACATTGAGATAGCAGTAACAGAGAATTCTATGAGATTTGTTTAATTCACTTTTAATGGCCCAAGAGCATCATGTTGAAAGGTACACTGTAAGTGTGAATTATTGATACATTTCCATCTTTCCTCACCCCAAGGGATAGTGCCTGAAATACTTATCTTCCTTACTCTACATGTCAAGAAGGAGAAACTAAATACACACCGTGATCACAGTTTTTTTTTTTTTTTTTTTTTTTTTGAGCTCGAACTGAATTGCTGTCATTGAGAACAGTGGGATACCTGGCAGCCATTTAAATAGCAATTTTTAGTATAATCCTTCCTATCAAAAGAAATATAGCCATTCTTAGGTAACAGTGGTTCAAAATAGAATATATTGGCATTTCTCAGGGTGTCAGATTTATCAGAAAATTGGTTCTTGTGTTGAACAATACAGATTTGGAATTGCATCATTTGGAGAGAGGTCAGGTTCTGTTAAAGAATTCTGTGATAGGAAATTATGATTTATCAGTGTTTTTAACCCAAAAGGGGCAGTGTAAGCACCAAGTAAGATGAGTTATTTGAAAAATCCTGATTGGATTCTTTTGTGTTAGAAATGTATTGTAGCTGAGTGTGGTAGTTTAGGCCTGTAATCCTAACCTTTAGGAGGCTGAGTTTAAGGTCAGTTTGTACTGTATAGCTAGACCCTGTCTCAAAAAAGAAAGTTTCCTTGGTAGTTTAAGGATGCTCTTTTGAATGCCTGTTTGCCCCCTCAGTTTTTAGAAGTTATTCACAGTTCTTATAACAAAATACCCTGTATAGGGATTTTTTTTTTAAAAAATGGAAAGCAGCAGGCTTTGTCTTCTTCCAGTAGTCCTGATGATTTGTGAAGAAACATTGTAGCTGACTTTAATTTTTGCCCTTCTATTGGTTTTCTGTGTAAGTAATATGCTTATTTCTTATGTTTTAGTTTTAAATAACATCTTTTAATTTTCTGCTTTGAATTATGAAGATTTGGCTTGTTGACCCCGTCTTGCTTCTTTTCCTCTCCCAGTTAATGATAACTACATCGTTGTAAAAAATTAGTTGTCATTATATTCTGAAGAATACATATTAAGCTTTTACTTCTTAAAAACAAAACCAGGATCTGTGATGCAGTGGGTACAGTGCTTGTCAGCATGCATGAGGCCCTGAGATGGGTCCCCAGCTCTGAGCTAATTAGGCGTCCCTGGATGCAAAATGACTTTGAGGCCGGCCTAAGTTACACCAGGACCTGACAGACAGACAAAAGCCCCAAACCTTCTGTTTCTTACTCCTTCATATCCAGCAGTGTGCCTGAGTACCTAACGTGTAAGATGACCGTGTTAGCGCTTTCATTCGTCCATGGCCTCCCTGCTGTCCTCGTGGGCTTCTTAGAGGTTGTTACCTCCACTTAATTTCCTATCTTTAAGGTTCAGTCAACATTGTGAGGTCTGCATTGTGTAGTGCAACTGCACCCCACTTTCTGTGTCTGTTAGTGTCTGGAAGTGTACACCCGGAAGCAGTGTCAGGCCAAGAAGTCTATTACAGTTAGATTTCCTACAAGTCCCAGCTAGTTCCCAAGCTGCCCGTGGACTGAGTCAAAGCATTTAGGCAAAAGAGACCAAACCTTTTCCCCCTACATAACACCTGTCACTTGATTAAAAATATATTACATTTAAGTTTCCTTCATGTTTGATTTATGATTTTCTTAGCATGGCTTTCTCTTTATTTCCTTTTGGGATTTTTAATTTCACTTTTCTATCCTTGAATATTTCTTCTTTTTTTGGTGTCCAGGGGATTTAACTCAGGGCCGTAGGAATGCAAGTCAAGGGCTGTAGCACTGAGCTGCAGCTCCGCTTGCTTTGAATCTTTATTGGATCCTTGAACATGCTACAGCCTCCTCCTGCCAGTTGTAACTTGTTGGATTACACCCTCCTTCCGACTCCCTTCTCCTGGTTGTTTATTCCCTTTTGTATTTTGTACCCTCCCCCCACTTTCCTAAATGGGGCTGTGAATTTGTGGGTGCTCACTTACCACCTTTACTCCGGACTAAGGTGTTTCATTTTGAGACTCTGTTTTTTACTGAATTTTGTGAAACCCAAAAATGTGTTGTCCTATCTCAGGTCTTGGAAGTTTCTGTTTTCCAGCTCTGGTCCATATTTACTCATAGATACATAAAACATCTTAGAATCTGTATCAAAAGGAAATTAAAGTGTGTTAAAGATCAAAGAGATTGTACTAGCTCACCTCTTCACTTTATGGAATAGAAAACGGGGGCCTGTGTGCGCAAGTGTGGACAGGACTTCTGCTTGTGGGCCAGTGGACGTGAAAGGGAAGCTTTGGCTCTCATTTTATCTGACTTGGGCTGCTTCATGATGTCTGACCATCTGTGGCTAATGTGGACCAGAGATGTGAGCACTACATTAGTGTCATATAGTTTCTTTAGGCAATAATCCTACCGGAGGACCTGCATTTACTCCAGTACTTCTCTGATGTGGACTAGAGACGTGAACATTACATTAGCATCATACAGTTTCTTTAGGTAATAATCCTACCGGAGGCCCACTTACTCTAGTAGTTCTCTCTGTTGTCTTAAAGAAGACATAGAATGAAATTGTTTGGACCTAAAACTTCGTTATTTAAATTCCTTTTTGAGATATTTCTTTTTTAAAATATTTTATTTTTATTTATTTATTTGAGAGAGAGAGAGAGAAATACATAAATAGGCAGGTAGAGAGAGAGAGAGAGAGAGAGAGAGAGAGAGAGAGAGAGAGAATGGGCACCAGGGCCTTCAGCCACTGCAAATGAGCTCCAGATGCATGAGCCCCCTTGTGCATCTGGCTTACGTGGGTCCTGGGGAGTTGAACCTAGGTCCTTTGGCTTTGCAGGCAAGTGCCTTAACCACTAGACCATCTCTCCAGCCCTTGAGGTGTTTCAGTTAACTATCATTCATATACTGTCAGTGGCTGGGCAGCTGGTGTACTAGCTGTTAATAATCTCATTTAAGAAGAAGGAAACAAAAGAAATGCTTTTATAAAATATTTTTATTTATTTGTAAGAAGGGAAAGAGAGAGAGAGGGAGAGAAAAAAATGAATGTAAATGGGTGTGCCAAGGCCTCTTGCCATTGCAAATGAACTCCAGATGCATGCATCTGGCTTTATGTGGGTACTGGGAAATTAAACCCAGGCCAGCAGGCTTTACATGCAAGTGCCTTTAACCATTGAGCCATTTCTCTAGTGCTAAAAAGTACTTAAGTTTATTTATGAGCAGAGAGAGAGAGAGAGAGAGAGAGAAAGAGAGAGAGAGAAAGAGAGAGGAGAGAGAAAATAGGTCTTTTTGCCAGGTCCACTTGCTGCTGCAAATGAACTTCAGATTCATGTGCCACCTTGTACATCTGGTTTTACATGGATGGCTTGGAAATCAAACCCAGGCCAACCCAGGTGATCAGGCTTTGCAAGCAAGTGTCTCTAACTGCTGAGCCATCCCCCAGCCTAATAAATGATTTTGTGAATTTTTAAAATTTGATTTGACAAAGCCTAAAGTCAGAAATTAATTAGCTAATTAATTAATTAATGTGTGTGGGGAGCATACCAGTACCGCTTGCGGCTATAATTGAATACCAGGTATGTGCCACTTTTTATGCCCAATTTACATGGGTGGCTTGGGAATTGAACCTGGGTGGGCAGGCTTTGCAAGCAAGCACCTTTAACCAGTGAGCAGTCTTACCAACCCTAGAGCCTAAATTTAATAAGGCAAGAATGTTGTTAAGAGATTGCTAAGTGTACTCTCAGCAAACAGTAGACACTGGTAGTTTTTCTGCATGCAAGTAGGGCATTAGATGCAATGACAGATCAAAGTAGAAAATGGTATATGGAAGGGTTGGGGTGGAGCTTATTGGCAGTGAGTGTTGTGCTTAGCGTGTATGAGGCATCGATTCCCATCTCCTTACCCCTCAAAAGAGAAAGAAAACAGCACGAGGACAGAGACAGACTTAATCATTTCTTTCTGTGTATCAAGCTCATGCAACGGCAGTAAAATAATCATTAATGTAATATTAGGGTAGTTCTAGCAGAAGGAGTGAGTGGCATGAAACTTCAATGTGGTAACCTGCGCCAACTGTCACACATGTTTCAGTAGTGGTTTTAGATGTTGGAATAGATACTTCTTAAGAAAATATTTTATTTAGGGCTGGAGAGATGGCTTAGTGGTTCAGGTGCTTGCCTGCAAAGCCAAAGAACCCAGATTTGATTCCCCAGGACCCACATAAGCAAGATGTACAAGGTGGCACATATGTCTGGAGTTTGTTTGCAATGGCTGGATGCTCTGGAATGGCATGCTCATTCTCTCTCCTCCCTCCCTCCCTCCCTCTGTCTGCCTCTTCTCTCTCTCTCAAATAAATAAATAAATATAAGAAGATATTAAAATTATTTAGAGAGTAAGAGAGGCAGATATAGAGAGGGAAAGAGAATGGGCACACCAGGGCCTCTAGCCACTGCAAACGAACTCTGGATGTATGTGCGACCTTGTGCATCTGGCTTACGTGGGTCCTGGGGAATCAAACTTAGGTCCTTAGGAATCGAACCTGGGTCCTTAAGCTTCACAGGTAAGCACCATAACTGCTAAGCCATCTCTCCAGCCCTGATATTTCTTTCTTCATCACTTGATTGGATCGGCCAGAATGCTAGATGTTCAGTTTCCTGTTCTGCATGGTGATGAGCTAATACAAATCAGTAGAATTCTAATGACCTCTAAGCAACAGGGCAGCTGCTTCCAGTGTACACTAGGAATTTTGGCTGGTGTCAGTGGTTTTTTTTTTTTAAGCATTAGGAAACCAGTAAAACTTTATTTTCATGAAAAGTAAAAAGAAATGCCCTTAGCGTATTAATTTCAGAAATACCAAGAAACATGCAATACAATAGGGTCCGTGTCCACTTTATTTAGGGAAGTCAGACTCTGGCTGTCAGTAAGTTCTGATACTCTGTCAGTGGTTTTATTACCTGAGCTGGTGGCTATAATCACCTGGCTCTGTGTCTGCCTGCCTGCCTGCCTACTGAGAGAGACGGGGCCGGGGGGGGGGGGAGGGGGAACGAACTACATAAAATCCATAAGATGGAAAAAGTACATTTATCGACACTTTTGCCTGGTTGTACAGAGGGAGTAAGTAGATGTAGAGTTAGCTGTGGGCTAGTCACTGAGTCATAGGGCAGATCTTCTAGGACACACACACACTTCTCATTTTGAGGGTGCCCTTTATAGTTTGCTGAAGTGACAGTGTTGCTTCCTTCCACAGTCTGATCATGGCTGAGTGCCAATCGTGGGTGATCTCTGGTTACCTTATGTAGTTCCATTCTCCAAGCTGGGAAAAATTGCTTTGCTATTGTACATGATGTTTTATGCAGGAGTAGTATTTTACATTTAAAATCTATGAAAGGGAAATGTTACTGTTAAAGTATAGCATTTTTAATGAACTAGATTAAATGAAGACATTTTAACATAACTTTCCTTGTCTTCATTTTAAAGAATTCAGAAAGAACTTGCAGAAATTACGTTGGACCCTCCTCCCAACTGTAGGTAAGTACTTATTGGTGTTTATTTACTTGTATCATTTTAGAAGGTGCATTTGGTTACAGAGCGGAAATGTCATTGAGGTTTGGATTTCAATGACTGGAAGACAGTGGTGTGGCTGTGTCTATGTAGAAATGATTCAGTATATATGTTTTTGTTTTTATTTTGAGATAGGGTCTCCCTCTAGCTGAGGCTGACCTGGAATTCACTATGTAGTCTCAGGTTGGCTTTGAACTCATGGAGATTCTTCTACCTCTGCCTCCCGAGTGCTGGGATTACAGGCGTGCACCTCCACGCCCAGCTAGCATATATGTTTGTGATGATGGTGTGGAGTTGACAAAAGCAAGGTCTTCTAACAACAGTAAGACAATGAAATGACAGGATAGCAATATAGTTATGTTTCCCGTAAGACATGTTAAGGTCTTAAATGATTCTTTAAAGGATAGAGTAATAGTGTAGCTGAAACATTTGCTATATGATACTCATTCAGTTGTTGGGACTCAGTTGCCGAAAGTGCAGGAATGTTAAGCACTGTTCCGTAGTCGCGTCACTTCTTTTGGCCATTGGTTGTGACTGAGGAAGAACGGGTGATTTGAGGCACTGATGTCAAATGCTAAACACTTTCCCTTTATGACGACATGTGCCCCATTTTCTTGGTTAGTATTTATTTAGAGAAAACAAAAGCGCCAACCTAGAAATGATTGCTATACAGGCACATAGAGAAGAGGAGAAAATAACTTATGTCTTGCACTGCATGTTGGGTCCAGTGCAGTAACTGGAAGATGGCTGCTGGACTATTTTAAGACTTATTTTGTGTTGGCGTGGGGTACTGGAGCCAGGCCAGCCTGCAGTTTCTGCACTTTAAGTTGGTAGTCTGAGGCACTGAAGATGAGAGTCTTGATAAAATAGCAGTGTCTCCAACACTGAATGAAGGTGGAATCGGTTCTTTTGTGTGATTTCTGATTTTTCTGGACTTATAAAATAAAAGACAATAAAAGTATTAACGAAAGTGACAATTTTGTAGATGGTTATATTGATAATGGCTGTTGCTAAATATTTTGATGCAGGAAACTGTCTGGTAACACTTGCATGTTTGTGGCGAATCTAAGTTGGTTCTTTCTATGAGAGTCATGTATAATGTACATGATGTACACATTACATAATGTAATAATAATAATGTGCAGTGAATGTTTCACTTCAGTAGAATATTTCTTTGTATCAGGTAAGACCATTTGATGTAAGGCTTTTTGTCATCCCTAGGGCTTAGAATGAAGTTGTTTCAGATGATAAATCATTAACTTCTGGTGGCCAGTTCATCAATGTGGATTAGTTTGTGGAGAAACTCCAGAATGAGTTAAATGACAAACAAAAAGTCCAGTGTTTCTTGGGACAGTATTTGTTTTTAGTTATACTTTTTAGTTTTTTAACTGTCATAGCACATATACACACACCTTATTTTTCCTTATATTTTCTTTATATTTATAAACATTATTTTTCTTTTTTGTAAACAACTTATATATGAACTTCATATACTTTTTTGCTTAAATTCACAAATATTTGATTATGGTTTGTAGTAAATCTGCCTACATATTATATTTCTTCTTGAAGTGCCAGGGGTGGCACAGAGGCCTTGTACATGCTAGGCAAGCTTTCTCCCATTGAGCTACATACCCAGTCCTTGGTTGTTTGAGTCAGGATCACACCATTTAGTTTAGGCCGGGTGACCTGCACTTTTCCTTCTATGATTACAGGCATGTGCCACCGTGTTGGGCTTGCCCAGTTACATTTAAATGAAAATTGTTAAGGATTCTGAACTCATTATAATGGAAAGATGCTTAAATGGACTTTTGGAGAATTTCCCTTTATTGACGTTGGCCCATTATAAGGCCATTAACCTGGGCTTTAGCTGTTCACAGCAGCCCCTTCCATCCCCAGGCTGCTAGCTCTTTCTGCCCCCTGTACCTGGGGTGAGAAAGGGACATCACAGCAGGCATGAGTCCTGTAGCAGGCACAGTGCCTATGATCTAACAAAAATGTAGGTTGCTATCTTTAGAAAGAGCAGTTTAAGGATAATTTTAGTTTGGTTTATTTTTGACCAAAGTTAACAATGTTTTTGTGGTTGAGTTTTAAAAGTTCTGTTCTATCTTTTGATACGGTTCACTGACCATAAGGAATTAACTTATAAAAATATAGCTAATTAATGTCTGCCTAACCGATGGGTCAGAGTCCCTTACTGAATCCTTACATCATCTCTAATTTCTGATGGAATCCCTTGTGTATTATTTCTTTCAGCGCACAGCTACCTCTGGTTCCTTGGCCAGCTGTTAGTTGTCACAGATGATGACACGTGGGCTTCCTTGTTTAAGAGGCAGAGAGAGGAGGATTCTATCTGTTGGCTGCCTGATTGTGTGTGTGTGTGTGGGGGGGGGGTATCATTTTCCACGCAGGAATGTGGCCTATCTTATTTTCTGAGATCTCAGCAGATTATCAGGTTAGGTGTGCATCCTCTGAATTTTGGTGAATCTCTTAATGCAAAGTCTAGTTGAGAAATCCTTAGCTCATGCTCATGGACCTGACATTGTTCTGTGAACAAATCACAGCATCCAGTCTAGGCAGACATGGTTGCCAAAGGCACTTTCAGAAGAAGTTATGGTATAGTGTTGGCTTTGAATAAACCTAAGTCTTATTATATCTTTTTGGTACTGGGGATTAAATCTGAGGTCTTTACCACTGAGGGCACCTCCAGCTCTGTGACACGATTTTGAAATCACATCCACAGATGATTTACCATGCTGTTTCTTAGAGGAAATAACTGTTCCTACATTTTCAATTTCTTGGTATTTCTCTGCTCTTCAAAGGTCAAATATAAAATAATATGGTTTGTTTGAAGCTGGATAGGGCTTTTATTAGTAGTTTTTTTTCTCTGCATTTCAGTGTAAATAGTAAATGTTCCCAACAATTAGCTTAATTACATATCCCCCCCCCCGCCCCCAAAAAAGGCTTCTGAATGCTTCTGCTCATAGAATCACACTCTGTCAGGTCATAGGTATTGAAAATTATACAATGAGTGAAATTTGGCATATGTTTTGAGGATTGGGGATGAACCCAAGTGTCTATCATGGAGCTAAATCCCCAGCCCTGACCATTTCCCAATGAGAATAGAATGTATTTGCTTGGCCTCAACTCTTCCCTGGGATAACAACTGATCCATGACATTGACAAGGGTTTGCTGCCCTCCCGAGGCGCCTGCGACTCACCAGTGTCTTCAGTCCCCAGCTGGGTCGGAGATGCTGAGCCTTGCTGTAACTGTCCACCTCAGAGCCTGGCACATCAGCTGAGCTGACACATCGTAGTCACACCACATTCTCCCAGAGTTGTGATGGGCAGAACACATGTGACTTCCTGTATGACTCGTCAGTTGTCCTGACCTGAGATTGTAAATCCGTGAACGCCACCAGGTTCATTTGTAGTTCCTTGGTGCTAGGGAACTGGCAGCTAGTGGGCTAGAGAATTTCCAAATTCAAGTTAATTTTTGTTATTTGAAAGAGAACTTGTTTGTCTGTGTTACAGAGAAGCTAAGCGAATTCTATTGTGATCTAATAGTACTAAAGTTTACACTAAGGTTATAAACATGATGGAAAGAAAAAAGAACTCTCATGACTTTTTGAAATGAAGGTAAAATGATTTGGTCGTGTTTCTGATGATGGCCCCTGGTGGGCAAGGTTTGATTTGCTTTGTCCTGGTGGAGGTGGTAAGGAGCGTCTCTGAATGTACTTGCTGGCCACTTGCAAGCCTTCTTGGAGAAATGTCTGTTGAAATCCTTTGACCATTTTTCATTTGTGTTCTTCATGGTGGAATTATAAGAGTTCTTTATATATTTGAGATATAAGTCCTGTATTTCAGATATATAATTTACAAATATTTTTACTCAGTTTTTGGTTTATACTTATGTCCTTTTTAGTGACCCTTTTAGTACCAAAGTTTTTATTAAAATTATTATTAGTAGTAATAGTAGAAGCAGCAGCAGTAGTAATAGGATTCAAATTCAGGCCCTGTGCATGCTAGGCAAGCTCTTTAACACTCAGGTGTAGCTCTGGCTCTTGGTGTTTTTTTTTTCTTTGTTTATTTTTATTTATTTATTTGAGAGTGAGAGCAAGAGCGAGAGAGAGAGAGGGAGGGAGGGAGAATATGAATATGGGCACACCAGGGCCTCCAGCCACTGCAAATGAGCTCCAGATGCATGCACCACCTTGTGCATCTGGCTTACATGAGTACTGGGGAATCAAGTCTCAAACCAGGGCCCTTAGGCTTCACAGGCAGGTGCTTAACTGTTAAGCCATCTCTCCAGTCCTTTTTCTCTTTCTTTTCCTTTTCTTTTTTTCTTTTTTTGTGACAGAGTCTTACTATGTAGGCCATGCTAGCCTTAAAATTAATTACTTTATACCCAGGCTGGCCTTGAATTCATGATCCTTCTTGCCTCAGCCTTCTGAGTACTGGGATTATAGGCATGCCCCAACCCCCCCCCCCTTCTCTTCCCTCTTATTGCTTGTATGAAAATTTGGACTCATGTATAAGAAACCATTTCCCAATCTAAGGCCATGAAGATCTATGTCTATATTTTTCTTGTCAGTTTTATAGTCTTGGGTTTAACATTTAAATTATCCTTCTTGAATTAACATTTGTATGTGGTATGAAGTAAGAGCTCAACTTCATTTTCTTTGGCTCATGTATATCCATTGCCCCAGCACCATTTTTTAAAATTACAAATTTTTCTAGTGAATTATCTTTTCCAAGATTTTTTTCTTTTTTTCTGAGGCAGGGTCTCACTCTAGCTCAGGCCCGCCTTGAACTCACTGTGATCCTCCTACCTCAGCCTCCTGAGTGCTGGGATTAAAGGCATGCGCCACCATGCCTAGCTTTCCTGGTTCCTTCTTAATGTAATTTTTTTTAAGTTATCAGATAAAGTAATGGGTTTCATTATGGCACCTTGATACTTATGCGTCATTATACTTTCCCTCTCCTGTGTCACCTGCCCCTCTCACTGGTTCCTTCCCTGATCCCTTGTGCTTTCCTTTATGGCACATGTGTTCTGTGATTCTCCTCCCTACACACATATACATATGTACACATACATGTAATTTTAAATCTAGAGAGAAAATGTGGCATTTGTCTGAGTTTGCATATTTTGCTTACTATAACTTCACTTTCATCAATTTTCCTATAAATGCCATGAATTCATTTATTTTCCAGCTGAATAAAATTCCATTGTGCTTGTGTACCACAGTTTCTTTATCTGTTCCTCTGTTGATGGACATCTAAGGTGGCTTCATACATTGGCATTAGTGACTAGTGCAGGTATATGCAGATGTCCAAGTCTTTCTGGTCTGTTGACATATTTCTTTAGTATATGGCCCTGCAGTAGTTGTATTTTTAGTTTTTTTAAAAAAATATTTATCTATTTACAAGGAGAGAGAGAGAGACAGAGAGAGAAGAGAGACAGACACACAGAGAATGAGTGTGCTAGGGCCTCCAGCTTCTGCAAATGAACTCCAGATGCATGCGCCACTGTGCATCTGGCTGTATGTGGATACTAGGAAAATCAAACCCAGGTCATTAGGCTTTGCAGGCAAGTGCCTTAACTGCTGAGCAATCTCTCTAGCCTCTATTTTTAGTTTTTTTTTTGAGAAACTTCGACATTGATTTCTATAGTGGCTGTACCAATTCACTGTCCCACTAGCAGTGTGTAAGGATTTCTTTTCCCCACAGACGTTTGCTTATGCTTCTCTTGGTGATAGCCACTCTGCCTGGGGAAAGAAGGACTCTTAAGGAAGTTTTAATTTGCATTTCCCTGATGGCTAAGGGTATCAAACACTTTCTCAAATATTTATTAGCTATTGTATTTCTTTTTCTGAGGTGGCCTATTCAGTTCATTGTTGATTGACTGGATGGTCTATTTTTGGCATTTAGGTTTTGCAGTTCTATATTTTATTCTAGAATGAATATTAATTCCTTGCCTGACGTGCAGTTAGCAGAGATTTTTTTTTTTCTCATTCTCAAGGCTGTCTCTTCGTGGACTGGTGGTTGGTTCCTTTGTAATCTCGTTTGTCAATTCTTGTTTTGGGGGAGGTTATTTTTATTTTTAAATTCTGATTTTGTTATCCCATATGACTTTTTATTATTTATACATGTAAATATTTTTTCCATAGGTTTTAGTTTTGTATCCCCTTCCCCCTGGTCTGCATTCCCCTGAGGACCCTCCTCAGTAGGGTCCTTGCTGTTCACTTTGAGGTAGTTCCAGGGCCTCTGTCAGTCTCTGGGGAGGGCTGCACCTCAGGATGTTTCTTCCCACCCTGTGGCTCTTACAATCTTTCTGCCCCCTCTTCCGCAGCAGTTCCTGAGCTTTGGGAGCGTCAGCAGTTTGTTTCTAGTGTTGACTTCTCTGTAGCCTCTGTGTTTCTGTCTGGGTCAGGGTAGCACCGGGAACAGTGCTCATGTTGCTGCGTCCTCTGCCGTGTCTTCTGGACCCCGGGAAATACCGGAGCGGTGGCACATCTTGTGGTGAGCACTTGTCTGTCTTTTCTTGTTGAATTGGTGGGTCGTGGATGTCCCCAGTATTCTGTGCCATCTGTAAAATAAAACAGATTCTCCAACCAAGGGTGAGAGCAGCTTTAATTAAAGGGAGTATACATATGATTTTGAGAGGTTTTTTTTTTTTTTGAGGTAGGGTCTCGCTGTAGCCCAGGCTGACCTGGAATTTAACATGTATTCTCAGGGTGGCCTCAAACTCATAGCAATCCTCCTACCTCTTCTTCCTGAGCGCTGGGATTAAAGGCGTGTGCCATCATGCCCAGCTCTGAGAGTATTTTTTGAGGCTACCTACTCAGCTTGTCCAGAGAACGATGGGTGCTTCTCCCCAGGGGGATTGTGAGTTTCCTGTCTGTGGACTGGAAAGACTCCTCTAGTACTGGAGCCTCAAGACCTTGTCTCCTTTCCCCCTGAAGTTCTAGGGTGGCTGTTGTCAATTTTTGAGATGATTTCCTGTGCTCCTGTTGAGTCACCTTGACCCTTTTGTTGAGAATCAGTGGATTAGGAAGGTGAGAGTTGTTGCTCCTTCCTTTCCACTGAAGTGTGTGTTTTTCTTGTACCTGTAACGGGGTCTGATCACTTCACTTAGTGGTGGTGGATCCCAGGTGTGGGTCCTCCTACCAGTTTTCTTCCTGCTGTCTCACCTCCCTAGTCCAGCCTGGTCAGAGGCTAAATCACACTTACCTTACTGATGCTGTGAGCTTTTTATAGAGGACAAAAGATTCTTCAGATACAGCAGTCAAAACAGTTTGAAGGAAAATTGTGTGAGTGTATGTGTGTGTGAGTGTGTGTATGTCTGTCTGTCTGTCTGTCTGGGATTAGGTTTTGAAACTAGCAATTAGAGCAGGAAGTCCCCAATTGTGTGGAAGTGGAGTCATCCCTTTTCATGGTGATGTAAGATGGGTAGTCATGTAGCGGCCATTAGAGAGCTGTCATATGTGATGCATGGTAGATGTGTATTAGCAGCTGGTAGGTGTGTGTTAGCAGTGTGCAGCATGAGAGAGCTGTCATACGTGATGCTTGGTAGATGTGTGTTTGCAGTGAGTAGCATGAGAGAGCTGTCATACGTGATGCTTGGTAGATGTGTGTTTGCAGTGAGTAGCATGAGAGAGCTGTCATACGTGATGCTTGGTAGATGTGTGTTTGCAGTGAGTAGCATGAGAGAGCTGTCAGTCTTTTTAATTATTCCGGGATTCCTGACCTTAAGTAACTTGCAGGGTTACAGAGCTAAAAGTGGTTAATTTGGATTTAAACTCAGGGTTTTGATCTTTCATCCTTTATTTTTCCATGTGTGGCTAGATTGGAACATAAATTTAGAATTACACTTGTGGCTAGCTATTTGTATGCTTCAGTTAAAAAAAAGGAAAAAAGAGAGAGGTTACTTACCCACAAATCATGCTGCAGTAGACTTTCATGCTGAGGACGCCTCCACAGTGACTGTGGGGAGCAGTCAGCTTGTTGCTCCAACCCTGCAGCTTTAAGAGACCCTTATGTCTTCCTCCCTGGCAGCAGCTGTGGGACCTGCATGGTCAACCCTACGGCTTGTGCCCCCATTGGGTGCCCCTGTGTCCTGGAATTGCCTCTTTCTCTTACTGAGGCTTCTTGGCCTGAGGAGTGCTGGGGCATTGAGCGGGCAGTGTGAGACAGGAGCTCTTTCCTCTCCCATCCTTCCTTGCGGTTCTGGTTCTCTATGATCTTATCAGACCTGCTCCCCGGGATCCCATCTTCAGCGTTGCTTTGGGAACATCTTCTTCCATCTGAATTAAGAATTAACACTTTGGTTAACTCTTATTTTCTGCTTATTTTTTAAAATGACAAACTTATAAAAATGATCTAAAATATTCCACAGATCCTGTCACTTAAACCTAGCTGGCATTCAAACTATACCAGACATTGCTTTAAGCAGCTACATTTGGAAGAAATAGTGTTAATGTATCATTGGTAACAAAAAGTCTTACAAGAAAAAAGTGCAGCCGATCTGAACTCTCATTTATACTGAATTGGATTTATATTTCTAAATTCCATGAGGTAGTATTGGGCTGGGACATTTTGAAAAATAACTTTTGAGTTCAATGTTTTTTTTTTTTTTCTCATATGGCCTGTGTTTTCGTTTGTGTGGGAATATGCATTGTTTCACCAGAGGCACATGTCTGGTGACTGGTTTCTGTACATTTGAAAGTTCTTAATTCACTGTTTGCAGATGTCTGTCTTAAATGCCAAATGGGGTTTTCCCTGTTAGCCTGGTTCTACGTTAAAGTCCTTTGCAGCTCAGCATAGTCTCATTGAAGAATGAGTAGTAGAGCTATGCTATGCCAAGTATAGGCTACCGAAACAAGCCAGATGGTGGGGTCCTAATCTTAAAATCTGGTATAACTAATAACACGTAAATGTGCTTAACGCACCATAGAAGCAGCTAATGCTATAAGGGCAGAATGTGGACTTTGGAAATTTATAAAAGTTGAGAGATCATTGAGATATGGCTTCTTTAAGGGAGATTGAAGTAGGTGACAGGAGGCAGGATGGTTTCGGGTGAGAGGCTGAGTACAGCAGAAGCCTGAGTTTAGCAGACAGGCGAGAGAGGTCAGCGTGGCTTCCTTTCCTTATGTGAGGTGAGACGTGTTAGGGGTCGTCCAGGAGAGACACCAAGGTTGTCGCCACTGTATATAAGATTTAAATGTTGAATAAAGTAGACGAAACCAAATTTCAATAAAAATGATATTGTATTCTGACTATGAACTACTCCCCATAGGCACATGTGTTTCAGTACCTAGTCCCCAGCTAGGAGGGATGTGGCGATGGGGACTAGCTGGAGGCAGTGGGTCACGGAGGGGTGGACCTTGAGTAAGGGCCAGGCTCCATTTCCAGGCCCACTCTCTGCTTCAGTGGCTCACTGTGGGGTAGACCTTGAAGGTAACAGCCAGGCTCCATTTCTTTCTTGTTGCAGAGACAAAATATCTAACAAAAAAAGTTAAAGGGAGGAAGGGTTTACTTCACCTTACAGTTCCAAGCTGTAGTCCATCATGATAGGGAAGGCATGGCCATGAGTGGGCACATTCAGTGCAACAGTCAGGAAGCAGAACCGAGCAATCAATGCGGAATGCTCAGCTCACGTTCTCCTTTCTCTACAGTCCACGGGATGGGGCCTCCTGCTGTCAGGGCAGATCGTCCTCCACCTCAGCTACTCTCACTGGGCGATCCTTCACAGACATTACCAAGATTCTCAGTCCTGTCAAGTTGACAGCCAGGTGGTTGAGGACTATTTATTTTATTCACTGTATAAGTTTTTGCCTTACTTGCTATCATGTTGAGTAGTTTTACATTGATTTTATGAAAATGAACGACTCTTTTACATAGCACTGGATGAGTCCTGAGTGACCAGATAGAACAGTTAACAAGATTTGTTGGGAACAGACCTTGCAGGTGACAATACTTCTAAGTTGGGAAGTATTTACATTGCAACTGAATGAGAAAGGAGAGTCTTGTCTCATTCCTTTAGGAGTTTAGGATTTTAAGTTTATATTCTCATGTGTTGACCTCCTTTCGTGGCTCTAAAGATGAGCTCTTCATGGCCATTAGGAGCATGTGCGTGGTTTTCTTTTCCCTTTGCCTTAGGCCTGACTTTTCTTCACTGAAGACCCAACCCGTACCCTGTGTGGAGCCTTTTCGATGGCTGGCCAGCTGTTGCATCAGTCAGGTGGAACTTCATGGGCATGCATGTGCTGCCTCAAACCTTTACTTCACAGCAACACTCCAGGAAGACAAAATTGTCTCATGAAAGCCATCAGAAACATCCTTGCTTTCTTATTTCAAGTGTGTGTCTGTATGCATCTGTGTGTGTATGTGTGCATGTGATTATGTGAGTGTGTGTGTGTGCGTGCGTGATTATGTGAGTGTATGTATGTATATTTCAAGTGTGTGTGCATCTGTGTGTGTATGCATCTGTGTGTGTGTATGCATGTGATTATGTGAGTGTGTGTGTGTGCGCGCATATGATTATGTGAGTGTATGTGTGTGTATTTCAAGTATGTGTGCATCTGTGTGTGTGTATGTATCTGTGTGCATGTGAGTGTGTGTGTATGTTTGCATATACATGGGGGTCTATGTCAGGGTCTCCCTCAGTTGCTTTCTTTATTTGAGACAGGGTCAAACTTCACCAGTTCGGCTAAACTAAGTGACCTCTTGTCTCCAGCTCCCCAGCACTGGGGATTCCAGACTTATGTGTGTGCTCGGCTCTGAACTCGGGTCCTCACGCTTGCACGGCAAGTGTTTTACTGACTGAGCCGTCTCCCTGACCCTGCTAAGTGTTATTGTTTTGAAATCTGTCTTTAGACAGTATTTATTTAATATTAGACAGTATTTAAACATTTTACAATGTTTATGTAACATGAATAACAAAGTGAGTTTAGTGACCAGTTGCTTGTGTTTTTTAAATATTGTATTATCTTTGTTCTTTTTTTTTTGCTGCATAAAGAACAATATAAGAGTATATCTGAAAAACATATTAAATGATCACACTGGGATTATATTTTATAATAGTTACAGAACATTTTATTATTTAGTGTGATCAGACTTATAACCAGTTATTATTTCAGATTTATTACCTAGGCACTTTAGATGAAAGTGTCATATTCCTTTCTAACATGTATTTTACTTCCCATAGCAATTTGCCCTTTAAGCTGTCATGAAAGCTATTTTTTGTACATCCAAATTATTATTATTATTATTATTATTATTATTATTATTATTGAGGTAGGGTCTTGCTCTAGCCTAGGCTGACCTGGAATTCACCATGTGCTCTCAGGGTGGCCTTGAACTCATGGCGATCCTCCTACCTCTGCCTCCTGAGTACTGGGATTAAAGGTGTGTGCCACCACACCTGGCCTACATTATTTTTAAAGAGATTATTACATTTATTGATTGATACATTTTTATCAACTAAGCATTATTGCAAGACAAGTACAATAGTACATTTTATTTTGAGAACAATGCAAATTTTGAGTTTTTTCTTATGTTATCAAAATTTGCCTTTTAGACTATTTGAAAAAAATTCATTATTTATTTACTTGAGAGAGAGAGAGAGAAAGTGACAGATATATAGAGAGAATGGGTACATCAGGGCCTCCAGCCACCACAAACAGACTCCAGACATGTGCGCTACCATGTGCATCTGGCTCAAGTGGGTCCTGGAGAATTGAACCTGGGTCCTTAGGCTTCACAGGCAAGCACCTTAACCGTTGAGCCATCCCTCCATCCTAGACTATTTTGTTTTTACATGAGCATGCCAGGGCATCCAGCCACTGCAAATGAACTCCAGACACATGCGCCACCTTGTGCATCTCGCTTATGTGGATACTGGGGAATCGAACCTGGGGCTTTAGGCTTCACAGGCAAGCACCTTAACTGCTAAGCCATTTCTCCAGTCCCATAGACTATTTTAAAAAATGAACATTTATTTAGAATGTTCAAGTTCAATGTTGAATGCCTGCATACTTTAGGGACATGATAGGGTATTTTTATTTGTATAGAAGCAACACATTAACCTCAAATGTCTGGCTGAATCAGACAAAGCCACAAGCTAGAATTCACTTTCTGTTCTAGTAACCAGCAAAGAGATTCTCTACACACTCTTACCTGTGAAGAACATGAGATCAGGTCATAATTGCCCAAAAGGAGAGGCACAATCCTCATATAAGAGCCAAAGTTTGTCCCTCAGTACCTGCCAGTTCCTGTGTCTAGAATCAGCGTCCTCCCGCCCCCCGCCCCCCGCCCCCAGCATCCCACCTCTGCCTTGTCCTTCTGCTGTTATAGCTGCGTCACCCACTTGGGTGCACCCATAATCACTGCACTTCAGGTTTTAGCTAGCATTCACTGGGTGTTCAATATCCTGTGAGGTATAAGTAACTCCTCTGGCAGGAGTAACTGATGCCGGTGCTTCCAGCCCCTGAGGAGATGGGAGTGCTTGGTCCAAATGCTCTCATTCCCTTAGTGAGGCTCGCTTATGGTAGGTACCAGCTTCAGACAGAGGGAAGGTCGGCTTAGAGAGGTTAAGTAACTTGTTTCAAGGACTTCCTGCAAGGCTGACCCAGGATTTCATCACTGGGGTGTCTGAGTTCAGAGGGTTTAAGGGTTTGCTGTGCTGTTTCCACATGGATTTGGATGAATCACTGTAAACAGCCCTGTTGTCGGGCAGCAGAACTTGTTTTGTGATGCGCTGCTCAGTACAGCAGCCACTAGATGAAAGGAGCTAGTCAAGCTCCTTTATTTATTGGACAGAAGCGGTCTAGAAAAGTAACTCTGCGTGATTAAACATGCTGACTTTTAAATATTGGGGAAGAGACAATGCCAGCTTATTTTGATGACTTCTTTTTCCCCTTCCCCCTTTTCCTCCCCTCCCCTCCCCTTCTGTTCTCCTTTCCCTCCTCCATGCTGAGGCTAAACCTAGGACCACATGCATGCTGGACAAGTATTCTCCAACCATTTTTGCCTTTTGTGGTTGTTGAGACAGTCTTATTCTGTAGCTCAATCTGGTTTCTAACTCCTGCCTGTCTCTGAAGTGCTGGAATTATAGGAATGCGCTATTCTGGCCCCATGGACCTTTTTAGGTATATACTAATTCTACATAAAACTACGTATGGGCTGGAGAGATGGCTTAGCAGTTAAGGCACTTGACTGTGAAGCCTAAGGACTCAGATTTGATTCCCTAGTACCCACATAAGCCAGAGGCACGTGGTGGCACATGTGTCTAGAGTTTGTTTGTGGTGGCTAGAGGCCCTAGTGTGCCCATTTTCTGTCTCTTTCTATCTCTCTCTCTTCCCCTCTCTCAGATAAATGAAAAAAAAAAAAAAACTACTTAACTACATAATGCTACTTAACTACTTATGTTTTTATATTACTCCTCCTGTCGTTCTTCAGCATTATATTCTAAAAGGCAGGAACTCTGAAATATTATTCTTAGAGTTTCAAGTACAGAACCTTAAGTGTGGTAGGCACCTAAGTAAAAGATGTTTATTAATATTATAGAGTATTAATTGGTTAAGTATTTAAAATTTTTTGCATATGTGTGGTAGATGTGTGTGTCTAAGCATATTCATACGTGTGTGAGTGCACATGTGTGTGCTGGTATACATGATGTGTGTGCATGCATGTGCATGTGGAGGCCAGAGGAGGACATTAGGTGTCCACCTCAATCACTTTCCACCTTAATTTTCGAGACAGGATCTGTCACTTACCCCAAGCTCTTTGATTCAGCTGGAGTAGCTAGCCAGAGGAAGCTCCAGAAAGCTTTCTTTTCTTTGCCTCCCAGGTTCTGGGATTACACTTGTGCATGGCAGGTGTCTGTTTTTCACATGAGTGCTAGGGATCCAGACATGTCCTCATGCTTACACAGCAAGTGCTGACTGAGTCATTTCCCTAGCCAAAAGTATTTTTAAAAATTTAGCAAAACAAAGTTAAAAATTAAATCTTCCTTCCTTCTTTTTTTCTTTTTTCCTTCCCTGCTTCTTTCTTTCTTTTGTAGTGCTATGTAGTGTACTCAGGGTCACTGAGCCGCCCCTCCATACATCCACCCATTTCTCAGGCTAATGGAACTACAAAGCTTATGATCCAGCCCTCTCTCTAGCCCAGAGAAAAATGAGACTTCCCAAAAAGGTCCAGTTGGTTGAAAAAGCCAGGGCTAGTGTTTAGTCCTAATGTATGCTTATCTCATTATTAGAGTGCATCCATTTTGTGAATGTAGAAAAGTGAACCTTAATTCATATACATAAGGAAAACTAGAAATTGTTATACCTGATGGCAAGGAATGTTTGAAAAGAATCGAAGTTACTCTGCTTGCACAAGAATGGGAGCAACAGTAGCCACACTCAGTTTTTCTCAGAGCCATTGAACGGGAGAGTTCATGCTGTTCTTTGTGTGATTTTAGGGAGTAAAACTAATACTATTTTGCAAGATATATTTTTATTTATTTATTTGCAAGCATAGTGGGGAGGGGAGAGAGAGAGAGAGAGAGAGAGAAAGAGAGAGAACAGAGAAAGGAGAATGGGCATGCCAGGGCTTCTTGCCAGTACAAACAAACTCCTGATACATGCTCCACTTTTTGTGTTTCTGCTTTATGTGGGCACTGGGGAATCAAACCTGTGTCATCAGGCTTTGCAAGCAAGTACCCTTAATCGCAGTGCTATCTCTTCAGCTTTTTTTTTTTTTTACTTTTTTTTCAAGTTGTAGGGAGATCATTTTCTGCTTGATACAAAGGCTTCATCTTCAACCAGCTGTCCAGAGAAATAATAGACAGCTTGAGGAGGTAATAAGTGAGTGGCTGTCTCTCTGGGATTAAAACTAAATATAAGAGCCAGGCATGGCAGTGCACACTTGTTATTTCAGCACTCTTGTGGCTGAGGTAGGAAGATCATGAGTTCAAGGCCAGCCTGAATGATATAGTGAGATTCTGCCTCAAAAGGAAGAAAAGAAGAAAGGAAGAGAGGGAAGGAGGGAGGAAAGAAGGACATTTATTTTATTTTAGTTGCCAGGTAGGAGTTAGCTCTGGAACAGCCTTTCTAGGCTGCTGCTTCCTGGTCAGAGGGGAATATGTGTGTTTGTCTTCCTCACCCTCCGAGTGTGACTCATCCTCTCTCTCGTCTTTGTCCTCCTGTAGCTGTGGCAGGTAATTTAGTTCATTGTCCGTTTAGAACAGCCTGCTTGTTGGTTATCTGATATCTGAGTTGGTTAAGTGAGCCTTTTATTTGTTTCTTAATAAAAACTTTTAAAGGAAGATATGAGGCACTTGAGAAAATCATCCAGGTGTGCTGATAGGGACAAAAGTTAATATATACCAGTTTCATAGGTCCCAGGTTGTTGTCTCATAAATTTTACTTCCTCTGATATAGTCAAGGAAGAAAGTGAAAATCTTATTCAAACCCATAATATTCATTTGTATCAAATATATCAACATATTTATATGTAACTGATTAGAGTCTATATTAGAAAAAGTAACAGTCATTATATATATATGTATATATACACACACACACACACACACATATATATAGTGTTCACATCTTTTTTATTTTGTCAGAGCTAGGTACTAAACCCACAGCCCTGGACATAGTAGGCAAACAGTTTACCATCCCAGAAATGCAGTCAGTATTAACAAAGAAAATACATGGTTCACTGGGGATGCATTTTTTTTTTCTGGAACAAGTGATCCATAAGCCCAAGCATTTTAGGTCTGAAGGATCTTCAAAGGTTGAATGAAGACTTAAACCTGACAGAATGCTCTGGCAGCCATGTCCACCCTGCAGCCTGTGGGTCACTTTACCAACAGCTCACTTGACAAACAGCTGGAATTAGAAGTGGGTAGAACAGATGAGTTTACATTTTAAGAAGATGTAAACAAAGATGTAAATTTACTGCTCCGTTGCATTGGTGTCAAATTCCTTTAGACATTTTTAAGAATTCATGTAATAGATTATTTTGCTTTTTGATGGTTTCTTAATATGAGAAAGCAAAGATTATGCATTTTGCTTTAAATAAAAGTGGCTGTAACATCTGGGATTATCCTAGTGGCTTGAACTCTCTCCAAGTGGCTTCACTTACTGCACTGCCAAAAGAATCTCATAAGTTAGCTAGTTATCTATAATCTGTGATCTCATAGTTGTCTAAAAGGAAAGGTGGATCCAGTGACCATATTACAGTTGCTACCAGTATTTAGGTGGCAGGTTCATTCTAATCTTGATGCCTGCATTATCAGGAAATCAAGTCTTTGAAGTATATGGTGAAAATATGGACTGTTTAAAAAGTGCTGCATTTTCCCGGATTATGAATCCCTGATATAGTTTGAGCATATTAGAATGGGCAGTGTTTTGTACACTCAATTCAGAATTTAAGTAACCCCTGTCAGATATATAAGCACAGTTGTTAAAAGACATTTAGCAAATATTTATTGAAGTGATCACTGGTAGTTATCTAAAGTTTTTCTTTTCTTTTTTTTTTGCCTTCTTCAAATTCTGTCTGGCTGGATGTATCCACCTTTCTGATGAGCCAAAGCTGTTCAACACTTCTTCAGTTTCGGAGCTCAGAGGATGTGGGTTAGTGGGACAGGTGCCAACAGAGAAGAGTTACACACGGTTTCTGATGCCTTCTCTCTCCATGTGGGAAATGCTCTTTCATTCTGCAGTGTGTCACCATTCAGGAAGTTGTTTGTAGTGAGCAGGTAGTAAAGTCCCAATAGTTTCATTGTGGGGTATGCTGAGAAATGGCAAAATGAAATTGTACTAGTGAAGGGATGTGTGAGGTGGTGATGTGTTCAGAAAACAGCACATGCTGCTGGTAAAGTGAGTAGTAAGATGGGTAAGGTAACTTTGAGATTAATAGTCTTTTAACAGTAACTATAGTGCTGGTTACCAGGGATGCAGTTATATCTCCATGAGCTTATGTTTTAGTTTAGTTTGAAGACTTAAGGAGAACGGGCGAAGTAAACAGACATAACTCCTATGAGGAAAATAAGGGATGAGTTGTCAAGTGGGACTCTGCTTCTGTGGGTTAGGAAGGCTTTTCTAAGGATGTGACATCTTAAAGGGACAACATTATAAAGAAATATAAGCCAGGCGTGGTGGCACATAACTTTAATCCCGGCACTAGGGAGGCCCAGGTAGGAGGATGGATGAGAGTTCGAGGCTACCCTGAGACTGCATAGTGGATTCCAGGTCAGCCTGGGCTAGAGAGGGACCATACCTTGAAACACACACACACACACACACACAAGCACATATACATATATACATACACACATACATATATCTGAATAAACAAATGATATGAAGGACCCATTTAAGATAAAATGTCTGTGCTGTGGTCCTAAAAAGATGGTCTGCCTGGAGCATCTGTTTGGGGCTGAGTCCAGGTCTTCCTTCAAACACTGCAGGCCAGAGATATCCAAGTCTCCTGTAAAGAGCTACATAGACTGTGTACGCCCATCTGCCCCTGTTGTTTAAATCATCTACATTACTTACAATGCATAATACCATGTAAAGGCTGGGTAAATAGTTGTTATACTATGTTGTTTAAGGAATGATGGCAAGTAAAAATGTCTCTCTGTTCAGAGCAGACGATTGTTTTCCCTCCTCACTGAGTTGAATGTAGACATGGAGGGTGGCCTCTCCATGCCTGGTGTTCATGGTGCAGGAAAAAGTTTGATGTGTGTGGAGAGTGGTCAGGGCAATGAATGCTATGGCACAAAATGTGAGTTAAGAACCAACTGAAGCAGCATGTTAGGCTTTGTGAAGATTACTCTGACTGCCAGATTGGAAGGAGTGTTAGGTGAGGTGCACAGTACTCCAGGTGAGAGAGGATGCTGTTTGGGGTGTGGGTGGTAGCAGTGGTGGTGAAAAGAGGCCCAGTTTGCGGTGTATTTGGTGTACTCTTTGAAGGAGAATTGACAGGGCTAGGTGACAGAGTTGGGAGGAAGGGGAGAATGTTCAAGGACAGAAAGAAATCAGCACATTGGGTTTGAGTGTGTTGGGGAAATGATGGTGTCTATTTTGAGATGGGAAGTCTCATGGGGGTCAGTGATTTGGTGGGTAGGATCAAGAGTTCAGTTTGGGATGTGTTAGCTGTGAAATGTTTGTGAGGTATTGGAGATGTCAAGAAGGAGTTGAGCATGAGTTTGGAGCTCAGTGAAGAGCAATTGAAGTTGTCAGGAAAAGTACTTGGGTTCCATGAATCCATGAGCTCAGGTCTGGAAAGAGAATATAGATAGAGAAGATGCCTAAAATCAAGCCCCAGAAGCCATGGCATTTGGAGGCAGGTATGGAGAAGCCAGCAGAAGAGATCAAGTTTGCCAACTAGGAAACCAGAGGAAAGCCAGGGCAGGTTTCTATGAAGTTGAGATGCCACACAGTGAGTGCACCCAGAATTCATCGTGAATGAGATGTTCAGGTGAATAAAAAGGAGAATAGGATTGTAATGATCACTTTCCTCACCAGGAAAGTAATAAGCAAATAGACTGTCTGGTTGCATTGAGATTTCAGGAGTAATTTCTTTTGTATCACCCATTCAAGCAGACGCCTGTAATTGGGCTCAGGAGGGAGAGCTTTCCCATTGGGAGGCAGGATTCTTACATTTGAATATTGCCCTGTCAGATACAGGAGTCTAGGAACACTTTTAAAAACTCACAGGTAGTCGTTTTTTCCTGTGTACAGACCAAAACTGATTATGTGCCATTATTTATAGACTTGCTCTTAATTTAGTGTGCTTCTTGCTAGAGAAGAATTTGGTGCTGGTCGCCTGTCAGTCTGTGTGTGGCTGGCTCTCATCTGTGAGCACACAGTTAACTGTAGCCTCATCCACTTGTCTTCATTTTTACACAGAGAAAGAGCCATTAGAACACTGCACAATAGAACGGCAGATTGGCTGCAGTGTCTCAAACACTTCCTGAGAGAGGCTTGTCCTGTCCCCACCCCCACCGCATGCTGCGTGTGGAAGCTGACGTGGAGGAGCAGAGAGGGGGTGCTGCTCTGTCCACTAGTGTGCAGGCCTGGCCTTTTCTCCACATTGAGACTCTCAGGCCTGCCTCGGGTCCCACGTCCATGCTGGAGCTGTCTCTGTTCCCAGGGCAACTGCAGCACCTGTTCCTTTGGCTTAGAGGCAGAAGTACGTGTGTGTGTGTGTGTGTGTGTGTGTGTGTGTGTGTTTCCTGAAGTGACTGACTGATCTAGATATACTACTACTCTATGCTTCAGCTTCTTAATCTGTAAAGTCCTATTAGGGCATGTGGGGATTATATGTTAGTATATGTAAGGCACTTACGCAGTGCTCAGCCCAGTAGGTCTTAATGGTGCTGTTGTTGCTTGTGTTATTTTCCATGTCTACTTTCTGGTAAGGGCATACATCGTGGGTAACTTATGATCTTAATGTGGCATGCTGCCTATAATAGACACACAGTCCTTCACACTGTTACCAAGGCAGAGAACAAGCTCCCTTTTTCTCTAAGGAGATAAGCATACCGGGCAGCTTGGCTGTCAGTGGCTCATGATAAAGGTTTTACATTTGTCATCTGTGTGGAAAATCTCATCATCTGGGCTGATATTAATAAAAGGAAGATGATTAGAAAATTCATTAGGCAGCATTTGCTATCTTCTTATCATGGAAATTCATTAGTTTTCATGTTTATAAAACTCATTAATTGGGGTTATATTTATTATCAGCTAATGTTTTCTCCCTGAAAATGTAGTCTTCTTTTCCATAATTATGCGCAGTGTGAGGTGCTTTGCTTAGTCCTCACAGACGTGTGATGTGGGGGGTGGGGGTCGGTGTCTTTCAGCAGAGTCTACTACCATCTGCAGTTTAAGAGAATAATCACTTCTCAAAGGCATGAACTCCTGTTGAACCCACAAATAAAAGTACAATACACTTGTTAATACGGTCTTTACCGTATTTGTTCTTTCTTTCTTTTTTTGGTTTTTTGAGGTAGGGTCTCACTCTAGCTCAGGCTGACCTGGAATTCATTCTATAGTCTCAGGGTGGCCTTGAACTCACAGCAATCCTCCTACCTCTGCCTCCCGAGTGCTGGGATGAAAGGTGTGTGCCACCATGCCTGGCTGTATTTGTTATTTCTTTAGAAGATGAGCTTGTTTGTTTTTAAGCTGTTGTCCAAAGTCCTGAGTGGAAAAGGATTTAAATCTCTTTTTCTAGTCATCTTCCAGTTTGTCTGCTTTTGATGGTGTCACTCAGCCTGTCTGCTCTGCACATACTCAGTGCTGTGGAAATGGGGAGTAAGTTTGGAGGGCTTACTGTCTTTAGGAGTTTATAATCTGAATTGTTGGGGAAAGCAAAGGTTATTCACTTAGAATAATTAGAGAAAAATATTGGAATGTGTTTAAGCACTGTATGGTATAACAGCAAAACAGTACATTTAGCAGTTTTATTTAATTACCTAAAACCATTGAGTATATTCTCATTGGAGTGAAAACCTTTGGGTTTTAATGCACAGTTGGGCACTGAAGTTCACAGATCCCTTTCTTATGTCACAGGAACAAAGTGTGACCATGCACATGAAGGCTCAGAATGCTGGCACATCATCTGACTATAAAGAGTGACATGTCCTCATACTTTGGGTTAGACTGCATGCGTGCGAGCAATGAGAAGGAACAAGACAGTGAGGGACAGTTAGTTAGGGGGTTTCCACTGAGTCATGAAGGCCAGATAATATTTTCCTCTTAGGAAAAAACATCAGGAAGAAAGTCTGCTTTAATAAAGTTTTAATAAAGTAGTTGGAAAAGATATTTTTCAGAAAGATGGGAAAAAATGTCCAATCATGTTTTTGTGGAAGATGGAAAGGAGGAAGGATACACATTGGTGTGTTTGAACAACTGAAATGTATCTCTTCAAGTTTGCAGTTTTTACATATTTTCTCATTTAAGATGCATTTTGAAGATGAGCTTTATATTTTCCTCCCTGACTCCAAAGTATACTGAGTGTCAGCTTTCTTGTTAGCTTGGGTCCTCACAGTGAACTTCAGTTATGATGCTAAAATGTCGTGATCATTCATGGAACGTACTGAGTGATTGAGGTACGTAGGGCTTTTGGCTCATGCTCTAAAAGGGACTGCAGACTCCTGCTGTTAGACAGATGGAGAGAATCTAAGTCCATAAAATCCATTTTTAAAAGTGTCCATTTTAGTATTTCTCACTGAACAGTACGCACATGAATGGACAGTCATCATCACTGTTACTTTCAAAACATTTTCATCACCTTAGGAAGAAACCCCAAGCCCACTAGCAGTCATTCATTCCTGTTCTGCTGTCCTCTCTAGCTGGTGGCCATCACTGATTGATTTTCTATTTCTATAACTTATTTATTCTGGACATCGTGAGATGCAAATAGTATCATCCCTGGTGGGCCATTTGGGGTCTAGCTTCTGTAGCTTAGTGTGATGAGAGCATCCGGTTTTATAATAAATGCTAGCTAATTGGGTAGAGGTAGAAAGAAGAAAAGCAAAAGAAGATGGAGAGAGGTGAGTTGAGGTAAAATTCAGATCAATCAATATTGCAAGTGCGGCGCATTGGTAAGTCTGCTGGGGATGTAGCAGCTCAGGTTTTGGAGGGTGTGCTGAGGCTGGGGTGTAGCTCAGGCTTGTCAGCACATGCAGGGCTCTGGGTTTGAGCCTTTGTGCTGCAAGTAGAACAAGTCAACTACTAATACCAACAGTACTAAAGACAACTACAGGAAATTGGCCTTTTCTTTGGCTGATGATTTAGATTCTGAGTAGAAAGGGCAATTCTGTCTTGTTACAGGGTGACCTGGGAAACAAAATCAACCTTTGAATCAGGATTTTTCATAGACTTGCCTGGAACTCACAATCCTGCCCCAGCATCCCTCCCTAGTGCTGGGATTATAGCAATTTCAATTTGTATTCTGACCCTCCCACCCACAGTACTTGGGATTGAATCTAGAGTCTCACACAAGTATGAGAGACAAGTACCCTAACCCCTGAGCTATATTCCAGATGTTCTTTTACTTTTTTCTTTGAGAGAGGGTCTTAACTAAGTTTCCCAGGCTGGCATTGAAATCATTCTGTAATTCAGGTAGGATTACAGACCTATACCACCAGGCCCGGATTTTTATTCTTCTTTTAAAGTACAATTCCCATTTTCTCACAGTTTTCATTTGTTGGAGCAAGCAAGTTACTTGTACCATTCCCTGGGTATATGTGTGTGAGTGTGTGTTCAGGAAGATGAATTCTGGAAATATTTTTACCAAGAGAATAGGAATTTCAACAACTTTATTTATTAATATTTAAGCTTGGCATAATTAGCTAAACATCTACATTTTATTAACTGGTAAGTCCCCTGTGCCAGTAACTTTCTCATTGCTGGGACAATCTGACCAGGAACAGCCTTGGAAAGAAAGGGTCAAATTTTGGCTTACAGTGTTGAGGAAAAGTGTCCATTATGATGGGGAAGGGATGGCAGGCCTGAGCAGGGAGCCTGTGTCACATCTTCGCATCAGAAGGAGGAAGCAGGGAGAGCAAGCCAAGCAGGGTTGGGTTGTCACATCTCAAGACCTGCCTCTGTAACACACTTCCTCCAGCGAGGCTCTGCCTCCCAAAGGCTACACAACCTTTCCAAACAGTGCCACCAACTGGGGATTAAGTATTTTAACACACAGGCTATGGGGGACATTTTACATTCAAATCACCATACTTCCATTTTCATTTATTGAATTGACAACCTTCCCTCTGCCCATTTCACTTGCCTCTAAATTTTAATTCCTTAGCTAGTATTTGTGTGTGTGTACTTGTGTGTGTGTGTGTGTGTGTGTGTGTGTGTGCCTGTATGCATGTGTGTGCAGTTGCATATGCCTGTGAGCACTTGTGTGGAGGCTAGAGAAAGACATTGGGTATCTTGCTCCATGGTTCTTCCACCTTATTTCCTTGAGGCATAATCTCAAAGGTAAACTGGAGCTTGCTGCAGTGCCCCAGCCATCCTTCCTGTCTCTACCTCCCTCAGTGCTGACATTATAGGCATACGTGGCCTCATGTGACATTTTTGTAGATGGAGCTCAGGTCCTCATGCTTGCACAGGAAGCACTTTTATCCACTGAGCCAGCCCACCTCTCCAGTCCCTTAAGTTTTGTTTTAAAGCTATGCTATTGAATTAACCAGTTAAAAGCATTTTTCTTAAGCTTGGTAAACAGCCCAATACATCCCAATCACCAGGTAGTTCTATAGTTGCACTGTATTACTGTATTATAACTAAAGTAAAGAATGGGTCCCACACTAACAAGGAAATGATCAACGTGATGTAATCAAGAGCAGACAGAGATGCTTATTTTGTCAACAGCTAACTTGGGTAATGCTTGGCATATGGCAAACTTAGCTGCATAGCTGGTGATTACATTAGCTGTCATTGCTCAGTTCTTGTTTCACCTTATTATCCTTGAGAAATGATCACTGTATTTTAAGGGTAAAATTTGTCAGTAGGTAGCTTTGTGTCTGTAGAATGTGAAACACTGTTTATACCACTTTCAGTCTATAGAGTTCAAGTCAGAAGTGAAAGTTACAGATGAAATCTGACAGATTCTGTTAGTGTTTTCATTTCTAAGCATTATAATTATTACAGGGTGACTATGACCTGTGATATTGTAGAGCATTAGCCTATTGTCTCTGCTAGCATTCAGTTTTTAACTCGAGTATTGACTGAAATTATTTGGCTAGAATATCTTAGAGTTCAGTGAGGTTTTTGTTGTTATTTTTAAAGAGTTTGGGAGTTTTGTGAAAGAACATTACATAGATATGCTAAATGAAAGTTAATAATTGAGAAAACGTGTTATATTGGCTGAAATAAATATTAAAACATAAGGTTTAACTTTATTGTTTATTTTTTTGTTTAGCTGTCTGTAAAATAAAATTATTTAAACTTTATCTTCTAAGTATAGCTGCCTATATGCAGTACTCCATTTGAAAGTTAACCATACTTCAAAAGTAGTGAGACTGAAGCTGTCCTGTCTCACACCCCTCAGTCATCTCCTATGATCTCGTTGCATCTTACTTAATAGCAGATGTTTTTCCAGTTAGGAAGAAACAGTGCTTCCATCTGTTCTCTCTTGTTCTGCAGCCGTTCTGTCAGCAGATCTTTGTGGGCTGCTTTGAATGTATCTGAGGCTCCTCTTCCCACTTCCTGTGTGGTGATGTTCTGGCCCAGGTGTGGTCTTCTGCTCTGTCTCTCCTGTATAGCCTATTTGTGATATGATAAATATGATGGCCACTGGACCAATGCTTGTAGAGTCAGCAGCTCACTAACCCTGCGATCCCCTGGCGATGACTACCCACACTGCCTCACATCACCTCCTAGCCTCTCTCACTGTCCCTTTCTGGCACAGTCCTCTTCCCTAGGTGTCCACCTGTGATCTTCTGGGCTTGGACTTTCTCTACTTGGAAAGGATACATGATTTTCCCCTCCTTTTCAGTATTTCCTCAAATGGCATGTTAGTCAAGTCTACTGTGATCCTTTCTTTTTTCTCTTTGCTCTTTCTCACATTAGGATGTAATACCTAATGTGTATCTGTGTTTATGTGTGTTGTATATTCACTTTCACTTAGACTGTGCATATCGTAAGGGCACTGGTAGTGTGAACAGTGCCTGGGACACAGTACATGTCCAGCACATTGCTCTTTATTGGCATAGATTGGTAACAAAGTATCATTAGCGTCCCAGAAGTCTTCCTCATTTCCATTCACACCTGTCCACACTGATGGTTTTTGACGGTGCTGGGGTTCAAACCTGGGGCTTCACATTTGCTGGGCAAACACTGTGCCCCTCATTATGATAGTTTTAGAGTTGTAAATATGATTAGGATGTTTAATATGTCAGAAGACAGTGAGAAGTGAGGAGATAACCACCCTTTGTGCATCAGCGGGGCCCAGTGAAACCACAGAGGAATTGACGAGATGAGCAAGAGTGCTGCTTCCATGGCGAGCCTGACAACCAGTGTCAGGGTGATGGAGACAGACGCTGAGGACACTCAAAATGCACCAGAGCAGAGATCCAGAAGTGGCTCAGAGCACAATACTAAAGCAGACTTAAAGCACACCCTCCACGGGAGGGGAAGTGTGTAAGAGCCGGAGGGGAGGGGAATGCCCAGAAGCACTGCCTCCCCCACGCTTACGGTGGCTGACTGCTGCTCTCGCACTTGTAGCCTGCAAACCTGGGGGATACCAGCAATCCCTCGGAGGAGGCCCCGTGGAAGGGAAATGATGGTGCCAACACATGATGTGTCAATACAAAGTTTCTACTTAATAAAAAACAAACAAAAACAATGATTAGGTACTGCTGGCATACAGAGGCCTAGTGCATAGCAGTAGTCTCTGTGTTCTCTTTTTGTCAGGGGTATGCTAATTATGTCCATTTGCATTGCACTGTCTAGTATAGTTGTGAGAATTCTACAAAGCCAGATTGGTGTATAAGCAAAGATTTGTTGAGTTTGTGGACATGTATTTTAAATTATGTCTGCAGTCTTTGCCCTCATGGTCAAGTGTCACAGGGTGGCAGTCTTCACTTTTTCCCTGGGGTCGTGGTGATTGAGAGGGTCGTTTTACTACTGCAGCATGGGGCACTTTGTAGATGGCATCAGGGTGTCATATTGAAGAGCAAAGCAGTGCACACTATGAACTCACATGCCTTTCTGCCCAGAGCAGCTGAGTAATGACAGTTAAAGTGATATTAGATTAGTAAAGAGGTTGTATAAGTAAATTCTCTCAATTCCTCACCCCACCCTAAGATTCTGGGGATGTAACACGGGTCCTCAGGAATGTGGGGTCAGCACACTGAGCCCAGCACATCCCTGGTTTGTACAACTTGCTGTTCTGCTTTACTTGGAAGTGGCTGTCATTAAGCTGAAGTACCATAAAGAAGATGAAGTGATTGTTGCAGTAAAAGGGAACTGCCGACAGGATTTGCAAAGGACGCTGCTCTCACTTGGCACTTCGCTACATAGAATTTTTCATCTGCTATACCAGTGCCAGTCATAGGAAGAACAGTTTTAATGCCAGTGATGCAGTTGTCCTTGGTTGAGAACCTTCATTCTTTGTGTCCCCAGCAGCTCTACAATTGCAGACGTCATAGTTTTATTCTTCTAAATGACAGCAGCACCTGACCTGGCCATGGGCTGTCCTGTGACTTTTCTACTGTAGGACGGCATGGAGCGTTGTGCATTCAGCAGAAACTGTACTTGGACTTCTGAGTTCTGATCTTCTACCAGGCTAGGGACCTGGGACTGGCTCTCTTAGTGTGCATCTCAAGGGAGCACGGCAGACAGTGAAGGCAGGGTGGGTGAGATGCACTGAGTTGACTGTATTCAACTTTCAGTGAGTTTACTGAGACTTGCTTTCATTGTAAGCCAAGGACCATCTCTGTGTACATTTGGTGTTTGAGCCTCAGTATCCTTCTCAGACTTCAGATCTTGGCTCCTTTTTCCTATGCCCTTCACACCCATAGATTTTTCCTGACTTCTTTTTTTAAACTTTATATTTGATATTCTGAATTTTCTCTACAGAGCTGAATATACTCATTTTAAAGTAATGTATTTACTTAAAACATTTAATGTTAAGGATAATACCATCTCATGGCTTAGCACCAAGTTATCCTTCTGTAATAAGTGTTATCATTTGGGTACATTTAATGTCTTTTTATTTTTTCAAGCATTGATTGAGCTAATAAAATTTCTGAGTACTTTGTGGTATTTAAAACATCTGAGATCAATTTTCTACAACTAGTTTTCTGTTTTTTTTTTGGCCCTAGAGCTTCAATAGTGAAAGATTTCCAAGCAGTGTTCCTAGAACTACTTAAGTGTGCTAAGATGCACTGGGAGGGACTGGGATATACTGAGAGATACAGAGATACATTGGGGTGCACTGGGGAGCATTGGGATACACTGGAATACAGTGACATGCACTGGGAGATACTGGGGTGTTCTGGGACTAGGAGGCACTGGGACACACTGGGAGGCACTGGGAAGTACTGGAAGGCACTAGGAGGCACTGGGACACACTGGGAGGCACTGGGAAGTACTGGAAGGCACTAGGAGGCACTGGGACACACTGGGAGGCACTGGGAAGTACTGGAAGGCACTAGGAGGCACTGGGACACACTGGGAGGCACTGGGAAGTACTGGAAGGCACTAGGAGGCACTGGGACACACTGGGAGGCACTGGGAAGTACTGGAAGGCACTAGGAGGCACTGGGACACACTGGGAGGCACTGGGAAGTACTGGAAGGCACTAGGAGGCACTGGGACACACTGGGAGGCACTGGGAAGTACTGGAAGGCACTAGGAGGCACTGGGACACACTGGGAGGCACTGGGAAGTACTGGAAGGCACTAGGAGGCACTGGGACACACTGGGAGGCACTGGGAAGTACTGGAAGGCACTAGGAGGCACTGGGACACACTGGGAGGCACTGGGAAGTACTGGAAGGCACTAGGAGGCACTGGGACACACTGGGAGGCACTGGGAAGTACTGGAAGGCACTAGGAGGCACTGGGACACACTGGGAGGCACTGGGAAGTACTGGAAGGCACTAGGAGGCACTGGGACACACTGGGAGGCACTGGGAAGTACTGGAAGGCACTAGGAGGCACTGGGACACACTGGGAGGCACTGGGAAGTACTGGAAGGCACTAGGAGGCACTGGGACACACTGGGAGGCACTGGGAAGTACTGGAAGGCACTAGGAGGCACTGGGACACACTGGGAGGCACTGGGAAGTACTGGAAGGCACTAGGAGGCACTGGGACACACTGGGAGGCACTGGGAAGTACTGGAAGGCACTAGGAGGCACTGGGACACACTGGGAGGCACTGGGAAGTACTGGAAGGCACTAGGAGGCACTGGGACACACTGGGAGGCACTGGGAAGTACTGGAAGGCACTAGGAGGCACTGGGACACACTGGGAGGCACTGGGAAGTACTGGAAGGCACTAGGAGGCACTGGGACACACTGGGAGGCACTGGGAAGTACTGGAAGGCACTAGGAGGCACTGGGACACACTGGGAGGCACTGGGAAGTACTGGAAGGCACTAGGAGGCACTGGGACACACTGGGAGGCACTGGGAAGTACTGGAAGGCACTAGGAGGCACTGGGACACACTGGGAGGCACTGGGAAGTACTGGAAGGCACTAGGAGGCACTGGGACACACTGGGAGGCACTGGGAAGTACTGGAAGGCACTAGGAGGCACTGGGACACACTGGGAGGCACTGGGAAGTACTGGAAGGCACTAGGAGGCACTGGGACACACTGGGAGGCACTGGGAAGTACTGGAAGGCACTAGGAGGCACTGGGACACACTGGGAGGCACTGGGAAGTACTGGAAGGCACTGGGATAGACACAGTAGGAGGCTCTAGGATACAATGGGAGGCACTGGAAAGTACTGGAAGGCACTAGGAGGCACTGGGACACACTGGGAGGCACTGGGAAGTACTGGACTGGGACACACTGGGAGGCACTGGGAAGTACTGGAAGGCACTAGGAGGCACTGGGGTACAGCAGATTTTGTTCCACTTCATGCCAGTTTAGCAAATGTCTCTCCATTCCCGTGAGCACTGGATGCTCTGGAAGTCCCCTTTGGCCGGCACAGCCGTTCAGTTTCCGCTTGGTGCTTTGGCTGCCGCTGCAGACCAGTGACTCCTGGGATGGTTCTCACCACCCCAGCCTGGGAACTGCGTGAAACCTGGACAGCTTTAACTGAGTTGTACACCAGCTCCATGTTTGCATTAGGGGCAGAAAAAGAATAAGTGTGTGTGTGTGTGTGTTTTGAGGCTCTTGAGATAGGGACTCACTGCGGTCCTTGAATTTAGGAGTGCAGAGATTATGAGTGTAGGCCAACATTTCTACCATGAATAAATTCTTAAATGGGAAAAAAAAATTAAAACATGCTTAAGTTAAAAAAATTGAGAAAGTTTCAAGGTAAATGTTCATTGTGCAGAAAATCTAACCAAGAAAAACCACATGATCTTTAACAATTATGTTCTCACCATATTTTTGCAAATTCATGTTTGCGGATGACTTTGTGTGAATTTGGCTTTGCAGTGTAGGGTTTCTCCTCCCAGGTTACATGCCTCTGTGTGGTTGACTTCAGTCTTTGTGTTCATTACCGTCCTTAATAAATATTTTTACAGTCTAAGTGGAAAAGGGCCAACTTTTCTTGTTAGTGCAACAATGCAATTAACCATTCAGGGTTTGTTTATTGTGGCTGAGTCCATGAACAATGTTTCAAAGAGGAAAACATATGGAGAAGATTAGTAAACAGCCGCAGTGTGTGAGGCTGCTTGTAATAATGCCTTCTTCGGTGCTTCTGGAATTTGTAAACACATGCTTACATTTTGCAGA
This sequence comes from Dipus sagitta, assembly GCA_036346955.1. Lineage (NCBI taxonomy): Eukaryota > Metazoa > Chordata > Mammalia > Rodentia > Dipodidae > Dipus > Dipus sagitta. Next base: position 62,034,677 of record CM070784.1, read on the forward strand.
TAATAGGAGCTAAAATGTTTAATTTTAATTGCTATTTCTACTGCAGCATTATAACAAAATAATGGAAATTTTGTGTGGATAAATGATTGTCTTGGAGAAGTGTAATATATGCTTCTGAAAGGGTTTAAGCTCATTCATACAAATGGATAACGTTAAAATGAAAATGAAAATTCACTCTAAGGTCAGAATTTTATCTATGGCTTTCACTGAGGCTGACCTGAGGCCGAGTGATATATTGCATAATGACTTCAAAAAGAGAACAAAAGTTCTCAATGGCCAGTGCCCTGCAAAGAAATTAGCACTTTGTATATTTCACATTTTTGAGATCCTGATATTAAATGAGTAATTTTTCCTTTATATGTAAATATACTTATAATGCAAAGTACCTTGGATCCTGTTTATTATGATATTGTAAATATGATTATTCAGCATGTATCATCAATGTAGCATTATAGAGATATAGAAAAGTTGAGTAGATGTTTTGAAAAATACTGAAATTGAAGTTTTATTTACATAAAAAGAGAGGGATACTGATGAAACAAAGCACAAGCCCTATAGAATACTTGTCTGATTAGAGCATATAACTGATAAGTAGGTTATACTGTGTTTGGGAAAAGATACAAAGGGACTGTTAGGTTCTCATGTGGTAGACATGCTGAGTATTGTCTTGTTCTCTTTATTTAAACTTCCCAACATCCTTATCACCCCTACTTTATGTTGAAGGTACGAATTTCAGCTTGCGTTGTCAAAGGTCACACAAAAGTGAAATTGAGATCTTAAGAAATCTTGAAATCCCATTTTCTTTCTGTTAAATCATTATTAATGACTAGAAATTGTCAAAGGATATAATTTCTTAATAGTTGACAGCATTGGCATAGGATATTGAGAGGGAGTCAGGTAGCTTTGTTAGATAGTTTAGGGTGACTGGGCCCCAAAAATAAAAAGGAGAATGTCCTTCAGTCTGCCCCTGCAATCTCTTTATTAGATATCACCTCCTCTCCTCATCTCTTGACTAAAGAAGTTACCTAGGGGCTGGAGAGATGGCTTAGTGGTTAAGGGCTTTCCTGTGAAGCCTAAGGACCCCTGGTTTGAGGCTCGATTCCCCAGGACCCACGTTAGCCAGATGCACAAGGGGGCACATGCATCTGGAGTTCGATTGCAGTGGCTGGAGGCCCTGGCATGCCCATTCTCTCTCTCTCTGCCTCTTTCTCTCTCTGTTGCTCTCAAATAAATAAATAAATATTTAAAAAAAAGAAGTTACCTGGACCTGTTTTGCCATAAACAACCTGAGTCCCTCCTGGGAGGGAGTTTCCCTTTCATATAATTTAAATCTGATCAAAACTTGGCTTCATGGCTGGCTTCTTCTTGAGCCTGCCCCTAGCCCAGACCAGTCAGCCTTCACTCTGGCTTATGTGAGTCTGAAGGTGAGGCCCGCCACAGTAAGGTTATAAGTAGATGCTTACCAGGTGGGCAGGCCCCTCTTTTTGCTGGCTGGTCACCTTTTCTGTACTTCCAGGTCCTCGTAAGCCCCTTCGCCCCTCCCACATGGGCTCTCTACTCTCTCCTGCCCTCCACAGGGTGGGAGCTCTCTGCGCTTCTTCTCTTTCCTCTCTAAACCACTTTCCATGTTTTAGGCTCATGCTCACTTCCCACAGGGGCTCTTGGACCACTGGGCACATCCATTCCTCTTCCTCGGTCCGTGACTCTCCCTCATCCCTCCTGACTCCTGAATAAAAATATAATAATTTAATAATTGTCCCTCTTACTTCTTAGTTTTGTTTTATTTCAGTTCTTTGGTAAAACAGACACAAACTCAGGGTTTGGAGTTCATGGACTTCCCTGAACTCCCCAAATGCCATTACATGTGTGTTAGATAATTTAATTAAATATATATTTGGACATCATAAAAAAATACTGTCGGGCCTGGAGAGATGGCTTAGCGGTTAAGGCGTTTGCCTGCAAAGCTAGAGGACTCAGGTGTGATTCCCCAGGACCCACATAAACCATGTGCACAAGGTGGCACATGCATCTGGAGTTCGTTTACAGCAGCTGAAGGCCCTGACATTCCCATTCTCTCTCATAAATAAGATAAATAAAAAAATGCTGTAGACCTTACTGAGTTCTTCAGCTTAGCAGTTTGCCAGGGACTTTTGATACTCACAGTAATCGCATGGAGAAATCAGCAACTTTTCGTTAGTACTAATACATTAAAATAGCATTTTACAGTTTTAACGTGCACTTTTACATCACTTAAAACTTTAAGCCTTTGATTACATCTGTCAAATAATTGGTTTTGTCCCTTTTCAACGTTTTCTAAATGGAGACAAATACAAATACGTCTTGGAGTCCAGGAGCTGTATGTTGCATGTTTACATGCGTACCCCCCATGCTCCCGGCTCGGGCTCCCTGGACATTCATGAATAAACACATGGATGGAGGGTAAGTGAAAGGATGGGCTTCAGGTAACATCTACCCACAACGTGTTGGAAATAAGCAATGAAATACAAGCATAGAGTACCTGGTTGTGATTGACTGAAAATGAGACCTGCTGGGTCTGGGTCTGTTTAATTCATAATGATAGAGTGTCTTCTGAGAACTAGAGCACTCATGCTCCATCTGGACCATCTTCTGTCAGAGAGTGGCTCCAGCCACTGCACCGTAAGTGCTCAAGTGCCACAATGGGGACTTACGAGAGTTTAAAAAACATTTTTCTTTTCTTTATTTATTTGAGAGAGAGAGAGAGAGAGAGAGAGACAGACAGAGACAGAGAAAGAATGGGTGTGCCAGAGCTCTACCCACTGCAAATGAACTCCAAATACATGTGCCACCTTGTACATATGGCTTTATGTGGGTACTGGGGCATTGAACCTGGGTCCTTTGACTTTTCCGGCAAGTGCCTTAACTGCTAAGCCATCTCTCCAGCCTGACTTGGGAGATTTTTAATTCTTTATTTTATTTTATTTTTTTTTTTGTTTTTTACAGGTAGGGTTTCACTCTAGCCCATGCTGACCTGGAATTCACTCTGAATGTGGGTAGCCGAACCCCTTCCAAAGCCCTTTCTTATGCTGAGCAAGAACATCTAATAGCTATCTAATTCTTCATTTCTCACAATTGCAAAAGCATATATCACATTGACCAGTTTTATTTGTAGTTAAATATATTTTTCTTCTCTCAAAAAATAATCAGTCACTGGCCTGATACATCCCAGTCTCACATATTTTGACAGACGATTTAGAGTGAAGTGACTGTCTTAATGACACACATCAGACCCCATTTTTGATCATGGTAGTATTCATGAAGCAGCAGAGGTGGAGTTACACACACCTGCCTCTCCCCTTTCTAGTAGAGAGGAGCGGAGGTGCTGCAGCTCGGTGTCAAGTCCGCACCTTCATTCCCCACTGGGACCCATGGTTGGAGGGAGGACTTGGGGTTCTGGGGACGTTGGAATTGTTCCATAAGATTTGAGTTAAAAATTAGCACATTAAGCACACAGATGTCTCCTGAGCAAGTTGCCTATGGGAACCTTATAAAGGAATTTGCATCCTTAGAGAATTAGTTACATATAGATCTTAATATTGTATAGCATCAGAACCATTGAGAATTTTTGTGCCAAGTGTTATCTCATGGGAATTACATCTTACTTAACTTTTGTAAATTTCACCTGTGTGTGCTTAATCTTTGAAGAACTGCCAGAGCCTAGCTGTGCAAATGTTTCTCAGAGTTCAGGTGAGACTCATAAGCTACTGTTGCAGAGGGTCTCCTCTTGTCTTACAGGAGATCATGCTGATGGAGAACACTCTAAGTCCAGTCGTGTAGCTAGACAAACGAACACATGCCTCCTTGCAAGCTGCTCATGGGGCAAGAGCTCATAGAAAAAAAGTATGCCCCACATGCAATGGTCTATTGTTTGGGAGCACATGGAGGGAATAGGAGGGTAAAAGCCTGGTAGGCCAGTTTACCCCTTGGTCCTATGTTAGGCAATTGATACTTTCCTTTTTTTTTTTTTTTTTTTTTTGAGGCAAACCCAACAGACTGGCCTTTTTTTTTCTTTTATGCGAAAGAGAGAGAGAATTGGTGCACCAGGTCCTCTAGCCACTGAAGTTGAACTCCGGATGTGTGCCCCCCCTTGTGTGCGTGTGTGACCTTGTGTGCTTGCATTACTGTGCATCTGGCTGATGGGGGATATGGAGAGTTGAATATGAGTCCTTAGCCTTTGCAGGCAAGTGCCTTAGGGTAACAAAGTAGTTGAGATTATGGATTCCAATGACCCTGAGATACATCTCTACATGAACTAAACTTCAGGTTATTTCAATTAAATTTGTTGTTAAAACCTTTTGTTTTAATGCAGAGTTAAACATTTAGGTAGAATTACAGGATAGCAGTAGGTTAGACTCTGATAAGTTAGATTTTAGAATCGGTAAAGTAGATAGGCTACATGCCTTGCCTTTCCTGTCAGTCCAGATGGGCAAAGTGTTAACTCACTGAGCTCTTCCACTCCAAGAGGAAAGACTTAACAGAACATTGCAAATAAGAAACTCCAATGCAGTCCCAACAAGAATTTAGCTGAAGTTGAAGTGTTCCGGGTCTTAAATAGATGAGCTAGGATGCAAATTCACACCCACTCAGACAGCAGCTGCATTGCCTGCCTCCTGTCCACTGTGCTTCTGCTGCCCTCTCCTCCCGCTCGGTGGCTCAGGCAGATCTCACTTCCTTTGCCCTTGCCCAGGTGCCTGCCTGAGGAGGCTGAAACCAAGTCTGCACTCAGCTGAAAAGCTGGTGGTTTTATCTCCGTCGGTGCTTGAGTGGAGAGTAGTACATTAGGGAAAATATTTCTGCGTTTCCTGTAAAACCGCTGACAGCATGGTCTGTTGTCTTCTGTTAAGTGCTCCCCAGAATTCACATGACAAGTTCTTCAAGAGTTAGGTTTAGAAAAGGAGTTTCCTTCCCTGTGATCTGGCATGCTTCCTCTTTCAGCCACTGAGAAGTATGTGACTCGTGTTTTCTATTAGGTTTGGCTGCAAGGTAGCTCAGAGTTATATTTCCTCCTAATTATAATGACTGTATTAGCCAAAGCTTTTGATGTGGGTACTTTCTTCCCTTAAGACTGCAGCAGAAGTTTTAATCTCTCAACTCTATAGCAGCTTAGGGGAGTTCACGACTTCCTCTGAAGTTACAGGTAAAGTTATTTGCGTGCAGTGTGACCTGGGCTTTTCTCATATCTTCAGGGACCTCTCCCAAGGACACCTCAAAAAATAATAACCATTCTTTGGGTTGACTTTTCATGGTATGTTTTAGTGGTCTGGCCCTGCAGTCTCCTCGAAGCCTCTGAAAGCTTCTGTGGCAACAGCTGGGCAGTAAGTCATCCCATCTTGTCTTGTCTCACTTCTCTATCATGTCACAGAGTTAACAAGCCGCCTGCATTTAAAAGCACTCTCTGTAGTGATTTTCTTCAAAGGAGCTCTGCTCTTAAATGGCCACTGGCAACTCATTTCCAAATATGTAAAATCTTTGTCTTTCAACAAAAATCTGTATAGAAGCAACATTCTTAGAACTTCTTCCTTAGCTTTGTGAGGTAAGCAGAAATAATAAAACTCTCCTTATGTAACTTACAAAATACACCAGTAGGGTAGAGTTACCAACAGTTATATGACTTACTCATATATTTATAATAGGTGAACAAAATGAGCATTCCTTATCTTAAAATCTGAAATGCTTCAAATCTATCACCTCTTTTTGAGGGGGTGTCTTTCTTATTTATTTTATTTATTTGAGAGCTAGAAGGAGGCAGAGAGAGAGAGAGAGAGGGAGGAAGAAAATGAGCATGTCAGGGCCTTAAATGAACTCCAGATGCATGAGCTACTTTTGTGCATCTGGCATTATGTGGGTACTGGGGACTTGAACCTGGGTCCTTTGGCTTTGCTGGCAAGTGCCTTAACTGCTAAGCCATCTCTCCAGTGGGGGGAGGGGGTGGCAGCTTCTTTGAGGTAGGGTCTTACTCTAGTCCAGCCCAATTTTACCATAAACTCTCGGCCATCCTCTTATCTCCACCTCTTGATTGTTGGGATTAAAGGCATGAGCCTTTAAAACATCTAGGATGTTTTCAGTGCTGACATGATGCTATAAGTGAAGCCCACAACTGACCTCTAACCTCTGACCTCTGACCTCAGGCAAAAGGTGTGTTAGCACCTGACCTCAGGCTATAGGATTGATTATAGCACAGGTGCTCTAAAGACACTTAAAGCTACCTTCAACCTGTATGTGATATATTTGAAATGTGAGTGAATTTTGTGTTTAGGCATGAATGAATTTTGTGTTTAGGCTTGGGTCTCATTCTCAAAAATAGCTCATCTGAATCCGGACACCTCTGGTCCCAAGCATTCTGGAGAAGGGACACTCTCTCAATACATGTGCCATTGAGGGAAATAAGGCCAGTGCCTCAAGCCTCACTGCTATAGGCCATTTCCACAACTGTCATTTTTACCCCATTGAAAAAGGCCATCAAAGACAAGTTATTTAACAGGTATTCTACATAAATGTTGCCATCAAGGGAGCACATGTATTATTTTTGTTGTATAGGCCCTTTAACCTACTTCTTGCAACAAAAAAATTACAATTAGTCATTTTGGAAAAGTGGAATAAAGCTGCTGCTTGCTAGGTGATATTTTGAGTATTTAAACTTGTAAATTGTGTACACATAACAGTCATTTGTTGAGTTGAGGAAGGCCAGAGAGATAGCTCAGCAGTTAAGTGTGCTTCCTGCCCAAGCATGAAGGCCAGATGGGGCCCGAAACCATCCGAGTTCAAGTCTCTTGATATCATGTAATAAACAGCTAGGCATGACCATGAATACCTGTAACCCCAGTCCCAAAAAGGAGAGTAGAAACTAGGGAATCACCTAGGCTCATGGAAAAAAACAAAAACTCAGATCCCAGGCTGGAGGGATGGCTTAGCAGTTAAGGTGTTTGCCTGCAAAGCCAAAGGACCTAGGTTTGATTCCCCAGGACCCATGTTAGCCAGATGTACAAGGCGGTGCATGAGTCTGGAGTTCATTTGCAGTGGCTGGAGGCCCTGGTGCACTCATTCATTTTCTCTCTCTCTTTCTCTCTCCCTCTTTCTCTGTCAAATAAATAAATAAAATAAGCTGGGCATGGGGGCACATGCCTTTAATTCCAGCACTCAGAGGCAGGGGTAGGAGGATTGACGTGAGTTCAAGGCCACCCTGAGACTACATAGTGAATTCCAGGTCAGCCTGGTCCAGAGTGAGACCCTACCTTGAAAAACTAAACAAAAGCAAAATAAATAAATAAATAAATAAAATAAAATATATTTTTTAAAAAAGCTCCCATATTCTTAAGAGACTGTGGCCCAAATAAGAACAGGCAGAAGAATGATGGAGCAGGACACCAAACATTCTGCTCCAGCGAGCACATGGGTTACCTCAAGGGCACATGCACATGCATGCCCACACACATTGAAACCCCACACTGCACACGTAAATGCACACAAGTGAAAGAGAGAGTTGATAATTGATAGAAACACTACTGAGGTGGTGTGGTAGCAGTGATTGGTAGGGTAAGCGATAGTGGCAATCAGTGACTGGTTCCATGAACACACAGTTGTAAGAGATGGTGGCATTGGTTGGGTCTGTGAGTATACTGCCAGTAAGGGATGGCATAAGCTTTGGTTACCTTCTCTTCAGCTGTGAGCACACAGCCTATCAGTGACCTGAGGGCTGTGGCTTACAAAACCAGGTAACACTAGCATCCACCTTATTATTCTGCTGACCAGGCATATGAGAGAGTTTGTGTAACTTAATAATGGGCATTAGTAAACTATATGACAAAGCAAATCTGAGATGGTGTCTTATCTTTCCTTATTGAGTGTATTTTACTTGTGTGTGTGTGTGTGTGTTTTGTTTTGTTTTGTTTTTCAAGGTAGGGTTTCACTCTAGGCCAGGCTAACCTGGAATTCACTATGGAGTCTCAGGGTGGTCTCATACTCATGGCGATCCTACTTCCTCTGTCTCCTGAGTGCTGGGAATTTTACTTTTGTATCTATCTTTTAAAGAGACTATTGACATTTCAGTAATGGTTAACATTTTCTAGAAGTTATCTTTTTAAAAAAAATTATGTTTGTTTATTTATTTATTAGAGACAGAGAGGGAGAGAGAGAAAGATAGTGATAGAGAGGGAGAGTGAGAATGGGTGCACCAAGGCATCTAGCCACTGCAAATAAACTCCAGAATCATGTGCCACCATGTGCATCTGGCTTACATGGGACCTGTAGAATTGAACCTGGATCCTTAGGCTGCACAGGCATGCACCTTAACCGCTAAGCCATCTCTCCAGCCCTAGGTATTATCTTTTAATAAAGCATGTTTACTTATGCATTTTTGAACATTTCCCATATAAAAGCTACTGAAGGGCTGGAGAGATGGCTTAGTGGTTAAGCACTTGCCTGTGAAGCCTAAGGACCCCGGTTCGAGGCTCAATTCCCCAGGACCCATGTTAGCCAGATGCACAAGGGGGTGCATGCGTCTGGAGTTTGTTTGCAGTGGTTGGAAGCCCTGGTGTGCCCATTCTCTCTCTCTATCTCTGTCTCTGCCTCTTTCTCTCTCTGTCTGTAGCTCTCAAATAAATAAAAATAAACAAAAAAATTTTTTAAAAAAGCTACTGAAAAAGACTCTGCAGGGAGGTGCAGAAATGACCTTGTTTTCACATATATAAGAGTTAATTACAACAGGAGGAAAAAAAAAATTGACAAAATGAAATTGTGACCTAGAATTCTTGAGTTGTGTAAAGAAGGAAGGACAAGATACATCTAAAAGAGCAAATAATAAACTCAAAAAAAAGAACTGAGAGCTAGAGAGTTGGCTTAATGGTTAAGGCACTTGCCTGTGAAGCCTAAGAACTCATGTTGAATTCTCTAGATCCCACGTAAGCCAGACATATAAGGTGATGCAAGTGAGCAAGGTCACACATGTGCATAAGATGGCCCAGGCATCTGGAGTTCGATTGCAGTGGCTGGAGGCCCTGGTGTGCCATTTCTCTCTCTTTCTCTATCAAAAAATTACACAAACAAAAAATTGAGAAAGGAGAAAGATGGCAAACCTACTTCTGAGATTACTGGTGACTGGATGGGTGAGGACATGGGGTAGAGGTGTTCCCTGGTGACTGGGTGGGTGAGGGCGTGGGGTAGAGGTGTTCCCTGGTGACTGGGTGGGTGAGGGCGTGGGGTAGAGGTGTTCCCTGGTGACTGGGTGGGTGAGGGCGTGGGGTAGAGGTGTTCCCTGGTGACTGGGTGGGTGAGGACGTGGGGTAGAGGTGTTCCCTGGTGACTGGGTGGGTGAGGACGTGGGGTAGAGGTGTTCCCTGGTGACTGGGTGGGTGAGGACGTGGGGTAGAGGTGTTCCCTGGTGACTGGGTGGGTGAGGGTGTGGGGTAGAGGTGTTCCCTGGTGACTGGGTGGGTGAGGGCGTGGGGTAGAGGTGTTCCCTGGTGACTGGGTGGGTGAGGGTGTGGGGTAGAGGTGTTCCCTGGTGACTGGGTGGGTGAGGACGTGGGGTAGAGGTGTTCCCTGGTGACTGGGTGGGTGAGGACGTGGGGTAGAGGTGTTCCCTGGTGACTGGGTGGGTGAGGGTGTGGGGTAGAGGTGTTCCCTGGTGACTGGGTGGGTGAGGATGTGGGGTAGAGGTGTTCCCTGGTGACTGGGTGGGTGAGGGCGTGGGGTAGAGGTGTTCCCTGGTGACTGGGTGGGTGAGGTGTGGGGTAGAGGTGTTCCCTGGTGACTGGATGGGTGAGGACGTGGGGTAGAGGTGTTCCCTGGTGACTGGGTGGGTGAGGGCGTGGGGTAGAGGTGTTCCCTGGTGACTGGGTGGGTGAGGGCGTGGGGTAGAGGTGTTCCCTGGTGACTGGGTGGGTGAGGGCGTGGGGTAGAGGTGTTCCCTGGTGACTGGGTGGGTGAGGGCGTGGGGTAGAGGTGTTCCCTGGTGACTGGGTGGGTGAGGGCGTGGGGTAGAGGTGTTCCCTGGTGACTGGGTGGGTGAGGGCGTGGGGTAGAGGTGTTCCCTGGTGACTGGGTGGGTGAGGGCGTGGGGTAGAGGTGTTCCCTGGTGACTGGGTGGGTGAGGGCGTGGGGTAGAGGTGTTCCCTGGTGACTGGGTGGGTGAGGGCGTGGGGTAGAGGTGTTCACTGGTGACTGGGTGGGTGAGGGCGTGGGGTAGAGGTGTTCCCTGGTGACTGGGTGGGTGAGGACGTGGGGTAGAGGTGTTCCCTGGTGACTGGGTGGGTGAGGGCGTGGGGTAGAGGTGTTCCCTGGTGACTGGGTGGGTGAGGGCGTGGGGTAGAGGTGTTCCCTGGTGACTGGGTGGGTGAGGGCGTGGGGTAGAGGTGTTCCCTGGTGACTGGGTGGGTGAGGGCGTGGGGTAGAGGTGGTTACTTGTGACTGGATGGGTGAGGGCATGTGGGGAGATGTTCACTGGTTAGTGGATGGGTGAAGACATGGGGTTGAAATGTTCACTGGTGACTGGAAGGATGAGGGCATGTAGAGAGATGTTCTCTAGTGACTGGATGGGTGAGGGCGTGGAGTAGTTGTGTTCACTGGTGACTGGGTGGGTCATTGTGTGGTATAGAAGTGTTCACATAGTATGAATGGTGTTGAGCACACTGAGCTGTGGGAAGCCTTCCCCTTTCCTAGAATCCTCAGTGGCCTGATCTGGTAGAATGAACATAGGAAGTGCTGTGGAAGCCACTGCTGATGCTGTAGTGGGGAGACACCTCTCAAGGTGTCCCAGGCATCAGTAATACCTTAAGGTTCAGCAGTCAACACAAGGGGCTCTACCTTATGTAAGGTGGTTAAAACCATCGACCATTACCTGAGAAGAAAAATGGATAAATAAAGCAATTTTATATGTAGAGAAATAAATGGCTAATAAATAATGATTAATTTACTTATTAATGATTCTGTGTACAGTAAACTAAACACATGGATAAAGCACTTGCTGCTCAAGCCTGAGTGCCTGAGTCTGATCTACAGACCCCTCATAGAAAGCTAGAAACCATGAGGACTTCTGTAATGCAGCTTGCTAATGGCAAGGTGAAAGATGCATGTGGGAGTTTGCTAGAAGGTCAGAAATCACCATGAGCCCAGCAAAGCCAAGAGAAAGAGCCCTGCCTCAGCGGAGGTGGACGGCGAGGAGCGCTGCCTGAAACTTGTTCTGACCCCCACATGCTTACCCACATGAACACACACACACACACACACACACTATACAGTAATATGAGAAATATGCATATGAAACAATAGGCTGTGTAATATGTAATCCATGATTATAATTTATAAAATAAAAATAGGGAAAACACTCCAAGAACATTTAATTTGTAGTCTTTGTGTGAGATTACAGGTGATCTTCCTTTCTTCTGGTCTTTCTTAATATTTATTGTTATTTTTTTGCGTGGTATGGTGTGGTGTATGTGGTACAGGTAAATGCACATATGATGTGCAGATGTATGTTCCAAGGTCAGGTGAAAACATGGATGTCCCCTATCTTCCCCAGGCACGTATCTGAGGTGCAAAGGCTTGAGGATGAATGTCTTTATCTAAGGGAGCTTAGCTTTGGTTGCCACCATCCTTGGATCTAAGTAGGTTGATGCCAGTCATGCTGTATTAAGTCCTCTGTTAACTGAGGTTGACCCAGAATTATGTGGTAGAGAAGTGATTCTATCCCATTTCCCAAATTCTTTTTTTTTCTTTAAAAGTGTTTTTCATTTATTTATTAGAGAGAGAATGAATGGGTGCACCAGGAAGTGTAAACAAATTCCAGATGCATGCACAGCTTGTGCATGTGGCTTATGGGGGTCCTGGGTCCTTTGGCTTTGCAGGCAAGCACCTTAACCAATAAGCCATCTCCCCAGCCCCCATTTCCCAAATTCTAATTCAAGACATTGAGCGTTCTGAAGAAAATGACAGGGTATGATAGAATAAAATGGGAGAGATGGGAGTGTCTGATCCTGACCGGAAAGAAGTAACCAGGAGACTTACTGTAGGAAGTTGCATGGGGAGCTCTTATTCTGAAGGATGTGTGGGAATTATAAGAGTAGGTGGGAGTGAGGAGGGCAAGCCGGAAAGTCCGGAGCAGTCAGATTAGGGATTCAGGAAATCTGCTAGTGTTTTTAAGGCTTTTAATGAAGAGGGTAAGCCAAGGCTCTACAAATGGTTGCTGATGTCATATCCAGTGGCCATCTTTAGCATGACTTCATAACAGTTTATTGTGAGGTAAACGGGACCAATTGAAGGATAACCCTAATTTATTTATTCTACCAGGCACTTAGAAAATAGTAAATACATATTATAAATATAATAAAATAAAATAAAAAATAGAAAATAGTAAAATAGGGCCGGGCGTGGTGGCGCACGCCTTTAATCCCAGCACTCGGGAGGCAGAGGTAGGAGGATCGCCGTGAGTTCGAGGCCACCCTGAGACTCCATAGTGAATTCCAGGTCAGCCTCACCTAGAGTGAAACCCTACCTTGAAAAACCAAAAAAAAAAAAAAAAAGAAAAAAAAAAAAAAGAAAATAGTAAAATAGTGTAAAAGAGGGGAAAGATACAAGGTTAGAAGTGATAGGCTGTCTAAATACAAGGCACAAAGCAGCAAGCGAGCAGCTAGGGGTGGGGATCAAGCTGTACAGGTTGGGATTGGAGTCAGATTGTGTGGGAAGAAGTTGATGTCTCAATTCTCAATTTTTTCTATTTTATAAAAGTAGGAGCCTGAGCATTTATCTTTTATTTACATATGGTGTCTTTGACTTGAATTTCAACAGATTTTACTTTTTGTAATCCCAGTTATTTCACTGTTGGGTAAGTCCTCAGCAGCTGCAGTGCAATGTAAGCAAAGCAGCTCCTGATGGATCACTTCCCGGTGAGCCTCGGAGGTGAGCTCGGGAGAGCCCTTGCCTGTACCTGAGCAGCAGAGTGAAGGGCGGGCAGTGAAAGAAGCCGAGAAGAGACCTCGGGACTGAGGACTGCTTTAGCCCAGTGTTCAGCGAGCCAGCCAGAGCATCATACTTTGGGATGTTGTTTCCAGAGCTCCCACTTAGTTACCTCTACCACTGTGTGCTGCTCAAAGAAGATAGGTTTTATAAATTAACACTTTCATTTCAGAGTTTACTTGTATTTTTTGATTCATAGCGCATTTGAAGCCAATTATACCCAATATGTATTCCTATATACATCAAAGTTATTTTCATCTTTCCTTTTATGACAAAAGAATATGTCATTATTTTATAGAAAATATTAAATATCTAAGCTTCCATTTGCTTTACTTTTCTTAATCCTCTAGAATTATACACTTATTTATCAAAATTTTAGAAAATCTCTTACACTAGGTACAACTTTTTTGTTCCCTACATGTGCTTTTCTTCACTTAGATCATTTTTTTGACCATGTTAGGCTAAAAAGGGACAGCAGTGATCGAGCTGTATGAATTACTTATACTGATAATAGGCCTGAGTTTACCATTGCAGTGGGGTTGAATGCCAGCAGGGTGACCACTACTAAATCCGCTAGGCATGGCATTGCACATCCTGAAGGGAAGACTAGAACCCAAAGAGAAGCAAAGATAGTGACTAGCACTTGACTCTAGGAGAACAGAGTTAGAGGCGTCCCTAGCAGTGGCAGTGGAGAGTGAGAGGGAGAGCGTGGTGCTGGGGCAGCTTTGTGGGTGTGTGAGTTGTTCTGGTGATCATAAAGGAGAAAGCGTCCACATGTTTCCATCTGCTGACTTTCGCATGGCTTCTCGTCCTTCTTGCCAGGAGACCGGCTCCACGTGCTTTGCTTCTGTGCACCAGTTTCATGGCTGTCTACTGAAAATTAGAATGAACCATTGTATTCATCATAACAAACACATTTCTGTCATTAATGAGTTTATTAAAAATAGAACTAATTCCACAAAAGGAAGAAATTGTCTCAGTATTTCTACTTACATACAATACAATCCCTTCTGTAGCACATGAAATCCTTGGCAGTTTATGTCTTTGTGGCAACCAATCTTCTTTCCTTTGTGTTTTTTTTTTAAATATTTTTTTATTTGAGAGAGAGAGACAGAGGCAGATAGAATGAGTGCACCAGGGCCTCCAGCCACTACAAACAAACTCCAGACACACGCCACCTTGTGCATCTGGCTTATGTAGGTCTTGGGGAATTGAACCTGAGTTCTTTGGCTTTGCAGGCAAGTGCTGTAACTACTAATCCATTTTTTCAGCCCTCCTTTGTGTTTTTGAGACAAGATCTTGCCCCATTGCCCAGGCTGGCCTCATAGTCCTGGTCCTCCTGCCCACTATCTCCCTAGTGTTAGGTTATTTTGTACAAGTAAAATCTATCTTTTTGAATGAATACTGTGATGGGAAAGTAGTCATAAAGTCACTTTAGACTGTGGAGATGTGTGGAATGGGGCCATGCATGCTACAATCAGCTCTTTGTGGAATTTTCTTTCCTTTCTGTGATGCCAGGAGTGAACTCGGGGACCTAAACATGGTAGGTAAGACTCTGCCAGTGAGCTTCACTCCCAGGCCCTGGATTTCTTGAGTTCATTACGCAGAAGCTACCCACTGCTCCTCCCCATTCCTTCTCTTGGAAGCTTGGCAGTGCGCTCTCTGCAGCGTTGGCCCTCTCATCGCTGCCTCACTGGAGCTCATCGTGTTTACTTTTGTAACGTCTTATGTCTCTTTTCCTTTGAGCATGGGTTGCTAGAAGGTAATGTTTTCCCTCTTTTCTCTAAATTTGAAGAGAAAACACTGTTGTTCATATATTCTTTCTCATGAAAAGGCATTTTAAAAGCCCACTTGATCCAGCTGCTACAATTTTTTTCTTTAGATTAGGATTTAGGGACCAAACCTATGTTACAGTGTATGTTTGACATGTATAAAAGAATATCTTATATTTTAACTACCTTGTAGAAATCATTTGGCTAAGTTGAAGAGATTTCTAGAGCCCCAGTTCCTCAAATGGAAAATTTCTGTGGAAGTTGAAAGAGTTTTACCAGTTTAGAAACAAAATTTCACTATTTTTTTTTTTTGCCCTTTAGTCTACATAAGAGCTATGTCTAAACACATTTTAAATTATATCAGCAGTATTTTTGTTGAATTCTCCTTTCTCACAAAAGTAATTATCCTTTGCAAAATTAAAATGTTAGCTAGGCTATGGTGGTATATGTCTATAATAACAGCACTGTGTGGTGGTGGAGGTAGACAAAACCTAAGTTTGAGACCACTGTGGGATACACTGAGTCCTGGTTTCAAAATAAGAAAAAAATAGGTTATTCTTTCATGTGATTTCAAAGGCTGTCTTAGAGTTAAATCTGCCCTTCCATGTGTATTTTTCAGTTCATCTTGGAGAATCCTTGATATGGGTGACATGCCTTAAAAATCACTGATCTGGGCTAGAGAGATGGTTTAGTATCTGCGAAGCCTAAGGACCCAGGTTCGATTCCCCAGTACCCACATAAGCCAGATGTACAAGGTGGCACAAGCATCTAGAGTTCATTTGCAGTGGCTAGAGACCCTGGCATGTCGATTCTCTCTCTCTGCTTCTTTCTCTATCTCAAATAAAAAAAAAAAAAAAAAAACACTGATCTTTGTGTCTTTTGAAGCATCAGACTTGCAAAGGAATTCCTAATTTGTTAAGTCCTTTTTGTTTGATGACTCATTATAGATAGCATTATTATGCAATACAAAACTAAAATCCATTTGTTATATATTTATAATGCTATAAATAGTTGTAGAATTGAAAAACAGTTATTAATCTGTGCCAACTTGTACTTGAATTGTACCAAGAACATTTTATACTGTAGTTTTCATTTAAAAATTAAAAATAAAACCTAGAAAACATAAATGCAAGCTATGAAAATAATGCATTTTAAATCCAACTGTGTATAATCAGGTACTTTTTGGGAAGAGAAACACAGTATTTCACATGTGATGAGTCCTTGTAACTCAGGGAACAATCCTTTTAAAAAGGAATTTTCTAACCCTTCAGAATTTCTCATTTAGAATATTAGTTGTTTCTTTGATTTCGTGGAATATCTGTGAGTGTCATCTTGTATCTAGCTGGATTTCCTTGATTTCATGGAATATATGTATCATCTGTATCCAGCTCAATTTCATTGAAATCATAATTTCCAACTCTTTTTGGGTAGTCCAGACATTTCCTTTCCTTTGTTGTTACGTTGCTACACAGTCATTCTGTCCTTTTGGTGGCATTGGGTTTGCTTTTTCATGTTTCTTGTATCTGCACATCTGTTGAACATCTGCATATCTTCAGGTATGTGGAGTGGTGGCCATTGGGAAAGATTGTCCCCTGTAACTGAGTCCCATGGCTTCTCTTGGCTAGGTGTGTTGGCTTTGGTATCATGCCAGGACATGCAGATGTGCCATCTCCATCCGCTTCCTTCAGCTGTGAGTGCAACAAGCAGTCCGGGCTGCTACTACTCTGTGGCAGTGGTGGGTGGGTCACTGGGGATTCGACCAAAGTGGTGGGTAGCCGTATACCATGTTACCTTATTTTGTGAGTATGCAGGATAAGAACTTTCTACTAGTGGGGAAGAGTCAGCAATGAGTTGGTGTTGCAATGTAGAGACATTCCCTCCCTCCTGTATTAGTAGGAGGGAAGGGCAGGCTGAAAGATCTCTGAGCTGTCCTTCAGGCCTTTTTCATGTCTTAATGGAAAACAGTGTCATCCTTTGATCTGTGCTAACTCTATATGCTTTCCTCTCTTCTTTTCCAGCTAGAAAGTAAGTTTTCTAAATCTTTCCATTAGCAAGAAAGTAAATTTTCCATTCTGTTTCTCCTTGCTCCAAAGACTCATTGTAAATATGACTCAAAGCAGCCAGTGTGTCAGTATTGTGGCCTGAAGACTTGTTTTCAGAGCTCCTTGGCTGGAAGAGTTATCCTGTCGTTCTTAATAGAGTTTGGGGTTGGACATGATGCTGTCTCGTTTTTGTAACAGGTGTGATAGGGACGGCCTTTGTCCTCTTTCCCCTATAACCCTTACTTTCATTGTGACTACTCCTCGTCCTCTCATCCATTGCACGCTCACTAAAATCACCTCAGCACTCTGCTGAGAACATCCTAGGTCTTCCGGGCCTGTTTTCCTAAACTCTTCTGTCTTGGGCCTGCTACTTTTCTAGGTCCACTTGTGTTAGTTGCAACTTTTAAAGTTGCTAACTCTATTAAGAAAGTAGGTTTAGCTGGATGTGGTTGTATATTCCTGCACTCCAAGCACTTAGGAGGAAGCTTATGAGTTTGAGGCCAGCCTCAAAAAACAAACATGGGCTGGAGAGAGAGCTCAGAGATTAAGGAACTTGCCTGCAAAGCCTAATGACCTGGATTTGGTTCCCTAGTACCCACATAAATAAAGCTAAATGCACAAAATGGTACATGTATCTGGAGTTCATTTGCGAAGGCTGAAGGTGCTGGTATACCCATTCTCTCTCACTCTCTCCTTATAAATAAGTAACAAACACTTTTTTTTTGAGGTAGGGTCTCACTCTAGCTCAGGCTGATCTGGAATTCACTATGTAGTCTCAGGGTGGCCTCAAACTCATTGCGATCCTCCTACCTCTGCCTCCTGAGTGCTGGGATTAAAGGTGTGCACCACCACACTTGGCTCAACAAATACTTTTTAAAAAACATAACAGAGAGAGGGGGGGGAGGGAGGGGGAGGGAGGGAGGGGGGAAATACAGATTTTTTTATGATCTGGTGGTATAAAGTTGTCTTTTTGGTAGAGTCCTGAGTCATTTCAGGTCACCATGTACCAAGAGATGAAAAACATGTGTCTGTGTATCTTTTGGTTTTTCTCCCTTTTATAATGTCTCCAGGATTCTGTCACAGGAACCCTACCCTAATGACTCCCTAATCCTCCCCAGTCACCCTATCAGTAAACATCATAGGTGGGTCACAGTCCCACCAGCTTAATGCCTCATGGTAGAGATTAAACTTCAACATATGAAGCCTTGGAGGACACATTCAAACCATATTCACACCATAGCAATACCTCTCTTACTCCATCATACCAGTCAATGTGGAGAGGCACAGACATATGAGAAAGTTTGTCCCAGAGAAAGGTGGGCAGAGTCAGGATGTGAAGAAGGCATTCCTGACCAGACTGGGGAGATGCCTGGGGTCAACAGTTCTTTTCCTAAATCCTGGATAAGGCTTGCTTTAAGGGTGCCAGGAGTGGAAGGTGGAATAAACTCAAATGAAAGAGAAATCCAAAAACCCAATGAACATAAAAATTCCCTTTGCCACTTCTTCCCATGAATGATTTGCTGTTGCACGAACTCTGTAGACCCTCTACCCCAGGGGCTTCTGTACTATGCGGAGCATGAAGTTGAGGAAACAGGAAACTGCTGGTCAGGAAGGAAGCTGGATTTGGCCATCATGTAGGAAGCTTGTTTTCAGTGAGCAGTGCATTTGAGACTTTCCTGGAGTCAGGGTCTATGTTCTGGTTGGGACTACATGGAAATAAAACAATGTCTAAGGTGATCAGAGATTAAACCTCATGTTGCCTGAAAAAGGGCACAGCCTACCAGATGAGTCCTCATCACAGAGGGGCAGGGTTGGGGACTTGGACAGGGAGGAGGAGCAGTAAGGTCTTTGTCACACAAAGGAACAGCACAGAAACTCAGCTATTCTGGGCACAAATGAGCAGCTTTTAGCTGATTTTTTGAGCTGAAGCAGGAGTTGTAGATGAAATAGCTCATGCAGGGCCTAGTGCTCTTTATGAGCGTCAAGCAGGGAGGCCGTGGTGATGGAATCAGAGACATCGCAGAGGAAGGAAGACACCAGAAGCCGAGTGTAGTCAATGGTCCTGTAGGAACTCTAGCCCGTTTGTCAGGGACCAGCATGTTCCTCAGGCCTTGTTTGCCCCAAGGGACTAAGAATCAAGACATAGAGATCATAATAACATCTTGTTTATTGAACAGGACCACCACAAAGCCTCATCCTGGTGAAGGCCCTGGGATCTCCCCAAAGCTTTGTCCTGGTGAGGCCCTGAGACTTCCCCAAACCTTTGTACTGGTGAAGGCCCTGGGACCTCCTTAAAGCCTCATCCTGGTGAGGTCCTGGGCAACTCTTAGCATAGACATTGAATGGCTCCGGCTTCAACAGCAGCATGCCAGGCAAGTCCTGACGCCCTTGATGATTTGTGGGTCAAGATATCTCTCATTTTCTACTTCTCTAATGGATGATATTGTCCCTTTTACCTACTGGGCTTTTCCTGCCACAAGCTTTTCCACTTGGAGAGTAAGGGCCAGGAGACCTCTCCCTGACCCCACTCTCTCCCCTGGTACATGCTGGAATGCCTCTGAGGAAAGACACGTGCTAAGACAGCACCCTTCTCACAGGGCTCTGCTGAGCTTGTCTCCTGCCCTCCCCACAGTCATTTCCAGAGCACCGTGGGCCTGGCCTCTGTGTAGAGCCTAGAACACAGGCTTAGGAGCCCTGGAAACTGAGGCTGGGGCTCCTCTCACTCCACCAGGCTTCTTCTGGTTGCCTATTAGCCAGGGGTTTTTGTGGTTTGGGTGTTATGGCCCTTAGGAACCAGAACCCATGTAGATGGTAAATAAACGGACAGGATGGTTCTTATACAAATACTCGCTGGGTATCTGTCTCTGAAGTATTCAGGCTCCAGGTCTTAACCAGAATGGAGGAGGAAATGGCTGGTGTGAGTGCATCTTTATGAAATCCTTCTGGGGAATAAACTTATACCCCATTTATTATAGGCTGTCCCAGGTTTTGTCCACTTTCATTTCCACTGAAGCATGAGTAACCTAGAAAGAACAGACTTGGTCTTATGACTGTATTCTCTATGGTTAGGATGCAGCAGGAACTGCAAAGTGAAGATGAGGGTGAGGGGAGTCACTTAGTGCTTCTGTAACATGGTGAGGCTCTGGGTTCAGCAGCTGTGGCCCCATATACCTAGGGTTTTATAATAAATACATGGATGTGAACCTTGAGTTTCAGGATTCTGGTAGGCTGAGTGTGAGGGTATTGAGGGTTTGGGGACTGGTTTTGAAGTAAGAGATATGGGATGGGATGGTGATAGTCAAGGTTCTTTAGAGACGCAGAACTGAGTGGATATGTATGTATTGCAGAAGAGATTCATTCTAGGAGTTGTCTCATGCTGGTAGAGGCTGGTAGGTCCCAGGATGTGCCTGTGGCAGGCTGGGAACCTAGCAAGCTATGCAAGGAGTTGCAGACAGTGCAGGCCCTGGGAACAAAGGTACCCAGCGGGGGTGTTCTAGTTTGAAAGCTCACAGGCTCACAACCTAGCAAGAGCCTCTATTTCAGTTTGAGGCCCAAAGCAGGAAGATTGGTGTCCTATGTTACACAGGAAGAGGTCTCTTGTTTTGGTGGCAGGTTTTGTTTAAGCCTTTAACATATGGAATGCCACCACACTTAAGACAGATGGATGAAAGCCATCATACTTGGAGGGTCACTTGCTTTATTCATGTTACCAATGCAATTGTCCCTCATTTACAGACACCTCACAAACATACCCAGAAGGGTGTTGGACCAAGTGTCTGGCACTCTTGAATAATCAAATTAACACATGAAATCATTACAATTCTGACGTAAGTTTGTGTAAGAAAAAGCATCAAAATTTCCAAGTACCTTAGAAGAAGTGGGTGAGCTGCATGATCTAGACTCACTCTTAGTTTCCAGTGTTTAATGGGAGGTGGACGTGGTGCATGCTGTTTCAAACACAATCCAGATGTTAACAAACTTGGCTCTTCTTACAGATTGAATCATCACTGTGATACAGTGGGACAAAAAGAAGGAAGGTCAGATTTGCCACTGGCTGTTGATCAGCTACGGTTGTGGCTGAGTTGCAGAACACTCATCTAACATGCTTAAAGCCCCGAGTTCAGTTATGAATACTGCAAAATAAATAATCTTTTAAATCACAATAGCTATGGGTCATGTTTGAAACCAGTGGCTGTCTATAAATTAATATTTTTAAGTTATGACAATTTACATTGTTGCAGAAATTAATTTATTAGGTTCATTAGTACAGTGAATTTCAGTGTCTGCTTAACATTTCATTTATATGTTCCCTAATTATCAGTAGAATTCTGTACTTTCAAGATCATAATGCAGTGGTTCTCATGTCTCTTAATGTTCCACATAGCTCTCATTTCTTTACAATAAAGGCTGTGGACTTAATAAGTAAATAAATGAAATGGAGCTATGTCAAACATCTACTCTCGAAGAGTTTTGTTCACTCATATGAAGTAATAACAACATCTAACTTGTGTTAAATGCTGGTCAAGTCCTGGGCTTTACATGGATTGTTCAGTTTAATCTTCAAAACGACCTTGTAAGGAAAATGTTGTTGCTATGCCACAGTGCTAGGCAGGGGTCTGTAGTAATGAGCGCACCATTGTTGATGGCCACATTCTGCAGGAGAGGACCAAAGACTCACAGGTCCTCTGCAGTCAGCGAGATGGAGAACAAGATCTTGGTGGACAAGGGGAGAAAGGCCAGAGGAATGGTCTTCTGTATATTCTTTTTCAGCCCAGGCTGACCTCTGAACTCATCATACTCCTGTTCATGCCACCATACCTGCCAGGAAACTGTCTCTGAAAAACAAAAAAGTAAAACTCCAAACCTTTGGAACCTATATTGAGTAGTCAAAGTGGGGAAGGAAGTGTTTTAGGCAGAACAGCAGCTTGTGTGAAGGCCTTGATGTGAATACAAGGAGAATGTTCTAGAGCCAACGTAGACCTAAAAGTAGGCCCGGTGTGACTGGATCCCAAGGCATCTGGAGTAGCTTAGTTCACTGTGAGTCTGGGGCCGATACAGCAGAGTCTTTCGCCAGGGTAAGGATGTTATTCCTATCCCTAGAGCAACAGGAAGCTTTAAAAATGTTGCTATAGCATTATCCCAGGGAAATATACATTCAAAAAGCACCAGTGTACCCATAGGGGAGACAGTGAATGTATAGTTTGTGAAATTGTACCTTTAGGAGTCAGCATCCTTATTCTAGGTAGAGAGTGTTTACAGTTTTCTAATTAAAAGGAAACAAAGAAAGGAAATTAAAAAAATCTAAAATTCATAATTGGTTGAGTGATAGATATCCTGTGGCCTCTGCATATGAGCACACAGGGGTGTGAGCCTCTCTATGCACATGTGTATATGCCACAAACACATACACTCCCCCAACATACTACAAACAAAATCTGAAGGATAAGAAAAGAAAAATACAAGAAGAGGAAAAACTAAGGAAAGGTTAATTCCCGTTAGCATGGAATTCTCTCGTTCATCTTTGAAACTTAACGTGGCTGCAGAAAGGAAGCATGGTAGAATGCTTGTAGACAGGTTGGTGTATTTCACAGTGCTTCTTAACTTTCACTATGTGTTGCTGTGCTTGGAGGTCTTCTAATTTATTTGCAGAGGGAGGCTGGGAGGGAAGGAAGATATGAATGAATGAATATGGATGTGCCAGGGTGTCTTGCCACTGCAGATGAACTTCAAATGCATCAGGCTTTATGTGGGTACTGGGGAATCCAACCCAGACAGACAGGCTTTGTAAGCAAGTGTCTAACAGCTGAGCCATCTCCCCAGCCCTTGGAGGTCTTTAATAATCACATACAGAGTAAAAGTAAAAGTCTAGTTTTCACTGTGAGCATTTGTACCTATGTAAAACTTTATTTTTATCTCATGCTTGTAATTTTGAGATTCTGTTATTATATAAACAAAATTGGCAAGTAAAAGGTTGTAGTTTTTTTTTTTTTAATTTTTTGAGGTAGGGTCTCACTCTAGTCCAGGCTGACCTGGAACTGACTATGCAGTCTCAAAGTGGCCTTGAAATCACAGCAATCCACCTATCACTGCCTCCCGAGTGCTGGAATTAAAGGTGTGCACCACCACACCCGGCTGTAGTTCTTTCTTTGGAAAAAATAATTTATATGTAAATGTAAAAAGCAAATGTGCACTTGATGTTTAAAGTCCTTATCAATTTTGTTATTATATGTGAAAAATATATTAACTCAACATATACACTAAGCATACATATCTACACACATAAGTTGATTAAGGTTGGGGCTCTTAGTTTAAAGTGTTAACACATTTTTCTGTTTTGTGCAGCCATTCAAATGGTAACATTTTGACATAAGGATCAGAGAATAGAAATAAATCATTTGAACATTTTTATTTATTTATTGGCAAGAGGGGAGAATGAGAATGAGAGTGAGAAGAATTGGCATGCCAAGGCCTCTTGCTACTGCAAACAAACTCTAGATGCATGCACCCCTTCATGCAACTGGCTTCACGTGGGTCCTGGAGAATTGAACATGGGCTGGTATGCTTTGCAAGCAAGCACCTTTAACTGCTGAGCCATCTCTTCATGCGTTTTTGTTTTTGCCTTCAATTCTTTCACTGACCACTTTGCAGTGATGCCACTAAAACTCATCTTTCATTCACATGCTCTCCTGTTACCTGGCTTCTGATCCTGCCCGGCACCAGGACACATGACAGCATACTATGGTGTTGCTAGAATGATCTTGTGAAAACTGAAGCCTCTAACTTATACTCCTCCCCTGTGAATGACCATCCTGCATTGAGATTTTTGGTCACAGTACTAACATCTCAGTGATGACCTCACTGATACCTTATGGAAGTGTCATCCTACCTCCCTACCACTCTTCCACATAAAAACTTGTTGTTCCTTATAGTATTAATGTTTCAGCAGAATAATTTTAAACCTGCTTAAGGAAGAAAATAAAAAGGGCCCCTCTATTTTTTTTTTCATTCTACAAACAGATGTCAACAATGACTGAGTCAATTTAAGCAGCAGCAGTGTTTGGGGACAACAAAGGCTTCGGTGTGCATGCTGCTACTGGCGGAATGTGACCTCTTCCCGTAGGCTCTTAATGCCCAGCATTACCAGATTGATGAACTCAGTGAGGCCCAGTCGCACTGACACTCAGTAGGGTGGGGGGCCGTACTAGAAGAGGAAGATAACTGGGGAACCAAGTTGGCTTCTCAATAAGCTCCATTCAATGCAAAGCTAGAAACTAAAACACAGTGCTGATTAGTTCACAGCAGCGTGAGACACTGTTCACACAAACCTTCTCAAATCCTTTGTCAAATCAGAGACTGGCTACTGCAAGAAGCTAGAGGTCCTGATAACAAGGTTTTCACATGGTAATTGGTGGTGTGGGTCTCAGGCAATTGAATTCCTATAGGTTTGTGGCAGTCAGGTTCACATTGCTGGTAGAAATCACCCAACCAAGAGCAGCTTGTGGGAAAAAAGAGGTTTAGTTTGTTTTACAGGCTGGAGGAGGAAGTTCCATGATGGCAGGGAAAACGACAACATGAGCAGAGGGTGGACATCACCCCCTGGCCAACATAAGGTGGACCATAGCAACAAGAGAGTGTGCCAAACACTGGCATGGGGAGCCTGGCTTTAACACCCATAAGCCGGCCCCCAACAATACACCCATCTAGTAGGTGTTAATCCCCAAATCTCCATCAGCTGGGAACCTACCATTCAGAATACTTAAGTTTATGGGGGACACCTGAATCAAACCTCCACAAGGTTTCAAAGGGCAATGGTTCTTATCCACCTGTCGTTGTTTGCTCCATAAACCTCTCAGGCTATCCAGCCCAGCTAGGAACTAGAGCCAGAAGCACTGCATGCTTTCCTAGGATCAAGAAAAGATTTCTCTAAGAAATAAGTCATTTCTAAATAATGATTTTCTCCCTTGTTTTTAAAAAGCATTATGATGAAAAGTTAGTTACATTCAAAAAAGTCTTAAATTAGGGAGTTGTGAATTAGTTTTAATTCTGCTATTAACTATAGCCCAGAACTTTGGGTTTAAGTGAGCTAACTCACCCCATGTTTAGAGAATACTAGCCACGTGTGGGCTTCCCTAGACTCCAGGGCTCTATTCGTGATCAAAAAGTAAGGAAAGGGGCCCGTTTGAAGCGCCACCTCCATGTGCTGGGAGCTCACCCAGACGTCTGAGGACCACGCATGACAAAAGCGATCTGAGTGTCTCAGCTGTGTGTGTGAAGCTCAGGCACAGTGTGTGTGTCCTCTGTTAGGTGTGACACTCATTTCTAGGCCAGTGTTCTAAGTCATTGAGCTAAACTCAAATACTCAAAATGTGGTGTTATTATTTAGGATTAAGGTAAAAATAAGTGGTTTAGTGAGTGGAAAACCTTTGCCAATGATCAGTTTTTTCTTTTAAACTTTTTATTTTATTTATAAGAGAGAGAAAGAGAGGGGGAGGGAGGGAGGCATATAGAATGGGTGAACCAGGGCCTCCAGATGCATGTGCCACCTTGGGCCTGTGTGTGAAAAGAATACCAGCATTTCAGAGGTGGAAACCTGTAAAGTGCACCTAGAGGTCTTCCATATTAACATGCAAGCTGCGTTCATGGATGAGAAGGGATACATACACATATATAATTCAGTTTATCATATTGCTGAAGATTTCTGTCTTAGTACAATGTCATGTTTAGTTTGAATTCAAACAGTTATGAGTTATGTTTAATTATGAAAATGAAGCAATTTCTACCCCTCAGGTGCAGCCACACTTAGGTCTGTTATAAGACAGTATGATCTCAGGTTCACTAAGTCCCTGAAGGTAGGTCAGCTAACCCACTTAACTTTCTTTACACTGTAGAACATTCTAAAATCGAGGAGGAGTTATTTGAAGCAGTTTAAGGTCCAGAAAACAACACGTCTATTTAGCTGTCACTGCGGTCGGTTTTTAATGTCTAATTTGTCTAGGTCATGTTGTATTGTGTAGAAACATTTGTTGAATTGAATTAAATGTCTGCTTCCTTAATGTAGCTTAAAGGGGATACTGAGCAACTGTGCAACTTAAATTATAAACAATAGCCTATGACAGTATTAATGAAACCGGAAACCAACTTAGAACATTATAAGGAATTGATCGGTGTGAGAATTTAGCTGTAATTTTTGCACAAACTGTGAAGATCCCAGAAGGGTAGAACCAGATATAAAAAAGATATTACTTATGACTTACTGATAGTATTATTTAACAGACATTAAATATGTTCATTTTCTGTTTTTTTTGATAATTTGGTCATAACATTTTTACTATATTAAAATGTCACTTCTCTACTATTATGAGAATTTACACACTTCTGATAAACTTTTGAGACATTGTGTAAAGTTTTAAGGGTAAGAGGTTAGATATAATAATCTTACCATTTCATTTACTTGGTAATCATAAAGATGGTTTTAAAACAGCTGTCACTTTTAAATAATTGTGCCATTCTTTAATTTTGCAATAATTGACAGATTCAGCTCAGCAATTGAGCTGTGATTTAAGAAGTGCTTACTCTGTTCTCTTCAGAGCCTCCATCTCTATCCTCTGATGCTTGAAATGAATTAGGTGGAGATTTTGTCTTTCATTCACCTGCTGGAAGGTCACAAGTGCACATGGACTGGGGAGAAAACATGCTTGACTTACTTACTACCATGTTACAGTCAAATCACCAAACTATTTTGTCCTGTGGATGGGACCAGACATGGGCACACCATCTCTTTTTTAAAATTTTTATTTATTTATTTATTTGAGAGACAGTGAGAGAAAGATGGAGAGAGAGAGACAGACAGACAGACAGACAGAATATGGGTGTGCTAGGGCCTCTAGCCACTGCAAACGAACTTCAGATGCATGTGCCACCTTGTGGATGTGGGTACTGGAGAATCGAACCCAAGTTGTTAGGCTTTGCAGGCAAGCACCTTAACCACTGAGCCATCTCTCCAGCCCCACGCCATCTCTTTGATCCTTCTCTGGTCAGCGTGCACAGCCTGCATGCTCTCTGCTCTTGGAGTTGGCACTGAGTGTTGAGGCTGCTCGTCCCTTCACAGGACTGTTAATTCTGAGCAGTTCTGATGACCCCGCTCTCCCCCTCACATGCTCTCCCCCTCTTTTTCTTTTTTTTTGGATAAAAGGTCTCAGTATGTAGCTGAGCCTGGCTTCAAACTTGCAAGCCTCTTGCCTCAGCCTCCTAAGTTTCAGTTACAGGCACTCACTTATCTTTGTCCTTTACTCTGTATCAGATCAATCCCAGCAAGTGCCACACTCGCAGTGATTGTCCTAATAGGAGCAGATACTTGCTGAATATAAGAGTGAACACTAGAGACTAGCTTTTCCTCCCGATGCTGGTTGTTTCTTCACTCGTGCTGCTTTCTCTCACTGCACTTCAGACTTCCTTTACCTGGTACCTGGGCTGCCCTGCTGTATCAGAACACTGGGGACCATGAGGCTAACCCACTGCACAGGCATTTTTTCTGCCTCTGATGACTGGGAAGTCCCAGGTCAAGGGCTGGCAGATGTGTCTGGTGAGGGCTCTCTCCCTGATTTGCAGATGGCTGCCTTCTGTCTCACTGTGTTCTCACTTGACTGAGAAAGATCTGTTTCCTTTTATCAGGGCATTAAGCCTATTCTGAAGACCCCACACATGGTCATGTCCTCAAGTCATCTCCTGATTGTATTTCTTCTCAATTCGTCACATTGGGGATTGGGTTTTGGCATGCACAGACAGCATCCAGTCTGTAGCAGAGGTTTTGCTCAGGTTGGGGAGTCAGCACCTACTCTGGGGTTACCAGAGACAGAATTTTCATACCTTCTACCACCAAGACCTTAGTTTCTCTTCTGTTTCACCTTGTGTGTGTGTGTGTAGGTGGGAGGGGGAGGTTGTCACTGAGGTACAGCACCCTGTTGGCTATGATTTAGTTAAATAAATGTTTTTTCTGATCCATACCTTGAAGTCTGCCACTGGGGTGGGCAGAGATTATTAATTACTGTGATAGGTAGAAAGAAAATAGGGACCAAATTGATTTGATAATGTTGAAAGCAAACAGAGGGACTGTCACACTCCTCTGAGGTATGCTGGAAACCTTGTATAATGTGCAGTGGAAAAGGAAAATAAAGCAGCAGTGGAACCCGCTCACATTCCTCCTCACACCGCTTCGTTACCTTGGCTGACATTTTTGGCACACACTTATTACTATAGAAAAGAAAACTTTCCCAAGCCAACACCAGGTTGACACTTTCCCGCTTCAAATCTGATATCTGAGTAGGAAGTAGCAAATAAAGCCTGCCAGGAGCGTCACTTTACAGTACCATGCCCTTTTATGACAACACTCAGGAGGCAGAGGCAGGAGGGTCTGACTCCAGGCCAACTTGAGCTCCAGGGCCAGACCTAGTCTCGAAGTAGAACGAGCAGCAGCGCTGCACCGCGTTGCCATAGACAGGACGAAGCGCCTTCCCAGGTCTCTGCCGCTCACCGTGGGCTCTTTCTGTCTGTGCTTCTCCTTTTTACATTTGGAGTGCACACATCTGCTGAGTACTAGGAATTTCAAGTGCTTGCTACTTAGTTTTATGTGTTCAGATATTTCTTACTTTTTAGTTGAACTTGTTATGAAACTATAAAGGAATGGCACCTGGCAGTGGCATTCTGTTAATGCCTTTCATTATCAAATTGTGGTGAGTTTTTTAATTTTAAAATTTAAAATGTTTGTGTGTGTATGAGAGAAAGAGAGAGAGAGAGTGAGTGAGTCTCTTGCCACTACAAATGAATGCCTATCTGACTTTATGTGGATCTCGTGTTTTGAACTTGGGCCAGCAGGCTTTGTAAGCAAGCACCTTTAACCACTAGGCCATCTACTGAGCCCCTTAAATTTCTTTTGTTTTTTTTTGGTTTTTCGAGGTAGGGTCTCACTCTAGCTCAGGCTGACCTGGAATTCACTCTGTAGTCTCAGGGTGGCCTCGAACTCTCAGCGATCCTCCTACCTCTGCCTCCCAAGTGCTGGGATTAAAGGCGTGCGCCACCACGCCCGGCCCTTAAATTTCTTTTGTAGAGGCAGAATGGTTCTGTAAAATTGATTTTTTTCTTACTGTGGTATATATTTTATTTAAAGTATACTTTTACCTAAAGATGAATAAACTGCATAAAATGATTTCTCTCAAGGGTGTATGTTCAAAGTGGAGTAAAGAGCATGAGCTTAATAGTGTGGTGGCTCACATCTGTCATTTTAGTACCAGGGATGCTGACGCAGGAGGATTGCCATGAATTTAATGGCAGCTTGGGCTACATTGAGATGCGATCTCAGCAACTCCCTCTTCTTACCTGCTCCCCACCAAAAACATTTCTAATGGATTTTTTTTTTTTTTATGTAAGGTCTCACTCTAGCCCAGGCTGACTAGAATTCACTACGTAGTCTCAGGCTGGCCTCAAACTCACAGTGATCCTCCTGCCTGTGCCTCCTGAGTGCTGGGATTAAAGTCACGAGCCAGCATGCCTGGCTTCTAAGGAAAAACTCGAGTTAACAAAGGTATTAATGTGAAAGATATTTTGTTACCTAGTAATGTGTTTTAGAAAGGTGGCTTTTTCAAATATAAAAATATATGCCTAAGACTTAATTATTCCAACAAAATCTAGGTACTTATTGATACTGTTAGTGGTCAGATTGTCTATAGAGTAGTATCGAAATGGATTAGGAACAAGGTAGCATTTTTATGTGGGTAGTGAGCTAGGGACAGGTTTCAGATGTCACTCTGCCTTGGCAGGACGAGGACTCCAGCCGACTCAGTTTCATCCAAGCTGGTTGTCAGCAGCAGCTTCCTGGCCCTCCCTCAGTATTTCATGGCTCTAGACCCCATGGGTGGACCTAGTTACCATGTGCAAGACCCATGGTTCTGTCCCAGCACTATCTCCTGCAAAGGTATATTTCTTAGTAATGCCACTGATATCTCAAACATACTTTAAGTATCACTGACAGAGTTTTCCAAAGTTCTGTTTTTCATCTGAAAAGTCCAATTTTATCATGGTTAGCCGTGTTGTTAACTATTCCTCTTGATGTGCATGGCTCCTTCAGTCATTATTTTTGGGAAATATCTGCTTAGTAGGCAGTAGTAATCCCAAGTGGAGTTAGGTACTCCTGAGCACAGCAGCCACGTCAGCTTGTAAACAGCAGATAGACTCATGGGTGCTTTTCTTTAAGACAGCCGCCGTGTGCAGGGACAGTTAAAAAGCATTACTGCTTTAGGGCCAGAGAGATGGTTTAGCAGTTAAAATGTTTGCCTGCGAAGCCTAAATCCAGGTTTGATTCCTCAGTACCCATGTAAGCCAGATGCATGTGGTGGCCACATGCATCTGGAGTTTGTTTGTACTGGCTAGAGACTCTGGCATGCCCATTCTCTCTCTCTCTCTCTCTCTCTCTCTCTCTCTCTCTCTCTCTATATATATATATATATATATATATATATATATATATATATCTGTCTCCCAAATAAATAAATAAAAATAAAATATATAAAAAAGAATTAACTGCCTTATCAAGAGCAAGCAAAACCAACATTGGAACTCTTTTTTAAATATAGGTAGTCCAGTTTGGTAGCATGGTGTGGATTTAAGATACTGTACCTACAACCTACAGTATTTGTTACTGTGGTATCTGATACTTTTACCTGTGACTGTTTTCCTATCATGTGCACAAATAGCTACACAGTGAAACAGTAGGAAAAGTCCTAGTATTTCTATGAAGATGATTTTGACTTCATTGTCCCTTTTTAAGGGCCTTTAGGATGTCTAGGGCCTATATATACCACCTTGAAAAATGAAGAAGATACTATTTAATTTTCCCTTGTCTTGGATAGTATGAACTCAGGCATTCTTTTATATTACTCATTTCATATTTGTGTAGCATTCTTTAAGATTATTATTATGAAAACTTTACATTCCTAACACTAGGCCTGTTTTGGAAAACTTGCACTAGCAACCTGCCTGGCTACTGAAATAGCTAGTAGAATCTAATTGGAATATCTTTTAATTTTATTATACTCACTGAGGATTAACTACTCCTTGTGTTCAAATCTGATTCCAAAGCCACTTATTCTTTTACCCTAGGCAAGTCACTTGCCCATCAATTACCCAAACAGATGATATTGCTGTAATTTTGACAATTTGTAATTTTGTAGATTTGGACCTGAGATAGACCTCCACAGCGGGGGGGCAATTGTTTTCTTCAGTCCATTTTAATTGTGGCCTTTATATAAAGAGAAATAGTATACATTCAGTCCCCTTCCCAAGGGATTCATTGCATTTTAGAAGTGGTATGTATCTGTATACTATACAGCCGTATCTGTCAATAAAGACCAAAAGTTCTGGTTGAGATTATAGGCATCAGTAGGATTCCAATGAAAACATCCCAGAGGGTATAACTTGTGTGGTTAGGCCATTTCATTTGTACTACAGATATGATGTTTGTTAGAACTGATGTATGACCTATGGCCACACATGAACCTGGCTGGGCTTTCTCAGAGGGTCTGGAGTAACCTGTAAACAGGCGCAGGTCCTTACGGAGCTAGAACTACTACTGAGACATGAACACCGACTTCCCATCCTGGTTCCACTGAGAAGCCTACAGTGTGACAGAGTTTTATTTGACTGTTGCCTCCATCAAATCAGATATTGTTCTCATTTTTAGATTTTCGTTAAGCCACAATTCAGCAAGAAGTTTAAGAAATCTTCACTGATTAACTTGGGAAAGTTGCCACATTTCTTCAGTATGTTTGTAGGAATCCTCTCAGTAATTTGAAGACATAGGCTATATAATGCAAGGAATGTACCAGGAAAACAGACCCTTGGAGTGCCTTGCTGCTTGCAGTTTCAGGAACGTGCTGCCATGCAGACCGAAGGGCAGAAGCAGTGGCTCAGGCCCACCTCTTCTTCCTTTTGTGAGTGAGCGCTCTCCTCCCTCCCTACTGTCGTCCTCCTTTCTCTCTTCCTTCCCCTCCTTGGTTTGTTGAATATATTTAATTTTGAGCGAGAGCTCTCAAATTTGTTAAATCATTTATATTCACTTATGTGCTTTCCAGCTTCATGGTTTTATTTTGTTTTTACTTCCTCTCCACTTATCTCTGTGCTGATGTAAGTATTCTTTCTTTGGGTGAGGGTGGAACAAATGTTTCTGTCATTTCCACAGGACTTTAGCAGGTGGCAATGTCAGTGTGTGCATGTAGTTCTGGCCCTTTAAGTGAAAGCATCTGTGGCCAGAGTCAAGCTTGGTGGTGGGTTCCAAATTCACCAACATAGTTCTGAAAGTTATCTTAGTCCACAGTCAAGCTTGGTGGCAAGTCCCTGACTCACTAAGATAGTTCCAAAAGTTATCCTAGTGGTCAGGTTTGTGTATTATAGATCTCATCTAAAATAATGTTTCAAGAAAATTATTCATGAGTGATAATGTATATGGTATTTCTGCTAAAAGATTGTAGAATTTTCAAACTAAATTATAAATTATATAAAGTACTTATGTAATGAGTTAGGTAGATATAATTAGAAGTGAAGCTTCTTTTTTAAACTTTTAAATTCATAGTTTTAACATGTATACAATGTATTCTGATCGTACTCTCCTCCTCTTACCTTCTCTTGTACCCTTCCCTAGTCTCCTTCCTCTTTCCAAATAGTCCTTCTACTTTGATGTCTTTGAATAAAAAGTCTGTATGGCCCCAAATCTAGCAAGGTCTGCAGAAGAATGAGATAAGTTTAATTGTGTATAGTTCTATATACTTGCACTTTCTCTTGACTAATCAGGTGGTCTTTTCCAAGGGAATGAGTGTTAAGAATCCCTGTGTTGGGGCTGGAGAGATGGCACAGTGGTCAAGGTACCTGCGAACCTTGGTGGCCCAGGTTCCATTCCCCAGTACCTACACAGAGCCAGAGGCACAAAGTGGTGCATGCATCTGGAGTACGCCTACAGCAGCAGGAGGCCCTGGCACATCCATTCTCTCTTAGTCTCTCTCTACCTGTTTCTGTCTTAATCAAATAAATAAGTAAATAATCCTGTTTGAGTTGTTACAAATGCTGTCATGGGTGGCAGTAAGGTGACTAATGGTGTGTCACGGGGGCTAGAATCAGCTGTGCCTGACTGCAGCGACTGTCTTTATTGCCTGCTGTGTGTGTCTACTTCAGGAGGGAAAGAGTTAACAGAAGACCCGTAAGAAACACCTCACTTGGGATCCAAGGTTGGTGCAATGAGCTCTGTCTGGAGCAGTGCCAGGTGCCCAGGAGTTAGTCCCTTCCCAAGGCCCCGGTCTGCAGTGGTTGCTTCAGGATGGTGACAGATCCTAGTTTTCATCACTTTCTCATTGCTGTGGTTTCCTTAAAGTGTCACTGTCCTTCAGGGTGAAGAACATGTGGCAACTGTATTGAACCAACAGGGAAGTTAGAAGATGAGCGTACACAAAGGGGAGCACGTTGCTTTAACAGTAATGAATGTTAGTTTATAAAAATGGTTTCGCTGCCATTTTAAACTATGCTTCATAATAAAAAAGTGAGGTTTTATCATCTGAAGACAGGTATTCCTGTGACAGTTGATATCTGTGAATCTAGGAGTTTACTTTAACTTGGATAGATCATAAGATTAGCTGACAAGAGTGAAAAACGTTAGAATAGCTTTTGTGCCTAATACTCTGAAATGTCTTGTTTTCTTTCACTCAATGCACTGGGGCTATAATGGTGAGAAAATGTACTAGTTGTCATCACTGCACAACGCATTATCCTAAAGGGAGAGCCTTAAACCTTTCTTACCTCATAATTGATGGGGGAATTTTAGGGTAGAAAACTGGTAAGCTGTGCTTTCTGGCTTCCATCTCCTGAGGTTACTGTTGAAATTCCTGTTGATATCTTTTTGATGTTTATGAAAACATAACGTGTGTATGTTGAACATATTTATGCAGTTGTTTGATATTGCTTGGATAGAAAAGGTGTGTGCTAAATAACAGTGTGAATCAGATGAGGCTTGACTGGCTGGAGGATTCCAGTAACTGGCCTGCGAAGTTGGTGGGAGGCCTCTGCTCTCCCCCATGTGGGCTTCTAGGTTGCCCAAGTCCCCTCATGTGCATGGCTTCCAGCAGAGCAAGCAGTCAGGAGCGATAGGGAAGGTAGAGAGGAAAGGAAAGAAGGAGACATAGCATTATTTCTGCTGCCAATCTGCAAGTCTGGAGCACTTTCAACAGGGAGGGATTGAACTTCCTTTGGGAGGGAGAGAGGCAAGGCAGGAAAGAACTAATGAACATAGTATTAAACATCTTTTCCATCCAGATTCAAACATGACCAAAGTTTATATTGATGAGTATAATGTGGTGTTATCTAACACCGAATTTAGAGTTACCTCTGTGATAAGCATGGGCTGTGAATGAAAGCCTTGTGGGTTCAGGGTATATGCTTTTTTTTTTTAATTTTGTTTTGTTTTTTGAGGCAGGGTCTCCCTTTATCCCAGGCTGACCTAGAATTCACTATGTCGTCTCAAGGTGGTCTTGAACTCACAGTGATTCTCCTACCTCTGCCTCCCAAGTGCATGTGCCATGGCACCCAGCAGTGTATGCTTTTGATAATAATAGTGCTTAACATTTGGAGCTCTTTTGAGTTGTATGTTGTGCATCTCAAATTCAAAAGATCACACCCAAATCAGCATTCCCTCTTCCTGTTTGTCACTGTTGCACTTTCTCTGCCTGCCCCTTTGATTGAGGCTGAGCCATCCTTTACACCTGCGCTACAAACAGGCTTCTGGAGAGGCTGGACAAGAGCCCTTTGTTCAGGGTTATTCTGCCCTTCCGAATGGCCTATTGTCCCAGCCTTGAATGCTTAGCTCCTGAACTGTTTAAGAATCCAAGATCTGTTCCTAACTTTAGCTTCCGTTTTTTTTTTTTTTTTTAACCTGACTTTGTGAATCTTCCTCAGTGAAAATGGAGGGAGAGTCAAGCAAGCGGAGATGTATTAAATGATCTCAGTATATATCCAAAGGGTTTTTTAAAATTGAAAAGTCAAGTACTATTTTTAGACCTAAATGAAGAGAGAGAGTTCTCTTAGATCTGATAGTTGAAAAGGAAAATGCATTACCAAGTATACTCCATTGTAGAGAAGCTCTTGAAGGAGAATAGGAAATAAAGAAGAAAAAGACAAGCTCTGATTGGATGAGGCAGAGAAGTTGAAGGTAACATCGACTTTCCCTTGGTCCACCCTGGATCTGCATTACGGAGCATGTGTATGTGTGCACGTGCATGCGGGTGTGCATGCGTGTTCATAGGTATCCCGTGGCAGAGGTCTTGGGAAGGATACATGCTCGTGTTTTCCAGCTGCTGAGTCGGTGAGCAGTAGCCCTTCAGTGCAGGGTCTGAGAGAAGAGCACCGCAGACCACTGGTGAGCTTGCTCTCCTTCCATAACAGGAGACCCAGGAGGAAGGGCGCAGTCTCACAGTCACCTTCACTGGGGGACAAAAGCAGAACCAAACAAAAAGCAGCTGATGGAAGGAATTTCTTTTAACTTACAGTTTCTAGGAAAAGTTTCCCCATGGTGGGGAAAGCATGGTAGAGCCAAAAGCTGGGTAGGAAGCAAGCAGCAGGAGTGAGCTGGCTGTGAACACCCACCGGGCTAGACAAAGACGCCTCAGGTCTCCCCTCAGCAACACGGCCCTTACTCCAGTAAGGCCCCACAGCTGCCACCAGCTGGGACAAATACTTGGAACACATGAACCTCTGAGGGACATGTCACTCAAACCAGCACAGTCAGGAGTGCCCTGTTGTGTCCACTGCAGTGTGAACCTTCTCACTATTTACTAGTCAATGTGGGTGACTTGTTGCAAGCTTGTTAATGAGTCTCCCGAGTCTGAGTCATCATCTCACTAAGTGTTGCTGGTTCAAGACATCTGGAGAGGCTTCTATAAGCTCCTTATGCTGCCTTTCTAGAAATCCAGCCTCCAGTTTTTCTTTGCCTTTTTAAAAACAAACAAACAAACAAACAAAGCTTTTTTGTTGACAGTCTCCCTCTCTCTCTCTCTCTCTCTCTATATATATATATATACACACACACACATATGCATATATATATATCAATATATATGTATATATGCTCCGGCCAGCGGGGGTTCAACAGAGGCCCGAGGGGAAGTTAACCTGAATGGGAGAAGGCAAACAGACACAAGAAGGAGACCAAGCCGAGCGTTTGGTCAAGGTCTCGATTTCTATTAGTACAGGAGGGTTTATATAGGGAGATCCGGGGAAGGAAGGCTAGTCATATAGCACGTAAGCAGAACCGGGAACTTGGAAGGTGAGGCCGCATGTAGCGCTTCTGGGAAGGTCCCAGGTGTGGTGTTCCGAGCACAGTGGGTCTTGGGATTTCCAGTAAGCGATTCAAGAACCAAGAAACAGAAACTTAACTTGCGACATGGCGGTTTCTGTCAACATGGCGGAGGTTTGGCTTATAGCTCCCAACATATATACACACAATATACCATGATCATAATCCCCTCTCACAACTCTCCCTTTTCCTCCTTCCCTCTCCTTACTCCACTAAATCCCTTCTTTACAATTAGTCTTTCTTCTATTTTGATGTCATCATTTTCCCTCCTCTTAAGCAGGTCTTGTGCAGGTAGTGTCAGTCACTGTGAGGTTTTGAATGCCATGGCCACTTTGTATCTGGAAGACAGCATTGTAAACACTTCTTCCCTTCCTTTTGCTCTTCATTCTTCATGCTACCTCTTGAACAATGATCCCTGAGCCTTGGAAGGTGTGACAGAGATGTCTCTCTTCCTGCTAAACACTCCACTGTCATTTCTTCTCAACACTTTCATGAGTTTTGAGTCACTCCAGTGGTCACCACCATCTTTTCTAACCAAAAGTGAGAGTGGCACTAATAAATATCTAGAGGGTAGTTTGGTGGACATAATATATCCAGTTATTCAGACAACAGTAGTAATATCCCACCTAGGGTTTATGACCTCTCCAGCCATAAATAGGCTTTTGATTAGCTTTTCAGTACCAGGTGTAAATTCTTCTCTTATGGGCAAGACATTCCAGGATAGGAACTGGTGTGGCATGTGTCCTTTAAGGGGTTTACACCATGGGAGGATGATTCATTCCCCTTGGTGCTGTTTTTCCAACATTTTCTAATCTTTATCATAAAGATTGAAATTGTTTCTTAATCTAATAAATTGATTGTTGAACTTAAGCAGCAAACACAGAAGAAATCTTAAATGGCTGGAGAAGAATGGTAATGTTTCCTTTTACTGAGTAAATTTTTCTAGAAATATTTAATAAACATCCTATAAGCTGTCTCTTATGTGGACATTTCTGTAATGAATGTGTGGACATTTCTGTAATGAACTAGTAGCAGCCTGACTCTATCATGAATATTTTAGTTCAGTAAATCTCACCATGGGGCTACAAGTTTCTACCCAAGTTCAGTGGGCCATGGAATATCTGGAGAGTGATTAGGAAACTGGAAATGTGTCATGGTGTTGAGTCATTTTGCAGTTACTAAGTTGAGCTGAGCACTGCAGTTAGAAATGTCTAAGCCAGAAAGTGTTGGAAATTTCTCTTATTTTACCAGGTCAAGTGCTGTTATTAGACACACTCACTCTGTGCTGTCATCAACAAGGAAGAAATAAACTGTTATTTTGTTTTTTTTTAAAGCTTTGTAGGAAGGCTGGAAAGATGGCCTAGCAGTTAAGGCTTTTGCTTGCAAAGCCAAAGGACCTTGGTTCGATTCTCCAGGACCCACATAAGTCAGATGCATAAGGTGGCACATGTGTCTGGAGTTCGTCTGCAGTGGCTGGAGGCCCTGGCATGTCCATCCCCCCCCCCACGCAACCCTGCCTCTTTCTCTTTCACTCTCTCAAATAAATAAATAAATAAGCATTTAAATCTTTTTTAAAAAGCTTTGTAGGCAGTATTTTATTTTATAGGCTGGTAATTACTTCTCTGTATATGCCCATTCATCATTCATACTTTTCATTTGAATGTTGACTTAATTTCAATCTTAGATTTTTATTCAGTGTCATTTTGATGAAGTAACTGACTCCATAGAGGTCATATTATTTGCTAAGCCTTAAAATTAAGGTTACAGCTGGGCATGGTGGCTCATGCCTTTAATCCCAGCACTTGGGAAGTATAGATAGGAGGATTGCCATGAGTTCAAGGCCACCCTGAGGATACATAGTAAATTCTAGGTCAGCCTGGACTAGAATGAGACCCTACCTCGAAAAACAAAACAAATCAAAAAATTTAAGGTCATATATCATAGCCAGAGCGGAATCACAACACTATCACAAATCCATGAAGCAATATTTGGTCCCCCCCCCCCCGGAAAACATTAGGAAATGATGTATATTCTCTACAATTTACTATAATTGTTTTGATTAGCATTAATTTTGTATGTAACTAAGATAATTTGACTTTAGGCCTCACTAAGCCCCATGAGACCTAAGAATATTTTTTTAATCAACAAGCATTCCTTTTCTCATTTCTCCATATTTGTGGCTCAGTGAAACTATAGTGGCTTGTCAGTAGTTAGCATAAAGCTTTATGCACCTCATTTGTAATCTTTTGAAGCCATGAATGACAACATTTTATAACATCGAAACGTGTTGGGCCTTCACAACCAGCGCTTTGCCTGTGTGTTGACGCTTGTTCACAAGGAGCGTCCCTGTGCTGGTCTGCAGTGATGGCCCCCCAGGTGTCAGAGGTCGGAGTTCTTCAGATGTTCAATATTTGCATAGACCTTATAGGCTGAATGTCCCTAAACCCCGAGATCTGAAATCCAAAGTCCAAAACATTTTCTTCAAAGGAATGGAAAAAGTATTTGATGGCTTTATCCTCAGGAATTAAGGGGAATGAACTGGCGAAATTGTGAAGCTAGCTCTGGTGGAAGAAGTGTGTTAGACTTTCCTGAGCCCTGGAATTCCTGTTTTCCCCTTTAGCAAACCTCTCCTATGAGTTAGCTTAGTGTCACCTTCCTGAGAGACTTATCCTGCCACAGAAGTCAGTCTCTTCCTCTTCTGCTCTCACACCATACTCTTGTACCGACAAGCCTCTTTAGGTAAAAGTATTACTTGTTTAGCTCACGACTGGATACTGATTTTGAGGTGAAAACTGTGTGATGTCCCTTTTAACTTCCCAGAGCCTGGATGAACCATAGGGAGCTCAGTAAATGCTTCTTAAATGAATGGACGAGTGGATGCTGCATGTGTGGTGTGTGCCTACAAGCCACAGGCCAAGCAGTATGTCCTCTCATTCTGGAACAAATGCCCAGTGTTGTAACTTGCTCAGACTTACTTTCAATATGATGTT
Organism: Dipus sagitta; assembly: GCA_036346955.1. Taxonomy (NCBI): domain Eukaryota; kingdom Metazoa; phylum Chordata; class Mammalia; order Rodentia; family Dipodidae; genus Dipus; species Dipus sagitta. Next base: position 62,073,849 of record CM070784.1, read on the forward strand.
TGCTGTTTTAACTGTTTAAATATTCTGGAATCCTTAGCTAATGCTGGGCCGGTTCATTCTTTAAAAAAATATTTTTATTTATTGAACAGATAGACAAAAAATGGGTGCACCAGGGCCTCCTGCCACTGCAAACAAACCCAAGACACATGCACCACTTTGTGCATCTGGCTTTAAATAGATGTTTGGAAATTGAACGCGAGCTGTCAGGTTTTGCAAGCAAGCATCTTTAGCCACTGATCCATTTCTCTAACCCTGGGCCAGTTTATTCTTACTTTACGTCATTCCATACATTTATTTGGAACCTGGATTGTACAGTTTTGTTGTAATGCTTCATTAATTAAATGTGTAACTTTATTTAAAACAAAAGATTTATGAAATTTAGGTTTTTTAAAATAAAAATAAACTTTTGTTTTTTGGGGGGTGACCTTTCATCTTAGTGCAACTTTGTTTAAAAATGAAGAAAATTAAATCTTGACTATCAGATGAGTGACTTTCAGAAGACCAGCTTCTGTACGGCTTCCAGAGGGAGGTCATGGCCGTGTTTATCTCAGGCATGGACTCTGGCTTCCGGCTCCTGCGTTCCTCTGCTGCCCTCTTTCCTCTAGTGGCCACCTTTCTCTGTTCATTAGGGTCTAGACACACAGGAGTATGACCTCTGAGAACACAATTATGGGGTTCTTGAACATCTAGACACACAGAAATGTGTGGACTGGGGACGTAGCTCAATAGGAGATCACTTGCTTAGCATGCCTGAGGCCCTGGGTTCAATCCCCAGTACTGCCTAAAATAAATAAAGAAGGGATTGAAATAGTCACAGTGGAGCTTTATTTTCTTTTGGGGCCAGCATTTAGATCTAATAAGAAAATGTATATTTTATGCAGTAGAGATTCATGAGAAAATTGTACATCAAAAGTCAGTATTCAGTTACTCTTTCCACGGCCTGCCTGCCAGTGCATGATGCTAGGCTGAGGCGGGAGATTCCCACATCCCTCATCTGGAAGGCTGCAGTGTGAAGCAACTTTTCTTGAATCATGGTGTCTATCAAGGTTTTACTTACTGTTAGGATTTGAACACTTTATGTTCTTCAGCATTGTACACAGAACAGTAGAATATGCTTTAATGGGTGTCCCAAGTGACTGACATCCTTTTCTTGTTTTTCTTTGGTGGGGGTAGAGTTTCTTGGATTTTTAAGTCCAGATGTGTAGACTAATAAACTTGGACCTTTCATTTATTTATTTTTGTTTATTTTTGAGAGCGACAAAGAGAGAGAGAGAGAGAGAATGAATGGGCGCACTAGGGTCTCCAGCCACTGCAAATGAACTTCAGATGCATGCGCCAATGCGCCACCTTGTGCATCTGGCTTACATGGGTACTGGAGAATCGAGCCTTGAACCAGGGTCCTTAGGCTTCATAAGCAAGCATTTAACTGCTAAGCCATCTCTCCAGCCCAATCTGGACCTTTTCCGAAGGAGTCTGCAAGTGCATACTTACTCATGCTTCCAAAAATGGCTGTGTGATTCCTCTTGAGACTATTTGTTCCCTCGTTTTCCACATGTAAGGCTTGAATGCTTTGTTTAGTAAGTGTCCTAATGTAAGAAATGTATTTCCAAGCCCCATGTCACTGAGCTTCCCGTGCGGTAGAGGACACAGTTATGGGCCTGGGTCTCCAAGCCCTCTTATCGTGCCATGGTCATTAACACCACTGCCCGTACTTCATGTGTGCTCATCTGCGTCAGTCTGTAGTCACTCTGAGTATCTGTGTAAGCACGGAGCTGGAGCAGGAGGCTGTTCCAAGTAAAGTAGTTTGGGAACTTCGAAGGGAACATTTAATTTGTATATGGTGGGGAAAAAAGAGCTAAAAGCCTGACACTCTTTGAACGGTCAAGGTGACGGTGGACTTCTGTTTGATGGCTGGAAGCCCCCACATTTCATCTCTCATGTTCACATATCAGTAGTACATGTGTTATAAATTGGCATCCTGAAGAAGGCAAGCGTGGAGAATAGGAGGAGCAGAAGTATTCATTCTCCACCTTTTTCACTTTTTTTTTTCTAATTTCTGGGGCAGCTTTTTAGATTTTTATGTTTTTACGTTGGTTAAGTTAAGATATAAGGTGTGCTTACGCCTTGCTTTTTGTAAGTCTCTTAATTTTACTAGGAATATTGAGTGTCAACTGCAAGTTCTGATTAATGTTAAATGTTTTCTTTGTAGTTGGAGATTGTATATAGTTTGACTTCAAGTCTTTGAAAGGCGTGAACTGTACTACCAAATCTGATTGGACTCCTTGTTCCTGTTTGCTTCTGCGTCAAGTCATAGCTCACTTCAGAGCAGCCGATCTTAATCTTCACTGTGTAACCTTGTTACAGATAGAGACTCCTGTGCCACTGCCCCACAGATCCTGACAACAGTGACTGTTCAATACATCAAACACCATAGAAGCCAGCATTTTTCTTGTTTTCCCTGAATGGAGATCTCCTCCTAAAATACCCAGAGTACTCAGTTACTCTTTCCATGGCTTGCCTGCCAGTGTGATGCTAGGTTGAGGAGGGACATTCCCACATTACTTGTCTGTAAGGACGCAGTGCTTTTAAAAGTTAGTGTGTATACAAATTTAAGTAAGTTTGGCCAGTAATTGTGTACTTCTGAGTTGACCTTGACCTTTCCATAGCTTTCAGTCTCATATCTTCAACTGTATGAACTCATTCTTCTCTATTGGTGTATTTCTAAGCTTTAGCAATGAGACAGAAAAATCTTTTGGGTAGAAATAAACATTGAAAAATTAGGGGGCTGGAGAGATGGCTTAGCGGTTAAGCGCTTGCCTGTGAAGCCTAAGGACCCTGGTTTGAGGCTCCATTCCCCAGGACCCACGTTAGCCAGATGCACAAGGGGGCGCACGCGTCTGGAGTTCGTTTGCAGTGGCTGGAGGCCCTGGCGCGCCCATTCTCTCTCTTTCTCCCTATCTTCCTCTTTCTCTCTCTGTCGCTCTCAAATAAATAAATAAAAATAAACAAAAAAAAACATTAAAAAAAAAGAAAAATTAGGATCCGCAGAAGTAAATGTACTTGTACATTGCAGTTAGGATAGCTTCATCTGGATGACTGTCTTTAAAACTGACACAAAGCTGGCTGTGGTGGCACACGCCTTTAATCCCAGCATTCAGGAGGAAGAGGTAGGAGGATTACTGTGAGTTCGAGGCCACTGTGAGACTATGTGGTGACTTCCAGGTCAGTATGGGCTAGAGTGAGACCTTACCTTGAATAAAACAAAACAAAACAAAACAAAACAAAACAAAACAAAACAAAACAAAACAAAACAGTGAAGTGAAACCCTACTTCAAACAATAACACCACCACCATCAACAAAAAAACCCAAAACCGCCCGGGTGTGGTGGCGCACGCCTTTAATCCCAGCACTCGGGAGGCTGAGGTAGGAGGATCACTGTGAGTTCGAGGCCACCCTGAGACTACATAGTGAATTCCAGGTCAGTCTGGGCTAGAGTGAGACTCTACCTCGAAAAACCAAAACAAACAAACAAACAAACAAACAAACAACAACAACAACAACAAATCTGACACATACTAGGTATGGTGGCACATGGTTTAATCCTCACACATCAGAGACCAAGGCAGCAGTCTGAGGCTAGCCTGGGTCATATAGAGAATTCTAAGCAAGTCTGAGCTACAAGGTGAGACCCTCCTCAAAAAAAAAAAAAAACAAAAGATGCTAGAGAGGTGGTTTAGCAGTTAAAGTGCTTGCCTGGGAAGCCTAAGGACCCAGATTCAATTCCCCAGTACCCATGTAAGCCAGATGCACAAGGTGGTGATGTGTCTGGAGTTCATGTGCAGTGGCTAGAAGCCCTGGCATGCCCATTTCTCTCTCCAATAAATAAATAAAATATTTTTTTTTTAAAAAAGAAAAGCAAAACAAAATCCTCACAAAACAAAAATCTTTGACACCTTTTAAGTGTAGGCACAGGTGTCTAGCTAGAGTGTATAGGCTCATATGTGTTGAATACTGCACACATCCAAGGAGAGCAGGCTGGAGTATCTCCTCATGCGTAGGGCAGAGCACCTACTTTGGACCCTGGAGGAGAATAGAGTCCAGATGACCTATCCAGTCACTTTATGTCCTGGCTTTGGGCTAGATAACTCCTGAGGTGAATGAATTGGGGTTCTGAAATGCCCCCCAGTTCTTTTTTTTTTACATAACTACTTCTATAGTCAAATGTATTGTTCCTCACAAAACACATTTGAGGTTCCTTAATCTTATCCAAATTATTTATTGTTCAGTAAAATTATAGATAGGTCTTAATGTTGAAAAAGGTTAGAACAACTTGGTTATACCACTGAATTATTTCTAATTATCCCTTTATGATTCTGTAATATAAAATATTATATTACCAGCCTACCATTGTTAAGCTTTTGCTTTATGTTTTCTTTTTTAAAAAATATTTTTATTTTTATTTATTTATTTGAGAGAGAGAGAGAGAAGGAAAGCGAAAAAGGCAGCTTGAGAATGGGCACTCAGGGCCTTCAGCCACTGCAAACAACCTCCAGACACACGCGCCCCCTTGTGCATCTGGTTTACATGGGTCCTGGGGAGTTGAACCTGGGTCCTTTGGTTTTGCAGGCAAATGCCTTAAAAGCCAAGCCATCTCTCCAGCTCTGCTTTATGTTTTGACAGGCCTGTGGCTTCCACCTCGTGACCACCTGCTGTTTCAGGCATCTTTTGCGGATGCCAGGTTACATGTTCATTGCCTCTCGGGCTCTTCTGGATGACATCAGGCTCTCTGCCTCCTTGGTCTTGGTGTACTGATGGCTTTGAGGAGGGTGGGTCAGGCACTTTGTAGAATATCCATCAGTTAGGATTTATCCAGTGTATTCCCATGACTGGGGTTTGGGTTTTGGGGAGAAAGACTGCAGGTCTGTACCATGTTTCCACGGGCAAGTGTGACCACCAGGTCTCACCACTAGTGGTGCTTAGTTTGAGCACATGGCAGGAGTAGTGCTGGTCAGATTTCTCCATGCGCCAGCACCCCGCCCCGTGCTTCACTGTGGGTATCACTCTGTGCAGCACCCCGCCCCGTGCTTCACTGTGGGTATCACTGTGTGCAGCTCATACATTTTCAGCATATGTATCTTCATTTAGTCCCATTATTTTTCCTTATTTCTTTTGTTGAGATGTCTTTGGCACATGGATTATTTATTAGTATGTTGTTTGGCTTCTAAGTATTTGAAGATTTTCCTGTTGGGTACCGCTGATTTGCTTTGCAACCCAGGATATAGCCTGCTTTGGTGACTGTTATTTTGGGCTCTTAGTCAGCACATTTAAATAGAGGGTCAGGTCAGTTATAGTCTGACCAGTGGTATATGGCTTACCTTTCTCATTGCTGTGAACAAACACCCAACCAGAATGAACATATGAAAAGAAAATGTCTTAAGAAACGCAACTTGACAGGACAAGATGCAACAAGAGAAAGTAAAGGTGTGACAGTAAACTGGGCTAAGAAAGTTGTGGCACACATCTTTAATCCCAGCACTCGGGAGGCAGAGGTAGGAGGATCACTGTGAATTCAAAGACACCCTGAGACTACATAGTGAATTCCAGGTCAGCCTGGGCTACAGCGAGACCCTACCTCAAAAAACTACAAAAAAGAAAGAAAGGAAGGAAGGAAGGAAAGAAGGAAGGGAGGGAGGGAGGGAAGAAGAAAGAAAGAAAGGAATAAAGAGGAAGGAAGGAAGGAAAAGAAAGAAGGAAAGTTAGTTGTTGCGTGTGGCTTGCGCAGCATTTTAACTCTGAGCTTCCTGGCAGCAGCAGTGGTGGTTTATGGTTGTTGATTTACAGTTACAGGTGTCTTTTGAGGAACTGTATTAGATGATGATTTGTTTTGAGAAAAAGAGTCATGTGTGGTGCCCAGGGAACCATCCTAGATGCCAACCCAAATGTATTTCAATAACACTTGACATTACTTTGATAATTTTAAAGAAATTCCCCAGCTTGTGAAGCCTCTTGGCAACTCGGCAGTATTGAACAGCGGTCACAGACTGTGTGTGACTGTTGGCTGCAAATGCAGCTGCATGCCGTGCTGCACAGGTGAGGAGGGCAGTGACATTTGAGAAAGAGGACAAGTTTGGCACTGAAGGTTAATCCTTGTCACCCCTCCACCCTGTTCTGCAGGCTGCCCCTGTGCTACGCTGAATAAATCATATTTTCAGCACTAATGGAAACAGGAAACAGCTCTAGAAGGTTGTCCGAGATTAGTGGTGTCAAGCTGCATTTGAGGGGTCTTAGAGCGCGCTGATGTTAGGGTAGAGAGCTTTGAGGACAGGGCTTACTTTTCAGCAGAAATATTTTCTAATGTCCATAGCCACTGCAAATAACTGGCAGACTCACACCGCTTTGTTTTATATCCAGTGTACATGGATGGTTTGAGAACTCAGGCTGGCAGGCTTTGCAAGCAAACACTTTTAACCACTGAGCAATCTTTCTAGTCCTAAAAGAGACTTTGATTTTTCAGATCAACAGAGAGAAGGGCGGGAAGAACTTTAAACAGGTTTTCTGGCACAAAACCACAGCACCTGCCAACTTGGTTCACTTTTTCATCTGTACAAAGATAAGTCCAAGAGCCTTCACTAGCATACCATTTGCTTGATGATAGCTGTCAGAGTGGTGAATGAGGGTATTAAAATGACTAACCCTAAGCAGGGCGTGGTGGCGCACGCTTTTAATCCCAGCAATCAGGGGGTAGAGGTAGGAGGATCACCATGAGTTCAAGGCCACCCTGAGACTACATAGTGAACTCCAGGTCAGCCTGAGCTAGAGTGAGACCCTACCTCAAAAAAAAAAAAAAATTACTAACCTTGAGACCACTCATGACTCTACGTGCAGCAGACAGTACTGTCTGGTAGCAGCATACACTTTATAGAAAGTTTACTGTTTGTGAGTATCTCATCTTCTGTCACCCAACTAGTTAAGTTACAATTTTTCAGTTGTTGGTCCATTTTGCACTGATAGAAAGATGAACATTCTTCATGTTTATAAGATAAACTTACCCAAGACGTGGCTTAAATATTGTATACTATCATCTAATAATAAGATATTTATGATTTAGTAATAAAAGCACACTGTTTCTCTTTTAAAAGGCTTAAAAGTTTCCTTGTGTGTAGGGGAGGTGAGATAGGGTCTCTGTACTCCAGGATGGCTTTGAACTCGTGCCTCAGCCTCCTGAGTGCTAGATTACAGGCATGTGCTTCCATATGTTCAGCTTTTTTTTTTTTAAATTTCAGTAGAGCTTACTAGAGTTTTGGGGGTGATTAACTTTACTCTTTTTTGCAAGCAGGTGTCTTTAACCACTTAGCCATCTTTTCAACCCAAACTTTACTCTGTTTTTGAGATTTTTGGTAAGACTTTTAAGAAATTACCTTTTCTGTCTGTTTTCTGAGCCCTCAAGACCTTTCTCTATCACTAAGTATGGGCATGGCCACACCCACATACAGATGTTGAGGTACAGAAAAGCATGCCAGGGCATTCATGTCTCACCCTTAATGACCAAAACATTTAAAACAAAACATTAGTAAATGAAGAAAAATCATAACTGTAACTCTAGCTTACCTTAATCATGTAGAATGACTTTTGGGTCATAAGGGACATTCTGAGTAAGAATGACAGGATTCACTGAACTCTGTTAGCATATTTGGTGCTAATTAAAGATCAGAAACGCATTGTGTTTTCTTTCTGTTGCAGTGGAATTTCCCAAGCCTCCAGGAGCAGTTTTTCCAATGTGTTCTGGCCTGGCGCACACTCAGCCACAGGCTTTGGGAAGAGGCAATTAGCTGCTTGATTCAAACTGGGAGATCTGCTATTGAGATGTGAATTATCCAGATTAGCTGTCTTTTCCATTTAAAATTCAGCTAACTTTCACTGCCTTCTTTGATTGTCTATAGAGCTCTTAATGGTCCAGTAAGACTTTGTACTGTATGCAAATTTGAGGAAAACTAGGCTTTGGGCCATCAAAAACTGACAAATACCACATTAAACCCATGCATAAATGAGTAGCAGCGCATATCATAGATCATTTCCTGTTGCTGTAGCTAAATACTGCACATCAGGTAATTACAAAGAGCACAGGTTCATGCAGCGCACAGTTCTGGGTCTGGCGAGAGCCTTCTTGCTTTTAGAGCCCCTGGAGGATGCTGTGTAGGGCAGCACAGGGGGAGATGATGGACAAGCCTTCTAGTTTCATTTCTCTTCCTCTTCAAAGAAACTGATAACATCAGGAAGGTTGCTCCATGTGACCTAATCTATCCTAATTACCTGGCAAAGGCTCCCATGTCCAAGTACCATTGACATAGAACTTTGGGGATTCAGTTTCCAACCCAAGCACCCTGGGAGACAAACCTGCCTGGTGATACCTGTCTGTTATCCCAGCTGAGGCTTGAGGGTCAGAGCTTCAAGACCTGCCTAGAAAAGAAAATGAAAAAGGAAAGAGGAGACTCCCATGTTGTAGCAGAAGGATTTAATCTTTTCTTTCACGCCTCACCCAGCATTGTCCCTCTTCCCTCACTGTTCAGTTGGGTTGTTTAGGTACATGTCCTCCAGTGCTAGGGGGAGACGCTGCAGGAGCTGCTCTGCTGTGGGGAGAGATGTGAGGGGGAGCGCGGTGGCCCTGGCTGCCAGGGGCCTCGTGGGCTTTTGGCCCCCACCCCTTTCTGTCCACTAAGACAATGACTTATTTTGACTATGTTGCAGAACTGGTAAACATTTTTGTGTAGATTTCTGAATTAAAAACAAACAAACTGCATTACCGTTTCTTGGAGTAGCAGCATAATCATTTCAGTAAAGTGTTAGCACAAGTATTGCCTGTATGTGTGTGAACACACACACCAGCGTCTCTTGCCACTATCAATGAACACTCGTCTGGATTTCTGTTGATGAGTGGAGAATTGATCCTGTGTCAGTAGGCTTTGTAAGCAAGCAAGCACCTTTAACCTCTGAGCCACCTCCCAGCCCCACATTTTATTTTTGGGTTTAATTTTTTGCAGTTCTTTATATAGTCTAGATGGTAACTCCCCATCTAACATAGAACTGGCAAAGATTTTCTCCCGTTCCATAGGCTGTCTGTTCACTCTGCATGTTGTATTTAAGGATCATGTTAATGAACAGTTGGTATTCGTCAACCTAAGGGCTAACTACTGGTAAAGCAGATAACAAAACATCAGAGAAGAGCTGATGTGAACTTTGCAAATAAAACTTAAAATATAGAGCAAACATTATGTAAAATAGCAAAATTTAATTGAAAATATATCAATCCATGTGTTCATGACTTTAGTTAATATAATTAACCACAAGTCATGAAAAGAAAAATACCTCCATTTGTCTATAACTTAAAAAATTATTTTTATTTTATTTATTTATTTGAGAGTGGCAGAGAGAAAAAGGCAGGTATATACATATGTATGTATATATATGTGTGTGTGTATGTGTGTGTGTGTATGTATGTGTGTGTGTATATATATATATATATACACACACACACACACACAGAGAGAGAGAGAGAGAATGGGCATACCAGAGCCTCCAGCCACTGCAAATGAACTCCAGATGCGTGCGCCTCCTTGTGTATCTGGCTAATGTGGGTCCTGGGGAATTGAGCCTCAAACCGGGGTCCTTAGGCTTCACAGGCAAGCGCTTAACTGCTGAGCCATCTCTCCAGCCCGTCTATAACTTTTTAAAAATAATTTTGCTTTTAATTATATGGGAAGTCTTTGTTTGTTTTTGAGGTAGGGTCTTGCTCTAGCCCAGGCAGACCTGGAATTCACTATGTAGTCTCAGGTGGCCTCAAACTCATGGTGATCCTCCTACCTCTGCCTCCTGAGTACTAGAATTAAAGGTGTGCAGCACCACATCTAATTTAAGTAGTACTTTTGTTTTGAACCATTTCACTAATAATCTTATTCTAAATATTCATTGATTTGCATGTGAATTTTTTCAAGTAGAATGAAGATTTACTTTTGTTGGTTTCTTACTACTTTTTATTTACTTGTATGTAAGCCTAGAGGGAGATAGTATGGGTGCACCAGGGCCTCTTGCCACCCCAGATGACTCCAAATGCATGTGTCACTTTGTGCATTTTGCTATACATGGGAACTTGGCAATGTAACCTGGGTCATCAGGCTTTGCAAGCAAATGCATTTAACTGCTGATCCATCTCTCTATCCCTTGTTTTTTTTTTGTGTGTGTATGCATATGTATGGCATGTGTGTTCATATGTGTATGAGTGCATGTAAGTGTGGGTGTACATGCATTTGTCAGGGTGGGGTCCTGAGGATAATCTTGACCATAACAGACTTGCTCTTCTTTTTTTGAGGCAGGGTCCTTCACTGCAACTCACTGGACTGCTGGCTGACCAGCAAACTCCAAGGATCCTCTGTCTCAGTCTCCCCCTTGCTGGCATTACAATGTACACTGCCATGTCCAGTTTTTTCCATGTGGGCACTGGGGATTGAACTCAGGGGCTCAAACTTGTGAGACAAGCACAGTATCGGCTGAGTATATCTGTCTTCCCAGCCCCCACTTGCTCACTTGCAATATATATTTGGAATAAGGCTGTTTCACAAAACACTAAAGCTGGATTTCTTAAATTTTATTTTTATTTATTTGACAGAGAAAGGGGGAGGGAGAGAGAGAGAATGAGCACGCCAGGACCTCCAGCCATTGTAAATGAACTCCAGTCGCGTGCACCCCCTTGTTCATCTGGCTAATGTGGGTTCTGGGGAATCGAACCTGGGTCCTTTGGCTTTGCAGGCAAATGCCTTAACCACTAAGCCCTAAACCTGGACTTTGGTTAGCACATCCCAACACTCATTTCTTTTTTGTGTCTTTAAACATTGTGGTTTTTTATTAATAGAAGCTTGTAGTCAATGTTTTTCTAAGTATTCTGTGGTTATGTAGGAAATGTGACTCATCTTGAATTAATAAAACCTTTAAGATACTTTAGAAAGAAACAATTTTCACCAAAAATACTGATTCTGATAGTGGTCATAATCATACAATGTACTTAAAAGAATTGTAAAATTATAAACTTTAGTATGCATGCTTTGCTATAATAATAATGAAAAATTTAGTCAGGTTTATAGGCAACAAGCCTGTAATCTTCTTAGTATTTGGGAGGTTGAGGTAGGCTGATTTAAGGCCTCAACTACCTATCTCAAATATCTCAAAAAAATTTTGAGGACTGGAGAAATGGCTTAGCAGTTAAAGATGCTTGCTTGCAAAACCTGCTGGCCCAGGTTTGATTCCCCAGCATCCATGTAAAGCTGAATGCACAAAAGTGGGGTGTGCATCTGGAGTTGATTTGCAGAGGCAGAAGGCCTCGACATGTCCTTTTTCTCTGTCTCTATTTCTGTCTGAAATAAGGAAAATATTGGGCTGGAAAGGTGGCTCAGCAGTTAAGGTGCTTGCCTGCAAAGCCTAACAACTCAGGTTTGATTCTCCAGTACCCATGTAAAGCCAGATACACAAAGTGGCACGTGTGTCTGGAGTTAATTTGCAGCAGTTAGAGGCCCTAGCATGCCCATTCTCTCACTTTTTCTGTTTCTGCTTGCAAATAAATAATACAAAATATATTTTTTTAAATAGGGGAAACATTTTTAAAAAATTGACTGGAAAGCTAGAATTGACAGAAGATTTAGAACATAATGAAAATATATTTGTACTTTTGATCTCAGTTTTTAATGCTCATGTACATAGTTTTACATTTAAAATAACTTTTTGGAGGGTTCTAGCAGCCAAACCTGTAAACCCTGCTGTTTGGGAGGCTATATCAAGAGGATCACAAATTCCAGGACTGCTTGGGCTGCAGAGCTGTTTGAGGCCAGCCTGAGCAGCTTGGCAAGATCCTGTCTCATAATCAAAAGGGACAAGGGGTTGAGGATGTAGCTCAGTCATAGAATGTTTGCCTACCATGCACGAGGCCCTAGGTTCCATCCCTAGTACTGCTAAAAGAACAAACAATTTTTTTAAACCTTGTGGAGTTTAAAAAAATATTTAAAGTAAACTTGCTTTCAACTTGTATTTTACACAGCTTTAATCCACAATAAATCACTACAGTGATAATTACAAGTATAATGAAAGTTTATCACTTGAAGCTCATTATTTTAACTTGTTTTACATTTGGGTAAAATAAAAATGAATGTTAGTTTGTTTATTTCTAGCAAAGCAAAGTCTATATTAATGTATTTTGAATTTCATGTGGTATAATTATTATTTAGTGAGATTAAATTTAATGAGTAGTTTTATACAAAAGTCACAATAATTATGAACAAGGTAAAATTATTTTGACTTGGTTCTTTGCCCAAGAAACTGGTGACATAGTAGGTAGTATAAGCTTCCTTCATGCCTATTGCTGTCAGGTTTGCATTGCTTGTAGAAATCACCCAAACACTGGAAAGGGGGAGCTGGCTATAACACCCATAAGCCCCCCCCCCCCCACAATACGCTCCCTCCAAGAGGCTTTAATTCCCAAATCTCCATCAGCTGGGAACCTAGCATTCAAAACACCTAAGTTTATGGGGGACATCTAAATCAAACCACCACATTCCACCCCTGGCCCCCATAAACTGATATCCATACATATATAAAATACAATGCATTCAGTCCAACTTTAAATGTCCCCATAGTTTTTTATCAATTCCAATGATGTTCATACATCCCCATAGCCTAAGGTCTTTTAACTGAGCCATAATACCAAAATTCCCCCCCCCCCCCGCCAACCCATAATGGCACACAATAAATATTCACACTGCAAAAGATGGCATTGGGCATAGCAAAGAAACATTCAGCCAATACAAGATTTAAAACAACCAGAGCAAACATCAAACTCTGTAGTTTCAAGTCCAATAACTCTAGCCATTGACAAATCTCCAAGTCTGATAATTCTAACCAGCAATGTCTCTGGCATTCCAATTCTACCCCTGCAGCTACTCACAGTCCTGGAAAACTTCATCAGAGCCGGCAGCTCTCTTTGGCAGCCATCTCATGGTCTTGGCATCTCCACTGGGTCTCCACTGCAATCCACGGCTCATCCTCATAGCCCCATTGGGTCTCCATGCAGTCATCCAGCAAACCTGCTTCACACTGCCCAAGGCCATTTCCAAAACACAAGACCATGTTACAAACTCAATGACCCTCTCTTTCCTGCATTTCTTATACTCCACAATACCAGGTAGGGCACCAGTTTGTTAATCCAGGGGGAATAAAGCAGAATTTGAAGAACAGGACACTCCTTGAGCACTCAGCCCCTTCAAGAGAGTCTACATTCTTCCTCTTGCCCCAGTGCAGATCAGCTGGCCCAATCTGAAAGGTTGTAATCTCCCAAACAATTTGCAAATGAATGGGCAGCAGTTTAGCCCCAAAGATTGCATTTTTCATTTCCATCTGCTCACACCAATTCATTTCTGCGCAGAGCAACCCTGCACAACTTCTCAGAACATAGGCATAAAACAGCAAGCTTCCCACACAAACTGCCAGCCCAGTCCAGACAAAGCTCTTTCTCACCCTCATAAGCCAAACCTCACAGTCCATAATTCTTAGTGTATTCAGGCCTTTCAACTCTGACCAGAATAGTCCATCAAGCTGTACTTACAGCACTGCAAGGTGTCTCTTAGGTCAAGGTTTCAAATCCTTCAACATTCCTCTTGAAAATCAGCCCCAAAAGGCCAAAGCCACATAGTCAGGTGTCTAGCAGCAATCCCACTCCTCGGTACCACTTTATTGTTGAAGTCAGGTTTGCATTGCTGGTAGAAATCACCCAACCAAGAGCAGCTTGTGGGAGAAAGAGGTTTATTTTGGCTTATAGGCTCGAAGGGAAGCTCCACAATGGCAGGGGAAAACGATGGCATGAGCAGAGAGTAGACATCACCCCTTGGCCAACATAAGGTAGAGAATAGCAGCAGGAGAACGTGCCAAACACTGGAAAGGAGGAGCTGGCTATAACGCCCATAAGCCCGCCCCCAACAATACACTGCCTTCAGGAGGTGTTAATTCCCAAATCTCTATCAGCTGGGAACCTAGCATTCAGAACACTTAAATCAAACCACCATAATGCCTTAAAATACCAAATACCCTTTTTTGTCATTCTGCCATCAGGGATTAAAGCGAGTTCATTTTCTTAGAATATGTGCTATGCTCTGTAGCAAAAACTATTTCATTTTTATTCTATTGAATGAGAGAATGTGATGATTAATTTCTGGCTTTCAACTTGACAGGATTTAGGATCACTATGGGAACAAATCTCTGGTCATGTCTGTGTGGTATTTTCTAGATTAGATTACTTGAGGTGGAAGGACCCACCCTAACTTTTTTGGGCACCATCCTGTGGATGGGGTTCCTGGACTGTGAAATGGAGGAAGTGAGCTGAGGTTTCAGCCTCTGCCCATGTGATGATGTGACGCTGGTTTCTTGCCCTGCTGTGCTTTCCCCACCATGACAACTCTGCTTTCTGCATCGGCAAGCCCAAATGCACCTTTGCCCTAAGTTGCTTCTGGTCAGAGATCTTGTCTAGCAACGAGAAAGTAATAGATACAGACAGAAATATTGTGCCTTCAACTTTTAAAAAGGTAATTAGTATTGTTTAGCTTTCATATTGTGGGTTTGAAAGCATCAATTTGCTAATGACTTTGGTTCATCTTCCATAAGTACAAGTATAGAAAAATGGAGGAAGCTGGGCGTGGTGGCGCATGTCTTTGATCCCAGCACTCAAGGGGCAGAGGTAGGAGGATCACTGAGAGTTCAAGGCCACTCTGAGACTCCATAGTGTAGGGCACAGTTGCAATGAACTGGAGTTCTCATGAGTCACTTGAAACATAAATTAGGATACTAATTCTGTAAGTATTTAGAGGAATAAAAGCTAAAAGCTATATTAATTCCCAGATTCCTTTAGACAAAAGAATGCTTTGGGGCAATGTGAAAACATATTTTAATGCCTATTTATGTCCAATCAATGTTTTCTTGAGTCATATGACAGTTAAAACTGTCTAAGTGCAAAATCGTTGGCAGAGACGCCGGGGAGATGGCTCAGGGATTACAAACAGTGCACAAGCATGAGTTCCTGCTAGGGCCTGGGACCACCCAAGTTCAGTTTCCCAGCATCCAGGTAAACATGGCCCCTCATGTCTGTAACTGTGTCTGGAGCCGGGTATCAGAGAGTCCCTGGGCTTGCTGATTGAAAAAGGAATGTTCGAACAGCAGTTCTGGGATGAGTGAGAGATTCTTGAACAGGTGGATGTGTACACATCTGTACACATAGATGCATACAGTACACACACATCATCTCACATGCCACACATACTACACACATGTGTGCACCAAAACCAGCTCAGTGGCAGAAATTCTAAAATGTTCTCCCCTTGCCTAACTATAATTGCATAAAGTACAAGGTCCGCATCTTCAAAAAAAGTTGATCACCTGACTAAGGAGGCTGACATTGAAGAGGTCATCACAGGTGTGTGTAGCACACATTGTCATAGAATATTGCCTGGCACTTTGGGATGATTTCACAGGGGAGTTAACAAGGATGTGGAGTTCAAGGACAGCTGTACTGAGGAAGTCGTTTTTAAGAGGTGACTGCAAAAATGTTCAGAAGTTAGTAGGACTAAGAGCTAAGAGGGGTTTTTGGGCAAGAGGATTGCCTGTAGGGTAGTGTGAACAGCATCCATAAGGCATGGGGTGTGAGAGGAGAGCTCAGAAGAGGTTCATATAGATATAGACTAGATGAGGGAGTATTGCAGGACTGGAATCTACAAATATTGATAGAAGTTAGAATATGCAATGTGCATAAAGTTGTGTGGAATATTTTAAACATTGAAATGTAAAGAAAGTAATAAAAACAAGCAAGTGTCCAACACTTAGATTTTTGTATTTAGAGGACATGTAAATATCCCGAGTCCTACTGGGTGGGAAGGAAATGAAATTGGCTGTTGGGACAGGTGCTTAGTTGAGAGAGGAAAATGCAGAGAAAAGTAGTGATTTAAGAGTGATTTAGAGATACAATGGTCAAGACATGGTAACTGAGAAAAAAAGTAGCCCCATATTTCTTCCTGGCATTCCCGAGTAAGACTGGAAATAATTGTTGGTATTCTCCAGTGGCCAAATGGAGATCCATTTTAGGATCAAAATGCTCAGTCTAACAAGGTCATTAAAAATGTGACATAATCTAACCTACGAATTGGCAATTCTTAAACTTTTGCATACTAAGATTGAACAAACATAGTTTTTAAAAGTTGATTTTTAAAAATATTTTTATTTATTTATTTTTAACTTATTTACAAGAGACAGAGAGAGAGAGAGAGAGAGAGAGAGAGAGAGTGAGCGAGCAGATAGACAAAGAGAATGGGTGCACCAGGGCCTCTAGCCACTGCAAAGGAACTCCAGACAATGTGTCATTTTGTGTATCTGGCTTTATGTGGGCAATGGGTAATTGAACTCTGGTCTTTAGGCTTTACAGGCAAGCACCTTAACTGCTGAGACACATTTCTGGCCAACAAGTTGATCTTTATATCAGATAAAGGAGCTGCAAATAAAGGTGGGTGCTACAGTGTTTGGATTGGCTTGGAATTGGAGTTATTGACCACTTATGTGGTAGATACACCCACTTGGAAGAAAGTCAGTCTAGAGCCAGATTTTGCTTGCTTTCTTGCTTTTTTTTTTTCTTTTTGTTTAAAGAGGGTCTCATGTATCCCAGGCTAACCCTGAACTCAAACTTTAGATCCTCATGCCTCTACCTCCAGAGTGCTGAAATTACATGACAACTCCATTAAGCCTGATTTATGAGGTACAAGGAGTAGAACCCAGGTCTCTGAACATGCTATAAGCACTATACCGAGCTAGCTATGTCACCAGCCCAAGCCCAGCTTCTTCACCCATGGGGGTCTTGTAGCTGCTGATAGTTCTAGACAAATAAGGAAAGAACAGTTTATATCTCCTTTTTCCTTATTTTTTAAGTGATTGCATGTGCCTGACATGCTCTTAAATAATATGATATATGAACAGCTGATGATTATACAAATATAAGCTGCTATGATGAAAAACAGAGTTACTCTTAATCCTCCATGGAGGAAAATGTGCTTCCCTACCTTGGATACATGTTCAGATTAAATGGGAGAATTCTAAAGAGACTTATGAGAAGTAATTTTTTTTTGACAGAAAAATGCTGGGTGAGCACATGGTGGGAATTGTAAAAAAAAAAAAAAAAAAAAAAGTAATTTCTAACCCTGGAAACCCTTCTTGGCCTATACAGGAAATAAATTTCTTCACGCAGCCTGCACATCAGTGAAAACCAGGAAGATTGATGCTGGGAACAGTGGGTGTGTTTGTTAGCCCTGCAACTTCCTGATGTTAGAGGCATGAGTAGGATGGTTATATATAGTACATGCTATCTTTTGGGCAGATAGAAACCATTTCTCTCCCTGTATGCAGACAATGCACTTTCCCTTCTATTCAGTTTTTTTTTTCGTTTGCTGAGCCAAAGCGTTTCAGGCAACTTTCGTTGGTGTTGTGTGGCATGCAGCATGTGCTGTGTTGCATGGCATGGTTGCATGTGCCGTGCATAATGCCCATGTTGTGTGCTCAGACCAAGGCTACAGTAATGTCATGCATGGGCATTTGATTTAAAAAATTTTTTTTGAGGTAGGGTTTCGCTCTAGCCCAGGCTGATCTGGAATTCACTATGTCGTGTCAGGGTGGCCTCGAACTCATGGTGATCCTCCCACCTCTGCCTCCCGAGTGCTGGAATTAAAGGCGTGTGCCACCATGTCTGGCTGATTTTTAAATTTTTAATCACTGTGTGTCCAGAACCCTTTTACTATTTCAAAATGGTTTGTCAGCCTCATCGGCAGCTTCAAGACCTCATGGGTGAAGAAGCTGGGCTTGGGCTGGTGACATAGCTAGCTCAGTATAGTGCTTATAGCATGTTCAGAGACCTGGGTTCTACTCCTTGTACCTCATAAATCAGGCTTAATGGAGTTTGCCTGTAATTTTAGTACTCTGGAGGTAGAGGCATGAGGATCCAAAGTTTGAATTCAGGGCTAGCCTGGGATACGTGAAACCCTGTCTTAAAAAAAAGAAAAACAAAACAAAATAAAATCTGGCTCTAGGCTGACTTTCTTCTGGGTGGGTGTATCTACCACATAAGTGGTCAGTAAATATTTGATGAGTGAGAAAATGAATTACTGCAAAAAGTTTGTTTTTAGAGAGAAAGTTTATAGAAGGAGAAAAAAAATGTATAGTGCTATTGATCTGAATTTAGCTTTGGACTGTCCTCACATTTGCAATCTCAAATGGAAACAATATCTTCAATGGCACTGGAATAGGCAGGCCCTTCCACAGCTGATGATGTGTCCAGCCTAAAACTACAGTCAGAATTGCACGTGACCTTCCTAAGCTGCATATATGTAACTGTGGGGGTGTAGCGAACAGAAGATAGACTGAGGGTACACTAGGATGGGTTGGGTCCACTCAGGTGACAGAGCTGTTCTTCCTTGGACAGCCAGTGCTGACCCTGTTAGCCACGGACACTCGGGGCAGGTTAATGACATTGTTCACCGAGCTCAGCAGCCTCCATGCTGGAGAGCCTGTCGGAAAGCTCCACGGGACTCAGTTCATCGTTGTTTTGTCGTGTGGTTGCATGTCTTTACTATAGGCAGCTTTAAAGATTTATTTTTGTTTATTTATGAAAGAGAGAGAGAGAGAGAGAGAGAAAGGGGGGGGGGAGAGAATGGGCAAACCAGGGCCTCTAGCCACTGCAAACGAACTCCTGACACATTTGCCACCATGTGCATCTGGCTTATGTGGGACCTGGAAATCGAACCTGGGTCCTTAAGCTTCACAGGCATATGCCTTAACCTCTAAGCCATCTCTCCAGCCCTATAGGCAGCTTTAAAAGAACACAGTAAAACATTCTTTCATCTTCATTGCAGATATTACCACAAAATCATATTTTAAGTATTATATATCTAAAAGTAAATTTGAATGCCATCCTTCAAATAGCACTATTTATGATATTAAAGGTCAGGGAAGAAAATGGGTGTAAGAATAAGTGCCAGACACTAAAAATTCCAGACATCAAAATTGAAAAAGCACCAAATAAATACATTCTTACAGTAAACATTTAAATTGTGTTTAAAAGTATTCTTCACACCCTTTCTTTGAGCAGCTGCTGAGGTGTATTTGATTAAATATCTTAATGGCCAAATTTTACTAGCACTTTTCAGTTATGCACTCAAGGTTAGCAGAGCCCCAGGCACTTAGGAAAGTGATGAATTGACTCAAGACCTCCAGGGAGGAAAAACATCTCTCCCTCAGCAGCCACAGACAGGTGGGTGGGGGGGTGTCTTTCAGCTGCTTAGTGCTTTGAGGGAAGTCATGCTGGGAATGACTGGTCAGAGCTGTGAGGGAGGCAGTGCTGGGATGACTGGTCAGGGCTGTGAGGGAGGCAGTGCTGGGATGACTGGTCAGGGCTGTGAGGGAGGCAGTGCTGGGATGACTGGTCAGAGCTGTGAGGGAGGCAGTGCTGGGATGACTGGTCAGATCTGTGAGGGAGGCAGTGCTGGGATGACTGGTCAGGGCTGTGAGGGAGGCAGTGCTGGGATGACTGGTCAGAGCTGTGAGGGAGGCAGTGCTGGGATGACTGGTCAGGGCTGTGAGGGAGGCAGTGCTGGGATGACTGGTCAGGGCTGTGAGGGAGGCAGTGCTGGTATGACTGGTCAGGGCTGTGAGGGAGGCAGTGCTGGGATGACTGGTCAGGGCTGTGAGGGAGGCAGTGCTGGGATGACTGGTCAGAGCTGTGAGGGAGGCAGTGCTGGGATGACTGGTCAGGGCTGTGAGGGAGGCAGTGCTGGGATGACTGGTCAGAGCTGTGAGGGAGGCAGTGCTGGGATGACTGGTCAGGGCTGTGAGGAAGACACTGCTGGGATGACTGGTCAGGGCTGTGAGGGAGGCAGTGCTGGGATGACTGGTCAGGGCTGTGAGGGAGGCAGTGTTGGGATGACTGGTCAGAGCTGTGAGGGAGGCAGTGCTGGGATGACTGGTCAGGGCTGTGAGGGAGGCAGTGCTGGGATGACTGGTCAGAGCTGTGAGGGAGGCAGTGCTGGGATGACTGGTCAGGGCTGTGAGGGAGGCAGTGCTGGGATGACTGGTCAGGGCTGTGAGGGAGGCAGTGCTGGGATGACTGGTCAGAGCTGTGAGGGAGGCAGTGCTGGGATGACTGGTCAGGGCTGTGAGGAAGACACTGCTGGGATGACTGGTCAGGGCTGTGAGGGAGGCAGTGCTGGGATGACTGGTCAGGGCTGTGAGGAAGACACTGCTGGGATGACTGGTCAGGGCTGTGAGGGAGGCAGTGCTGGGATGACTGGTCAGGGCTGTGAGGGAGGCAGTGCTGGGATGACTGGTCAGAGCTGTGAGGGAGGCAGTGCTGGGATGACTGGTCAGAGCTGTGAGGGAGGCAGTGTTGGGATGACTGGTCAGGGCTGTGAGGGAGGCAGTGCTGGGATGACTGGTCAGAGCTGTGAGGGAGGCAGTGCTGGGAAGACTGGTCAGGGCTGTGAGGGAGGCAGTGCTGGGATGACTGGTCAGAGCTGTGAGGGAGGCAGTGCTGGGATGACTGGTCAGATCTGTGAGGGAGGCAGTGCTGGGATGACTGGTTAGGGCTATGAGGGAGGCAGTGTTGGGGAAGACCCTTTTAGGTCCCTTGGAATGGGCTCTCTTATTTTTAAGTCCACTAGCCCTGGGTTTCCCTCTCCTTAAAAGGTGGTTTCTAACAATGTGTTGTTTTTAAAGCTAATAATTAATAGTTAAAGAGGAGTTGGCAGCTTGTTCAATTTTTACAAAAGTCATCTTTATAGGGCATAGGGAAATAGTATTCTTTATTTGATTAAAAAAACTCTCAGGTATGTAAAATTATATCATCCATTAGTGAAATGCCTCGCAACAGTTTTTAAGATCCAGAAGAGGAAAAGTATAGCCCCTTCCATTTATGTCAGCATCTCGGGCACTGCAGTCACATCACCACAGCAATGTGAAATGACCTTTCTCCCCTGTCAGCACAAAGCTTCAGTGAAGTGCAGGTTGCTACCTCAAGGTACTGGAGGAAGTGTCACCAGGGGAGGATCTTGAAATCCAGCCACGAGGAGGATTCATGGCCATGAGGATTAACAGTCGGTTTGAGCTCTGGCTATTTATGTTTGCTGGCTGTTTGGTGGCCACTCTGGTGTGCATCTATGGAATTGAGAGTCAACTCTTCCTCCATTGGTCGTGTCCCCTGAAGTTCTGCTCCCTTGATTATATGTGTGGAATTGAATTTAGAAGAATTGAGGAATCTGGGGTCCAGTAGTTCAAAGTCTGTCAAGCATAAGCTGCTATTTCAAAAATTCCAGAACTGACCATTGAGATCACTAAGAGACCTAGAGAAAGCATAGTTGTGTGTGTGTGTGTGTGTGTGTGTGTGTGTGTGTGTGTGTGATTGAGAGAGAGAGAGAGAGAGAGATTTGTAAACATACTCCATCTACATTAGGTACAAATTCCTCTTTTGCGATGATGGAGTCTTCAGAGATAGAGGAAATCTATATTGAAGGGAAGACGAGAACTGAAGGCAGGGCCCTTTGAAAAAAATGCTCATACTCCTGGTAGCCTCTTGTTGGCAGGTCTTTGAGTTAGCAACTAGTTTTCCAATACAAAGGCCAGTCAGGTTGTCCCCATAGTGTGTAATGGTGTCTTGCTAATTGCTCTGAGCAAAGCCACCACACATATAAATAATTTTACTGGACTGCAGAGATTTCTCAGTGGTTAAGGTGCTTATCTGCAAAGCCTAAGGTCCCAAGTTCAGTTCCCTAGTACTCACATAAAGCCACATGCACAAGGTAGCACATGTGTCTGGAGTTTCTTTGCAGTGGCCAGAGGCCCTGGAGGGCTCTTATTCTGTCTCCCTCCCTCCCCACCTCTGTTGCAAATATATAAATGAAATATTTAAAAATTTTTAAAAATACAAAAGAAATGATTTTGAGCCAGGTGTGGTGGCACATGCCTTTAATCCCAGCACTCGGGAAGCAGAGGTAGGAGGATCGCCTGAGTTTGAGGCCACTCTGAGACTACATAGTGAATTCCAGGTCATCCTGGGATAGAGTGAGACCTTACCTCAAAAACCAAAAAAATAAAAATAAAAAAGAAATAATTTTGCTTGGTGGGCATAGTGGCATACGCCTTTAATCCCAGCACTTGGGAGGCAGAGGTAGGAGGATCACTGTGAGTTCAAGGCCACTCTGAGAGTACATAATGAATTCCAGGTCACCCTGGGCTAGAGTGAGACCCTACCTCAAAAAAACCAAAATAATAATAATAATTTTGCTTGTGATGACTTACAAAACTAATGGTTGACATGTTTCTAGAGGCTTCACTAATCTCTCCTAACAAAATAGTCTAAAACATTGAATACATCTGTCACAGTACAGTTTTCTGTATAAAAAGCTTTCTTTTGTTTTTGTTTTTGTTTTTATTTTTTGAGGTAGGGTCTCACTCTAGCCCAGGCTGACCTGGAATTCACTATGTAGTCTCAGGGTGGCCTTGAACTCATAGCAATCCTCCTACCTCTCTCTGCCTCCTGAGTGCTGAGATTAAAGGTGTGCGCCACCATGCCTGGCTTAAAAAGCTTCTTTAAAAGAAGTGATGAAAGTTAGTTTTTTAAAATATATTTATTTATTTATTTGAGAGAGAGAAAGAATGGGCATGCCAGGGCCTCCAGCCACTGCACACAACTCCAGATGCATGTACCCCCTTGTGCATCTGGCTTATGTGGGTCCTGGAGAGTTGCAAAACCAGGATTCTTTGGCTTTGCAAGCAAACGCCTTAACCACTAAACAATCTCTCCAGCCCAAAAGTTAGTTTTTAATAGCTCCAAGAAATACTTCTGGAATATTAAACCATCCCAGAGTATCAGTTGAGACTTTTAGGATTAAAAAAAAACTGTCAAAATCAAATTATATGGCTAACAACAATTGCAGCTACTATTTTGATTATACCCATCTCTTGTGTTCTGACAGCTACTTTACAAATACAAGGGAATGAGACAAGCTTTAAATAGTACAATGCCTTTTGCTAAGGAAAGCAGGGAGGCACATCTGAGGCTCTAAATCTCTGCATCACAAATTGACATGCCTGGGAAGCAGCTTGTGTCATGTTGCAGAACAGTTATTACACATGGAGTCTCATTTCATCCTGCTGTAACCCTGTATCAACAAATTATCAAATAAATGTATGAAATGAACATATTAAATGTTTAAGAAACTGCCCAAGGACACATGTTAGAAGCAAAATTTGACATTTTAGATGCTCTTTTCACTGTTTCTGAGATTTAGGGTTATACCGGGAACAGGAGTGCCAGGAAGAGAGTGATCCCCTGGGAAGGAGCCTCGTGACTCCCCTCTCCCCCAAGCATGAGGATCCTTGACTTTCATTCATTGCCATCTTTTGT
The DNA here is from genome assembly GCA_036346955.1 of Dipus sagitta. Classification (NCBI taxonomy): domain Eukaryota; kingdom Metazoa; phylum Chordata; class Mammalia; order Rodentia; family Dipodidae; genus Dipus; species Dipus sagitta. The sequence continues at coordinate 62,097,362 of CM070784.1, forward strand.
GCTAGTATCTGCATTTAGAAACTCACTTCTGGCAGGTTTAAAGAAGGTGGACAGGCGAGACAGATGAGGCTGTTTTCAGGTCCTCCCTCCTAAGCTGTGTGGCCTGGAGAGACCACCTACCTAGGTTTTCCAGGCTGGAGTTAGACAGGAAGCAGCTGGTGTGAGCATGTTATACAAATGTCTTCTACACAAGACACTGCCTTCTTGTGTTTCCTGTTGGACTCAAATGAAAAGCAACTTTTGACAACTTTTCATGACCACTGCAACTGATATCTTCAGACCACAGGCTGCTTTGATGCAGGCATATATAAGACAAACTTGGATCTGCAAAACAAGCGTTTATAGCACATGATGCAGGCGTTTGCCTTCCAGAGGACAGTCCTAATGATATATTGTTCACCTTATGTAATTCTTATCTGGGGACTCAGATTTTTCTAGTTTTATATAAAAGTAAGAATTTTAGGGCTGGAGAGATGGCTCAGTGGTTAAGACACTTGCCTGCAAAGCCTAAGGACACAGGTTCGATTCCCCAGTACCCACATAAACTCAGATGCACAAAGTGGCACATGCATCTGGAGTTCATCTGTGGTGGCTGGAGGTCCTGATGCACCCTTCCTGCTCTCTCTACCTACCTCTTTCTCACTCTAAAATGAATAAATAAATAAAATTTAAAAATTTTTAAAGAATTTTCCTACCTAAATAATTATACTGCCATCTTCAAGATACTTTGAAAATGCGTGAAATTCCAGTGTCTTTAGTAGGGGAACAATCATGAAAAAAGACAATGAAATTAAAGAAGACCTTGCCTTGTAGACTCTGACTATTGCCTGGCATGCTTAGGAATATGGAGATGCTGGGGGCCCACCTGCCATGAAACCATCACTCACTTGAAGCCTGGTTTTCTTGGCAGCCTTCAGGTACTACTACAACAGAGGCTCTTCAGTAGACAGATTCGTAGGCATGGTGTCCTGAGTATTTGAGTGACTAAGAGGCTTGATGAGTGATAATTTGCATTTCTAACAGGATTCATAGTCATCCAGAAGCATTAGCATGATTATATTGTACAGTTACTAAAAGAAGTGAATGCTATGATTATTTAAAATTATTACATACATGTCCATGTATATGATGTGAAAGTAAAGTAGGATTGCTTAGAACAGCAGCAGGAGGGGAGATGAAAGGGGGTAATGAGGTTAATATGAACAAAATGCAACTATATCAATGTATGAAGTTGTCATAAAGTCACAATGAAACTATCTCATATTTAGAATCACTGAAAGTTGCTTTATTAGTCCTGAGGGTGGGGGGATGGCACAGTGGGTAAGTGCTTGCTGTAGAGCAAGAAGACCTGACTCAGATCCTGAGCACACATGGGAAAAGCCAGGCATTTGACTTTCCCAACCATAGGCTTTTTAACTAGGTTTTTAGTACCAGGCACAAATCCTTTCCATGCAACAGGTCTCAGATTTGATCAGAAAGCAGTTGGTTACCCCCATAACAGTCATGCCACTGTTGCACTAATGGGCACTTCTTGCTTAGCTTATTGGTTGTGTAGCTTGCAGAGTGGGTCCACAGTTGGGTTAGCCTATTGATGACTTTTCTCTTCCAGCAACCCGTATAGCACTTTACAGCACAGATGGCCAGAGGGAGGAAATTTCCAGTTCTGTTCCAGTTTGATTTTTCAGTGTCCTGTGACCCATGCATGTGGTTTCTTTAGCAGCCAGACACTAGAGGGGAAACCACTGCTATTATCTGACTAAATGGCTATGTTGTGCCCATCAAATTGTCCTCTAAATATTTATGTGATGAGTATGCCTATTATAGATTTGTTCTGCTCTCACCTTTGGTCAGAGAAATTTATTTTTGCAGATAGTAGTGATCACTTAAGGAAACTCAAAACTCATCACAGTGCTGAGAATAAGTAATGGCTGTGTGCTCAGTGATAAATGAGACGTTTTTATCACCTTCACCAAGGCTCAGGGAACATTTTAGAAGAGGCAGTAGAAAGAATAATCAGAGGATGGAAAGGAGTGCTTTGAGACACTGTCTGCTGGATGGAGGTGGCTGTTGCTTCATGACCTCACAGCAGCTTTCATTTCCTCCACAAGACCTGCGCAATATCAAGATCAAGCTCATCAGCATTGTGACATGAATGATGGAGGAGGGCAAAAACAAATATCAGAACAGATTAGTTGGAAAGAAGTTCAGTGGTAGGGAGGAGGGGGAAGGGAGACAAAAGAAGGTATTAAGTGGGAGTATGATCAAATTACATGATGTTCATCTATGGAAATTGTCAATGAAAAAGTTTAAAGAAAAAAGAAAAGCCAAGCATGGCCACACATGCCTGTAACCCCAGTCCTGAGTGGAGCTAAGACAGGAGAATCTCTGGGACTCACTGGTCAGCCAAACTGACTGACAATAGCAGCTCGGAGTTGCGTGAGAGAGCCTGTCTCAAGGAAACACCTCCGGTGAGTGATAGAGAAGGACACGTGGCATTCTCCTCTGGCCTCTGCATTCAGTATACAACTCCACACCACACACAAGTAATGACTGCGTGAGAAGTCAGTGTTAAGAAAAGTCTGAGCCCTTCCTTCTACTTCTATTTGCTTCCTGTATGTGACAAAATTAGTTGCATTTCTATCATGTGCCAGGCCCATACTGAAGCTGTAGCTAAGAGGATCCTCATTTTATCTTCTGAGTGCTGTGTGATGGCAAGAAAAGGCACAATAAGAAACAGTTAAGATACAGTGCAGGGCCTTACTGACTGTATTGCAGCCACTTTTGGAAAGCCTAGGAGAAAGGAACAGAAGGCTTGCTGAGGAGGTGTGGGTGCCGTGGATCACCAGGGCCAGCTTGCTAGCTCCTGACGAATTTTCTACTCAGTACTTTCTCATATAAATGGAGTGCAACTGATATAGTCTAGACGTCTTGGGTTCTTTTTCTCTGCCAATTAAGGAAATAAGGGGCAGGAATGTGTTTTAGAAAAATAAAGTTTATTTTAAAGTAAGACGGAAAGAAAACGGACTCCTGTGAGGAGGGGGCTTCTAGAGCTTAAAGAACACAGTTTCCATGGTAACTGAACTTTTATTGAATGGAAAAGGCCACCCATCCTGAGTATGATAGTCCACTTGAGTGAGGGTGAAAGGTGCTGATTGGTTCATGGTACATCCAGCACTGCGCAGGTCTGAGGAAGCTTGTCAAGACAGCCTGCAGGGGAAATTGCCCCCAGGCCAGGAAGGAGGAGGAAAAAGTGGAGTCACGCCCACCTGGCCATCTTGGGGTCCCAGGGGTGCCTTTCTCCTTATCTCTTCGCTTAGCCAAGGAAACTGACTAACTCTTGTAATGTTTCACAACTGTGCTTTTGAAAATTGAGCAGTTTTGGATTTACCATGGTTTAGCTGGCTGCCAATGAAAGCTAGTCTATCTGATTGCAAATAAATAAAAGATATTTTTTAAAAAAGAAAACTTAAGTTGGCGTGGTGGCACGTGCCTTTAATCCCAGCACTCGGGAGGCAGAGGTAGGAGGATCGCTGTGAGTTTGAGGCCACCCTGAGACTACATAGTGAATTCCAGGTCAGCCTGAGCTAGAAAAACCCTACCTTGGAAAAAAAAAAAGAAAAAAAGAAAATTTATATTATTACAATTGAAATTTTGTTCTAATTAATGGATAAATAGTAAAACTTGAGTATTTTATTTGCATAATTTTTGTATGCATAATAGCACATGGTTGGGGAGATGGCATGGTGGATAAATCTTGCTGGAGAAGTGCAAGGTGGAGTTCAGATCCCCAGTACCACATAAATGCTGGGTGGGTGTGGTGGCCTGCCTGCAATTCCAGCGCTCTGCAGGCAGAGACAGGGGGTCCCTTGGCCAAGCTGGCTAGCAAGATTAGCCGAATTGGCGAGCTCTGGGTTCATGTGAGAGACGTGCTTCAGTCAGTAATGAGGAGGGCAGCAGAGGAGGGCAGTGCTGTCAACCTGAGGCCTCCATATGCATCACACACACACACACACAGAGAGAGAGAGAAAGGGAGGAGAGGAGAGGAGAAAAGAGTATGGTTCACTTTTTCTTGCATATTTGACTTTTATAGTGTGATTGCACAATGTTTTGAGAAAATGTGTAATATTCTTAGATTTTTTTCCCAAGGGCTTCTCCTTTAGCCTGTGATGATAAAGTCGTTCTGCAAATGGGGTGTGTCGTCACCTTGGTCACTGCTCACTTCTCAGGCGCTGCCTGTGGTCCCAGCAGGGCTTTTCCTGCCCATTGACTCTGTGAGTCTGTCCAGTTATTTCTGTTTTCACTTCATAGTGCAACTTAATTTTCTTATGTTTGTTGAAAACCCAGTCTCTTTGAAAGAATGGGCATACACACATTGGCATCAACCAGAAAAGCAATATTGGCTTTCTCACTAATTTTGTGTCACCTTCAGTATTTTTATCCTGTTTTGGCATGTGTGTGTGTGTGTGTGTGTGTGTGTGTGTGTGTGTGTGTGTGTGCAGGCACACATGTGTACATATACATTTGAAAGTCAGGTGTTGTTCCTCAGGCACAGTCTATGTTTTTTGAGACAGGTCTCTCATTGGCTTCGAGCTCATCAGTGAGGGTAGACTGGCTGGGCAGCAGTCCCCAGGGATCCTCCTGTCTGCCTCTCCAGCACTGGTTTTAGAAGTGTGCACCACCACATCTGATTATTTTATCTGAGCTCTGGGGGTAGAAGTCAAGGCCCCATGATTGCAAAGCAAGCACTTTACTAACCAGGCTGTCTCCCTAGCTCTGCATGTATTTTTTTTTTCTTAAGAACTAATTTGGATGAATATTTTTACACTTAACAGAACATTTCATTTGATTTCTTTTACTTCCTCACTTCATAAAAATTATTACTTTCAATTTAGAGCCAGCAGACGGAGTAACAGAGATGAAAATGATGGTGGTTCACCTATGACCTCATTGGACACCCATTTGCAAAGTCCCTGTGCTGGGTGTCCCAATCTTTCCTACAACCATGCACGGTTACTGTGAACCACCTGACCTACCGCATGGATAGAGAAATGAAGGAAATTCAGTCAGCTGATGACTGCCTAAGCACTAAAGACATGCCATTTTAAATACTAACATGTTCTTTTCCTCACACTGCTTTCCTCTGCAAGAACATGTATTTATTTCAGTATTGTTTCTTATAAGTTAAATTAAGTTTTTGGTGTATGTGATATCAAAACTTTGATTAGTCTGTAATTGTAGGAATACATTTCCAGGTTTACATACAATGAATAGAAACCTGTTCTTCCTTCTGCTTGTTACTGAGAGTTATTCTACTAACATACAACTTTGTTTCAGGATACTCTAGTCAGAATAGAAAGGAAGATGTGGAATTCATGAAATTGGATTTTCACAACAAAAGAGTCATAAAATGTAGCAATGTCTTAAAAATTGCTTGGCTGCATGAAGTACATCTACTTCTAATAGCTTATTATCTTCAAAGGGAGAATGGTGTGCCATTTCCCAATGACTCCTTAATGGAAACCTGTGATTGCCATGGAATCGCAGCTATTTTACAATGTGTATTTTAATAAAACACATTACTTTAAAATATCAAGATACAGCTCTGGTATATTCATGAATTGAACAAAGGATATTTAGATATAAATTGAATATTATCCCTTGTTCAAAATCTTTAGGTGCAGAAATGTTTCTTATTTCAGAGCTTTTAAAGTTAATTTTATTTATTTATTTATAAATTTATTTATTTATTTTGTTAGTGATTGCAAGGAGAGAGAGGAGAAAATGGGTGGTCCAGGACTACTTGCTGCTACAAGTGAACTTCAGACACATACTTCATGATGTGCATCTGGCTTTATGTGTGTGTGTACTGGGGTATTGAACCCAGGCTGGTAGGCTTTGTAAACAAGCACCTTTAACTGCTGAGGCATCCTCCCAGCCCTAGATGTTTGTTTTGTTTTTTCTCAATTTTTATTAACATTTTCCATGATTATAAAAAATATCCCATGGTAATACCCTCCCACCCCCAACTTTCTCCTTTGAAATTCCATTCTCCAACATATCCCCTCCCCATCTCAATCAGTCTCTCATTTATTTTGATGTCATGATCTTTTCACTGGTGGTATCTCTTTCTCCCATTGAACTACATGTAGAATGGCTTCTTCCAGCTTTCTCTCAGCTGGTCTGCATGGAAGAGGTTATCAGTTCAGTTCCAGCAGGATTTCTCAGTGGCCTTGCCGCCCAAGTATGTGGAGTCTTCAGCAATAGGGTCTTACCATCTATTCCTGGTGGGAAACCAAGGGCCTCGGCAATGGCCTATAATGTTTTGGGGGCATCAGAGACCTCCCTGACCAACAACTCATTGGAGGAATCCTATCTCTGGCACTGAAAATTTTCTAACAACGATCTATGGCTCCTGAGTGTTCCATTGTCCAAAACTGGAGGATTCCATATGATTTATTTGCATCCTCTTAGATTTTGAATAGCCCTCCCTCTACCTTTCCTTTACTCAATCTCTTCCCCTGACCTCACTTTGGGCCTTTTCACCCCCGTTAATCTATTCTTCTACTTATATATATATACAATATTTGTTTTTTTTTTAATCTTGATAATTTCTTATCCAAACTCTGAAGTGTTCTGAAATCTGAAAGTTCTTGAGCATCATATTCTTGCTCAAAGCATTTCTGATTTAGAAGCGTTTCATGTTTGGGAGCTGCTCCGCTGGTGTGCTCTGTGCATGTGCCGTCGGGATGTGGGCCCTCCGCCTTGTCACCGTGCAGCCACTGTGTCTGCTGCTCTGACACATTGCTGTCTCTTGTTAGAGGCAGGGCTCTGGTCCTGTGTGCTGTGCTTGGGGAGTAATGTACTGAAGGGGGAGATTTTATTTTGATTGTATCTGATGATCTTTAGTGCCCTAAAGCAGGAAGAGTGATCTTTTATAGTTCTATCATTGTGCGTGGACTTGTAGCTATATTTATATCTATACAGGTCCCTAAGCCAAATCTCTGTAGAGGGATTTTAGGCTAATTTTATGTAATCTTTAAAAAAATTACTCTGTAAAATGGCTTAGATGTTTTATATCTGTTGCCTCTGTATATAAAAATCCCCATGTATGAAATGGGAAATTTTAAGCTCCTGATTGAAAGCTGTGAAAATCTCTCAGAAGCACAACAGTCACCATTTCCCACACTTCCATTTCTTGGGTCCTTATGTTTTACCATAAGCAGAGTTTTATTTTGTTGTGTTTATTTTGTTGTGTTGTGTTGATTCTAATCATCTTGTTTCTCACAAGCTTTCTTTTCCTTTTATACTGTCCACAAAATGTTTGTGAAATGTTTTGCCTTTTCTCACTTCCATTTGTATTGCGTTCTTACCCCAGAATTCCTTCTCTATTTTCCATTTGTCTCTGTTTTGAGTCGCTGGGGCTCCCTGTGGCACTCTCCCGAAACACTGCTCCACGCCAGTGCCCTGGCCACCTGTCCCTGCCACCTAGCAGCTTAGCGTGAAAACATGAAATGTTGAAATGCATTCTCTGCAGGTGATAATGGTAATTTAGATACTTTAAAAACAAACACTGGCTAAACTTAAATAAACTATTACCGAAATGGAAACTTAGATTTAAAAATTTTTAAATTATAATGTGTATGTGTGTGTAGGGGTATGCCTGCCACAGTGCACTTCCCATCCCTTCTCTTTGGCTTTTCTCTTCCCTTTTTCTCTCTTGCATTTTCTCTTTCCCTTCTGCCTCCTCTCTTCCCTTCCACACATTTTTCTTAATTGTTCTGTTTTTCTTTTCAATCTGCACCATTGAGGTTGAACCCAGGGTCTCATGCATTCTAGGCTAGCACATTACCACAGATACAACCCAACCCTCAAGAAAAAAACAAAACTACTTTTCATTTTGACACTGAAAATTACTAGGCTGTGCAGGCTGGCTTAGAACTTGTGATCTCTCTTCCTATAGCTACAAGGTGTGTCCCACCAAGTCAGACTAAGAACTGCTTTTGATTTACAGGATGTAAGTGACTAAGGCTGACAATGGAAAAAGAGCTATTGTGGAAATATGTTGAAATGAGGAGGTAACATGGGAGTGACTAAAGAGATAGTTGTAGATATGAGCTGGAGGAGGGAAACTTGTAAATGACACATGAGATAGTACAGGCAAATGGGGGATGGACATTAAAATGACAGCAGAGAGAATTGTCAGGGTACTGGAGGATGGACACCTGGGATGACAGTAGACAGTTGTCAGGGTACTGGAGGATGGACACCTGGAAAGACAGTAGACAGTTGTCAGGGTACTGGAGGATGGACACCTGGATGACAGTAGACAGTTGTCAGGGTACTACAGGATGGACACCTGGGATGACAGTAGACAGTTGTCAGGGTACTGGAGGATGGACACCTGGATGACAGTAGACAGTTGTCAGGGTACTGGAGGATGGACACCTGGGATGACAGTAGACAGTTGTCAGGGTACTACAGGATGGACACCTGGGATGACAGTAGACAGTTGTCAGGGTACTGGAGGATGGACACCTGGATGACAGTAGACAGTTGTCAGGGTACTGGAGGATGGACACCTGGGATGACAGTAGACAGTTGTCAGAGTACTGGAGGATGGACACCTGGGATGACAGTAGATAGTTGTCAGAGTACTGGAGGATGAACACCTGGGATGACAGTAGATAGTTGTCAGAGTACTGGAGGATGAACACCTGGGATGACAGTAGACAGTTGTCAGGGTACTGGAGGATGGACACCTGGGATGACAGTAGACAGTTGTCAGGGTACTGGAGGATGGACACCTGGGATGACAGTAGACAGTTGTCAGGGTACTGGAGGATGGACACCTGGGATGACAGTAGACAGTTGTCAGGGTACTGGAGGATGGACACCTGGATGACAGTAGACAGTTGTCAGGGTACTGGAGGATGGACACCTGGATGACAGTAGACAGTTGTCAGGGTACTGGAGGATGGACACCTGGATGACAGTAGACAGTTGTCAGGGTACTGGAGGATGGACACCTGGGATGACAGTAGACAGTTGTCAGGGTACTGGAGGATGGACACCTGGATGACAGTAGGCAGTTGTCAGGGTACTGGAGGATGGACACCTGGATGACAGTAGACAGTTGTCAGGGTACTGGAGGATGGACACCTGGGATGACAGTAGACAGTTGTCAGGGTACTGGAGGATGGACACCTGGATGACAGTAGGCAGTTGTCAGGGTACTGGAGGATGGACACCTGGGATGACAGTAGACAGTTGTCAGGGTACTGGAGGATGAACACCTGGATGAGAGTAGGCAGTTGTCAGAGTACTGGAGGATGAACACCTGGATGAGAGTAGACAGTTGTCAGAGTACTGGAGGATGAACACCTGGATGAGAGTAGACAGTTGTCAGAGTACTGGAGGATGAACACCTGGATGAGAGTAGGCAGTTGTCAGAGTACTGGAGGATGGACACCTGGATGACAGTAGGCAGTTGTCAGAGTACTGGAGGATGAACACCTGGATGAGAGTAGACAGTTGTCAGGGGACTGGAGGATGGACACCTGGGATGACAGTAGACAGTTGTCAGGGTACTGGAGGATGAACACCTGGATGACAGTAGACAGTTGTCAGGGTACTGGAGGATGAACACCTGGATGACAGTAGTTGTGGAAGAGCTGATGAACTTTTTGTTTGTCTTGTGGTCATTCTAGTGCTTTGATCCAAGTCCTGATTTATACCATGTACTGCGTTTTAAAATTAATTTTGCTGTATAAAATATAAACATAATATTTACAGTTTGCTATATGTTAGTTATATCTCAAAATGTTTAATGCAGGAAAAAGAGAATTAAAATCTACTGGGGACTTTACACTGAGGTACTGGTTTTATTATTTACATACATGCATACATATGTACATACATGCAAACATACATATGTAGTGTGATTTTTGTTATTCCCAGAACATTCCTTAAAGTGATACCCATCAAGAAAATGTGCCTATATATTTCATTTGTAACTCCCTGGTGCTAAAATTTCCCAATCCTCGCCAGTATTTCAGTCCTGCTGTTGTTTCTGAGCTCTTAGCTGGGTTACAGCATTCATTTTAAACTTGCTACTTCATTCTGTGATGAAAATTTTTCCTCTTCGTCAGTTAATGTTCTTACATGCCCTCACCACATAGCAAAGAGACGAACGTAGATCAAGGCTTGGTACAGGCACATTGGAAGATAAGTGCATTGCAAGAAGCCCTGAGGCCTGCCTCCAGTTCCTTTAAGTTGTTTTTTGGAGACATGGAGGCATTGGCTGTGAAAAATATTGGAACAATAAAATTTGAGTGAGCTTATGTGTGCTGTAATTTTTTTCCATGAAGATTACAGACATGATTAAAAGATGTAAGAACTATAGAAAAGTGGATTGATTATAGGTAATATGGTCACATGGTGGGACATTTCTGTGGCTGATGTGCCTGCATATGTTCACAGAGGAGCATCTCACCTAAAACACTTCCTCTCCCTCCCATATTTATTTGCTCTGTGCTGTGAGGTCTTGAGGCTGTGTCTACGACTGGGGTCTCATTTCCCTTCTCACCAGTCCTCTACCCTCTTCTTGGACCTTTATTCTTCATATATTGCATTCACTTTGTAGACCAGTTTAGGCACAGATTTGTCATCTTCCTGCTACATATCCTGAGAGCTGGAATTACAAGCATGGGTGAGTATGGTCCTCTGGAAACTTCAGTGTAAATAGCCTTTAGCGCAGAACACGGAGAGCATGTGAGCAAAGGTTCAGAGACCCAGGTCCCTTCTTCACCCTTCATTCCGCACATGGAAACTACCTTATGTACTACTACTGCCTTTATGAGTGGTCCTTGCTTTTCTCTGTATGCATCCCTAGGGAAGCATCAGGATGGTAGAAAGAGCAAGGAGAGAGGCAGAGTTTATAAGGCGAGGAGAAGAGACACAGTGGTGGGGGAATAGACAGGAAAGAACCCAGCTTCCTCCTCCATGTCCATAGCCTTCAATGCTGACCTCCATCGCCGCATCCCTGCACTCAGCCTGCTCTCTCTGTATACCTTCAATGCTGACCTCCACCCCTGCTTCCCTGCACACAGCCTGCTCTCTCTGTATACCTTCAATGCTGACCTCCACCCCTGCTTCCCTGCACTCTGCCTGCTCTCTCTGTATACCTTCAATGCTGACCTCCACCCCTGCTTCCCTGCACTCTGCCTGCTCTCTCTGTATACCTTCAGTGCTGACCTCCACCCCTGCTTCCCTGCACTCAGCCTGCTCTCTCTGTATACCTTCAATGCTGACCTCCACCCCTGCTTCCCTGCACTCAGCCTGCTCTCTCTGTATACCTTCAATGCTGACCTCCACCCCTGCTTCCCTGCATGCAGCCTGCTCTCTCTGTATACCTTCAATGCTGACCTCCACCCCTGCTTCCCTGCACTCAGCCTGCTCTCTCTGTATACCTTCAATGCTGACCTCCACCCCTGCTTCCCTGCACGCAGCCTGCTCTCTCTGTATACCTTCAGTGCTGACCTCCACCCCTGCTTCCCTGCACGCAGCCTGCTCTCTCTGTATACCTTCAATGCTGACCTCCACCCCTGCTTCCCTGCACTCAGCCTGCTCTCTCTGTATACCTTCAATGCTGACCTCCACCCCTGCTTCCCTGCACTCAGCCTGCTCTCTCTGTATACCTCAATGCTGACCTCCACCCTGCTTCCCTGCACTCAGCCTGCTCTCTCTGTATACCTTCAGTGCTGACCTCCACCCCTGCTTCCCTGCACGCAGCCTGCTCTCTCTGTATACCTTCAAGTGCTGACCTCCACCCCTGCTTCCCTGCACGCAGCCTGCTCTCTCTGTATACCTTCAGTGCTGACCTCCACCCCTGCTTCCCTGCACGCAGCCTGCTCTCTCTGTATAGCCTTCATGCTGACCTCCACCCCTGCTTCCCTGCACGCAGCCTGCTCTCTCTGTATACCTTCAGTGCTGACCTCCACCCCTGCTTCCCTGCACGCAGCCTGCTCTCTCTGTATACCTTCAATGCTGACCCTCCACCCCTGCTTCCCTGCACGCAGCCTGCTCTCTCTGTATACCTTCAATGCTGACCTCCCTGCTTCCTGCACGCAGCCTGCTCTCTCTGTATACCTTCAATGCTGACCTCCACCCCTGCTTCCCTGCACGCAGCCTGCTCTCTCTGTATACCTTCAGTGCTGACCTCCACCCCTGCTTCCCTGCACGCAGCCTGCTCTCTCTGTATACCTTCAGTGCTGACCTCCACCCCTGCTTCCCTGCACGCAGCCTGCTCTCTCTGTATACCTTCAGTGCTGACCTCCACCCCTGCTTCCCTGCACGCAGCCTGCTCTCTCTGTATACCTTCAGTGCTGACCTCCACCCCTGCTTCCCTGCACGCAGCCTGCTCTCTCTGTATACCTTCATGCTGACCTCCACCCCTGCTTCCCTGCACGCAGCCTGCTCTCTCTGTATACCTTCAGTGCTGACCTCCACCCCTGCTTCCCTGCACGCAGCCTGCTCTCTCTGTATACCTTCAGTGCTGACCTCCACCCCTGCTTCCCTGCACTCTGCCTGCTCTCTCTGTATACCTTCAGTGCTGACCTCCACCCCTGCTTCCCTGCACTCAGCCTGCTCTCTCTGTATACCTTCATGCTGACCTCCACCCCTGCTTCCCTGCACGCAGCCTGCTCTCTCTGTATACCTTCAGTGCTGACCTCCACCCCTGCTTCCCTGCACGCAGCCTGCTCTCTCTGTATACCTTCAATGCTGACCTCCACCCCTGCTTCCCTGCACTCTGCCTGCTCTCTCTGTATACCTTCAGTGCTGACCTCCACCCTGCTTCCCTGCACGCAGCTGCTCTCTCTGTATACCTTCAATGCTGACCTCCACCCTGCTTCCCTGCACTCAGCCTGCTCTCTCTGTATACCTTCAGTGCTGACCTCCACCCCTGCTTCCCTGCACTCAGCCTGCTCTCTCTGTATACCTTCAGTGCTGACCTCCACCCCTGCTTCCCTGCACTCTGCCTGCTCTCTCTGTATACCTTCAGTGCTGACCTCCACCCCTGCTTCCCTGCACTCAGCCTGCTCTCTCTGTATACCTTCAGTGCTGACCTCCACCCCTGCTTCCCTGCACGCAGCCTGCTCTCTCTGTATACCTTCAGTGCTGACCTCCACCCCTGCTTCCCTGCACTCAGCCTGCTCTCTCTGTATACCTTCAGTGCTGACCTCCACCCCTGCTTCCCTGCACGCAGCCTGCTCTCTCTGTATACCTTCAGTGCTGACCTCCACCCCTGCTTCCCTGCACTCAGCCTGCTCTCTCTGTATACCTTCAGTGCTGACCTCCACCCCTGCTTCCCTGCACGCAGCCTGCTCTCTCTGTATACCTTCAGTGCTGACCTCCACCCCTGCTTCCCTGCACGCAGCCTGCTCTCTCTGTATACCTTCAGTGCTGACCTCCACCCCTGCTTCCCTGCACGCAGCCTGCTCTCTCTGTATACCTTCAGTGCTGACCTCCACCCCTGCTTCCCTGCACGCAGCCTGCTCTCTCTGTATACCTTCAGTGCTGACCTCCACCCCTGCTTCCCTGCACGCAGCCTGCTCTCTCTGTATACCTTCAGTGCTGACCTCCACCCCTGCTTCCCTGCACGCAGCCTGCTCTCTCTGTATACCTTCAGTGCTGACCTCCACCCCTGCTTCCCTGCACGCAGCCTGCTCTCTCTGTATACCTTCAGTGCTGACCTCCACCCCTGCTTCCCTGCACGCAGCCTGCTCTCTCTGTATACCTTCAGTGCTGACCTCCACCCCTGCTTCCCTGCACGCAGCCTGCTCTCTCTGTATACCTTCAGTGCTGACCTCCACCCCTGCTTCCCTGCACGCAGCCTGCTCTCTCTGTATACCTTCAGTGCTGACCTCCACCCCTGCTTCCCTGCACGCAGCCTGCTCTCTCTGTATACCTTCAGTGCTGACCTCCACCCCTGCTTCCCTGCACGCAGCCTGCTCTCTCTGTATACCTTCAGTGCTGACCTCCACCCCTGCTTCCCTGCACGCAGCCTGCTCTCTCTGTATACCTTCAGTGCTGACCTCCACCCCTGCTTCCCTGCACGCAGCCTGCTCTCTCTGTATACCTTCAGTGCTGACCTCCACCCCTGCTTCCCTGCACGCAGCCTGCTCTCTCTGTATACCTTCAGTGCTGACCTCCACCCCTGCTTCCCTGCACGCAGCCTGCTCTCTCTGTATACCTTCAGTGCTGACCTCCACCCCTGCTTCCCTGCACACAGCCTGCTCTCTCTGTATACCTTCAGTGCTGACCTCCACCCCTGCTTCCCTGCATGCAGCCTGCTCTCTCTGTATACCTTCAGTGCTGACCTCCACCCCTGCTTCCCTGCACGCAGCCTGCTCTCTCTGTATACCTTCAGTGCTGACCTCCACTCCTGCTTCCCTGCACGCAGCCTGCTCTCTCTGTATACCTTCAATGCTGACCTCCACTCCTGCTTCCCTGCACGCAGCCTGCTCTCTCTGTATACCTTCAGTGCTGACCTCCACCCCTGCTTCCCTGCACTCAGCCTGCTCTCTCTGTATACCTTCAGTGCTGACCTCCACCCCTGCTTCCCTGCACGCAGCCTGCTCTCTCTGTATACCTTCAGTGCTGACCTCCACCCCTGCTTCCCTGCACGCAGCCTGCTCTCTCTGTATACCTTCAGTGCTGACCTCCACCCCTGTTTCCCTGCACGCAGCCTGCTCTCTCTGTATACCTTCAGTGCTGACCTCCACTCCTGCTTCCCTGCACGCAGCCTGCTCTCTCTGTATACCTTCAATGCTGACCTCCAGCCCTGCTTCCCTGCACGCAGCCTGCTCTCTCTGTATACCTTCAGTGCTGACCTCCACCCCTGCTTCCCTGCACGCAGCCTGCTCTCTCTGTATACCTTCAGTGCTGACCTCCACCCCTGCTTCCCTGCACGCAGCCTGCTCTCTCTGTATACCTTCAGTGCTGACCTCCACCCCTGCTTCCCTGCACGCAGCCTGCTCTCTCTGTATACCTTCAATGCTGACCTCCACCCCTGCTTCCCTGCACACTGCCTGCTCTCTCTGTATACCTTCAATGCTGACCTCCAGCCCTGCTTCCCTGCACTCAGCCTGCTCTCTCTGTATACCTTCAGTGCTGACCTCCACCCCTGCTTCCCTGCACGCAGCCTGCTCTCTCTGTATACCTTCAGTGCTGACCTCCACCCCTGCTTCCCTGCACGCAGCCTGCTCTCTCTGTATACCTTCAATGCTGACCTCCACCCCTGCTTCCCTGCACTCAGCCTGCTCTCTCTGTATACCTTCAGTGCTGACCTCCACCCCCGGGTCCCTGCACGCAGCCTGCTCTCTCTGTATACCTTCAGTGCTGACCTCCACCCCTGCTTCCCTGCACGCAGCCTGCTCTCTCTGTATACCTTCAGTGCTGACCTCCACCCCTGCTTCCCTGCACACAGTCTGCTCTCTCTGTATACCTTCAATGCTGACCTCCACCCCTGCTTCCCTGCACTCAGCCTGCTCTCTCTGTATACCTTCAGTGCTGACCTCCACCCCCGGGTCCCTGCACGCAGCCTGCTCTCTCTGTATACCTTCAGTGCTGACCTCCACCCCTGCTTCCCTGCATGCAGCCTGCTCTCTCTGTATACCTTCAGTGCTGACCTCCAGCCCTGCTTCCCTGCACGCAGCCTGCTCTCTATGTATACCTTTATCGCTGACCTCCATTATTTGCTTCTGTGCAGTCAACCTGCTCTCTGTATTCCTTCATTGCTGACCCCTTTTCCTGCTTTCCTGCGCTGAACCTGCACTTCTCCAGTCCAGATTCCTCTAATTTCATCTCTATTTGCCAGTTACTTCTAAGTGCTGGACATGAAGGTGGTCCAAACAACAAATGCCTGCTGTGGAGTTGAGGGAAGCCAGAGATCCCTTTGAGTGGATTGGGGAATGCGCATTCCAGTTTAAGGCAGTTATTATAAAAGCTGTCCTCAAAGCTGCCTTGCTGTGGAGACTAGGGAGTGTAATCACGCACTCTTGTGCTATGACACTATGATAGTCTCCTCTGACACCAGGGCTACACACATCCCTTCCTACATAGTTATGCTTTAATAATAATAATAACAATTATTATTATTTTTTGGTTTTCGAGGTATGGTCTTGCGCTAGTCCAGACTGACCTGGAATTCACTATGTATTTTCAGGGTTGTAATAATTATTTTTAATAATGGCAGCTGTATTCAGTTTTCTGAATTTTGTAGGGTAAATGATATGGACTTCTTAGCCATAGAGAATGTGTAACAAAAGTCCAAAATGTACACACACACAGGGCATTTTAAAGTGTGTTGTGGTTAAAGTGGTAGAGATTATGTTCAAAAATATTGCTATTAAATTGGAGAGATGGCTCAACGGTTAAGGTGCTGCTCAGCAAAGCCTAAGGATCCAAGTTCAATTCCCAAGTATCCTTTTAATTTCTCATGCATAAGGTGGTGCTTGCGTCTGGACTTCTTTTGCAGTGGCCGGAGGCACTAGTGCACCCATTCTCTCTCTATCTGCCTCTCTCTTAAATAAATAAATAAAATATAAATATATCATAGATGCAAATATGTATTAACTATTGTGAACAACAGAACAATTTCTTTGGAAAGAGGATTCTCATTAGCATGATATAATACACAATGCCTGTAGCTCTGCTCATAAAAGAAATATGAAATGAATAATATTTAAATGTTAAATCAAAGGTAGCAGCATACAATCTTTGTAAAAGAATGCTTGAGCATTTCAGTTAGGAATTTCAAGATTTAAAAATCTGTGTGTGTGCCTGGCGTGATGGTGCATGCCTTTAATCCCAGGCGGAGGTAGGAGGATTACCGTGAGTTTGAGGCCAGCCTGAGACTATATAGTGAATTCCAGGTCAGCCTGGACTAGATTGAATCCCTACCTCAGAAAACCAAAAGAAAAAAAAAACCTCCGTGTGTGTGTGTGTGTGTGTGTGTGTGTGTGTTTGTGTGTGTGTAAGAGAGAATGAGAGAGAGAGAGAGAGTGAATGTTTGTATTGGCCACAGCACGTATGTGGTCGACAGACACACTGGTGTGGGTCCTGACCCTCCATCTTGTTTGCGACATGGTCTTTTGTTGTTCACCACTGTGTGCCAGGCCAGTTAGCCCGTGAGTTTCCAGGGTTCTCCCATCTCAGCGTAGGTATGCTGGGCTAGCACACACCTGCTACCACATCTGGCTTTATGAAGGGATCTGGACTCAGGTTGTCAGGCTTTCACAGCAAGCTCTGTTACCTACTGAGCCATTTCCCCAGCCAAGGAATTTCAATTTCAAATAATTTTTGAAAAAAATTAAATTGCTTTTGTGTCCAGTTCTTTAAAGGTAACCAGTCATAGAGAATGTCTTCATTTTTAAGCTTATGTTAAACATGGAAAATGAGTTATAACTAAAAATGTTGATTTTAAAAAATGTTTTATATTCACTTACCTTTTCTGAAGACAGATTGCTACATATAAATTCCATATGTTTGAATGTGTAGATAAGAAGTTGGATAAGTAAAACATTTTAGTTAGTAAGAAAAATATTTTTGACTTAGCACTAATCAAACATTCCTAATAAAATCCTAAGAGATACAAAGTCTAATTCCTAAAGCTAATAGCCCCCAGATATCTTTCCTCACTATAGTGTGAGATACCAGGCACGCAGAACCCATCAATTAATTTTCACCTGTTCCCATTGGCTCTGAGTCTCTCTTCTTTCAGGATGACTCTGTAGTGATCAGCCAATTCAAGATCATTATTGTCTTGTACAAACGTCATCTCAGATACCATGTTCCACCAATGTCCTGGACTCCAAGATGAATGGCTGCCTTAGGGATTGTCAAGTTAGCTAAGTTAGCTCTTTATTTCTGTCTATTTCTTATTCTAATTTGTGAGTCTCGAGATTATATAAAGATTGTATAGTAGCATAGTTTTATGCCTTAATCCATTAAAGCAGTGGACAGTTATGTTAATATAAGCTGTAAAAATAAAGATATCTATATTTTTTTTCTATTTGAACATAATAAAATGGAAGAAAGTATCAGAGGTTATGGTATAGTGAGAGGGTTAGCATTTCCTAAAATCCCATTGATACTCACTGAAGAAATGTATTGTTGGTTTACAGGGATTTGCTAAAAATGTCCCCCGTACTCTACTGACATATGGACATTCTGAAATCCAATTTTATCAGTTTACCTGTGGGAATCAAACTCTGGAAAATTAATTTTTGCTGACCAAACTCATGAGATTAATGTGTAAACCAGTAAATCACATTTTAATTTACTTTGGGATTGCTACCTGATCCCAAAATGAGAAAATACATCAGCTGCCTTGAGTGTGCACACCTTTAGAGCAGGCTCTTCGCTGATACCAAGGTGGGAAATAAGAAGTCCCCATCCTCAGTGAGTTTGTCTTCTAGCTAGAGGTGAGGGCTACCTTAGGCAACCATCCACACAGACTTGAATAAAGGCATGGTACACGGTGTATTTGTCATGGTGACCCATGTAGGGGAGGTCCCTTCTTTAAGAGTCAGGCAGCAGGTATGGCTGTGTCTTAAGGGGAATGCTCCCGAGGCACTGTTGGATACTAAATTATCCTCTTTTCCTGCGTGTTTCCATGTACATAGCCAGGAGCAAGTCTCCGAGGAGAACAGCTCTGCTCAAGATGTACTCCAGATAGTCTCCAAAGGTTTTAAGACTCAATATGTCTGGATCTCCGAGAAGCCCATTGTCACTACAGTTGTTATGTCGGTTTCTTCCAAACTGCAGACACAAGTTATTTGTAGGTTGATTCACAAATTAGTGCTTAAGTCCAAGTGCCCATGAAAATCTCCTAAGTCACCATGTGTGGTAGTGCACACCTGTAGCTCCAGCTGAGACAGGAGGATCATGAGTTCAAGGCCAGCCTGAACTACATAGTGGGAATTCTTATAATTAAACATATGTGTTGTGCAAATCCTCTGTCCATATGTGTGTGTGGTGTGTATCTCTGTTCTGTGTTTAGATCTTGGGGTGGGGGGAGTCCACCCAGCAGTGTGTTTTGGGAGCTTGCCCCTTAGAGCAACAGAGAGAGCAAACTGCTCCTGGAGCTTCCCCCAGCTGGCATGTTGTGGGCATTCTGTGTAGCTTTCTGTGGCATGGTGGAAATGAGGAGGTGATCCACGTCTCGTTTCATAAGTCACAGTTTATTGCCATCCATAGAAAATTTCACCCTTAGGTTCACAGTGTTTAACGAGGGACAGGCTCACAAGGAGCACATGTCATACTGCACTGCACATCCCTATGTATGAGTAGTTTCTAGGAGAAACAGGTTTGACCAGCATGCGAGATTCACGATGACATCAGATGCCTGCAGGCGAGAGGAGTGGGTATTGGCAGGTCTTCAAAGCTCGGCTTACAGGCTACGGGGTGTTGCCTTGTCACAGTGTCACAGCATACACTGTGTCTTTGCCCTCAGTTCCGAGTGTCTGCCAGACCTTTAGGTTTATCTGCCTTGTTCCTATTACAGCAAAATCCATATCATACAAGTAGCAAACCATTTAAGTGTTGGAGCCATTTCCAGTTGCATAGCAGAATTCTTACCGACACCTGTCTCAGGCACCTTTTTAGGTTTGTATATTAGTCATAATTTTCTTAATGATTGTATTCACCTAAACATGTAGCTGGCTAGCACTGGGTCCATGCTCTGTCTACCAGGAAGGTCCTGTGCCCCTTCCCCACCCGCCCTGCTCTGATCTTGTAAGATCAGCTGGGATGGATGATGGTTCCCGCTTTCCTGGCTCCAGTACAGTCAGGACCTGGGTAAAGAATGACTTTGCCCATCTGGCCGTGGAGGTGTGAGGCTCAGGCTCTGGAGTTCAGTCGCAGTGCCTGCACACGTTGCCTGTTCTACTTACTGCTTTGACTGACTCCAGCAGCTTACTCCAAACTTGCCAAGCCTCAGTTTATCTCCCTTTGGGTTTTTAAGGTGGTTGAGTGAATTGTTATAAAATGATTAACATTGTCCCTGGTGTACTATAAAACTTAGTAAGTATATGCTTTTTAATCTTAATATTTGGAATTTGATCTTTTCAGCAACTTATATCCACAGTCTTCTGTGTATGTATATTGCCAAATGAAATGCACTTCTCTCCCCAGAAATAGACCCACCATAGAAGCGGCACAGGAAACCACACTCTTCTTAAAGTCAGAACACAAAGTGAGCTCAGCTCCAACATGCTTTCATACATCTAAAAGGGAAATGCAACCAGTGAACAGACTATTCTCAAAGCCGACCAGAGGAAAAACCACCTTTCACTGTACAACTGTGTATATCTTGCTTTCATTAGAGGACTCAGACATTTCATTACTGAACTCTGTGTGTGTCAGACCTGAGGAGCCCCCAGTGCTGCAGACTATCCTGCAAAATCATACACATGGGGTGGAGAGATGACTCAGCACTTAAAGGCACTTGCTTGCAAAGCCTGATGGCCCGGGTTCCATTCCCTAGTACTCATGTAAAGCCAGATGCACAAAATGACACATGTGTCTGGAGCTCACTTACAGTGGCAGGAGGTCCTGCCATACCCACACCCACCCTGTTTGCTTCTTTCTCTCTGTCTCTTTTAAATAAATAAATATTAGCAAAAAAAATACATGCACTGATGCCGCTTTGCCTTCCCAAACTTTAGTAGCATATAGGCTGTCTGTCCAAACCCTGGCTGCTGTGCGAACCAGCAAGTCATACCCATGTTTTTTCATGCGACCAGTGGTGGTACGCATATGCGAAGTATTTCTAAGTATCTCTCTAAGTAATGTACAGAGAATGTAATAATCATCTGTTAGTTGCAAGTGAATTGGCTTTTGTTTTCCAATTGATGTTTATATTTTTGTCCCATTTTCCTTTATCTTTTTGCAGTGCTGGGGTGACCCCCCCAGCACACATGCTGAGCCAATGCTGAATAATAGCCACCCTCCACCCCTCCCTAAGTAGGTGCAATTTGCTTGTAAGTGAGGAGCTTAGTGATAGCTCGAGGTATTTTCTTCTGGAGCCCTTTGTCCTGGTTTTCCACCAGGTCCTGAGGTTTGATATTAAGTATTTATGTTGAAAGCTCCTACCTGTCCCCACCATTGCTGAGGGAGTGAACCCAGGGCATTTTAAAGCGTGCCAGTCAAGTGTTCCACCCCCAAGCCGCCATTGCAACGATTCTGACTGTATCTCCAGCAAATAAGTGGAAAATAGTATGTGACCATGAATGAAATGTATTGTTTTTTATGTTTCATTTCATAGAATATCACAAATAAATTAATGTCACAATTTATCTAAGAGGTCTTGTACTAGCGGGGAAAGTTTCTATACTAGAAAATTAGCCCTTTGGCCATAGGATATATTGTTCACATCAAACTAATGTAACTGTTGGGTTCTGCCTACCCAAACACTGAGTTTGTACCTTGCTAGTGAAAATCTATTTGTAATAGTGTTTGAACTACTTTAAGAAAGGAACCTAACTAATTTTGTTTGTGGTAATTAAATTGATCTGAGCTGCAGTGATCACTACTTTTTCACTTCCTGCTTGAAAGCAGTTGTTGCAGAATTGGCTCTCTGTGGCTTTGGTTGTAGGACTCCCTTCATTCTGATTACTGGATGTGGAGAAACAGTTGTTTTGTGGCTGCCCTGAGCTGTGTTCTGGGACTTAATGCTGTGATTGATGTTTTTTAAAGCATTCGTTCTCTCTGCCTGGGTTGTAGGCTCCCTACTTTAGACCAGCATGTGGCACTGCACATTGCTTCAAGGATGGTAGATTGGCGAGACTCCAGGGCATGCACCGACATCCTGCCTTGTTGTTTTATGTTAAGTGCGTCTCACAGCTGACACTGATACCACTGCTTAAGAAATCAGATGTGATCTTTAGCAGAGCCAAACTCTCATGCACATGCAGGCTTGGGTTCTATTTTGGTTGAGTTCAGGGCAAATGCAGCGTTTCTGAAAGCGGGGTTATTCTATCTCCATCATCAGCTGGTGCTCCGTTGTGTGACATCTGAGATGCAGTTACTGACTTGTGTGGGGGCTGGAAACTGTCCCCTCAGAACAGAGCTGTGCCCCCAGCATGTGCTTTGTGAGAATGAAGCAAAATAAACTGAGCTGACCCTTTAAAGATGGCAAACCAGTTTCCCTGGAGACTTTTTCTGGCCAATCACACTTGTTCCTGGTTATGTCCTAACTACTCTTTGTGGTGACCGGGACATAAAAAATGTTGCTTATTAGGACTTGTTCATAAGAAATGAGAAAACATCTCAAAATGCTAAAAAGAAAGGAATTGTCTCTGATTATGTTGCTTCAAGCCAGGCTTGATGGTACACATCTGCAATCCCAGTATCCTGGAAGTGGTGGCAGACTGAGCAAGAGTTCAAGGTCAGCCACTTAGCTAGTTTGAGGCCAGTCTGGCTACATGAGACCCTGTATCAAAACACTGAGGGGAAAACAAAACAAAACAAAACAAAAACCGTGTTGCAATTTACAAGCTATATTCACCCCTCACTTGATGTGGGCGTGGTCAAACTGTGTCCTGTCGTTGTGCAACTTCATAGCTCATCGTTGTACCAGCTTAGGGGCTGTGGTAGTCCCCTTCATGTAGCCCGATGACCATGTAGACAAGTCACCAAGGCTGCTGCTAGAATACTGGCATACTGCTGTATGGTAACTTTCTTCTAAGTCAAAACATGCCAAGGTAAAGGTGAAAAGCGTTTTAAACACACAGAGCAATGCTGATGTTCATTAGCATGTGTGATGCAGTTATGAATGGAAGCTCACGAGGTCTGTTTGCCCCAACACCAGCCTGTTGGGGACACATTGTGCTGTGATAACCTACAGTGCTGCTGCAGGTAGACATTAAGGCAGTAGGTGTTGTTCTATTTCTTTATCATCTTTGGAGCTACACTGACATACATAGTCCATCATTTATCAGTAAGTCTTTGGGTGGCCATGATGAGTGAGCCAGCAGTTAAGAAGCTGTAATCATAGTTTCAATGGCTCTGGGACGTAGCTTAATTTGAGTTATTGCTTAATACTTGTCTGTTATATCAGAGTAAGTTTGTAAAAATCTGGCAACAGGATGGCTCAGTCAGGAACGTGCTTGCTGTACAAGCATGAGGGCCTGAGGTCAGGTCCCGGAAGCCATGGGCATGATGGCAGGCTATAATCCCAGCACCTGAGTGCAGAGATGGCAGTCCCCAGGGCAAGCTGGCCAGCTGAAGTAACATGATTGGTGACCTCTGGATTCAGTGGGAGACCCTGCCTCAGTAAATAAGAGAGTGATAAAGGGACACACGAGACCTCTGGCCGCCCATGCCTGTGCATCCCCCCGTGTGCCCATATGCATACACATGTTCACACTGCACACACACAATCAAGCCTTGTCTTTTCACTTACTGAGTGGAATGCACAGGATACTTCACACGTGCTCTTAACCAGCAGAATGCCCAGTGTGACCTGTGTACTTATCTGTGCATGGTTGTGGCAGGGTGATTGAGGGCACGTACTCTGCACATTGGAGCAGCTCTTGCTGTGCTCAGTGTTGCCAAGGAGATCATTCAGTCTCAGTGTTTCTTATTGGTAATCTTCAGTAAAGGAGAAGAGTCATTAATGGATATGGCCACAGTTGTGTCACTAATTATTCAAAGCATGCTATTTTGGGCTGGGAGATGGCACAGAGGTCCATGGTGCTTGCTTGCGTAGCATGCAGCCCTGGGTTTGATTCCCTGGTACCCACATAAAGCCACATGCACAGTGTGGCGCATGAATCTGGAGTTCATTTGCATTTCAATTGAAGAGGTCCTGGCATGCCCATTCTCTCTCTCTCTCTCTGTCTCTCTCTCTCTGTCTCTCTCTCTCTCTACCCCCCTTTCCCTCTCTTAAATAATAAAAGTATTATTAAAAGAATGTGACTTGAAAGTCACAACTCAAAATTTTTACTCAGATGGCTGCTTTGGGAAACAAAGTTCCACTTGTTGTCACAGAGGTTATTTATTTTTTATTTTGGTTTGTTGAGGCAGTGTCCTGAACTAGCCTCTAACTCACAGTGACCTTCCTACCTCACCCTCCCAAATGTTGAGTCATTAGCAGAAAATTCATACTGACTTTCCCAAATCATTTAGGGTTTAATTTACGTTTTTTGTGGTGCTGGACATTGAACTCAGGGCCCTGGAATTACATCCTAGCACCTGAATGAGGTTTTAGTAGATGATTTCATGATAATTACTACAGTCACAAGTTGGTTTCTTTTGGGGAGGATGGCTTGGGATGAGAGCCCCAAAACAATTCTCAACAGAAATTACCTTTTATACCTGAGATTTTGAAGAAGTGTATTTTTCCATATTTGCTATTTGCTGTGTAGGTATACATCCTGAAATTTGATTTCTGTGTTCACTAAGCAGTGAGGGTGTTTTAAGCTAGGGGTCAGGCTGATCCATCTTTGGTCTTGATTTTCACTGGTTTATCTGGCAACAGGATCAAGTTATTATTGTGTGTGTATTATATGTCTGGAACCTCTTTGTCCCTTCTCTATAAAATAGGTGAAAGGAACATCAGAACCCTTCCTATCCTGTAATGGTGTCCTCCTAGGGGCTCTCATTAGATTCAGACAAGTGTTATTCTGGTCAGCATAGCCCTCAGAACAATGGAGCTATTTAATATCACACAATGTTACAGCCTACTCCAGAACCTGTAGGAACCATGCAGGAAGTTCATTCTTGAAAGGTGTTCTCCTCTGCCTCCAAGGGCAGGGTGAGCTCTGCATCTGCTGAGCCAGGCTGGGAGGGGACTTACTGGTGATGGAGAAGATTGTTGTTTGAGAAATAGTTTACGGTTTAAATTGCAGGAGTCATTAATAAACATGTAAAGAGCAGTGGCTACAAATAGGCTCTCCAGGCAAAACTGCCAGACTGGTCGTGTGATATGGGACACCTGTAACCCAAGCATGCTCAGCCTGCCCTCCTCCCTGATGAGCTTAGGTCACATATCAACCGGGCCCACTTCTTCACGTCATAAGACCTCACATCTTCGGAAAAGCCTTCAGAGTACTCCCTTGCTTTCCTGGGAGAGCTGAAGCCTCTGCTGTAGATTTCCACTGTGCTGCTGGCATTAAAACCTTTTGCTGGGCTGGAGAGATGGCTTAGCGGTTAGGTGCACTTCCTGCACAAGCAGGAGGGTCCAAGGGGCCCTGAAACCACCCATGTTCTAATCTCCAGTCCCTCATAAACAGCTGGCTGTGGCCACAAGTGTCTGTAACCTCAGTCTTGCTAAGGGTAGCGCTGCCAGGGAATCGCCCAAGCATGCAGAAAAAACAGCAAGCTTTGGTATCATTAAGGGACTCCAGCTCAAAATAAGAATGTGTGGAAGAGCGATCAATGGAGCAGGACATCCGATGTTCTGTTCCAGCCACTTCTGGTGAGCATATGGGGCTCTGAAAGGGACATACATGTGCATATGCCCCCCACATTAAACAAAGCTTGTTTCTCTGACTATTGTCGCTCTCTGAATATTACCACTTAGCCAAGATTTTTTGGTGCTGAATAAAAATAATTACACATAGCTCAGTTGTGTAAGGGAATGAGTTTATTCTGTGGGTGAAATATAAAAATGTTTGTGTAATTGACATTATCAAATCAGAACTATCGAGCTGCTATAATTATTTTTATAGAGTTATTTAAATGTACCATGAGTTGGAGATAGGCATGTTTGCCCATGCCAAAAGCCATTGTCAGAAAACAGGTTAAGCATGTCTGTGCATGCCAAGAGCCACTGTTAAGTGATAGTTTTGACAGATACTATTTCTGGAAGTTTGTTAATCAGTACAGTTTAGTAAAGCATTTCACATGTTCAGATTAGAAATGGGATTTAGAAATAGAGATAGAAATAAGCATTCCCCCCACCCCTAGATACAGATGGCTAGTATCTTGAGATTATTCTGGGCATTCAATGTTTAACAAATACATTCTGACCTATATTCAGACTGTACATCTTGATATTTGTATCAGAAAATATTCCCATTACTAATGGTCCTGTTTCCTGACCTTCTGATACTTTCCTCCACTTGAATTAAGGATCATTTTAGAATGTTGCTATGGGGGATGGCTCAGTGGATAGAGCTGTTACTGTTCAAGGTGGAATGCTCAAATCCCAGCCACAGGTTCCACAGAAGAAGCCGGAAGCCATGGCAGGCTTCTGAATCCCAGCATGCTCATTTCCTGGAAAGCACGAAAGAGCAGCAGAGCAAGAGTCCCAAGAGAGCAACTCTGCCTCGAAGGAGGTGTAAAGATAAGGGCTGACCCCAAAGTGGTCCTCTGGCCTCCATGTCCACACCCATACTCACATATACCACACTCACAGGATGTCTGCTATAGGAAAGAATCTGGAGAAAGTTAGGAAAAGTAACCATTGAGACTGCTGCCCACAAGGACGCTTTGGCTTGGTTCAGTGTGGAGCAGAGTGCAGAGCACACCTGTGTGGATTCCCGTGGCAGACTTGCTGCCCAGGATGGGTAAATTCAGGTGCTTGATCCTAGGCGCACTGCTCCGGGTTGTGCAGGGGCAGCTCCAGCGTACTAGAGGCTGAGAGGCCACCTTCACATAAAGCACAAAGTTCTACATTTTTAGCTTATTTTGAAGATGTTAGACTTTTCTTATATATCTCTGTATTTCCAACCAGTCTTTGCAGGCTGAGGTTACATGTCCGTGTGGCACGCTGCCTAATCTGTGTGAGGCTGTACATCCGACCCTAGGACTGCAGAAGCACAAACAAAGCCACAGCACAGCAGACACCCTGGGTCACATCCCTCAGGTAGCAGGACTATGGTTTCCTTCTTTGTCTATATATCATGACTTTCTTATGTTTGTCTCTTCTTGTCATGATCGTCACTGAAAGTTTTTAAGTGACAGGATGACTGGGAAAGATGAGGAAAAGGCCCCCAAGTCACGGTGGCACTTCTGTGCTCAGGTTAGTCCTTGTTGTCAGTAGCTCATCTGTCTCTTTCCTTACCAGCCCTAGTTATTTGTGTGTGTGGGGGGGGTGTTTGTTCTTAGGTACTCAGTTTTAAGCATTCAGCGGTTGTAGTGAGTGTGAACTCCCAACAGACCCTTGAAAACAAACCACGATACCTCACCCTCGTGTTAGAGGTTCCAGTCTTTCTTCTTGATGTGATACCACATGTGCTGGTGGCTTCTGTGCCTTCCAAATGATCTGTCAGACTGTTCAACAGAAATAAGACTTATTACTGGTGTGGTGGCAAACACCTTTAACCCCAACACTCGGAAGGGAGAAGGAGGAGGATTGCTGTGAGTTTGAGGCCATCTTGAGACTATTCCAGGTCAGCGGGGCCAGAGTGAGACCCTACCTTGAATAAACAAAACAAACAAACAAAAAAAAAAAGAAGTTAGACTTACTCCCAGTGCTGCTAGAAGGGGTCGTGTCCAGAGCTCTCTTTTTTAATCAATTAATTATTTATTTAATATTTTTGACAACTTTCATAATTATAAACAATATCTCATGGTGATTCCCTCCCTCCCCCCCACTTCCCCTTTGAATCTCCACTCTCCATCATATCCCCTCCCCATTTTAATTAGTCTGTCTTTTATTTTGATGTCATGATCTTTTCTTCCTATTATGATGGTCTTGTGTAGGTAGTGTCAGGCACTGTGAGGTCATGGATATCCAGGCCATTTTGTATCTGGAAGAGCACGTTGTAAGGAGTCCTATCCTTCCTTTGACTCTTACATTCTTTCTGCCACCTCTTCTGCAATGGACCCTGAGCCATGGAAGGTGTGATAGAGATGTTTCAGTGCTGAGCACTCCTCTGTCACTTCTTCTCAGCACCATGGTGCCTTCTTAAGAGACCTAAAAGGAACAGAGCTCTTGAACATAAGCAATATATATTTCTTTTAGAATGACTGTTGAAGGAATAGCCATTAAAGAAGCAGAGTGCTCTTAATACACTTAAAAACCTGAAACAGCCCCAGTGGATGAAATGTGACCCATGTCTACTTTGTCCAAACTACTTGGCAATGCTCAGCTATCTAAGAAAAATGACCAGTTTCCAAGGGCACACAAGCTATGTAGACCCCCCAGTCATGACTCATAATCATTTACGGATAAATACTAGAGAACTATTAGTAAACAGAGACTGCTGATGCAGCTTAGTAGGATGTCTTAGTATTTGCTTGCTTCTATAATTACGTTGTATTTGGTTTTTGTCCACAGTAAAGTATGCAACTTATTTGGCAAGTAAATTTCTCATTGCTATTCTATTTTAAAATGTTGGTGTTTGGGGAATATTTTATTAGCATTGTTCCCCACTCCTCATCAGAGAGCCTTGTGGACTATGGGACATTAGAAGTGTTAAGTGAACTGAAGTTGCCAGAAAAAGCCGCACCTATGTTAGTTAACAACATTCCACAAAGCTGATTGGCTGCTAAAAGCTACTGTGGGGCTGGAGAGATGGCTTAGCAGTTAAGGTGCACTTGCCTGTGAAGCCTAAGGACCCGTGCTGGACTCCTCAGATCTCACTTAAGCCAGATGTGCAAGGTTGCGCATGTGTACAAGGTTTTACACATGTCTGGAGTTCAGTTGCAGTGGCTGGAAGCACTGATGTGCCAGTTTTCTCTCTCTCTCAAAAAAAAAAAAAAAAAAAAAAAAAAAAAAAAAAAAAAAAAGCTCCTGTGATTGTGGAAAGCTAGAATGTTGCAGGTATAGAGAGCCAGATTACCTGGGGCTGTCATAGCCTCTAAGTAGACATCCATTACCCACCTGTGTCTGACTTAACATCCTGGGACATTAGGTAAATCTAATAGGTATAAACAGACTTCCAGCAACCCAGAGATTGTCATAGCATGTCATGCCTTTTGCCAGATTTCCCTGCTATGCTGTGACCTGCTTATCTGATGTTCCCATCATGTATTTGAACTATGTCTTCATTTGTGACCTTCTTGATTGTTACTCTAACAGCTCCATGAGCTGTTACCATGTTGGAACATAAAATTTGGGGTAACCTGAGTCTGTGTCCTGGTCTATGGTCACTTATATTTGTCTTCAGAATAAACTCTTACTTATTCCCTTCGAGAGGATAGCTGGGTTTTCCCCATTGACAGATATCCCAATGCAAAGCATACGGGCAGCATGATGTCTACTTATAAATGCACTTGTATTGAAATTCCACCTAAATTAAAAATTTGAGGAATTTAAAAGCTTTTGTTATCTTATAAATGTATGCATAGTGCATTTTATCAAAAAGCTTTGTGTTGATATCCTCATGAATACAATGTTCAGATGATTTTTGCATCAGAAAACACTGTTTGTCCGTATCCACTTCCATTCCATTTATTTCAAATATTGCACTAGTGTTTGTGAAAGCAAACGGAGCTGCACTAAGATGGCACAGGCCAGTGTTGGCACATTGCTGGGGATGTGTCTAGAAGCATGGCTGTGCCCCCAGACAGCTCACTGCAAAGCTTAAAATGTGTCATAATATTATGTGTTGTGATATTCTTTTCTTGTGTAATATTCTTTGGTAAGGTCATTTTATTAGCTTATTTGAGAGCACTTCATTAACCCTAAGGAGAGCTAACTTGTTGAATCTGGAAGACACATGACTTCTGTCAGGAAAGCTACTCTCCAGGCATCCAGGATGTCCTCTGAGGTCTGTGTGCATATGTTGTCCTTGACCGACTCTGAAAATGCTTCTTTCCAAAGTGTTTCTTGATAAGAGAAAAGTTTTTCTCCTATGAGATATTTAAATATTTATCTTAGCCTCATTATATATACTGACGTTTTGATGTAAGATTTCAAAACATACAGCTTGTGGTTGGATTAGATGCCTGGATCATGCCTTTGAGTTTGAAGTGTTTTAAAGATAGGAGGATTCTTTTTCCTCTGAAACTTTTAAGCCAGAATTCCACATTCTAGGGATGCATATCTGCCAGAGTAAAGAATGACTGAAAAAATGAGCTGAAAGACATGAACCCTTACACGTTGTCCATCCAAAAATAGTCGTCCTGTTCCCTCTTCACATGACTTGAGAATCACGTTGTCAGTGGTGAGGGGGCAAAGACCGAGCTGCACGTGGTCATACTCAGCAGCTGGATGAGCTCTCCTATATCGTAGGGACCTTGACCCAGGAAACCTGAGATTCATGACTTTGACACAGAAAAGAATGTCAGGATGAGCCTATACGAAGCAGAGTTGGAGATCATTAAAGATACTATAATATAATATCGATTGTCAGCATGAGAGTTAAGAGAAAGAGGTGCTGGTGATAAAGGTAGACGTGCTCCAGAGCACAGTGTTGGCTTCTCTGAGAGTCACAGTCAAACGTCCCAGCATTCACCAGGAATGCCATTTTAGTAGCTTTCAAATTAACTCTCACAAGAATTCTAAGAAATGGTTTTGTTTCCCTTTCCCTCTCATTTTGAATCATGAGATTAGAGGGTAGTTTCAAAGGTTCCTTGGGATGGGAGTGCAATCTGATGAGGTAAAACCAGGAGCCATTAGGGTTGCACAAGGGGTTTAGAACATGTTCTTTCACTATAAAGAGGCCTCTGCAGGCTTACAGCTGGCATGGAAAAACAGCACACGCATATGTTAACTGTGCTGGAAGTTTTGATTCTCAGCAGGTGTGAGGACTTAACCAGACTCAGGGCTGAGGAGTCTCCTTTCTCTTCTCATGTTCCCCTGTGTTGCAGTCAGGTTTGCATTGCTGGTAGAAATCACCCAACCAAGAGCAGCTTCTGGGAAAGAGAGATATATTTTGGCTTACAGGCTCAAGGGAAAGCTCCACGATGGCAGGGGAAAACGATGGCATGAGCAGAGGGTGGACATCAGCCCCGGCCAACATAAGGTGGACAATAGCAACAGGAGAGTATGCAAAACACTGGCACGGGGAAACTGGCTATAACACCCATAAGCCCACCACCAACAATACACTCCCTCCAGGAGGCATTAATTCCCAAATATCCATCAACTGGGAACCTAGCATTCAGAACACCTAAGTTTATGGGGACACCTGAATCAAACCACCACACCCTAATTCTCTCTATCCCGTCTCAATTTAACTGACCACGTATCAAATGTAGTCTTTTGTACCTAGACAGATGGAAAAATAAATGAGTTGAATAAAATACAAACATTTTAGAATAGACTCTGATCATATGGTCAAGAGAGGGTTATATATATAGTGGGTTATATTATAAGGACAAAAACCTTCAAAGAGACTTTAGTGTTCTTTCAACATTCAAGAATTGGAACTGGGGCTAGAGAGATGGATTCGTGATTAAGGCACTTGCCTGCAAAGCCACAGGATCACAGGTTTGACTCCCTAGTAACCATGTCAGCCGGATGCACAAGGTAGCACATGCATCTGGAGTTCATTTGCAGTGGCTGGAGGCCCTGGTGTGCCCATTTTCTCTGTCTCTGTCTCTTATTCTCTCTGTCTTTCTCTCTCTCTCTAATACATACATAAATAAAAAGGCAAAACTAAAAATAGAAACAAAACGTTCATATCTTTAAAATAAAAAGAATTGGAGCTGATTGAAACATTGTACTATACATGTTAAGCACGGTTTGACTGTTAGTAGTATTAGGTGTATCTAAAAATATTTAAGCAGTGTTTATATAAGAGGATATGCATGCTATTAGAAGCCAGGACTTTAAATGTAAGCCCCATTTCAAATATGAAATCAGAGACAGAGAAAAAAAATCCTCTGAAGTTAAAGTTACATTGCTTTCCTTGGTGAACGCATGGTATTCAAACCTTGTTTCCTGCCCTCGGGAAACTAGTGCCCAGCTCCCCACTAAATCCTGATTCCACGAGGAAACATGGATTTCAGCTATGAGAAGCCACAAAGTGATCCTGAGATATCTTGGGCCAAAAAGTGAGGTAGCCCTGTCAGACTAATGACAGTGTAGCCCAGAACACAGGAGCACCACTGCCCCTGCATGGGACAGTTTGGAATGAGGACAGTCACTATGTAGAGACAGCACATTCAGCAGTCCTCTCTTCCCTTCTGTACCCTAGCCTACTGTTAACTCCACAGAAAACCAAGATACTTTCGTGTGGCTTCTCTAAAATAGACCTGTATCTGTGCAACCATCGCTGCATTTTCTAAGAGTTGACACAATCCATCTTTTGAAAACTGAACTACTCAGTTTGCTTTCTGCTTTCCTCCTAGTTCTTCAAACATGACATTGACCCACGCACAAATTCTCTGTGCTGTGCTGCTAACTTTAGTCACAATACTTCCAACAACTGCCATGCCAATGTGAGCTCTCTGAAATCGAATAGAAATGTCTTAGTGTGCTGGTCATCTTCATTGTCAACTTGACTACCCTTGGGCTCACTGAGGAGATTGAGGGAGCACACCCCCAGATGTGTTCTGTGAGAATATTAACTAAGGAGGTAAGACCCACCTGAGTATTAGCTAGAGTGCCCCCCCATGGGCTAAATGCCTGGTCAGAATAAAATAGGGGTGAGGTGGAAGATTGCAAGTTCAACTTGGGCATTCCTTTACTGGGCTTCCTGGCCACCATGATGTGAAATGCTCTGGATTGAACTCCTGACACTGTGAGCCAAATCCTTTGTCCCTTGAGATAGATCTGTCATATATTTGGTTACAGTGGCTCAAAAGTAACTAATGCAGTGAGCATAAAGTGGCTCATAGTACAGTAAGCATGAAGTGGCTCATAATACAGTGAGCATAAAGGGGCTCATAATACAGTGAGATTGAAGTGGCTCATAATACAGTGAGCATGAGGTGACTCATAATACAGTGAGATTGAAGTGGCTCATAATACAGTGAGCATGAAGTGACTCATAATACAGTGAGCATGAAGTGACTCATAATACAGTGAGCATGAAGTGACTCATAATACAGTGAGCATGAGGTGGCTCATAATACAATGAGCATGAGCATGAGGTGATTCATAATACAGTGAGCATGAAGTGACTCATAATACAGTGAGCATGAAGTGACTCATAATACAGTGAGCATGAGATGGCTCATAATACAATGAGCATGAGCATGAGGTGACTCATAATACAGTGAGCATGAGGTGGCTTATGATACAGTGAGCATGAGGTGACTCCTAATATAGTGAGCATGAGGTGACTCATAGTACAGTGAGCCTGAGGTGGCTCATAGTACAGTGAGCATGAGGTGGCTCATAGTACAGTGAGCACCGAACGTGGAGCTGCTCTTTTCTTGGTTTGACTGGCTCAAACTCCTTCTGATCTGGGTTATGTGGCCATGCCCAGGCTTTTATGTGGGGGCCAGGGATCAATCTTGTAAGGCCAGCACTGTTACCCTTTGAGCCGTCTCCCCCAGGCCCAGCTCTAGGATCTTGAAGACACAAGGAGGCAGGGGGTCAGTAACTGATCAGAAGGATCTTGAGTCATTACTAAATGCTGTGTTTAGCAAACAGTGTAAAAGTCTCTGAGCATTTTGGCTGTGGGTCATTGGGTATTACATTTGTAATGGTCTAATCAGTAATCTATATCATATGATTTTACCAGGGATTATCAGTATCAGTTTGCTAGTGCTCATTTAAGGGTGAGTAAGTTAAACTTACCCTAAATAGGCAAAATTGCCGTCTTCACAGCCAATCAAAAGAACAAATATGTGACTGTGCTTCCATGAAGTGTCTAGAATAGGTGTCACAGGACAGAAAGACTAGAGGGGCTGGGTCAGAAAGGAGAGGCATGAGGGAGCTACTACTTAGCAGATGAAGGATTTCTGTATAAGTGATGAAAACAGTTTTGTAAATATGTAATGGTAATAGTTTACAACATTGTGAATGCACTTCATGACACAGAACTTTTCATTTAAGAATAATGGACAGTAATTATTATATATATTCTACCATAATGAAAAAACTAATCGTTACTCTCAATTTAAAAATACCCAGTGGTAATCCCCTCTTTATTTCAGAGAGTGTGTTCTAAGCCCCCTAGTGGATTATGGAAGCTGCAGATAGTGCCAAACTCTCTATATAAAATGCTTTTTTCCTGGGCATTCATACCTGGGCTAAGGCTTAAGAATTAGTAATAAAATGTAACCAGTAGTAACTAGTAATAAATGGGACAATTGCAGCACTGTACCATAACAGTGTGTGATTGTGGCCTCTTTTGAAAGAGTCACATAAATATAAGTAATTTGGGCCAGGTTGAATACAAATTACTGAATTCCTAGGTCAGGGCCATCCAGCTACCATACTCAGCCAGTTCCTGTACTCATTCAGCAAGCTGAGTTCCCTTTATGTACAAGCCTCTGTAACTCCCTCTTCTTGGTGCTTGGCCACAGGGGAATTCAAATCCAGCGAAGCTGGCTGGCTGACTGTTATTCAGGAGGCAGAATTCATAGTCTGGAGGCCTATGGCTGGATTTGCATGTTGGCTGTTACTGACTGCCTGACCTTGGGTCTCCTTCCACTTCTCCAAAGTATAGTTAGTCTTGCTCACAAATTAGACATGGCAGTGGTGGGACCGTCCATCCACAGACCACGTCATTGCTGCATATAGTGATGCTGCAGTTCCTGGGAAGTGGATGCCAGACAAAATACTTTCTTGAACATACATATACACAGCATGTGTGTTCTGTATGTTACCTGTTACATGAACAACACCTTCCGAAAGTGAAGAGAAAGGGAGTATGCACCACAGTGAACGTGAGTGAGCATCCAGGAAGAGCCACTTGGGGACACTGTGCCACTCTCCACTTCTGCTTTCCCAATATGACTACTTCCTTCCTCAGAGGTAAGCACTGGTGCATTTCATGACGGTCACTTCCTGGTTTGTGCAGGATCAGTCACACTGTAGTCTGATGTCGGGCATTGTTGGAAGCGTGGGTTTCGGAGATGGGTCATGCTGTGTGGAGCTGTGGTGTGCTCATTTTCTTACACTTGCAAACACAGCACTTAGTTTATGAACCCAGTGGATGAATATGTAAATGTAATGGTTTCTTTCTTTCTTTCTTCTTATTTTTTTGTTTCTTTGTTTGATTTTAAGTGTATAATTTTTTATTAACAACTTCTACAGTTACAGACAATAAACCATGATAATCCCCTCCCCTCCCCACTTTCCCCTTCACAACTCCACTCTCCATCATATTCCCGCCTTCCCTCCATTACTTTCTCTTTTATTTTGATGTTATCATCTTTTCCTCCTATTATGAGAGTCTTGTGAAGGTATTGCTAGGCACTGCAAGGTTGTGGATATCAAGGCCAATTTCTGTCTGGACAGTTGCATTGTAAGGAGTCCTACCCTTCCTTTGCCTCTTACATTCTTTCTGCTACCTCTTCCACAATGGACCCTGAGCCTTGGAGGGTGTGATAGAGATGTTTCAGTGTTGGACATTCCTCTGTCACTTCTTCTAAGCACTATGTTGCAGTTTGGGTCATCCCAGTGGTCACTGCCATCTGAAGAGAGAAGCTTCTCTAACCAAAAATGAGAGTAGCATTAATATATGAATATGAACATTAAGCATGGTATTTTCAGGGCAGTTTGGTGAGAATAACATGTGCATCTAGCCAGACAAGAGCAGGCTTTATACCCCTAAGGCTTATGACCTCCCCTGTCATAGGCTTTTGATTAGGTTTTCAGTACTAGGCATGTATTCCCTGCCATAGAGCAGGCCTCCAGTCCAATTGGAGAGCAGTTGGTTTCCCCCAGAGCAGACATGCCACTATTTCCCCCATTTGGTCACTTGGCCTGTCTGGCTAAACTCAAGGCTTCCAGGGTCCACTGTTTTCACCAATGATGACTTCTGTCTCCCATAGGGTTGCACACAGTGCAGTTTTTTTCCAGCTTTCAGTCAGCTGGTCTACAGGGAGAAGATTTTCAGCTCAGCCCCAGCTTGATTTCTCAGTGACCTTGCTGCTCAGGCATGTGGAATCTTCAGCAGTAGGGTCTTACCATCTGTTTCTGGTGGGAAACTAAGAGCACTGGCAATAGCCTATAATGTTTTGGAGGCAACAGGGACCTCCCTGGCTAACAACTCACTGGAACGTATCCCATCCTTTGTAATGGTTTCTTAAAAATCACAATTCTAGGAGTTACTTGCTTCCTTTTCTATTCTCAGATATTACTCACCCTACTTCCATTCATCTGAAGATATGTTTATCACATATACTCTCTGGTGTTGAATGAAAGATATTCAACTTCTTTGTATGCAGTTTTTTTTTTTGAGTGATATTGTCATCATTTTTCTCTCTAGTCTTTTATTTTTTCTTAATTTAAACCCTTTCCATCCCTAGAATTCCTCTCCAATACTTTCATATCTACTGCTTGTGTTTAGTATCCCCTCTATTCCCTTAAGACTTCTTCCTCCTCCTGTGACCCTTTTCTAGCTTTCTGGTCTCTACAAACACTCTAGGTTGAACACAAAAATCTGAACTAGACTTTTCATATGTGAGAGACCATATAATGTTTGTCTTTCTGTGCCTGGGTTACCTCACTTAGTGTGTTTTCTAGTTCATCCATTTTCTTACAAATATAATTTTTATTTTTCAGAACACAATTCACACACACACATATATAAATATATACATACCACATTTTCATTATCCATTCATTAGTTGATAAACATGTAGGCCGATTACATTTCTTATTTATTATGAATAGAGCAGCAATAAATACAGATACTGTCATCGGATATCTAGTTCTTTGGGCCTCTGCTCAGGAGTATACGATCTGGGTCATATGACAGTTTGATTTTCAGCTTTTTGAGGAGCCTTTATACTGATTTCCATAGTGGCCGCACTAGTTTACTACAACAGTGAAAGTTCCCTCTCCCCACATCCCCTCCAGCACTGACACGAGTTGTTATATCTCCTGTCTGTCTCTGACAGGGTTACTCTGGGTATTCTCTCTCTTTATTTTTGTTAGTTTGGCTAACAGTTTGTCAATATTACTTATTGTTTCAAAGCATCTGCTCTTTATTTTATTAATTCTTCTTTATTTTTATTATTATTATTATTTTTTGGATTTTCAAGGTGGGGTCTCACTCTAGCTCAGGCTGATCTGGAATTCACTATGCAGTCTCAGGGTGGCCTCAAACTCACAGTGATCCTCCTACCTCTGCCTCCCGAGTGCTAGGATTAAAGGCGTGCACCATATCACACCTGGCCTTTTTACTTTTTTTAAATTTATATTTTATTGATTTTTTTCCCTCATTTGAATTATTTATTTTCTTAAAAAAAGATTTTATTTTTACTTATTTATTTATTAGAGACAGAGAAAGGGAGAGAGAAGAGAAACTGAGAGAGAGAGAGAGAGAATGGGCACACCAGGGCCTCTAGCCACTTCAAACAAACTCCAGATGCATGTGCCACAGCATGTGCATCTGGCTTACGTGGGACCTTGAGACTCAAACCCGGGTCCTTAGGCTTTGCAGGCCTTAACCGCTAAGCCATCTCTCCAGCCCTAATTATTTCTTTTTTGTCTACTATTTTTGGGTTTGGCTTATTGTTTTCCCCCAAGGCCTTGAGATACATCATTAAGTTGTTAATTTGAAATCTCTCTGATTTTGTGATGCAGGCCCTTAGAAGTATAAACATCCCTGTTCATTATTCAGCAGTGCATTGTTTAATTTCTGTAAGTTTGTGTACTTTCTGTGGTTTCTCTTATGTTGATTTCTAGCTTTATCCTATTGTGGTCAGATAAAATACAAGAGGTTATTTCATGTTTCCTACACCCGTTGAAACTTGCTTTGTGTCCTAATATATGATCTCTTCTAGAGTCAACTACGTTTTCTACTGAGAAGGATGTGTGTTCTTTCATGTTTGGGTAGAATTTTCTGTAGACATCTGTTCAGTCCATTTGTGCAGTGATGTTATATTTAACTCCCGATGTTTCTCTACTTTTGTCTGGATGGCCTGTCTGTTGGTGAGACATTGGGATATTGAAGTTATCTACTGCTACCGTGTTGGAGGTTGATCTGTGACTTCATGTCTAGTAATATTTGTTTACTATGAATGCTGCTGTGTTCACCAAGGGCCTAAGAAGTAAATTTGAGGGCAATACCAGTAATGGTGGGACCTTGGGCTGAGAAAAGATAGGAGACACGTGTGCATTCCCCACAAATACTGTAGAGAACTTATCTGTGTTTTCGGGAAAATACTCAAAAGATGTATGCTATGGAGAAATGGTGTCTCACCTCCGTGTCCATGTCATAATGAGAATTCACTAAGTTGTTTTACTTTGTATTTCTTTACCAGGACTATATGTCTTCTGGAACCGTCAGACATGCTGTTTTGGCAGGAGGTTTCAAGGAGGTGACAGGTGTTTTAGAGCAGAGCCTTCACATGTGCTGCAAATCCTTTCTCAAACAGAGTCTAGGTTTAAGCCTCCAAGTCAAGTACCAGAAACTCAGACCTAGTGAGCCACACATGGTCATCAGTATCACTGTATCCATAAGAAACTGGAGACACGCAAGCCTTTCCTAGGGTAAAAGTAAAAACTGTGTTACTGAATTTGAAAGGAAAACAAGTTAAAATTTTAGTGTGAAACAACTCCAATATTGACAGAACCATATATTCAACACAATTGTTTTCTCATGTTAAGCAGTATTTTACATTATAGTTCATTGCTGTTTGTATGCTGCTTAAAATGGAAGAAAAAAAGCCATCCTACAGCCTCATGTTGGACTGACCCCACTGCTGTTGAATTGGCCATCTCACAGACTGCTGTTGGACTGGCCCTCACGTTGCACATGTCATTGCATCCTTAGTTGGCAGCTGGGTTGAGAATGTCCCCTTCCACCACTGCACTGCAGGCAACTTTTAAGTGCCCTTATCCCTTCAACATTCCAGTTCTTTCTAGCATGAAAAGGGTAAAATATTTCTTCAGAACTACTACTGTTCCATGGAGAAAATTCTGAAGGGAATGCTACTGTCATGCACGTGTGAGAAAAATGTTGCAGAAAAAGTCTTATGACACTCTGAGCAGTGTTTTGCAGGGATCCTAAGCTTATTGTTTGTGAAATAAAAAGACTCCAAAATACCAACTTGGGAGATCAATTTCTTGTTAGAAAAAAACCCTGAGCATCCCTGTGGATGCAAATCCTTGACTATTTTATGTATAATCAGTCCTAACAAAAAGAAGACACAAAATAATGAAGCCATTTAATTTATAGATGGAAAAAATAGGAATAGTGACTTTATAATTCTGAGAATTAGAGCAAATGGCTAGCAGTGGCCTCTTCAAATTCATCCTGAAATGTACATTAGTGAGCAGACAGGGAAATTAATGAATATCTATCTCCCTGTTTACATAGTCGTATGTCTTTGGGTAATGTAATTAGGCATGGGAACTCATTAATGACCTACTTACACAGAAATCAGAGCCTTTGTCAAGTTACAATAAACATTTAAAGCCTCAAATCCATCTTTTTGCAGCTCAGATTTTTAACCCTCCCCTTTGTGGGCTCTCTTTTTCTCCTTCTGAGTGCCAGTAATACACCCTGAGCATGTCAGTTTGCAGCAAGTTTGTAGATAAGTGTGATGAGACACTAATCAAACAAATGTCAGTTATGAAGATATATTAATAATTAAAGCAGTGTTCTGCTGAGGAATGACTCATGTGTTTTCTTAGAATGTTAGTGTTTTGCTAGGTGTAGTGACACATGCCTTCAATACCAGGATTCAGGGGACATAGGGATGTAGGAGGATCACCATGAGTTCAAGGACAGCCTGGGCTACAGTGAGACCCTGCTTAAAACAACAAAGAAAAAAAAAAAAACAAACAAACAAAAAAAAAAAAAACAAGAGGCTGGAGAGGTGGGCACTTGTCTGCAAAGCTAAAGGATCCCAGTTCAAATCCCCAGGATCCACATAAGCCAGATATACAAGGTGGTGCATGTATCTGGATTTAGTTTATAGCAGCTGGAGGCCATGGCACACCCATTCTCCTACCTCTGCTTGTACCTCTTCCTCAAATTCAGAAATAAAAATAAAATATTACAAAACAAGAATATTTGGTGTTTTAGGTTTTGTTTTGTTTTGTTTTTTGTTTTAACTCACTGTGACAAGATACCTGAGACAAAGAAAGAAGGCTCACGGTGTTTGTGATTGTCTGGTTCCATTGCTTTGGGCCTGAGGCCAAGCAGAACATGGCAGAGGAGGGTGATGGAGCAGAGCTGCTCGTCTCGTGCAGAGAGAGAGACAGGAAGGGGTCATGGACAAGAAAATGCCCTTCAAATTAT
This sequence comes from Dipus sagitta, assembly GCA_036346955.1. Taxonomy (NCBI): domain Eukaryota; kingdom Metazoa; phylum Chordata; class Mammalia; order Rodentia; family Dipodidae; genus Dipus; species Dipus sagitta. The sequence goes on from CM070784.1 coordinate 62,137,639, forward strand.
GACACACACCCTTTCACCAGTGGCTTACTTCATTCAAACAAAGCCCACCTCATAGTAGACAATTCAGTGTGAACACAGGTAAAGGTAGGAACCTCAGGATCAGTCACCTATCAGTAGTGCCACCAGAGGGACGTTTTCAAGATGTGACACTTCTTACATAAGCCTCAACAGTTGGCTGTAGAAAGCCTCTTATGCTGTGGTCTGAATTTTTGGGGAGGGCAATGGGAAAGAACATTCTAGGCAGAAGAACCAACCAGTCGGAGACAGGAACCTTCTTTGCTCATTAGGTAACAAAGAATGCTCGGTGACTAGAATATGGAGAAAACCCGGCAGATGAGCCTAGGAAATGAAACCAGGAAATGAGCAGGAATGAAACTAATGTGCTCTGCAGGCAGTTAAGAAACGGGGCAACACTGTGGAAACCAGAGTGGTGATGCACACTGCTCCCCCTGACTCAGTTTAGTATGTGCCAAGTATCCTTCTAAGCATATCACTTTATAGTATCAGGATAAATATTTTTAATTCAGTTTTTCAGAAGAGAAGAACAAGGCACAAGAAGAAATCATTTACTTAAAACTAGGTGTCCCTGATGAGGTGAGAAAATGGGGTATTATTTGAACCTAGGTCTGATGGGTTCCAAAACTTGAGCTTTCCACTACTGTGTGGCAATGCTGTCTGTTAGTCTTCTCCATTCTCCTCTTTCCCCTACCCCTTTTTGGCCCTTTCCATCCTCTCAAGTAATGTCATCTTCAGGTCATAAGCAGAAAAATGCATTATATTGCATAGAAACTGACTTCCAGTTGCATTCACTTTTATCTTATTTCTCCTACTTGATATCCTTTTCTCCTTGACCCTTTTGTGCTGTATTTATTTGCAAAGGGTATAATTTTAGAGCAAGATGAGGACATTACCAAGTAGCTTCCAAGTGGAGTTGGACTCAGGCTGGAGCTCCACTCAATGAGGAAGAGTGCATAAGGGTAAATTTCTAAAAGAGAATTTCTTTTTGTTCAGAATACTTTCAAATTTTGTAGTTTTCACTAAAATTTAGTGGACACTTTTAAGATGAGTACTAGATTCATAAAGGTTAGAAACTATCTTAGAATCTTTGAGGATCTGGTATCCAGTATTTTAAAAATAAGTATTTTCAGCCATCTTTTGTGTGGGAATCATTTGTAATCAATATAAATGACTGTCTTCTATTCTATGCTTGGGAAAAAGTTTTCCTCTAGGTACATAGCTCTGGGCTGGATGTCACAAGTGTTACAGCTTGCAGCTTTGTAGGGGAGGGGGTGTACAGCAGCCTGCAAAGGCTCGTTCAGGGCTGGGAAGATAGCCTAGCAAACAGTTAAGTCACTTGCTTGTGAACCCAGGTTGCATTCCCCAGTACCCACATAAACCAGGTGCATAAGGTGGCACATGCATCTGGAGTTCATTTGCAGTAGCTACAGGCCCTGGAGCACCCATTCTCTCTCTCTTAAACTTAAATAAATAAATAAATAATTTAAATTTTTAAAAGGCTCCTTCAATCCCTGTAACATTTCAGAATGCCTGCCATTTGGTCCCACCCCAAGGGCCTAGTTGTTAAAGACACTCCCTTGAGGCCTTGGGATGTGTTTGCAGAGGATTCAACTGGATGATTATTTGGACACCAAAGCAGTAAGTGTTGAATCCCAGCCTGAGTGTAGCCCAGCCTGACCACTCAGCATGCCTCAGGGCTGTGGCTTTGGGCTGCGTGAGGAGGGCATGTGGCAGCAGGTCAGATGCTGCTCTTCTGTTTGCCTGGAAGAAATGGGATCTTGCTGTGTAGGTAGTTTGTACTTAAGATCAAACTGACCAAAAATTTTCATAAAATTAGCCAAACATATAAAGAAAAAGGGAACTAGAGTTAATTTAACCTCCCAAGCAAGTGTAATGGTTTTTGAGCACTCAGAGAAATACTGTGAGGTAGGACTTTGTGGGTGTTGCAGTGATGGTAGGAAGCGGATGAAAACTGCACACCTGTTAAGCCTCTTGTGTTTCACTTTTCTAGGATCCAGAAAGAGTAGTATTTGCCACTAAGTTCCACCACCTTGTTTCTGCATCCAGCCTTGTGTTTTGTTGGGTTGCTTATAAGCTGTGAGCATCAGCTTATGCTGTAGTCTCCTGAGCGGTTCTTTGTGGATGCTGGACGTACACCTTTGGTTTCTTGAGGGAGCATTGCAGCCGCAAAGCAGAGCTCTGCCACCAGCTTATTGCATCTCAGTGATGACGTATGGCTGATGTCATAACAGCATGGTAGTGTCTTTAAAACCAAGGGGAACAAACAGAAAGGGCCTTCTGCTCCATCCAGTCAACCATGTCAGTAACCAGAAAGTGGGCCATTTTATTTATTTGAGAGAGACCGAGAGAGATAGAAAGGGGCAGATAGATAGAGAGAGAATGGGCACACTGAGGCCTCCAGCCACTGCAAACAGACTCCAGATGCATGTGCTTCCTTGTGCATCTGGCTTAGTAGGGTCCTGGGGAATCAAGTCTTAATGAGTGAGTGCCTTAACCACTAAGAATCGTTCCAGAACCTCGATACTTTTTTGACATCGCTTTCTACAAGATTGATGTCAGAGGCTGCACCAAACAGATAAATTTATTTATAGGTTCAGGAGCTATGAGATTATGCATGCTGCGATATCATATTAGAAGCACTTATATTGGTGTTTGTTGAACACTGGCTTTTTCATATAGCTACAGTAAGATTTGATGCCAGTATTTTGAACTCTTCCTCCCACTCCTCTGTTTCCATTTATTTCTACCACATGATGTCAAAATATAAATGCCCAAATCAATGGGGAATTTCTGAAGTACATAGTAATCGCTTTGACTTATTATTCAAAGGACACTCTCACCATTATTCTTTTTCAGGTAGCCTAATCTGCATGAAGAGCGGTTGGGAGTATGTGTTCCTCTTTTTGTTGTTTGTTGTGTTATTTGATGAATGTATCATTTGAGTGTTAGACAGATAGCACTTAAAATTGAATACATAGTGGATTCTTGAGCCTTTATACTTTTATTTTTTAACATATGTTGCATGATTTTATTTAAAGCTTCAAGTATCTTCTTTGCATAAAATTTTGCTGAAATCAGCGTTCTTTGCAATTTAAAAAACATTATTTCTGTGCTTTCAGTTTAAAATCATTGCTAACTGTAGCATGCAAATATTTTCCAAACCTAATGTGTTGTAAATTGTTATGGTAACAGGGAAAAGGAATTTATCTATACATTTCTATCACTTTCCATGATCACATTATGAAGTGTCAGGTTTGGTGAAGACAGGAGACCTGAGATAGACGTAGTTAGCCCAGTCCATCCCCACTGCTGTGTTCCCCTCAGCACTTGTTAACATTGGGACATCTCCCTCACATGTGATGACTTGGGTAGAAGGTGCTTTCCTGATTCTGGAACAAAGTGTGGGACATAAGTAGGACTTTCCTGACAACAGATGCTATCATAATCAGTTGAAAATACATTACAGTGCCAATCTCCTACACAATGTCTTTGGGTATATTTGCGTTTTAAGATTTGCAGTCACCATGTAACAGACTAACCTGGGATTGAATGCTAAATATGTCTCTTAACTCAGTGAACTTGGGCAACGTATCTAACCCTCTACTCCTTTGTAACGTTTCATTTTGAAATGAGTGATGCCCATATCACTGAGCTGTAAGGACGGAGTGAGGATGTGTTAAACATGTAGCACAGTTCTTCCTCCTCCAGTCTAAAGCCCCCGAGTTCTTAGTGGCAGAACATCAATCACCATCAGCTCTGACACACAGAAGTGCTTTTCCAGCCACAGGATATTTTCTGTTACTACTGCTCAGTAGTCTTGTTATGGTTAATGTTAATGTAAAGACAACGTTTCCCCAGATAAGTAATGAGGCCCCAGGTTTTAACCTAGCACTGGGAGAAAAAGAAAATCTGTTGGAGACTTTCCTCAAAAGTCTTAGGAAATCAGTAATAGTGAGGCGAAAATAACGTGGAGAAGTGAAGGGATATTCAGGGACAGTAACCACAGTTCAGTGACAGGCCCTGCACAGGAATGGGACGCACAGGAGGAGAGCAACAGGCCCTGGCGAAGCAGGCCACCTTTGTTCCTCTTAGCTGTTAACATTGTCCATTTTAGGGCAGTTTTAACTTTCCATAGCAATACTTCTTGAGACACCCTTTTATCCTCAGTGCAAGTCTAGATCAAGACAAATTTCATGGCAATGCTGCCTCTGACTCCATGAATTGGCGCCTCAAAAGAATTAACGTCTATAGAGCTTGCCATAACCATGGCCGAATAAAAAAGCTCAGCTTCTTTAATTACACTTTTTTCAATGAAGATGTTCCATTTAGGATCTAAACTATGTTTGTTAAAAAAAAAATAAATGGGGGAGGGGCTGGAGAAATGGCTCAATGGTTAAGGCACTTGACTGCAATGCATAAGGACCTGGGTTTGGTTCCCCAGTACCTTCATAAGTGAGATGCACGAAGTGGTGCATGTGTCTGGAGTTCATTTACAGTGGCTAAAGGCCCTGGCATTCCCATTCTCTCCCTTTCCCTCTCCCTCTCTTTTTCTTCCCTCTTCTCTGTCTGTCAGATAGATAAATAAAATACTTAGTAAGGTGGAGCCAGCCAGAATAGACTATGAACACTTCATCTACATTTTTGGAAAAGAATAAGTCAATCTATTTAGAGGTAATTTATTTAGAGGTAATTCACTGTGTCCTTAGGATCAAGTCTTCAGTCTTTTGTGTCATGAGATGTTTGGAAGGAAGGGCCTGCTAAACATGGATAGAATTATCTAGAAGATACTGACTCAGGGTTACAGTAAGCACTGAAGTCTTTGTGTCAAAGCTCCGCGCTGCTGCTTGGTTCTGTGGCAGTTTTTCCCAGAGGAGAGTGTGTACAAGGGTAAGCCTGGTAAGCGGGCCGCTGTGGGCCCGGCTTCAGGTCCACTGTGGTTCTGACTCAGAAGCTGCCTCGTGAAGGTCCTTTGTCTCCATACTGAGATATGGTGAGTGGAGTTAGCTGTGGCCTTCCGCCAGTTTGTCATCAGCGTGCCGAGTACCATGAAAGCTGCTCACTGAAGCAGCACCTTGCTGGACCTCATGTGCTCTGAGGAAAAGTTGGTTCACAAGAAACTGCAGTTTTACCAGGATGGTAGCTTTCATGTCTCCCAGTCATACACTTGCTGCTTGTCACTGGCACTTCTGCCTTATCAAGTGTATGTCAAGTGTGACCCCATACAGAGCTGTATTCACCTGTGACATCTTCCCTTAGTCAGAAACTACTTCCTCAGAGAATGAGCCCTTTTATTTTGTGTTTGGATGACACCTAGTATCCACCTCTGTTGGGGTTTATAGGCTAGAGTGGCCATGGTGTCCAGAGCACATTGATGGTGAATGTATTTGGACTTCATTATATGTCATAATTAAGTGAATGGTCTTGACGGTTTTACTTGTTGGGCCGCATTTTGGACCATTGGCTTTGCTTTCTCAGAGGTGACGGGAAGTGGATTGTCTTCTTTTATCCTCTCTCTTTCAGGCACCTGTCTCAGAATGAGTGCAGGTAGATGTCTGACACATGTGCTGTGCATCTGCTGCACTTAAGCATTTCATCAGTGTCAGTAGAGCAAAGAATAACACTCACAGAGGAGAGAAAGCCAGTGTTAAATCACAGCACAAAGTGTTTCTATTGCTGTGATAACCCTCACCAGAACTAGCCTCGTTTATAAGTACGTGTAAGTATTATGGTAGAGCTAGAATCTAAGAACCTGTGGGTTGACATTTTAGAAGCAGGGTTATAGTCACTTCCCAGTTAGCAGGCTGTCATTTGAAGATGAGAAGATAGCACGTGGTTTATTTTAGTGCTGGAATCACTTACCAAGTGCTTCTCTCTGACTAGGTAAGACAAGCGAGAAAATGGATACCAGAACTATTTCCTTATTTTGTTCTCTGGCTGCTACTGTTATGAACTGCTCTTTAAGAGATTGCCTGGAACTGATACAACAGATCACACAAACTTGGTGTTTTAAAACAGAAGACCTGAGACTAGAATTCTAAAATCAAGGTATCACCAGGCCGTGGATAGTTTCTCTGAAACCACTGTTGCCGCTTCATTTCTTCTGGTGGCTCTGGCAGACCTTGGAGTCCATTATCACAGCATGACTCCAATTCTGTGGTCACATGGTTTTCTTCCTAGTGTGTCTCTTCTGTGTCTATGGGCCACATATCTCTCCCCCTTTTTCTTATAAACACACAGTCTTTGGATTTAGGGCCCATTCTAATATAGTATGAACTTGTTTTTAACTATATTTGCCAAGGTCCCATTTTTACACATGGTCATTCACAGTTCCGAGTGTTAAACAGGCATCTCTTGTTGAGGGGCAGAGTTCAGCTGAGAGGTTGGATCAGCTTCGCACTTCTATGACACAATACTTGAGACAAACAACTGTTTGGCTCACAGTTTCAGAGTCTTTACCTGATAGGCCCTCGGACATGTTGCTCTGGGCCCGTGCTAGCATCATAGTCTCCCTCAGACAGTCCTTTAAATTCAACCCCACACAAAGTCTTGGGGTATGGGTAAAATAAAGATAAGGTCTTTGCCGGAATGTACTGTGAATGATATCTAGTCCATTTCCCAGTAGAGTCATACTGCCCACATGAAGCCTCATCAGCAGTCTGCCATGTGCATTCCTTTAGCATTCCAGTCTCCTGTGTCCTTATAAGAATTGTCCGTGAGCTCCAGTTGGCATTGCATGTCTTCTCTAGTACTATGCATCTTCACACCTCCCCAGATTCTTGCCCACAGACGGATTCTACACACTTCTGAACCACCTACCTGGTACAGTCACGGCAGCAGCCCTACTTCCCTTTACCAACTTTCCCATTACTCCCCCATGCAGGACACGTGAGATAACCAGATGTTGAAAGATTTCTTTTAGCTTAGTTTCAGAGGTTACACTGTGTGGTCAAGTGACCATCAGGCCTGTGGTTAGGCTGTCATGATGGGGAGCACATGGTGGAGAAACCACTTACCTCATAGCACCCAGGAAGAGACTAGAATGCTTGTCTTTTTAACAAAAGTTCCCCTTCCCCATCACACACATACCCATTTATGAAGTCACAGCTCTCTTGATCCATCCAACTCTCAAAAGCTCTACTTCAGAACACTGCTCCACTGGAGACTACACCTTTGAAGTATGAGTCATTAGGGAACATATAAGACCCAAGCTGGCCAGGTGTAGTGACACACACCTATAATTCCAGCACATGGGAGGGCTCAGGCAAGAAAATCAAGACACGGAGGCCAGCCTGGACTACACAGTGAGACCCTGTCTCAAAAATAATATCTGGCAAGCAAAGTACTTGTTCGTACATGGCAAGGCTGACACTCCGTAAACTGTCACAACCATATCACTGCCACTGCCACCACCCAGCAGAGAAGAGTATGCTCTGGAGAGGTGGACCATGCCTGTCATAGCCCAAGCCCGTGTGGGGTGCATTCCCAGCACTGCGAGGTGGGCATATTTAAACAACACTAACTGTGGGAGGATGGCTGCTGAAGCACCAAGGAGCAAGTGATTTTCCAAAGTCACACATAAGGCAAGACTGAGACCACACTGGAGTGGATGGTGGTCACAAGGACAATGACACTCATCAGTCTCTTTAGGAATGTGGGGGGGGCTCAGGTCGAGAACCCAAGTGATCTGGCCCTGACTCTTCTCTGTGGCACTCACTCAGTAGTGACAATTTCCCTGAGAGTGGCTGGAACAACCCTGGTTTTCAATCTCCACTACTAAGTTAAAGTGGGAGCAGTCACGTTAGTGGGTAACTCTGATACCCTGCTGGGCATGGGACCATTAACTGCTTCTGAGGATCAGGGTCTGACCCCCTCCACCTCCATCTGACCCAGAGAAACCTCTAAGGATCAGGGTCTGACCCCCTCCGCCTCTATCTGACCCAGAGAGACTTCTGTGCTACTAGGCTGCATCACTGGGTGAGGCCCAGGGCCCACATCTCAGTCAGAGTACCGAGCTGGGTGTGGAGGAATTTGGGGACAGGGCATTAAGGAAAGGCCTCTCTGAGATGTGACCTGGGAAATCCACCTCAGAGGCAGCCAGGCAAGTCTGGATAGAGTGTTGAGTGAAAGGACAGTGTTGAGATGTACAATAGACCAGCTCCTTCATTTCACAAAGTGTACAGGACATTGAGCACCTGGACAGAGTCTGGTGTCCCTGCCTCTGGTCATCATGGCCATGATGGTGACCATGGCAACTACGTAGCTCAGCAAAGATGGCTTGAGATTCCCACTGCACCCCATGGACCTTTATTGTGTACTGATAGGGCCTGTGTTTACTTTACAGGGAACATGGAGGTACTGGAGTTCAGCAGATGAGGATGTGATTGCCCACCTAACTCCTCCTCCTCCTTGACTATACTTCCTCCCAAATATCCTTGAATTACACAGTAACTGCCCTAAGTGGGCAGCTTGAGGTCACAGTTTCTCAGGAATATTGCCTCCATTTAATAGGGACCCCCGAGGCCTTCTCATGTGCAAGGTACCAGAACCACAAGGCTGTAAGCATATGTGACTCTCCGCAAGGACCTTCTGTGCTGATTCCTTCGGGAGTTCCTGGAATGTTGGGCCATTAGCACCCACATGGACTTCATTCACAGAATATCTGTGGTGGTTTGATTCAGGTGTCCCCCATAAACTTGGGTGTTCTGAATGCTAGGTTCCCAGCTGATGGAGATTTTGGAATTAATGCCTCCTGGAAGCAGTGTGTTGTTGGGGGCAGGCTTATGGGTGTTATAGCCAGCTCCCCTGTGGTGGTTTGAATAGAATAGATGGCCCCCAATATATTCAGTTGTTTATTTGTTTGTAGTTTGCATCTCTAGCCATCTGGCTGGAGGCAATGCCATTGTGTGGATCTTAAGGTATGGTGGTGGGTTTGAGATTTCAATCTAAAGATATGCAAAGTGTGCCTAGCTGGAGTTCCTGAAGTGTGCTGTGGCTTTTGACCTTTAGGCTTGTGCTTCTCTCTCTCTCTGCTTGGGCCTGTGAAGGCAGGCCAGTTTCTTCTGCCATTATGGAACTTCCCCTGGATCTGTAAGCTTCAATAAATCCCTTCCTCCATAACTGTGCCTGGTCTGGAAGTTCATCTCAGTGAACCTGAAGCTGTCTGCTACAGAACTTGGTACCGAGGAGTGGGGTGAGATGAACCTTACTATGTGGATGTTGATCTTGTGGAACCTTTGTTTTGGAGGAATAGGCATGGACTTGGTGCTTGCAACTGAAGATGTCGTCTGGAGTGGTAAGCCAAGTTTTATGGACAATTCTGATGAGAGACTGAGAATGCTAAGTGCAGACAGCATTGAACTTCGAGGCTTGGCTTATGAGTTTTCTAAGGGGAAGGAAAGACTGCAGAGGACTTTGTTGGAACTGGGCTACTGGCGTAAGGGCTGGCTGCGTCCTGCTGCCCAGGTCCAGAGTGTTTGATCAAGGTTAAATTTGTAATGGACTGATGTGCTTGGCTAGAGATATTGGACTGAGAGATTTAAATTTTTAAGCTGGAAAACCTCAAGCAAGTTAAAATTACAGGCACTGAGACTGGTTTTAGGTTACTGAACCTGCTATTGTCAAACACATTAGCAATCTTAAAGGAAGATGTTCCAACTGCTTTACATTAAAACAATGGAAAGGATGCCTGAGGAAAGACTATCATAGAAATGCAAACACTTTTGGAAAGAGTTGACTGGAGAAGGAACCTGCTTTTCAAGGCTATGATTTGTTTCGTCCCTGAATTAACAATATGGCTGTGTCCTGCACACCTGGTATTGGTTTCAGAAGGATGAAAAATGCATGGAGTGGCCGTGAATTGCACATGCTTCCAGGAGCCGCTGCTGAGATGCAGCATGAGGTAGGGCCTGGTGCCCTGATAGGCTGAAAGAGCCTTTGGAAAATGTGAAGAGTGGTCATGAATTGCACATGGTTCCAGGAGCTGCTGCTGAGATGCAGCATGAGGCAGGGCATGATGCCCTGATAGGCTGAAAAGCCTTTGGAAGATGGACCATGGTTTGCATGAAGACCTGAAGATGTTTTGTATATACCAGGACTGTGCAATGCAAGGGCTACCACAGAGCACACTGTTGGCCTGGGATGGAAGTGTTCCCCGGGTACTCTGCCCAGCTGGAGGGGCGGAATTGGAAAGTCTGGAGACTGTTAGTCTCTGGATATATTGAACTTGAACTGCAGAAGTTTGATGTTTCTTTGATGGTGGTTGAGTTTGCATTGTTTTAGTCTCTCCTTGCTGTGCCTTATACCAGTTGAAAATGTTTACTCTGTGCCTTTATATGTTAGAAGTGTTTAACTTGTTTGATTTTACAGGTCTTCATATCTTAAATTGGTCAAGACTGTGGGGACCTTTGAAATTGAACTGAGTACAATTTATAATGTGTGATGGTTATAAATCTATTGGGGGCCAGGGGCGGAATGTGGTGGTTTGAATAGAATAGATGGCCCCCAATATATTCAGTTGTTTATTTGTTTGTAGTTTGCATCTCTAGCCATCTGGCTGGAGGCAATGCCATTGTGTGGATCTTAATTAAGGTGTGGTGGTGGGTTTGAGATTTCAATCTAAAGATATGCAAAGTGTGCCTAGCTGGAGTTCCTGAAGTGTGCTGTGGCTTTTGACCTTTAGGCTTGTGCTTCTCTCTCTCTCTGCTTGGGCCTGTGAAGGCAGGCCAGTTTCTTCTGCCATTATGGAACTTCCCCTGGATCTGTAAGCTTCAATAAATCCCTTCCTCCATAACTGTGCCTGGTCTGGAAGTTCATCTCAGTGAACCTGAAGCTGTCTGCTACATCCCCCTTGCTAGTGTTTGACACACTCTCCTGTTGCTATTGTCCACCTGATGTTGGCGAGGAGGTGATATTCACCTTCATTCATGCTGTCATTTTCCCCTGCCATCATGGAGCTTCCCTCTGAGTCTATAAGCAAAAATAAACCTTTTTTCACACAAGCTGCTCTTAGTCAGGTGTTTTCTGCCAGCAATGTGAACCTGACTACAGCAGTAAAGTTGGTACCAAGGAGTGATGTAATGGCTGCTAGAAACCTGACTGTGAGGCCTTTGGCCTTTTGGAGCTGATTTTCAATAGGAATGTGGAAGGATTTGACACCTTGACCTAAGAGATGCCTTGCAGTGCTGTAAGTACAGCTTGATAGACTATTCTGGTCAGAGTTGCCAGTAAAAACTGTGGGCTATGAGGTTTGGTTTATGAGGGTGAGAAAGAGCTTTGCCTGGACTGAGCTGGAAGCAGTTTGTGTGAGAGGCTTGCTGTTATGCCTGTGTCCTGAGACTTGTGCAGGGTTGCATTGTGTAGAAATGGACTGGTGTGAACAGAGGGTTATGACATAGAAAAATCTTTGGGCTGAAACTTCTGCCTGTTCAGCTGCAAATATGTGAGAGATTATGACCATTGAGATTGTGCCAGCTGACCTGCATTGGGACAACAGGAGGAACGCAGACTCTTCTGAAGGGGCCTGAATGCTCAAGGAGTGTCCTGTTCTTCGAAGTCTGCTTTATTCCCCACTGGATTAAAAACTTGGAACCGCATCTGGTATTGTGGAGTACAAGAAATGCAGGAAAGAGAGGGTCATTGAATTTGTAATGCAGTCTTGTGTTTTGGAAATGGCCATGGGCAGTGTGAAGCAGGATTGCCTGCATGGAGACCCCATGAGGCTATGAGGATGGACCATGGGTTGCAGTGGACATCCAGTGGAGATGCCAGGACCACGAAAAGTCTGCTAAGGAAAGCTGCTAGCCCCGTATGAAGTTTTCCAGGACTGTGAGTAGCCTAGCTGGAGAGGTGGAGTTAGAACTCCAGAGACTTGTTGCTGGTTAGAATTATCAGACTTGGAGACTTGTTACTGGCTGGAGTTGTTGGACTGGAGCTACAGAGTTTGATGTTTTCCCTGGTTGTTTTAAATCCTGTATTGGTTGAATATTTCTTTTCTATGCCCAGTGCCATCTTTTGCAGTGTGAGTGTTTATTCTGTGCCATTATGGATTTTGGGAGGATTTTATTTGGTATTGTGGCTCAGTTAAAAATCTTGGACTATGGGACTGTTTAAATATCATTAGGATTGATAAAAACTATGAGGACTTTTGAAGTTGGACTGAATGCATTGCATTTTACATAATGGGTTGTTATCAGTTTATGAGGGCGAGGGTCAGAATGTGGGGGTTTGATTCAGGTGTCCCCCAGAAACTTGAATGCTAGGTTCCCAGCTGATGGAGATTTGGGAATTAACGCCCCCTGGAGGCAGTGTATTGTTGGCAACGGGCTCATGGGTGTTATAGCCAGTGTCCCCATGCCAGTGTTTGGCACACTCTCCTGCTGCTGTTGTCCAGGAGGTGATGTCCACCCTCTGCTCATGCCACATTTTCTCCTGCCATCATGGAGCTTCCTCCTCGAGTCTGTAAGCCAAAATAAACCTTTTTTCCCACAAGCTGCTCTTGGTCGGGTGATTTCTGCCTGCAATGCGAACCTGACTGCACACTGTTGGTTGTGGTTCTCTGGTTGGTGATTGCTGACAGTACTTCTTCCACGTTGGCCCCATCACCCACTTCATTAGGTTAGAAGACATTACTGTCACCTCCCAAAGAAGTGTAAGTAATGTGTCCATGGGGAATGGCATCTGGTCTCTCCGGGGGTGATCTGGGGTGAGGACAGGTAGTACTTTGGTGGTGATAACATGGGCCTGCCACAGATGTTGCAGGTAGCACTACCAATTTGTGCGCTGTGGCTAGGCCAGCCCTGCTAGGATGCTCAGTGACTGTCACACACCAGAGGCAAGGCAGCAGTGCTGGGTTTAGACAAGGGACCTCTACTGGACTCCATAGCAGTGCCTGGACTCTAATTTATAACTTTTTTAAATTTAGTGAGGGGCTGGAGAGATGGCTTAGTAGTTAGGGTGCTTGCCTACAAAGCCAAAGGACCCAGGTTTGATTCCGATTTTTCAGTACTCACATAAATCCAGGTGAATAAGGTGGTGTATGTGTCCAGAGTTTGCTTACAGTGGCTGGAGGCCTCCGTGCATCCATTCTGTCTCTTTCCCCACCTCTCTTTCTTGCAAATAAATAAAGTATTTTTGAAAAACTTAGTGAACAAGTTTTATTTTTGTAATTTTTAATTTAATTTAATTTTTAAATTTTTTGTTTATTTTTATTTATTGATTTGAGAGCAACAGACAGAGTGAGAAATAGGCAGGTAGAAAGAGAATGGGTGCACCACGGCCTCCAGCCACTGCAAACAAACTCCAGACGCATACGCCCCCTTGTGCATCTGGCTAATGTGGGTCCTGGGGAATCAAGCCTCGAACCAGGGTCCTTATGTTTCACAGGCAAGTGCTAAGCCATCTCTCCAGCCCGCAAGTTTTGTTTTTATTTATTTATATTTGGTTTTTCGAGGTAGGGTTTCACTGTAGCCCAGGCTGACCTGGAATTCACATGTAGTCTCAGTGTGACCTTGAACTCACGGTGATCCTCCTACCTCTACCTCCCGAGTGCTGGGATTAAAGGTGTGCGTCACCATGCCCGGCTAGTGAACAAGTTTTAAAAGAGAGTGTTCACTGCAGAGTCTTCTGGAAGAGTGCGTGCAGATATGAGCCCCAGAATGTCAAGTGCAAATATTTTATATCACAACAGAAGTCACAAGGAAAGAGCAATACAGTGTGTGTCCTGGATTTGGGAACCAGGAATCAGGCAGTAGCTGTCCTAATAGCTGAGGCCTCTGCTCCACACTGCATGCCACGGTCAAGACCAGCCAGGAGTAGAGTTGACTGGGTGGGGGGTTGACTTCCGGATCTGTTAGCCTGCACACCTGCTGGCCTGCAGTCTGGGATTTTACATGGGGGAGTGGAGACTCCTTTATTGCTTGACTTGGCTTTTGCCTGATCATGAGGAAAATGAAGCTCACTTCCGTCCCCTCTTGGGCAGTGTCTGTTGGTTGTTGAGAACCTCCTAAGATAAGCCAGGGGGGATGTTCAGGGTTGAGGCCAAATTTGTATTTGCTAAATAAAGCATTTATACATACATCCCTACATATATATACACACATACATACACACACACACACACACACACACACATATATATATATATATATATATATATATATATATATATATATATACACACACATATATATTTAAATTTTTGTTTGTCTTTATTTATTTGAGAGTGACAGAGAGGGGGGGGTGGAGAATGGGTGCACCAGGGCTTCTAGCCACTACAGACTAACTCCAGATGCATGCGCCCCCTTGTGCATCTGGCTAACATGGGTCCTGGGGAATAGAACTTTGAACTTGGGTCCTTAGGCTTCATAGGCAAGCGCTTAACCGCTAAGCCATCTCTCCAGCCCACATTTATATTTTTTAATAATACAACTTAAAATAGCCAGTGATTTCTTGGACAATGATGTCTCAGCCGTGGAGGCATGTCCTCCTTCACTTGGTAGAGATGGCATCCTGGGCAGCTACTGAAGTTCCTTCTGGATCCTTTCCTCCAACCAGATGATAAGTGTGAACGGTAAGTGCTTGGTGTGGTGCCTACTCCCTCCTCAGCGTCAGCAAATGCTAGCTCTTGTAATTAGAATGTTTTGGTCAGTTTATTAAAGTCTTTTTACACATCTCTGCTAATCATCATGAAAATTAATTGTCCTAATTGGAGCAAAGTGAAACTAGTTGCTTGTCCTAGGTATATGTATGTGAAGGCAGCAGGGGTAATTATACAGACTGATCATAAAATTAGCTGCTGTGATAAGATTATTGTGTAGTGCTGATGTGGACCTGGGGCATTCTCCCCAGAGATGGTGCAGAATTAATCAGCAGTCATCACGACCACCTCAGACTCAGTAGAATGCAACATAATTTGTGCAAATGGGCCATTTCTGGTGAAAGGTACTGTCCTTGCCTGCCTTTTCCATTTTCACGATTCTGAATCCTACTTGGTTTGCTTTAAAAGAAGAGATTCTCACCAGGCATGGTGGCATATGCCTTTAATTTCAGCACTCAGGAGGCTGAGGTAGAGGATTGCCATGAGTTCAAGGCCAGCTTGGAGCTAGAGTGAGTTCCAAGTCAGTCTGGGCTAGAGTAAGACCCTTCCTTAAAAAAAAAATAAATAAATAAATAAATAAAAAAATAAAGGAAAGAAAAGGTAGTTGTCCATCATCACAATTCTTCCTCCTTATTGGCACTCCAACTCATTTTAGAAGATGAACTTCTACTTCTTCATACTATTGTCAGTGTCAGGGTTGAAATGCTTTCAAAGGCACAGCACTCTTTCCAGATGATGTTTCTTGCTAGATATGTCTGAAAAGCCAAAACGACCCTAGGTGTTCTTTGTGAAATCCACTACGGGCTGTTAGCAGAACTCCTGCTACTTTACCAGCACAGCAGTAAATTCAGGAGGATTCAGTGTGCAGTTCAACATGGACTCTGGGCAGAGCTTCGGGCTCCACTCAGACTTCAGAACCCAGCACTCTGAGCAGGGAGCCAGAAACCTGTTTCTTGCCAGGCTTTCTGGCTGGTTCTGTGGCAGCTGGAACTACAGTACCATTGCTGTATTGTGAGAGTGGTCTTAGACGACTTGGAAACTTTGAGGAAGAATGGACAAATCTGAGCAAGTATGCTGTGATAATGTTGATGGAATCTAACATCACCATGGAAACATCTCTGAGAAAGTCTGTGAGGGAGTGGATAGATCAGGTTAACTGAACCTCTACTGTAGGCAGCGCCATTGCACAGGCTGAGAGCTCTGCGCTGTGTAAAAGGAGAAGGTGAGCTGGGCAGCAGCTCTCATCTCTCTCTGCTTCCTGACTGTGAACTGCATGTGACCAGCTGCTTCAGGCACCACATCTTCCCCACCACAATGAACTGCATCCCCTATTCAGGTTTCTTGCTGGACATTTTTGATAAGTTAAAACTACTTAGCCACTCTTGGAGAACCCTTCCTCCGTAAGTTGCTTCTGGTCAGGTATTTGGTCACAGCAATGGGAAAGTAGCTGATACAGTTATTACAGATGAGGAACCAGGATGTAGATGCGCACTGGATAATTAAGTTAAACTCTAATAATGGCATGGTCAACAGTAATTTGTCAAAAAAAATTTTTTTCTCCAGCTTTGTAGCAGAAACAAGCCTTTCGGTCCATTAAAATAAAATATATACATCAATCTTGATTTCTGGACTAGTATAGCTAACATAAAATACTTTTTTTTTTAGCCAAATCTTTAGGGGAGAGACTAAAATATTAACGTTCAAGTTATAACCAAAGTTATTAAGACTAATCCAGCATTTGTCTGTTGGCACTTCTCCGTCCTTGCCTTGCAGCATCACATCCGTTCTAAACTGCTTTATCTCATTGACTGTTTTGGGGGTGTGTGGGGTGGCATTGAGACAGGGACTTGTCTGACTCCATGATCCTGTGCTGATGCTTGATGCATATATAAAACCTAAACACTGAGCCAAGCTTGGTCCTTTACACATGGGATCCTGAGCCCTTGGGAGGCTAGGGCAGGAGGATTTTTTGTTTAAGGCTAGCCTTGGCTACATTGTAAGTTCAAGGCCAGCCAGGGCTGCATACCTTGTCTTTGAACAAAACAGAAAAATCAGACAACAACAATAACCTAAAACTCTGAAGACTTTTCAGGATCTTTGATGCAATTCAAGAGGTGACAGGCTGCTGGATCTGTCAGATAATCCAGCTCCATTCATGCAGGAGTGGAGGAGCGTGTTCAAGATTTGTGATCAAGCACATCTTTTGAATACCCTTGGTTCCTAGCGTCCTTTGTGAGTATTGCTGAGCCTTCTGTTGGAAGTGCAGGTGAAGCTCTGAGATGCAGTGCATGTGTGAGATGCAGGGCCCGTTTGTTCCTTGAGTCAGCCATGATCAACGTCTGTCCTGTGCTGTCCTTCTACTTCTGGAGTAGTAATTCCTAAAGTTTTCTAATGGCAGCTGTGCACAGAGGCGGCCGTGCTGTCTACACGGTGTTTTTTAAATTGTAGGTCCGCTCTGTCAGTAAGTTGGGAAATTAAATCAGTGGGACCAATCTTTCTTGTTGCTTGTCATAAGTATTGTTTTTGTACCTTTCAGTTGTGTGTGCATCATTGGGATGATGTATATGTATTTTGTCCATGGGTCATGGTGAAAAGTGGTTGAACTCAGTAGTATTTTAAAGTAAATTATGAATGGTGTACGGTCATAAATTTAGTAAATCATAGGATTATACCAAATTAGAATGTATGACTTCTTATCATTGCAATAAATAAAGTTTAGCCTTTCTGTGTTTCTAAAATCACATTATTTTCCTACAGAGTTGTCAGGCAAGATAGTAACTGAAAAGATTTTTTTTTTTAATTGAAAAGTAGGTCTTTGGGAAGGCATTCAGCCCATAGCAGACTATTTTCAGTCTTTCACTTTTAGAATAGATACTTCATGTTATTAAATAGACAGATACCACGAATCAAGCAGAGAGACATGAAGGGGATGGTCACAGCAGAATGTCTAAGTGCCAGTTCAGCAGTACAGGTCCTGCTATTTTGCAAATGATACCTGAATGTAGTTGCAATACCTTGATGGGAAAAATTGTCTGGTTAGGGGCTGGAGAGATGGCTTAGCAGTTAAGGCATTTGTCTGCAAAGCCAAAGGATCCCAGTTCAATTCTCCAGGACCCACCTAAGCCAGATGCACAAGGGGGTGCATGCGTCTAGAGTTCATTATAGTGGCTAAAGGCCCTGGTGTGCCCATTCTTTCTCTCTCTCTCTCTCTCTCTCTCTCTCTCTCTCTCTCTCTCTCTGCCTCTTTCTCTCTCTCTCAAATAAATAAACAAATAAAATCTTTAAAAAAATTGTCTAGTTAAAGGGCTTAGTGCCTCTTCTACTCAAGTAGAGAGTGATTCACCACCCTTCCACCATGCCGATTGTCCTCTTCCTGCAGGAGTGGTGGACAGGGTGGCTGTCAGCATACAGCACACTTCTTCTTACAAAAGTTCTCCCTCAGGTCCGGCAGTTCAGGCCATCCAACTCTACCTCAGCACAGAGAAATGCTTCATCAGAAGCACCTTGGAAGCATCTGGCAGTCTCAGAATTTGCCTGGTAGGGCAGTGGCCCTGAAGTCATTATTTCCACTTCCCTGCTGTGTGTAATCCTGAAAGTACCTAAGCTGGTCTGGGAGCTCTGTGTGAGCAGGAGCATGCCTCCTTTCCCTAACCTCTTCTCTTCTCACCTGTTACGGCTTCTGAGAAATCTTAGGTCCAGAGTAAATGTTAACTGAATGAATGAGTGAATGAATAAACCAACAAACCAAGAGACAAACAAGCAAGCAAATGAACACATGAACGACCTGGCACTTTCGTGTTTCGAGACACCTGCCCAGAAGATTTGAACTGCATGGTACTACATGCGGTGAGAGTGCCTCAGACTCAGATCTGCAGAAGTCGAGCTTCTTCTCAAGTAAGACATTTCCAAACCAGCAGCCAGGCTTCCTGCCTCAGTGCTGGGCTGCTAACTTGAGCTCCTACTGAACAAACGTGGTGTCTTTGCATTGCAGAAGGGACAGATATTTAAGGATGAGATCTCCGATCCTCGCATATTTAAGTATTTTATTACCTAAGTTATGATTACTAGTTTTAGTCGTGTGTAATGTGAGCCTTTTGAGGGCAACATCTATATCTCTTCATATAGAAAACCTTCACTGCATCTCCCACGAGAGGAGTACACGGTGGGAGCTCAGGAAATGGCAAGGGAAGATGTAGATGGGTCAGAATGCCTAGAAGAAGCTCTTTAAATGTTCCTCTCTAACACGATAAAGAATTAAGCTACAAACCTTCTAAGAGAGGCCTCATCTTTCACTTGTTTTATGATGCTGGGATTTGGAAAAATAATTTTCGTTTTTACCCTCATTACTTGAGTGATATCCTATTCTAAAATGTATATCTAGGGCTGGAGAAGTGGCTTAGCAGTTAAAGCACTTGCCTACAAAGTCAAAGGAGCCAGGTTCACTTCCCCAGGACCCATGTTAGCTAGATGCACAAGGTGGCACATGTGTCTGGAATTGGTTTGCAACAGCTGAAGGCCCTGGTGTGCCCATTCTCTCTCTCTCTCTCTTTGTCCCTCTCTCTCTCTTTTTCTCTCTCTGTCTCTCTCTCAAATAAGTAAATAAAATGGAACAAAAAATCTATTTAATAAGATGTATATCTAACTTCAACTTCATATAAACTTTTCTTATATGTGTGCTGGAAATTAAGCTCAAAGAAGTTGGATGCACCAAAGAACACAGGAGATTAGCACTTCTCATTAACAATGCTAAGTGTTGATGCCAACTAAGCCGTCAGTGAGTCTGTGTTGTAAGGACAAACAGTGTTCAGAATTGTTACTGCTGTGAGCCTTACTGGTCTTTATTGCAGTGTCTTCACCATCTACACAGATGCATGTGTAAAGAGAAGAGTCAGGATGAAGTGTTGGTGTATCCACTTGAAGCTCTGGATGAAGTCCTGCTTCTCAGGAGGACTTCCCTGTGATATTCCACTTCTCAGGAAAGGAGTGACCCTTTGTTTGAGGCCCAAGAGACCCCTAAGTGTTGCCTAGTCAGGAACACTAAGCTTCAGGAAGATATGAAGAACTGTTTTCAGACACATAAAATGAAAGTCACATGGACCATGAAGAGCAGTTAGCATTCTTTATTCCATTTACTTTCAAGTGCTTAAAGGCAAAATTTACCAGAAGCAAGATTTGACCTTAATCTTAAGAGGACTTTTCCTCTCGAAGGGAGCACACAGCATTGTCTCTTGTGTGCACACGGAATGCTTTAGTGTTGTGAGGATTGCTGGGTGCGGGTGTTTCTCTGATTGCCTTGAGGCATGTTAAGTGACCTAAGACTGTAATTCTTCAGCGACTATTTCAGTGCATGTTTGCAGTAGGCACAAACTATTAACTAGGTGACAGCTGGTGTCTGTTACAGTCCACGCTACTTGGATTAGAAACATGCTTTTCTAAAAGATGAACCAGCTGGAATGGGTTCAGGACACCAAGTTTGGCTTTTCCAAATGATGACAGTTAGTGAAGGAGAGAAGGGCTTAGGGAAGCCAGAGGAGGTTTGTTTTCAGTGAGGAAGCATGGTACTGACAGCCAGCAAGAACTAATGGGCTCTTGGTGACGGTGAAGGAGTGAGCCCTCTTAAAGCCATAGATACATATCCCTGGTCCAGAATGTGGCAATGAATTCAAGTTGGCACTGGATGTTGGTCACTTCACACCCTTAAGCATTAAGTTCTTCACAACATACTTTTTACAAAAAGGATGAATTTTCTTAGATACTGTAGAGTAAGGGTGACGAAACAGTACAGAAGCAGCAGGTAGAGTGGTCATGTTGGGTGATGTGGGTGAAGAAGTGATACTTGAGGGGTGGAGATGGAGAACCAGAGCAGATTCCCACGCCAAAGCAGAGGGGCCCTGCCCCACTCAGCCGCAGCTTGAGGCACTGTCCAGCGTGGCCAGAGCTGTTTGCACAAGAACCCAACAATCGTTGCAGCTTTCAGATCACTGAGCAGGCAAGCAAGCGTGTCTGAGGACTAGACATTCTTTTCTCTCGGGCAGTGACCCTGTGACGGTGTCTTCCAGTCCTCAGCACTGGGTAGGAAAAGCGAAAAGAAAAGCACCGAGAACTGCTTCCAACCCTTGTGGACCAGCAGGCGGGAGTGGGACCAGCTGAAGGAGGACTGGTGGAGCCGACTAGAAGCAGCATAGCATGGGGATGGTCAAGCAGATGGTGAGTGGAGTGGCCAGCAGAGGGTCTCAACAAGGCCCAGTTCCAGTTCCTGCCTAGCTTAAGATTCTCCAGCTGCCAACATCCTCTACTGACAACCCAGCACCTTATTCTTAAAGACATTGGTTTTTTTTTTTTTTTTTCTGTATAACTACTTAAACTATATGACAATGTGTGGCATTGTTTTGCAGCACTTGTTAAAAATGTCCCTCTGGGAAATTTGTGGAAGACGGGGCAGGAAGAATGTTAGAGTCACGCGTTGGGTCATTATGCACAGAGACATTGCCTCTTACCCATAACTGATGGCTAACCCCGCAATGCACAACCCACAGTCCCTAACGAGGAGGGTCCCTGTGGGGGGGGGGGGAGGACAGGGAGGAGGCTAACAATGGTACCAACATGACTGTATACACTGTGTACATAACTAATAAAAGTCCTTCTCATGCTGGAGAGATGGCTTAGTGGTTAAGGCACTTGACTGCAAAGCCAAAGGACCCAGGTTTAAGTCCCAATAACCCACATAAATCAGATGCACAAGGTGGCACATGTGTTTGGAGTTTGTTTGCAGTGGCTAAAGGCCCTGGCATACCCATTCTCTCTATCTGCCTCTTTCTCTCAAATAAATAAATAAATAAATAAATAAAAATAATTTAAAAACATTTCTCTCTCATGGTAAGGAACTGCAGCATCTATGATCATAGCTTTAGACTCTGTAGCTGACCCCTAACTTCACACGCAGAGAGCCATGTGGTGGGGGGCTGGGCTGGAAAGCCAGCTGACTCAGGGTCTAGTTCCCCTGGAGGTCTCCAGCAGCAGCAGTGCAAGGTGAGGTCCTTAACTGGAATCATATTACATTTTCATTATTTGTCTTAATAATTGTACAGATATTAAAATAGATCCCTGCTATTTCATTATTCTACATGTATATGTATATGTATATACACACATATATATGTAAATCTTTTGTCAAAGTTACTTTAGAAAAAGAAGAAATGTTAATATGGAAGTATGTCTGTTTTGTCATAAACCTTGTTTCACTGGCTCACATTAGTTTAATGTCTTATCAGGGCAGGAATTAATGCATTTGCCTAGATAAGAGCTCTTATTCGTTTTTGCACTCACTACTGTTTTAACTGCTTCACAGCATATTAACACTGTAGTCTGTATAATGTGTGTGTTCATCTCTGAATCACATGTGTTGTCGGTACTGGGTGAGAATGCAGAAATAAATTCCACATCCCCTCTGAGTCTAGATCAGTCCTCGCAGGGCCGGGGCCGCCTGTCCTGCATGCTGCTGTACACAGTGTCTGCATGTCTCCTCCCGCCTCCTCCCCCTTCAGCTTTGTGGAGGCTCATGTCATCTGGCTTATTCAGTGATTGGGTCTGGTGGCTCTTGACTAGTGGGAGGGAGGGGATGTTACTGAGAATTTTGAGAGCATTGAGCATTAATGTCTATTTTTATAGGTTTCCCCTTAAGCTTTCCTATTTTGTAAGATATAGCTAATGTTTGATAATTGCATTTAATTCTGCAGTTTTTTATTCTCTAGATTATAGAAAAATCCCAAATTATATACCATAAATCTTAAGGCTTTTTTATATTCAATTATGTAAGCCAGATAAATCAACATAATTTGTCGTGTGATATTAATGAAGAGATAGCCAAGACTTGCAGTTACCTTATTATGGTGCACATAATTTCGTAACTGAATTCGCTCATCATCAATGAGCCATTAGAAGCAATTAGCTGGGGTATCTACTCTTACAGAAAAGCAAGTCGCCTTCCTGGGTAGAAGAAAATATCAATGGACCTGAATACTTTGATTTTTTTTTGTAGTATTTGCCTTAACTGCTGCTGAATTTGTTGGATTTTTTTCTTGGCTTTTTAGGGCAACTCACAGAAAATGTAATCCTGCTGTTTGGATTAATGAGCATTCTTTTTAGAATCTTGTGCAAATTGTACTATTAATGAAATTTCCTCTGCTGCAGGCAAAATATTTCATTTCAAAATGAAAAAGTAAATTAAGCTAATATATTGTGTACAAGGTTCATATTAACTGCATAAAATGATGTCAATTTTATCTCAGCTGGGGCTAAGGTATTTTGGGGGTTATCAGATGTTGGAAAATGTAGAGGTTTAAAGATATATGATGCCTGAGTTTTATATAAATAGGGAAGTTTAGTTTATAACCAGCAGAGCTTATGTTAACTTCTATGATTTGGTAGCTGTAGTGATCCAGATACTTTTTCCCTTTATTAGTTATGTAGATACTCAGTGTGTAAACAGCACATGTTGGTACCATCCTTACCCTCATCCCTGCCCCCCTCTCCAAAGGGACCCTTCTTTTGGGGATGCCAGTTATCCCCATGCGTATTGTGATTTGTGCATTGTGGGGTTAGCCATCAATTATGGGGAAGAGGCAATGTCTCTGTGTGTAATGTCCCAATATGTAGCTTTAACAGTCTTTCCGCCCCCTCTTCTGTGAATTTCCCTGAGCCATGTTGGATTCATTTTAGGTCTACTTCAGTGATGAGGTCTTGGGAGCCTCTGTCTCTGTGTCTCTGGATATCTGATTTGGCAGGAGTTGAGTGTTCTCTGTGTCTATCTCCATCTCTCGTGTGCTGATACCAGGTTCACCAAGAAAGCAGAACTTTTGCTCATTTCCCCAATTACTCTATAGTTTCAGCTGGGGCCCTGATGAGGTACAGTGGGCTGATTCTCTCCTCAAGTTCTGTGTCCATCTGAAAAAGAGAAGCAGATTCTCCAACAGAGAGTGAAGTCAGCATTGGATAAATGGGATAACCATTGTTATTTTAGAAAGAATTTAATAGGTGTAGGCCCTCTAATAGCCCAAGATTGGCGGGAGGTTGATATAGGAGAGCCGGCTCATTATGTGCATATGATTCTGACTTGTTTCCCAGTTCCAGCTATGGGTTCCATTCCACTGAGTGGGTCTGTTTGATCCATATAATTTTTAAGCTGGTATCAGCTTTGAATGCATGTTTACTTAACCAGCCTTTAGAAAGGGGCATCCATTCTTCCTAGCAATACACAGGTAACTGAGTGAAAAAGCACAGCTTATTCTCCCCTACTCTGCCATGCTTGAGCATCAGGCTTCAAAGTTCAAGACCTATTCCCAGTAGGAAGTGAGCATGCAGAAGGCTGTTTGCCCATCATGTTGGTCCACATACACAGGCGTCTTTTTAATTATACCTCTAGAAGTACTCTAGGAGTACTAAGGGTCCTAGCAATAAAGAAGGTGGCATGTAAGATCTCATGAGTAAAGTAAAGAAAGACTTAGAAATTCTAGAAGGTATCAAAATGAAAGAGCAGAGATTAAAAAAAAAACACGCTAGCAGAAATGAAGACTGCCTTTGATGGACTCGTTTGTAGGTTTGACACAGCAGAGGAAAGAGCTGCAAGATTTGTTAGTCACGACTTCCGAAGAGAACTGGAAGACATGGAAAAGAATCTCTTAAGTGCTGTGGGACAGTTGTGTACAGTGCAGTGCATGTGTGATGAGGATACCAGAAGAAGACAGAGAACAAGACCAGAAGAAATATTTAAAGCAACAATGACAGAAAATTTCTGCCAATTCATGTCAGATCCTAAGTTATCTATTGTTTACAAGCACAGAAAGCACATGGTTATATAAGAAAAGCAACCAACCCTTCTCCCCCAAAAAACCCTATACATGAGCACACTGAAATCTTGAAAATCAGAGATGATAATAATAATAGAAGGAGGCTAATGGAAGAGACAGCCCTTAAATTCATCTAAATTTTCCACAAACCATAAAAGAATGGAGTGATATATTTAGGGTATTGAAAACAAAAAGCCCACAGCCTAGAATGCTGTAATGAGATTATCCTTCAAGAGTGAGGGAGGGCCTGGCGTGTAACTCAGTAACACTACTTGCTTATTATTCTCAGGCCCCTGAACTTGATTTCCAACATTACCCAAAAGGGCTGGGGCAAAATGGGGGGATTAAAACTTTCTCAGATGAACAAATATTAATATTGAATGGACTTGATGCCACCAGGAGGCCTTGCAATAAGTGTTAAAAGTTCTTCAAAAGGAATGAAAATGATAAAGATCAAAGCTGAGGTCTATGTAAAGACAGGGAAAACACTGCAGATGAAGTGCAGGTTAAAAAAAAAAAGCTCATTTTTCCAGGTGGCAGTGATTGCTCATATCTATAATCCCAGAATTCAGAAGGCTGAGGTAGAGGATTACTGTAAATTTGAGGATGTTCTGGGTCACAGAGTAAGTTCCAGGTCAGCCTGTGCTAGAGTAGGACCCTGCCTAAAAAACCAAAACAACGACTTTAAGAATAAAAAGCTTATTTTATTTTTAATTGATCTAGTAAATAATAGTTTGTACTAAGTATACCAATAATATGTTGAATTATGTATGTATACTTACATATAAGTGAAATGAATGACAGCAATAAAGGATGAAAAGGAAGAATTAGGATTTTTTTTTATTACTTGAAGGCACTTATATTTGGGAAGTGGATTTGAGCCACTGATGTATATTGTAAACTTAATATATTACAAATAAGAAAATGCAGAAATAATGAAAAAATATGCGACATATTAAGAATGGAGAGACAGTGGGAGACACACTGGAATTACATCAAGTGCTCACTCAAACCCACAAAAGATCCAGACGTGGTAACCCGTGCCTATAACTTCTGGTGTTTGTGAGGCTGAGGTGGGAAAAATCCAAGTTTAAGGCCAGCCTGGTGTGTACAAAAGGGCTACATAACAGACAAATAAAAACAAGACCCAAAAAAAAAAAGTGGAAGACAAAAACAGTAACAAGGAACAAGGATGGAAATAGAAAATAACAAATATGTATTGATTAATCCAACTGAATCCACAATCGCTTTGTATGACAGTGGTCTAACTACACCAATTAATTGGCAGAGATTGCTGTCCAGGATCCAAAGCAAGACCCAACTACATTGTTCTCTACAGGAAACCCGATGTAAGACCACATTCAGATGAAAAACAAGTGGCTGGGAAAAGATGCATTAACCAAAGGAATGTGTGAGTCCCCATATTAATTTCACAAATTGTAAACTTCACATCTGGGAAAAGCATTGGGGTCAAGGAGGGCATTGCATGATTAAATAGTTCTTCAAGAACTGATAGAACTGAAAAGAGAAACAGATGATCAAATTATGTAAGGTTGAGACCTTCACCCTCTGGCAGAAATCAGTGAGGACACGGTTGAACTCTCAACAGCACCCTTAGCCAGTGGGTTGTAATGGGAATGACTCCCTCCTCCAACAATAAAATACACGTTCTTCTCCATCTCTCACAAGACATCCAAGATACAGACTCCCACTCCTGGCCCTAAACACACCTAGCTAGTGTAAAACAAGTGAGATTTAACAGTGTCTACTCTCAGACCACAGTGGGATTAGATCATCTATAACAATCAGAGGTAGAAATCTAAAAATATTTGGGAGATTAAACTACACAATTGTATTCAACAAAATGTTAAATCTCAAGAGAAATTTATTGCTATTTTGAACTGAATAGAAATGAAAAGTCAACTTACGAAAAATTTGTTGAATGTATCAAAACAGTGCAGATGTGTGTGCCCCATACGCACACACGAGGAGACCAGGCGCTCTTCTGCTTTACTTGCCCGAGGGCTTCTCATTGAACCTGGAGCTCCCTATTCCTCCACTAGATGAGGTGACCAGGGAGCCCCATCAATTTCCCTGTGTCCACCCCATACAACACTGGGGTTACAGCATGTACCACCATGTCTGGCTTTTCTCATTGGTGCTAGAGATTAAAGTCAGGTCCTTGTCCTTGTGCAATAATTATTTTACCCACTGAGCCATTTCCCCAGCCCTCCAAAACAGTACTTACAAGAGAAACTGTGATGTCAAATGCATGTTACATCACATTATATATGTCTAAAATCAGCAATGTAAGCATCTACCTTAGAAAACCAAAGAGGATCAAATAAAACCCACAAAAATCAGAAGAAATTTATAAAAACTGAACAAAAATTAATGAACTTAATATTAGGAAATCAATCAAGAAAAATCAGTTATACCAAAAGCTGGCTCTTTGGAAAGATCAATAAAGGCAGTCTTTTCAATCAAGTTGAGAATAAAGGAGAGAAGTCATAAGTGCTGACATCAGTCAGGCAGGCTAGCATACCCGGCTATCCCAGCACTTGGGAGGTGGAGACAGGAAGATCAGGAGTTCAAGGCCAGTCTCAGCTACATAATGAGTTGAAAGCCTGCCTAGAAACATGAGACTGTCTCAAAAACAAACCAAAGTGATAACTAATAAATAGCTACAAAAATGTTGCAGGAAGTAAAATTAATGAACAAACACCAATTGTCTTCAGAATGCTAGCAGTGCAAATTAGAATTTAAATATTAGACATAATGCCATTTATATTACTGCTCCAAAACATTGAAACATTGTGGTATAAATCTGGAAGTATGTACATCTATATGAGACAAATTACAAAACCCTAATTTAATTTTTTTATTGTTTATTTTTAGAGGGAGAGAGAAACAGTAAATGGGCAAGCCAATGAACTCCAGACATGTGTGCCCCCTTGTGCACTAGTGCAGCATTGCACACTTGCGTCACTGCATCTGGCTATCTGTGACCTAGAGATTCGAATATGAGGTCTTAGGCTTCACAGGCAAGCACCCTAACTGCCAAAAAAAGATATTGGAGCCCAGCACCAAAATGCTAATTTGAAAAGAAAAACACGAGTAAAAACTAAATTGAGGCTGGAAAGATGGCACAGTGGTTAAGGTGCTGGCCTGCAGAGCTTAACAATCCAGGCTGCATTCCCCAGGACCCACGTAGAGCCAGATGCCCAGTGGCACGTGCATCTGCCGTTCACTTGCAGTGGCTGGAGATCCTAGTGCACCATTCTCTCTCTCTCCTTACAAATAAATAAAAGTATTAAAAAAAAAAAAAACTAAATAGATGGAGAGGTATTCTATGTTCATGAATTGGAAATCAAAATTAACAAGTTACCTGTTCTTCTCAATCAAAAATAACCACTGTTTTGAAACCCAGTTCTTTATAAGCGAATGATGTTTTAAAGAAGCCAGAACACGGGTTCTAGATGCAAACTTCCCAAGCTCAAATCTTGTCTCATCTTCTAGCTGGGACCTAGGTACAGTTATAAGATGTTCCCCTCTCCTTGCTCTCCGTGTGTCAGGCAGTTAACAGGAAGACCTGCTTCGCTGACGCCTGGGAACAGTTTCCGGCTCACATGGCACTCTTCATCTGGTGGCGGTGGTGCTGCTTTCTTCCTTCTCTAGTTAACAGCTGAGAAGTCTGTGACCCTGAGAACCGAGCAGGAGGGTTGTGAAGCGCTGGACTCCATCCACTGCGCAAGAATTGCCTTGGGGGTGAGGTGTAGGTTTGGCCAGGGCTTCTTGAGCACATGTGATCTTCCTGCTGCAGCTAGCCCACAGCTCACTGACAGCCTGAAGGAAAGTTAGGAGTCCGTGGGGGATAGATCCAGCAGTGGAGTTAAGAAGAGACAATTTGCCCCTCAGGAAAATTCATCTTGCATTTTTACAGAGAACTGGAAGTAAGAGAGCAGAAATTTAAAGGTCTTGATTTAAAGGTGCTTGAGATCTGAAACAGGAAATTCTTACAAGCTTTTACTGTGACATTTTGAGCCTGTGTAATTGTAAGAACACTGCTAGCAGAGAACAAGAATGAGTCAGGAGGGCAAGTGTGTTTGCTGATGACCTGCTTTGCACAATGGAATGGAGGGTCCTCAGGCCTGTGGTGGTGTTGGAAGAGATTTATTTATCTGCTGGCTTCTCCAGGACAGCTGCCTCGCAGCACCAGCAGCCCACAGCATTGAGCTAGCCCCAGGCAACAAGAACCCTCCACTTAGCATGTCTGAGGTGCTGACTCACACTGTGGAACTTGAAATTCCAGATCTCTGTGTCGTTTCTGTTTCAGTTCACGTTTACTAACATGATACTTTTTATGCAGTTTTCCAGTATCTTGTTTTTCACCTTACTGCTCATTAAAAATCAGGCTGAGATAGGCTAAGTTAGAATTTAAGCTGTCTAGGAAGCCTTTTCCTCTGACTTGGTTTCTGCTATTATATTTATCATGTGATTAACACACCATTACTTAGCCATGCTTAGTGTTTGCTTGAAACCTGTGGAAGGACTTTTCCTCTGCCCTAAGGGTTGCATGCTGCAAACAGCTATAGAAAACATGCAGACCGTGTGCTTATTTTTATCATTACATAATGAAAAGTTACTTTAAGATGTTAATTTTTATATCCATAGTTCATATTGTCATGATGCCCAGCACTGAAAGGTTAAAACTTTTGAGACTAGTATCTTACGTTTTCTTGTTGCTTTCCTATTAGGATGGTCCCTTTGCTCCAGAAAGATATGTTATGAATGTCTGATTAATCACTAACATTCTCTGATGCCTCTTAAGATGTGGTGTCTATCAGGTCTAATTTTCTTTTCCTTCTCTAAGATAATAATCGATTTAATAAAGCTATCTTGTAAACTACAATGAGGTTTGCAGATTTATCATCACTTCTGACCACAGATTTACTCTTTAAAAATAAAAACAGAACTTTGTAGTATGGTTAAATGGAAATAAACACATGTGTTAGTATCTGAAAACTACTATATTTATAATGCTTACCACTGTGTATAGAAATACCTTACTGTTCTCAGTGTTCCTCTGAAACACGTGCTCTAACAAGGTGAAGGTCTGGGGCCTGAATGTGGTTGTATTATTGTAAATAATTACATGTTCAGAGGTGCAGTTATGTTATTCATAGTGAAAATAAAACCTCAATGGCATTTATAGTGAATTAAAAATATTTTCTGTTCAACTGTAGCCAAGTTGGCCCATGTACTGTGGATAAGTAGTAATCAAGTAGATAAGTAATAGTCAGAAGATTATGATGTGAGCTCACAAACAAATGCCCTGAGCCGCTACATGGAAATCAGCTTTGTAGTAATTTTTATAAAATGCCATTTATGTGTGGAGCTTTGGATGTGAATGTATGTCCCCCCGTAGCCTCAGGGAGTTTTGATTAAGCTGGCAACTTAAGTGTCTAGCAGCCTGCCAGAGGAAGTGTCCCTGGGGGCAGATCTTGTAATCTAGCCCTAAGGTGTGTTCCCAGCCCTTTGAGCTCTGGCTGTTTGTACTTGCTGGCTGTTCGGTGCTGTCTCTGTGCTATGCATCTGTGGAAGGGAGCCAGCTTCTCCTGCCTTTAGTTTTTGTTCTAACACATTTAGTCCTTAAGAATGATACCTGTGGCTTAATCTCTCACATTTAGTAGTTCTGTCAGTTTTTGAAGTATTTCATGTACAGTAACTTTGTTTACTACTTTTTTTTTTTTTTTTTTTGAGGTAAGGTCTCACTCTGGTCCAGGCTGACCTGGAATTAACTATGTAGTCCAGGGTGGCCTCAAACTCACGGCGATCCTCCTACCTCTGCCTCCCGAGTGCTGGGATTAAAGGCGTGCGCCACCATGCCTAGCCTACTACCTTTTTGTTGTTGTTGTTTTTCGAGGTAGGGTCTCACTCTAGGCCATGCTGACCTGGAATTCACTATGGAGTCTCAGGGTGGCCTTGAACTCATGGCAATCCTCCTACCTCTGCCTCCCGAGTGCTGGGATTAAAGGTGTGCGCCATCATGCCGGGCTTTGTTTACTACTTTTAAAAGTCCACTCACTCCAGCCCAATGAAGGTGTTTTTACATTACAGAGTCATTGCCAGGTTACTGCAGCATGGATTCTTTTTTGTTACTTTTTTTCCCCTTGCAGTTGATGATGATGTAATAAATCTGCATGGTCCTATAAAATTTTAGCAGTGTTTGATATGGTCAAAGATTACTGATTATGGCACAATTGAATCTATTAAAATCAAGGCACAAGATTTTGGTGCCTATGACAGGTCATCCGATCAGATATGTGATAGGATATTAATGGAAGTAAAATAATGAATATGGCGTTTTTGGTTAAATAGTTGTGCCAGATGTTTATTCATTTACTAATAATTGAAAAATGCCAGTTCCTGTGTGCCAGGTCCTGCCAGGCCTCTGGTGTCCCCGGGTGTGCTCTCCCAAGTGTGTCATTCTCCTACTGTTTTGTTATCACTTCAGTCTCTTATCAATGTTGGACTAACTCATGATAATAAATAAAAACATCAGAGCTTGGAGGGATGGCTTAGTGGTTAAGACATTTGTCTACAAAGCCAAGGGACCCAGGTTTGATTCCCTAGGACTCATATTAGCCAGATGCACAAGGGGGTGCACGCATCTGGAGTTTATTTGCAGTGGCTGGAAGCCCTGGCATGCCCATGTTCTCTCTCTCACCCCCCCCCTCTCTCTGTCTCCCTCTTTCTCTATCAAATAAATAAATAAAAATAAAATATTTGAAAACATCACAAGTTTATATCACTAAACAAAGAGGCTGATGAAGTCATGTGCTATGCAAAGCTGGGATCCTATTTTAGGTATGGCTCCAGATAAATGGAGAAAGACTGCTGAAGTGTTTGGATGAAGAGTTTTTCTTTTGGTGTGGGTGTGCACATGTGCACATGGGCATGCTGAATCTCACTGCAGAGTGCAGACTGGCTTCAAGCCCACGGCAATCCTCCTGCCTCTGGCTGTAGAGTTTGGGATTACAGCATGAGCCCCCATGCCCAGCCATGCTGAAGTGCTCTGGAGCAGATGAGCGCTGTGGACCTCCGTGGACAGTGCCTGATCTCAGAGCCTGCTCTGTCACTGTGAGTGGCTTGTTTTGTTTCTTTAATGGATTCAGATTATGCTGACTGATAGCATCTGACTGGTTACAATATTCTAGAAAGTGATAAAATACCATACAGTGTCAAGAATCAAGGAAACAGATTACCTCTCTGACTTTCTGTTTTTAAACACACTAACCCAAGTTTTGGGTTTGTCTTATACTCTGAAGTGATTCAGCCCCAAGGAAAGTTAGAGTTGACAGAACAAGAATAAGAAATCTGGCCCACTCATGGGCAGAATGCTTGAGAAAAGCTAATTAATAGAAGCACATCACATCGTATTTTTTTCTGAGTTATGAATTATGGAAATACACATAGACTAAGGATGACAAAAATTTAATTACTTTATATTTAAAATAACTCCTCAACATCACATTTATTCCTAATATGTACATTTTACAATACACATCAGGAATACATTAAATAGTGAAACCATTTTATTTGGACACACAAACAAACCTTGCAGCAGTCTGCAATCAGTGATGCATGCTCTCTGGGGCTCATCAACTGGGCACCATGCCCCTGCTGTCTTGAGTAAAAGTCAGTGCCTCCCACTCTTCAGTACCACATAAAGGCAGTGAGGGTTGTGCTTGCCAATATTGGTATGGGAATTTGGGGGTGTCTTTGAGAACATTGGAGCCTTATCTCTGTTCTTACGTGGGCAAAAACAAAGGCCTTGAAAACTCAACAGTCACATAGATCTCTCACCGAGTCAGTGCCCTCTGTATTCTTGTGTTATTAATTCAAAGAATTAAACTCCATAGAACAGAGGATAAGGTTCAGAAAGATTTCATTATAGCTTACGGTTTTAAGAAGGAGAGCGTTAAGAGTGGGGAGCATAAGCGAAGTAATTCAAAGTTTTTCCCCAAGAATGGAGCACGAGGAGCTCCCAGAATATGAGAAGAGAAGCCCACACTGAGACCAAGATTGGGGTCTTTTATGTGAGCCCCCTGGATGGGAAGCTGGTCCAGTCAGTTCACTCTTGATGCCAGGTGTCTGGGGAAGGGGCTAGTCCCTTTACATTCCTTCCTTTCCCAGGAAAAGAGCAGTAAGAACGGAGCCCCATTCACCTCCTCTGTGAGGCTTTATGAAATAAAAGCAAAACCAGATTCTCCCTTCTGATATTTCTGACCTCTGAAGAAGTGGAATGACCTAGATTCTCCTCCACAGGCTCAAAGAAATTCCCTGCTTTTACTTTTGGGGTCCTATCACCCCTAAATTGTCTCAATATCAAATAGAATTGTGAAGAGAATAAAATTTGCATGCCCAAAATAGCACATATGGGCGTAAGCTCCACTAAACCAGACAAAATCAAAACTCAGAAAATTCTTAATACAAAAAGCTGCCCCAGAATCAAAGGGTTTTCTACTACATATATTTCTTCCTCCAGCCCATTTCATAGTTCTCATTTTTTAAATATGAGAATATATTTTAGAATTTCTGTCACCTCCAAATATGTAAATACACAAATTTGTATCGGTTAGGTAACTGTGTAAAAACCAAGACGCCCAAGGATCCTGATGAGCTCAGGAACATTGGTTCCTCAAACTAGTATTTTCAATTAAGATGCAAGAAAGAGGAAGAAATTTAGCAAAGGGAAATTCTCCCAAGGCAAAGCTTTATTAGCTCCCTTCCCCCTCCACCCTGGACTCAGAAGTAAATATTTTTCCTTTGCCATAAAGTATTCATACACAGTGTGTTAGCTTTAGAACATCATTTGCATATCCAGATTCACGAGTCACAGTTCTGTTGAAGAAAATGTTCAGTATCTTGAAAGCAAACTTGGCATCATATCTACTTATAGCACGTGAGCTCTCCTTACCACTGTTCTGTGGGCTCACAGGATGTCAGCTCTCCTTAACGCTCTTCCATGGTGCTCATAGCATGTGAGCTCTCCTTACCACTGTTCCGTGCTGCTCACGGCACGTGAGCTCTCCTTACGACTGTTCCGTGGGCTCACAGCACGTGAGCTCTCCTTACCACTGTTCCATGGTGTTCACAGCACGTGAGCTCTCCTTACCACTGTTCCGTGCTGCTCATACCACGTGAGCTCTCCTTACCACTGTTCCGTGGTGCTCATACCACGTGAGCTCTCCTTACCACTGTTCCGTGGTGCTCATACCACGTGAGCTCTCCTTACCACTGTTCTGTGGGCTCATACCACGTGAGCTCTCCTTACCACTGTTCTGTGGGCTCATACCACGTGAGCTCTCCTTACCACTGTTCTGTGGGCTCATACCACGTGAGCTCTCCTTACCACTGTTCCGTGGTGCTCATACCACGTGAGCTCTCCTTACCACTGTTCCGTGGTGCTCACAGCACGTGAGCTCTCCTTACCACTGTTCCGTGGTGCTCACAGCACGTGAGCTCTCCTTACCACTGTTCCGTGGTGCTCACAGCACGTGAGCTCTCCTTACCACTGTTCCGTGGGCTCACACCACGTGAGCTCTCCTTCCCGCTGTTCCGTGGTGCTCACACCATGTGAGCTCTCCTTACCACTGTTCTGTGGTCTCACAGCACGTGAGCTCTCCTTCCTGCTGTTCTGTGGTGCTCGGAGCATGTGAGCTCTCCTTACCACTGTTCTGTGGGCTCACACCACGTGAGCTCTCCTTACTACTGTTCTGTGGGCTCACACCACGTGAGCTCTCTTTACCGCTATTCCGTGGTGCTTGGAGCATGTGAGCTCTCCTTACCACTGTTCCGTGGTGCTCAGAGCACGTACGCTCTCCTTACTGCTGTTCCGTGGTGCTCATAACATATGACTTTTTCCTGCTGGTTGGTTTTGTGCTATACAGAGTTATTTCTGATAAATAAGCCAGGTAACTTTTTAAAACAAATCTGGCCAATCTGTCACTTACCTGCCACCTGTGATTTGAAATTCTCATCAGTTTTAACTCCACAGCAGAAAAGGCACGAGCCCTGTGTTAGATCAACTAGGAACCACTGCAAGACACAGTACACAGTACCTTGTAAGGTAAATGTTGTCAATCTTGATTCACAGAATAAAGGGCTTGGACAGAAAAAATAACTCTCTCGAACTGAATTGATGAACATATTCTGCCAGTATGAGTCTGTCTGTTGGTGGGAGAAGAGTCCTGTCATGAGACATGGGGAGGCTAAGCACACAGTCCCTGTGTTCATGGCTCTGGGAGGACACCACACCCCCAGGGCCACAGGAGGTTGTGTCTGAGAACAGAGTGAGCAGTGGGCTGTGAGAGCCAGGCTTTGTGGTGTCCAGAGTGTGAGGCCTCGGCTTACCACAGAGGATGGGATGGGCATGTTTGACTGTCCCTCAGGCAGGCACGGAATCCCTTTCCACTGGGCCAGAGTGTGGAGGGGAATCTGGGTCAGGCTGCCGGAGGCCTTACCACTTTACCACATGTCAAGGTAGGGTAGCATATGACATTCAGCCTTAGCTTCAGGTTTTGCTCCCCACCTTCGCTAAACTGGGCTTCTGACTATGGACTTTCCAACCTTAGGCACGTGCTCCTGGCCCTGCTCGTGGTATTTATTCATTTTGTTGGGATCATATTTGCATGGTATTTGTTTGCTTAAGAATTCAGACTAAAGCATGTGTTGATTTTTTAAAGGCACATTCATTTTGAAGATAATTGAGAATATTTTTTTTCCTTTTAAAGGAAATCTAAGTGCTAGTTATAGATTTATAGTTGTTTTTTTTTTTTTTTCCTTGTAGAAATTCTGTACTCCCTCCCAAGACAAAAATCCTGCTTCCCCATATTCCACACTATCTTTATCTGGCTGCTGTTCTTGTCCCTCCACGGCCTTGTCTGACAGGTCTGCATCGCTCCTCTGTCCACTAGCGTCCTCTACACCTTCTCGTCTCTCCCACAGCTCCCTCTGCTTTTGTAGGACTTGATCACAGTGTGCTTTGCTCAATACTGTGAGCTGGATGCTATAAGAGATATTTTTTCCATTTTATTTTTTTATTATTTTTCATTTTTTTGAGGTAGGTTCTCACTCTAGCCCAGGCTAACCTGGAGCTTTCTATGTACTCTGAGGGTGGCCTCAAACTCATGGCAATCCTCCTACGTCTGCCTCCTGAGTGCTGGGATTAAAGGCATGTGCCACTATGCCAGGCTTACAAGAGGTATTTTTAAAACATGATCCAGGGAGAAGGATCACAGGTTAAAGGCACTCGTTTGCAAAGCTGCCAGCCCAGGTTAAGATCCCTAGTACTCACATATATCCCTAGGTACAATGAATGGTACATACATCTGGCATTTATTTGCAGCAGCAAGAGGCCTTGGTGCATGCGTGTGCACACACACATTTACACGCAAGTATACACATGCAAATAAATAAATATATTTAAAAAAATTTTTAAGTAATATAAGATTGTTCCTGCCCTTGAGACCTGGGCTAGGAGAGTAGAAATGAGGTCTGCATGGCGATGTGACAGCCAGTCATTCTGCAGCCAGCTCCAGCACAGGTCCCCCAGGCCACCCCCGAGCTTTGTGCACTACAACCCCAGAGCTACTTCCACAGCCCTCGCAGCCTCGTCTGCAGCCTTTGCTCCTGTCACGGGCACTGGGCACACCGGCTGCCTTTCCCTCTTACCAGATGTACCAGGCATTTCCTGTCTGGGCCTTTCCCCTGCAGCTTACTTGACGTGGAACATTCTTCCTTTCAGAAACACTAGCTGGTTGTCTGCTTCCAGGACTCACCGCAGAGTTACCTGTAAGAAGAAGCCTTTCCTGACCATAAAGTGACTCTGAAGCTAGCTTACCCCTTGTCTGTTCCATGCGTAGCACTTCCCAAGTTTCCATTTACTATTGTATTATTTTTCCTAGGTATTTTTGATTTCTGTGTGTCACAGTTTACTAATCTGTAAAATGGGGGCTAGTAATAGATTGAGTTGTTGAGAGCAGTGTGTGTGTGTGTACATATAAAGTGCTAATTATAAGAACCCCCACATACAGTAGACATCAGTCACATGAGGTTTCCAGTCAAAAGTGAAATTTCCAGCCTCATTCTTTAGGTGAAAGAATTAAATCATGATAAGTACTATAGAATTAAGAAAGACGTGGACACCCCTGAGGCCCAGTACTGCATGGTAGCCTTCCTTGGAGGACAGAACTAAGCATTCTGCCTTTGTATAGCCTGGAGTGTTTCCCTCAGGCACCATATCTCCCTTCTTTCGATGCCTGCACCCTTTGGATTCTTCCCTCGATACTGGCTTTGGTCTTCCTTGTGTAGCAGATTGTGAGTTCCCACCCAAGGGTGGCCCTATGTCTCTCCTTCTTGCAGCATGGTGTCCTACCCGCTATATGGCCAGCCTTTTATTTGATCAGTGTAAGAACATGGAGAGATGCTGGGAAATGAACCAGTGTCAAAGTTGGTGGACAGTGGACACAATGTGAACATAGTTGACCACCAAGATCAGGTGTTGGAAGTGGCCGTGCTGGAGCAGCGAGGGGCACTCTGTCACTGTGCGGTCTTAGGTTGGCTATGGAGTCACGTTTGTCCAAAAGACTTCTGGGGCAGGGGGACTTTTTCCCCTTAACACCAGTCATTCTCTGGCCTTCAAATATTGCTGCCACTGTCCACTTCTCATCTTTTTTGGCCTTGTATGTTTCTGCCTTTCAGCACCTCTAGGCTCTGTGGAGTGGAGAGAGGAAATAGCTTTACTTGCCATCACTGGAGTCAGGTTCATCTCTGCCTGATGTGTACTTTTTCATCCCCACAAAAACCCAAGAAGAAAACAAGTGGTTATAGGAACAACCATTTATTCTGAAATCAAAAAGTCAACTTGAGGGAACAAGTGTTGCATGGGGGACGTGACCAGAACCTCACCTGCCACCCACTTGCTATTTCTGATCACTCCTAAGCCGTGTCCAGCGCAGGCACAGGGACCACCTCCTGCTCTCCCTGCCGCTACAATTTCTAGATATATAAAGCTGAAGTGCAGGGCCCACGATCACATTTTAAGACCCTTTTTGGTGGCATTCTCTGGCTAAGACTGGAAGCACGAGCTGAGCCAGGATAGGTTCCCCTGAGGCATTTCATCTTGGTTCAAGTGACACTCAAGAGTGAGGACAGACGGGAGTGGAGGACAGACAGGCTCCTGGAAGCCCGAGGTCAGGCACAGCAGGGAAGGCATGGGAACTCGGGCCGTCAGGGTGCACGTCCTCTCATGCTGGAGCCAGGGGAGAAAGGCTTCAATGAGGGGTCCAATGGGCCTTAGAGTGACAGAGCAGAAACCCGGCCTCATTCTGCACAAATTAGGAGCTGTGGAAAGCTTGCATCAGGTCCGCCAGCATGGTACCCAAAATCCAATCTTACAGTTCCATCTTTTCTGTGCTGTTACACATTTTTTGCATTTAAGTTTGGGAAGACTTGAATTAAAAGGAACAAATTTTTTCAAATAATATTCTAGATACTCTTCATAGATGCACAGTTTGAACTGGTCTATGTGGTACAAACTACATTTTACAGCATCAGGATAGGCAGTTGGCAACTGGCAGCTTTTCAGCCCCTAGTCACATAGTCTTTTCAATAATAACTAAAGTATTTAAATCTTTCCTTCTCGTTATATATTATGTATCAATGACTTTATGTATTCTTGAACTATTTACTAAGCTAGA
Source organism: Dipus sagitta (assembly GCA_036346955.1). Classification (NCBI taxonomy): domain Eukaryota; kingdom Metazoa; phylum Chordata; class Mammalia; order Rodentia; family Dipodidae; genus Dipus; species Dipus sagitta. The sequence goes on from CM070784.1 coordinate 62,175,882, forward strand.
TATTGCTGCCTATGACCCCACTCCTACAGAAATAGAAAAAAAGCACAGAAGCTTATCACACTTTCAGGTATAGTCAGATTGAAACCATAAAAGAATCAGAGATAGTTTGTGATTGTCAGGCTTACCACCAGAAGTTCAAATTCTCCAGTAACCACTGTCAGTGTCTTTGTCAACTTCCGTGAGTATTCACATCACGTGCTGGCTGGCTACTGACTGTTGTCTTCGTGCTGAGGTGAATATAAACAGGTCTAACCTCACATAATTGATTGTTAGGTTATCTTCATCAGGAACACAATCAGAGATCAGAAAATGTAGAATAGGCACTCAGTTGCACATACAAATACGTTGATCCAAAGAAATATTTTCTGTCTTGACATTGCGTTTATGATGTTTTGCTTCAAATGTGCATTTTAAAGTTACCATTTTTAGTTATTTCTGTAGGCTGCTTCTGTGGATGACATGGGACAGTTCCCTCACACACTCCTCGTGCAGAAGCCCTGTGTCAGAACTCTCGTCTAGTTGGTCATCACAGGTTGCTACAGCACAGGTGTCAGGAGTTCAGGGTTTGTCACAGCAGCCATGCCGGGAGATGCTGACAACCTCAGAGACAGGCCGTATGGAGCTGTACTGGGAATGCTCAGAGACTCGTTTCATGGAGATGTACTGGCAGGGCTTAGAGGCACCCATCTTCAGGTATAAATCATGGAGCCATGCTGGGATTGCTCAGGAATTGGTGTAGAATTTTAAGTGAGCTCTAAGATCCAAATAGATTTGGAGATGGAATCTTGGATTAGACACACACCCTACATGAATGTCCCAAATCTGTCCTCCAGCAGCAGTCTCCATCTCTCCCCCAGGGTTTTGGAGCCACTATGAAAGACCCAGAAAGGTTCTTATGCTCTAATTTTAGCCTGTTCAAGGAGAATAACAGCTTTAGCTAAAATGCATTGTATTTGCCACCCCATGACCCAGTCCAGGGATTAAAACTGAAATTCAAGCCGGGCATGGTGGTGCATGCCTTTAATCCCAGCACTCGGGAGGCAGAGGTAGGAGGATCACATTGAGTTCAAGGCCACTCTGAGACTACATAGTGAATTCCAGGTCAGCCTGAGCTAGAGTGAAACCCTACCTCAAAAAAAAAAAAAAAAAAAAAAAACCTGAAGTTCATAGGAATCTGCCCGTCTGTGTCTGAACTCAGTCTGAACTTTCCTGGCTGTGAAAAGGTTGTTTGGCTGAGTTATCAAAGGAGCCAAAGACGCTAAATATATTCATTCTAAACAGTTTTGTCTTTTTAAAATAGATGCCCATGTTAACGTCACCCCCAGATCTGTAAGCAGGTCTGAGTTCATGCTGTATGAACCGAAGTCTTTAACATGGAAAGCAAACCATATTTCCTGACAGAAAGGAAGTGCTCACAGATCATGCCAGCCAGATAAATCTATCTGTACTTTGAAGTGTGGAGTTGTGGTGAGATGTAGAGATAAAGGATAAAGTGAGATCAACCTAAATGTTTCAGTCAAGTTTATTTGTTATGCTACATATAAACTGCATTTGGGGAGAAAGTTATCAGGCTTTCAGTTATGATGAACTGACATGATTTCACTTAGATTTTTATTAGGGGAATTAAAAAGAAAACTGTTCTGAGCATATCTCCTGCCATTTCACCCATCCTATGTGTTTTTGTTGTTGTTGTTTGTTTTTGATTTTGGTTTTTTTTTTCTTGCTTTTCCTAGTGGGAATCTCCATGGCTGACTCCCAGCAGAGCAGCTGAGGTGGGTCAGCAGTCTGCTCAAAACAAGCACATTCTATGCTTCAAACACCCAAGGGCTATTTAAAAATTCCCCTGTCCCGGACATCTTGGTGAGAGTTTAGAGAGAGACTGGAGCACGTGGATAGTGCTGAGTCTCATATCCAGCACTGGGGCTTGTAGGCTGAGTCCTGCTGTAAAGTGCTGGGGTTCATAGACTAATTTCTAGCGTAAAGCACTATAGTTCATTGTGCTGAGTTTCAGTCTTGTGAAGTTACTAGCCTGATGTGTCAGTTGTGTTCTGAACTTCCAACGAAAACCAGTGGCCACCTGTGGGGGAGGCAGCAGTTGTTTCTGTCCAGGGAATGGAACTACTGGAATGCTGCCCATCACTTGCTCATGGGGGGAGGACTGAGGGAGGACAGCCTGCTGGGTGAAGGCTGTGCTCCCGCAGGGTGACCGAGGTCAGTGCTGCTGGGAGCCGAGCAGGCCTCTAGACCAGCCTTGGACTCAGTCTAATGGTCCTGTAGCTGGACAGGCCCCCGTCACCCAGGTGGCATTGATCCCATCTTAGTTTTTCCATCTTTTTGATAATCGCATAATCAATAAGTTTTATGCCATTATTTTTGAAAGGCCATTGCTAATAGTTTATTTTTTATTGACAACTTCCATTATTGAAGACAATAATCCATGGTAATTACCTCCCTCCCCCACTTTCCCCTTTGCAACTCCACTCTCCATCAATATATTTTTTTTAAAGATTATGTTGTAGGGAAGAAAGAGTGAAGAATGTTGCACTTTTTCTGTTCCTGTTGGTCAGAAATTAAAAATTAACGCTGTAGCCTTCGCGTCCCTCCACACCCTCAGTAGCTCGGGTAGTGATGGGCCAGGAGGGGCTTCGCCTGTCCGTGTGAAGTGTGCTGCAGCTGCTAATTGTTCAACACTTGAGAAAATATCAGGAGCTAAAGATTTCAAATGTTATGTTTCTTTTAATCACTAAAAGCAATGACAAAAAATAAATAAAGCACTCCACTTGGGACCTTTGAAACACTTGACATTAAGAACATTTTACATTTATTTTTGCTCCTATAATCTTGTTGTATTCTTGGTTTGTATTATCAGGCATCACTATTGTATTTGTTTGTTTGTTTGTTTGTTTTAGTTTTTGTCTTTGAGGTAGGGTCTCGCCCTAGGCCAGCCTGACCTGAAATTTACCAAGTAGTTTCAGGCTGGCCCCCAATTCACAGTGATCCTCCTACCTCTGCCTCCGGAGTGCTGGGATTGAAGGTGTGTGCCACCATACCCAGCTTAGACATCACTATTTTACTACCAAAGAAGCTTGTTCAGTAATATGAAATATTATATAGACAAGAAGTCATAGCGGTGGCTGAAAAGATGGAGCATCTTCTATTGGAGGTCTTGCTAACTGACTGGTGTGTGTGTGGATTAGAGAAGGACGTTCCTTCCTCCATGCCAGTCACCCACAGGTGTGGTGGAGGGAGCAAGAGTCCACTAGGTTTCAGCCCTTTCTTGAGGGAGGGGACCTAGTGCTCCCTCAGGTGGCAACTCTCTCTTAGTTGACATCTGCTTTGTAAAGAACACTTTGATCTTAGAACTTGAACAGAGCATTATATAATTCAAGATATTGCTGTTGTAACTTGGAAGACAGATTGTAGGAAAACTGACTCAATATAGCAAAGTAACTACCCAATCAGGGTTCAGAGGAATAAGTTTGTATTTTTAAAAATCATTCTCCTTACTCTAAGAGATTTTTTTTTTATAATGGCTAAGCCTGTTGTGAAGAAGTTTTGATCTATGGATACCAGGTGACAGTGTCATCTTTTCAGAAGGAAGCCTGAGCCTGAAGCACTCTAGTCCCCCCTCAAGTAACTGCTCAGCTACTGAAAAGTATGCTTGCCTTTCGTGGTTGACATAGATCTTTACCTTTTAACATTTGGGTGACATTTTTATTTGCTTATATACTCTGTAACAATTTTCACACTGATGAAATCAAACATGAAATTTTTACAACCTTACTTTTGCCCAGCAGAAATAAGCCCAGCTTACTTAAGTAACAGGTTTAGAATACAATGGAGAAATCTGTGTATCACTTACTTTTCTCCTTGCTGGGCCCAAGTACCTGACAAAAGCAACCTGAGGAAGGAAGGGCTCACGCTGGCTCACATGGGAGGGTCATGGCCCGTCATGTGGAGAGGGCATGGCGGCGGCGGCGGCAGCAGTGTGAGGCTGCCCGCTTGTGTCTCAGCAGACCCACAGTCAAGGACGGATGCCGATGCTCAGCTGGCTTCTTCTTTTTCCCCTTTACTCAGTCTGAGACCCCACTCCATGGGATGTTGCCGCTCACACCCAGGGTGGCGCTCCCCTCCTCAGTGCGCACCCGCAGCAGGCGTGCCCAGAGGTGTGCCTCATGAATGGCCTAGGTGTCTTCTAATCCAACCAGACTGGCAATCAACGCTCACCATCAAAATCTACTAAATTAATGTTTTCTTATGTGTACTATAACCTAAGACTTCAATAGAAAGTTAATCAGGTGTGATATTAGATTTATAGTTGCATTAACTACTTGGATTAAAACTTTCCATCTGAAGTAAGTTTCTCTTATGAATCGGAAGTTGGTGTGATTTATGTTCCTGCATCGCACCCCTTTTTCCTGCTGCATGTTCCCTGTCCACCCTCACTGTGGGGCTGACCTGACCTCTGCCTTGCTGTCATGACATCATTCACGAGCCCGGCAGAACAGGGTCGGTGCTCCACGCGGGAAAGAAATGCCTCAGTTCTCCAGCATGTCTCCTGTTTGCTTCACTCTGCCTCTCTGGGAGATCACCACACACTTGAATTTTATAATATTTTTCCTTATTTTAGATATGTTGTGTCACTGACCTAGAGGTATCAATAGGGTTCTGTTGATTGGACCTCTTTCCTAATTGCCCAAAGGGGTGCCACCACGCCATACCCTTGCAAACCATCTGCAGCAAGGGCTTGAAGGGGAGGGTCGTTGCAGAGTGACAGGGCTGCCCACCTCCCTTTGCTGTTGTGATTGGGTATTGCACCTGAAGCACTAAACATGTTCATCTTCTAGAAGTCAGAATCACTCTGTACATGAAGGGGCTTGTGGGAGATTTTTACTGTAAACTATAGTTCCAGATGCCAGCAAACTGCTTTCATGGATTTCTTTATATTTCTTTAAAAGAGAAAAAAATAACACATCCTTGTCTTAACTAACAGCTGCATTGCCACTACTTAGTTCAAATTAGAAAAAAGTGGATGGAATCAGACATTTTCCTCTCATCCTCAACTCATTTTAAAAGTTCAGTTGCAGTGGAACTTTGTGAGGCTTTTATTGTATCTCAATATATTTGCTTAAAAAAAAACTACCTGCGTATTGCTTGTAATTAAAAGACATTGTTCTTTCTATTCCTGATTTCGTCTCACCTGTCCAACCTTGAACAAAAGCCAAGTTTTACCGGCAGCTCTACACCAGTGCAGGTTACTGTCCCTTGGGAGCGGGAGGCAGGTGGAGTCAGTACCTTGAGAGTCATCAGTCCTGAGAGTTCATCTCATACAGCTGTGTTGAGTTAATGAAATAACCCAGAAAGCAGTGTTTTTAGTAGCTCAAGGGGAAAGGTTACAAAGCTGGCTAACAGTGAAATTTCCCCTTTTTCACTGGCAGGAACCCCCACCCCATAATGGGGAAGGTCCCACCAGTGTGCAGGCCCCACATACGGGCTCCTCCCCTAGTGAGGACTTAAGCCCCTGAGCTGAAGAGGAGCCTTCTGGCCCCCCACTGCTGCCCTGCCACGTGAGTACAGCAAGGACTCTGAGCACCTCCTCCTGGGCAGTTCTGGTTCCTGGTGGCTGTACATCTGCCGTGAGGGCTGCCAGCCCCCCCCCACATTCCTCAGAGAAGGAGCCTCCTTTTATCCCCTTGCTTCTTTTTCTGCAAGTCTAGTCAGAGGAATTTGTTTGCAGAGGTCAGGGGACTGTGGTTTTAGGCTCAGTTAAGAGTGATTAGTGAAATAGTGTGTGCCTGTTACAGACAAGTAATTTCAGTAGAACTTCTAGATTGTTCTCTCCAACTTCGTAACCACTAACAAGTGTGGCTACCAAGTACCGTAAAAGTACAACAGAGCAATTTAGTCTTTCATTTTATTTCATTTTAGTTAATTGTAACTGAATTTGCTGTGTAACTAGTGGCTAGTAAGAGACATTTCTGGTCTGTTTAGTGCTGTGATCCTGAAACACCAGCCTTTGAGCTTTGCTACAGATCTACCTCATTGTCTCTGTTTCTGTAACACCTGGAAAACCTGCCTGTATTATTTTATAATTATAAATATGATTGTAAGAGAAAAGAAGTTGGAATTTTTATTTCAAAAGTTACTCAGATTGCCTTTCAATAGTTTAATTACTTCATGATATTAAGAAAATCTTACAATTATGAAGCAATATCCATTTAAATATCTCTGCTTAACATACTTTAATTTGTAACTTCAATATGTATGTAGAAGTAATTACATGCATTAAAATAACTTTTTCATTTTATTCCTCTTTAATGAGACTATAAAATATTCTACATTAGTACAGTATGTGCAGTGCTATTACAAAAACACTAAATTTAGTTCTCACTAATTATAATATGATACTTACAACTTTCAAAGTTTGATTCTGATAGGTGAGTTACTGAAATTTCAGGTTAATTAAATTTTTAATTTTACCTACTGAGTCTAAATGTCCTTCTGCTATTAGGCCATCATTAAAAATGTTAATAAGAAAAACTGATGGAGCATGAGGGAGCTCAGTCTTTGCAATTTTTCCATAAATATAAAACAACTCAAAATTTTTGTAAATGTTAATATGTGTGTGTGTGTATACTATATACTATATATATATATATATATATATATATATATATATATATATATATTGCTTACAGTAGCCAAGTGTGATGGTGCCTGGCCATAACCTCAGCACTCAGGAGACTAAAGCAGGAAGGTCATGAGTTACAGGCCAGCCTGGGTTACAAAGGGAAACCTTGTCTCTCAAGAAACGGGGCGTGGAGAGAGCCTGGGAGATGGCTCAATGGATAAGATGTTTGCTGTACAAGCTTGACTGTTCAGATACCAGCACCTACATGAAAGCTAGCCGTGGTGGTGCTTCTCTGTGACTCCAGCACTGGGGAGGCAGCAGGCAGTCAAATCCCCGAGGTTCACTGGCTAGCCTGTCTAGTTGAATCATGAGCTTCCAGTTCAGTGAGTCAACCTGTCTCAAAAATAAGGTGGGAAGTGATAGGGGAAGACACCCACTATTGACCTGTCCTTCCCACACATCCGCACATGTGTGAGCACACACATTGGAACACACGTACACACATATATATGCATACCACACATGCATACACACCAACAAAAATGAAAAACAAAAATCAGGAGAGAAGGAAGGTTAGCCAGGAGAAATATTGCTAACAATAAATTTTGTGCTGCTGTCCACTTAGCTGCATGAGCATCTAAAAGAATTGTCATATTTTTATATTTATTTATTTATTTGAGAAAGATAGAAAGAGGCAGGTAGAGAGAGAGAGAAGAGAAGAGAGAGAATGGGCATACTAGGGCCCCTAGCCACTGCAAGTGAACTCCAGATGCATGTGTCACCTTGTGCATCTGGTTTACTTGGGTCCTGGAGAATTGAACCTGCGTCCTTTGGCTTTGCAGTTAAGTGCTTTAACTGCTAAGCCATCTCTTCAGCCCTAAAAGAAAAATTTCAGATCAGTAATCAAGACTGACCTTTGTCTTATTACAGGGTATCCTCAGAATATCTCAAGATCTTATCTTAATTTTACAGATAAGAGCCAGAGCAAAAAGGGCCATTTGAGCTTGGTTTTTTAGGTTGGCCCATGAATGATCCAGAAAGTTTCCGTCCCAAGTTACTGTTTCTGGGATACCACAGATGTGTCTCTGCAGAAGTCTTGATTATGGGAGCGTTGATTGATATGCTAACAGTTATAGCCAGGCAAACATCACTGTAAGATACAGTGTAAGACATGCCACCTCGAAAGCCAGGCAACAAACCGTGTTCCAGCCTGGCCACAGAACAGTCCTGGAGCTCTTCCCATCACAGGGGATGTGATGTCTAGGCATGCTTACAAGAGAAGGAGTGCTGTGGAAGGTACTTAGAGTAAAACCCCCTCTAAAGCGGTACTTGACTGAGAACAACCTTAGCTGCTTAACTGTTTTTAAAGCATTCAAATGCAAAACAAAAATGCTACTTCCTGTTACACTTGTACACACTTACTGAGCTGAGTGAGAATTTGAGTTTTGTCACATTTTGTCATCTATACACACACACACACACACACACACACAAATCTTGGGAATATTTTCTGCCTGGTTAGCATGTGCACACTCTTTGCTCCTCTACTAATGTGTCAGAGTCTCTGGGTGCCACTGAGGCTCGACTCTGGAGTAGCTAGAGAACTCTCGGGTCATCCTGTCCTGCCAAGTCCAGGCCTGTCTAGCATAAGATTGGCTTAATGTAGGTACAGTTCTCTCTTCTGTGAGATGCCTGAAAATTTTAACTTTCTAAAGGCTTCCTAGCACACCAAGTAGATGGAATGGGAAGTGTCAAGAGAGCAGTCACTGAGTAGCCCAGTGATACAACTTAAGTGGCAAGAGGACAGATTGTATCTATCAGAGAAGCAGAATAAATGCCAGTAAACCGGAAAGTAAGATAATTGTGAATTACCTATGTCATACATGCATTCAGACTTGATATTCAAACCCCATCTCCTTGCTTTGCAAGTGGTGGTTTAAGCCAGATTTCCATGTGGCTTCAGTTTTCCACCTTAATTACACAGCCATGTGGATGCTAACTAAACATGGATGTTCTGTGATCACAAATTGCTGACCTCTATTATACTTTCAAAGCTTGCCAAAAGGTTTCTATTTTTATTCAGCAAATCTACCTGTGGGAAGTTCTGCAGGGCCACCCTTTGGCTCTTGAGCATTGTTACTGGGATTTGTTTCGCATTGTTCAGTTATCCTATAGCCACTAAAAGAAAATGGCTTTCTTCACAGCATTCTGCTCATGGAGAAGGTGGATGTAGATGAGGAACTGAGAAATACGGAGGCAAAACTCGTGACTAATGTACATAGTTGAAGTTTACCCTGGATTCACTCAGCAGTCACTGAAAGCTCCTTGACTGATAACTTTTAGCTGTTCTGCAGCTTCTAATTGTGAGAAAATAAGTGTAATAAATGATCAATACAAATGCAGACACCTTTGTGAAAAAGGATTTAGACTATCCAAAGTGTTCACATGAAGTTGTATTCTGGGACAGCTACATAAACACCCCCAGGACCTCTGAGGCAGTCTCTCTAGTTCTCCAGGGTCTGCCACACAATCAGTCTGTTAGCAGATTGTGCATGTCCAGGCCACAATAAGCTGTTGGGGAAATTTCTGAAGAAGGTCCAGCTGCTAGTGCAGAAAGCTATTTTGCTTGCTTGATTGCATATTCTCTAGAATTTTGCACTGTTAAACCACAGGCTAGAATGAAGCCCCCTTTTGTCCCTGCTTATCCCTAACTCATGGACTTGGGGGACCTGTGTGGAATGCTTATCTCTGTGGAGGGAGGGTATCGAGTGCGTAGCTCTTCTTTCCGCATAGAGCAGCCCTGACAGCGCCTCCAGTGGTCACCATGTGGCGGTGCCATGCAGCCATAGCACAGCACGTGGCGTTTATAGAGACAGATCTGTTGGCTGCTCTCAGAGGCCTCTGACTCACAGATGCAAGTAGTGTGAAAACCACACATACAAGGTGATGCAGGCACACTGAGGTGGAGTGGCTAAGGTGTTTGCCTGCAAAGCTAAAGGATCCTAGTTTGACTCTCCAGGACCCACGTAAGCCAGATGCACAAGGGGGCGCATGCATCTGGAGTTCATTTGCAGTGGCTGGAGGCCCTAGTGTGCCCATTCTCTCTCTCTCTCTCTCCTCCTCTCTTAAATAAATAAATAGATTTAAAAAAAAAAAGGAAACCTGGTTTTGGCAAAATCACAACTCCCTCTGGGCTCCCATGGAACGGTGCAGTTGTTGCATACAGTACAAAGAGCTTGTCACAGGGACGGCACTGCCTGATGTCACTCACACTCTACCACTCTGTTCTTGGGTTCATCGTCTGTGAAATAGTGCTTGCCTTATGAGTTATATAGGAAGCTCTTAAGGTGGTTTTCAGTGTATGATAAACCATCTACACATGGGAACAGGAGTAGCAGGAACGTATGCATTGCCTTATAGTCGGAGAAAAGGAAGTGGATATTTTCTATGGCACAGAAAGTTGTAGGTTGCACAGGCATAATCTCAAGCTCTCTGGTTAACTGCAGAAAGAGATTGTTTCCATTTGGGCTACTTGGGTGCTCTTCAACACCCTGTAGCTACAAATCTACCTGTAGATTTGTAAATCTACCACAGGTAGATTTGTAGCTTGGACATCCAAAGCTGGAGGCATTGAAATCCCTGGAGAAACAGGAACAAAATGAGATGCTCCATCATTAAGCTGTGTGTTAATTTCAAGATTCATGGTCCTTACTTTTCTGGGGGGCGGTGGAGTTGAGGTAGGGTCTCACCCTAGCCCAGCTGACCTGGAATTCACTGTGTAGTCTCTGGGCAGACTCAAACTCGTGGTGATCCTTCTACCTCTGCCTCCCAAGTGCTGAAATTAAAGGTGTGTACCACCACACCCAGCTATGATCCTTATCTTTGTCTGAAAGAACATAGCCTAATACTTCAGATGCTTTCTAACTGACAGAGTGCTTTCCATGCCCAGAAACCTAAAAGGTAGATTCTGTTTCCTTTTGAAAATATTGATATGGGGCTGGAGAGATGGCTTAGCAGTTTTGGTTTGATTCTCTAGTACCCCCGTAAAGCCAGATGCACAAAATAGCACATGCATTTGGAGTTCGTTTGCAGCAGATGGAGGCCCTGGAATGCCCATTCATATTCCTCTCTCTCTCTCTCCCTCTCTCTCTCTCTCTCATAAGTAAATAACATATTTTTAAAAATAGTGAGATAAGGCTGGAGAGATGACTTGGTGGTGAAGGCACTTGTCTGTAAAACCAAAGTGCCCAGGTTTGATTCTCCAGGACCCACATAATGCCAGAAGCACAAAGTGGCACATGCATCTGGAGTTCATTTGCAGTGGCTGGAGGCCCTTGTGCACCCATTCTCTTTCTTTCTCTCTCTCTTGTTCTGTCTCTCTCTATATACCTATCTGTATCTTTCTCAAGTAAATAATATTTTTAAAAAATAGTGAGACAGTGGTGTTTCCTCAGTTCAGTCCAAAGCACATCAGTCTCATAAAACTATTGAGATAGAGGCTTACACACATGACAGGGCTGAGCTAGCCTAGCATGTACAAAGCCCAGCGCTGCATCAACCAGGTATGGTAGTGCACACCTGTAATCCCAGCACTCAGGAGATAGAGGCAGGAGGATCAGAAGTTCGAGATCATCCTCAGCAACATAACCAATCTGAGCTACATGAGACTGTTTCAAAAATTAATTAGCTGATAATTAATTAATTGAAACTAAGTGGGAAATGAAGATCAAGTCTCAAGAGTGTGTTCCAGTGAGAATAGCACTATCCTATTCTTGACTAATGTCTCAAAAATACTTGAAAACAATAATAAAAATTTTATTTATTGGTGTTTACAAAATTATAAACTTATAGTGGTCAAAATCTTAAAAATATTCACCTATTTACTATTTATTCATAGCACAGTATTCAGAGAAATTTTCCATTTACCACAAAAGTGATTTGCCCTTTAAAGGTATTAACATAGCCAAGACATCATGACTTGCATTTACAGAATAGTTCAGTTGATGGAAAAGCGCATGTTTTTTCATCAGGCATCCCAGACAAATATCTCTGGTATTAAGCAAGTACAGTCTATTTCCCACAATCATGCCATTTCATGTTTGTTACTTTTTGAATATAAGGTTAACATATTCTGTTTGCAATGTCTTGATTACATTGTACATTTTGAAAATGCAAACTACTGCAATAAAGCTGTTACTTCAAGAGTAATATGACAATATGATGTGACATTTATATTAAATGTGATTTCCATCTATTGTATAGGGTTTCCTGAAATTATAGCAATTGTAATTTCTTCCAGCTCTGGTTGCCAGGTAAACTTGGGGGTGAGCTGAGGAGATATGTTATAAATATCTTACTGTGGAGCTTATTTGAAATGCATTGTAATGTTTTCAGTAATATAAGCTTAGCATTATTCCATGGGAAACATTATACATAGCCTAATTCAGAATTGTTTCCCTGTTGCTGCCGCTGTCTTGTATTAATCTTAGTGTGATGTCTGCATTATCTAGCATTGGCTGTAATGTATGCACTGCTTAATGTCAGTACTGCTCAGAACTGCCTGTGTGTATAGACATTGTTACACCATAGCTTGTGTCAAGTAGATCTGTCAACCATGTTGGATGTGAAATTGTGTTCACAGCTATCATGCTATCAGTCCTGCATGGGATACTTTGGAGGACCTTAAAAATGTTAGTTCTCATTGTAGGTAACACATTTCAGAAATTCTTAAGTTTACTTTAAAAGCCCTTTGAATCTTTGCTTGGTCTTCCATCATTTTTGTCCTCCTTCATGTATATGTGATCATGTGTTACAGAACACAGTAGCTTCTCTTGCCTTTTCTTTGCTCTGCCTAAGGAAGCCTGTACCTTCCTGCAGCCTCATATGTCCTCACCATACCTCAGTGACATTCACAGTCCTTGTCCTGCCTTTCTCTGCCAGGCACCCATCTGTGCAAATAGGAGAAACAAGTAGGATTAAGAGCAGGACAAGAGTTAGGTGACACCTGGGTACTTAAAGTTGCAGAAAGGACAAGGTCACATGCCTGTGTAGAAGAATTGTTTTGATGCCATACAGTGTCATTTCTGTCACCTCTCTACCTCTTATGTTCCTGACTATCTTCCCTATCTGAGAAAAGAGTAGGGAAACTTACTAGCAGGAGCTCTGGAGTAGGTTAGGAGCAATGTTACCTTGGATAAGTTACTAATCACTCTGTACCTCAATATCCTTGGTTGTAAAATTGGAGGTATGGGTAATAATACCCCAATGAGGACATAAAGTGCATGTAACAGTATAATGATCTGATAAGCATTACACAAATATCAACAGCGGAGATATAATACTCACTTTGCAGATCAGGTGACTGGGGCTGTGTGGGACAAGACCTTGTCTGCAGACTTCACAGGGACTCAGTAAAGGTTTTGCTAAATGCTGCTATCATGCACATCATGTACATCATGTCACTTCTTATAAGTGTCCATTACTAAGGATTACCTTTCTGTTTCCTATAAACTTTAATCACTTCAGCATAATCCTAGTAAGTATGTTAAGAAAACAGGTGATTGTCAAACTGGATGACACTAATTTATGACTGACTAATGCCCACCCTAGAAATGTTTTCTGCTTAATCTGTAGCACTTTGCTGAACACTAAGCAGCTCAGAGTTTGAAGGGGAAACTGTATTGTTACTGTGAAAAAATACCTGACCAACAGCAATTTGAAGAAGGAAAGGGATTTGTTTGGGCTTATAGCTGCAGGGGTGTACTTTCTGCCGTGGTGAGAAGGGCGTGGTGGCAGGAGCAGGAAGCCACCTATTCACAATATGGTCTTGAAACAGAGGACAAATAGGAAACTGGGCCAGGCTATAAAACCTCAAGCTCTGCCCACAAGTAACTCACTTCCCCCAGAAATTCTCCAGCATAAAAAGTTCCCAACCTTCCCATTATTATCAGCTTACAACCAAGTGTTCAAACACATGAGCCTAGGGGAGACATTTTGTATTCAAACCACAATATCCCACACCTGGTCCCCACAAACTTCATGGACATCTTATGATACTAAATGCATTCAGTATAACTTCAGAAGTCCCCAAAGTCTTTAATAGTCCCTTTAGTGTTTAGAAGTCTGAAGTCTTCAGATACCCAAGGCAATCTCTTAACTATAACCCTTGAAAAATTTTTTTTTAAAAAATCACATCTTTTTAACATATAATGACACAGAGTAAACATTCTCACTCCATAAGGGAGTAATAGGGACATAGCAAAAAAAGATTGGACAAAAAGACCAAAACCTATAAGGCAACACCAAATCTTATAGCTACAAGTCCTATATCTAGAACTCAGTGAAATTGCCTGGTTTCCAGAAAGCTTGGGTAGCTCTGTCCCTCCAGCAATACTGCCTCTAACACACATAGTCTCTTTCTTGGGCAAGATCCACTCCAAGCTTGTAATTTTTTTGTCAAACAATCCATCGTTCTGGCATCTCCAATACCCTGGGGTTTGCATTGCAACTCAGTGTTTACCTTCACGGCTTTGTACAGTGGGCAGTCAGGGCCTCTCTGCAGGGATTCTAGTCTGGCTATGCATTGCCTGGCCTTAACAGGTCTTTGAAATCATGATAAAATATTCCATTACCCCCTCAATTTTGCATTTTTCATGCCTACAAAACCACATGGATGACATTGCCAAGTTCTGTTGCCAGCTCAGTATGAAGCCTGGTCCTCTTAGACCACAGTTATAGCAGTTTCTGTGTCTTTCTAGGCTGACCATGGGGAAGCACTTTCCTAGATAATTGCTTTCCAGGAGAAAGTAACTCCTTTACCATTCTTTCTTCATGCCTTCTCCTGTCAAAAGAATTTGCATTCCTACAAATTAGGCCCTTAATTGAGTGCGGTAAGGGACTTGCCCTCAGAGCATCTTTCCTTTTTTCCAAGTGAGAGCAGAAGGCCATCTCCTTAATAATTATGATGGCTTTGTTAGCTCTGGTCTCCTTGTCTGAGACATTAAACCTGCTCACATTTCTTTTCTTGCCAAACTTCACATTTTCTTATATCATTTTCATCTGCTTCCATTGTGGATATTAATAAGGGCAGTCAACAGATGCCATGCAGCAGAAAATTCCTCTGCTGAACAAATTAGTCCATTACCTTTAAATTCAATTTTTTTTTCAAGTTCTCAGGACATGGGTAGAATGCTACCAGGTGTTTTTTTTTTTTTTTTTTTCTTCTGCCAGAATATCACATGAAGTACCACTAGCCCAATTTTCTGTAAAGTCCTTGTTCCCCTCTAAAACCTCATCAACCAAACTCTGCTCTATTGATCCTGACATTGTATGCTTCCATAATCCCACCAGAATGGCCCATTAAGCCCTGTTTACAGCATGCTAAGGATTCTGTAGCCCAAACTTCCAGAATCTTCCTTATTCCTCCCACAAACAAGTTCAGAGGCCCATAAACCAGGGTCAGGTTTATCTCAGTAGTGGACCCCCTTTTGTTACCATTGTTCTAAATTAGTTACTTTCTTATTGCTGTGTTCAAATACCTGACCAGAAGCAACTTAGGGAGGGAAAGGGGTTTATTTTGTCTACAGATATGAAAAGACAAGGTCCATAATGGGTGGGGGGGGAGGCATGATGGAGGAGCAGGAAGATGGCTTGTCACACTGTAGTCAAGAAAGAGCACATAGGACTTCTGGGTCACATGGCTGCATAGGAGTCACACCAAAGTAGCCTAGGGAGGGACTGAAGCAAAACCACATCAAAATACACTTTTCTTCTGAAAAAAATGAAGCTGTATAGGCTTTTATCAGCCACAGCAGTGAAGCGGGAGAGACCAAGATCTACCAGAAAGGAGAAAACCAGCCAAAATCCTGCAGAGGCACTTGCAGCCCATGCACCCTCCTGGCCCAGCACTTGGCTGCGGAAGCAGAGACCAAGGAAGGTCTTCATCAAACCTGAAGGGGAAACAGTGGAGATCAGCTAAGAAGCTGCTGAAAGGGATGCAGGTGGGACCAGGTGAGCAGTTCCAGTACAACTCCAGGCTTCCTGCACTCTCCCATCCCCCAGCCATCAGAACTGCAAACCTCCAGAGAATGCATTCAGCCCATGGTGGCAGGGCATCCAGCACAGCTGATCAGAACACCAGATCCAGAGCACAACAAGGAGGGATTGGGGTGGGCACTCAGCATTGGTGAGATTTGAAGCCACCCCAAAAGGTAATGAGGCTAACAAAAAAATCAGTACATAGGCCTGCACTGGAAGTTCTAATCTCTCTTTCCATGTCAGGGCAGGTTATGTGTTACATATTCATGTTTGGCTTTACCATTCTCAACTAAGCTGTATTTGGGGGTTGGCTGTTGTTGCCTTTGATGCTTTCAGATTCATAGGGCCTTTGTCTTTTTCTCCTGTCGTTATTGGAGGAAGGGTCTGATTTAGACCCCAACTGAGTTGGAACTCATTTCATAACAGAAATCTCAATCTCCCAGCTGACAGGATTAAGGGTGTAGAGCAATAAACACACTTAGGGATTTTGGCTTATGAAGGTTATCCGTTTCAATCCCCAAATTTGCTTACTCTGTACTGGTTTTTATTGACTCTGTATATTGCTCAGTTGAATTTTAGAATTTTCCCAGTACCCCACCCAGCCCACTAGAATACTTGAATAGCAGGCAAACTCAATACCTAGGATTACTTCTGTGGTTGGATTGGAGTACAAGAGCTACACTTGGCACTATAAACTCCTACTCTGATACATAAAGTTGGATTTCCAAGTCTAAAAGCAATGCAGATAATTGGAAAACCAAAGCATCAAATCAACTCAAGATGCAAAAATTGCTACATTGTAATTCAAGAAACACAAAGAATCAAGACAATACAACCCCACCAAAAAGTATAAATCCATCAGAAATGACCCCCAATGAGACTGTTCTAGTTTAAATGCCTGGCAAAGATTTCAAAACAATGACTTTATCTATACTCAAAGAAATCAAAGGAATCAAAGAAGAAAACAAAAGAATTAAAGAAGAAAACAAACTCCTGAAGGAATTCCAAGAGAACACAGGAAACCAGCTTAGTGAAATAAGGAGGTCATTACAAGACATGAGTAAAGAAGTAGAAATACTGTAGAAAAAACAGGCAGAAATTGTAGCACTGAAAAACACAGTTAGTCAAATGAAAAACTCTGTGGAAAGTCTCACCAGTAGAATGGATGAAGGAGAGAACAGAATATCTAAACTAGAAGACCAGGTGGCAGATCTAATATAGTCCAACAAAGAGAAAGACAAGCTAATAGGAAGGTATGAATGGGAATTTCAAGATATTTGGGACACTATGGAAAAATCATAAGAATTCAGGAGAAGAATTTCAATCCAGAGACTTAGTAGGCATTTTCAACAAAATCATAGAAGAAAATTTTCCTCAAATGGGAAAGAAATGCCAGTGCAGATGCAGGAAGCTTTTAGAACACCAAACAGACAAAACCTGGAAAGAACCTCTCCGCGTCATGTTATAATTAAACTACTGAACACGCAAACCAAAGAAAATATATTGAAAGCAGTTAGAGAGAAAAAGAAAGTCATCTATAAAGGCAAGCCCATCAGGTTCACAGCAGATTACTCAACACAAACTTTAAAAGCCAGAAAGGCTTGGAATGATATATTCCAAGTTCTGAAAGACAACTGTCAACCAAGAATACTTTATCCTGCAAAAGCTGTCTATCCAAATTGAAGGAGAAATAAGGACATTCCACAACAAAAACAGGCTAAAGGAATTTATGACAACTAAGCCAGGTCTACAGAAAACACTTGAAGGAATCCTTCATGCTGAAGAGAAGGCAAAGCACACACATGAGGAAACAGGGAAAATAAACCATACTCAACAGTTAAAACAAAAGAGTAGAGGGGAATCAGAGAACACTACAAAACAAGAATGGAGAGAATAAACACATACCTTTCAATAATAACTCTTAATATCAATGGCCTCAATACCCCAACCAAAAGACACAGGCTTGCAGACTGTATTAAAAGACAGGATCTTGCTGTTTGTTGCCTCCAGGAAACTCATCTCTCAATAAAAGATAGACACTGTCTTAGGATGAAAGGATGGAAAACAGTATTTCAAGCAAATGAGCCTAAGCAACAAGCAGGGGTTGCTATCCTAATATCTGACAGGGTAGATTTCAAACCAACATTAGTGAATAATCAGTATAAAGAAGGTCACTTTATACTGATTAAAGGAACAATCCAACAGGAGGACATTACAATCCTAAATATATATGCACCTAACATGGGGGCCTCCCAGTTTCATCAAACAAACACTTAGACTTAAGGTCACAGATAACACCAAACACAATTGTAGTGGGTGATTTCAATTCCCCCTCTCATCAATTGACAGGTCATCCCAGCAAAAAATAAACAGAGAAACATCTGGATTAAGTGATGTCATGGAACAAATGGACCTAACAGATACCTATAGAACATTCGATCCAA
Source organism: Dipus sagitta (assembly GCA_036346955.1). Classification (NCBI taxonomy): domain Eukaryota; kingdom Metazoa; phylum Chordata; class Mammalia; order Rodentia; family Dipodidae; genus Dipus; species Dipus sagitta. The sequence goes on from CM070784.1 coordinate 62,193,993, forward strand.
ATGCTGCAGAATATACATTTTTCTCAGCAGCACATGGAACATTCTCCAAAATAGACCATATATTAGGACACAAAGCAAAATGTAACAAATACAGGAAAATTGAAATAATCCCTTGCATTCTCTGTGGCCACAATGGGATTAAACTACAAATCAGCAACAAGAAAAACTACAGAGCATACACAAATTCATGGAGACTAAACAGTACACTATTGAATGATGAATGGGTCATGAAGAAATCAAAAAGGAAATCAATAAATTCATATAATCAAATGATGATGAGAATACAACATACCAAAACCTTTAGGACACAATGAAGGCAGTTCTATGAGGAAAATTCATAGCTTTAAGTGCCTATATTAAAAAATTAGAAAGGTCTACAAGTAAACAATTTAATGCTTCATCTTAAGGCTTTGGGAAAAAGAAGAACAAGGCAAACCAAAAATCAGTAGACAGGAAGAAATACGAGCAGGGCAGAAATTAATTAAATAGAAACCAAAAATCCAAAGAATCAATGAAACAAAGAGTTGGTTCTTAGTAAGGATAAACAAGATTGATAAACCCTTAGTAAATCTGACCAGAAGAAAGAGAGAAGAGACAAAAATTAATAAAATTAGACATGAAAAAGACACCATTGCAATAGATACCAAAGAAATTCAGAAAATCATAAGGACATAGTTTAAGAATATATATGCCTGTAAGTTTGAGAATCTGAAAGAAGTGGATGATTTCCTTGACTCATATGACCTACTAAATTAAATCAAGATGAGATAAACCATTTAAATAGACCTATAATAAGTATGGAGATCCAAGCAGTCATAAAAAGTTTCCCAACTAAAATCAGTCGAGGCCCAAATAGATTCACAGGTGAATTTTACCAGGCCTTTGTGGAAGAACTAACACCACTGTGTCTCAAACTTTTCCATAAAATAGAAAAGGAAGGAATCCTACTGAACTCCTTCTACAAAGCCAGCATCACCCTGATACCAAAACCAGCCAAAGAAAGAAAATTACACACCAATCTCCCTCATGAACATAGATGCAAAAATTCTGAACAAAATATTGGCAAACAGAACACAAGAATATATCAAAAAGATTATTCAGAGCCGGGCGTGGTGGTGCACGACTTTAATCCCAGCACTCAGGAAGCAGAGGTAGGAGGATTGCTATGAGTTTGAGACCACCCTGAGACTACATAGTGAATTCCAGGTCAGCCTGAGCTAGATTGAGACCCTACCTTGAAAAAAAAAAAACAAACATAGCAATAAGAGACACTCATAAAAGGGATACAAATTGGAAAGGAAGAGATCAAATTATCATTATTTGCAGATGGTATGACTCTATCAGCAAACTGTTAGAGCTGATAAACATGTTTAGCAACATAGCAGGATACAAAATAAACACACAGAAATCAGTAGCTTTCCTATATACTAACAACAAACATGCAGAAGATGAAATCAGGAAATCTCTCCCATTCCAATTGTCTCAAAATAATAATAATAATAATATACCTTGGAATAAATCTAACCAAGGAAGTAAAGGATCTCTACAATGAGAACTTTAAAGCACTCAAGCAAGAAATTGCAGAAGACATTAGGAAATGGAAAGACATCCCATGTTCTGGGATGGGAAGAATCAATATTGTGAAAATGTCAGTCTTACCCAAAGCAATCTACACATTTAATGCAATCCCCATTAAAATTCCAATTGCATTCTTTGTGGAAATAGAAAAAACAGTCCTAAAATTTATTTGGAAGCACAAAAAAACATCGAATAGCCAAAGTAATTTTGAGCAACAAAAATAAGGCTGGTGGTATCACCATACCTGATTTTAAGCTATATTACAAAGCCATAGTAACAAAAACAGCATGGTACTGGCATGAAAACAGACATGTAGATCAGTGGAACAGAATAGAGAACCTAGATGTTAATCCAGGCAGCTACAGCAATCTGATTTTTGGCAAAAGTGCCAAAAATATAAATTGGAGAAAAGACAGCCTCTTCAACAAGTGGTCCTGGGAAAACTGGCTATCTATATGTAGAAGGATGAAAATAGATCCTTGTCTTTCTCCATGCACAAGAATCAAGTCCAAATGGATCAGAGACCTTAATATCAGACCTGAAACTCTGAAACTGCTAGAGAAAAAATTAGGGGAAACCCTTCAACATGTTGGCATAGGCAATGACTTTCTGACTATAACCCCAACTGCTCAGGAAATAAAACCACTAATCAACCACTGAGATCTCATGAAATTACAAAACTTTTGTACAGCAAAGGACACTATGAACAGAGCAAAGAGACAACCTACAGAATGGGAGAGAATCTTTGCCAGCTATACATCTGACAAAGGGTTAATATCCAGAATAAACAAAGAACTCAAAAAACAGTAAGAAATCAAACAACCCAATTAAAAAATGGGCTATGGCCGGGTTTGGTGGCACACGCCTTTAATCCCAGCACTCGGGAAGCACAGGTAGGAGGATTGCCATGAGTTTGAGGCCACCCTGAGACTCATAGTGAATTCCAGTTCAGCCTGAGCTACATTGAGACCCTACCTTGAAAAAAAACAAACAAAAAGGGGGGGCGCTATGGAACTAAATAGAGAGTTCTCAAAAGAAGAAATCCAGATGGCATTATAAGCATCTAAAAAAAAAAATGTTCTACATCCTTAGCCATCACGGAAATGCAAATTAAAGCTATGAGATTCCCTCTCAATCCTTCCAGAATAGCTGTTAGCATCAAGAAAACAAATGATGATAAATGTTGGCAAGGATGTGGGAAAAGGGGAACCCTTCTACGCTGTTGGTGGGAATGTAGTCTGGTACAGCCATTGTGGGAATCAGTGTGGAGGTTCTTGAAACAGTTAAAAATAGATTTACCATATGATCCAGCTACAGCACTCCTAGGCGTATATCCTAATGACTGTTCTTACTGCCTTAGAGATACTTGCACAACCATGTTTATTGCCACTATATTCACAATAACTAGGAAATGGAACCAGCCTAGATGTCCCTTAACAGATGAATGGATAATAAAGATGTGGTACATTTACACAATGGAATCCTATTCAGCTGTAAAGAAAATGAAATTTGCAGGGATATGGATGGATCTGGAGAAGATTATACTAAGTGAAATAACCCAAGCCTCTTCCACCATTGATGGAGTTTCCCCTGGATTTTGTAAGCCTGAAATAAACCCCTTCCTTCCATAAGCTGTCTGGTGGGATGCTTGTCTAGCATAACAAATCTGACTGCAACAATGTGCTGGGTTCAATTCCCCAGTACCCAAATAAAGTCAGATGAACAAAGTGGCACATGCATCTGGAGTTCATTTACAGCATCAAGAGCCCCTGGCATGCCCATTCATTCATTCTCTTATTCCCTTCCTGAAAATAAATTTTTAAAAAATTTTAAGAAAGAAAGAAGTTTGGGGAGATGGCTTAGCTAGAGAGATAGCTTAGAGGTTAAGGCATTTGCCTGTGAAGCCTAAGGATCCAGGTTCAGTTTCCCAGTACCCACATAAGCCAGGTGCACAAGGTGGTGCATGTGTCTAGAATTTGTTTGAAAAGGATAGACACCCTAGTGTGCCCATTCTCTCTATATATATCTTTGCCCCCTCTCTCTATCTTTTTGTTAAATAAATAAATAAATAAATAAAATATTTTAAAAAGTAAAGAATATTGATGAGGCATTTTATATTAGTCATGGTAAATTGATGGTTTAATCTTTTATTAAGTATATTCTCCCTTCTTCCAGTGTCTTAAATTTGAGACAGTAAAGGTGGTATCTTCCCATAGTGGACATAACCTTCATAAAGAGAGATTGCCATTTTCTAGATTACTGTTCTAGAGCAATGAGCCAGTCTGGAAAGAAGAGATACTTAGTATCTTAACAATATCAACCATTAACAGAAGACTTTAGATTCATTTTTAGGGCCTTTCAAACATTGGATATTCTAGAACCTACTGAGGATGGAAGTGTTGGGCTAGTAGATAAATCTATGCTTATAAATGTATGCATATGTAATATAGAAATCTTTACTATAAGATGTTACAAAGAAAGTTTATTTGGGCTGGAGAGATGAAGGTGCTAGCCTGCAAAGCCTAAGAACTCATGTTCAAATCTCCAGGTCCCATGTTACATTATTTAATCCTCACAAAAACCCTATGAAGTAGGCAAAGTTATCAGCTCATTGAAAGAACTGAAGTCAATGGAAGTCAGAGCCATGCCCTGCAGTGGCTATCTGGACCACCTAGGTATGCAGTTCATCTCCTTTTGCAGCGACCTGCCAGAGCATGCATTTTAGAAAGACCAAATGTCATGGAATGATTTAGAACCAGTGACAGCATGACATTTAGCCATGAGTGGACCACAGTATTTTCTAGTATTTCTCTTAGTTTTTTTCTAATTGAAGGTAGGCAACAAATCCATTGCCTGATTTTTAAGATGAAAACTTGATTCTTTAATCTTTCAGAGACTAGCACTGGTTATATAGTGACCAGACATTAAATTCTACAGCCAAACAGATATCCATGAAGGGAGCCTGCTAATTCCTGATTTCATGCTTTATATGCCCCAGTCAAACCTGTAAGTTGGCAGCTCAAAGTCTGCTCACTTTCATCTTCCTAGATTAAATAGTTGCTTTTCACTAACATGATAAATGACAGATTTAGAGAATTACTTAAGCCATTATATATATTTTTTGTAACCAGACAAGCCCTGTTTATTAATGAAGTCTTTATCACTGTTTTCTCATATGGCAGGTCAATAAAAAGGACAGCATAAAAATAAGCTAGCTGAGAATATAAGGTCTTACTTTTACAGAGGAATTGTATATTAAATAGAAGAACAGATTAATGGGGGTGAAAAGGCCTAAATGTGGTCAGGGGAAGAGACTGAGTAAAGGAAGGGTGGTGGGAGGGCTAATCAAAATCTAAGAGGATATTAAAAAAGTCATATGGAAACCTGCTTTTTGGACAATGGAACATACAGGAGCCATAACTTGTTACTAGAAAATTTTCAGTGCCAGGGATGGGATACCTTCCAGTGAGTTGTTGGCCATTGAGGTCCCTGATGCCCCCAAAACATTACAGAAGACTTCACATATTTGGGCTGCAAGACCACTCAGGAATCCTGTTGGAGCTGAGCTGAAAACCTCATCCATGTAGACCAGCTGAAAAAAAGCCGAAAAAAGCCACACTGCATACAGTTCAATGAGAGATAGAGAGATCACCAGTGAAGATACTCAATGGTGGACACTGCAAGCCTTATATTTAAGCCATTCTATTTTTAAAAATACTCTTTTTTATTTTTAAAACATATTGTAATTTGTCAGCAGAGAGAGAAAAGCATGGGCATACTAGGTCCTTTTGCCACTGCAATTAAACTCCAAATGCATGCATGCACCACTTTGTGCATCTGGGTTTATGTGAGTACTGGGGAATTCAACCCAGACTGGCAGGCTATGCAAGCAAGTGCCTTTAATTACTGAGCCATCTCCCCAGCCCCACTTAAGCAATCTTAATTGAATGCCTACAAAAACAATTTTGAAAAGTGCCTCCCAAAGGAAAAATCTGTTCATTCTAACCACAGGTTAGGTGACTGGTCCTCGCTTCTACAAGACTTCCCTTCCTTCCTTTTGCTTCCTTTTTTTTTTTTTTTGAATGTGAATCAGTCCCTTTCATCTACTAGGCAAAAACTACCACTAATCTACATAATCTACATCCCAATGCCTAAAAGTTTCATTTTTTTCTGACATAGCATATGTCATTCTTACTTATTTTTCTCTTGTTTTTTAAAACTTTTTTTTTTTCAAGGTAGGGTTTCACTCTAGCTCAGGCTTTCCTGTAATTAACTATGTAGTCTCAGGGTGGCCTCGAACTCATGGTGATTCTCCTACCTCTGCCTCCCAAGTGCTGGGATTAAAGATGTGTGCCACTACGCCGGGTGTTTTTTAAAACTTTTTATTGACATCCTCTACATATAGACAGAATGCTATTATCAGTCACTTCCCACAACCCTCTTTTCCCATCCCAAACTCTGCTGAATCCCTTCTTCTTTCCAAATAGTCTGTTTTCTGTTTTGATGTCATCATTTTTTCCTCCTATTATGCAGGTCTTGTGTCAGCCAGTGTGAGGTCATAAATACCACAGTCACTCTATGTCTGGAAGACAGAATTGTAAAGCCTTCCTCCCCTTCCTTTGGCTATTATGCCCTTTCAACCACCCTTCCTGCGATGGTCCCTGAGCCTTGGAAGGTGACGTAGAGATGTCTTAGTGCCGAACGCTTCGTTGCCGTTTCTTCCCAGCACTCTGATGAGTTTTGAGTCTCCCCATTGGTCACCACCATTTGAAAAGAAAAGCTTCTCTTGCCAAAAGTGAGAGTAGCAGTGTACGGGCAAAGGCATAAGTATTTAGAGGGCACTTTGGTGGGCATTATCTCTCTATTTTACCAGGCAATAGTAGTCGTTTCCCTACTAGGTCTTATGACCTCCTTAGCCATAGGCTTTTGATTAGGTTTTCAGAACTAGGTATGAATTCCTTCAAGTCGAATTAGAAAGCAGTTGGCTTCCCCCAAATTTAATCAAGACTAATGATGTTATGAATACATCATGTGGAAACAGACTTCTTATCTAGCTAAATAATATATATCTTTTAAAAAGAGAATTTAAGCATAAGTACCCTGTGGAGGTGGATAATGCTGTGCCCAGGAGCCATAGATTCTTACAAGAAAATTTTAGTGCCAGGAGTTGGTTACCTTCCAGCAAGTTGTTGATAGGGAAGCCCCTGGTACCCTCAAAACATTACAGGTTACTGCCAAAGCCCTTGGTGGTCCACCAGAACTAGATACTAAGACCCTATGAGAAATCAAGCTAGAGCTGAGTTGAAAGCCCCCTCCCTGTTGGCTAGCTGTCAGGATGCTGGAAAGAGCTATGCAGCCTGTCGGGGGAGAGAAGTCATCAATGGTCTTAACCAGCAGTGGACCCTGCAAGCATTATGACTAGCCAGCCAGTTCAAATGTGCCAACTAGTGCAATGGCAGCATGTCTGTTACGGAGTAAACCAAATTTCTTTCTTGACTTTGTTTCCCAGCTCAAAACAGCAGTCTTCATTTGTGAGCATAGGCACACATAACTTAGAGCTGCCACTTCCCATAACACGATTTTTGAAGAACATTCTTGATCCCTGGAGGAGACCACACTATAAAAGTTATCACCCCAGTATGGCACTTTACCACTGAAAGTATGCACTGCACTTCAAAGAATGACTACTGGTAGTATAAAACAAACATTTTTATGTTTTATAATTTCATATGCTGATTTAAAACTATTTTAGGAAAACATAACGTACATCAAAGCTGAGATTTTTTTTTTAGTCAAGGCTAAACTAGATATTTAGTTTTTAGAAAAGAGCTTAAGGGCTGGAAAGATGGCTCAGCAGTTAAGGCCCTTGCCTACAAAGCCTAACAGCTCCGGTTCAATTCCCCAGTACCCACATAAAGCCAGATGCACAAAGTGGCACACACATCTGGAGTTTCTTTGCAGCAGCGGGAGGCCCTGGCATGCCCATTCTCTCTGTCTCTCTTCTCTGCCTCTCCCTCACCCCCTCTGCTTGCAAATAAATTTAAATAAAATATTTTTAAAAATAAAAGGAGCCAGATGTGGTGGCGCACGCCTTTAATCCCAGCACTTGGGAGGCAGAGGTAGGAGGATCTCTGTGAGTTCGAGGCCACCCTGAGACTACATAGTGAATTCCAGGTCAACCTGAACCAGAGTGAGACCCTACTTCAAAAAACCAAAATAAATAAATAAATAATAAAAAAGGACTTAAGTGGCATTTTTAAAGGTCATGGTCATATTAAAGGAAGACTACTAACTAGTGGCCGTGGGCAGGTGCACACACAGGGAGGTGTAGTAAACCCTGGTCTCTAGTTTGCACACTTGCCTTCAGTATGGTGTCCTGGCAACCATCATGGTGATCCTGGCCATGACATCATACGATTTATTCCTGACATAGTAGTGAGCCCGTGAAAACCTGCAGAGTAGGAGGTGGCTCCATGGCCTGAGTCCTCCCTCGTGACAGAATGTTTGTTATTTGTCAGCTCCTGCCCAGTGGGAGAGTCTCCTTCGTTTCCTGTTTGCACAAGAAATGTATATATGCAACACCACAAGGATTTGCATGTAATATTTGCAGAAGGATGCAAGACCACAAGTATTTACATGAAATCTTTGCAGGATGCATGACCACGAGTATTTACATGTAATATTTGCAGAAGGATGCAAGACCATGAGAATTCACATGAAATCTTTGCAGAAGGAAGCAAGACCACGAGTATTTACATGAAACCTTTGTGGAAGGACTGTATGCACAACCATGAATATTTACCTGGAATCTTTGCAGAAGGATGCAAGACCACGAGTATTTACATGAAATCGTACTGTGGAAAAGTCTGAAATAAATTCCAAGCCTTTATTCTCTGAAAAAAAAATAAGTATTCAATAAGTTACATCAGCTACATGAGATGCACAAATGTTAAATATGAAATATGTGTTCCATTGAGATTTCAGAGTAACTTTGATCAGGCAATATCTATATTATACAATTTATATTTCTTTGATGTGACCTCCTAAGAGTTCTCAGACTGAAATGTTTCTTTTCTTTTTTCTTTTTTTTTTTTTTCCTTTTTGGTTTTCTGAGTTAAGGTCTCACTCTGGTCCAAGCTGACCTGAAATTCACTATGTAGGCTCAGGGTGGCCTCGAACCCACGGTGATCCTCTACCTCTGCCTCCCGAGTGCTGGGATTAAAGGTGTGCACCACCATGCCTGGCTCTTTTCTTAATGTTTGATGTTTTAGGTGTTTTATCCTTTGTGGTTGTATTGGAAATAACACATTGAAGGGCTAAGATTTGTGCTTCAGGAAAGGTTTTTGCTGTTTAATCTGTGAGTTTTGACTGAGAACATGTTGGTTTTAGAGTCCAGGTGTCCTTAGAGCACAGGTTCTTGGGTTTTGGACAAGTTGACTAACGGCCACAGTTAGAAAAGCTGCAACTGACTTGAGTTTGCACGTGGCTGACTGTGAGGTTGGTGAGGCTGCTGGGAAGGGCTTCCTGCCACGCTGGGGAAGAGCAGGTAGAAGGAATTACACAGTTGTAGTTGATGCAAAGCTGCGTACATGTCACACCAGCACCCAGAGCCTCGCTGTCCTGGTAGCTCAGGCTCCTCTCACAGCTCCTTACTCTTGCTCCACCTACACCATTCTAGACTTTGCTATCCAACAACTATCTGTTCTCAAACCATTTTTCTGTTGACCCCTCCTAATCTAGGTCCTGCTTCTTATTCTCCCCTTTTTAAAATATTTTTAATATTTTATTTATTTATTTGGGAGAGAGGCAGGTAGAGGGGGAGGGAGAATGGACACACCAAGGCCTCTGGCCACTGCAGTGGAACTCCAGGTGCATGCGCCACCTTGTGTATGTGGTTTATATGGGTACTGGGGAATTGAACCTGGGTCCTTAGGCTTTTCAGGCATGCACCTTAACCACTAAGCCATCTCTCCAGCCCTTATTCTCCCTTTTTTTATTTTACTGTGTGTCCTGTTTTCTGGACTTGTTGCTGGCAGCATCCTATCTAGCATTTTTTTTTCCTTTACTTCAATTCGGACCATATTTCTCAGATTAAATAAGTATAAGTAGTACATGTACTTTCCCGTATCGATCATGGTCTTGAACATAATGGCAAAGCACACGTGATACTAAAGCAAACACAGGAAGAAATGGGGAAGATGGTCCTAGAGCAAAGTAAGTTACTTGGCTTGGGGATAGTTATACTCCATGGTGGTCACTAGGGCAAAGTTGCTGGCGCCTGCTTAGCTGCAGAGATACCTGACTCCCTGGAGCTCAGTGGAGGAAAGGAAGAATGACACGGTCCTTGATGGCGGGAAACAGACTCCAGGTTTGCTGCTGGCGTTGCGTGGCCTGGCCAGGACACCATCAGTAGTTGTGAAAATAGTTGGGCAGAGGGAGAGGAGAACAAACTGAACAACTAACTCAAAGAAGAAACAGACTTGGACTTGAGGATTTAGATCTGGACTCAGAAGCTGATCAGCTACTGTGTTCTTGAACAAGTTGCATGTCTTTTGATTTCCCTGATCTATAATTTAAGCGTGAGAAAATCCTTTTTCACAGGTTGTTAGAATGCAATTAGAACATGGTGTGTTGGTGCCTGAGACATTGTGAGTATTTAATGAGTGTCGGGCTTACTTTCACATGAACCTCTTTTGATGTCTGTTGTCGTTAGAAAATGAAAGACATGGTTGGTTGGTCGGTTGGTTGGTTTTGAGGTGGGAATCTCACTGTGTTGCCCAGGCTGGTCTCAAACTTGTGCACTCAAGTGATCCTCCTGCTTCAGCTTCTGAGTAGACAGGGAGACAGGCACATGCCATGCTGAAGAGCTTGTGAGGGTGAGGGGCCTGACAGATCATCAGCAAAATCCTCTTGAACTATGCTCAAGTGGCTACAACAGGTCCATAGACAATGTGCTCATAGCTTTCTGGAGGGTGCAAGTCACTTGAGATCAGGGTGGCAGTACGGTAGGGTCCGGTGAGGACTCTGTTCCTGCCTGGGAACCACCCTCTTCTTATATCATCACATGGCAGAGCAAGGTTGAGCGGGCTCTCTGGGGTCCCCTTCGCGAGGAGAGCCTCCTTATCCCAGTTCACTGTGGGGCTGGGATGTCACCATGTGAGTTTGGATAGGAGTGGACACATTCAATCCCTGACAGGCCTTTTTTTTTTTTCATTTAAATGAATGTATTCTTGACAATTTCATACATGTAAATAACGTATTTAATCTCATCTACCCTCACTTGATTCCCTCTCCATTGAACCCCGTCTTCTTCCTTAACTAGTCTCCCTCCTATGTTCATGTCTTTTTTTTTTTTTTTAGCCCAGTGAATTTAATTAGTACAAGTGGTTATTTTCTGGAACATGGGTAACTTATCTGTGACTATACCACTGAAGAAAACACTTCCCCTCCCCCCAGCAATGATTGCCAATGATTGTCTCAGGGGGGGTGGGGCGTCATGAACACCTCCCGAATCCATGAATGGTGATGGGCCCAGTCGTGGGCAGGTCTTGCACAGGTAATTACAGCTGCTGTGAGTTCATGAGTGGGAAGGCCACGTCGCGTCCAGAAGACAGCACTCCACAACATTCCTCCTCTTTCTCCAGCTCCTGTATTCTTTCTGGCCCCTCTACCATAGTGTTCCCTGAGCCTTGGAGGTGATGTAGATGTCCCATTTAGGGGTTACAGGCTCTAAAATTTTGTGTCAGTCACTTCACAGAGAGAATTTAATAGAGAAGGAATGGAGCTTGTTATTTTTAAGCTCCTTGGGAATTCCTGGCTAACCTGAGACAAACTGTCATTGCCGACAAAGAGACAACAGCAGAGAGGTCGGGGCCAGCCACAGCACTGGCAGAACGTGCTGTTCACGTTACTCCCTGACCGTCGGTGGAATGCCAGTGAGCACCCTGCGTCTTACCTGGGCTTGGGATGCTCCCGGCTGCCCGCTGAGCCCTTCTGCGAGTTCCTTCTCAGCAATAACTCAAAGCAAAGTCAGTCCTGTCAGGTTGACAGGCACTTGTCTGGTAGAGGAAGAATCATACTTTAACACACATGTGTCAAGTTTCACTCCTCTGTAATGTTACACACAATTAAACAGGTTTCAAAGGGATGGAAATTGATTCTCTCCAGTTTTCAGTGAAATATTATGCCTGTTGAAGAGAAAAATGCAGTATGTTGACAATCTTGATTTTATGTTTGAAATCCTCCTCTTTAAATAAACACATTCATTTTCACAGCATTTCTAAATGCATCTATTTTAAATGTGGGCTTACCTGACAGATTGGAAAACTTGTGTATTATGGTAATAGGAGTGATCAAGGGTGGAGGCCAAACTCATAGACTAGAAGCCACCAGTGGGTCTTAGCAGTGGGTGGTGTATGTTTCCAAAGAGCTACTGCAGCTGTGCCTATCCCTTGCCCCTCTTGGCTTCAGATTTCCCACTATGCTCTGCCCTCTGCTTCCCAGGAGATGCGAGTGTCCAGGGAGGTGAGAGGCTGTCTGGTCATAAAAAGGTCTCAGATGCTGCCCTTCCTCTTTGATCAAGGGGACTGATAGGGCCAGTCCACCATTTCCTTGTTTTTTTTTTTTTTTCTATTCTGTACTTTTCTTTTTTATTATTATTATTAGAAACTTTGTTGTTTGGATAAATCATGTGTTGTTCCCATTCCCCTCCTCCATGCCCCATTCCACTGAGGGCCCTCCTCAGTGGGGTTACTGGTATTCACCAAGGGGTTGTGGGCTATGAGTTGTGAGAGCAGCACTGTGCCTAACCAGTCAGTTCCTCTGTGCTGTCACCTGGACCCTGGCTGATGTGTGAGAAGTGGCTCATCTCATGATAGGGGACAGCTGTCTTTTCTTGTCATGTTGATGGATTTTAGTTCTCCCTAGTTTTCGCTTCCTTCTGTAAAAGAGCAAACAGATTCTCCAACAGAGAGTGAGGCCATCATGGGTTATAGGGAATAAGCATAGTTAATTAAGAGCGATTTTGATGGTTGTAGCCTCTCTTTTGGCCAAAGACTAGTGGGAGCTTCTCACTGGAATCCATGCCCCTTGTCTCCATAGGATTCTGGCTTGGTTCCCAGTACTAGCTCTGAGTTCCCTCCCATTGAGTGGGTCTCTTATCCAATCAGAGCGCCATTGGTTACCCACCTAGGCTGGATGTCACTGCTGCACAGTTGTGTACATCTTGTCCAGCTGGTTGCTTTCATATGTAGCAGGATCCTCTGCTCATTCATAATGTTGGCATCCATTTTCCTTCAGCAGTGCATAGAGCACTTCCCAGCACTATGAAGGGAGCTGGCGTCCTTCTAAATTCTACTGTGATCTCTCCGTGTTCTCTGTCAGCAACTGGTAGTATCTTCAGTAACAGGGTCTTACCCTTAGCTCAGGTGGGCAATCAAATACTTTGACAGAAGCCTGTCTTGTTTTGGGTACCTCATATGTCTCTCCAACCAATGGCTCACTGTGCATTATAACCAATTTCTGGCACTGGGAGTTATAAGCCAGAGCCCATGGTTTTAGGATTAGGCTTCCTTCTACCTTCTCTGGGGTTCTTCTGCCCAGATAATCCCCCCCCCCACACACACACTTCTACTGAGGGCTACATCTTTTAGTTTGCTATCCAGGAGAAAGGTTTCTATGTTATTAATTCATGTTGGCTTTGGCGTCGTGTGTATCTCCCCCCCCACACACACACACCTTTTATTTCCCCTCCTCCCAAACCCTTCCATCCCTTGAATTGCCCGTCAGGTATGCCTGGAGCTCAAGAATGACTACTGGTAGTATAAAACAAACATTTTTATGTTTTATAATTTCATATGCTGATTTAAAACTATTTTAGGAAAACATAACATACATCAAAGCTGAGATTTTTTTTTAGTCAAGGCTAAACTAGATATTTAGTTTTTAGAAAAGAGCTTAAGGGCTAGAAAGATGGCTCAGCAGTTAAGGCCCTTGCCTACAAAGCCTAACAGCTCCGGTTCAATTCTCCAGTACCCACATAAAGCCAGATGCACAAAGTGGCACATACATCTGGAGTTTCTTTGCAGCAGCGGGAGGCCCTGGCATGCCCATTCTCTCTCTCTCTCTCTTCTCTGCCTCTCCCTCACCCCCTCTGCTTGCAAATAAATTTAAATAAAATACTTTTAAAAATAAAAGGAGCCAGATGTGGTGGCGCACGCCTTTAATCCCAGCACTTGGGAGGCAGAGGTAGGAGGATCTCTGTGAGTTCGAGGCCACCCTGAGACTACATAGTGAATTCCAGGTCAACCTGAACCAGAGTGAGACCCTACTTCAAAAAACCAAAATAAATAAATAAATAATAAAAAAGGACTTAAGTGGCATTTTTAAAGGTCATGGTCATATTAAAGGAAGACTACTAACTAGTGGCTGTGGGCAGGTGCACACACAGGGGAGGTGTAGTAAACCCTGGTCTCTAGTTTGCACACTTGCCTTCAGTATGCTGCCCTGGCAACCATCATGGTGATCCTGGCCATGACATCATACGATTTATTCCTGACATAGTAGTGAGCCCGTGACAACCTGCGGAGTAGGAGGTGGCTCCATGGCCTGAGTCCTCCCTCGTGACAGGATGTTTGTTATTTGTCAGCTCCTGCCCAGTGGGAGAGTCCCCTTCGTTTCCTGTTTGCACAAGGAACGTGTATATGCAAGACCACGAGGATTTACATGTAATATTTGCAGAAGGATGTAAGACCACGAGGATTTACATGCAATATTTGCAGAAGGAATGCAAGACCACAAGTATTTACATGAAATCTTTGCAGGTTGCATGACCACGAGTATTTACATGTAATATTTGCAGAAGGATGCAAGACCATGAGAATTCACATGAAATCTTTGCAGAAGGAAGCAAGACCACGAGTATTTACATGAAACCTTTGTGGAAGGACTGTATGCACAACCATGAATATTTACCTGGAATCTCTGCAGAAGGATGCAAGACCACGAGTATTTACATGAAATCGTACTGTGGAAAAGTCTGAAATAAATTCCAAGCCATTATTCTCTGAAAAAAAAAATAAGTATTCAATAAGTTACATCAGCTACATGAGATGCACAAATGTTAAATATGAAATATGTGTTCCATTGAGATTTCAGAGTAACTTTGATCAGGCAATATCTATATTATACAATTTATATTTCTTTGATGTGACCTCCTAAGAGTTCTCAGACTGAAATGTTTCTTTTCTTTTTTTTTTTTTTTTTTTTCCTTTTTGGTTTTCTGAGTTAAGGTCTCACTCTGGTCCAAGCTGACCTGAAATTCACTATGTAGGCTCAGGGTGGCCTCGAACCCACGGTGATCCTTCTACCTCTGCCTCCCGAGTGCTGGGATTAAGGGTGTGCACCACCATGCCTGGCTCTTTTCTTAATGTTTGATGTTTTAGGTATTTTATCCTTTGTGGTTGTATTGGAAATAACACATTGAAGGGCTAAGATTTGTGCTTCAGGAAAGGTTTTTGCTGTTTAATCTGTGAGTTTTGACTGAGAACATGTTGGTTTTAGAGTCCAGGTGTCCTTAGAGCACAGGTTCTTGGGTTTTGGACAAGTTGACTAACGGCCACAGTTAGAAAAGCTGCAACTGACTTGAGTTTGCACGTGGCTGACTGTGAGGTTGGTGAGGTTGGTGAGGCTGCTGGGAAGGGCTTCCTGCCACGCTGGGGAAGAGCAGGTAGAAGGAATTACACAGTTGTAGTTGATGCAAAGCTGCGTACATGTCACACCAGCACCCAGAGCCTTGCTGTCCTGGTAGCTCAGGCTCCTCTCACAGCTCCTTACTCTTGCTCCACCTACACCATTCTAGACTTTGCTATCCAACAACTATCTGTTCTCAAACCATTTTTCTGTTGACCCCTCCTAATCTAGGTCCTGCTTCTTATTCTCCCCTTTTTAAAATATTTTTAATATTTTATTTATTTATTTGGGAGAGAGGCAGGTAGAGGGGGAGGGAGAATGGACACACCAAGGCCTCTGGCCACTGCAGTGGAACTCCAGGTGCATGCGCCACCTTGTATATGTGGTTTATATGGGTACTGGGGAATTGAACCTGGGTCCTTAGGCTTTTCAGGCATGCACCTTAACCACTAAGCCATCTCTCCAGCCCTTATTCTCCCTTTTTTTATTTCACTGTGTGTCCTGTTTTCTGGACTTGCAGCTGGCAGCATCCTATCTAGCTTTTTTTTTTCCCTTTAATTCAGACCATATTTCTCAGATGAAGTAAGTATAAGGAGTACATGTACTTTCCCGTATCGATCATGGTCTTGAACATAGTGGCAAAGCACGCGTGATACTAAAGCAAACACAGGAAGAAATGAGGAAGATGGTCCTAGAGCAAAGTAAGTTACTGGCTTGGGGATAGTTATACTCCATGGTGGTCACTAGGGCAAAGTTGCTGGCGCCTGCTTAGCTGCAGAGATACCTGACTCCCTGGAGCTCAGTGGAGGAAGGGAAGAATGACGCGGTCCTTGATGGCGGGAAACAGACTCCAGGTTTGCTGCTGGCGTTGCGTGGCCTGGCCAGGACACCATCAGTAGTTGTGAAAATAGTTGGGCAGAGGGAGAGGAGAACAAACTGAACAACTAACTCAAAGAAGAAACAGACTTGGACTTGAGGATTTAGATCTGGACTCAGAAGCTGATCAGCTACTGTGTTCCTGAACAAGTTGCATGTCTTGATTTCCCTGATCTATAATTTAAGCGTGAGAAAATCCTTTTTCACAGGTTGTTAGAATGCAATTAGAACATGGTGTGTTGGTGCCTGAGACATTGTGAGTATTTAATGAGTGTCGGGCTTACTTTCACATGAACCTCTTTTGATGTCTGTTGTCGTTAGAAAATGAAAGACATGGTTGGTTGGTTGGTTGGTTGGTTTTGAGGTGGGAATCTCACTGTGTTGCCCAGGCTGGTCTCAAACTTGTGCACTCAAGTGATCCTCCTGCTTCAGCTTCTGAGTAGACAGGGAGACAGGCACATGCCATGCTGAAGAGCTTGTGAGGGTGAGGGGCCTGACAGATCATCAGCAAAATCCTCTTGAACTATGCTCAAGTGGCTACAACAGGTCCATAGACAATGTGCTCATAGCTTTCTGGAGGGTGCAAGTCACTTGAGATCAGGGTGGCAGTATGGTAGGGTCCGGTGAGGACTCTGTTCCTGCCTGGGAACCACCCTCTTCTTATATCATCACATGGCAGAGCAAGGTTGAGCGGGCTCTCTGGGGTCCCCTTCGCGAGGAGAGCCTCCTTATCCCAGTTCACTGTGGGGCTGGGATGTCACCATGTGAGTTTGAGTAGGAGTGGGCACATTCAATCCCTGACAGGCCTTTTTTTTTTTTTTTTCATTTAAATGAATGTATTCTTGACAATTTCATACATGTAAATAATGTATTTAATCTCATCTACCCTCACTTGATTCCCTCTCCATTGAACCCCGTCTTCTTCCTTAACTAGTCTCCCTCCTATGTTCATGTCTTTTTTTTTTTTTTTAGCCCAGTGAATTTAATTAGTACAAGTGGTTATTTTCTGGAACATGGGTAACTTATCTGTGACTATACCACTGAAGAAAACACTTCCCCTCCCCCCAGCAATGATTGCCAATGATTGTCTCAGGGGGGGTGGGGCGTCATGAACACCTCCTGAATCCGTGAATGGTGATGGGCCCAGTCGTGGGCAGGTCTTGCACAGGTAATTACAGCTGCTGTGAGTTCATGAGTGGGAAGGCCACGTCGTGTCCAGAAGACAGCACTCCACAACATTCCTCCTCTTTCTCCAGCTCCTGTATTCTTTCTGGCCCCTCTACCATAGTGTTCCCTGAGCCTTGGAGGTGATGTAGATGTCCCATTTAGGGGTTACAGGCTCTAAAATTTTGTGTCAGTCATCTCACAGAGGGAATTTAATAGAGAAGGAATGGAGCTTGTTCTTTTTAAGCTCCTTGGGAATTCCTGGCTAACCTGAAACAAACTGTCATTGCCGACAAAGAGACAACAGCAGAGAGGTCGGGGCCAGCCACAGCACTGGCAGAACGTGCTGTTCACGTTACTCCCTGACCGTCGGTGGAATGCCAGTGAGCACCCTGCGTCTTACCTGGGCTTGGGATGCTCCCGGCTGCCCGCTGAGCCCTTCTGCGAGTTCCTTCTCAGCCATAACTCAAAGCAAAGTCAGTCCTGTCAGGTTGACAGGCACTTGTCTGGTAGAGGAAGAATCATACTTTAACACGCATGTGTCAAGTTTCACTCCTCTGTAATGTTACACACAATTAAACAGGTTTCAAAGGGATGGAAATTGATTCTCTCCAGTTTTCAGTGAAGTATTATGCCTGTTGAAGAGAAAAATGCAGTATGTTGACAATCTTGATTTTATGTTTGAAATCCTCCTCCTTAAATAAACACATTCATTTTCACAGCATTTCTACATGCAGCCATTTTAAATGTGGGCTTACCTGACAGATTGGAAAACTTGTGTATTATGGTAATAGGAGTGATCAAGGGTGGAGGCTGAACTCATAGACTAGAAGCCACCAGTGGGTGGTGTATGTTTCCAAAGAGCTACTGCAGCTGTGCCTATCCCCTGCCCCTCTTGGCTTCAGATTTCCCACTATGCTCTGCCCTCTGCTTCCCAGGAGATGCGAGTGTCCAGGGAGGTGAGAGGCTCTCTGGTCATAAAAGGTCTCAGATGCTGCCCTTCCTCTTTGATCAAGGGGACTGATAGGGCCAGTCCACCATTTCCTTGGTTTTTTTTTTTTTTCTATTCTGTACTTTTCTTTATTATTATTATTATTTATTAGAAACTTTGTTGTTTGGATAAATCATGTGTTGTTCCCATTCCCCTCCTCCATGCCCCATTCCACTGAGGGCCCTCCTCATTGGGGTTACTGGTATTCACCAAGGGGTTGTGGGCTATGAGTTGTGAGAGTAGTCTGCCTAACCAGTCAATTCCTCTGTGGTGTCACCTGGGCCCTGGCTGATGTGTGAGAAGTGGCTCATCTCATGATAGAGGACAGCTGTCTTTTCTTGTCATGTTGATGGATTTTAGTTCTCCCTAGTTTTCGCTTCCTTCTGTAAAAGAGCAAACAGATTCTCCAACAGAGAGTGAGGCCATCATGGGTTATAGGGAATAAGCATAGTTAATTAAGAGCGATTTTGATGGTTGTAGCCTCTCTTTTGGCCAAAGACTAGTGGGAGCTTCTCACTGGAATCCATGCCCCTTGTCTCCATAGGATTCTGGCTTGGTTCCCAGTACTAGCTATGAGTTCCCTCCCACTGAGTGGGTCTCTTATCCAATCAGAGCGCCATTGGTTACCCACCTAGGCTGGATGTCACTGCTGCACAGTTGTGTACATCTTGTCCAGCTGGTTGCTTTCATACGTAGCAGGATCCTCTGCTCATTCATAATGTTGGCGGCCATTTTCCTTCAGCAGTGCATAGAGCACTTCCCAGCACTGTGAAGGGAGCTGGCGTCCTTCTAAATTCTACTGTGATCTCTCCGTGTTCTCTGTCAGCAACTGGTAGTATCTTCAGTAACAGGGTCTTACCTTTTAGCTCAGGTGGGCAATCAAATACTTTGACAGAAGCCTGTCTTGTTTTGGGGACCTCATATGTCTCTCCAACCAATGGCTCACTGTGCATTATAACCAATTTCTGGCACTGGGAGTTATAAGCCAGAGCCCATGGTTTTAGGATTAGGCTTCCTTCCACCTTCTCTGGGGTTCTTCTGCCCAGATAATCCCCCCCCACACACACACACACTTCTACTGAGGGCTATATCTTTTAGTTTGCTATCCAGGAGAAAGGTTTCTATGTTATTAATTCATGTTGGCTTTGGCGTCGTGTGTATCTCCCCCCCACACACACACAATGTATTTCCCCTCCTCCCAAACCCTTCCATCCCTTGAGTTGCCTGTCAGGTATGCCTGGAGCTCAAGCTATTCCAGGTTAGGAATCATATATGAGAGAGAAGATGTGACATATGTCTGTCTATCTGTGCTTCTGCAACCTCGCTTAGTATGATTTTTCTAGGTCCATCTGTTTCATACAAATTTTTTACTTCATTTTTCCTTACTGCTAAGTAGAATCCCCTTGTGAATATGGACCACATCTTCATTAACCAGTCACCCTTGATGGGCAGAGTGCTGATTGCAGAGCCTACTTACTGTGAATAGAGCAGCTACAAATGTGGCTGAGCAAGTGTCTGTATAGTAAACAGTAGAGCTTTTAGGGTATATGCCCAGGAGTGGTATAGCTGGATGAAATGGTAGGCCTGTTTTCAGCTTTTTGAGGAGTGGGTGGGCAAGGATGGACACTCATGCCCAGGGGCTTCTTACCCTGCCCTAGTCCATAATTTCTAGTTCCATGGGCATGTGGTATGCCAAAATAAATGCCAGTATGCTTGACCTAACCACAGAGGAGCTCTTTCTGTGTCCCACAGACACATTTAGGGTTTCAGGTTTGGGTTTGTTTAGGTTTCTCCCATCTCAGTTGCTCATTTTAAATAGTTAATCCTTGAGCTGGGCCTGGTGGTGCACGCCTTTAATCCCAGCACTCGGGAGGCAGAGGTAGGAGGATCGCTGTGAGTTCCAGGCCACCCTGAGACTCCATAGTGAATTCCATGTCAGCCTGAGCTAGAGTGAGACCCTACCTTGAAAAAACGACAAAACAAAACAAAAGTTAATCCTTAACACCTCTTAAAAGAAGTGTAAATTTTAAAAATGCCAGGTGTGGTGGCACATGCCTTTAATCCCAGCACTTAGGAGGCAGAGGTAGGAGGATCATTGTGAATTCAAGGACACCGTGAGACTACATAATAAATTCCAGGTCAGCCTGGGCTACAGCAAGACCCTACCTTGAAAAACCAATAAATAAATAAATAAATAAAGTTGAAATTTTTTAAAAATAGAAAGAGCCAGTCGTCGTGGTGCACACCTTTAATCGCAGCACTCAGGAGGCAGAGGTAGGAGGATTGCCATGAGTTCAAAGAGAGGCTGAGACTACATAGTGAATTCCAGGTCAGCCTGGGCTAGAGTGAGACCCTACCTCAAAAAAACAAAAAAAAAAAAAAAAAAAAAGAGAGAGAAAAATAGAAGAGCGTGTCTGCTTTTCCTTTGTTTTTTTTAAATTATTATTATTGTTTGGTTTTTGTTATTGTTGCTGTTTGCTTGCTTGCTTTTGGTTTTTCGAGGTAGGGCCTCACTGTAGCCTAGGCTGACCTGGTATTCACTATGTAGTCTCAGGCCTCAAGCTGGCCTCAAACTCACAGAAATCCTCCTACCTCTGCTTCCTGAGTGCTGGGATTAAAGATGTGCACCGCCATGGCCAGCTCCCTTGGTATGTTTTCAGCACCTGAAAGTCCAGTCAAATTTAACAGGGTCTCATTTAGATGTTTCTATTCTTGATTAGTCTCTCTGGTACTACTCTGTGGGGGCAAGCATGTCTCAGAGCTTTTGTCTCTGGAACCACTTAATCTAGTTCATTCTCCAAAAGAGCATCCTATTCCCTTTTCCCTTCTTCCTTTAATTTGTTTCTCTCCATCTTCCTTTGTAGCTGCGCTACTAACCATATGCAGCCTACACTGAGTGCAGTACATTTCTTGACATTCTAATAAGCATATCAAAACTAAAGCCACTGGATTATGGAGAAGGAAAAGTGTGACAGGATACATGGTTGGCAAAGTTTGCGTGTTAAGCATGTTCATGTGTTAAGCATGTTAAGCATGGCTGGTTATGAAAGAGAAACAGGTCTTCTTTATGCTGTATTTCACAGTAAGACCTGTGACTCCTTTTGAAATCCATGTAGCTAAGTTTATAGATGGATTATCCACTGTCCTGGCAATGAGACTTTTGTAATGAAGGAACGAACACATTGACATGGGGCTGGAGCCGTGGTTTTGTTCAGTGGACAAAACACTCATCGCTCAAGCCAGAGGACCCAGACTCCCATATGAAAAGCCAGGGCCATGGCAAGCTCCTGTGATCCCAACACACTGGCAGCAAGATAGGAGGCAAAGACAAGAGAAGTTCAGGAAAGCTCATGGAGGACACAGCAACTGAAAACCACACAGCTTGAATTCAGAGAAGGAGGGAAGGAAGGAGGGAGGGCGGGAGGGCACATGTGCACCCCTGCCTCAAAATGAGCTGAAAGTCAAGGGCTTTCTCCAGACTTGTCCTCTGGCCTCCACATGTATGCCCTGGTATGTCTTGCTCCCAGATTGTTGAAAACACACACACACAAAATAATTATTTAATATACGTTGATATCTGATATTTTATATTTATTTATTTAAAAGAAAAGAGGTAGAAAGAGAAAGAATGGGTGTGACAGGGTCTTTGGCCTATTTACAAACGAACTCCAGACAGCCTGTGCCACCTTGTGTATCTGGCTTACATAGGTCCTCGGGAATCAAACCTGGGTACTTTAGCTTTGCAGGCAAATGCCTTAACTACTAAGCCATGTCTCCAGGCCAATATCTGAATTTTTTCTTAGCATATAATACTTGTACAAAGTAAGGGGTCTCAATTAGAACATTTCTATACATGATGTATACCAAAAATGTCAAAATATCACTATTCTTAGAAAATAAAAGCTTAGAAACAAGGACCTTATCTCTGCATACTGTGATGACCATCTAAGGCAACAAGCGCTGTCAAAGCATCAGAGGTGAAATGTCGGTGTTTGTAACGTGGGTCTAACAGGAGATGCAGATTGTGAATTGACCTGTCTGCTTCTAACCCTTAGTGAGGGGAGTCACTGATGACATTCTGGGACTGGAAGTGGAACAAAGCAGGGCTCCCCAAGGTTCTCTGCTTGCCGCAGCTCGTCTGCCTCCTCTTCCCTTTCCATATTGCCCCTGGTCACCTAGGGCAAGGGCAGCCAAATTTGCTTCACGAAGTTTATCCAGCCAGCGTACTTGGTGGATACTGGCAGGTTGATACTGGTGGCCTTGCTATCACTTACCGCACTGTCACCTGTCTCTGAGACTGTATTGTTGCTGTTATTTTTGAAATGTCAAAAGTAGAGTTGGTGTCTTGACACATTGAATGAATGTCTTCTTCACATGGGCAGTTCTGGGGAGATAGATGCCAAATATAATTACTATTCACAATACCGTACAAAATTGGCAGTAGAGCACAACTAAAAGATAAGGACCCACACTGTGAAGATAATGAATCCAGACGATTTGCTTTGCTTTCACCATTTACACTAGTCTTTGTTCCTTCCATCCTGTGTATTACAAAACGTGTCATGAGTTGCTGCCACCCACATCATCCACAAAGTTGTTGACCTAATCAGATTGGAACCATGTTAACTGATGAGCCCCAAATCTAATGTTTCTAATGATCCTGTTAATTTACCTCTGAAGGCTTTAAATTTCTTATTGTTCCTTTTATTAAAAATATTCTCTAGGGCTGGAGAGATGGCTTAGCGGTTAAGCACTTACCTGTGAAGCCTAAGGACCCTGGTTCAAGGCTCGATTCTCCAGGACCTATGTAAACCAGATGCATAAGGTGGCACATGCATCTGGAGTTCCTTTGCAGTGGCTAGAGGCCCTGATGTGCTCATTCTCTCTCTCTCTCTCTCTCTCTCTCGCTCTCTCTCTCTCTCTCTCTCCCCCTCTTTCTCTGTCGCTCTCAAATAATAAATAAAAATAAACAAAATTTAATAAATTCTCTTGTTTCTATTTTAACATTATTCTGCTGAACTAAAAAGATGTAATCATTAACAAATTTTCCATTTTAAAAATTATATTGTGAATGCTTCACATGCTGTGGTCATAAACAGTACAATTGTGTTTTCAGGGAATAAATTGTTAGCCTAAAATAGAAAAATTCTTACATGGATTAGAACAGAATTTCTCTTGCTATTTGCAGACCCTTAGGCAGCTATGAACACTCAATTAGATAATATTACACTCTACGAAGAAAGCACTTATTTAACCCTAATATAATTTTTAGGAGCTTTTTGTATGATCAGTTTTGGAGTAGCAAAATGCAACTTATGGGGGCTGGAGAGGGGGCTCAGTGTGGTAAAGTGCTTGCCTCACAGGCATGAAGGCCTGAGTTTGATCCCCAATACCTACATAAAAAAGCAGGCAGAGCGGCACACACCTGTAACCCCAATGCTGGGGAAGGCAAGGGCAGAGTTCCCTGGGGCTCTCTGTGCAGGCAGTCTAGCCTAATTAGTGAACTGAGAGCCAGTAAGAGACCTTCCTTAAAGGAAGCCTGATGGTGGTGCCCGAGGTTTTCCTTTGGCCTCCACATGCCCAGGTGTATATGTACAACACACACGGCTTGTGGAAGTAAGTCCATAAGCCTATAACTGAATGTTCTGTATAGGGGTTTAGAGGATTTTAGTTGATTATGTTTATAACTATTTTGGAATCTACTTAAGAAATCTGTGTCACTGTGGTTCATCATTTCTCATCCTCAGACTATGCACGTCCACACACGTGCTTGTATGTATTCGTGGGCATGTACACGTGCACTGTGTATGCATCCGCACGGATGTTTATTTGCCTTCTCCCATCTTCTGCTCTCCGTGAGTGAGTCCCGTAGCGGAAGCCTGGGCTGCGCTCACTGCTAAGTCTGTGGCACGCAGAACAGTGACTGGCACGTAGAGGCAGCTTAGACTGGATTTAGAACATATGAATAAATAAATAAGCTGACTTCATTCATTTCATCTTTTTTTCTTTTGGTTCACATATTTTGAAGATTTCTTTACATTATTTTAGTAAAATGTGCTTTTTGTGCAGAAATCTAAGGCTAGAACTCAGGGCCTCATACATTCATGGTACAGAAGCACTGTACCACTGAGCTATCACCTCACCTAGTTCCTAATAACTTTATTAGCATGGATGATCTGTAATGAGCTTCATCTTGATAATTTCATACATGTATATAATACACTATGCTCATAGGCATCCCCTCACTACCCTCTCTTGTCCCTCTTGTACTTCTGTTTCCTAACAAATCCCCCTTCTAGTTTCATAGATTTTTTTTTCTTTTTGTTTGTTTTTTTAATCTTCATTGGTGACTCAGTGATTTTAAATTAGCGTTGCCTACAGGAGCATGAGTGAAGAGTTATTTACAGGAACATAGACAACTTATTAGTGGCTATACTGCCAAGAGAATCCCTCTCTCTCCTCTGATTCCCTCAGATCCTCAGGGAAGGATAGGGCCTTGCAAGTCCCTCCTCCTCCTCCTAAAATAAGAACATTTAAAGTATCAAAGCTTTGCAATAAGCTTTATTCTAAATTCATGAAGCCACAACTCCTAATGAAAAGCTCTTTTTAAAGTAAAGAGTCTGACGATGGCTCAGTGGTTGAAGGTGCGTGCCTGCAGGGCTGGCTTCAGTTCAACAGACCCATGTAAAGCCTTGTCAACCCTCACAAAAACCTGGCATGGACACACATGCCTGTAACCCCAGTCCTGAAAGGGGCAGAAACAGGAGTCTCCGCAGCTCACTGGTCAGTCAGTCTGACTGAAAAATGGCAGCTCCAGGTTCAGTGTCGAGACTACATCTCAAGGAAGCAACATGGAGGAGTGACAAAGGAGGGTACCCGACATTCTACTCTGGTCTCCACATGCACATGCACATGCACATGCACAGACGTGTTTGTCTGCACATACACCACAAACAGGAAAAAATGATAAAATAGAAGTGAGACAAAACAGAAAAGCACCTGATCTTGTTGGAGGAAAATAATTGGAGGTGGTCATGCAGGCCCCTAACACAGCATGGCTGGTAACATCTTCATTATTGAAAATAGTAGTTTAGTAGGTGTATACACTATTTTCTAGAAATGTATGTGACACTGATGTCCTCTATTTTGTATCCAATAAGTAAAAAAGAATCCTGTAATTGGGCAATTTTCAGGCTTTTTTATATTTCCCTGCAGCTCAGCTGCAGTGGTGGTTGTTGCTTTCTTTTTACATATATTATACATTTTATCTAAACAAAGTTAGATTTTATATTCATCAGGACTAAACTTCAGAGTAAATAAATCTTACCACATCGTAGTGCTCCCACACAGCAACTTTACTCTCACATTGTTCCTTGTGTGTTTCTGCTTTTTTGTTCTTTTATGCTTTCTCTGTCTGCCTCTTCATTCTGTTCTCCCTATGTCTGTACATACTCAATACTTATCAAAGAAGTAAAGAATAAACATTATTCAAGGTATACATACAGGAGTATAATGAAAGAGAACCCAAGAAAGAGTATAATTCTCAGTATTAATTTTTATTTATTTATTTGTAAGAGGGGAGAGAGAATGGACACACCAGGGTCTCTTGCCACTGCAAACAAACTGCAGACACATGCACCACTTTGTGCATCTGGCTTTACATGGGTACTAGGGAATTGAACCCCGGCTGTCAGGCTTTGCAAGCAAGCATCTTAACCATTGAACAGTCTTTTCATCCCCTCAATATCAACTTCTTTAAAAAAAATGGAACACCTTTGAATTCACAGGAGAGCTGTAAAGAGAGAGAGCATAGAACTTTCCATTTACCTGTCACCATTTCTCAAGTTAAGTTTTTATTTTGTAATTTGTGAAAGAGAAAGAAATCAAAGGAGACATGGCTACTACCGTGGTTTTAATATAGCTTATCTCCTCTAAAACATTGAAACTTAGTCCTCGCTAGGAGATATTCCAGGGTGGGACTAGGTAGGACCTTTAAGAGTTGGCTAGGGCTCTGCCTATGTGCGTGCGCCTGTGTGCGTGTCTCCACTCGTGTGGTTTATGAGTGTTTCAGGCACTTCCTCATTGCTGAAAGCACATGCCTAACCAGAAGCATCTTCTGGAAGGAAAGGATTTATTTTGACTTACAGCTTCTAGGGAAGTTCCGGGGGAGGAGGGTATGGAGGCAGGAGCAGGAAGCCAGCCCACCCCTCTGGCAATCAGGAAGCCTAGGATGACCACCCAGTGGGACTAGGGTATGAACCTCTAGGTCCACCCTCGGTGACTCTCACCCCCCAACACCTTCCCCAGTAGTGCAACCAGCCGCGGACCAAGCGTCCAAACGCCTGAGCTTAGTGTTCATTTCACATTCAAACCACAACAATGAATTGCAGGATTGCTCTGAGAGTGAGTCAGTTATGAGGGCCTGTTTGGCTGTCTCTCAAAATTTCTCTTGACACATAATGCCTGTGGCACTGTACTGACACTCTACCACTGAGAAAGTCATCGCCAGATGACCTTGGAGCTGAGCCATGAACCAAAATCAGTCTTATAACTTACTCCTCTGTGGTGTTGTGATATTAGCAACAGATGTGGATTGACACCAGCTGAATGTATTGTGATATCCTGCGTGGAAACCTGGAAGAGAAAGGGAACATTAAGGAAAACTCATCAAAGTCTGGGTTCTAGCTACTCACTAATCATGCCGGACATGCTGTAAATCGTAGAGGAAGCTGTAAGGTGGAGCACCTGAGGACTCTGCAGTGTCTCTATAGATGTAGGACTTCTCTTATGGTGCTAAGAATCAAACCCAAGGCCTTATGTCTGCTGCTAGCAAGCACTCTGTCACTGAGCTGTACCCCAAGTTCAGAATTCTAG
Organism: Dipus sagitta; assembly: GCA_036346955.1. Taxonomy (NCBI): domain Eukaryota; kingdom Metazoa; phylum Chordata; class Mammalia; order Rodentia; family Dipodidae; genus Dipus; species Dipus sagitta. The sequence goes on from CM070784.1 coordinate 62,221,165, forward strand.
GACTTGTGAAACTGTAAATTTATCCTGAAAGACACACCACTCCCTGAAGAGAATGGAAACAAGGCTAGTCATATATTGACTCAGTACCCACTCTTTCCTCAGCACTGTGTGGCCAACACCACAGGTGTGGGTTCTTTGTGAAGTCACACTTCCAGCCACAATGTGTTCTCAGTGTACCTCCAGATGCTTTTCTGTCTGCCTAGGTCACAAAGGTGCACAGTGCATAAAAGGCAGGGGACAGGTAAATCCAGTTCTGCCCTAGTGCTCACAGTCATCTCTGAGTCAGGTGTACAGACATCATAGAGGAGCCACAGAGCCAAAGGAGAATTCTTTCACACTCATTTTAAAAGCTATAAGCAAAAAAGCTTTCTTCCTTCCTGACTTTACAGATTGTACTTGAAAGACTGTCACTAGAAAGGGATGATAGGGACAGTGTTTTCAACAGAAGTTCAAAGGGAAACCCTAACATTTAGCAAATAAAAGAGCATTTTAAAAATCCCTAATGTGGGCTGGACGGATGGCTCAGTGGTTAAGAGCACTTCCTGTGCAAACATGATGACCTGAGGAGGCCTGAGAAACTGTTCCAGTTGGATCCCCAAGACCCACAAGATCAGCTGGGCATGGCCATGCACATCTGTCACCACAGTCACAGAGGAGGACAGAAAGCCAAGAATCCAGCATGGGGAGTGTGGGGGAGGAGCTCCCAGAGACTCTGGCTCAAATGAAAGTAGGCAGAAGAGAGACAGAGCAAGAGCAGGATACTTGTGTTCCCTGCTGACACCCACAGGCAGGTGTGCAACGTGCCACATGGACACACACACATACATACACCACACACAAACACATACCATGTTACACATGCACACACAAAAATCCTAGTATGAAAAATTAAACATACATAATTTGCAGTCACTGGTAGGAGAAACTTCCCTCAGGTTTTGGGGGGATACTATGCTCTTCCGTGGGGGGTTTAGAGACAGCAGATAAAAGCAAAAGGGGGCTGGGGAGATGGCTCAGGTGGGTGAAGTGCTTGCTGTGCAAGCATGAGGACTGAGTTCGGATCCCAGGCACTCCACATAAATACTGCATGGCAGCTCACGCCTGTAATCCTAGTGCCGTGGTTGCAGAGACAGGAGGAGCCTGGGACACGCTGGCTGACTAGATTAACCAAGTACCTGAGCCTCAGGCTCAGTGGGAGACTGTCTCACTAAGTAAAACGGAGGCCCAACATCAGCCTCTGGCCTCTGTGCACATCCATACACACACGTGTGCCCACACACAAACACAAGATAAACAGAGGTCATCGATGGTGTCCACCTCTTCAGAGAAGTAGGTCCTCGTTGGTTTGAAATGCTATTAGTTATACTGCTCTGATAGGAAATAGATCAATGACTGCTTTGCAATCTTAACCAATAAATACGACAGATTTGCTCTTGTTTTGATGTTTGCAAAGGAAATGAAATCCCTCAAAGCAGGGTGGCCCGGCTGGCAGGAGACTCGGCAGGTAAAGAGAGCGGGCTTTGTTGTAGTGTGTCCTGTCCTCCACCTCCGTCCGGGGAACATTTCTGACCTGTGAAATGCTGCCCTTGCCAGCCCACCTGTACTCGGTGAGTGTAGCTTTTCATCACTAGTGCAAATTCCTCCCTTGGCAGACACTGCCAGAGGTGCGCAGGTGAGCGGGGAGGAACTTCCTAGCAATAATGCTGCCCTAGTTGTCCACCTGCATTTCTCAAGCTTTGCTTCTCTAATTTACAAGCTTTGCTGCCATACTAGGTCTTAGTTTCTATTGGTTAAAGTACAATTAGGGCTGGAGAGATGGCTTAGTGGTTAAGGCACTTGCCTGCAAAGCCAGAGGACCTCAGTTCAATTCCCCAGGACCCACATAAGCCAGATGCACAAGGTGGCACATGTATCTGGAGTTCATTTGCAGTGGCTGTAGGCCCTGGCACACCCATTCTCCCTCTCTCTGTCTCTCCCTCTCTATCAAATAAATAAGTAATAAAATGTATCTTAAAAAAAGAGTACAATTAGTTTTTAAATATTCCCTTTTCACCACTTAGTTCAGGTGTGGTGGTTTGATTCAAGTGTCCCCCATAAACTTAGGTGTTCTGAATGCTAGGTTCCCAGCTGATGGAGACTTGGGAATTAATGCCTCCTGGAGGCAGTGTATTATTGGGGGCGGGCTTATGGGTGTTATAGCCAGTGTCCCCTTGCCAGTGTTGGGCATACTGTTTTGTTGCTATTGTCCGCCTTATGTTGGCCAAGGAGTAATGTTCACTCTCTTCTCATGCCATCATTTTCCCCCTGCCATCATGGAGCTTCCCCTTGAGCCTATAAGCCAAAACAAATCCTTTTTTTCCCAAAAACTACTCTTGGTCAGGTGATTTCTGCCAGCAATGTAAACTTGACTGCAACAGTATAGTTGGTACCAAAGAATGATGCCATTTGCTGCTAGACACCTGACTGTGTGCCTTTGGCCTTTTGGAGCTGAGTACCTTTTCAAGAGGAGTGTGGAAAGATTTGAAACTTTGGCCTAAGAGACACCTTGCAGTGCTGTAAGTACAGCTTGATGGACTATTCTAGTCAAACTCAGACTTGAATGCAGTAAAAACTATGGATTGTTAGGTTTGGCTTATAAGGGTAAGAAAGAACTTTGCCTTGATTGGGCTAGAACCAGCTTGTGTGAGAGACTTGCTTTTATGCTCGTGTCCTGAGAACTTGTGCAGGGTTGCTTTGTGTAGAAATGGACTGGTCTGAACAGAGGGATATGGCACAGAAAGAAATCTTTGGGCCAAAATTGCCACCTGTTCAGCTGCAATTGTATGAGAGATCATAGCCATTGAGATTGGGCCAGCTGACCTGCACTGGGACAACAGAAAGAATGCAGTTTTTCAAAGGGGCCTGAGTGCTCAAGGCGTGTCCTGTTCTTCAAAGTCTGTTTTATTCCCCCCACCCCCTGATAAGAAATTGGCACCCTACCTGGTATTTTGGAGTATAAGAAATGCAGGAAAGAGAGAGTCATTAAGTTTACAACACAGTCTTGTGTTTTGGAAACAGCCATGGGCAGTGTGAAGCAGGTTTGCTGGATTGCCTGCATGGAGACCCCATGGGGCCATGAGGATGAACCGTGGGTTGCAGTGGAGACCCAGTGGAGATGTTTTCCAGGACTGTGAGTAGCCTAACTGGAGGGGCGGAATTGGGAATTCCAGAGACTTGTTGCTGTTAGACAATTATCGGACTTGGAGATTTGTTACTGACTAGAGTTATCGGACTTGGAGCTATAGAGTTTGATGTTTGCCCTGTTTTAAATCTTGTATTGGTTGGATATGTCTTTGCTATGCCCAATGCCATATTTTTCAGTGTGAATGTGTATTCTGTGCCATTATAGGTTTGGGGGGGATTTTTTGGTATTATGGCTCAGTTAAAAGACCTTGGATTATGGGGATATTTGAACATCATTAGGATGGATAAAAACTATGGACAAAAACTTTTAAAGTTAAATGGAATGCATTGTATTTTATATCGTGTATGGATATCAGTTTATGGGGCCAGGGGTAGAATGTGGTTTGATTCAGGTGTCCCCCATAAACTTAGGTGTTCTGAATGCTAGGTTCCCAGCTAATGGAGATTTCAGAATTAACGCCTCCTGGAGGCAGTGTATTATTGGGAGCGAGCTTATGAGTGTTATAGCTAGTGTCCCCTTGCCAGTGTTTGGCACACTCTCCTGTTGCTGTTGTCCATCTGTTGTTGGCCAGGAAGTGATGTCCACCATCAAATGATGCCCATGCCATCATTTTCCCTTGCCATCATGGAACTTCCCCCTTAGTCTGTAAGCCCAAATAAACCCTTTGTTATCCCCAAAGCTGCTTTTGTTCAGGTGACTTCTGCCTGCAATGTGGACCTGACCACAACACCAGGACCGGTCTTTCCGAGGCTGAGAAGGTGATTTTACTTACTTGTTCCTCAGTCTGGGAGTTACAGCAGCCTCGGCTGTTCTTCACTATTCAGAGTCTAATGCGGACTGAGAAGTGGGTGAACTCAGTCCGCTTGGTAGACAACAGCCCTAAGCACTTGCACACCGTCGCATGGCAAGGCTGCTGTGTCTTATTTCCACCACTGCCGCCTGCCGAAAGAGGACGCTAAACTGCTCCAGGGTAGCCCGTGCTGGCCGGAACTGCTGAGGGACTGCAGAGTAATGGCTCTTCAGTAGCAGATCTTCTGTCAGAGCTGTTTGCTTTGCCCACGAAGGGAGAGATGGAGGTCAAAATCTGAAAGACAGTAATAGTGACTGCAGAAAATTGATGTAGATACCTTGACTAATAAATGTGTATGATATTAAATCACAGGGTTGATGTGAAAGTCACTTCTCAATGAATCACAGGGTTGATGATGAAAGTCACTTCTCAGTGTTTTACAAGGGCAGACTGCAAAATCACATGTGACAGGGTGTAATGGACAGTCATCGGTTAAGTTGTTGAGTAGTGGGTGATGACATCATTGGGAAGTGCTGTCATAACTCCACTCTTGAGAGCATCAGTTGTGATGAGCAGTGTTCCCAGAACCTTTTTCATTCACTTTGCTTTGCAAACACATCCTTCTGACTGTATAATCAGGAATGTTGTGGACCCTTAGGAGGAAGCCTGCTAGTAATATTGAAAACCATGATGGGGTGAGATACCTTGTCTTAATAAGGAAAATTTAGTCAAAAAGTAAAATTCTTGGTGTTTCACTGGGTTCCCATCTTCCTTCCTGTGAAGGGATCTGTGTGGTTGTGGTTGGTCTCCTAAAAGCTCACACCGAGCTAGAACAGCACTTCCGAGAAAGGCTCACGAGCTAGTCCTGTCAAGTACATCGTCAGGTCTTTCTTCCTGGAGCAGCAGGTGTGATGGGTAACCCGGGCCTTGCTGCTACCTTGTGTTTATTGCCTACAGCCCCCCCTAGCCCCCGACCCCCACACACACCTCTTTCCTGACCTTTGCTGGAAGAAGGAAGCGTGGGAGATGAAGCCTGCCGAGTCATGAAGGGCCTGGCTTTTATTTTAAGAACAAAGCTGGTTTCATGAAAGCCATCACAAGGCATTAGGAAACTGAATTTATGAGATTAAAAAGAGGGTTCAGGGAGCTAGAGAAATGGCTCAGTGGTTAAAGGTGTGTGGTGTTTTGAATAGATGGCCCCCAATATATTCAGTTCATTTGTTTGTAGTTTGCATCTGCTGCCACCTGGCTGGAGGCAATGTCACTGGGTGGATTTTAAGGTGTGGTGGTGGGTTTCAGATTTCAATCTAAAGATACGCAAAGTGTGCCTAGCAGGAGTTCCTGAAGTGTGCTTTTGGCTTTTAGGCTTGTGCTTCTCTCTCTCTCTGCCTGGTCCTGTGAAGGCAGGCCAGCTTCTTATGTCATTTATGGAACTTCCCCTGGATCTGTAGGCTTCAATAAATATCCCTTCCTCCATAACTGTGTCTGGTCTGGAAGTTCATCTCAGTGAACCTGAAGCTGTCTGCTACAAGGTGCTTATTTATAAAGCCTGTCTGCCCAGGTTCAATTCCCCACCCACCTATAGAAAGCTGTATGGGTATTTGTTTATAATGGCAAGAGCCACACAAATACACAAGTACAAGTAAATAAATAAACAAATAAAAATGTATTTTTAAAAGGGGGTTTCCAGAGGAAGGAGTGAGTAGAGCCCCTCGCATCTGAGAATTCAAAGCCTGTCTCACCTGGCTGTATTGCCGGTAAGGAATGTGTGCACCAAAGAGCCATGGCACCTGCTCCCCTCTCCAGAGCCTGTTGTTAAATAAATTGCTGGATAATGAGACTTCTGTAGTTGGCTAAGTTGTGAGTGTTCAGGTGATGTAAGGACACACGTGTTTCTCTGGACCAGGGTGATGTGACTTTGAGGCACTGTCTCTGTTCTGGCTTCTGAAACAGAAGTATAGGAACTACCTTTAGCCTATGGTGCCATGTAGCTCTTGTCAGTGGTGGTCTTCACTTTCCTGTGGGCTCATCCTGGGCCATGAGCTTCTAAATATGTCTTGAGTTTGACTCAGTCCCAGCGTTTACTGTGTCACTGTTGCCAAGCCTCTGAGCTCTTGATTCCTTGGTTTTAGATATTCTGAGTTTGCAGAGTAGCAGCAATAGAAAGGGATGTATCTTAATAGTGGCTGCTATTTTTAGAGGACCAAATTGTTTCCAGATGCCACACTTGACTTTATTTATTGTTGGAAAGAGTATAGGTGCACCAAGGCCCTCTGCCACTGCAAACAAGCTCCATATGTATGTGCCACTCCGTGAATCTTGCTTTACGTGGGTACTAAGGAATGGAGCCCAGGCCATCAGGCTTTGCATGCAAGTGCCTTAATCACCGAGCCATCTTTCCAGCCCACACCTGACTTTGGAAATGAGTATAAAATGTCTGATTCTTAGGACACCCTACAGGTAAAGCAGTGTTTCTTCTTTACAGATGAGAAAACCACGGATCTGAGAGATGCCAAAACAAAGCCTTCACAGTATGGGCCCATAGAAGATGCTGAGTCCAGTCAGTCAGTCAGGGTCTTTTCTCCCATGGATCCCATTATGTATTTCTATCCTAGAACCCTCCCATCAGCGCTGCTACCCTCTCCTGTACACAGTTATCTAGAGAGCTTGTTGAAAACGTAAATTCTGAAGCCAGGCTTGGTGGCACACACCTTTAATTACTGCACTCAGAGAGGCAGAGGTAGGAGGATCGCTGTGAGTTCAAGGCCAGCCTGAGACTACAGAGTGAATTCCAGGTCAGCCAGGGCTGGCAAGACCCTACCTTGAAAAAAAAGCAGGGGAGTAAATTGTGGCTTAGGAGGTCCACCATATGTCCCTGCTCTCAGGATCACACTGAGGTCCTCAGTGACCCTAGTCTGAGAGAGAGTGTCACAGTGATAACAGGCGTTCATTCAATTCCGATTCATTTGGTGTGGCTTGGATTCTGGCCCTTTTTCTTGTTTCTTCTGGCATTATAAACCAGTAGATATGGGAGCCACCAGTCAGTCATTTGCCTAAACGTCTATACCCTTTGCTGGGGGTCACATGCTGCTGTACACACTCCCACATATCTCAATTTACTGATGCTCAAATAAACTCAGAGAGAGGGGCACTTTGAGAGGTGAAGGAACGGAGATGCTAAGTGGTGTAATGACTTGCCGTAACGCTACAGGGCCAGCAGCAGGTCCAGCATTCGAACACAGCTTTCGGCACGCTTCCCTGGCCTCTGCGCTATGCTCGCAGCCTCCTGTTTTGCCAGAGGCATGTTTTATTGTCTCCAGCTGACTTCCATGAAGTGTGTGTGTGTGTGCAGGCCACTTTGGCTGTTAGTCTCCTGGCTGACTTACCCTCCTCCTCCTCCTCCTAAATCTGAAGATGAGAACTGTGATGGTGGCAGATCTTGGCGCCTCCAGGCAGTGCCAGCAATGCCAAAATAACACGCAAGTTGTGACCCACACGGCCAGCCTTCCTAGGAATGAATGAGCAACAGTACTGAGACATTGTTGCTCGTCATTTTCTCACCCAAGAAACAAGATGTCCCCGGCAGTGAGATGTCCTTCAGATCTATCAGAGCTTCTTCACCTCCTTTGAAATAAGATGGCCCTGATAGTAACCCTGTATACACATAACAGATCATAGCTGTCCAGAGGATCTTTTACTTCCCCTGTCTGCCTCATCTTAACTCTGAAATGGAAATTCACTTTGGTGTGCTATAAACACGAGAAAGTAATAAAGCTACAGTTAGAATGGAGCCAAGGAGCTTGGCAGTCTTTGCTCCGTGAATGGACCAGGTTGGGAGTTGATACTTTTTTTGTTTTTCTTTTTATTTTCTGACTATTTTTGGTACATGTATATAAGCTATTTTAATCATAATCTCCTCCCATTGCCTTGTCTTGTCCCCTTTCCCTCTCCCCCTTTTTACTGAACCCCTTCTTCCCAACTGATTAATGGTGGCTGGGAGGTATTTTCTGTGGTGTGTGGCCACTACCAAGTTGCATCGCTCTGGTAAAAACCCCTGCCAGTGCTCGTGCGGGCAGTCCCAGTTAAACTCAGTGGGCACACATGCACACAAGGAGAAGAGGTGTCAAGTTTTGTTTTTAAAGAAGAACTTGGCTTCCTCAAAACTGAATAGAGATCGACCAGGTAGTGCAAGCCATCACTTGGAAGGTTACGACAGGAGGACAGCAAGTTCAAGATCAGTTTGAGCAACTTAGTGAGACTGTGTCTCAAAATAAAAAGTAGGAAAAAGAAGCCAGACGTGGTGGTGCACGCTTTTAATCCCAGCACTTGGGAGGCAGAGGTAGGAGTATTGCTGTGAGATCGACTGACACTACATAGTGAATTCCAGGTCAGCAAAGGCTATAGAGTAAGACCTTACCTCGAAAAACCAAAAACAAACAAACAAACAAACAAAAACAGTAGAAAAAAGGTTGGAGATGTAGTAGGGGACGTGTAGAGTACTTGCCTAGTATGTGCATGGGCCTCAGCTTAATTCCTATGACTAGGGGGAAAATGTGTAAGTTGGCAGTGGTGTGCCCTCCTGTCAAAGCTTACTTCCCCTGCTGATAAGATCAGCCGACGCATTAAAGCTGCCCTTCCCGTCTCACACATGGGCCACGGGGTGAAATAATAGAGCAGCATTACCAGCCCATACCAAAATTGTTCTTTCAGCACAGATAAGAGAGTCTATTTCTGGAAGGCCTGGATGTCCTGAGGCCTTTCATTTCTCACACAGAATAGAGTTAAAAGGGACAAGAATTAGGGTGGAAGGTGGATAACAAAAGCAGTGTTTTAGGAAGAAGGCTTGCTAAAGACAGAAGTAGTTCAAGGATCGCCATGAATTTCTGCTTTGAGAAGCTAAAAAGTAAGATAAAAAGTATAGCTGAGAGTAAGATGACTGTTTAAACATCCTCTGAGACAGGCCAGAATGGGAGAAGAGTTGAAAAAGACTTGCAGTGCTAGAGAGATGGCTTAGTGGTTTAGGTGTTTGCCTGCAAATCCAAAGGGCCCAGGTTCGATTCCCCAGGACCCACATAAGCCAGATACACAAGCTGGCGCATGTGCATCATTTGCAGTGGCTGGATGCCCTGGTGTGCCTCCCTCCCTCTGCTTCTCTCTGCTTCTTTCTTTCTCTCTCTCTCCCTCAAATAAATAAATAAAAATAAAAATATTTTAAAAGAAAGAAAGACTTGCAGATACTGGCCCTGGCCACTAGGCTACCTGACCCAGAGCTTGTTACTGTCATGGCCACACACAGGGTGGTGCTTTTACTGACACTTCATGTCTCAGGGGGCAGAAGCCTGGGCAGCAGGATTAGAGGGCTCAGGTTTCCTTTAGGAGTGTGCTCTTAGCCAAAGCCCTTCGTACTGATGGGTTTGAATTCCATCAATTTGGAAATGAAAGCTGGACAGAGAGGTGGAAGAGCAGTTAGTATTTTTCTAATTTTTCACTCTGTTTCTCTTAACCCCACACACATGCCAGGAATCACTCCTGAAGTGGGTCGTATGTACTACAAAAGGAGAGTATGTTGGGAAGGGGATTGAAAAATCATTCCATACGTTCATTTCTAGGGTCTTTTCAGGAAACTCCGAGATTAAAAGTTCTACAATTCAGTCTTTGAAGAAATTCTGATTGTCTGACTCAGTGGACTTGCAGCTCGGCTCTAACTCTTGCTTCTGTGGTGTGGAGACATTGAAGCAGGTGATTTCCAAGAACATGCTATTTTTTCTGTAGCTCCCCCCCCCTCTTTCCAGATTCTCTACTCCTGCCTACTAGTTCCGTTCTTCACCATGCAAAGCCCCCCCTAATGTGCAGCCAGGAAGGGGAGGGGGAGGAAGAGACTGACAGAATTGAACACCTGGTCTTCTGATAGGACACAAATTGGGCCTTCCACGTCTTTGAGATCGTATCTGTGGGTCCAACCAACAGCAGATGGAAAATACTTGTGGTGGGGGTAGAGATCACATCTATACTAAACATGTGGACACTTTTTTCTTGTCATCATTCCCTAAGCCACACAGTACAACTATTCACCCAGCACTTGCATGGTATTAGGTGTCATAGGTAACCGAGAGATGATGTGAAGTACACAGGAAGATGTGCAGGTTTAATAAAAATTCTGAGCCATTTGATCTGAGAGGCTTGGGTACCCCTGGGTATCTGAGGATTTCCTGGCATCAGTCCCCTTGGGTAACAGGGGTGACTGTACTTCCCTGCCTGCTCATTCACACACACATAGCAACACCCACTTTCTGTGTAGCAGGCTTCAATTTCCAGAGACTTGGGGAGACATTTCTACCCACATGCATGTAGATCCTGGGGCTAACTAAAGCATTCTGTGTACTGACAAATTGGACCTCCCAGGAGTGTTGGCTGTGGGTTCTGATGACTTCCGGAGTACTCCCTTCCTAGATGCACAATGTAGGGCGAGGCTACAAGATCCTCATTGTCATGTTGTTGCTTTTCAAATATGCGGGTCTTTGTAGTCTGTTACCTAACCTACCACTCGGAAACCCTTCTTAAAAGTTCACTAGGCAGGCTAGAGAAATGGCTTAGTGGTTAAGGCACTTGCCTGTAGATCCAAAGGATCTGGGTTCAATTCTCCAGGATCCACATAAGCCAGATGCGCACAGTGGCACCTGGAATTCATTTGCAATGGTTGGAGGCCTTGACACACCCATTCTCCCTCTCTCCCTCTCTCTCTCTCTCTGCCTTTTTCTCTCTCAAATTAATAAATAAAAATAAATTTTTAAAAGTGAACTATGCAGTTAATCTTTGGAGTGTGTTTTGAGTGTAACTTGCATGTTACCTACCGTGCTCAACAACAGCTTACATTTGTAGACTTCCTAGCTGGACTCTAGTTCCAAGTTTGTAGACAAAATTCTTTGTAAACTTCAGTCATCCCGTGGGGTGATGCCATTGTCGCCCTGTTTTATAGGTCAGAGGCTGGGGCACGGGGGCTGCACAGGTGCTGAGTCTTGGCAGGTATCCAGTGCAGGATGAGGCTCCGAGAAGCAAGTGTGAGACCAGAGCATCTCGTGTTCCTCCCCACGGATGCCATCTACAAGTGTCCTGTGCCACAAGCCATTGTCTGTGCATCTTAGGAAAGAGCAGTCACTGAAAATATGGGAGTTTCCACATTGTCTCCTATCCAAGTCATTCTTCTGCTTGCTTGCCAAGTGCAGATCCCCTGTGGTCAGTCTGGGCCTCTCCCGGATGCTGTGTTCATGTGTTCCCCAGCACGGAACTGCTGACCACACGGAGCTCTTTAGATTGAAATGAGACTGTCATGTTAGCTCCCCTCCCACAACCTCATTGGGAGTGTCTAGTGGCCACATGTGGCTGGCGCCTGCCATGTCGAGTGAGGACCAGCAGAGCTGGCACACTGTACTGTCACTCCGTGTGTTGGAAAGCGCTCCTCCGGAGCAGCTCTGTGGCATGGGATGCAATGTGAACGTAGCAGATCATTTTAAATTCCCTAGTAGCCACACTGAGCATGTAACAGGAAGGAAGATTATCATAATGTATTGAGCCCAACCTATCACAGTTATTACTACTTTCACATGTACTTGTTACTATTTTTAATTTAATAATATACTTTACTTTGCATTAAGGCTTTACACCTTAATGCATGTATAGTTCACTCTTAGAGCACATCTGTCAGCACTCACTACATTTCCAGTGCTCAGTAGTCATGTGGTTACTGTATTGAGTAGTGTGGTTCTAGATTTTCACTCCAGGTGTCTCACCTGGGACATACCAAGTGGGAGTGAGGCAGAGGGCGTGTGCATCAAGAGCCACTACGACACGCTACAGGTGTGCAAGCGACCATTCCTGAGACAGTGGGGGAGGAAAGAGCGCGAAGGTGTGCCTCTGGACCCCTGCAGGTGGTGTGAGGTTTATGCGCGCTGCAAAACGGCAGTCTGTCGTTCGGATACTTTGTTGCTACCAGCTGGGTGTTTCTTACAAAGACACACCTTGCAGCATACAGCAGCTCCCAGTGATAACATTAGCTGTGCTATTTTAGGCCACTGTTACCTGTGTAGATGGCTGATTGACTTCAAAGGACCAGAAAAGCTCGGGGGTCTGATTGCAAGCAGAGAGGACTGTGAGCATACATTAAGCTGAAGTGGCCTCCTTGCCAAGGAGTCGGCGTCCTCCACAGTCGAGTCCTTTCTGGATGGCAGCATTTGGTGACTCTATTTTAGCCTACGTTATGTACCATTCTTAAAAGTTCTCAAGAAATTGTATCTTCATACTTGAAAAAGACGTGCACATTGTTTCATAGCTGTATGTTCTCTTGTGTGTATTTTTCAACTAAATTTCTTCATCTACCTTGAAATAATGTTGTAACCATAACCTGTAATTTATTCTTCTGTAAGCGCCCTTCCTCCTAATAAACTTCCCTGCTGAGGTCTAATTATAGCTCAAGGAGTTCAGCATGTGTGCTGTATTATCCATCGGAAGAGTGAGCTTGGCTGGCAGCAAGAGGCGGCTGCCACCAAACCATCCCTGTGCCTGGGCACATGGGCCTCGTCGACAGCCTCAGCTGCTGGAGGATGACGAGGCAGACATGCTGTGTGCTGGTCCCATGGCTCCCTGGGATTTTATTCATTTCATCTTCTAATAAAAGGAGTCCAGCACTTGAAGGCCAGCCGAGCCCTGCGGCTGTCGTGTCTGTGCCGTGCCTCCTCCTCCCCACTGGACTTCACCCTCGTCCTTGCACAGCCACTGTGGTGAATTGAGGTCTATCTGTCCAGTCCATTTCTTCTCTTTATAAGAGTTGTCCAGTGTCTTATGGGTCTGGGAATCAAACCCAGAGCCTTGTGCCTACTAGGCAAGTGCTTTAGCACTCGGCACCCTCCGCCCTGGGCACAGTGGGATCTCACTAGACGTTGTCTTCAGCTTGCCACATAGCTTCTCTTCTTACAGCCTTTTACCTGGCTTTTCTTCATATAAAAATCTGATATATCCATAAGAACATACGTAACGTCACACGATCGGGTTATGAAACAGGTCACTTGTGAACCCAGCACACAGGGCAAGGCAGAGCAGGCCCAGAAAGCCGCTCGCCGCAACTTGCTTGTTCCGTTTCCTGCCTAAACCCACATTTACGGATCTGTTCCTCAACGCACATCCTCCTGCTTGCTGAGGCTTGGTTTTTAATTTTTATTTATTTATTTGAGGAGACTGAGAGTATGGATGTACCAGGGCCTCCTGTTGCAGTGAACAAACTCCAGACACATGTGCCACTTTATGCATCTGGCTTTTTGTGGGTACTAGGGAACCAAACCATGGCCTGCAGGTTTTATTGCAAGCAAGTGCCTTTAACTGCTGAGCCATGTACCCAGCCCACTTATTTACTTGTTTGTTTCTTTATCTTTATTGCTTGTCTGTTTGCTTGTTTTTTTAATATTTTATTTATTTATTTGTTTGGGAGAGAGAGACAGAGGAAGAGGCAGACAGAAAGACGGAATGGGTGCGTTAGGGCCTCCATCCACTGCAAACGAACTCCAGACACATGTGCCCCCTTGTGCATCTGGCTTACGTGGGTCCTGGGGAATCAAACCAGGGTCCTTAAGCTTCGCAGGCAAGTGCCTTAACCACTAAGCCATTTCCCCAGCCCTATTTGCTTATTTTTAAACTTGGTAAAAATAGTGTCAAACTGCATATTATTTGATAGGGTTTCACTGCCATGTTGCATGCCTTTGGGCAAATGTATCCATTTCCTGCCAATGGACATTTGTGGTGCTTCTAGCTTCACTGTTATAAGTAGTTCTTATATCTGTCTCCTGGTGTTCATGCATACCTTTGCCATATGTGAGTGCAGTTGCTGTGCTATACAGCTAGGAGCATGTATGTTCGATTAACTTTGAAACAGACATTATACATATATGTGGGGCACAGGGTGACATTTCAGTGCAGAAGTGCAATCTGGGTGATCAAATCAGTTGTTGCTATACCTCTTACTTTGAACTGTTGCCATTTCTTTGTGAGGGAATGTCTCCTGCTAGCTATTTTGAAATGTGGATGGGGTTGTGGTCACGTACCCTACCGTGCTGCAGCGCAACAGAACTGGATCTTCTGACTCAGTCTCTCCCTGAAGATGTGCCCAGGTGAAGCTTTCTCCTCGGTTCGTGTCTTATGAAATTAAAAAACTTGGCTGAGAGGCATAGACAGCTTAAACACAAGCTTATGTAGCAAAGCAAAAGTTCGCTGCAGAGAGAGATCGGGGCAGCAGTCCACTGGGCCTTGTGTTGTACATTTGTGAGAAGTTTTGATGAATATTTATTATTCATGTAAGGTGAACCTTTCTCTCTCCCAAATTGTGGTACTTTTAGGGTACTTTTTTCCACCAGTCTCTTGAAAACCCGTGGGGTGGGGACAAAGCCCCAGACAATGCAGACAGTCCTGTAAGGAAGCTGGGTCTTTGGGCAGAGACCCTTCCTTCACTGTGCACTTGTGGCGACTAGGAAAGTGTCCTGGAGTCCTCGTTCTGAACTGGCAGCTTCAAAGACAAACGGGCATTCTGACCACCAGGAGACGCTGCTGCCAAGACCCAGCTGCATGGCTTTGTTGCCCTCACATCTAATTCCTGGCCCATCTGGTCACACGCCCACCACCCCTTCTCTCGCCTCTTTCCCCTCACACCCTCCCCAAGCTCCCCAAGCCACTGTTCTTCAGCAAGCTGATGCGTTGGGGGGGGGGGGCCTGGCATGTGCACTGTCTGTCTGTGCCCCACGCAGGTCCTCAGCAGTACCCCGTGAAGACGAGCCGGCTCCTTCCCTCGGGGCTTGAACACACCTGGCCGCCGTGTGCAGGGATTCTGGTTTTGTGAGATCCTCACTGGCACTTAGTTTGGGTAGACATCTATTTTTACCTGTGGTTTGTAAAGCAATACTATTCAATTGTGATTCTAGGTCCCATTTTCCCAACTTGGATGAAATTGAGCGTTTTTCACTTGAGTTTCTTTTAGAAATGTCTAATTGTATCTATTCTAATGGGTAATTAGCCCTTTTCATGCTGAATCATAAGAATTTGTACATTCTGGTCATAAAATTTGGTCAGATTTATGTGATCTAAATATTATTTCTCAGTTTGTAGCATAAACTGTAATTTGTCACTCAAATTCTAAATTTTTTACCTTTGCACATAAGTGCTTAATCTATCTATAAGAATTTTGTCTATTTATTGAGAGTAAAAATCTACCTTTTCTATTTTCCAAATACACACAAAAGAAATCTGTTTTCCAAGCCCTGTTCTGATATACAAAACAAGTTGCAAGGGCTTATGTTAAGGCTCAGAGGTTAAAGGTACTTGCTTGCAAACCCTGCTGGCCTGAGTTCATTTCCCCAGTACCCACGTAAAGCCAGCCACACAAAGTGGTGCATGCATCTGGAATTCATTTGCAGCAGGAGGAGGCCCTGGCACACCCATTCTGCTTTCTCTCTACCTCTTTCTCTCCCCACTCTCATTTTCTCCCAAATAAATATTTTAAAAGAAACAAAAACAAGTTTCCATGCACATGAGGAAAAGTTTGAAGAATTTCTTTGAGCTTCTAAATAAAGTTTAGACTCAACTTGTCAAGGTCCATTTTCAGTAAAACAAACAGACTTTTGATTGGAATTTTCATGGATAATTTGGGAGGAGTGGACATCTGTAAGATATTGGCTATCCCTGCCCAGCCTAGTTTCTCTCTTTAGTTATTTGACTCTTTCAAGTGTATTTTAATAATAAGTTTTATTATTTTCTCTATAAATATTTAAATATTTCATGAACTTTATTCTTAGCCTTCTATTAAAAAGGAACAAAGAGGAAGGAGGAAGGAAAAGGAGAGACAAGTTGAGTCATTTTTTTACTTTGAGGTGAATTACATTAAAATTTTTCTGTTATTAAACTATCCTTACATTCTTAGGATAATCTCAGTTCAGTTCTAATAAGTATTTTCTGATGAGCTGTTCTGCAATGACTTCTGTCCATATTAACCAATTTCAAAATAAGTTGAGTTTTCAATAAAATCTTCCCAAGCACATTAACCAGGTTGCCCACTTTACTCCAGGGTCTGAGGATTTCTAGCTAGTCAGTGCAGGTAGTAGCTTGAGGAAGGAGAAAGAATACTGGGAAACTTGTTTTGGGGTGTATGTGTTTTGAGGAGTGGATAGTGGTGAGGCTGAAGATCAAACTAGGGCCTTGCACATGTTGGACAAGCACACTACTGCTGACCTACACTCCTAGCACCTGGAAAGGTAAATTCTAGCCCTGTATTACCTCACTGCTCACTCTCCTGAGAGAACGAATAAAATCCACTTTTCACATGTGGATCTTACTTTCCTCCATGGATTTGTCTGAGACTCAGAGGTATATGTTGGCCACTTGTAGTCATGTGACTTCACCGACTCAGCTGTTAACTGATCATCAACCAACAAATATATACTTAGTAAGCACTAAGTAAGACCTTGTAAGCAATAAGGACAAGGCAAAATCTATTTCTCAAGGAATCTCTATGCTATGGAGGGGTATAAATCGTAGTTTAAAATACAGTCATGAACCAAAACAATACACTTCATTGGTGGTTTGGAGGTGTGTTGCCAAGGCAGTTCTTAGGGGGAAGGAAAGAGGAAGGTCCTCAGTGAGGGGTCTTCTCAAGGTTTACTGACCTCCATGAGCATTGTTTGTGTCCTCAGTTGTTGGCAAAGTGCTCAGGCCAGTTGTTCTCCACTAGCTTTCCTTGCATTCAGATTTTGTCTCTTTGACCTCAGAGCTTGATCACGCTTCTCAGGCCTTCACAAGTAATTTCATGCTCAATCACTTTGTGCGCGTGCCTCTGGCCTTGTCCTTGGACTCCTTTGTCTCATAGGCTCAGGGTTGTGAGCACGACACAACCTTTGGCTCTGTTCTATGAAGCAAGACCAGCATATTCCATTTATAGAATACTGATATTGACATGGGAACCATGACATAGAATTACTGTATTAGCATGTGTTTTGTGGAAGTACTCAATTTATTGCTACCATAAGATATTTTTAAATTTCAAACTTTACATAATTTCTAAGAACATTTTATTTGTGTGTCTTATTTCAGTGCTGGACCCAAAGGAGACAACATTTATGAATGGAGGTCAACTATATTGGGACCCCCAGGATCTGTCTATGAAGGAGGGGTGTTCTTTCTTGACATTACCTTTTCACCAGACTATCCGTTTAAACCCCCAAAGGTCAGTATGAAGTATTTGTGCATTTGTAGCATATTATATTATATACAAATTATATATATATATATATATATACACACATATATATAAGTGTATATCTGTTCTGATAGCACAGGGAGCTTCCTAGGACTGAGAATATTTAAAAACTATGAAAAATATAGACAGTTTCCCTTCCCAAGATTTTTACTCATTGCATTGCATTTTCTCATTGTCTCCTTTCTGTAGTATATATTGAAATGTAACAGAAATCACCATGTTTTGTGGGTAGAAACGAGAGTGTGAGGCTGGACCAGAGCCAAATCTAGAGCCCAGAGAACGAGACCGGAGCCCAGCTTAGGAGGCAGGGCAGGCTCACAGGGTGGAGCTGTGTGCCTCCACACTGGAGCTACTCAGATGAAACACAGTGAAAACGGGACCCAGCGACACTGAAATCATGCTGAGAAACTTCAGCTGCAAATATGTGAGGCCGAAAGCATAGCTCAGTGGTAGTGTATGTTCAGCACATGTAAGACCCCAAGTTCAAACCACAACACTAAAACATATCTATATTTTGTAATGGTCTGTTAATAAAACTGATCATAAGTTATCACCTTCCTGACTTAAGAAAATCAAGAGTGCAGTGTAATCAGAAAGGAGAAGAACCTTTAGTTACTTAAAATGAAGTTGCATATTTAAGATTTCTTCTCATTCTTCTTGACTGTCAGTCACTTGACTGTGTCCAAGATTCTGTCCATCGGCACTGGCTCTTTATTCTGCAGAGGAAGGGAGTCACCAGCTGTATGTGTGCATGCATGCATGCACATGTGTTTGCCTGCATGAGTGCATGCATGTGTGTGTGTGTGTCGAAGCTGGAAAGAGTTCATATCTCTCCCTGGCATGACTTCTCCCTGCAGAGGAACATAAACTTGGAGTTGTAGGTTTGGACAATTTGAAGAAGCACAGATAAGCCCTGGCCTCTACCCTGCCTTTCTTGAATCCTCCCACTCCTTTTCCCTTCTGCTCTCATGGTTCAGCATTTTGCTGCTAAATGAGAAAGTGCCCTGATTACTAGTGAAGAAATTAGCTCCAAGAAATGTTCAGCACTATGCAAGAAGCAAATCAGGGGTATCAGGATTTGAGCTTGGAAAGGTGATCCCCAAACCCTTGTTCCTTATCGTGTTAAGTCTAATTGGGATTCTGTGAAGGAATCCATGCCATGAAATCAGTCCAAGCAGGCTGTAGAGATAGCTCAGTGAGTAAAGTGCTGGCCCGCAAGCTTGAGAACCTGAGTTTGGATCCCCAGCACCCATATAAAAGCAGGATGCCCACGCATGTATGTGAAATCCCAGCCCTGTCGAGGTGAGAACAAGAAGATCCCTGGGTCTTGCTGGCCAACTAGTCTAGCTTAGTAGATGAGCTCACTAAGGGGGAGAGCAAGTGAGGAAGACACCCAATGTTGATCTCAGGTCTCCACACACATATGTATACGCGTGTGCTTACCCACACACATGTGCAAGCATGCATGCACACTTTCATACCACATATATACAAAAAAGAGAAAACTAGTCAAAGCATGATACTTTTTTACAAGTTATCCTGCTTTAAACCTGTAGTGAAGACTTTTAAACATGACCCACTATAGAACTCATATATAGCCCAGAGTTCTAAATGATTTTAATACCACTTGAATATTTTAATTTTTAAAATATTTTTATTTTTATTTACTTATTTGACAGAGAGAAAGAGGCAGAGAGTGTGTGTGATAGAGAAAAGGAGTAGGCACACCAGGGCCTCCAGCCGCTGTAAATGAACTCCAGATGCATGCACCACCTTGTGCATCTGGCTTATGTGGGTCCTGGGGAAATCGAACCTGGGTCCTTTGACTTTGCAGGCAAGGACCTTAACTGCTAAGCCATCCCTCCAGCCCCCACTTGAATATTTTAATGCAGATTTACATTTTAATGTTACAATTCGGATATCTGCTTATTTGTAAAACAGAATGGACTTTGTATTTTGCTAGAGATTATCTTTTCTTATATATATTATAAATATTTATATCCTCAAGATCTGTATACTTTTATTTTTAAGTTAAATTTTGCATGGGCATGGTGGTACATACCTTTAATCTCAGCACTTGGGAGGCTGAGGTAGGAGGATCACTGAGAGTTCAAGGGCAGCCTGAGACTACATAGTGAATTTCAGGTTAGCCTGGGCTAGAGCCAGACCCTACCTCAAAAAAAAAGCTCAATTTTGCATCTACATATTTTTACAGAATAAAACTCAATTATAGATAGCAGAAAAATCACCATTTACCTGTAACTTAATCCCTAAAATAAATTATGCGCAACATTTTGGTATACCTCTTTTGAGATTTTTGTTCTCTGTACATATAAATATGCATGAATACACATACCTTTTATCAAAACCAGGCCCTATTTTCTATGGCTTCATAATTGCTTTTTTACCTGCATTCTATTTTCTCCTAATGCTGTATATTTCCAATAAACATACCATTGCATTGCATTTCTAGAGGCTGCCTAACATGCTGTTGTCGAAGTAGTTGGACACATGGGTTCCTATCAGTACTTCTCTTATAATCAGCAATGTGATGGCATCCTCTTAATTCACATGTTTTGTATACATGTATGATTGTCTCCTGAGGCTAAGTTTGTTGCTATGAAGTGTCTTGGTAGAAGAGTTTGCACAACTGTAGGGTTTAAAAAAATATATTTATTTATTTGCAAGCAAAGAGAGAGAGAGAGAGAGAGACAGACAGAGAATGGGCGTGTCAGGGCCTCTAGCCACTGCAAATGAATTCCAGACACATGCACCACTTTGTTCATCTGGCTTTATGTAGGTATGGGGAATCAAATTGAGCCTGTCAGCCTTTACAAGTAAGCACCTTAATTGCTGAGCCGTCTCTCCAGCCCAATTGTAAAGTTTTTGATAAAGGTTGACAAATTGCCTTCCTGTGCATCATGACCATCAGCATGTGACAGGATAGTACTTCCCTACACCACCTTCGGTGGTGGGGATTCTCAGTTGTTGCTTTTTTTAAAAATCTCTGACAATCCAATATGTGAAAGATAACATTTCATGGTGATTCTAACTTACATTTATTTGACTTCTAATAGGATATGGAATAACTTTCACTTTCATGGATACTGTTCTCTAGTTATCTTTGTGAATAATATGAAAATCTTACACCAAATAAAATTTACAAAGGTACTTGAAGAATTACAACACATTGTAGTGGGATAAGTTATATTTATGAGTATATGTGTATTTTTAAGCAAAACACTTTGAAAATATTGGGAATCTAAAAACATGCAACAGAACTAAGGTGTCGGCTCATTAACAGGTCAGATAATCATTTTCACAATTGGAATGAACAGCTTTCTCTGCCTGACTGTGGATCTAAACTAAACATTTTATTCAAAGCACATGAGCGTTTGGATACATAGAGAGTAAACTCATAGTATCTCAGGCAGGCTGGGCACTAATCAGGCATGCTATGTCAGTGTTCACAGTCATTACTAGAAAATAGCATTTTCTTTGGCAACAGTATCTACCAATGGACAGTCTCCAAAAAGGGATGGTAAAATGTGTAGTACCTAAGATTTTTTTAAAGCAAAATAAAGTGATATATATATATATATATATATATATATATATATATATATACACACACACACACACACACACACACACACACATACATACATAATTATCTATGTAAGCAAAATTAAAAATAATATTAGAAAGCTTTTAAATGTATTTAATGATTACTTATTTTATCAAGTATATTTTAAAATACATCAGTTCAGATCCTATCTTATTTTGAAAGCTTTTTCCTTATTAGATCTATGTTGAGCTAATATGAAAAGGTAGTAACTAAATAGATCATTTATGTCCATAGGTATTTGAAATCAGTTTATCATTCTCATGAGATTTTTGCCATGGAAGGACAGGTCGAGGCTCCCTATGAATAAAGTAGGTAATGGTTATTGTAAGAAACAGTGGTGCCCAACATTTGGAAGTTAGAGGAGTCTGAAGGAAAGCTCAGCAAAGCCCTCTCCTGTGCTGCCTGCACGAGGATGTTACCATGTACTTGCTTTCATTGCATTTGATTGGTCTAACGAGCACTGGTTTATGTGTGTAAAACCAACTGTTCCCTCATCTTCTCCAGCCTCGGGTAGATAGAGAACGCCTGGTCATCATGGAGCACCATGAACTTTTATGGTTAAAGTTTGGCCATGGATCAAATCCCTTTGTATATATTGAATTAGCTGCTTGAAATCTGCAGTTGAATGTCCAATAATCATCTCAAATTTAGGAAGTCGACAAGAAAACTTAATTAGGTGCCCTCACCCCACTCCAGCCAGACCAGGTCCTCCCACCTTTCCCTTCTCAGCATTGTGAATTTTACAAGATATTATTATTTAGAAATTTTTATGGACATATCATGTTGGTAGCATCGTTTCCCTCCTCTCTGCCCCCACTCCACTGAGGGCCCTTCTCAGTGGGATTGCTGGTGTTCACCATGGAGCCGTGGGTTATGAGTTGTGAGAGCAGCAGTCAGTCATTGAGGGGAGGGCAATGCCTCTGGATATTTCCTCCCACCCTGTGGCTCTTACAATTTTTCCAGCCCCCTCTTCTGCAAACTTCCCTGAGCCATGGTGGGTGTGTTTGAAGTCCACTTTAGTGTTGAGCGCTCAGCAGCTTCTGGATTTCTGCTTTGGTACATTTGAGTGTCCTCGCTGTTTGTCTCATTGCCGTGGTGCAGGTTGTCAGGGTTGCCTTGGAAGCAGCACTCTTGCTCATCTCACCAGTTCCTCTGTGGTTTCACCTGGGCCCTGGCTGATGTGCAAGGGGCGGATCATCTCCTGCCACGAATCAGTGATCTGTTCTTGTCGTGTTGATAGATTTTGGTTGTCCTCAGTTCTCGCTGCTTTCTGACTTCACTCCTAGAGCTCTTGCGTGGTTGTGAGAAAAGAGGCAGAGAGAGAGAAAGGTTGGCGGGGGGGGGGGGGGTAAATGGGTGTGCCAAGGCCTCCAGCCACTGCAAGTGAACTCCAGGCACATGCACCTTGTGCATTTGGCTTATGTGGGTCCTGAAGAATTGAATCTGGATCCTTTGGCTCTGTAAGCAACTGCCTTAACCACTAAGCCATCCCTCCAGTCCCCCGCCTAGTGAACTTTTAAGAAGGGTTTCCGAGTGGTAGGTTAAGTAACAGGCTACAAAGACCCACATGTTTGAAAAGCAACAACATGACAATGAGGATCTTGTAGCCTCGCCCTGTGTTGTGCATGTAGGAAGGGAGCACTCCAGAAGTCATCAGAGCCCACAGCTACCACTTCTGGGAGGTCCAATTTGTCAGTACACAGAATGCTTTAGTTATCCCCAGGATCCGCATGCATGTGGGTAGAAATGTCTCCCCAAGTCTCTGGAAATTGAAGCCTGCTACACAGAAAGTGGGTGTTGCTATGTGTGTGTGAATGAGCAGGCAGGGAAGTACAGTCACCCTGTTACCCAAGGGGACTGATGCCAGGAAATCCTCAGATACCCAGGGGTACCCAAGCCTCTCAGATCAAATGGCTCAGAATTTTTATTAAACCTGCACCTCTTCCTGTGTATTTCACATCATCTCTCGGTTACCTATGACACCTAATACCATGCAAGTGCTGGGTGAATAGTTGTACTGTGTGGCTTAGGGAATGATGACAAGAAAAAAGTGTCCACATGTTTAGTATAGATGTGATCTCTACCCCCACCACAAGTATTTTCCATCTGCTGTTGGTTGGATCCACAGATACGGATCTCAAGGACAAGGAAGGCCCAATTTGCGTCCTATCAGAAGACCAGGTGTTCAGTTCTTACAAAGGCCCAACCTGAAATAAGTGGGGGTGGGGTGGTGAGAAGACAGAGGATGAGGAGACTTTTCAGGAGACTAGGAATCCCTGCTTATACGTCAGGCTTGTAACTGAACTCATCCCTTGCAGCAGGGAGGTGCAGTGTCCACGCCAAGATGATAAGACTGATTTACGAAGCACACATTATAAAGCGGTATTGAGCCCCTACTGCTTCCAGACCTCTGACATAAAACTGAGTGAAGTCCAGCCAGGAGAAAGGCAGGGAGAATCATTAGGAGATAGGAGGATATCCTGGGCCAGAAAAGAGTTGAGGCTGTGCTGCAGGTCAGAACAATGTCTTCCCCTGTGAATTCTTTACTCTTTATTCCGTCAGCACACCACACAGCACCCAGACAAGACACTGAGCACACCGAGGTGGACACGAGGACGCCTTTCTTAAGCAGAGGTCACATTCAAGATAAAGTAGAACAAGTGTCTCTCAGCTCAGGCATCGTTGTTATTTTGGTCAAGATAATTTGTGCCTTGTTGGGCTGGAGAGGTTGCTTAGTGGTTAAACACTTGCCTGTGAAGCCTAATGAACCCAGTTCAAGGCTCAATTCTCCAGGACCCACATTAGCCAGATGCACAAGGGGGCGCACGCATCTGGAGTTCGTTTGCAGTG
Organism: Dipus sagitta; assembly: GCA_036346955.1. NCBI lineage: Eukaryota > Metazoa > Chordata > Mammalia > Rodentia > Dipodidae > Dipus > Dipus sagitta. The sequence goes on from CM070784.1 coordinate 62,244,902, forward strand.
GCCAGAGGCCCTGGCATGCCCATTCTCTGCCTTCCTCTCTCTCTCTCTCTCTCTCTCTCTCTCTCTCTCTCTCTCTCTCTCTCTCTTTCTCTGCCTCTTTCTCTGTCTGTCGCTTTCAAATAAATAAAAATGAACAAAAAAATTTTTTAATTGTGCCTTGTAGAGCACTGTCTGTTGGACTGTAGGATACCTAATGTCTTTCTGGTTTCTGCCAATAGCAGCCCCCCCCCAATCCCTTGCCCCTTTCTCATAAAGAAAAACATATCTAGATACTGCCAAATGTCCCCTGAAGGAGGGATGTCACACCTGGTTAAGAACCACTGTGGTGGCCAAAACCACCATATCGTGTAAATCACACAGCCATTCCTCTGGGTGCCAGGAACCTCCTAGACAGATTTCCTCATGCATTCTTCTCTGTATAGAATGAAAAAGTCTGTTTTCCTTCACTCTTCTACTGAACAATTTCAGTTAAATATGGGGTTTCTTTTGGTTTGGTATTTGTCAAGTTATAATACGTACACTGTATTCTCTGTTTATGTTTTACTTGTGCTTGTCCACTAACTTATTTTAAACACCTCTGTTCCCATCAGTTGTATTAAACAACAGTACATGAAAGAAGTGATGTATGAGGCAACATTTTTAAATTTTACTTATTTGCATGCATGTGTGTGTGTGCGTGCGCGTGCATGTGCTCTTGTGAATGAGTGCACAGGTCCTCTTGCTGCTACAAACAAACCCCAGATACTTGTGACACTTTTTGCATCCAGCATACATGGGCGGCTTGGGAATTGAAACCAGGCTGGTAGACAAGCTTTGCAAGTAAGCACCTTTAGTTGCTGAGCCACCTTCCCAGTCCCTGAGAAATACATTTGTTAAAAATTATTTTGAGTTATTTTCTGCATTTGCATTCTTTTTTTCTTACTCCTCCTCCTTCCTTCAAAATGTCTTGTTTTCAATAATTTGCTTTTAAGACCAGAATATTGTATTTAAAAAATTTTTTTGGCTTTGGTTTTTCAAGATAGGGTCTCACTCTAGCCCAGGCTGACCTGGAATTCACTAGGTAGTCTCAGGGTGGCTTCGAACTCATGACGATCCTCTGCCTCCCAAGTGCTTAAAGGTATGCACCACCATGCCCAGCTTAAAAACATTTTTAAATAAGTAATGTATGTTCATGAAAGTTAAAACAGTACAAGAGATATCCAATAAAATTGGGTCTTCCTCCCCCATTGCCCAACTCTGCATGACCCTTTGAGAGACATGTATTTCCTTGCATTTTTCATATTTACCATCTGTAAGATGCCATCTGTCTGGATTGGCATCATGCTTATATATCCTTCACTGAAGGAATATCTGGTACCTCCAGCAGTTTCTTGTGATGAATAGATAATTTTCAGTTTCCCCATCACAAACGGTTTTACACTTGAGTAGGTTTTTGGAGTTGTGCAAAAATAAATGTCGGGTAAATTCCAACTGAAGACAACCAAATCTACCAAAAGACAAGAAAAGACAGTTGGCTCCCTATCCTCATGTGAGCCTCTACTGGGGAAAGCAATGGTCACCCTCGGGGTGGGGAGGTTGGGGAGAGCAGTGGTCAGCCTCGGGGTGGGGGCCTGGGGAGAGCAATGGTCAGCCTCGGGCTGGGGGGCTGGGGAGAGCAGTGGTCACCCTTCAGGTGGGGGGCTGGGGAGAGCAGTGGTCAGCCTCGGGGTGGGGGCTGGGGAGAGCAGTGGTCACCCTTGGGGTGGGGAGGTTGGGGAGAGCAGTGGTCAGCCTCTGGTTGGGGGGCTGGGGAGATCAGTGGTCAGCCTCGGGGTGGGGGTTGGGGAGAGCAGTGGTCAGCCTCGGGGTGGGGGCCTGGGGAGAGCAATGGTCAGCCTCGGGCTGGGGGGCTGGGGAGAGCAGTGGTCACCCTTGTGGTGGGGGGCTGGGGAGAGCAGTGGTCAGCCTCGGGGTGGGGGCCTGGGGACAGCAGTGGTCAGCCTCGTGGTGGGGGCTGGGGAGAGCAGTGGTCAGCCTCGGGGTGGGGGCTGGGGAGAGCAGTGGTCAGCCTCGGGGTGGGGGCTGGGGAGAGCAGTGGTCAGCCTCGGGGTGGGGGCTGGGGAGAGCAGTGGTCAGCCTCGGGGTGGGGGCTGGGGAGAGCATTAGTCAGCCTCGGGGTGGGGGGCTGGGGAGAGCATTAGTCAGCCTCGGGGTGGGGGGCTGGGGGGAGCAGTGGTCACCCTCGGGTTGGGGGCTGGGGGGAGCAGTGGTTACCCTTGGGGAGGAGGGAGGGGGAGCAGCATAAGAGACATTCTGAATCTTACTGTGGGTTGGGTAGTGGTTACTTACTTGGTGTCTCAGTGAAACCTCATGAAGCTGTATACAGATGATTTGTACACTTTTCTTTATATATGTTGCATTTCACCTTTTTAATAGTATATTTAAAATGCACTATTTGTACATTTAGATAAGGCCTTAGCCATCACGTGAAAATTACTGCATTAAATCTCACTGCCAGTCTCTTCTTCCCCTGTTACAGTTGAGCTGTTTCTATTACCCCATACATCACCATGGTAGAGCTGATTCTTCACTGTGGCCTGCCTGGTGAGCTCTGTATCGTTCGCGGCTGTGAAGAGCAGTTCTTTATGTCTCGCTGTTAAGCACGGATAACAGGCTGGAAGGGACTGCTCGGTACTTACCCAGATCAGCGCTGCTTCGGGCAAATTGGTTTATTTAGGGCTGTGGTTTGACTGCCCTCACCAAAGCTCAGGCTGAAATTTAATCCCCAGGGTGAGATTACCCAAGGGGAGAAACTCCGTTCGTCTATTTGAACAGAACCTTTGGAGGTGATTAAACTTGGGAACTAGTCCAGTGGCACATGGTGGCTTTAGCTGATGAGCTGGGATGCCAACCTTGCCATGTGACTGATACCTCAGACCTGCAGAGAGTGGCCAGCAGGAGAAGGCCAGCACCTGATGCAGCCTTGTCTTATAGTGAGCTCAGGACTACCTGGACTACAAAGTGAAACCCCATCTCAAAAAAAGAAAGAGGGGGGGAAGGAGGGAGGGAGAAAGAACAGGGAGGGGAGGGCATCCATTCAGAAGTGGAGAGACCCAACCATGACCCTCGTGGAACTTGGGGAACATGGAGGCAGACAAGCCAGCCACTGCCTGACGGTAGCGGAGCGGTGGGGACCCCAGTCAGAGCACTGAGCACTTGAAAGCAGCGAGCAAGGTCTTGGGAGATTACGTGAAGAGCTGGTACCTGAAATTCAATAACAGTACTTCTGAGAAACATATTTCTGGCCAACTGATGGCAGGGACAGGGGGCTGCAGATCTGTGACCTTTTCATGGCATTTGGCCCCTAGAGAACCAGGACCCTTCCAAGGTAGAGATAAGAAGTGTGCCCTGCTGCTAGTAGGCAGCTGAGTGTATCTGCAGCTGAAAAGACATCCTAGGAAGTGTTGGGAAGCCTGGTGGTAGAGAGGAGAGACCCTGTGGAGCCATGGCAGGAAAACCCTGTTGTAATAACCTCACCTAGCAATGATGAATGCCTCAGCTAGATTCAAGCACGCAGAGTGAAGAAGTGAAGGAGAGGCTGAGGGGATGGTGGCAATTCCTTATTTATTTTTCATGTTAATGCATCGTTTCTTGTATGTATTAATGTCACTATATATAGTTGTTGTCCAGATCTAAATAGGTATACACAGTCATTGCAGTGAACCAGTTACACATGACATAAGGGAGTTTGTTTGCAGACATATTTGAAGTTGTCTGTCTTCCCCTTGGAAAACTAAGGAGTCCACAGGTGCTCCATACCTTGGTCCTTCAAAGTCCATCTTCCCTTATTCTGTTTGAAACTTTCTTTCCTCAGCCAGATATAGAGTCTTTTGATCTGCTCTCATACCCATGTCCTCTCATGGGTGTTATGGTTTGTGACTTCGTCTGCTGGATGATGAGATTCTAGAGGCCAGGACCCAGTTTCCTCATCAGAGATTCTCTGCTCAGCACGGTGCTGTGAATGGATCACAAGAACACAAGGCCCAGGAAACAGGGACGAGCATGTTCCTTTGCTAAAACTATATGTCTTTGCCTATGGGATTGACAGTTGACATCCCTTAGTGCCAGAGTATCGTCTGTGTCTTCTGTTTCTTTCCCAGAAATTAATACAGACCAACCTACTAAGATTCCGTAAATGTTAGTAGATTGGTTAATTGCTTTGAAATAATAGAGAAAAAAAAAAAGAAACAAAATTTGTGATTATTTCCACTAAGCCACCTTCTAAGGAAAGGATCCATAATTCCTGAGCTATGCTTCCTTGTGTAGGAGAGAACAACTGAGCTCATGTCAGCAAGTACTTAGTGTCTATGGATTGACAACTAAGCAACACAGAGAGCTCTAACTATTATCAAAGGCCACTATGTAGTCATATCTACACAATCCTGAGACTAGACATCCTAAAATGTCTATGTTAAGTCAATATTTTAAGTAGAGGTCAAAATTTTTTATTTGTAAGTATATTCAGACATCTTACAAAGAATTTCCTTTTTCACTTAAGTTTGTATAAGCCCTATTAGATGGGTGAAGTGGTTGATACCATGGCTATTGAGGGCAAAAACATACACATGTCCTTAAGCAAGAAACACATACACACACACACACACGTAAGTTTAGATGTTAGAGCAGTTCAGAAAAGGCTTGAGTAATGGCAGAGGGGAGCCACCTAAAAGAAATATCAACAAAGGGCAGAGTAACCACAAGAGGTGTCAGTCAGATGGTAAGTGCTCAGGGAGTATGACCAGGAGAGATGTCACTCAGATGATAAGTGCTCAGGGTATGTGACCACAGGAGGCATCAGGCAGAGGTCAGCAGAGAAGCGCAGAGGTAGCTGAGACAGCATCAGATCAAAATAAGTGGGGAGAAATTTCTCAGGAAATCTGGTCAAAGGTAGGGTTCCATCGAACCAAAAAGTCAGGGGGTTGAGAATTAAGACCAGAATGTCGAAGCGGTGGGCTCTCTTACCATAACAGACACCTACAAGTGACAATATGGTCTAAAATCATGCATCAGGTAAACAAGAAAAGATGCCGTCTGTTCCCAGCCTCAGTCCTGGCCCAAACTGTCTTCTCCTTTGGGAGGCCAGCTGCCCGGAAGTTCAGTTGATCACTCCTTGTAGTGTCTCTGAACTTGGCCTGATCGATGCTTGTGTGTATGACTTATGCTGAAGAGTAAATTTCACGATTTTTGTTTTTTTTGGGGGGGGTGACTTACATGTAAATTGTTTGGGGAAAAATAAAATGTGTGTTACTATATGTCAGACTGAGTAGATTTGGCATAGTATTAGACAGTTGGTAAGTGTTCGTTGTACATTTGACTTTTTTTTAAAATAAAAGTTGGGAAACAAAATGAGCTGGGAAGCATTCCCTCCTGGCAGCACACACAGATTTTGGAAGCCTGCTGTTGGGAAAACCAGGAATGGTAGGGAAGGCTTCCTTAAGGAAACAGTGCTGAGCATGTGCATGACAAGTGATAGAGGCAGGAAGAGGAGAGGAGGAAGAGCTTGTCCAGAGTCAGAGCCACACGACTGTGAAGGGTGAGGTGTGGGCCTTTCCCTCTGTCAGACACGGACACCAGCTCTCCCTAGGAATTAGATCAATGCTGGTGTTTTAACACCAGAGATGCTTGAAGAGATTATGCATTCCCATTAATGAAAAAGCATGTAAGATAAAGATGAATGGATATGATTTTAAAAGAGCCAGATTAAAATTTCTTAATGCAGGTTTTTAAAGAACACCAAATTTTTCTAATATTGTCCAAATAAAAGTACATGAATACAACATGCTCCCTCCAGACACAAAACGGCCTGGATATCCATGGCCTCACAGTGCCTGACACTACCTACATAAGACCATCCTAAGAGGAGGAAAAGATCATGACATCAAAAGTAAAAGAGAGACTGATTGAGATGGGGAGGGGGTATGATGGAGAATGGAGTTTCAAAGGGGTAAATGGGGGGAGGGAGAGTATTACCATGGGGTATTTTTTTATAATCATGCAAGTTGTTAATAAAATTTTTTTTAAGTACATGAATCTTCAGGGAAGAGAAAAGTATAATTGGTTCATCTAGACAGCTCAGATTGTTAAGTTCAAATTTCAAATTTTTAAATACTGCTTATTTAAAGGAAATACAACATAGTGATATGGGCTATACTTGTAGAACTTCTGTCAGTTAAGTTTTCTAACTCCCAAAGTATTTATTAAAGATTCTTAACCCCAATTGTTCAATTAGTATTTAAGATGTCTGTAATCACTACTGACTGAAATGTTAATCATAAAACTTTAGCAATTACCCTAAATCAAAATTTGAATAGAAAAAAACAGACTCTCTTTAGGGACTTCATGGCTCTGTCGGATGACACCTCCATGATCCCTGCCCTCCTCCCCCAGAAAAAGTACCGTCAAGTGGATAGAGGAACATGGGAGATTCCTAACGAGCTGTGACTTTCAAGTATGCTATATATGGCTTCTTTATAAATGTAAATATTCTGGGATATTTTTGCTGATCAAACAAGTACATATTGGCCCCCACAAGCAAAATCAGGATCATATACAGTCCCTGCCTTGAGGTTCTTCTGTAAACTTGTTCCTCTGGTAAATAAACGTCTGCGCAACCTGTCTACAGAAACCCTGATTCTGAAGTCTTTTCTTTGCCGTAATGTAGCTATCAGTTTGTAAAATGAAGTCAGCCCTGTTTATAAAAAGCACATATGGTGCAGTTTGCTTTCAAAAAGTAGTATTTGTTCTCTTGCAGCAGCCAATTTTCTACAATACAAAGATGAATACTGCAAATTATAGGGAAGGGAGAAAGGTGGTCTAGAGTGTTTACTTAAGGTGCTGCTTCAGATTTCTTCCAGGGAAACGAGATTGGGAGTGTACTTTTTTCCAGATGTTCTGAGTCGTTGCATTTGTCTCCCCTGCCTTGTCCGCCTGTTTCTGTCAGATACATTTCCACACCATCTTAGGGAACAGTAACCTATTTTTAGGGATGTAGTATTATAGAAAATATTGGAAGCAGGGGAAGGGTTAAACCCAAAAGAACTGGCTTTGGAACCCTTGAGTTGTGAATGGAACAAGGTGACCTAGAAGGTAGACGCAGAGACTAGAGAAGTGGTTTGAGAACTGCCACAGACACACAGCAGGTGTGAGAGGAGCAGAGAGGATGAATGGGTGCTGGCACCCAAGGCAGTTAGGCATGGCAGGTAAGTGGAAAATAAGCCCCTGTGGTGACCACCAGAAAAAGTAAAGGTCAAGGTGTCCCTCATCATACTAAAGTTCTAGTAAAACTGAGGAGTGATTGTGAACCCCCACCCGCGTGGCCCGGAGGTGTGTTGCAGATGGTCCTGGAGCTTCTGGCAGGAGCTCAGAGCCAGTTCACCTCGACTGAGATGAGGAGTGAAACGGATCTGTTCTCAGAAGAGGCCTTGACCCCAAGTCCAGGGCTTTCCTCGCACCTGCTCTCTTTCCTTCATCTTCTCAGCATGTGGCTTCCAGGAGATGGGGGTGGCTGTGACCAAAAGATTTTCAGTCATTTCTAGTGCCCTGCTTCAGAGTGTAGACTAGGTTGTCTGTCTTTTCTCCTTTCTCCTCCCTCTGTTTTTCTATTTCACCTGTGTTCATTCATCTCCAGGGATGGCCGGCTGTTAAGACAATAGACAAGTTTCTGTGGAGTCGATCATAAAGGTACCATTTTGCGAGCTTCAGAGTAAGCTATTGGTGTCTACCACAAAAGCATGTTCCTCAAAGGGCTAGTTGAGGAAGAAACAATATGTAGCAGTCTTACTCCCAACTCCTAAGATGCTGCTTCATTGTGCTTCTGAGATGTCGCTCAGCACTCATTCTTGCAGGCAGCTGTCAGTCTCAGATTCTACACATCACTAACCAGAATGTTCATGTTCAGTGGTTGGAGGCCCTGATACATCTGGATTGCCACTATGTCAGCTAGCTTAGAGGAACCAATGGGGTTTCTTCTACTTTACCAAGTGATTCAAGTAGCCCAGATATAGAGAAACCTCATTACAGTATCATCCATGCTATCATAGAATCTTAGAGCATCGCACAATGTACATTACACCTGCCACAACTCGGATTAAAACTTTCAGGTAGTAATAAAAGCTGCAAGTGCCCATTTCACTTCTCAGGTAAAGTGTCTGGGTAGCTGTCCCTGCTAGTATGTAGTATCATGATTTACAAGGCTTTTCTAAATGCCTGACATTGAAATTATTTGAATTGAACCGATGTTAAGTGACCGTCTGAAGTTGTGGTAGAGCAATTGCTTTCTTTCTGATTGACAAGGCTTCTTGTGTTTAAGAATCTCAGAGAGGAGAGGGCAGTCTGTGAGAATCAGAGTAATGATGGTAACGGCATGCGGTGTCTTTTCTGCCAGTCACTGTACACACCTTCTCGGGTTTTCAGAACTCAATTCAAGAAAGCTGTTGAGACCCTATTCCATTGGCATTCCTACTACAGTTAACTGTTTAGATCTAAAGTTCATGTGATTTTCTTTATTCTCTTTTTACTGCCATTTTCAAAAGTATATTTGCCTTCCTTTATTTGAACAGTTTTCACCTCATAGAGTGACTGAAGATTAAAGTGTGTATGTAATAAATGCAAGTGTCTAGCCCTAAACATTGCATAATTTTAACCAGGGTGAGGGGGTAAAGGATATGAGAATGGGTATGCCAGGGCCTCTAGCCCCTTCAAACAAACTCCAGACACATGCACAACTTTGTGCATCTGGCATTACATGGGTACTGGGTAATCAAACCTGGGTCATTAGGCTTTTCAGTGAAGCACCTTAACTGCTAGCCCAACTTCCATTTATATTTAAAGAATCTGTAAATATGCTATATCATATAGAATTGCGTTGTGTAGAGTAAGATCTATAAAACTATATTAAAAAGTGGGCACGCTCCTTCTGCTTATGTTTTACAGCTTTACCAGTGGAGGTCATGTGGTCATTTATATTTTACATAGATTCATTAAGCAGCCATCTTGCTTCCTAATTAATTGTTGTATATGAGACACTTGGCACTTAAAAAGCAGAAATGAGTCATCTTGTTTAAGAGATGTCATTGGACATCTCTTAGGTTGTCTTCTCTGTTCAGTATTAATTTAAAAATGAGTGATATTGGATTACACTAAGCCCCCACACTGCTTGTAAGTTCAGTGCGTTATTCTAGAGATCATGGTCCCAATGATAAAATAATTATGTCCTGTCCTGCATGACATATGGTTTGTACTCAGTGAACCAAAGCTGGGGATGTCAAGATTATTCCTTAGCACCTGTTTGAGTTTAGATAATGAGTCATCTTCATTGCAATGGTAGCCTGTTGTGATTCTGTAGTTTTTAAATGCTATATGATTATGTTAGTGAAAACTTTGTCCCAAGCCACAAAAACTCATGTGGAAAACCCATACCCATCTGTTTTCAAACTTCTTAATTGACTTAAATTATCATCTTGCTTTGAAAGGCTTGTGAAAATCCAAGCTTTCCAATGTAGATTTTTGCTCTTAGGCCTTTGCTAAATTCTAATTGATTCTCGTTCATTCTCATCTCCTCTTATCTCTTCCCTCCCTCTCTCCTCCTGCTCCCATTAAGGAGGCAAACACCTGTACCCATGTCAAATAGGCTGTGATTAAGATGGTCTCAGGCCACTGTGTCTTTACCAGATGATGGTACAATGTTGCTCAATCAAGTAATCCACATGTCTTCTACAGTATAAGAACTCCATGTAGAGATCTCAGTGCATCAACGTTTCTTTTCCTAAAGGATATGATACAACCTGGTCCTAAGCTGACATTATTCCTGGGACCTCTGAAGAGTCAAATGCAAAGTTCCCACAACCCCAGACTCATAGAACTTCTCCAGAAAAGTAAACTGTATGCTGAAGATGAACTGTGCCTTGGGAGCCATAGCTGACGTAAGAGCACATTTAAGGTGATAGGATGGTTGTGATATGAACACATTCATTGATTCTGTGTGCAAGGAAGGACTAACAGACAGGATTCCCACTGGGTGCAGACTTCAGCCTTCATGGACTCTATCGTTGGTACTCCCATTTCACAGAGGCAGAATGGAATCTCCAAGACACAGTGATTTACTGGAAAGCAGGGTTCCAGCCCAAGTCCACCTAACTCCTAAACCCATATAATTCCTTCTACAATACAACTTTTGGATATTAGAACTAGAATAACCCTCAAAAATAATTGAGTTAAGTCTCATTTCTTAGGAGGCAGAGGTTCCGTGTAGCAGTGACTTCCTAAGAGAAATACTCTTTAGCAGTTTGCCCTCCCTCCACCTGGGGCTGGGACTGACCCCAGGGCTGTGTGCATACTTGGTGGGCACTCTAACGCTCCATGTCCTCCCCAGTCACATTATGATTTTTTTTTTTTTTTTTTACTTTTGAGACAGGATCTCATTAAGTTAGTTGCCCAGGCTAGCCTTGAACTTGCAGTCCTCCTGCCTCAGACTTATGAGTAGCTAGGATCACAGGCCTGTGCCACCAAGCCTGGTGCTGCTCAGCATCATTCTTCTATGCTATAGTTAATGTACAGAATCGTTATAACTCTTTCTAAATTTGTTTTTGAGGCGAGGTGATTCTGTGAAATACAGAAATAGCAACTCCGTTTTAAGATACTTTTAAAAATAAAGTACTAAAGTAACTAGGAAATACATGCACATGTCTTGTTAGTTTCCTATTGGTGCCATAACAAGGAATCACAAATCTGGTGGTTTCAAGCCTTAGAACAATGTGAATGTGTTCTTGTATAGTGCTGGGGCAGAAGTAAAAGTCAAGATATTGCTGTGACTGAGTTCTTTCTAAAGGCTTTAGGAAAAACACCCATCTTTGGCCTTTTCATGGGAGCCAGCTCTGTGTTCCAGGGCTGGTGGCCCCTTCTCCCATCCCTTAACACATCTCTAGTGCTCACTGGTCCTCCTGCCTCTCTGTTGTAAGGACCCTTGTGATTATATGGAGTCATCCAGATGACCTAGGAAAACGTCACTCAGCCTCAAGCTCCTTCATTTGATCACTCTTTTTCTTTAAACCAGAGGAGATAATATGCATTGGCTCCAGGGACAAGAATGTGGACATTTGGGCGGAGGGCCATTATTCTATGCATTATACAGATATGCTTATACCACCTGTAAAACTAGGAACTGGCCATTGTAGATAAATAAATTTTCTAATCCATTCTGTCCAGATCATGTGTTTGAAATGTCCTTGTTAGTGGAAAATCTTATAAAAGGTCATGTCTTCCCTCCTTACAGGATGAGGAGCACTGTCGTAAACATCAGTTCTAAGCCCTGCTTCGAGCATGGCAGTCAGTACAGCTATGGTTTGCCCAGGAAGCTCAGTGAAGGCGGAATTTGCTTTATCATCGTTTTCCGTCATTGGTTTCTTTGCCAGGAATGGGAAAGAAAGAAGTTACCCAGCTTCCTAAAATACTGGGAGGAGCTTCTTCAGGGAAGTGGGGAGGGGAGAGGACAAGCACTTTCTTAGCGGTTAGAAAGCCTTGGCTGTCTGTCAACATTCAAGACATCATTGCTGATCTCTGGTTGGATAGACTCTGAGGTCCACAGGCAGTCCCGTGTCTATCTGCTGGGGTGCGTGCCTACAGTCCAGACATCATTGCTGATCTCTGGTTGGATAGAATCTGAGGTCTACATGCAGTCTCGTGTCTATCTGCTGGGGTGTGTGTCTACAGTCCAGACATCATTGCTGATCTCTGGTTGGATAGACTCTGAGGTCCACAGGCAGTCCCGTGTCTATCTGCTGGGGTGTGTGTCTACAGTCCAGACATCATTGCTGATCTCTGATTGGATAGACTCTGAGGTCCACAGGCAGTCCCGTGTCCGTCTGCTTGAGCTTTTGTTTCCCTTAGGTTCTGGCAGAAGATGTTTTCTCTTCCAAAAGCTTCTACTACTGAATTTTTGCCTCAGTTGAGAAACACATTTATTATTATGACTAGACCACATATTTTACTCATTACTGGCTTAATTTAATTAAATCTCTTCTGAAATAATCCATAGGAAATCTTATTAAAGTAGCATGGGCAGAAACATATCTTAAAATATCTTCATAGACCTGGATGTTGTGGCACATGCCTGTAATCCCAATTAAAGCATGTGGCCAGGTGGATCAGGAGTTCAGGGCCAGCATTTGCTACATAATGAGTTTGAATCCAGCCTGGTCTACATAGACCTTGTCAAAAAAAAAAAAAAAAGTCTTAGCCATCTATGGTGTCCCATGCCTATAATTCTGCACTCAGGAGGCTGAGGCACTTGGATCTCAACTTTAAGGTTATCCTGGTCTACATAGATCCTGTGTCAACAACAACCACAAAATGAAGGCTTCTGCTTACCCAGTATACCCGCACCCCATTCTCTGTAATTTTTGTACTTAAGTTATGGTTCTGAAATGATCTTTTTCCTAAAGAACACTGATATTAGTCCTCGGTGAGACCATTGTCAGCTTGAGCACTAGTCTAGCAGGTTGTTCAGCACCAGTGGGCTCTTGCTGTGAGCCAAGCACCACACTGGCTATCCACTGAACGAAGTGCATGGATGAGAGCTCAGAGTGGTGAGAAGTCTGGCACTAGCTGTAGGGACATGATGGGGAACCGGGAGAGACCCTCAGTGACAGAGCAACAGAGGAATGAGTGCCTGGCACTCCCTTAGACTCCAGGAGGTAAACGTGCTGCCTCAGCAAGGCAGTAGCTTCGGAACGCCGTTGCATTAGAACACATACAACAGTCAACCGGGTTCTTGACTACAGTAACACCTGTCAGAATAGGAGACCATCGCCAAGTAGATCCTGTCCATCGGCATTATAAAACACTCAAAATTTTCACAGAATTCTTTGCAAATTTGTGATTGATTGCTTTTTTTTTTTAACCCAGCTGCATCTCGATTTCAGTTTGAATGACATGTCTCTTCTTAAAATACCATTAGAAATAGACTTTTGGGCTAGGCATGGTGACGCATGCCTTTGATCTCAGCACTTGGTAGGCAGAGGTAGGAGAATCACCATGAGTTTGAGGCCACCCTGAGACTACATAGTGAATTCTGGATCAGCCTGGGCTAGGCGGAGACCCTACCTCCAAAACCAAAAAAAAACAGAAATAGACTTTTGGCCTGTGCCTGCAAGCCCAGCTCAGAAGGCTTATGTCAGAAGATCATGAGTCCCAGGCCAGCCTGTGCTACAGAGTGAGACCCTAAGCGTGGTGGTAAGTGTGCCGTGAGACACCACCAGTCACTGGTGGGAGCGTGTGCTGATGTCGTCCCTCCGGGACAGAGCCTGCAGCTTCCATTTCCACTGACCACCAGATGCAGACACTCCAGGGCTTCCTCTGTGGCTCATCCTGCAGCCAGTTTTTATAAACATTCCTCACATAATTGACACAAGTATGTATTCTTGTATTATTTGGGATATTGAAGTTATCATGTCTTGGTCTAGATGACCTAACAGTTATGGTGGTGAAATGTCGCTCTGGGGTCGTCGATACGTCACTTATGTCACTCGTTACTCTGTGGGTTGTTACTGTTAGTTAGCTACAGTGGATTCAGAATTGTTATTTTCCTGGTTAATGGTTCACTTTATCATAGTACAGTCACCCTCTTTACTCTTAATGCTTTTGCCATAAGCATCATTTGATCATTATAGAGTCATACAAGCTCTTTTTAGTTAGTGTTTGCATGCTATGACTGTCCATGATGCACAATTTATACTTCTCCTCCATCGTGGCCCAGGTGACAAGTTTGTTTGCTGTTTCTCTCACCTGTGGCATGTCTTTTTGAGCCCGTTTACTGGAAGACTGCCCATTCAAGCTTGATGCAAGGGTCTCACTTCAAACCCCTTGCCACACACAGGCCTGAGATTTCATCTGCTTCCTCCGTGGGAGCATTAAAATTCAAATCTTCGTGTTCTTAAGACTCCCTACCCCCCCTCAAGCCCACCCTGTCTCCTACACTGCCAGCTGGTGTCCTGACTGTAAGTTTGGGTATTCAGTTGTAGCAGCTGGGAATTCTCTTGTGGATTCAGCTATGTACTTTAAACGAGGTTGGTTATACTTTCTTCAGTGTTTCCGGGTGTATGAGATCTGTATGTGGGAGCGAGATAGTGGATCTTGCCTGGAGCTCAATCCTGATCTAGTCCGATAATGGGGCCATGTTGTTAGCAACTTGGAAGACTGGGCCTGCCCTTCCTGGGATTTGACATCATGTAAGTTACATCAGCTGCTGGTGTTCAAGCAGATGTTGAATGCTCTGGTTGGGTGGCAACCCCAACAAAGACCCATGTGTGTGTGTGTGTTTCTTTTCCTGGTTCAGAGCCATCCTGAACTTAGGGAAAAGCTGGTCTTTAGAACACCAAGATGTTTTCTATAGTTCAACTTATAAATTTGAGAACATTTGTAATCCTAAATAACAATAAATAGCATTAACATCTTACTATTGCTTATATTTAACTCATAGCTAACTGCTTTATACTTAATTATTCTCCAAGCAAGTTTTTTTTTTAATTTCATAAGTTTCAAAATTATATTTAGACCAAGAATAATGACAGTATTGTGATTATGGGGGGAAGGTTAGGCTGCACCAATATTATATTCAAAATGAGGACTTTAATAAGGACTAAGTTTATAAATTATAGCAATATAGTGATAAAACTAACAACAAAACATTGCTGTAATTGTACAAGTGAGGTGTATTGATTCCTTGCATGTCCTCATTCTTATTGAAAAAACATGTTTAGAAATGAAACTTGGGCTGGAGAGATGGCTTAATAATTAAGGTACTTGGCCTGTGAAGCCTAAGGACCCAGGTTTGATTCCTCAGAACCCACATGAGCCAGATGCATATGCTCGTGCATGCGTCTGGAGTTTGTTTGCAGTGGCTAGAGGCCCTGATGTGTCCATTCTCTCCCTCTTCCTCCCTCCCCCCCCATATAAGTAAAAATAAAACATTTTAATTTAAAAAAATAGAAATAAAGCTTATTTTCTTTTTAGTGTTCCCAGGCTTTGTGGTGTCTGAATTTTAAAAGTGTACAAAATCCATCAACAACTAGAATCCATCAAAAGTATTTTTGAAATTTTTCAGAGGTCAGAGTCAGTTTTCCATTCATGAACATTCCTGTAACCGCATCAAAAGGAAATCCAGGTCCAAACCACAGGACTCAGCACCAGAAGCAGGCATCCGTTTTCTGTTATAAGTGATCACTTCCATTTACTGGTGATTCTTATACCTCAGAAAAAACAGCAATGTTTCCACTAGTAGCCTGGATTGATGTGTTTAATAAAAGGTATCTCCACTTATATCAACTTTGCATTGTCTTCTAGGTAACCTTCCGAACGAGAATTTACCACTGTAATATTAACAGCCAAGGCGTGATCTGCCTGGACATTCTCAAGGACAACTGGAGTCCAGCCCTGACCATCTCCAAGGTCCTCCTCTCCATCTGCTCACTGCTCACAGACTGCAACCCTGGTGAGGTTCTGGATTGGGTGCCCGGCTGGAGCAGCACAGTGATGGCAGCCTTAGAACTGAGGCCACTGCTAGCCTACCACTTTCCATAGTCTGTAACAGCATTCTGTGTGTGTGTGTGTGTATTAGTTATATTTATTTGCAAGAAGAGAGAATGAGCATGCCAGGGCCTCTTGCTGCTATAAACAAACTGATCATTTTATGCATTGGGGAACTGAACCCAAGCTGGCAGGCTTTTCAAGCAAGCATCTTTAACTACAGAGCCATCTTCCCAGCCCCCTGTACTTTTTTTTAATTGAACCTTCTCCTTACTCTTTTAAGGACCTATTATTTGCTTAAAAAAACTGAGGAAAAAATATATGATCAAAATTAATGAAAACATCATTTTAGATGAGAAAAGTGCATTTAAAGAACATGTTAAATGCTCTTGACAAATAGTAATAAAATATCAACTAAGCTTAATCTTTAATTAGCTGTCTACTAGACATGCTAATTAGACATGCTAATTTGAAGAATGTGGACTACTAACATAGCAGCCAAGACCGTATAGATGTGCCCTTTTGGGATCATGATAACCTGTGTCCTGAGGCGTTCTTGGATGAGAATGACCTGGGGGTGCTGAACTAGGAAATGCAGCTTCCCAGGAAACTGAAGAGTCACGGTCACACCTTTGGGGATTTTGGGCTGTTCTGGAACTTCCTGGCCATCTGAATACCTTTGTATGTGATTTTGTCTCTTGGACTGGTTTCTTTGAACTAAAAGATACTATCTGCAATTATTTTTTTATATTTGGGGTTACTTTGGAAAATTTTAAGATCTAAGGATAGCTCTAGGGTTCTCACTGATGCTCTCAAGGGAAACATTCTCTTTTTAGTATTAATGTTCCTGCAGGACATCCCCTCTCACATTGTGGAATGCCTGTAAGCTAATTTGTGTTTCACATACCCAGGTGGCCCCACATGAGGCCTGTAACCCTAAAGCAGATTCTTTGAGAGACTGTTCTGCTTATTAAAAGACTGAATTCGTTCCTCAAAGCCATCTATCATTATAGAGATGACAATCAGAGAACTGGTATTTTGAGGGAAGGGGCCGGATTTTCTCGTTGGGTTGGTTTTCTGGGTTGTTGATTTTTTTTTCTCACTTGGTTGGTTGGTTGTTTTTTTGTTTGCTTGTTGTTTGGTTGGTTGGTTGTTTTTTTGTTTGCTTGTTATTTGGTTGGTTGGTTGGTTTTCATTCATTTGGTTCGTTGGTCGTTTTCTGTGTCTCAGAAGATTGCAGATGCACTGTACATAAAATTAAAACTGACTGGGGCTAATGCAGAATCCTTTACATCATGAGAGCCAGGCATGGTGGCACATACCTCTAATTCCATCACTTGGGAAGCTGAGGCAGGGGGATTGCAAGCTGGAGGCCAGTACAAGCTACATATCCAGACTCTGGTTGACTAGCCCCCCCCCAAGTAAATATATTTTGAAAATAATTCTATGCAATAGGAAGACTATGCCTAAAGGTAATAATAGTCCTTAAAACTAAAACCTACCTGATAAGAGAACAGTATTTGTCAAATCATGCTAACATTCAGTTTATCACATTCCAACACACATAACAATATTTACTAATTAACATCTCACTGTTACAAATGTTGACATTTCTAGGATTTTTTTTTTCAGTTTGGTTTTGTTTTGGTTTCTTGAGACAGGGTCTCATAAGTCAGTCCAAGCTGGTCCTGAACTCCTTGTGTGGCCAAGGATGACCTTGAACTGCTGATTCTCCTGCCTCTGCCTCCTCCCAAGTGCTGGAATTACAAGCATGTGCCATCATACCTGGCTTTAGGCTCTCAAAAAGAGTTAGTTGCAAATTAGGTAGTTCGTCCCAAGATTTAGGAGATGGAGGAAGGAAGATCTCTACAAATCCTATACAATCTTGGGCCTTAGCAAGACCCTATCTCAAGGCGATAGATAGATAGATAGATAGATAGATAGATAGATAGATAGATAGATAGACAGACAGAGCAGGCAGGCAGACAGACTGATAGATTGATTTGTTTGCAAGCAGAGAGAGAGAGAAGAGAGGGAGACAGAGAGAGAATGGGCGCGCCATGGCCTCTAGCCACTGCAAAGGAACTCCAGATGCATGTGCTCCTTGTGCATCTGGCTAATGTGGGTCCTTTGGCTTTGCAGGCAAATGCTTGGACCACTAAGCCATTTCTCCAGACCCTGTATATATGTTCTTAAACACATCAAAATATCCTCTTTTGGGTAGATTTATTTCGCTAGGCTATTGCACTTTTGACTTCTATAGGATTTTTTTTCTCCTTAAATAAATTGAACCTCTGTCTAGCCTGTCTTCAAACACAAAGCTAAACTTGATAGAAATGGATACCTGACTGTCCTGTGTGATTCTTTGGTTGGTTAACACAAGAATGCTATCTTCAGAAATAGACTTGCATAGTGGCACATATTTATCCACATAGAAGACACCTGCTGCCAGCCCTTCACCAACTAATTTCTTAATCCTTTGTCCTCTGCTTATAGTTTACAGTTGTCATTTTTAAGAACGTTTGAGCCACTTAAAAACAAATATGGCCAGGTGTCATGACACACATCTGTAATCCCAGTGCCCTGGAGACAAGGGTGGGAGGTCCACACGTTTAAGGCCATCCTGAACTACAGGTTGAGACCCTACTTCAAAACAAAACTAACAAAAGAGAATGTCATGGTTTATGACAGGGGGCCTCCCCATCCTCATTAAGAGTACTGTGCATCCTGATAGAGAGGAGTGTGCATCCTGAGAGTTGTGTGTGTTCTGAGAGAGAGCAGGTGACTGATAAACACCTGCTCAGCTGAAGTTAGTGCTGACTAACACTCTTGGATTTCCTGATCGCTGCCCAGCCCTGAGTCAGGGGTGTCTACTGATTCTCATGACCTCAGTGGTCCAGGTAGATTTGCTGCCGACCTGACAAACCACTCTTCATGTTGAGCCACTAAGTCTGGTAGCCCCTCTTTCTTCTCAGAACCCTCTAGCGCTTGGCTGTGATGCCCAGCCAGGAGCAGAGTGGCAACAGAAAGGGAGGAAGATGCTGGACATAGGCTCAGCTCCAGCTTCCAGGTTTCTGGGTTAGCATGCTTGTGAGCAGTTTGTAGTTTTTGAAGTGCCTAAGTGGAAAGTACCAGTAAGGAATTGAATTTCCACTGCTCGGTAAATGCTGTAATTTGTAAATACTGTTTTCTTAAGTGATTATTCAGCATATATAAAATTTAAGTTCTAAGCATATGTGGTGGCTCATGTTTATAATCCCAGCACTCTGGCGAGCCTGTGGGAGAGTAGTATGAGTCCCAAGGCCAACCTAGACCATACAGTAAGATCCTGTCTCAAAAACACAGTTCAGACCTTGTTCTGTTAGATCCTTTCAAGTTTATTTTTGTTGTTTTGTGTATTTAAAAAAAAAAAAAAGCTCTGCAATGTTTTGTGACATTTATATATGTAACCTGTCTCTTCAAATATTATTTAGAATGTACTTATATTGTGATATTCAGACCTATAAAAATGGGTGTAGTGGCTTGATTCATGTGTCCCCCATAAACTTAGGTGTTCTGAATGCTAGGTTCCCAGCTGATGGAGATTTGGGAATTAACACCTCCTGGAGGCGGTGTGTTGTTGGGGGCGGGCTTATGGGTGTTACAGCCAGTGTCCCCTTGCCAGTGTTTGACACAGTCGCCTGTTGCTGTTATCCATCTGTTGTTGGCCAGGAAGTGATGTCCACCCTCTGCTCATGCCATCATTTTCCCTGCCATCATGGAGCTTCCCCTCAAGTCTATAAGCCAAAGTAAACCCTTCTCTCCCACAAGCTGCTCTTAGTTGGGTGTTTTCTGCCAGTACTGCAAACCTGACTGCAACAATGGGTGTTGAACCAGCCTCTAGAAAAGCAGAAAAGCATTTTGGCCAGGTGTGATGGTACACGTCTTTAATCCCAGCACTTGTGAGCTTGAGGCCATCCTGGAGCATTAGAGTTCCAGGTCAGCCTGGGCTAGAGTGAGACCTACCTTGATATTAAAAAAAGACAGAGAAGCACATCAGCTCTCAGTCATGCTAGGGCATTGCAGAGAAATGGCCGTGGTGTTCACAGCCCCATGGCAGCAGCAGCTCCAGGCTCTGCCCCAGAGCCAGGTTACACAAGAGTCATTGGCAGAAGACAGAAGGTAAGAGATAAGTGGCCACAGAGATGCTTTAGAAACGTCTAGACCTGTCAGGTCATGCAGATCACCTTCCACCAGTGCTAGAGTGGTCTTGTGGCTTCTGCTTGCACGAGACAAGGACAGAACATCCCCTGCTGCTCAGACCTGCTATGGACATCTCTGATGGTGAGAAAATCTAGTCGTGGCCAAGCTCTCCCTCTGCCATCTCCACATTCCGGCCATGGCTGTGTGGCTGGTAAGAACTTTCTAAAAGCACCATGTCACCACAGCCATCCCCCTAAGCCAGTTTAACCCTCCGTGTTGTACCTGCCCTTGTTTATAACATGCACAGCTGGCTTTCAGAACCATTTTATTACTGTCTCCCCACTCTACTCTCAGCTCCTTGAAAGCGCAAAATGAGTTTTCTCCTTGATCCCTGACCTAAATAAACAAAATCCTTTTTGTTAAGAAACACAGCTTTCTAGCATCTAACATCAAGGGCAGTTTCCATCTGCCCTTGCCCTTCTGTGTTGAACATCCCAGAGTCAGCCGTCCCTCCCATGCCCTCGCCCCACATACACTGGCAGCTTCTTTCCCCAGAGAAGCAGAGCTCCGGGCATGGTTTCTAGATCTCCAGTCAGCTTTCCAGTTCACTCTTTTCTTCCTGTGCTTCTCATGACCGCACATCAGAGTCCTGGGGGGAGGGGCTCATGAAGACAAAGCTTGCCTCTCACCTATCTCTTAGAGCAAAAAGTCACTCCCATTGGCTAAGGAGGAAAATCCAGATTGTCCATCCCATCTTCATACCTGTTTTTCTCATTTCTGTTTCCTTAGTCCTGACCCGGGGGACAGCTGCCAGCTTTGCTCAACCCAGAACAAGATGCCAACATTCTTTTTTTTTTTTAGGTAAAGTCTTACTGTAGCCCAGGATGACCTGGAATTCATTATGTAGTCTCAGGGTGGCCTCAAACTCTCAGCAATCCTCCTACCTCTGCCTCCCTAGTGCTGGGATTAAAGGCTTGTACCACCACGCCCGGCCAGCATTCTCAAAGTTGGACTCTAGGTCCCTGGGGTGGCATCTTGTGATTCCTGTTTGTTGCCTTACACCATGGTAGAGCTGTCCTGCATCCTTTCTGGGATTTGGGTGGGTGTGTCTGTCTGACAGTGGCATTTCACCCATCCAGGGTGACTCAGAGGCCAGCTGTATCCATCTCATAGTGAACTGGGAGAAACTCTGAGGAAAGACTTAACCCAGGACATGGGAGTAAAAACTGACTTAATTAGGAAGCTTCTAGATTCTTCATGTTCACAAAGGTTATAACAAGCCTGAGTGTGAACTTACCTACTCTGAGCAGTATGTAAGGTGTAAGTGTTTTTACAATTTGTCAAGGACTTATAGACAAGTTATTTTCAGACATATTGCTTTACAGTTATTTCTCATGCCAATCCTGTTTAACTAAGATCTGATAGGAAACTTCAAAACAGGTTGCTGTCTAAGAGTTTCATTAATGTTCAGGTAGCAAGGGTTGAGTTGATGGCCTGTTCCTGATGCACAGTGTGTGTTACTGTGGAGACAAGCCACTGGGCACACTTTTAGAAGGGTCTTTGCAGTGCTAGAAAATGGACCTCGGGCCTTGAGCAAGCTAATCATGCACTAACCTACATTCCCAGCCTTGTTTTAAAAACATAGAAATGAACACTATGTTTGAATAATATATTTTCCTAAGGTCCAAATAATGCTCTGCAGTGTTTTCCTTTGGAAATTTGAAAGGACACAATAAAACTCCTATAGCTTCCTGGAAATTGGCCCATGCGGACAAAACATCATAATTAACAAAAATATTTTCTCTTTTTAAATTAGATATTTGAGAGCATATGATGCCTTGATGGCAATATTGTGAAAATTTGAAGAATTACTGTAACCCTACAAGTGCCTGTAGCGGTGGGCAGTTATCTTTACTTTTCCTCCCTGTCTGGCTCGGCTTTCCGTTCTCTAAGGAAGATGCTTGTGAGGTGGCAGGCTAGTTGTTTCTGCACAGCAGCAGTGGCTACTTTCTCTTCTCTTTGTGTTTCGGGGACTTGGACCTTAATGTCTGCCATAATGCTGGACTTGTGTTATGTCACACTGGTCAAGAGTTCACTAGATAAGCATTCATGACTTCCCTTAGAGTACTCTCATATTTCTTCCCATAATATGTGCTCTTGGGAAAAATTGTAAGTGGAAATATATTAGTCAGCTGTGGTAGAGAATGTTTGCAGGCCCAGCACTTGGGAGTTGGAGGCTGGAGGATGAGGAATTCAAGGGGACACTCAAGGCCACGTCAACTACATGAGACCCTGTCTCATATATATAACTGTTGTAGTCAGGTTCACATTGCTGGCACAAAACACCCCAACCAAGAGCAGCTTGTGGGTGGAAAAGGGTTTATTTTAGCTTACAGACTTGAGGGAAAACTCCACGGTGGCGGGTGGAAATGAAGGCATGAGCAGAGGGTGGACATCACCTTCTGGCCTACAACAGATGGACAATAGCAATAGGAGAGTGTACCAAACACTGGCAAGAGGAAGCTGGTTATAACACCTAAAAGCCTGCCACCAACAATACACTGCCTCCAGGAGGCTTTAATTCCCAAACTGCCATGGGCTGGGGATCTAGCATTCAGAACACCTATGTTTATGGGCGACAACTGAGTCAAACCCCCACAGTGATGAATAAATAAATGTGCCATGTTTTAAGAACTTTTTGCTTGAGTTTACTACAAAGCAATGTGTTACCAAGTAAACATTTTTGAAGTTTAGTTTATTTTTTTCCTGAAAATATGCATGTTTCTCCCTAATTGAACACCACTACCTTTCTGCTGAAGACATTTTCTCAAATAAGTCACAGTTTATGGTGCTCAAGGTCCCCGGGCATCCATCAGAAGCTGTGGTTGGGACAGCGGCACCTGTGGGTGGCATCTTGGAAGGAAGCTGTTCTCTCTAAGGAGCCCTCTCCAGCACCAGAGCATTTTCCAGGAAACTTACTCTTGGTATTGGTTTGGGTTTTTTCCTGAGGTGCTACCTGGGCTAGATGACTTTCTTACCCACACTGGCTGTGGTGATGGGACTTGGTCATACCCAGCCTGAGTGAGATGCGTCAGGGCAGTGTGGCAGCGAAAGAGCTGACTTTACAGCTGATCTGTGGAGGCCAATATTAGGAAAATTCCAGAAGAGAGCACTGAGCTAACAGTGTATGAGGACTGGAGTGTCACTGAGGCAGAGGCCATCTTGTCCCATGTGGGGCATGCATGTTTATTTACCTGTAGAAGGTGGTCTTTGGTGGGACTCGAACACAAGCTTCAGCCTCACTCAGAATGAGCCTGTGGCTGCACAAAGGTCACACTGGGAATATGGTGGACAGCACAGAGTCACGATTAATCATATGAGTTCAAAAGTTAATAGCCTGGGCCCATGTGGTAAAAGTTTTAACTACAAGAACACTCTTTGAAGGAGATTTTTATCTTTTTAAGTGATTTCAAGTTGCAATATTGGAACTAGACAAAGAAGCCAGTGAGTTACATTGGGAGGTGCACTTGGGGAACTCGGGCCCTGAGTAGGTTCACAAGGGTATGACCAAGGGCTGATGTTTTAGAATTGAGGGTACTTATGTTCCTTGATAGCATTTCTGAATGGGCTTTATATTTTTAAAAATGGAAATCTCTTTCCCTCTGCTAAGCTTTTCTTAAGTCAATTTAAAATGAGCAATTTTCACTGTTGGCCCCTTGCTTTGGAAACTCGCACTAGCTCCACTTGGCCCTGTCACTTACCCTTGCCTCATGACGGTGGTGGAAATGTAATTTGAAACACTCACTTCAGCTTTTGCCCCGTCTTTGACGTTCTGCTGTGCATGGTGACGTACTGTGCATGGTTTGCTTTTTATGTTTTTTTTATGTTGTTGGGTGGGGTTTTTTGGCACAAATTAGTAACTTTTTATTACAATCTGTTAACTTCTCTTCAGCAGTGGCCTCTAATTTTGATAACTTGAAAGCTGTTCTCATCAAAAGCTACCGTATCTGAAGTTAGCATGAAAATTCTCTTCAGTTCACTTGTTAAAAGATACTTTCCTGAAGTTTTCCTTCTTAGAAACCACCAATGCTCTGGCCTTAGTCCTTTAAATTTTAATTTAATTTAGTTCATTTTATTCTGCCCTGGGGCTGGCGCCCGGACCTCCAGCATGCTGGCAGGAGTGCCCTGGTGCTTGGGAGAAAGGCTCTGAAGGAAATGATGGGCAGCCTAGGTCTCCACTCAGTCTTCGCCAGTCTTTCTCGTGGTTAAACGTAGTAATGTGTCGATGTTCTAGGTGCCTGACGTTCAGTGGGGAGTTGGGCAGAGCTGTGGTGGCCATGCCTGGAAACACAAACAGGAGCAGGAAGAGGCCAGGTGCCCGTGGCAATGCCTGCCTACGGCCGGAGGGTCTCGAGCCCGGGGCAGCCTGGGCTGCATAGAGAGCCTGTGTCTCGGGAAAAATGAGAGAGAGCAGGGACGGGATTTAGGGTTAGATTTTAATGAATTTATTTGTTGTTACTTTTTCAATAAAGGTCACTAAAGATTACAGTGAGTTAAAGACGCAGAGAGGGGCTGGGAGGATGGCTCGGAGGCTCGGAGGGCTGGCTGCACATTCATGGGGCTTGGGACCACTCAGATCAGATTCCTCAGCACCCACTTAGTGAACAGCTGCCAGGGCCGTGTCTGTAACCTCAGTCCTAAGGATAGTGGAGAATCACTGGAGCACATCGTAACAGAAATACAGAGTCTACAAAAGAACTCGACGCTAAAAACAAACTGCTAACACACATGCCAAGGCTCAGGGACTGTGGTGGAAGAGGGAGGGGTGTGAGGACTGTAAGAGCCACAGGATGGGCAGAAATATCCTGAGGCACAGCCTCCCCCACCAGAGACCTAATTACCCCACTGTGAACACTAAGGACTCTACTGAGAGGGCCTCAGGGAAATGGAGACCAGAGGTGAAGTGGTAGAAGGCTATAACCTATGTTTAATAGATATGCACACACATAAATTTTTAAAAATTGTAAAAAAGATAGCTCTGGGTTGAGTGAGAAACTCACCACAAGGAGTCAGGTGGTGAGAGAAAAGAGGAGGACACATGCCATTCTCCTCTGGCCTCCGCAGTGGATGCACAGAGCACATGCATCTGCATGCACACGTGCCTACACCACGCACCAAATCACAAACCATGCCGCAGACATGCAAAACAAGAACTCACATGACTTACTGTCCTCATTCTAGAGTAAAAATATTTTTAATGACTGTGAAAGAATTGTGCATTATAGATCAGAGTTCTTTCTTGTCCTAGTAACCTCACACATCAGGTTTTTTCTTTGCACTCATTTTTAGCTTAGCATACTGTCCTTATTTTCTCATTGTTGCTGCTTATTTTTTTCTGGCCATCAGGTAGCACACCCATCATTATAGTCACTACATTAACCATCTGATAATTTACATGTATCCTAATTATGCATGCTTCCTGCCTGTAGTTTTATCCATGCTTTGTTTTATTATTTGAGTTATTCTGTTTATGTCACAATTATTTTACTTAGTAAAGGTATCTCACTGCAAATTGTTTAACTCTTGCATAGTAAAATTAAGTGTATAAAAGGAGATTTAATTTTTTGCTTGTAGTAAGCCCCAAGATCCACGTCATGGCTACCCTGCACTCACTTTTTGGTTTTATTTACAGCATCCCTCAGGAGAGACATAATTATGTCAGGCTTGACAAAACAGTTTTGTTCCCCAAAGACTTTTCCTGTGTTGGTATTCCAGCTGCGCACAAGGCTGTTGGTTCCCACACAGACAGAAAGGTTCAGGTGCCGTCCCCATGCCGAGATCTCCACATACCCGAGATGAAAGTTCTAGAAGCAGGGCTGGGGCGCAGGGTGGCGAGCACAGCTGGACCGCGCAGGGGTGGGCAGGTCCTCCAGCACAAGCAAGGCAACAGGCAAGCGGAAGTCAGACTATAGTACCAGCTGCGGCAGCACACGCCTGTAACCCCAGCAATTAAGAGGGACAGGTCAGAGGATCAAACGTTCAAGGCCAGCCTGGGAAAAAAATTGAAAAAAAAAAGAAAAGAAAAGACATAAAACTTAAGTCCATGTGTTTGGTCACGTGACTGTCTCAGTTCCTCACCACTTGCCACTTTTGAAACTCTCAGTGCTGCTTCTGTGATTGATTTATTTTGCAATTTAAATTTCTGTCTGCCAGCAGTGTGTATCTGTCATAGGTGTGCTGGTTAATATAGTAAGCTTGTTAGTGAAAAATGGAGCCATTCTAGTGGGATTTATGGTCAGAAACACCCATGCCAGATTTATAAGTATCCTGTCATGGACTTCCACTTAATGTAAATTTAAATTTTGGTCAGAGTATAAGACACCTCCCCAATGTTGACTTCCCACCCTGCGCTCAGAAGGATCCCAGGCCATCCGTGTGCCTGGTCTTGACATGGCGCCTCTTCCGACATGAGGATGGTGTCCTCACTGACAGCACCTGCTCACCACTGAGCTACACAATCTGCAGCCCAGCAGACTTGTTCTTGAAGCCACTCTCTTGCTTTGGTAGTGGTGTCTCATGGCTTTGGGGACCAGGTGGGAATGATGGAGTAAAGAGTGGCATCTTCACCCAGCTATGGCAGCATGGCCAGTGCCACCTTCTAATGAGCCCCTCTTTCAGGAATTCCAGCAGAAAAATCAGTTAGGATCGGTGGTGGTTTGATTCAGGTGTCCCCCATAAACTTAGGTGTTCTGGATGCTTGTCTCCCCAGCTGATGGAGATTTGGGAATTAACGCCTCCTGGAGGCAGTGTATTGTTGGGAGCAGGCTTATGGGTGTTATAGCCAGCACCCTCTTGCCAGTGTTTGACACACTCTCCTGTTGCTATTATCTACCTTATGTTGGCCAGCAGGTGATGTCCACCCTCTGCTCATGCCATCATTTTCCCTGCCATCATGGAGCTTCCCTCTCAAGCCTGTAAACCAAAATAAACCCTTTTTCCCAAAAGCTGCTCTTGGTTGGGTGATTTCTACTAGCAATGCGAACCTGACTGTAACAGGATCCTAGAGCACCTGGTAGAGCTGTGCTTTCTCGCTGGTGTGACCCCGACATCCTGCCAGTCTTCCTCACTCCTCCAGGGCCATCATTTATCCAGGGGACTGTCGCTTTGCTTTACTTGGTGAGCTTGTGGTGTGAGGACAGTTCTGTGTGTATCTGAGTGCACATGCACAAACCACCTTCTCCCAGCCTGGGCTGGCGTCATCTTGGAGCCTGTTGTGTGCCCCTTTTCCACGAATCACTGGGCTGCAGCCGGGGCAAGGGAGTGAGGGGAGCCACACAGGCTTCACTGGTGGGAGAGCCTCACAGAGCTCACTTGGCCTCAGCAGCCCGAGATGATTCCAGCCCCCTGGCTGCCTGCTGCTTCTCTTCCTCCCCATAGTGGGCAGCTGCCACTCTCTTCTTAAGTTCTCTTAGCCTTTCTTGCACCCAGGGAAAATAAGCTAAATTCATTTTTATTTTAGAAGAGCTTTATTTGTTATTTCCGTAGCCATGTGGCAGCACATAGCAGGTACCCTGGGTAACTTGGAATGTTCATTTCACTGCGTGTACTAAGTTGCTGCTTCCTGTTCTCATGTCCTGTCAACTCGCAAAAAGGATATGATGCTTCTCTAACCAGACGTGAGATTAGCATTAATATATGAATATGAACATTAAGTTTAGTGCTTCCAGGGCAGTTTGGTGAGAGAAGGGACAGAGGAGTGCCCAGCACTGAAACATAAGAATATAAGAGCCAAAGGAAAGGTACCACTCCTTACATACAAGAACAGAAATTGGCCTCGATATCCAAGACCTCACAGTGCCTAGCAATACCTACACAAGACCCTCATAATAGGAGAAAAAGAGGATGACATCAAATTAAAAGAGAGACTAATGGAGAGAGGGAGGGAATATGACAGAGAGCAGACTTATGAAGGGGAAAGTGGGGGAGGGGAGGGAAATACCATGTTTTGTTATCTGTAAGTATAGAAGTTGTCTCTCTCTCTCCATATATATATATTTTTTTTTTTAAAAAAGGATATTATGTTAGCTGTCAAATTGTGGCTGAACACTGAGCATAATATACAGAGAGACCTGGGCACATCAGCACGCATACTTCCCTAGGCTAGGCCCGTTGCCCAGCAAAGCAGCCTCTGTAACCTAGTCTGGGAAATACAAGGAACAAGAGGTTCTGCAATGGGAGCAGCTCTGTGTATGTAGTCTGTGCCGTGTGAGTGGCCTGTCATCCCCCAGTTGTCGGAACTTCTGTCCCATGGATAAATGGCATGGACCTAACTGAAAGCACTACAGTGGACCTGAGGTGGGAGGTGGTTTTATGTCGTTTGGCTCTGAGCTGTTCCCTGGTCCTCACCATGTCCATGTCTGATTTCTGTAAGCTGTCATGGCACTGTGTGCATATTTGTAGCAAACTTTACGATGCCCTTGCCAAATTCCCCGGTGCCACACAGACCATAACCTTGAGCAGTGCACATTCGACTTTCCCACATTGCAAAGGATGAAGTCAGGGCGTACATTATCCCGGGTTGCAAAGCTGTCAGAGAAACCGATGTCCTGACTCAGGTCTCACTTAATGAGCTGGGGACTGCAGATAAATGGAAATGCTCATTAGTGAACTGAGGGCACTCTTTCTGACCCTACCTGTGACGTTATTGTTGTCCCAAAAATGGTGTACGTGGACCTCTGTAAGCACTTTATTGAAAACACCTACTAAGCCTTTGGATTGAAATTCTTCTCCTTCTGTTATACCCTGAATTCTTATGTTTGATCTTTCATAGTGTCCTGGATATCTTGAAATTCCCATTCATACCTTGATATTGGCTTGTCTTTCTCTTTGTTGGGCTGAATTAGTTCTGCCACCTGGTCTTCTAGTTTAGGTATTCTGCTCTGTCCTTCATCTATTCTACTGATGAGACTTTCCACAGAATTTTTTCTTTCATTGACTGTATTCTTCAGAGCTAGGATTTCAACCTGGTTTTTCTTCAGTATTTCTATTTCCTTACTCATGTCTTATAATGACCTCTTTATTTCATTAAGATGGTTTCCTGTGTTCTCTTTCAGAAGTTTGTTTTCTTCTTTAATTCCTTTGTTTTCTTCTTTGATTCCCTTCATTTCTTCTCTGATTTCTTTGAGTATAGACACAATCATTTTCTTGAAATTTTTGTCAGGCATTTCATCTAAAACAGTCTCATTGGTAATCATTTCTGATGGATTTATAGTTTGGGGTGGGACTGTATTGTCTTGATTCTTTGAGTTTCTTGTATTATATTGTAGTGACTTTTGCATCCTGAATTGATTTGATGCGTGGGTTTTCTACTTATCTGCAGTGTTCCCAGATGTAGCAATCTACCTCTATATACCCTCAGGATATGAGTTCAAGGTGCCATGGGTAGCTCTTGTCCCCCAATCAAGCCACAGAAGTTATCCTAGGTGTTGAGTTTGCTTGCTAAGCAAGTAGTCTACTGGACTGGGTGGAATAATTTACTGGCAAATTCTAAACTTTAACCTAGTAACATACACAATCAGTAAAAACCAGCACAAAATATGCAATTGTGGGGATTAAAACAAACAGGTAGTCATATAAAGCCCAAATCCCTAAGGGTGTGTGTTGTTCTGCACCCTTAATCTTGTCAGCTGGGAGGTAGAGATTTCTGTTTTGAAATGGGTTCCAGGTCAGTCTGGGTCTGGATCAGACCCTGCCTCCAATAATGACAGAAGCAAAAGACAAAGGCCCTATATATATGAAAGTATCAAAGGCGACAATATTCAACCCCCACATACAGGTTATTTGAAAATGGTAAAGCCAACCAAGAATACATACCCCATAGCCTGCCCTGTCAAGGAAAGAGAGATTAGCTCTTGCAGGACTGTGTACCTGATTTTTTTGTTGTTGTTTTGTTTTTTGTCAGTCAGCCTCGTTAACTTTTGGGGTAGCTTCAATCTCCCCAATGCTGAGTGCCCGCCTCCACCCCTCCGTGTTGTGCTGCGCAGCTGCACCTCTGATCAGCTCTGCTGGCTGCGCTGCCACTGGGGTGAATGCTGGAGGTCACGGTTCTGATGGTGGGGGATGGGAGAGTGCAGACTTCTGGAGTTGCTCGTACTGTCAGTAGCTCTTTAGTTGATCTCAGCTGTCTTTCCTTCAGATTTTTTAACTTTCCAAGAAGGCCGATGGAGTTGAAAGCTCTGTTGCTTGGTCTCTGCTGCCGCCTGGCATGCCTGGCGAGTGTGGAGCGCAGATCGTGGGCTGCGAGCACCTCAGTGGGACTCTGGCCACTTCCCTCCGTTCTGGTGGGTCTTGGTCTCTCTGGCTTCTCCGCTGTGTCTAAGAATAACCTGTACTCCTTCACTTTTCAGAAGGAATGTGTATTTTGCTGGGGTTTTGCTTAAAAATCCCTCCCTAGGCTGGCTTGGCGTGGCTCCTATGCCACCGTCTTACCCAGAAGTCCCTCTGTAAGCACTTTGAAAGCTATGACTATCATGACATGGAACACATTCAACTGAAGGCCCATATAGCTGCAGGAGACGTGATAATCAGTCTTTGAGGTGTCCAGAGTGCAACTCTGTCACCTGTATAACATCCTCGGATGGCTTCATCAGAGCTTCGTGAGTTTTCCAGTATGGTGTAATGTACAATGTGTGAAGAGAATGAGGAGAATGAATAAGTCAACCTTGCCTTTAGGCTCCAAGTGTATATTCTGAGTGATGTAAATATTTAGGGTTATCGCATCAGCTACAGCAGTGTCAGTCCGCTTCTCTGTTCCCGGCACCCATAATGTACAAACTCTACACTCATGTGTCCCTCTGGCTAAGAGCTTCCAGGAAGCCACCTTCTTTCAAGCACAGGGTGTCTCTCACCTGTACTGCCACCCTATTGTCCCTTTGCTCTTCACATACTAAACAGCCAGGGATGTAGCTCAATGGTGTGACAGAGTGCTTTCCTAGGAAGCCCAAGGCACTGAGTTCAACCTCTAGTACCAAAAGAAAACTAAAAAGATCCAGGATATGACATTGTGTGACAAACTTGTAGAGGTTGATGACTATGTATAGTTAAGATGGGAGTGAAGCCTAGCTGTTTATGTCTAGGTTAAGCGCATGGAATAACAGCTAGAAAACGTTATCATCTCAGTTGTTCCTTACACTTTTTAGCTGTCAATATGGACTCCTGAATCCAGACATGAAGAAGTCACAAAACCCAGCATGTCTACCTTAGGTGAAAGCTAGATGCTGGAAAGCAGGCGACCTTGGACTGTGGTCGCTGAGAGGAGACCCGTGCAGCAAGCGCTGTGACAGCTGACCATCCGGGCCAGTGTCCAGGCTGCAGTGTGGAAGAGAGAGCCAGAGAGTGCCCCACAGTCTCCCCAAGGTGAAACACAGCTGTCAGTAACCAAGATGTGAGCATGGGATGGAACCCCACACCTGTGTTCCCAGCACTCCAGAGGCTGAGGCAGGAGGATTGTGAGTTGCAGGCCAGCCTGGGCTATATATGGAGACCCTGTCTTTGAAAACAAAATGAAATAAATAACATATTTCAGAACCAAAAGGAAATTAACTTCCACTGTTTGCAAGAAGTTTTAGTAAGGAAATGTGTCTTCAGGAATGCAGTTCAGGGGTGATTCCAGGAACGAAGGCAGAGCAGGCAGCACTACCCACCAAAGCATCCAGAAAAGCATCTTTGGTGTCTTCTTGGCAGATAATTAGAATACTGCTTGAGTGGGCTTGAATTGTCTTTTAAATGCCTTCTATCTATTTACTTTATTAAGTCACCCTAGTACCATGCATATCATTATAGTAATCAATCAGAAGATAGGATGGAAAAAAATCTAAACACAAAGAAGGAAATTCCTAAATGGGTGCTATGTTTTCTTCTTAAATGTTCTCCAGTCTGACAGGTCAAACAGTTAGAAAGGCCATGGGTGTTGGTTGTGCAACTTAAGTAGTCAAGAAAGTGATAACATTTATCAGCCCCATACCGCCACCCGCCCCCTCAAAGCTGATTTACAGGACAGATTTTCTATTTGCGACACTTGAAATGAAAATTAAGTCTGATGTCATGTCTTAGTTATGCATCCAAGTGACCTCAGCGAGTTCTCACCAGTCCCATGTCCCGCTTTCTTTCGTACACGCTGTTTTCGTGGGAAGAAACCAAGCAAGCACTTAGTACCGGCGCACAGATACTGCACTCAGAAGGCCCTGGTCAGTCTTTGGGGGTCACCAGCAACTCGGGAGGAGCCCTCAGAGTCATTAAGCATTGCCTTTCAGGAGTTGCCAACTGGGCTGCAGGCATGTATCAGTAGCATGGCTCATGCCACATGTGTTTACGGCCCCGGATTTGAGGCACAGCGCTGCAGACAACAGTAATAATCACCATTTAACAACAATGTGAATGTATTTGATTCCAAAGAACTGCATGCTTGAAATTATTAAAATGGGGATTTTTAGTGTGTGTACATGCACACATGCGCACATATGTATGTCATATGCTCATGTATGCCACACCATCTCCTCTAGGAACACTGCCTTAGTCCATGTGAAATACTGCAGGAACGTTCACTTAGAGCCAGGAATTACCTATAAGCATTCTCCATGCTTACTCTTTGTAAGTGTGTGTAGATCTGTCACTGTAGATGTCTGGTGAATCCAGGGCTCCCATATCTTTCCCAAGATACCTCTGGCCATAGAGTGACTTCCTCTTGTCATCATAACATACTCCACAAGTCTCTGTGAAAGTGTGTCTCGGAGAAGCGGTCCTTTTATTTCCTCTTCATCCAGCTAGATCTTTTAACATCCGCTTGCATACCTACTCCTCACAGACCTATTCACACAGGTTTCTGAATGTAAAATAGCTTTCCTGTTCACTGTTAGTTGTCTAAGATTGGCCTATTAATACATAGCCATCACAGTTATTACTATTATAATTTTAGAGCATTCTTCTGGCACTCAGTTAACCAGACACTCATTTTTAATGCCAACGCTGAGAGGAGCTATGCTCAGCACTTGGTGTAGGTACCCTGCAGTGTGCTGTCACGATGTCTCAGGGGATCTATTGCAGCTGACAGCAAGCAGGAAGCAGATAAGAGCAGCACCAGAATTGTGTGCAGCCAGCTGTTGCCATAGAGATAAAAGTTGAAGATGACTTCATAGGAAAAGTGGAAGGAATGTTCTTTGTTTTATTTTTTTCGAGGCAGGATCTCCCTCTGCAGCCTCAGCTAGCCTTGAACTCACACTAGTTGTCCTGCCTCTGCTTCATAAGTGCTGGGATTATAGATGTCAGTCACTGTGCTAGGCCAAAGAGAATGTTCTTAGTACCAATCATAAGTTAGCCTATAGCCTACTTAAGTAAAGACTAAAAGGTTAATAAATGACTTAATAGCTTAATAAATTATCCTCTGTTAATGAAGCCCAAAGTGTTCTACATTTTCTTCTTAGAATGTGATAGAAGCATATGGTCCTATTTTACTAAAGCAAAATGTGTGATTTTTTTTAAAAAATATGATTTCTTTTTTAAATATGTATTTATTTATTTGCAAGCTGGGTGGGACAGAAGAGAGAGAAAAAAATGGGCACACCAGGGCCTCTAGCCATTGCATACAAACTCCAGACACATGTGCCACTTTGTGTATCTGGCTTTACTTGAATACTGGGGAATTGAACTCAGGCTGTCAGTCTTTGCAAGCAAGTGCCTTTGACCACTGAACCATCTCTCCAGCTCCAAAGATAGATAATTTCAAAGACACCTGGATATCTGTGTGTGGGACATGGCTTTCTACCATATCCTAATATAGTAACTTGTCTCTCTGAGTTCGTGTTTCGGCACACAGCAGACTTAACTAGGGAACCCTTGTTTTGTTCACT
This sequence comes from Dipus sagitta, assembly GCA_036346955.1. Taxonomy (NCBI): domain Eukaryota; kingdom Metazoa; phylum Chordata; class Mammalia; order Rodentia; family Dipodidae; genus Dipus; species Dipus sagitta. Next base: position 62,278,546 of record CM070784.1, read on the forward strand.
GATACTTGGTGGATTATATATTAACCACCTAGAATTGTTTCTTACTTTCACTTTTAAAAGACTAAAAATCAAATTTATACTTAATGTAAATACTTGTGATATTATCATTAAAATGTGAGGTGAAACAGTATTGCATAGCTGATGCTCGTTTGACAGTACTTACTGAGCGCTGCTGTGGGTCGGGTCCATGTTCTTTTTTTAATTTTACTTTATTAAAGATGGGCTTTTCTTTATGAAGGATATGAGTGGGTGTTCTAAAACCTGCTTTTCCATTTACATTCACTTTTCCAAACATCCACAGTAGTTCTCTGGATTTAGACATAGGATGCTTTTTCAAAATTCACCCATCCAAAAAGTGAATTCAGTAAAAGTACAGAATACAAAATCATGATACAAAAGTCTAGACACTTCTAGTGGCAAATAATGACCTAATGAACAAGGAAATGCAGAACAATCCCATCTCCAACAACATCACGAATACTCAGGAATAAATGTGACCAGGAGGAAGTGGTCGGTGCACGGAAAGCTACGAAGTGCTGATGAAAGAAGTCGGAGGACACAAGCGAAGCATCGGGTATCCCACGCTCAGGGGTCAGAAACATTAACGTTATAACATCCTTGTTAGCCACAGGAGTGACCTGGACTCTCTACCCTGAGGGTCCACTCTTTTTAGAAGATTGGATACAGGTGAAAACCTTGCAGATGAACCCACAGCTATAATGATGGAAAACATTAAGAGAAAGTTAATATGTCACCGACACGTAAAATATGTAGATAAGTCTTATTTATTACTATAAAAATACACAAATCTAGGCTGAGGAGATTGCTCAGTCAAGAGTGTTTGCCTCACAAACATGAGGATCTGAGTTTGATCCCCAGAACCCACATAAAGATGCCAGGCATGGCAGCACAAGCCTACACTCCCAGTGCTTGAGAAGTGGAGACAGGAGGGTCCCTGGGGCTCACTGGCCAGCCAGTCCAGCTTGGTGAACTGAAGACCAGTGAGAGACCTAGGAGGTAGAGGGCACCTGAAGATCATACCTGACATGGTCCTCTGGCTTCCTCAGATATGCACACACACACACACAACACATACATGCACATACCACATACATGCACACACATCACGCACACATCATGCACATACACGATGCACACACACATGTCCACATACACGTCAATCGCACACATGCACACACACAAACACATAATAAAAAACAGACAAGGCTATTACAGGTTAGGATTTATCAAAACTTAAATACATGTAAATTGTACACGGTGCCTTTGGTAGTTGAGAACTAACGTAAGCAAGCATGAAGATGTGGTATTCAGTCCTGAGTAAGAACTGCCTGTAGTACAGTCTCCTGCCCTAATAGCTTCGTAGCATCTCCTCTTGCTGAGGTAGGAAATACAGTTGAGAGCACTATATGATGCAGGTCATCTCTAGACACTTCATCTGTCTGAAAATTGTGTTTGCAAATCAAAAGAGATCTTAGGGGTTCTGGCACATTTTTCACTGTGTATATTAAGACTCAAACTACATGCTAATCAGCTGTTCATTTGTTGATAAGACTTCCAGACAGGCTAGCGGGGTAGGGTGTTCTCACATTCTTCAGTAGTCAGCCGTGTATAAATTCAATTTACTCACTATCATAATATGAAGGGTAATTTTCACAGTGAGAGAAGAAAACAATCCTAAAATCATATGGAGGCACAAAAGAGCTCAAACAGCCAACTAATTCTGAGGAGCAAAAATCACTTGGAGACATTGTACCACGGATTTAGAATTCTACCCCAGGGGCTGGAGAAAAAGCTCCATGAGTCAGCTCAGTCTGTGCTCAGTCCCCACCACACAAGTCAGCACCCCCTGTGCTCAGTCCCCACCACACAAGTCAGCACCCCCCCCCCGCAGCACTGTCCTGTGTTCAGTCCCCACCACAGACAAAAGTAATAAACAAAACTGCATTGCAAAGTTGTAGCAATCACAGTAGTTAGTATTGGCATCAAAACAGTGGGTCTAAATAGAAAGCCCAAAGATAAATTCAAATTAACTTCAACTAGGACACCAAGAAGGCACAATGGGAAAATTACAAACTCTTCAATAAGTGGTGCTAAGAAAACTGGATTCCCATGTGCAGAGGATCAGGACTGGGCTGATGTGAGTTCAAGGCCACCCTGAGACTACATAGTGAATTCCAGGTCAACCTGGGCTAGGAGGAGACCCTACTTCAGAAAACCAACAAAAAGTAAAAATGGGCCTGAAATCTTATATACAAAAATCAACTCCAAGTGGATAAAAATGTAAGACCTGAAACCATGAAGTTCCTAGAAGAAAGGAAAGAGGAAAGTCCCTCAACACTGGCTTTGGCAGTGATTTCTTGAATATCAAATGAAAAACACCAGCTACAAAAGCAAGAAGAAATCCAGAAATGGGAGTGCATCAAACAACAAAACTGCATGGCAAAGGGACCATCAAACTGGAAGTGGGGTGGGGGGGATTTTACAAACCACATATCTGAAAATACCTGGGATTTCCAAAGAGCTCATACTATTCAACTTAATAGCAAAGAAACATACAATCCACTGAGCCCACAGACACATGCAGATCATCCCAGCACTCAGGAGGCTGAGGCAGAAAGACTGACATGAGTTCAGGGTTAGCCAGAGATGCGTAGTGAAATCTTGTCTCAAAAAAAGCCAAATATATAGAGATTGAATAAAACAGTAGTCAGCAGGGTTGGAGTAGGAAGGCAGACATGAGATTAAAAAAAAAAGATACAGTGTTGCAAATATGCCCAGTGAGCTAGGTAAAAAGTACCCACATGCGACCCCTGACCATTATAACTGCCTGGGGGAAGGGGGGGAGGTTGGAACAGGTAACTGACATGGCAGATGTGTCAACTTGTCTCATGAGACTGGTCATTTTATTATGTGTGTGTCTTATAACAACACACTAACTATATGTCTTCAATATATACAATAAAGTTCTTTTGAGGGATTCAAGGTAGAGTTTTGCTCTAGTGCATGCAGACCTGGGATTCACTATGTAGTCTCAGGGTGGCCTCAAACTCACAGTGATCCTCCTATACCTCTGCCTCCCGAGTGCTGGGATTAAAGGCATGCGCTACCACACCCGGCAATAAAGTTCATTTTTAAAGGAAGCATTGCTCAACATTAAAGGAGACCTAGAACCCACCCTCCAAGGCTCTGGGAGCATTGTAGAAGAGGTAGCAGAAAGAATGTAAGAGCCAGTGTGGCGAGGAGTATCCTGAGGGATTCCCCCCCCCCACACACACACACACAGACTGGTGCATTTCTGTCCCCACGGTGAATACCAATGCCCCACTGAGTCGGGCATCAGTGGAATGGGGGCCAGGGAAGAGGGAATGGAAGAGTATAACCCAATAGGAATAGGACCAATTTGCAATATGTTCATATAGTAAAGTTCTCAATAAAAAGAAATGAAAAGGAAAAAATAAAGCACTGTGTGGGACAAGACATGGTTACCCCAGGTCCAACCATGAAAAGAAGGCAGGTCAGGATTGTTAATCTAGCATCAAGATTTTTCAAAAGTTCATTCTAGACTTAAGGTGAAACTGCTTTGTGTATGTTCACTAAGGTTATGGAAGCCACAGTCACCCTTAAAATACAAATTAGAAATTTTTATTTTAGAATTTCATACTTTGCTCTATGGTTGGTTGAACTGTGTGCCCATCAGGGATCCAGCATTTCTTTCTCTATCCCACTGAAAATTATATTGTAAACTAACTGACAAGCATCCTGCATGATTTCACAGCAAACTCTAACATCCCGTGATTCGGAAATAGTGCAGGCAGGGCTGGCTGTGAGGAGGCCTCCGTTCTTCAGCTATCAGTCATGTAATTCATGCGTTTGATGAGATTCAGCCTGACGTCACCCACGTCTCCAAACCAAGCAGCATAGCAGATAAAGCTGTGACTTTCTCCAGGGGTAATGCGTCCATTCTTCAACAGCAAGTCCCTCTGTCACCCTGTTTCACTGCCCTCCTGTCTATACACCAGGCTTAACTAGCCTTCCTTGGACTTTGTGGCGAGCTGACAAATTCCATTAGAAAATCAATCTAGTTTCTTGCCTGGTTTGACATCAGCACATTGGGTCAGCCCGTGTGTAAGAGAAGTGTGTCAAAGGCTGTCACTACATTTCTCCTTCTTGTTCTTCTTGAGCCTCTTGAAGACCGAACCACAGACCCTTGCATCTGAGGTATTCACAGTGGTAGCTGAGCAAGGGTTGATCCTGTCTGATGAGATGTGTCCCCAAAGCCACTAATCTCTTGATGCCCTAACAAACTCTGGAAGCCAGAATATTTCAGCATGACGCCAAGCTAGTGCCAGACTTCCCCAGTCTGATGTCTACACTCCTCCTCCAGCCTCGAAGCCTCAGGGCTCTGCATCCATTATTCTGTAAGTGGAAGACAAGCTTATATACATGCAGACATGCAGCCCTGCTCCTCCTCTGCCCCTCCATTTATTCCCTAGAGCAAACGCCCGTGCCAGCATGTCTATGGCTTGTACAGACATACTAAAGCTTGTCTTCTGTAAAAGCAGATATGGTGAGTTCAGACTGTGTGTGATGCTTGGAGTATCCTGAAATCAAACACTCTCTAAAAGGATTTCCAAGGTCCCTGCTTATCTGCAGATTTTTCTAGAAACAGATTCTTCTTGTAGCTAAGTATAGAATGGCATTGTTTAAAATATATAGTTTTATTTATTTGAGAGAGAGAGAGAGAATGGGCATGCCAGAGCCTCCTGCCTCGGCAGATGAACCCCAGATACATGTACCACTTTGTGCATCTGGCTTTACATGGGAACTGGGGAATAGAACCTGGGCCATCAAGTTTTGCAAGGAAGCTCCTTCAACTGCTGAGCTAGGTCTCCAGCCCCTAGAATGGCATTCTTAAGCTGGCTGTGGCAGATTGGAGTAGCCAGAAGGGTGACATTACCCCTTCTGTGAACATGACCAGGTTTCTTAGAGCCCAGAACTTGGATATTGTCCCTGCAGGATAAACATGGCAAATGCGCCTATTCCAACATCACCGTTCACTACATTCTGCTTGTCTGCATGTTATGTTTCAACCTGTTCTAGTTCCCAAAATCAAATTTGATCAATAGCTTGATTCCCAGGACATTAGTATCATCTAGGAGAAATTCTAGCGAGGTCAGTCCCATGAGTCACAGAATGTCTCAACACGGTGCCGAGATCTTCAGTGGACTCTGTTGACCGTTGTTTCAACAGAATAAAATATCCAGCTAATGGAATCAAGCCACTAAAATTTTGTTTTGACATTATCCCTAGAAAAATCATTAGTTCCTCTTTATTTTAGTTTAGAACTTCTTTGTAATTTAGAGGATGGCTTATTAGTAGAACCATGTGCCGTTTTAGGAATCCTAGTGTGTTTGATTAAGCGTTTAGCCTTGCTCCCAAGGGCAAAGATTCCCAGTGAGCCCCTGAGCATGGAAGGCATTACACATCTGGCTTTTCTGCCCAGTGGTCTACCTTCACCCTGACCTGGCACACGTGCACACACACATGAGATTACCTGCAGACTTTCTGAGTCAGAAAGACTATACCAGAGACTTGAACTCTGTATAAATAAAAATTAGATTTGAATTATGAAGCTAATTTTTATTTCTGATTTTAATCAAAATTTAAGCGTCTAGCTCCAGAGTTAGAGAAGTACTTAAAGAACACCAACAGCCCTGTTTACCCGGAGCAGTTCTCGGTGCTTCCTTTCTTCCCCTTGTTTGTCTTTTTTTTTTTAACATGTTGAATTAAGGACACATGCATCTGCTTGTCCCTCCAAGAGAGTTTAAAACTGGAACATAAAGTGACACCACAGTGGCTGGGCTTCAAGTCCATTAGAGGTAACCTTTCATGGATGTTTAATTCTTTTTTCTCTTCATGGGGATAATTAGCATTTGTGACTGATTGTTAATGACTATCCTAGACTAAGTAATCTAAATATGTACTTCTGGACCTAATTTGCAAGTGAAAAAACAGTCCAGTGTTCCTGCTAATGCCAGTGTGTGTGTGCGCGTGTGTGCGTGTGTGTGTGTGTGGTGTGTGTTTCTCCTTCAGAGCCCAAAGGCTGCTGTGTGTGTTGGGCCAGTGCCTGTCCTGCGCTGTGCCTCTCGATGGGGCTCAAGGTGTCATCTCCTTGTGTGCTCAGTAGGTCGTATTATTTGCCTTAATGTGTTTTACTATGAGGCTTTTCATTTCTTTCTCTCAATTGCATCCTTTCAAGAATTCAGTAAATTTCAAATTAATAACCAAAGGAGGTAAGCAAGAAACTTCACTAAAAGAATTTGAAACACTGGCAAATAGATAAAGGGGGTATCCATTCTATTAATATTTGCCACAGTGTCTGAGGTGTTTTTTTCTTTTTTTCCCGCGGCCTACATTTTGTTGTTGTTAGTTTCCTGTAGCTAAGTAAGATAATACAGCATGAACGAGTACCCAAAATTCACTCTAAAGTTCTCACCAAAATGAAGCAAAGCTTACAGGCAAGAAGGTTAATTTAACCTTGATAAAAATAGTTATGTACAATGAATCATCGTCCCTAAGAACACCACTATGTGTAAGCATGAAGGACAAACAAGGAAACCTTCTAGGACCGATTATTCCCAATACAGATACCGTTGCTTGCTCAGAGGTGAGGTGTGTTCACACTTAGGGGAGCAGGCCAGTTCTCAGCCTCTTCTTTTTTTCTAACCACCCCTATACACATTTCCAAAATACAGTTCTAAACATAACCACTGGGCAGACATAGTCAGCTTATTTACATCATAAACAAATGTAATGAATTATTAAAATAAATTGAAATGCTTTAAGCATTCATTAAAGCTTTCAGGGCAAGCGAGTGAATTAAACTTTATAAAGTTGCTATAAAAATGACTTTTAAAATGTAAATTTTAAGCCGGCCGTGGTGGCACATGCCTTTAATCCCAGCACTCGGGAGGCAGAGGTAGGAGGATCATCGTGAGTTCGAGGCCACCCTGACAGTACATAGTGAATTCCAGGTCAACCTAGACTAGAGTGAAACCCTACCTCGAAAAAACAAAAGCAAAATATATTTTGGCGTATAATGCAGTGCATATTACCACATTCAATGTTAGCACCAAAATTCAGCCTCCAGAGAATACTGCAATGAGGCTCTCATGTGTGGGTCTGTGGCTGTGCCCACCAGGAACATTTAAAAATCAGGGCCACAGGGCTGGCGAGATGGCTTAGCAGTTAAGGCACTTGCCTGTGGAGCCTAAGGACCCAGGTTTGACTTCCCAGAACCCACATAAGCCAAATGCATGTGGTGGCACATGCGCCTAGAATTTGTTTGCAATGGCTAAAGGCCCTGGTGCGAGACTTGGGCATGTAGCTCAGTGGTAGAGCACCCATTTAGCATGTGCAAGGCCCTGGGTTCAAGCCTCCACTAAAGGAAGGAAGGGCAGTGGAAGGGAGGGGAGGGGAGGGGTTGAAAGAGAAGAGGAAAGGACAGGAAAAAGGAAAGGAAAAGAAATTCCGTAGCTTAGCTGCCTTGAGTCAGTGTGTTGGTTCTGCGTGCATTGTCCACAGGATTGAAAGTGATTCTTTAAGCTGGACTGCATGATCACGGCAGAGTTTATAACCCGCTTTCTTGTCTTTAATGAGACATCTCGGGAAAAGGATAAAAGTAGGGTACTATGAATGACAAAGTGTAATTCTAAAAAGCCCAAACCCATAGGGCTGGAAAGATGGCCCAGTGGTTAAAGGAACTTGCTTGCAAAGCCTGATGGCCTGGTTTCAATTCATTAGTTCACATGTAAAACCAGATGCACAAAGGGGTACATGCATCTAGAGTGCATTTGCAGTGGCAGGAAGCCCTGGTGTGCCCATTCTCTCTCTCTCGCTCGCTCTCTGTCTCATGCCTTTCTCTTTCTCTCTGCCTCTCTCAAATAAATAATTTTTTTTTTCAAAGTAGGATCTCACCCTAGCCCAGGCTGACCTGGAATTCATTACGTAGTCTCAGGCTGGCCTTGAACTCATGGTGATCCTCCTACCTCTGCCTCCTGAGTGCTAGGATTAAAAGAGTATGCCACCATACTTGGCAAATAAATATTTTTTAATATTTATTTTAGAGAGAATGAGTGCATCAGGGCCTAGACATTGCAAACAAACTCCGAATGCATGCACCATCTTGTGCATCTGAACTTTACATGGGTACAGGGGAGTGGAATTAGGGTCCTTAGTCTTTGTAGGCAAGCACCTTAACCACTGAGCAATCTCTCCAACCCTAATATTAAAAAAAAAAAAAAAGCCAAAACACAAATAGGTAAGCTAAACCCACTGGCAAAATGAAATAGAAGATATGCGGGTCAAGAGTCCCCTGGCTACATAGTGAGACCCTGCCTCAGAACAAACAGAACGCTGAGCATCAGTAGAGTCACATTTCCCCAAATATTGATTGGCACAGTTAGCTACCTTAGACAAAATTACCAAAAATAGGCTTAGGAGAAGGAAAAGGCACAACTGGGGACCAGACATCTTAGCGGGTAATTTACAATGGTAGAGTGGATTGAGACACTCGGCTGTGTAATTTGAAGAGCACAAACTCCCCCTCATACAGACCTCCGCCAGACAGACGCTCCCGTGAGCCTCCCCAGCTGCCTTGACCACAGGTCAACAGAGCTGCCCAGGTGAACTGCACCACCGAGGCCCTGAGCCAAGGGCTTTGTGTGTGGACCAAATTCAGCTTCTCATATGTCATGGAGACTCTGCACATGTGTGAAGCTGTCCAAGGCGTGACCCCAATAGACACACCCCTCACACCTACCTCCTAGCCAGCCCGTGGCCACCAAAGAACAAAGTGAACAGAAAACAGGATTTGAGCATGAATTAAGTATATTTGAGCATTTGCTTGTTGTGGTAGACTGCTACAGACTTTAAAACATTTCATTTTGAAGAAGGTTGTGTCATACAAACAAGTCGTCATGAGATGAGTGTTGACATTCTTATCTCCCATCACGCGGAGAAAGAGAGAGAAAACTGAGGCCATGTACGTCTTACAAAAAATACTCCAGTGAAAATGGATTTGGTTAGCCAGGTGTGGTGGCACACGCCTTTAATCCCAGCACCCTAGAGGCAGAGGTAGAAGGGTCGCTGAGAGTTCGAGGCCACCCTGAGACTACACAGTGAATTCCAGGTCAGCCTGAGCTTGAGTGAGAGCCTACCTTGGAAAAGAAAATGGATTTGGTTTTATAACAGGAACAAATGTTTATAGAGACTATGTTTTAAAAAGAAAAAAAAAATAACCAAGGCACTTGATGTGTGTGTGGTCCAAAGGGTTTCTTTCAGTGGGAGAACCTGAGCTTGCAAGCTTGGGACCCTGGGTTTAATCCTCAGAAGCAGAAGTAAAATAAGTCCAGCATTCACATGCAATAACACGTGTCAGTAAGCATGTGAAAACTGAGAATCTCAATGCACTGCCAATGAGAGTGTAAAGCGGTGCATCCGCTGACCAGCACTCTGGGAGTTCCTGCGGTTAGACTTAGAGCTCCCAGGAAACTCCATAAATGACATCTTCATAAAAATGTACACATATGGAGTTTTAAAAAAAAGAGAAAGGGAAAAGGAAAAAACTGTACACATACCAGTCATGATGGTGCACATCTGTAATCCTAGCACTCAGGGGGCTAAGTCAGTAGGATCATGAGTTTTGAAAGATAGCTGTCAATAAATAAGTAAAAATAAAATAAAAAATATTTTAAAATTCAGGACCTCAGCCTAGCCCATCTCATGCAGAATTAAAGCATGACCCTGGTATTTCTAAAATGAATTCTGTAAAGAGACTTGGGCATATAGCTCAGTGGTGCATGGTAGATTTCATTACTCCATTTGTCTTAACTGTCCTGAGTAGCAGCACATCTGGGGGCTGGAGAGGTGGCTCAGTGATAAAAGGTACTTGCTTGCAAAGCCTGATGCCCATGTTTGATTCCCCAGGATCCGTATAAAACTGGAGGAACAAGCCTGTGGAGACAGAAGATGTGTGTGGCGGGCCTGGGTGGGATAGACGCACCTGCCAGTGGGCTTCCTGTGGGGATGATGAGAACATTATAAAATAACTGTGCTAACAGGTGTACATGGGATATACTAGAAACCATTGAAATGTTCACTTTCAATAAATTGTGTAGTATGTGAACGATATCTCAGTAATGCAGTTTTAATTATTTTAAAAACATATCCAAAGGCTGGAGAGATGGCTTAGTGGTTAAGGCACTTGCCTGCAAAGCCAAAGGATCCAGGTTCAATTCCCCAGGACCCATGTAAGCCAGATGCACAAGGTGGTGCATGCATCTGGAGTTTGTATGCAGTGGCTGGATGCCCTGGCACACCCATATTCTCTCTCTCTCTCTCTTTCTCTCTGTTTCTCTCTCCCCCCTCCCTCCCTCTCTGCCTCTTTCCCCTCTCTGTCTCAAATAAATAAAAATAAAATATTAAACATATAGTTATATCCAATATCTTGGCAGTTTTCGCTTGGTGCAACCACAGTTTTTTTGCCATGGAATTTGGAGAAAGTGAAGTGTGGGTCTCTGGTGTCTGAAATACAGTACAATAAAGGACATTTTTTGTGTGTGTGCAAACTCATCAGGAATCATTGCTTAACTAAGCCTGGAATTATGGCCCAGGAGCTTCACCACAGTCACGAACCCTCTGTGCTGTTCAGACGTGGGTCTACTCTGACAGAGCCCTTTATAGCTCAGAACATAGTGCTTTAATGTGTAAACATGCAGCTTATAGGATGAGTTTTTGAGAACATGTTATGAGGGTATATTTTGGGTTATTCCTGTGTGTTGAGCCACGTCAACTCAGAATGCATTAATTTGGCGTGGGTTTGATTTTCTTCCTTCATCACCTGTGACCAGGCATGTCCAATCCAGGGCCCAGGGGCTGAATATGGCAATGTCAAAAGGTTGTGATAAAGCCATGCCTGTAATCTCAGTACTTGGGAGGCTGAGGTAGGAGAATTACCATGAGTTCAGGGCCAGCCCAGCTGGAGTAAAACCCTGCTTGGAAAACATAACAAAAGGTTGGATACCCTGGGCTCGGGGCCATGTTTTGTTGACTTACTTTTCCATCCCTTCACAACATCTTGTGGATCTCAGTACCCACGTCATCTTCAGTTGTTCCAAGGTCAGTTCAGGTTTATTGTAACTCCCTGACTGAAGTCTTCTTTCCTCCTCACCGTGTTGGACGAGTGGAACATAGCCTGGCTGGAAAACACTTTTCTGGATCTCCTCAAGGCCAGCCCTTGGGCTGAGACTAGGTGACAGTGTCCCTTTACCTAAGTTCCAGTGACTGCCATCTTCCGTGCTTCTCTGACCAACACTGTCTTGCCACCCACGCCTCGTGGGCCACAGCATCCAGGGCTGCTTTGGAGCCAGCCTTAGCCCAAGCTCCACAAGTCCCCTCCCCGGGAGAGTCCGGGTAGATGTTTGTTTGACAGCTGCTGAGGCAGGGCAGGATGATGGAGTGAACATTTGTACATGCATGTTTTTACCTGTTTACCGGTGTGAAGAATGGTCATCTGTGATCAACAATATGCAGTACTCCACATGACCACATAATTGTTCCAGAAACCTCTGGCCAATTTCTGCTATGCTTTTATCTGTATTAATCCTAACCTTGCAGCTCACAATGAGTAGAGCTCTAGCATGAATATTGGGGGCATTTTCACCTAAGGAATAAGATGAAGAGGGGTGTTGGGACTTGGCTGTCAGTGTGAAGATTACCGTTCTTGCTTATCAAACCCTCCTGTCCACGGCCATTGTAATTACCTGCAGTCAACCACATTCTGAAACTGTGGCATGCCAGATTGTAGACATAAACAATGCACAGATTTTAGACCCCATGCTGTTCTGAGCAGCGTGACAAGGCCTGTGATGTCCCAGCTCAGTACGCCCACGCTGTGTGCACCATACTCGCCTTAGTCATAGGGTGCTCTCAGTATCCAGTCAGCTGGCGGCTGCAGGCTTGTGCTCAGGTAGCCCTTCGTCTACCTAGTAACAGCTCACAACTGGAGGCTGGTGGTTCAGAGGAAGCTCTGGGGAATAAGACGTGGCTGGTCAGAATAACTGTGGTTTTCTGTGGCCATGTCCCAAGGCACCCAGCACCCACAGTGCAGGGTTAGCACCACCCAGTGTCAGCCGTCACTAGAGGTCTCTGAGGGTCCTTGGTGACAGGGGCACTCCTGTCAGTGTTCGGGGAGTAGAAGAGCATAGCTTCGAGTTCTGTGCTGTTAAAATGTAAGGACTCAGATACGACATACTTCCTGGTCTTATTGTAAGTGTGCTTAATTAAATTTTTAATGTTAACTCCATTTAAAAGTACCTACAAAGTTCCAATTGCCTAGTGGCTAGGCCCCTCCCCCACAGCATGGTCCTGCCAGCCTCCTGGCCGCTGCTGGCTCCTTCCCGATAGACCCTGGCCAGACAGCAGGGACCACACAGGCTGCGTCCTGCTGCGCTCCGCTCGGTGTCGGTGTCCGGGGCCAGGACAGCAGGTCAGCTGCCTGAGCAGCTCGAGGCTGACTTAACCTCAGCCTGGGTGACTCTCGGTCTGTGCCAGGTACTGCTAAGTGCTGCCCTCCCCAGGGGACCCTTGATGGGAGACAGGCGAAGAGGGCACCCTCACAGCAGCACACAGCTCACTCTCACAGCCGCCTCCTTCCTCTCCCCGCATTGCCAAGGATTCCTGGTGCAGTCAGAGCAGGCACGCGTAATTGGTCCTGAGGGAAATGGTACTATGTCTCGGATGAGGGATACTTGATACCTCTTTTAGCATCACTGGCTGCTAACTCTGGAATAATAGTACATCTTTCTCTACTGGTAGACAGTTTTATTTACTATGCTCATTTTAAATCTAGTTTAACAGATTCTATCATTTGACTAAAGTCATTTTCCCCCTGATAAAGTTTGGATCTCAGATATCCCCCAAAGGTCCTGTGATAAACCTTGAGAGATGTGGAACCTTTAGGAGGCTGGGTTTAAATGGAGGAAGCGGTCAGTGGAGGCATGTCCTTGAAGGGTACATGGGGACCTAGCCCCTGCCTCTCTACTTCCCGTCTGAACAGCCACCCCTCCTTTCCTTCCCTCATGATGCACTGTGCCACAACAGTGGGGTCAAGTCACCATGGGCGGAAGCCTCTGAAACCACAGGACACTTTTCCTCCTTGCATATTATTTTTCTCAGGTGTTTTGTGATAATAAGAGAAGGCTAACAACTCCTATCTCAATACGAGTCACCCATGGACACACATAACATGTATCCTTCAAGACAGTCTTTCTGGCTTGGTTAGACTTACTATTAGTAGCTGTAGTAGTTTTCCCACACTTCAGTATAAAGAAATCCAATTTTTGTCTGACAGCAACTAGTTTGTTTATCTAGTTGACCTGGAGGAACCATAGTGGTAGTATTCCTTGATGGCATTCTGCAGGCGGGTGGGAGAGCCCTGTGTCCTGAGGTGAAGGAACTTTTATTGCTCAGCGTGGTTCTCCACAAGGGAAGTGTAAGGAAGGAAAGGAGTGGGGTGTGGTGAGGACTTCCCTATGAGAACCCTCCGCCCTCAGTAGTGAAAAAGACCACAGCCAACAAAACAATTCATCTGGGGCTGGGCTGCCGCCCAGTGGTGCGTGCGTTTGTCTAGCATGCGCAGGATTCTGGGTTCTATCTCCGGTGAGAGGGGAGGGACGAGGGAAGGAGACTAAGATTCCAATTAGTAGAAAAATACCAATTGCAGATCCAGATGTGTACTACAGTTTTGTTTACGAATGGAGACAGCTTTTGTGTGCATGACATCAAACCAGAAAATACTCTTGTAGTCACCTTCTTTTTGCTAGGACCAGACAGTCGACCAGAAGCAGCTAATGGGATGAAAGGGTTTGTCTTGGCTCGCATTCGTGAGGGGAAACTTCATGGTGGCAGGGAAAACGATGATAGAGAAGCTGGGTGTCACTCCTTGTCCCCGCGGGTGGAAACAGCAGCAAAAGTAAGCTGAGCTCTGACAAGGGGGAGTTGTCTGTAACACCCCCAAGTCTGCCCCCAGCAACACACCTCCTCCAGCAAGGTTCCGCCTCCCAAGCTGTCGTCAGCTGGGGGCCAAGAGCACATGAGTATTACAGGGACATCTGACTCAAGCCACCACAGTGCACGCGCTGCCAAGTCAGAGAATATAAGTAGTGGTTAACTGCTCACACCACTTAACATTTTCAGAAATTCACACAGGGAAAATGCATTTCCTCCACACATAACAGAGGGGCAGTATTGTCCTTAGAGGTGCACAGGGTTCATTTGGGCTAATACTGAATAGCCCACACCAAAATCAGTGAGCACCCTATGGCAAAGTTAATGAATGTTCTTGTCACAAAATGAGATTCTGTCACACAGGCATACATAAGAAATCTTATTTTCAAGACTTTAGTAGCTTTGCAGTGTTATCATTAAAGCTTCGATACATGTCTATGTTTAAGTTTGCCCTACAATCTAGCAATATGATTTATCAGCACTGCCAGCTGTTGGACGGTTCCTCTGCGCATGTGCAGGACTTCCCTGCTGGCTTTCGGAGTCTGCTGACACAGGTCACGGTCCACTCAGTGAGCCTTCTCTCGGCTCGGGCAGTGACAGGAGGAGATGCCTGCACTCCTAGGAGTCGGGGGTGATGGTGGGATCAGTCGGTGCAGCAATTCCAGGCACCAAGGCTGTGCTCTGTGCTTAAGGAGACGTGTCCAGGTGTTAAAGAAGCAGGCTGATGGGTTTGTATCTCTGGAAGGCTGCTTTTTTTCTGCCACCACTGTGGCTTGTTAGCCACGTCAGAATTGGCAGCGGGCATCCTTTGAACACAGTCTGGCTGCTCTTCACGCTCGCTTTGAATACTTGTGTGACTCCACATGTGGAAGCTATAGCTCAGTGGTAGAGCACTGGCCTAGCATGTGCAAGGGCCTACACTCAATCCCCAGTACCACCGAGAAAGTAAAAAGGAAAAGAGAAAGAACAGTTGCAGGTCTCTCTTGAGTGGTGTATAGTTTACCCTTGGCTGTCAAAGGTTTTTAGTCTCATGTTCTACTGAGAATGCAGAATGGTCTCCAACATTTACAACTAGCGTTCAGTATTATCAAGGGATGGTGTGCTTGTTGGCTTGATGGTGACCAATATGATCACCAGTCTCCACGGATGGTGCACTTGTTAGAAGTGATACCACCAGTGTGAACAACAGTCTCCACAAGTGATGACATACTGGTTAGAAATGATGTCACCAGTGTGATCAGTGATCTCCACGGGTTCAGGAAAGTCAAAAATGACATTGAAGGAGGCATTGGGCTGTTCAGTCCTCCATAGGCTAAAGTGACTTTGTCTGAATTCCGAGGCCAGAGGTGAACTTAAGTGCTGTAGCAGACAGCTTCACATCACTGGGATGAACCTCCAGAACAGACACAGTTATGGGAGGAAGGGAATTTATTTGAAGTTTAAAGATGAATGGGGAAGAAGCTGGCCCCCTTTCACAGGTTCAGGCAGAGAGGAAAAAACCACCACAACCAAAAGCAAGCAAGCAAGCAAGCACACTCCAGGAACCCATAATAAGCTCACACAGAGTGCATACCTTTTTTTTTTTTTTTTTTTTTTTTTTTTTTTTTTTGCTGGAAACAGATCTGCCCCCAAACACACCTCAGGGCTATACCTTAGGATCGGCCCACAGGGATACCTCCTTCAGCCCCGCAGCTTCAGATCTAAATTACAAGCTTTAATAAATTCCTGACTATTGGGGACATCCATTCAAACTACCACAAGTGTTTTCTTATTTTTAAAATATTTTATTTATTTATTCATTCATTCATTTAAGAGAAAGAAAAAGTGCCAGATAGAGAGAATGGGTGTATCAGGGCCTCTAGCCACTGCAAACAAATTCCAGATGCTTGTGCCACCTTGTGCAGCTGGCTTTTATGGCTATTGGGGAATCAAACCTGGGTCCTTAGGCTTCTTAGGCAAGTGCTTTATCCGCTAAGCCATCGCTCCAGCCCCACAGGTGCTTTCTTTAAAAGATGATTTTATTCCTAATGGTGAAGAAAAAAAAAAAAGGAACAGGGACCAGAGGCAACCTGCAAAGGAAGATACAGGTGATCTACAGCCTTCATCAGAGAATGCTAGCCCTCAGCAGATGGCAAGTTACTCACAAGGACAGAATAAACAGCTTGGCCAAATGAAAATAAATAAATACTAATATGTGTTAGTAAGAGTGTTCAGAAAGATAGCAGTTTATTTCCTTTATTGAAAGGCAATTGAAGGCCGGGCGTGGTGGCGCACGCCTTTAATCCCAGCACTGGGAGCAGAGGTAGGAGGATCGCTGTGAGTTCGAGGCCACCCTGAGACTCCATAGTGAATTCCAGGTCAGCCTGGGCTAGAATGAGACCCTACCTCGAAAAACCAAAAAAAAAAAAAGGCAATTGAACAGCATTTGCCAAAAGCTTCAACTGCGTGCGTGCCCTGTGGTCCTGCACTGTCTCCCAGACTTAGCCCTCCAGAAGTCCTGGATGCATGCTCAAGACTGACATAGTAGTCCTTTCTTTTCGGTTGATTCCTTGGTTGATTGCTTTTGTTTGGTTTGAGTTCTGACTTTTTAAGACAGTCTTGCTATGTATCCCAGGCTCACCTTGAATCCATGGTCCTCCTGCCTCAGCCTTTTGAGAGCTAGGGTTACAGGTGGCTGCCGTCATGCCTGCTTTGTAAAACTGGTTCTAATAGCACACGCTCAAAATCCAAGTGTGCTCACCAGCAGAATGGAAAAGCAGATGCTGACAACAGAAAGGAATGCCCGATGCTCGTTACAAATAATAAACTTGATCTATGTGTACTGTCTGAGAAACTTGACTCTAGTTTATTGTTAGAGGAAACGCAAGTGAGAATGTCTGCCTTGTGACTCATTTGATATAACTCCAGCAAATGAGAGGAAGGGAGCAGTATAAGAACCAAACCCCTGAGAGTGGTTACCTCAAGACGGGAGGGGCATTGGGTTGTGCTTGAGGGAAGAAGATAACTGTTTTTCTTTACACAAACTTCTTTATTATTTAAACTTATTATGAGGTTAATCTATTACTTTTTAAAATATTTCAATAAAATCAAACTAGGCTAGACCAAGCCATGGAAGAAAGTTCCATGAAATAAGCAATTCTCTTTTCTTGTTAGTCCAACCACAGAAAGCCTCAGAAACTTGGTGAGTAGCTGATCTGAGTGGTGGCAGAGAAGCCATAGGCTGTAGAGTGGAGTGGCCGGGCGGGAACCACACACTCTGAGAACGACAGGCCTGGGTTAAGAAGAATCACCATAGTCGCTGTGTACTTGCCGATCGCTCATGGGAAGAGCAGACCTCTGTGGAGGATTCATTCATTCCTGTGTTCATCAGTGCTTCACAGGGACCTGCCACATGGAAGAACTGGTTCTTGGATATTTTGTGTGTTCGCCTTACTTATTTTTCTTCTGTGGGTTTCCATCCACACAACAGATATCTAGACAGCTACAGAGATGACAGACAGGATCCTGGGACAGGAACTTGTTCAGCACTGGTTCTCTGGTGTTCAGAATCTAGTAGGGACTTGTTATATATTGTTGAATGTAGGTGCGGGCACCAGGTAGTGGGGGCACCAGGCGGTGGAACTGTCTATTAGCATATAGCTGAGAGGCACTGTTCATGGGACATTACGGGCCTGAGTGGGCAAATCAGAGATGGACTCTCAAGACTGCTAAGAGACCCTCAACGACATTCCGAGGGAGGCTCTGCCCCCGCTGAGTATTGAGAGACGCTGCAGGGAAAAAGTATGAAGCAGGGCCGACCTCAGCTCAGCAAAGGCGCCTTCAGTGAAGGTTCAGGCCTCACCTAAACTGAAGGCCAGTTCTCCTAAAGCATGGATGGAGGAAGCTAGGAAGTGTCTAGATTACAGGAGACCACAGAGGCCATACTGACTTTGGATTTTATCTGAAAAAGAAATCAGAATTTTAAAAAAAATTTTTTTTTGTTTATTTTTACTTATTTATTTGAGAACAACAGAGAGAGAGAGAGAATGGGCGCGCCAGGGCATCCAGCCACTGCCAATGAACTCCAGACACATGCTCCCCCTTGTGCATCTGGCTAACATGGGTCCTGGGGAATCAAGCCTAGAACCGGGGTCCTTAGGCTTCATAGGCAAGCGCTTAACCACTACACCATCTCTCCATCCACAGAATTCTATTTTTAAGGTGGTGCACAAGTGCTTATTTGCACTTTTTATTCACTTTGAGTATAATGGTAATTTTTATTAGATCGTTCCACTTTTATGAACTGTGGACTCAGCGCCATTGTTTTCAACTTGCAGCCGAGGAGATGTGCACACAGAGAAGTGATCTGCCCATGGCGATCCAGTCAGTAGTGTAACTGAGCTAGAAACCCAGGCAGTCTGGATCCAAAGTCCCTACCAATTCCACTGGACTGTTGGTGTGTTTGCTTTGCCTCCCTGGGAGGAAAAGTCAAGGTTTTCCATTAGCTTATTTTATGTCACCTGTCAACCCAGGTGGAATGTTCTAGATCAGTAGTTCAGCAGCCCACTTGCTCACTTCCCTCTCCACCTTCATGTGGACCCTCTTCCCTCCTGCTCTTTACTGATAGAGCCATCAACCCCTCCGTCTTCAGGCTGGGCGCTGAGGTGTTGCAGGAATGTTCTAAGACTTTCTCTGCTCCAAGCAAAGGTGCTTCCCAGAGGGGAGGAGGTACAATACTCAACATTAGAGCACAGATCCCAGGAGAGCTTCAGGCCAGTTCATGGAGGGCGACAGGGACCCAGCTGTCACCCCATAGTTTTCCATGCACCTGTGCCTTGGTGCCAATCTCTAATACATACTGCACTGCACTTGTTCTCTGGCTCACTGAGCCCTCTAGCTGGGCATGGGGCTCAATGGCAGGCTTGCCTAGCATGAGTTCAGTGCCCAGCACCACATGCGCGCCCGTGTGTGCACGCACGCGCACACACACACACACACACCTTTGTGTCAAGATGAACATGATCCTTCTTTCTAAGGCAGAAAATGGAGGAGTTAGGTTTCAGTTTATCCACTGACAAATTGTGTATAATAAGGAGGGACAAAACTGATAGCCTCAAAGATTAATAAAGACAGGAAAATTGTAATGATCTAAGGACCTAAAATGATGAAAAATATTTCCTTTTCAGAGCAAATGGTTACATAAATAGGGGAGGGTAACACGTCTCAAGACTGTCACTTCACATCTGGTGTATGGACTCCATGATTCCCTTGTTTAGAACCTCAACGAGAGACCAAGAAAAGTGCGTTAAGCCATTAAATTCACTATGGTAATCACAGGCCACTCTTACATTGCGTAACTGTCTTTGGTTCAGTTATCTGAACCCCTCTCACTTTTATTCGGCAAACCTATGAACATTAAGTGTTACTTGGTTAATAACACATACTTTTTAAAATTCTTTTACTTTACATTTTTTATTTTATTCCTTCATTTATACTTTAAGCAAATCTAAGATTTGTATAAATTTCCAAAGATGTATGTATAGTAATATTCCTCATTTCACTGCTTATAATGCAAAAGTTAGAAAGAACTCAAACATATTTATTTTTAATTCAATAGAATATTTTAAATGCTGTAGATCTGTAATTATTGATAACGTTATTCACCATGTAGTGATTGTTTTTTAATTTCACTGGCAGAGTGTAAATTAGCCTTTTTTACATTGTGTAGATGAAAAGAAATGTAGAAGAAATACGTCACAGAGTTAATAGTAGTTTTTTTTTTTTTTTTTTTCCAAATGAACTTACAAATGTCTAACACGTTTATCTTGCTTTTGGTCTGAGGTGATTCCTTCCATTGTTATAATTGTTTCTATAGTCTCATATATAATTTATTTTGTTTTTATTTATCTATTTGAGAGAGAGAAAGAGGAAGGGAGAGAGAGAAAGAGAGAATAGGCACATCAAGGCTTCCAACCACTGCAAAGGAACTCCAGATGTGTGTGCCACCTTGTGCATATGGCACGTGGGTCCTGGGGAATTGAACCGAGAGGTCTTTGGCATTTCAGGCAAGTGCCTTGACCGCTAAGCCATCTCTCCAGCCCTCATGTATAATTTTTATAAGTAGAAAATAATTTTGTTTTCAAAATGAAACATTAAAAGGTAAAAGAACTCTGAAAGGAATGAGGTACCTACACATGTGGAAGTGTCACAGTGCCGTGTTGCGATCACTGCTCAAACTTGATTTTGAGGCTGCTGCCCTTGGGCCTGGTGACACAACACCTCTTTCCACCCACAGCTTTCTTCTTCCTCCATGCGTCCCCCTCCACCGCCGTTGAGCTGACCGCAGGCCTGCTCCTAGTTCCCAGCAGGCTCTCGCTGTGAGGATGTGATCAGAGGAACAGTCACCCACTCTTCCAGTAGCAAGCCTAACCCACCAGTTGGGAAACAGACATGCAAGTTGCCCTCATCGTGAGTGGTGGAGACAGGTGATGAGGCTTTGCACATGAGACTGATGGAAACTGGAGCAAGTTGATGTGTCTAAGCAGAGGACTGGCACACATCTCACTTTGGCATTTCCACTCTCGGCTCATGACTTAGTCTCAGCGGAGAGACTGTCTTTAAGAAGTAGCTTAGCCCATCTGTGGTCATTGGTGCCACTTTAAATCTTGGCTCCTGGCTGGGCTGCTTGAAGAAGCTGGTTCAGTTTCAGGATTTGGAAGAGGGAAGGAGAATCCCAGAGTAGTGGGAGACGGAAGTTCCCAGTGAACCCATCTAGCAGGTAGCTGTTGACTCTGGAATAGAAGTTACGCAGGAAACCTTCTTCCTGGAGAGATTACAAAAGCTTGGCACGGTTACAAGGATTAAGGTCTTGCTGAACAGGCTTCTGTCGCCTGCATTAGTAAGTCAGGTGACAATCCATGGTCCCATGGAATTTGAGAGGGGGATAACTAAGCACCTAGAGGTCACGGCCCGAATCGTCCCTACACATGGCTCTGGCCACAGACACGCTTCCACATTCTATACTCTTCTTTCTGGATACAAGAGAAATAAAATTCAGGGGGAATTAGTGCAATTAGAGAGTTGGAAGCAACTGGGCTTTAGGGGCTCTAGGAATCTCTTCACTTTTTTTTTTTTTTCTTCGAGGTAGGGTCTCACTGTAGCCCAAGCTGACCTGGAATTTACTAGGTAGTCTCAGGCTGGCCTCAAACTCACAGCGATCCTCCTACCTCAGCCCCCCAAGTACTGGGACTAAAGGTGTGTGTACCACACCTGACTTCTTTGGGTTTTCACTAGGTACTAAGCCCCCTGCTTGAACCCTGTCTGTGGCGAAGGTCAGTTGGACCCTTCAGGCTCCCACCCTTGCTCCACATGCTCTGTCCTCTTGTCAGGTCCCCCAGGGATCACCGTGTTTAGGTCACCACCAGGCAGACCTTGCTGAGCAATGACTAACAGGATGAGTATTTTTGTTAAGAACGAGCCGTGGGCTTTGACTGGAGGAGGAAGAGGCAGTCTCCCTCTGGTTAAGCTGGAGTTCATGACAGCTGCTTCATAACCTTGCTCAGCGGAGCTGTAACCATTTCCCCAGAGCAGATAAGAAGAGGTCTGAGTGCCCACTGCTGTGGGTAACCCTGGCTCAGTGGGTTGCCGAGGCCATCTGTGCCTCCACCCAGGACATCTTGTTGGCAGGTCACTGGCCATGTCTTGATGACTCTCCAGGATAGAACAGCAGCGTCTGGCCTGGAGCCTGAGCTAGCTTTCCCTCCCCAGTGTAGACCAAGGAAGAAGTGGTGGTATTTACTGACTCCTGACTCTGCTTCCCTTGCAGCTGACCCTCTGGTGGGCAGTATTGCCACACAGTACATGACCAACAGAGCAGAGCACGACCGGATGGCCAGACAGTGGACCAAGCGGTACGCCACCTAGGGCCTGCTGAGCTGGCTCGTGCAAGCACATTCACCAAGTGCATCAGTAGCCCGCCCGCCCGCCCCTCCGACCTCGACCTCGGTTCTGTTTCCTGTTTTTATTCAACTTGAAACTGTTTTGTGATGCTATGTCATTTGTCCCTCTTTCCTCCCCTCATCCTCTCCCTTTCTTCTCTCACCGTCTTTTCGCCCTTCTTTTATTCCATTTTTTATTTCTGCTAACTTGAAAGGTTTGGAATTTTTTCCCCACCTCCCTGTGGATGGGAACTTTTGTTTTCAGTGCAAACAATGTTGGATCTGTAATAGTAAGAGCTTTCTTACAAAGCTTTGTGTTACTGTGTGGGTTTGTTTTTATTGTTTGTTTTAAGGTTTTTTTTTTCTTCCTTTTTTGTGCTCTTTGGGAAAACATATTCAGAATTCTATCTCATTTCTACTTAACAGTAGTGCTGAGGATTAATTTTTTTGTACTGAAGTCTTTATTGGTGGGTGCATGCTACTGGGAACAGGTTTTTGTACAAAAGCTTGAATCACAATCACTGTGCATTACTGAGAGCCTGTTTATCACTGGCCTTCTGCCCCCCAGGCAGAAGACTGTCGGATTGAACAAAATAATATGTATTTTGATTTACTTAAAAGTGCTTGTAAATTTCTTAGGGACCTGCCACTTTTGACTGTGGGTCAGTTGATGTACACTTATATTATTAAAGACTCAATAAATCACTGTGGCTGATCAATGCGCTTCTGTACCGCCTTTGCTTTGCGTCCTGGTGGCCTGCCCAGCGCCTCCACCGTGAGGCCCATCTCGTCAAGTGCACCCCAGTTTCCAGCGTGTGGTCCACCTCAGAATGCTCAGGCTCTCTGTAGTGGAGCTGCTGTAACACACGGAACCTCGCCAGCTGCCAACAACCTCGTGACTTGATGGTCGTTCCAGCGGGTTGCTGTCATTGCCATGACAGCGCCACGTCCTTTCGGTCACAACCATCTTTATTTAGCAGTGAAAACAGCCTACCGGTGAACGCGCAACCCTGAGCCCCTCCCTGTGCCTGTGTGCTTCCAGATGACGTCTCTGTTCCTCCTCTAAAATCTTTAGTGCTCATTTGTTTTGTCCTGCTGTCCCTCCATAATTTTGGTGGCAGAAGCACACTCCTCCTCTGTGTTGGTCATGGTCACACATTCTGTGACAGGGCATTTGTGGCTGGACCTGACTGTGAGCTAGCAGAGCCAGTTTAGCTCTGACTTGCTGGTGATGTGCAGGATCTTCAAGTGCTAAGTCTACTGGAAACTTCTTCCACCAGGCATTTACAGGCCAGCTCTACAGTTTGGACTCAGGTAAGTAACTTCACTGTGACACAGCAGGATCTACAAATGTAGGTTCACTTCTAAAGACTTCAACATTTTAAATATCTGTCTTTAGGGCTTTGGAGCTGGCTCAGAAGTTAAAGGAACTTGCTTGCAAAGCCTGCGTGCTTGGGTTCAATTCTCTAGTACCCACGAAGAGCCAGGTACACAAAGTGGTGCATGTGTCTAGAGTTCGCTTGTAGTGGCAGGAGGCCCTGGGATGTTCATTCTCACTCTCTTCCTTCTTCCCTCCCTCTCCCTCTCTCTTTTCTTGCAAATAAATATATATTTTTCAATGAACATCTATCTTAAAAGATGATCTTTTTATCATTTTCAAGAATTCCTAAAGAAAAATATATTTAAGTATTCAAAATGCTACTTTTAAACCGAAATTCCTAAGGACTTTTTCTCTTAGTAATAATGGTGTTAGCCTGCCTTATTTGAAAACCAGTCCAGCATACCAGGGCTGCATGTTCTGTGCTGAAGAAACCCCAGACAGTGTGCCAACCCCACAACAAATAGTTTCCAACTTTTTCAGCTGTTTTGCCAGCCTCTGATTCCGATCACCACCCAGGGAGGCTTAGGGTAACTGTGTGTCATCCCACAATAATTATTACACAATAATATTTTTTCAACTGTCAGTTAATTTTTTTTTTTTTTTGCCTACAAACTATCTCACCACAAATGTGTTTAAAAATTCAGCCGTTTGGGCTGGGGAGATGGCTCACTCAGGGGGTAAAGCATGAGGACATGGATTGAGACCCTTAGAGCATGTGTCTGGAGTCCCAACAACTCTTCATCACGAGACAGCCCAGAAGACAAGAGTCCCCAGAAGCCTATGGGCCAGCTGGCCATGGTGCGCGCATGCACACACGCACACACACACACACAAAGATGTCTTTGAAACATGAAAACAGTTCATCCCTAAAAGCTCTGTGAAATTAACTTATTAAAAATTCCATTTCACTTTTGGCTGATTAACACAAACCCACCAAACTAATGATTTTTACAGATAGCATTTTTACTCTGTCATTTTTTTTTAAATGTCAACTCTAGCTCGGTGTGGTGACATACATCTGTAATTGCAGCATTTGGGAGGCTGTGGTAGGAGGCTCTTCATGAGTTTGAGGTCATCCTGGGCTAGAGTGAGACCCTATTTAAAAAAATAACATGTGCCTGGAGTTTGTTTGCAGTGGCTGGAGGCCCTGATGTGCCCATCCTCTCTCTTAAATAAGTAAAAATATAAATAAAAATAAAGAATTCTGGTGACTTTAAAAAAAATAAAAATAAAAATAAAAATAAATTCAGCTTCATTGAACATGTATTATTTTTATATTCATTTACTTATTTGCAAGCAGAGAGAGAAGAGAGACAGAGAGAATGGGCATGCCTGGGACTCTAGCCACTGCAGACAAACTCCAGAAACATGCACCACTTTGTGCATCTGGCTTACATGGGTACCGGGGAATCAAACCTGGGACCTTAGGCTTCACAGACAAGCATCTTAACCGCTAAGCCATCTCCCCTGCCCTGAGCATGTATTTTAAGTAGCCCATCAAATACGTTGCATGTCTGCTAGTACTTCCACCACTTAAGGACCTACGCTATTTCACAGATAGACATCAGGACACTTCTAGAAGGAATTC
Source organism: Dipus sagitta (assembly GCA_036346955.1). Taxonomy (NCBI): domain Eukaryota; kingdom Metazoa; phylum Chordata; class Mammalia; order Rodentia; family Dipodidae; genus Dipus; species Dipus sagitta. The sequence goes on from CM070784.1 coordinate 62,303,519, forward strand.
TTGCCACAGGTCTGCTTGCTGTACTGGAGACATTCTTAGGTTTTGTGATCTAAAGAGGCTATGAAACTTCTCTTCGGTCCTTGAGGACTCTCAATACTTCTTGCCAAACCAGCCTCCTTTATGCTTAAAATGTAAAGACTAAACTGAGAGACAGGAGCTGTGGAGTCAGAGTTCACACAACAGGATGACGTCACCACAGCAGGCAGTGCAAGGCCAGCACATTTTGAAAACTGCTTGTAAAGTAAGATTTAGATGTAGTTTGGCACCCAGAAAACAACATAGTTCTGCTAACAATTATGGGCATAACATTCCCAAAATGTAATCATTTCGTATCCTAGTATTACTAAATTTTCTATACCAGTCATTGCTATTTATAAGTATTTTGTATGTCTGTTAAATAAAATGTTAAATAAATCCTCAAGAGAACCAAGGCTATTAGTCACTGCTTAAGGTATTTATTGATCTTAAATCATCCAAGAGGTCATGACCTTAATGTGTTGACAACATGCAAACACACAGCCTTCTTCCCCTGCTGTGCAGGGATCCATTAAGGACAGGACTGCAGAAATAGTTGTCTTTGTTTTGTTTTGCTTTTTCCTTTTGGACATTTAGATTGAACCGAAAAACCTTACATATGCTAAGCAAGCACCCTACCACTGAGCTATATCCCCAACCTACATCCCTTACGAAGTTGCCCAGGTTGGCCTCAAACTCCCCATCTTCTTGCCTCGACCTCCCAAGGACTGGGACTTCAGTGCGCACCACCAGGCCGCGCTCATTCCCCGCTTTCCTAAAGACGTGAGGGCTGTGACCAGCTGCAGCTTCCTGCAGGGGGTAAGCGTGGCTGTGCTCGCCTTCCTTGAACGAGTGGTTTAAGGCCTCGTGTGCCGTGTGGAGGACACAGTCAGTAGAACATCCCAGCTGCAAAACCCTCTTGCTCATCCTACCCCTGCGGGAAGACGGAGGCAGACAGTGCTACCTCTGATCTCCCTTAACTGTTTGTAAGTAAATCCACAGGGTCAGAGTGCAGGTCAGCCTAAGTTGTTCCCAAACCCCTGGTCTCAGGGTTGTCAGTAGTGAAAACAGAAGAAGTCTTGACCAATAACGTGGGCAGATTTTAGATCTATCTGACCGCTGGCCTCACTCAACTGGGCCTTCTCGTCCCTCTTTTTGCAACAGCCATACCCGGGCTTATAGGAAACTGAGACCTCCCAAGAAAACCTGTCGCTTTTCTGAAGTGTCAGGTGCCTTCCACAGTGTGTCTCGGAGCACTGATAGTCCAAGCTGGATTCTCCTTGGTCCCAGGGACAATGTGCAAGGTCAGAGAGAGGTCACACACTGCTAGGATTGCCACTACCTCTGAGCTAAGATTGCCTAGAAGTAAGACAAGTGCGTTCTTGTTTATTTTGAAAGACAGACAGACAAGAAAAGGTGCTCACCCTGCTGAACGGTGACAGCTTCCATCTCTGACCCAGCCAGCTCACCAGTCAGCAGTCACCAAGTTCTGTGACTGGGGAACCAGAGCAACCAAGACACGTACTAGATGCGTGATAAGAAACTCCAGGCGCTTGTATGATCCTCAAGGGGCCCCGCTCATCAATAGTATATGAGAGGGTTATTTTAAAATTCAAGCATAATATGAAATTTGTCCATACTGGAGTCCCCACGCTCCCCTGTCATCACACACCCCCTAGCAGTGTGTACTAATGTGCAAGGGTGCCCTTATCGGGCCACATTCAGGCTACAGGGTTAGAGTAAATGATAATGTTTAGTTATTGTTTCAGGTGTTTTTAATAGTTGGATATGCGATACAAAAATAAGCTTGATATGAAATTAGTTCTAGCGGAGCGTGATGACGTGTGCCTGCAGTCCTAGCACAGGCCACCCACCGCTGACTCAGGAGGGGTGTCATGAATTTGAGGCCAGTGTGGGCTACAGAGTAGGATCCTGTCTCAAAAACCAAAAAAATTCAATATGTTAAAGTTTATATAAAATAGGGCTGGAGAGATGGCTTAGCAGGTTAAGGCACTACCCTGCAAAGCCAAAGCCCACGTTCGATTTCCCAGGACCCACGTAAGCCAGATGCAAGGTGGTGTATGCAGCTGGAGTACATTTGCAGTAGTTGAAGGCCCTGGCAAGCCCATTCTCTCTATCTGCCTCTTTCTCTTTCTTTCTCTCTCTCAAATAAATTGATTTTTTTAAGTTTAAATAAAATAAAGCTTATATAAAATGAGTTTTCAGAGTTATATAAAGATCTTACCTTTCTGGGGACTACAAAATAACTCAAAGACTATATGTATTAACTTCTAAAACATTTGTAAGTAATTTATACCTGCTTTGTTTTACGGAGTAAGAGGTCAAGGAGTAAATTGCTGGGACAGCATAGACAGCGTGGAATCAGATGTGAGCACCAGTTAAGAAGAACAGAACTGTGTCTGAGTGCTTAGAGTTATTTATGGCAAGTTTGAGAGTGTAGCCTCCATTTAGGGAAGATGAATAGGGAAGTATAATTCCTTCTAAGACAGAATCTATAAATAATCCTTAATATCCATTCCTTTTATAAATAGAAGTGGTGGAGATACTGAACAAGCGGCCACCCAGCTGGACACAGCTCTCCCGGGCCCCTGAGGTAGGTTGATCACGAAGAAGTGGCCCAGCTCTTGGTTCTTCTCAGCATCATCCTTTGTAGTATTTCCCATGAACGGACCAGGTTCTTCCCTAGCCCTTGAGTTGGTGGTCTGCTACAGTCAGCACTAGAGAAGTATCTTCTGCCAGTCTTAAACCTCCAGAGTCCCAATTAGTGGACCCCTGTCCTGCCCTACGGGTGAACCCTTATCTAACCCAGCCTGTTAAATAAATGAGAGGAGATGACTAGACCAGCCAATCCCCAGTGCTGAGAGCCTGGCCATGGCCAGCCCCTGCCAAGACGGCAGGTACACGCCACAGCCCAGAAACTTCTCACCTTGCGCTGAGATTCACCAGTGCCTTGTCATATTGATTCAAGCCCCCGGGTTTGAAGTGGTGAATGACACAGACATAACCAATTCAATCACTTTCTTTCAGGTAGAAAAGGCATAGGAGGTTTTTCCTGTCAAAGGACAGGAGCAGAGGGTGGGAGCAAACTCCACATCTCATCCAGTGGGACCAAGCACCCATCCTGGACTTCCTCATTACACTGGGTTCGGATCATTGGCACGGTGTGTGTACCAACTGGAGTCATGCCAACAAGGGCAGCACCCAAGAAGGTGGAGCACTGAAAAGGGAGAAACTTGGTTTTTAGCATGCTAAGCTTAGAGTGTCTGAGCACATCCACTGGATACACTGTCCCCTGCTCTAGAGATCTCCATGTCCCCACCCTGGCTAGGGGGATGGACACCATCAGAGCTCCATGCCCCCACCCTGGCTAGGAGGGTGGACACCATCAGAGCTCCATGTCCCCACCCTGGCTAGGGGGAAGGACACCATCAGAGCTCCATGTCCCCACCCTGGCTAGGAGGATGGACACCATCAGAGCTCCATGCCCCCACCCTGGCTAGGGGGATGGACACCATCAGAGCTCCATGTCCCCACCCTAGATAGGAGGATGGACACCATCAGAGCTCCTTGTCCCCACCCTGGCTAGGGGGATGGACACCATCAGAGCTCCATGTCCCCACCCTGGCTAGGGGGATGGACACCATCAGAGCTCCTTGTCCCCATCCTGGCTAGGGGGATGGACACCATCAGAGCTCCTTGTCCCCACCCTGGCTAGGGGGATGGACACCATCAGAGCTCCATGTCCCCACCCTAGATAGGAGAATGGACACCATCAGAGCTCCTTGTCCCCACCCTGGCTAGGGGGATGGACACCATCAGAGCTCCATGTCCTCACCCTGGCTAGGGGGATGGACACCATCAGAGCTCCATGTCCTCACCCTGGCTAGGGGGATGGACACCATCAGAGCTCCATGCCCCCACCCTGGCTAGGAGGGTGGACACCATCAGAGCTCCATGCCCCCACCCTGGCTAGGAGGGTGGACACCATCAGAGCTCCATGCCCCCACCCTGGCTAGGGGGATGGACACCATCAGAGCTCCATGTCCCCACCCTGGCTAGGGGGATGGACACCATCAGAGCTCCATGTCCCCACCCTAGATAGGAGAATGGACACCATCAGAGCTCCTTGTCCCCACCCTAGATAGGAGGATGGACACCATCAGAGCTCCATGTCCTCACCCTGGCTAGGGGGATGGACACCATCAGAGCTCCATGTCCCCACCCTGGCTAGGGGGATGGACACCATCAGAGCTCCTTGTCCCCATCCTGGCTAGGGGGATGGACACCATCAGAGCTCCTTGTCCCCACCCTGGCTAGGGGGATGGACACCATCAGAGCTCCATGTCCCCACCCTAGATAGGAGAATGGACACCATCAGAGCTCCTTGTCCCCACCCTGGCTAGGGGGATGGACACCATCAGAGCTCCTTGTCCCCATCCTGGCTAGGGGGATGGACACCATCAGAGCTCCTTGTCCCCACCCTGGCTAGGGGGATGGACACCATCAGAGCTCCTTGTCCCCATCCTGGCTAGGGGGATGGACACCATCAGAGCTCCTTGTCCCCACCCTGGCTAGGGGGATGGACACCATCAGAGCTCCATGTCCTCACCCTGGCTAGGGGGATGGACACCATCAGAGCTCCATGTCCCCACCCTGGCTAGGGGGATGGACACCATCAGAGCTCCATGTCCTCACCCTGGCTAGGGGGATGGACACCATCAGAGCTCCATGTCCCCACCCTGGCTAGGGGGATGGACACCATCAGAGCTCCATGCCCCCACCCTAGATAGGAGAATGGACACCATCAGAGCTCCTTGTCCCCACCCTGGCTAGGGGGATGGACACCATCAGAGCTCCTTGTCCCCATCCTGGCTAGGGGGATGGACACCATCAGAGCTCCATGTCCCCACCCTAGATAGGAGGATGGACACCATCAGAGCTCCTTGTCCCCACCCTGGCTAGGAGGGTGGACACCATCAGAGCTCCATGTCCCCACCCTGGCTAGGGGGATGGACACCATCAGAGCTCCATGTCCCCACCCTAGATAGGAGAATGGACACCATCAGAGCTCCTTGTCCCCACCCTGGCTAGGGGGATGGACACCATCAGAGCTCCTTGTCCCCATCCTGGCTAGGGGGATGGACACCATCAGAGCTCCATGCCCCCACCCTGGCTAGGGGGAAGGACACCATCAGAGCTCCATGCCCCCACCCTGGCTAGGGGGATGGACACCATCAGAGCTCCATGTCCCCACCCTGGCTAGGAGGATGGACACCATCAGAGCTCCTTGTCCCCACCCTGGCTAGGAGGATGGACACCATCAGAGCTCCATGTCCCCACCCTGGCTAGGAGGATGGACACCATCAGAGCTCCTTGTCCCCACCCTGGCTAGGGGGATGGACACCATCAGAGCTCCATGTCCCCACCCTGGCTATGGGGATGGACACCATCAGAGCTCCATGTCCCCACCCTGACTAGGGGGATGGACACCATCAGAGCTCCATGTCCTCACCCTGCTAGGGGGATGGACACCATCAGAGCTCCATGTCCCCACCCTGGCTAGGAGGATGGACACCATCAGAGCTCCATGTCCCCACCCTGGCTAGGAGGATGGACACCATCAGAGCTCCATGTCCCCACCCTGGCTAGGAGGATGGACACCATCAGAGCTCCATGTCCCCACCCTGCTAGGGGAAGGACACCATCAGAGCTCCATGTCCCCACCCTGGCTAGGAGGATGGACACCATCAGAGCTCCATGTCCCCACCCTGGCTAGGGGGATGGACACCATCAGAGCTCCATGTCCCCACCCTGGCTAGGAGGATGGACACCATCAGAGCTCCATGTCCCCACCCTGGCTAGGGGGATGGACACCATCAGAGCTCCATGTCCCCACCCTGGCTAGGAGGATGGACACCATCAGAGCTCCATGTCCCCACCCTGGCTAGGGGGAAGGACACCATCAGAGCTCCATGTCCCCACCCTGGCTAGGGGGATGGACACCATCAGAGCTCCATGTCCCCACCCTGCTAGGGGGATGGACATCATCAGAGCTCCATGTCCCCACCCTGCTAGGGGGATGGACATCATCAGAGCTCCATGTCCCCACCCTGCTAGGGGGAAGGACACCATCAGAGCTCCATGTCCCCACCCTGGCTAGGAGGATGGACACCATCAGAGCTCCATGTCCCCACCCTGGCTAGGAGGATGGACACCATCAGAGCTCCATGTCCCCACCCTGGCTAGGGGGATGGGCTAGGGGGAGGACACCATCAGAGCTCCATGTCCCCACCCTAGATAGGAGGATGGACACCATCAGAGCTCCATGTCCCCACCCTGGCTAGGGGATGGACACCATCAGAGCTCCATGTCCCCACCCTGGCTAGGAGGAAGGACATCATCAGAGCTCCATGTCCCCACCCTGGCTAGGGGGATGGACATCCATCAGAGCTCCATGTCCCCACCCTAGATAGGAGGGATGGACACCATCAGAGCTCCATGTCCCCACCCTGCTAGGAGGATGGAACACCATCAGAGCTCCATGTCCCCACCCTGGCTAGGGGGATGGACACCATCAGAGCTCCATGTCCCCACCCTGGCTAGGAGGATGGACACCATCAGAGCTCCATGTCCCTCACCCTGGCTAGGAGGGGATGGACACCATCAGAGCTCCATGTCCCCACCCTGGCTAGGGGATGGACACCATCAGAGCTCCGATGTCCCCTCCACTGGCTAGGGGGATGGACACCATCAGAGCTCCATGTCCCCACCCTGGCTAGGAGGGATGGACACCATCCGAGCTCCATGTCCCCACCCTGCTAGGGGGATGGACACCATCAGAGCTCCATGCCCCACCTGGCTAGGGGGATGGACACCATCAGAGCTCCATGTCCCCACCCTAGATAGGAGGGATGGACACCATCAGAGCTCCATGTCCCCACCCTAGATAGGGGAGGATGGACACCATCAGAGCTCCATGTCCCCACCCTGATAGGAGGATGGACACCATCAAGAGCTCCATGTCCTCACCCTGGCTAGGGGGATGGACACCATCAGAGCTCCATGCTCCCCACCCTGGCTAGGGGGAAGGACCCATCAGAGCTCCATGTCCCCACCCTGGCTAGGGAGATGGACACCATCAGAGCTCCATGTCCCCACCTGCTAGGGGGATGGACATCATCAGAGCCTCCATGTCCCCACCCTAGATAGGAGGATGGACACCATCAGAGCTCCAATGTCCCCACCCTGCTAGGAGGAATGGACACCATCAGAGCTCCATGTCCCCCACCCTGCTAGGGGGGATGGACACCATCAGGAGCTCCATGTCCCCACCCTGGCTAGGGGGATGGACACCATCAGAGCTCCATGTCCCCACCCTGGCTAGGGGGTAGGACACCATCAGAGCTCCATGTCCCCCACCCTGGCTAGGGGGATGGACACCATCAGAGCTCGATGTCCCCACCCTGGCTAGGAGGATGGACACCATCAGAGCTCCATGTCCCCACCCTGCTAGGGGGATGGACACCATCAGAGCTCCATGTCCCCACCCTGCTAGGGGGATGGACACATCAGAGCTCCATGTCCCCCACACTGGCTAGGGGGATGGACACCATCAGAGCTCCATGTCCCCACCCTGGTAGGGGAGGATGGTCACCCTCAGAGCTCCATGTCCCTCACCCTGGCTAGGGGGATGGACACCATCAGAGCTCCATGTCCCCCACCCTGGCTAGGGGGATGGACACCATCAGAGCTCCATGTCCCCACCCTAGCTAGGAGGATGGACACCATCAGAGCTCCATGTCCTCACCCTGGCTAGGGGGATGGACACCATCAGAGCTCCATGTCCCCACCCTGCTAGGGGGATGGACACCATCAGAGCTCCATGTCCCCACCCTGGATAGGGAGGATGGACACCATCAGAGCTCCATGTCCCCACCCTGGCTTAGGGGGATGGACACCATCAGAGCTCCATGTCCCCACCCTGGCTAGGAGGATGGACACCATCAGAGCTCCATGTCCCCACCCTGGATAGGGGGATGGACACCATCAGAGCTCCATGTCCCCACCCTGGCTAGGGGGATGGACACCATCAGAGCTCCATGTCCCCACCCTAGCTAGGGAGGATGGACACCATCAGAGCTCCATGTCCCCACCCTGGCTAGGGGGATGGACACCATCAGAGCTCCATGTCCCCACCCTGCTAGGGGGATGGACATCATCAGAGCTCCATGTCCCCACCCTGGCTAGGGGGATGGACACCATCAGAGCTCCATGTCCTCACCCTGGCTAGGAGGATGGACACCATCAGAGCTCCATGTCCCCACCCTGGCTAGGGGGATGGACACCATCAGAGCTCCATGTCCCCACCCTGGCTAGGGGGATGGACACCATCAGAGCTCCATGTCCCCACCCTAGATAGGAGGATGGACACCATCAGAGCTCCATGTCCCCACCCTGCTAGGGGGATGGACACCATCAGAGCTCCATGTCCCCACCCTAGATAGGAGGATGGACACCATCAGAGCTCCATGTCCCCACCCTGGCTAGGGGGATGGACACCATCAGAGCTCCATGTCCCCACCCTGCTAGGGGGATGGACATCATCAGAGCTCCATGTCCCCACCCTGCTAGGGGGAAGGACACCATCAGAGCTCCATGTCCTCACCCTGGCTAGGGGGATGGACACCATCAGAGCTCCATGTCCCCACCCTGGCTAGGAGGATGGACACCATCAGAGCTCCTTGTCCCCACCCTGGCTAGGAGGATGGACACCATCAGAGCTCCATGTCCCCACCCTGGCTAGGAGGATGGACACCATCAGAGCTCCATGTCCCCACCCTGGCTAGGGGGATGGACACCATCAGAGCTCCATGTCCTCACCCTGGCTAGGAGGATGGACACCATCAGAGCTCCATGTCCCCACCCTGGCTAGGAGGATGGACACCATCAGAGCTCCATGTCCCCACCCTGGCTAGGGGGATGGACACCATCAGAGCTCCATGTCCTCACCCTGGCTAGGGGGATGGACACCATCAGAGCTCCATGTCCCCACCCTGGCTAGGGGGAAGGACACCATCAGAGCTCCATGTCCCCACCCTGCTAGGGGGATGGACATCATCAGAACTCCATGTCCCCACCCTGGCTAGGGGGATGGACACCATCAGAGCTCCATGTCCCCACCCTGGCTAGGAGGATGGACACCATCAGAGCTCCATGACCCCACCCTGGCTAGGGGGAAGGACACCATCAGAGCTCCTTGTCCCCACCCTGGCTAGGAGGATGGACACCATCAGAGCTCCATGACCCCACCCTGGCTAGGGGGAAGGACACCATCAGAGCTCCATGTCCCCACCCTGGCTAGGAGGATGGACACCATCAGAGCTCCATGTCCCCACCCTGGCTAGGGGGATGGACACCATCAGAGCTCCTTGTCCCCACCCTGGCTAGGAGGATGGACACCATCAGAGCTCCATGTCCCCACCCTGGCTAGGGGGATGGACACCATCAGAGCTCCATGTCCCCACCCTGGCTAGGAGGATGGACACCATCAGAGCTCCATGACCCCACCCTGGCTAGGGGGATGGACACCATCAGAGCTCCTTGTCCCCACCCTGGCTAGGAGGATGGACACCATCAGAGCTCCATGACCCCACCCTGGCTAGGGGGATGGACACCATCAGAGCTCCATGACCCCACCCTGGCTAGGGGGAAGGACACCATCAGAGCTCCTTGTCCCCACCCTGGCTAGGGGGATGGACACCATCAGAGCTCCTTGTCCCCACCCTGGCTAGGGGGATGGACACCATCAGAGCTCCATGACCCCACCCTGGCTAGGGGGATGGACACCATCAGAGCTCCTTGTCCCCGCCCTGGCTAGGGGGAAGGACACCATCAGAGCTCCATGTCCCCACCCTGGCTACGGGGATGGACACCATCAGAGCTCCATATCCCCACCCTGGCTAGGGGGATGGACACCATCAGAGCTCCATGACCCCACCCTGGCTATGGGGATGGACACCATCAGAGCTCCATGACCCCACCCTGGCTAGGGGGATGGACACCATCAGAGCTCCATGTCCCCACCCTGGCTAGGGGGATGGACACCATCAGAGCACCAAGAAATGTGATGGGGAGAGAGGGTGTGCGCAGTGTCAGAAGGAAGGCCAGAGCTCGACGCCTTGAAGATGAGCGTGTGGCTAACCACTGCCCTGCTGTGATGTCCCAAGATGGGATTTTAACACATTCTACTCAGGCGCAATGTGAGGATCAGTCCCAACGCCTCACAAAATCCAGACAAACACTCTACCACCAAGCCACACACCACCCAAAAATGGTCGTTTTCAACTGGACAGTGCCTTTTGGGCAAATCTCTGCAGATGTTTCCAGGAAGGACTTTTGGAGGGAGGAAAACCTTCTGCAGAGTGAGAAACCCTTCCAGAGGTGGCCGTATATAAAGAAGCTCCCAGAGAACTCAGTGCCTTTCACCGGGCTGTCCAGCTGCTCATCGGTGCCCACAAGTATCCTGTCGCCGCTATTATCCTTCATGGACAGCAGAACCCCGCTTGACGACCAGCAGTTCTCCTATTGAAGGAATACCGTCTATCTAATGCTTCCAGCTTATATTGGTTTAGATGGAATATCATCAATGTATCTGTAAGAAATGTAAGTGTTCTTAGGATTTTCAAGTGAAGTGATGGGTGTTGCCCTTCCCTCCTCTGAAACTGCAGGAGGAGATTCCTCTGATGGTAGCTAACAAGAACTCTGTGACTCTGAGCCCCACCCCTTTGGACAATATGTAACTACCTTATCTCAGGAGACAGCTGCCTGTACTTAATCTTATTTGACAGAACCCTACACCCCAAGCACAGGAGAATTCAGACAAAGGATTGCGAAAGGTATATAAGTCCAGCACAGTCCGAGTTCAGGACGTCCGTCGGTTTTGGTGTTAGCCTGCAGAGGTCCGCGCGTGAGTAAAGGCTCTCTTCCTCTCTCTGAAGTGGATTTTGCCTGATTATTCTCATTGACTCATTAATTCCTATAACAGTCCAGGAATCCTCCAGGCCTTAAGTGCTAGATTGGGACTGCTGAGGCATCCGGCCTTATTGACTGAGCAGCTACTATACCAGGCTCTCCAGCCCTCCAGCCTGCAGACAGCCCAGTTGGACTACCCAGCCCGTATCTTGTGAGATAATCTAATCAACCCCCTTCATAACATATCTTCATTCTACTAGGTCTATTCCTCTTAGGAACCCTGACTAACACAGTTACATTGCTTCTTAGGAGTTAAACTTTAGAGCTGTGGGAAACAGACATTGAAAACAGAAGTAGTTTGGATTATCTGGAGACAATCATGATTGTCATGCTGATACCCTGTGTTGCACTCTGCATTTTAAAACAAATCTCTATGGAAGTAGTATATTAAGAAAAACAGTGACCTAATAGCTGATCAAATTCATATTTTTCTGCTTCTTATTTATTGACTATCATTTTTAATATTTTATTTTTATTTATTTATTTGAGAGAGACAGAGTCAGACAGAGGGAGAGAGAAGGAAAGAGAGAGAATGGGCTCGCCAGGGCCTCCAGCCACTGCAGATGAACTCCAGACGCATGTGCCCCCTTGCACATCTGGCTAACATGGGTCCTAGGGAATTGAACCTGGGTCCTTTGGCTTTGCAGCCAACCACCTTAACTGCTCAGCCATCCCTCCAGCCCTTATTGACAATCTTTATACATGTATATATTTTTATCTTAATCCCCTCCCGTTGCGTTCTCTTATCGCCCTTCCCTCCACCTTGTTCTTCCTGACTGTCTCTTCTACTTTCATGCCTTTTTCCTTGTGTGCATGTGGGGCCCACCGAGTCTAATGAGGGCTGCCTGTATGATCCTGGGAGGGGGTTATATCTACAGCACATGCAACGTGGTGCTGGCCACACCTCTGAACAAAACGTGCCGCCGCCGCCCAGCAACCACTAGCTACAGATACCTCCTCAGGAAGCGATGGGAGCCCCACGCCCTCCACCTCCATCCATGATGGAACGTTGATTGGCCCAAAACTGTGCGGGCCTTGTGTGGGTGACACCAGTCACTGCAAGGTCACGAGTGGCTGTCATACCAGCCCTCCTCCCCACCCTCTGGCTCACATTCTTTCCACCCCTCCTCTGCAGTGTTCCCCGAGCTTTGCAGGGTGATCCAAATGTCTCATTTAGCACTGAGCACTCAATGGTGTCAACGCAAAAGCCACAGCCCTCACCTCAAAGGGGAGAAGAGACAGTTTATTCGGGAGCCAAATATGGGTGACCATGGCCGGGGACACAGATTTAGGTTATCCCAAATTCCATGTTCCAATGGTTAAGAGTTTCATGAAGGTTTTATAGGTACAGAATAAAAGAGAGTCATAAATCAAGGCACTTTTCAAATACATTACCTGACCATCAGGTAGGTGGGTTATAGTAAAGGGGGCTGGAATCTCCACCATTGGGCTCAGGTGCTCTCTGATGACATTCTTAGCCCTTGGGTTGGTGGAAGCTGGGGTCTGTTCTTACATTTCAAAAAGGATCATACCTGATCAACTGATAGTCTCCAGGGGGTTAGTTCAGACACAGAGGTGGGCAATAAATGGCTATTAAGGGGCTGAAGGCAGCCCAGGGTAATTTGGCTCTGACTTGCAACGTTCCTCTGTGCTCACAGGAGCCTCATTGGTCCATTCAGCCTTGCTGGAAGCAGATGCAGCAGACACAGCCATTTTCTGAGAACTTTGGTTCTCAATAGTAGCTCATTCCCAGCATCCTGACAAGTAGCCACTGCCAACTGCAAAAGGAAGCTTCTCCCCCAAAGGTGAGGTTCAGATACTGGTACTGCTGAGGAGAAGGGCCCCGAGGGTGCAGTAAGGCAGAGCGAGTAGAGGCTGGTGAGGTCAACAAGGAAGCAAGTACAAAGTCAGACCCCTGGAGGAACCCCCAAGCTGCTTTCTTGCTCTTCCAGGAAGGCCCTGGAGCTGCTGACCTGGACTGCGAATGATTGAGGCCTGGGAACCTGCCTATCCTGCCCAGACTTACCTCCCAGAGAGAGGGGGTGGTCTGTCTTACCGTCTCTCAGCCACGTGCTGCAGATCCGAGCCTGAGTGTGAAGACTTGGAGGAAGCAGTCAACACCGGAAACATTTGGGACATGGTTGTTTGTTTGTTTTCTATATGTAAATATTCTTCCAGATTTAAAAAGTACATCTGAAGAAGTGGCTCAGTCACACCTTGTTTAGGCATTTACCACCCAAGCAGGAGGACCCGAGTTCACACCCCCAGTACCCATGTGTGTGGTAGCGCTTGCCCGGAATCCATTGCCGGGAGGTAGAGGCAAGATAGTCTCCGGGGCCTGCCAGCTGGCAGCTAGCTGGTCTGGTTGAACCAGGAGCGCTGGTTCAATGACAGACCCAGTCTCAAAATAAGATGGAGATACTCCACTCCAAGACTTGGGGAGCATTGTAAGAGCCAGAGGATTGGGAGGCGTGTTTAGAACATTGTCTTCCAGATATGCCATGGCTTTTATGACCTGCACAATACTGAGCCCATCAACATCCCATCATGGATGATGGAAAAAGGCAAAAAACCAAAAGTACAACTTGTAAAGAAGAGATTGTTCAAGGGAAGAGTGACAGGGGAGGAGAGACCCAAGAGGGTCATAGGAGGTTTTGATGATCAAAATGCATCATGTACATGTAGAGGTATTATAAATAAAAATGTTTTAAAGATTAAGTGGTGAGCAATTGAAAAGGACACCCAATGCTGACCTGTGGCCTCTACACTTACATGCATATGAACACAGATGTACATATGCACACACACCTATACACATGTACACATGCGAAAATAATCAAATAATTAAATTTTGAATTTAAAAATTAATGTGGGACTGGGGAGATGGTTCAGCAGTTGGAGGCACTGGGTTGCAAAGGGGCCTAGGTTTGATACCTCAGTGCCCATGTAAAGCCAGAATCATAGAGGAACACATGTGTCTGGACCACCTTCGCTGCAGTGGGAGGCCCTGGTATGCCCCCATTCTCTCTCTCTCTCTCTCTCTCTCTCTCTCTCTCTGTCTCTGTCTCTCCTTGTAAATATAAATAAATAGAATAAACAAAAACCTAAAAAATTAATATGAAGAAATAGATCAAAAGGAAGCCTTGGGATGGAGAGATGGCTCAGTGGTTAAAGGCACTTGCTTACAAAGCCTGATGTTACAGGTTCAACTCCCCAGTACCCACATAAAGCCAGATGTGGGCAGTGGCAAGAGGCCCTGGAGTACCCATTCTCTCTCTTTTTCTCTCTCTCAAATAAATAAAACTTTTAATGCAAAACTTTTGTGAAGGGTGATAAGAATGTGGATCCTGTGTGTCATACTGTGGTGAACTTAGAGGGTTTTTGCTTTAAATAATGTAATTAAAAGGAAGGTATAAAGACAACAAAATAGGGAATTTGGAAAGATGGAGGCAGTGTAGGGGATAAAACCCTCTGTTGGAAGCACTGGTTTGGCAGTAGCTAGAGATGCAGTGTTAGCTACTGTTCTCGTTGCTATGAAAACATACCCGGCAAAAGCAACTCAAGGAAAGAAGGATTTGTTTTGATTCACAGTTTAAGAAGGGATACAGCATCAGGGATGACGGAAGAAGGAAAAAATGGGCAAAGGCTGGGAGATATTGCTTAGTGGTTAAGGTGTTTGCCTGCAGAGCCAAAGGACCCAGGTTCAATTCCCCAGCACCCACGTAAAGCCAAATGCACAAGGTGGTGCATGCGTCTGGAGTTTGTTTGCAGCCACTGAAGGCCCTAGTGCACCCATTCTCTCTCTCTTTCTATCTGCCTCGTTCTCTCTCTCTCAAGTAAATAAAAAAAAATAAAACAAAACAATGATCAAAAATAGAAGAGGAACTAGTTGGAAAAGGAGGTTATATGGAAGGGGCTGGGAGACGGGAGACAAAAGAAAGTAATGGGAGGGGGACTATGATCAAAATTTATGATGTACATTATGAAAATTGTCCAAAATTTGAAGTAAAACAGTGGGGGAGGTACATCAGGGTGGCAGGAGGAGGGATCATGAAGCAGAGAGAGATGAGCGCTGGCGTTCAACTCATTTTCACTGTTTGTTATTGGTCTTCACTTGTTATTTTTGCTTGTTTGAAACAGGATCTCATGTAGCCCAGGCTGGCCTCAAGGTTTCTATGTAGTAGATGATGTCCTTGAACTCCTGATCCTCCTACCTCTACCTCCCAAGTATAAAAGGATAAAAGGCCTGTGCCACCATGCCCAGCTTTCTCTTTTTACCTGTTTGTTCAGTGTGGAACCACAGCCCATGAAATGATGCTATCCATATTCAGGGTTTTCCCTCATAGACACTCAGAGCTGTTTCTGTGGTGATTCTAAATCCAGTCAAATTCGCAGTGAAGATTAACCTGCACAGGGCAGCAGCTCAAGAGATACTGGACCAAAGGAGAGGTTGAAGAGTGGAAGGTAGCGTGCCTATCATTGCAGGCCTCTTATACCGGCTGGTCAGGAGGTGAGGCGGGAGGATTGCGAGCACATAACCAGCCTTGGCTACAAAGTGAGTTCAAAGCCAGCTTGGGTGAGATGCTTGATGGGATCCAAGATCAGCTGAGATATGCCTCTGGTGGGTTTGTGGAGGCCCCGCCCAGGTGGCCACGTTGGGCTACTGAGCCCTATCACTTGTAAGCCACTCTAGTACCTCCACTTTGATAATAGATATATACATTCTACTGGCTTCTGTTCCTCTGGAAACCTGTCTCACACATTAGACAACTGAACAAGACCCTGTGTGGTGATGGACTATAAGAACAAACTGTGGGATGAACTGTGGGAAAGAATTGGGAAGATTTCTGGTGGATCTTGCAAATAGCTTTGTGGTATTATTGCTATAAGATGCTAAGTTCCTTACTTATAACTTGCTTTAAAGTTAATCTTAGGGCTAGAGAGATGGCTTGGCAATCAAGGGCCCTTGCTTGTAAAGGCCTGACAGCTCAGGTTCAATTCCCTAGTACTCACATAAAACCGGATGCATAGAGTGGTACATGTTGGGTTATAGTGACAAGTGGTACCCCTATACATTCATTCTCATTCTCTTTCTCTATCTCTTCCAAATAATAAATAAAAATATTTTAAGTTAATCTTGTAACTATGGAATCTATCTGCTTAAATCAAGTTGACTCGGTTTCCTCTGCCCGGTGGGCCTTTGGCCTAAGCAGCACAGATGACCAGTACTGACAAGCAATGTTTAGAGAGGCTGGCTGATCTTAAGATATGCTCTGTGCTCCTTTCCCCAGAGGCTGGTTGGACTCTCAACTCAGAACAAACAGACATGCATAAAAAGTGCTGATTATAGCACTCAGGAGGCAGAAGTAGGATCAGTGTAAGTTCAAGATTACCCTGAAGCTACCTAGTGAATTCCAGGTCAGCTTGGGATATAGCAAGACCCTACCTCAAAAGAAAACAAAACAAAAGAAGTGATGATCATAGTGTTGAAGGCAATGAGGTCAGTCACTATGGACCCACAGATTTATTGAAGGCAACAGGTGGGCTTATTGGGATTGCTCTTGTGACCAGAGTGTGTGTGTGTTCTGGGTCAGCAGTGTCCAGCAGGTCACACCCCTAAATCCCTTCCTTTAACAAATGATTAAGGATTGTCCAAAGTTGAAAGTTCCTTAGACTTAGCTCATGCAATATACTACATGTTCATGTATTTCTGGTTTTTGCTGTTCAATAAAAGTACCACTGAGGGCTAGAGAAATGGCTTAGCTGTTAAAGCGCTGGCCTGCAAAGCCTCTCCAGCTTCCACAGAAGCCAGACACACAAGGTGACACAAGGTTGCACATGTGCACAAGGTGGTGCACGTGTCTGGAGTTTCGTTGCAGTCGCTGGGGGCCCTGGTGTGTCAGTTCCCTCCACCTCATATATTTTTTTAATGTGCCAATAACTAGCTGGATGCAGAAGGGAGGAAGCCACAGTCACATCAGAGCAGCGGGGCCAGCAGATGCAGCAGGTCTACTAACGGCATAGACTAAACTTCTCTTAGTTTCTCTTCTCCTCAGGCTGCTGCTAGGGGCAGCTAGCCCACTCCTGGGATGGGGTACCAGGAGCCAGCTCTCCCACCTCTCAGATTCTGCTCCTAGAAGCAGTTTGCCCACTTCTGGATAAGAAAGTTCCAGAGGTTAGTCTTGGCAAAACTCAGAGCAGCCCTGTCTCAACATAAATAGTAGTAAAAGAAAAACAAAGAAAAAGGCTAGTGATGTAGCTTCATGGTAGAGCACTTGCCTAGCATACAAGAGGCTCCAGGTTCAATCCTTAGCATCAACCAAAAACAAGGCGAAAAAAATAGGGAGGATAGCTCTGTGGTTAAAAGCACTTTCTTGCAAAGCCTGTTGGTTCAGGTTTGATTCTGCAGTACCCACATAAAACCAGATGCACTAGGTAGTACATGCATCTCAGTTTGTAGGCTAGACGTCCCCGTGTGCCCACATTCATATTCTCTTTCTGTCTCTCTGTCTCTGTCTCTCTCTCTCTCTCTCTCTCTCTCTCTTTCTCTCTCTCCTTGCAGACAATTTTTTTTTTTTATAAAGAGGAAGATGTTAGAGCCTGCTTAAGGGGAAAATGACCTGGAGAAGGGAAGGGGGGATGGGAAATCATGCAACTCCAAAAATTAGCATCACATGGAGCATGACAAATAGACTCCCGGGGTCCTGGGCAGTACCTATGGAAACAGTCTGAGTGCACAACCTTCCCCCCCCACACACACACCTTCAGAAGTAAGGGAGTACAGCCACAGCCACGGGAGGCAGAGCGACTGTCCCCTGGGGGCTCCCGCGGACGCCAGAAGCGTGTAGGGGGGAAAAGTCGACGCGCCCTCTGACAGGGGGGCTTTTGTGAGCAGGAGCTCCTTCTGGAAGGTGAGAAGAAAACGGGAGGTTTGTGGAAGCAGGAAAGAGCTGTGTCAGTAAGAGGGTAGGTAGCTCCCAAGGGTCAGTGGCCCTATTGAACTGAAAGTGCCTCTGTCTAAAACAGCTGCACTAAGCCAGCCTGTGGGCACAGGCCTGCAATACAGCTGATGAGTAGGCCGTGGCCAGCTCAGTCAGCCTGGGCTACAGAGCAAGATCCAGGTCAGTGTAAGGTGCTTGTCAAGACCCCATCTGAATATTTGTATACAACAAAAGAAGGAAGGAGGAAGGAAGGAAGAGAGGGAGGGAGGGAGGGAGACCTGGGATGTAGCTCCGTGGTATATGTGTGAGACCCCAGGCTCACTGGATGAACCTGCCAGATATGTGACTCTGGCAACATTCAGCTGCTGAGGCCCAGAAGGGTAGGTAACCAGAAATGGGCTATACTAGACCACTGGGCAAGGCTTAAAGAAGGAAGTTGTGGGCTGGATGCATGGCTTAGTGGTTAAGGCAATTGCCTGCAAAGCCTACGGAACTAGATTCAATTCTCCAGGATCCACATAAGCCAGATGAGCATAGTGGCACATGAGTCTGGAGTTTGTTTGCAGTGGTTAGAGGCCCTGGTGCGCTCATTCTCCGCCCCCCCTCCTCTCTCATAAATAAATAAATAAAAATAAAATATTTAAAAGAAAATAAAAGAAGGATGACAAAACCCCTGACCAGAAGCAGCTGACGGAAGGAAAGGGTCTCCTTCAGCCTGCAGTCTTGAAAGGAGGTTTCTTCGTGGAGAAGAAAGCCTGGCGAGAGCAGATAGCCGGGCATCCCATCTCGTCCCACAGGCTAGAGGGGAAAAGCAAGAGTGAGCAAGGGGGCCTGGATCCTAAAACCCCAAGGCCAGCTCCCCATGACACACCCCGTCCAACAAGGTTCCACCTCGCAAAGGCTGCACCAGCTGAAGACCAAGTATGAGGCTTAATCATAGACCCACGGGGCTGTGGGGCATTTTATATTCAAACCACCGCCAAAGTGATCAAGGGGTGGATTGTGAAATCCAGCCTGGCGGAAAGGAGGGGCCATTGTCTAGAGACAAAGGATTACTGGTTAATCAGCACCAGTCTGGCAGAAATGCTCTGTCCTGGGGGAAGGCTGGTCAGGTGGCGTGGGCAGGCAAGTTACTGCATCCAGAGCAAAAGCACATGAGCCTGCTTCCTGTGCAGCTGGGACATGTGTGCCTCTGTGTCTTCCCGCTGGTGCTGCAAGTTGAGGGACTTCCACGGGCAGAACTGCAGGTTAAGGTGGATCTCCTGGCCGCAGGAAGAGAAGACCAGTGAGTCTCCGACATGCGCCAGGCCAGCACTTGACATCTGTCTCCTTCTCTGGTGCCCAGGATGAGCTCTGCTAAGTCAAGAATTGCCTCCTCCCATATACAGGAGAGGAACCCGGCCCGGAACGGTTATGTAACTTGCCCAGGATCCCTCAGTAGGAAAAGTGCCATCCTTTGTACCCCTTCCCACTCAGGCTTGCGCAGTCTTCCTCCTCCCTAGCCTGGACTACCACTGGTGACACTAAACCAGTAGCCGACACAGTGCCACCCACGTTTTGTTAACTAAGCAACAAGACACCCTGGACAGCGCCTTCTTGGGCAGGGAATGTCGTAACTGATGACAGAGGTTCTTAGGCACATGCTAGTGTTTCTTATCTGCCAACTAAAAAGGAAAGAGAAGAGTTGTTGATAAAAAGAGAGAGATAGAGACAGAGAGAAGAAAGGGAAACTTTGTCTTCCAAATGGGAGGAAAAAGGTTCTTACACGACTGATAATATAAATGGCCTCGGGTTCGAGACAGCTGTGAAAATTACCTATCCTTGGGCAATAGAAGCAGACCTATGAAGCTTAACCTTAAGAGATTATTCTTTTTGTGGTTTTATTTTCATGTTGTGATTAATAAATAAAAAGGGTAATCTACTGGGAGAAGACTGCATCCATATTATTCTTATTGCTATCATCATTACTATTATTATCTTCACAACAACCACCCCCACTTTGCTTTCCTCTTTTGTTCTTTTATTTTGTGTGACGCTGGCCCTGAACCCAGAGCCTCGCATACCAGCCCTCCCGAGCCATCAATGCTCAGCCCAGGGCTCATGTGTGGTGCACACAGCATCACCTGCCACTACCTGTAAACGTGGTGCTCATGCTTATGAATTTACTAGTTGCTGATTTAGGGGCCAAGACCAGGAACCCGAGGCACGCTTGGCCTTGTGTCAAACAGACCTTGCATGCAGCTGGGGTTTAAAAGCTTTGAGGAAAAGCCGCAGGCCCAGGGCATCTGGGAGAAGGCCGCTGGATCCGCCTTGCGGTGGGGCAGACAGCTCAGCTCTGCTGCTTTCTCCTTGCCCGCAGTAGGTGCCCTCATTGGTGTGGGGTTGTGGCTTGGATTTGGGTTTGGGTTTTCCTTTCCATTCCCCCTGGAAAGATTTCCAGTTGTTTTAGAGTTGAATTCAGTGGGAAAATAATGTGTGCTCACTTCACAGCCAATTTGGGCAGAACACATTTCCATCCCGTAAAACGGGCATTGATACCTTTATGAGTCAGTGTGGCTGGCGCATCCTAGCCTGTGGGTGTGTTCTGAGCTGGGGGCAGTTAAAATAGCACTGTCTGGTTTTGTTTGTTTGTTTCTCTGTGGAGTCCCCTGAGCTGTCCTCGTGAGGCAGAACCCGTCCTCGTGGAGCAATGGCAGCTTCAGAACAGGCTGGGCAAACCCAGCTCCATGATGTTCAGTCGCTTAACGAGAAAGGAGGCCAACATTACCAGTGAGTTCACCTGCCTTTCCTCCTCCCTGACCTTTTCCTCTCTCCTCTCCTCTCTCTTCCTCTCTCCTCCCCCTCTCACCTCCCCCTCTCTCTACTCCCCCTCTCTTTCCTCTCCCTCTCTCTCCTCTCCCTCTCTCTCCTCTCTCTCCTCTCCCTCTTTCTCCTTTCTCTCCTCTCCCTCTCTCCTGTCTCTCCTCTCTCTCCTCTCCCTCTCTCCTCTCCCTCTCTCCCCTCTCTCTCCTCTCCCTCTCTCTCCTCTCCCTCTCTCTCCTCTCCCTCTCTCCTCCCCATCTCACCTCCCCCTCTCTCTATTCCCCCTCTCTCTACTCCCCCTCTCTCTCCTCTCCCTCTCTCTCCTCTCCCTCTCTTTCCTCTCCCTCCCTCTCCTCTCCGTCTTTCCTCTCTCTGCTCTCCCTCTCTCTCCTCTTTCTCTCTCTCCTCTCCCTCTCTCCTGTCTCTCCTCTCTCTCCTCTCCCTCTCTCTCTTCCTCCTCTCTCTCTTCTCTCTCTCTCCTCCCCCTCTCTCACCTCTCCCTCTCTCTTTTGTCCCTCTCTCCTCTCCTCCTCTCTTCTCCTCTTACCTTTCTCTTTCTTATCTTGCCTCTCTCCCTCCACCCCTTTTCTTTTCTCCTTCTCTCTCTCCTTTCTTTCCTCTCTCAAACTCATCCACATTTTGAGGTTAGATTTTGAAGTGCCTGTAAAGTGATAGAACCTGAGTCAATGTTACCTTCTCGTCCTTCCCAAATTCTTACCCTAAGTAACTTTAGGACTCATCTGCTTAGCAGATACCAGCTGGAGTCTCCTTTACCAGCCAGCACTGTGACCGGGGCTGCTGCTATGTTCCTGACCCAGAAATGTGAAAAGCTGAAATCAAACTAAAAAGTGAGCTGAGGGCTGGAGAGATTGCTCAGTGGTTAACGTGCTTGTCTGCAGAACCTAAGGACCTGGGTTCAGTTCCACAGTATCCACATACAGCCAGATGCACAAAGTAGCACATGCATCTGGAATCCATTTGCAGTGGCTAGAGGCCCTGACACACCCATTCTTTCTTCTATCTCTCTCTGCTTGCAAATAAAGAAATAAAAGTATTTTTAAAATGAGTTAAAAGCCAGGCATGGTGGCGCATGCCTTTAATCCCAGCACTCGGGAGGCAGAAGTAGAAGGATCATCATGAGTTCAAGGCTACCCTGAGACTACATAGTGAATTCCAGGTTAGCCTGGACTAGAGTGAAACCCTACCTCGAACCCCCCCCCCACAAAAAAAAGAGTTGAGTGGGACAGGATAACACCATGGAGAAGCTGGTCTCACAAATTATATAATTCTGGTGAGATTTGTTTAAAGTCATGTACCATAAAACAATGTTTCAATCACACCATGGGCATGAATAGGATGGCTTCATATGAATATGATGGAGCTGGGCTAGGGAGATGGCTCAGTTGATAAAGGCAGCTGCTTACAAAACCTGCTGGCCTGGGTTTGATTCCCCAGTTTGTTTGCAGCAGCAAGATGCTCTGGCATGCCCATTCTTTCTTTGTCTTTGTCTC
This sequence comes from Dipus sagitta, assembly GCA_036346955.1. Classification (NCBI taxonomy): domain Eukaryota; kingdom Metazoa; phylum Chordata; class Mammalia; order Rodentia; family Dipodidae; genus Dipus; species Dipus sagitta. The sequence goes on from CM070784.1 coordinate 62,325,840, forward strand.
TCTCTCTCTGAGGTAGGGTCTCACTCTAGCTCAGCTTGACCTGTAATTCACTATGTATTCTCAGGCTGGCCCCAAACTCATGGTGATCCTCCTACCTCTGCCTCCCGGGTGCGGGGATTAAAGGTGTGGGCCACCATGCCTGGCTGGGTTTTTTTTTTTTTTTACAGAGCTTGGCTGGGCCGACTCTGGCTGTGTGGTCTGCATTGCCCTCTCTGGGCTGTTCTCTCCACCCATCACAAGCACTGCCCATTTCTGCCTTGGGTTTCTGGGTGTTGCTGGGAGACCTATGTGAAGGGCTTTGACACTGATGTTCACCAAGTATTTGTCGAGGGCCTCCTAGGTGCATGACCACCAGGGGAAGGCAGACATGCACCAAACCTTCTCATTCCTGTCACATTGATTCAAGTGTAGGAAGAGAGCACTTGTCAAAACCAACCACTGAAGATGTACATGTTGAACAAAGTAGAGTTGGATGAAAGAAATGCTAGGGGTTGGGGAAATGGCTTAGCAGGTAGTAGTGGTTTCCACCCAAACATGAGGGCCCAAGAGGGCCTGGCTTGCCCTGAATTCAATTCCCTAACACCCTTGTAAACAGCTGAGCGTGACACCCACGCCTGTAACCTCATCCTGTAGGAGCAGAGATTAGAAACCCACTGAGTTTTGTGGAAATGCCAGCTACAGGGGTGGAAGTTCTGAGGAAAACAGGACCTGTTTTAAAGACTCTTGCTTGCAAAGTCTGATGCCCATATAGAGCCAGGTGCACAAAGTAGCACATGCATCTGGAGTTTGTTTGCAGTGGCAGAGGCCTTGGCATGCCCATACTCACTCTCTAAATCTCTCTATCTCTTGCAAATAAGTAAATAAAAATATGAAAACTTAAAAAGAAAAGAAACCTGAAGACAAAACAAAATGAGCCTTCCAGAGATCCCCAATCCTGGCCCAGCCTGCTCCCTGCAATTCCTCCTGCTCCTCGACGGAGTCCAACATGCCGTGGTGGCAGTGCATGTTACATACAAACTGGATTGATCCGCCTCCATACCCTTGCTTTTGACTTGTATAAACTTATTTCCACTGTGTGCCATTGATAGCGTTTTCTCCCTGTGGAAATTGTTTGAGTAGCTTGACTTGGGAATGAATGCATTATAGCTTTTCCCACTACGTTAATTGAAAACTTGATTTTCATTATATAGCTTTTCCCTTAACAGCAAGATGTTCGGGAGTGATTGGGGAAGCTGGCATAGGTAGCATTTGGTATGACTTTTAAATGCAGGCCTCTGCAGCAGACAGAACTCTGCTGAGTCCCTGTGTCACTGTTTGCCATAGCAATGGGTGGAGACTTACATCTGACTCAAGACCCAAGGGATAAGTAGAGCGATGGGTCCTGGATGCAACAGAGGTGGGGAGGAAGAGACTGAGGTGCAGAGAGACAGCTCCCAAGGCTCTGATGAGTAAAGAGGGTGAAGCCAGTGGACAAGGTCCCTGGATGCTGGCTGCCCTATGCCAATCTGGGCATGGGCCATACGGAGGGAAGCTAGGAGATGTTGCCACCCTGCAATTCCATGGGGAAGGTCTGGCAAGATTCTGCTGTAGCAGGGCTGAGGGAGGCTGCCCCAGTGTGGGGGAGCTGAGGCGTGCACCCCAGGCAGGGACACTGCTGGGTTCTGAAGTTCCAGGAGCCTGAGTCACAATGACCACCCACTCCAGAAGCAGAATTGTGAATTTGAGGACAGCCTGGGCAACATAGCAAGTTCTAAGCCAGCCCTGGTCCACATAGTGACACTCTGTCTTAAAAGAATAGGGGTGGGAAGGGAGGATGGAGGGGTGATATCTGCAAGGCCCAGCCTCAAGGAGCTCTACGCGGCATGTGACTCTGTTCTTCAACAGAGGAACTGAGGATGGGGGAGGAAGAGGACGAGGCTGTCCATTCACAGCAGCTTAGGAAATACATAAGGCATGCACCTTATTCGGTATGGTGGTTTGAATGTAAAAGGTCTCCCAGAGCCTCCAGTGTTTATGATTAAGCCTCCTGCTTAGTCCCCAGCTGGTGGAGCCTTTGGGAGGTGGACCCTTGCTGGAGGTGACATGTCACTGGGTTCAGCCCACTTCCCAGCGCTGGCTTCTCTTGCTGCTTCCTCTCTGCCGGTGGTGTGTGAGGATGTGAGCCAGCTTCCTGCTCTGCCATGCTGTCCCCTGCCATCTTGGAGCTTCCCCTCCAGACTGTGAGCCACAATAAACCCTTTCCTCCCATAGCCACTTCTGGTTGGGCGTTTGCCTCAGGCACAAGAAGGTGACTGCTACATTTGGTTTCTCATTTAATCTAACCATTGAAAAGTTTTCCTTGGGTAAGCTGTGTGTGGCTCAGTGGTAGAGTGCTTGCCTAACACATTTGAGGCTAGGTTCAACCTCCAGCACCACAAAATACTCTTTCTTGGGTGATTGGAGAAATATGACGCTCTTTGGGAAGTGCTCATTGTGCTGGTTTGATGATAGTATTGTGGCCACAGGTTTTGGTGTAGTCATTCTGCATTGCTGGGGACAGAGCCCAGGCCTCACATATGCTAGGCGAGTGCTCTATTCTGTTTTCTAAAAGGTCCCTTGGCAGTGCATTCTAAACCATCATGGGTGAGATGAGGAACTCGGTGGGGGCTGGCTTCAGAGTAACCCAGAAAAGGCTGACAACAGGATACAATCATGTACCATGCTCTCCTGTCCAATTTGGATATGTTGGAGGTTTTCCATAATACTATATCAAGGAAAGGACAGAGGAGGTGGAGGAGGGAGGGGAATAGAAGCTCAGAAGTGAAAGAGGTTTCCCTGCACTTGGGGAGACTTCTCATCTCAGCCTTGAAAACTGGTCATGGGAAGGGAAGAAGAGAAAGAAAGAGGGACGGAGGGAGACAGACTAGCTTGTTGGCTAGCAAAGGCCTAGAAACTAGTTAAGGTAGTGCATGTTTGAGCATCGGAGAGGGAAGGCCAGACTCTGGGAGTCGTTGTGAACTATGGGCAGTTCAGAGCTGGAGGATAGAGACATTCTGGGGACCCTGTCATGGAGACTGACCAATCAGTGGAAGTCCTGAGCCTCTTCTGTACCTATACCTGAGCCCTCGGTGCCATTCAGTCTGACTTAATCACAGTTACCTGAGCCTAGCATGTTACCAGAGTTAAATGCAGGCAGAGAAGCTAAGCAGAGATAATGAAGGAGAGTTAGAGATGGCAGCAGAGGATCCTGGGCGTGGAGGCAGGGGGCAGGCTGCAGTGGGGGAGAGGGAAGGAGCAGTGGCAGCTGCTTCCTTGACTGTGACATCAGTGGCGGTTGACACAGGCAACCTAGAAGTCATGGCGGTTTGTTGAAAATAACTCCTTGTGGAGTGGGGAGATAGATCAGTAGTTAAAGGCACTGCCTGCAAAGCCTATCAGCCCAGGTTCAATTCCCCAGTACCCATGTAAAGCCAGACACACGAAGTGGTGTGTGTGTCTGGAGTTTGTATGCAGTAGCAATAGGCCCTGGCATGCCCATATACTCATTCTCTCTCTCTCTCTCTCTTTCTCTTAAATGATAAATAGTTTTTTGAAAAATCTCATGTCTATCATTAAAAAATAATCCTATCTTTATATTCTGATCAGCTGAGAGCTTGTCTTATTTGATTATATATTGCATTTATAATGTATTCATTATTCATTTCTCTCTTTAAAAAAAAAAAAAGCTAGGCTAGGCGTGGTGGTGCACGCCTTTAATCCCAGCACTTGGGAGGCAGAGGTAGGAGGCTCACCGTGAGTTCAAGGCCACCCTGAGACTGCATAGTGAATTCCAGGTCAGCCTGAGCTAGAGTGAGATACTACCTTGAAAAGAAAAAAAAAAAAAAAAAAAAAAAAACATTTTTACCAGGCATGATGGTGCATGCTTTTAATCCCAGCACTTGGGAGGCAGAGGTAGAAGAATCACTATGAGTTCGAGGCCACCCTGAGACTACGTAGTTGTGCTGGTTTGATTCAGGTGTCCCCCATAAATTTAGGTGTTCTGAATGCTAGGTTCCCAGCTGGTGGAGATTTGGAAATTAACACCTCCTGGAGGCAGTGTGTTGTTGAGGACGGGCTTATGGGTGCTATGGCCAGTGTCCCCTTGCCAGTGTTGGTCACACTCTCCGGTTCCTGTTGTCCACCTTATGTGGGCCAGGGAGTGATGTCCACCCTCTGCTTATGTCATCGTTTTCCCCTGCCATCGTGGAGCTTCCCCCTTGAGCCTATAAGCCAAAATAAACCTCTCTTTTCCCACAAGGTTCTTGGTTGGGTGATTTCTACCAGCAATGTGAACCTGATTGCAACAATAGTGAATTCTGAATTCCAGGTTAGCCTGGGCTAGAGTGAAAACCTACCTCCAAAAAGGGTTTCACTCTAGCCCAGGCTATCCTGGAACTCACTATGTAGTCTCAGGGTGGCCTCAAACTCTTGGCAATCTCCCTACCTGGGATTAAAAGTGTGTGCCACCACACCTGGCTTCATTTCTTTTTTCAAATAAATTTTTAACCTTAAGCTCCTATATTTGTTTATTTATGTGTATTTACATATTTATTTATTTAATACAGGTGTATCAGGGCCTTTTGCTTCTGCAAACAAAGTCTAGACACATGTACCATTTTGTGCAACTGGTTTTATGTGGGTACTGGGGAATGGAACCCAGGCTTTCAGGCTTTGCAAGCAAGTGTCTTAACCACTGAGTCATCTCCCCAGCCCTCACTATTTCTCAGAAGACTTGAAGGACTGTTGATACTAATTTGTAAATTTTCTTGGCAAATGCTTGGTTTTGAAAGCTCAGTATGTGTTCCAGCCCTGGAAAAATAGTATTTTGCTGATTTAGGAAAGCTCACAGACACCTGAATCAAGATGATGGGGAACAAGAAAGCCATAAGAAATCCCTTTTCTGCCCACATTTCACCTGGCTTGAAAAATCTATGGCTCAAGAACTTGAGCTAACACCACGTGTACTCTCCTGTGGTTCCTAACTGGGGTCTATCAGGAATGAGTGCAAATGATAGTCAGCACCAGAAACATGGGCATAAAACCAGATAAGACCAGTAGAGAGAAGAACCAGGGAAAGAGGAGAGGAGGAGTGACTTCCCAGGTTAGGAGAGGGCAGAATATTGTGGGTGTGGGGGATCTTGGAGGGATAGAGGGTAGAGAAAGTGAGAAGGGAATTACACAGAAGTTAAGACAACATGGACCAGTTCCATAGAAACTCCCTGTGGTGGTTTGATTCAAGTGGCCCCCATAAACTTAGGTATTCTGAATGCTAGTCTCCCCAGCTGATAGCAATTGGAAATTAATGCCTCCTGGAGATGATGTATTGTTGGGGGCGGGTTTATGGGTGTTATATGGTGTCCCCATGGCAGTGTTTGGCACACTCTCCTGTTGCTATGGTCCACCTTATGTGGGCCCAGGGGTGATGTCCACCCTCGGCTCATGTCATCGTTTTCCCTTGTCATCGTGGAGCTTCCCCTCGAGGCTGTAAGCCAAAATAAACCTCTTTTTCCCATAAGCTGCTCTTGGTTGGGTGATTTCTACCAGCAATGCGAACCTGACTGCAACACTCCCCTTCTGACTAGCATTCTACAAGATATAACCACCAATAAAGGGGCAGAGGGGACAGTCTGGACAGAAGGTGGATAAAGCTTAACCTCCTTAAAACCATTGACTTTGGCCAATCATTCCCTGGCCCTGAGTTGAGTTCTCTCCACCGCCCCTCCCCCCCAGGGATCTGTTGGCCAGGGAGACCAATGAGGTCCCCAGAACAATGTAGGCCATTGCCAAAACACTTGATTACCTGCCATAGCTAAAAGGTAAGACCCTGTTGCTGAAGACACCATAGGCTGCAATCACAGGACATCAGAATACCATGCTGGAACCAAAAGGGAAATTACACTTGGAAGGCAGAGGTAGGAGCATTGCGTGAGTTCAAGGCCACCCTGAGACTACACAGTGAATTCCAGGTGAGCCTGGACTAGAGTGAGACCCTACCTCGAAAAACCAAAAAAGGAAATTAGCTTCCTTCTGGCTAGCCCTCATAGTGCTAGAGAGCCCTATTGGAGCTGCTGGAAGAAAATGGTCACCAAGAGCATGAATAAGCTGGATCGCTGCAGACTATGAAATCAACCAGCCAGACAAGTGCAAGTTTGTGTGATAGTGGCACACAGCCTCTGCAGATAACCAACTGTTCTCTTATTGGGCATGAGGCCCGTTCAGTGAGAGAGAACTCATAGCTGGTACTGGAAACCAAGTCAGATTCCCATAGCCAGGAAACTCAGACTTCCGAGAGAAGCCCCCATTGGTCACTATAGAGGAAGAGTGGGCTTGCACACCAAAAATCTCTCACATGACTTTGCACAGCCCCTTTAACTCAAGCTGCTCTTGCTCTTGGCTGGAAAATCTGCTTTATTTTACAGATGGCAGAGAAAACAGAGGAGAGTCGAGCTCCATCTATAAGACAAGAAGATAACTGACTGCCACCATGAGACTTGCCACCTCTTCCACATCTGCCAGGGCCCAGAAGAACCTGCGGTGGAAGCAGCACCACGAGCACTGCTCTCACTGATAACCTGACAACCAGCTCCAGGGTGACGGTGGCAGACACAGTGATCAAGAACAATCTATCAAAGCAGAAGTCCAGAGGCTTCGAAGAACTCAACACTAAATCAGACTGCCAGTAGGCCTGCCATGGCTCAGGGAACATTGCAGAAGAGGGGGCAAAAAGATTGTAAGAGCCACAGAGTAGGTGGGAATACCCTGAGTCATGGTCCCCCCATTATCCCATTGAGACTGACTGGGGCCTTCTCAGGGAAATGGAAACAGGGGAGAGGGAATAGAAGAGTATAATCTGTCAAAAATTAATTAGTTAATTAATTAACGGAGGCAAGCACTTGGAACTATGCCCCTGCTGAGAGCAGAAAGGGCGAGTCTAGCAAAACCCAGAGCTTGCGTTCCCAAGGGGGTGGCCAAGAGTAGACTTTGGTCTGATATCAGTTTCCCCATTGTTTGCCATGTCTGTTCTAATACTTGAGAGAGACTGACCTCCTTTCGCCCTTGACTTGGAGAGGCCAGGGCTTTGCTTTGCCAAGTCCCCGTGCATAGGAAAGGTGATAGTCCTTCAGTGACTGCCCAGCCCCCAGGGCTGGAATGTAGCAGACCTTTAAAAGTTCAGTCCTCAGGAAGTTTAAAATTACAACAGTTGACACAGGGTCCAGGTCATGCACAGGACAGCAGAGCCCGCACTGGGGCTTGGATTTGGGCACAGCTTCTGGCTAGTGTGGGTTGAGGGAAGTAACAACCTCCGTGAGTTGATGAGGACTGAGTGAGAAAACAGAGGCAGAATTCAGCATGTGTCCCAGCATCTGGGCCCATGGTGACGACTGAGAAAAGAGGAGCCACCGTGGTTATGGTCACCCATTGTGATGATTGCTAGCATTATCATTTTGTGGGTGTAACTAAAGAGCTGGTGATACTAACGTGCTAGCCAGAACTTGCTAAATCCAAGTAAAACCAGACCCAGCAACCCAATGGAGGAGGCTGTGTGCAGTGGGCCTGAGAACACTCACCATGTGGAGTCAGGCAGCCTTCCTCCCTGCCCACCCTTGCTCCAGAAAAAGCTGCATCGATGGAAAAGTCAAGGCCAGTCTGTGTTACACATAGAGAGCGAGAGGGAGGAAGAAAAGAGGGAGAGAGGGAGGGTGGGAGAAAAGGAGAGAGGAAGAAAGGGTGGGTGGAAAGAAGGAAGGGAAGGAGGAAGGAAAGAGAGGAGAGGGAAGAAGAGAAGAAAGAAGAGAGAGATGGAGGAAGGGAGGGAAAGTGGGTAGGAGAAAGAGAGAGGAAGGGAGGAAGGAGAGAGAAAGGGAGAGAGGGAAGGAGAGAAGAAGGAAGAAAAGAGAGGGGAATAAGAGAGGGAGGGATGAAGATATATTTGTGGGCAAGGCATGCTGGTACACACCTGTAATCCAGCACTCAGGGGGCTGAAGCAGGAGGATCACAAGTTTGACACTAGCCTGGGCTACAGGACTCACCTGGACAACTTATCAAGACCCTGCCTCAGAAAGGGGGGGGTGGGTCAGCTGGAGCAATGGCTTAGTGGTTAAGGCGCTTGCCTGCAAAACCAAAGGACCCAGGTTTGATTCCCCAGGGCCCACGTAAGCCAGGTGCACAGGTGGTGCATGCATCTGGAATTTGTTTGCATGTGGCTACAGGCCCTAGCATGCCCATTTTTTTTCTCTCTCTCATAAATAAATAAACTATTTTTAATAGCAACAAGGAGAAACGAAGCAGCAGCAGCAGCAGGGATCTGGCGTAGCTCAGCGGAGGAGCCGAGCCTGGCAGGCGCCGAGCCGGGGTTGGATGCCGATGGCGGGCGAGGCAGAGCTCTGGGAGCTGGGAAGTCACTGCTGGGTGGAAGTCTAGGCACAGCTCCACTGGGGTTTTTCCACTAGGTTTGAGAGACAGTCTCTAATTTACATATTGGCCATGTTAGGCCTTTTTTCTTTAAATTTTGGGAGCTGTCCAAGAGTTCCTGAAAAGGTGACTAGGTAGGTAAGGGTGACACTCCTGAGAGGCGGCGGAGTTGTCAATGGCACAGTATTATCTCCTGTCACCTGGTTGTGGCCGCAGGGAGGCTAAGGTGGAGGGCTCCTCACTAGAACCACAACCCTATCTAGTGATTTGGGATGGGGATATTTATTCCACAGACCAAGAGAGGTATACCCCTCCTCCCCAGCCCAGGGCAGGGGAGAGTCCCCGTAGAGCCCCAAGGGAACTTCCTCAGAGAAGATTCCAGGCCCCTCGCCCTGCCCTGGCTGCCTGGCTCCGAGCTGAGACAGAAGGACACACCTCCCTTCCTTCTCTTACCCATCACCTCTGCAGGGGACAGTGACAGCAGGGGGCTGGCTTTGCTCCTCTGTGGCTGGCCTAAAACACTGTGAAGAAAGTGTGTGGAGCAGAACGTAGAATAAAAGAAGAAAGTTGCTCAGAAGCCCTGTCAGCTGCACTGAGGTGGCTGTCCCTGTCTATCCCTGTCATATCTCCTGCGTCCCAAGACCCGAGGCCTCCTCCTCACCCAGAGGCCAATCCACCCCCAGCCCCCGGAAGGAGAAGCACAGCCTGAGCCCTGCAGTAGGGACCGAAAACGGTTTGGGTAGATAAGCCAAGTGCAAGCTCGAACTCACCGGGGTGATTTCCTGTCATTTGCATAAACGTTCATTGATTTAAGATTTATTTTGAGTTTTCTTAGAACAAAGTACATTCACATAATTTCTTTGATTTTTAAAAAAAATCCCTCTGAAGATCCAGAAGGCTCCGTTATTCCTATAAAACAAAACTCTATGAGTGGAATGTTCGTAAGCTGCAAGAAATTCTCTCCCTCCGCAGAAGCTTGTGAGGACACTTCCAGTCCCGATGTGAGGCTGCTTTGTTAACTGTGTGCTGCTGCCCGCGTTCCAGCTTTGAAGCCACACCCTCTTACGTATTGCCTTCAGACACCAGCTTCAAAACTCGTCTTTCAGAATAGTTAAAAGATCAGAGGAATTGTTTAAATCGCTCTCAAGACAGGAACATGATTGTGCCACAATCCCCCTCTACACTACAAAGGAAACGTCTTGCCTTTTCATTATAAACATAATTTATCAGACATCATTCTAGTCACTCCAGAAAGCTAGCTAGAAAGGTATAATATTTTTTTTTTCCTCTTGTGGCTCTCAGAGGAAAAGAAAAATCCTTCATAGAAGTTGCTGTCAGGGCTGGAGAGATGGCTCAGTGGTTAAGGAGCTTGCTTGCAGGCCTAAGGACCCCAGTTCTATTCCCCGGTGTCCATGTCGAAGCCAGAGGCACGTGCATCTCGAGTTCGTTTAGTGGCTAGAGGTCCTGGTGTACCCATTCTCTGTATCCGTCTCTCATCTCTCTATCTCTCTCTGATTGCAAATAAATGAATAAAGGTTTTAAGAAGTTGCTGTTTTCACAACCTGGAAATACTTTGGGGGCCAGATTTCAGTGCAAATGGGATTTTAAAGACTGGTTTTTGGAATTGACATACAACTCACACAACATAACTTCCTTACGGTGTATAATTCAGTGATAGTATGTTTGTGCAGTCATGCAGCCACCGCTATGATCTTCTCACAGAACCTTCCATCACCCCCAAAGAAACCTCCTGTCCACTGGCACTCACTTCCCACACCAGCCTCGGACACAGGCAACCACTAATCTGATTCCTGCCTGTGTGGAGTTGTTGACCCTGGACAATTTTTTTTGGTTGTTTTTACTTATTTATTTATTTATTTATTTATTTATTTATTTAAGAGAGAGAGGGGGAGGGAGAGGGAGAGAGAAAATGGGCATACCAGGGCCTCCAGCCACTGCAAACCAACTCCAGACACGTGTGCCCCCTTGTGCATCTGGCTAACGTGGGTCCTGGGGAAACAAACCGAGGTCCTTTGGCTTTGCAGGCAAACGCCTTAACCCCTAAGCCAGCTCTCCAGCCGCTGGACAATTTTTTTTTTAATCAAACTATTTTATTAGACGTGAAGGTGGGGAGGGGCTGAAGAGGTCCACGGAGTCCTCCATCCTCTGATCACTGAAGGCCTGGATGGTTTATATAAAGGAAACTAGATGATTCTTTCATGGCTGGCCTCTTTTTCTTATCATGTTTCCCAGCTCCACCCATATGATACCATGCATTGATCAGTACTTCTTTTTTAAAAACAAATCTTATTTATTTGCGAGAGAATGGGCACACCAGGGCCACCAATCACTGCAAATGAACTTCAGATGCATGTGCTCCCTTGAGCATCTGGCTTATGTGGGTCCTGGGGAATTGAACCGAGGTCCTTTGGCTTTGCAGGCACATGCCTTAACCACTAAGCCATCTCTCCAGCCCAATATTTCTTTTAATACAAATAATATTCCATCATACGGATATACCACATTTAGGTTGCTTCCACTTTAGGGCTATGTGGTGGTTTGATTCACGTGTCCCCCATAAAGTTAGGTGTTCTGAAGGCTAGGTTCCCAGCTGATGAAGATTTGGGAATTAATGCCTCCTGGAGACAATGTATTGTTGGGGACGGGCTTATGGGTATTATAGCCAGTTTCCCCTTGCCAGTGTTTGGTACATTCTCCTGTTCCTGTTGTCCACCTGATGTTGGCCAGGGGGTTGATGTCTACCCTCTGCTCATGCCATCATTTCCCCTGCCATGATGGAGCTTCCCCTCGAGTCTGTAAGCCAAAATAAACCTTTCTTTTTTTTCCCTAAAAGCTGCTCTTGGTCGGGTGATTTCTGCCAGCAATGCGAACCTGACTGCAACAGGCTATTATAATGCTTCTGTGAACATTCATGTTCAAGTTTCATGTGAATATGTTTTCAATAATATTAAATATATATCAGGAGTGGAGTTTGTGGGTCATAAGTTAACTACTAACTTTTTATGTTTTACTGCACAGCCTAGGATGACCTCAAACTTGCAATCCTGCTGCCACTGCCGCCCAAGTGCTGAGTTACAGGCGTGCACCGCACTTGGCTAAATTTAACTTCTGAGCAAGTTCAAACTGTCTTCTATGCTGGCTATACCATTTACATCTGCACCAGCGGGGCATAAGGGACCCAATTCCTGCACATCCTTGCCAGCCCCTGTTTTAATTTTAGGCAGTGGGTATGAAGTAATGTCTCATGGTGTGATCCAAATGCCCACTCAGATCACCTGTAAAAGTTCCCAAACAGAATGTAATTGTTTTTGCAGAAGACCAAACACCTATTACTTCATCACAACAGGTCTTAAATTTTATTTCTAAGTCTTTCCTGTTAGCAGAACAAGGTGTGTCCTCCGTGTGCATTGCCATCTGACTAACTAGTAGAGAATGAATATGAATGAATGATGACTGTCCACTCCAGTGTCACTTCCTTTGCTCCCACGATCACTACAGCTCTCCCTGGGCCCCGTCCACAGACTGGCAGTTGGGTCCCTGGGTGACCAGCAGTCTTGATTTAGCAGGTAGAGTTCAGCATCAGGTCAGGGCCCTGGCTGACATCCCCCCCAACTCAACCAGCCTTGACTTAGAACTTCTAACACCTGCTGGGGTGTGGGAGTCAGAGGCAGAACTCAAAGTGCTCTGAGACCTTTACCTGCCTGGGTTGCCTGAGCCAATAACAAAACCAATGTGGAACATTCTAAGCACAAGTTGTCCTCAGTGGCCAGAGTGGAGACTTCAGGTTGAGAGCTGTGGGTCTAGCATAGCATAAGTGAGGGGAGGGCTGAACCAGCGAGGAGAGGAGTACTCATGTCTTCCTGGAATTGGGGGAGACATCTCAGAACTCCTTTTCTGGTCTGGAAATAGGCTGGTGCCGTTCAGCAGGCACATGGGATTGTAATGGCATCAGGCTCTCTCGCTGGCACCCTGACAGCCATCTGAAGTCCAGCTGGTTCAGCTGGCCCAAATTAAGAGGATTCAGGCATCAAAATAAATAAAGCCAGGGTGACACAGAAACTCCGCCGGGTCTCTAGGCGGTGCCCTGAGTGAGTTCAGAATCTCCACAGCCCTTTCCTGGATCAAGGTGAGGAGCTGAGCTTTCTCATCTCTGGACTCTGCTGTGCTCTGTTTGTCCTTCTGATACTCAAATGTCCCTCCCCCCCAAGATGTGACCCCTTTCCTGAAGCTGTGTTTGCCTTAGCCTGCAGCCGTGCAGGCTTCATCTGAGATAGGAGTTAGCCCCTTGTAGGCAGTAAGGCAGGAAAGGCAAGGGTCTCCGGTGGGTTACAGACCCGTCACATGGCCCAAGGACACAAAAAGGAAAATGACTCAGTCAACAGGCTTCAGAATGAGTAGAGGTAGTTGAGAGAAGGAGTCAATAAGGTGACCACAGTGCATGACCCCTCCCTGGATGGGAGTGGCACTCCATCAGCTTGCTGGCTGTGCCGAGGAGGCATGTACGGTGTGCGCAGACTTCCTACTGCATCCACCACGATGGCCATGGAAAACAGACGACCTCAGCCTCGATCCACTTTCCACCGTAGAGGGCTGAGCTTCCTGGCAGCCTTTCCCCTTTCACCATGACAAACTTGGAAACGGAGGCTTGTCCTGCCCAAGAGTACGAACCAAACCGAATGCCAAATCTAGCCTGAACTAGAAATTCTTTCTGCCTTTAGAGAATGTTCATGATCCCCATGGTGGCCTGGTTTCTCAGCATGTACATAAGTCAAAACTTGTTACCTGCGGTTGAACTGCTGAAGCGTGTGTGGTGGTTGGAATGTAGCCCATAGCCTCACGTGTTTGGGATTAAGTTTCCTAATTAGTTCCCAGGCGGTAGAGCGCTGGGAGGGGGAGCCTTGATGAAGGAGGTGTGTCGCTGGGAGCCAGTCTTTGGATCCAGTTCAGCTTGCAGTGCTAGAAAGCACACCCTCTCTGCTTCCCGCTTGCTGCTGTGGAGATGTGACACCCTGCTGTCCCTTCCTACTGTGCTTTCCCACTGTGACGAAATCTTCCCTCAAAAGGTTATCTGGAAGAAAACCCTTTCATTCCATAAGCTGTTTCTGGTCAGGTCTTTTGTCCGAGCAACAAGAATGTGCCTGCTACAGAGAATTGGTACCATAAAGTGAGGCTGTTGCTGCACTGAACCTGACCATGTGTTCTGAGTTTTTTGGGGAATTGGTTTGTGGGAAGTATATGGAAGGATTTAAAACTCCAGACTAGAGAAACCTTACCAAAATGCGGAGTGTGGGCTGTGGTGGCTCAACGTATGAGGTTCCAGAGAGGAAGAGGATTGTCAGGACTTGGGCTAGCTCCTGTGATGTCCTGCTGGAAGGTTTGCTGAGGCAGGCTCTCACTCTAGTACAGGCTGACCTAGAACTCACTCTATAGTCTCAAGCTGGCCTTGAACTCACAGCAATCCTCCTACCTTAGCCTCTCTAGTGCTGGGATTAATGGCATGTGCTACCATGCCCAGCTTGACAAAGGGATTAAAAATATTTATTTATTTGAGAGAGAGAGGGAGAGAATTGGCACGCCAGGGCCTCCAGCATATGACACCTTGTGCATCTGGCTTACATGGGTCCTAAGGAATAAAAGCTGGGTCCTTTGGCTTCACAGGCAAATGCCTTAATCACTTATAAGCCATCTTCCCAGTTCCCCACTCCAGCTACTTTTTGCTTGTATCTTGAAACCCTGAGTAAAGACAAATTTTAAAGTAATGAACTGGTGTGTTTTGTGTGGAAAACATACAGAGATAAAAATGGAAGATATCAAGTTTGGCACAGGGGGAAGTAAGAACAAAAAATAGGTTTCAGGTCCCAGAGCCTGCAATCACCTCAGCTGCAATGGATAGAGAATTACCACCACTGAGGTTGGGCCAGCTGCCTTTCCCTCTTTCTTGGAGTCATTCTGTAGTGTGGACTCCATTTATCAGCTTTTGATGTTCATTTCAGTTCACCTTGTAGGAACTCCACAGTTCTGTATATAGCACATGGCACATTTCTTTGTTTCTCAAAGTCAGTTTATTTTATCTGCTTGGACCCCCTCCCCCTCCTCCACTCAGAAAAGCAGAGAAATCCACTGTCATTCTCAGGGGAGAGTGCCTGACCTCCTTGCTTCACGGAGGTCCTCCAGATGCAGATGTTCAGCCACGATAGCACAGTGGATTAGGGCAACATTGCGGGCAGGGCCTGAGACACAGACCTGAGTGAGCATAGTGGGCAGGGCACCCGTTACAGAGGGTTCTGTGGTGTTGGTCTGAATGCAAACTGTCCCCTATAGCCTTAAGTGTTCGTGATTACACTTCCTGCCCAGTGCCAGCTGGTGGAACCTTTGGGAGGTGGAGCAGAACTGGGGCCAGTATGTTGCTGGGGACAGATCTCTAGGCTCACAGCCCGGCCAACAGGATGTTCAGAGCCAACTTGCTTGAGCCAGTCTCTAGTGTGCGACTGAGGTATGAAGAAGTGAGCCAGCTGCCATGCTTTCTCCACACCGGGATGACGCTTCCCCTAGGAACTGTCAGCCTGAATAAAGCCTGTCCTCCCATAGGCTGCTTCTGGGCCAGTGTTTTGTCCTAGCAACAAGGAGGTAATTGCCACATGCTCCCAGAAGACTCCGGGAGGAAGCGAGGGAACAGAACAGGAAGGAGAGAAGTTAGGCAAAGTTGCACCCTGCACTGCCCCTCCTCAGCCTGACTCCACCAAGGCTATTGGGGTGTGTGACACCCACACTTTTAGTACAGGGCCCCTAGGAGATGAAATACCCATGATACCCACATGAGGAGACTGAGTCGATCTCATATCATGTCACAATATGGAAATGGGTACTTTGAACAGCCTGAATAAATGGGCAGGTGCTCATAGCCTTGGGCAAGTTGTGTGAAGGAGGCCACAGATGTCTGATCTTAGTGGCAGTATGATGAACCTGGGCGTAGGACTGAGAGTCTGGTGGGGCATGCATGGGACCACTCCTGTCCCTTCTGGGGCCTGCCCTGGGCCAATGTCCAATGACTGTGTTAATGTGACTGTTGCTTTTGACATTGTTGTGACCCTTCAAGAAGCAGTGTAAGAAGGAAGGTTTTATGCCGACTGCTGACGCTCACCTCCCTTTCTCCTCTTTATTCAGTCATGGGACTCCAGCCCAGAGCACAGTGCAGCCCACAGGGAAGGTAGGTCTTCCCACCTCAACTAGCCTAACTAGAAAAGCCATGGCAGACCTGCCCAGGGAGCTGTCTCCTAGTAACTCCACATCCGTCAGGGTGACGGTCGAGACTAACCATCACAGCGAGACACGCAACAACCCAAGAGCTCGGTTCTGATAATAGTGCTTTCATTTCACAGAAAAGGAAACCGAGGCACAGGGAATTAAATCACTTGCCCAGAGTTGCTCAGCTACCAAAGAGGGGGCTCTTTTGGTGAGCGGGTCTGACCTCAGCTCTCTCTGTAGCTGACTCCTGCCTCCATCTCCAAAGCACTGGGCTTAGAGATGTGCACCACCAGATCTGGTTGACATGTGCTAGGAACTGAACCCAGGGTTTTGCACACACGAGGCAAGCACTCTCCTGAGTGAGCTATGACTCAATCCCAGAGGAAGCTTTCCAGCCAGACCCACTGCCCCACACTCTCAACTTCTGGCAGCTCAGTGAGTCTCTGAGCCTTGTCTAGAGCAAGACCCTCAATCAAAAAACAACCAACACTTACTTTATGGCTGGCCAGCCAGACCAGACCAAATACCCCAGCTACTGCAATGGTGGCCCATCTGTTATGAGGGAAACCAGCTGCTCTCTGATTGGACTTGAGGCCTGCTCCATAGGAGGGGATTCTTGCCTGGTACTGAAAAACCTAATCAGAAGCCTATGGCTGGGGAAGTCATAAGCGCTTGGATGGAAACTACTATCATTGTGTGGCTAAATGGGTATTTTATGCCCACCAAACTGTGCCATAAACACTTATGTTCATGCACACATATTAATGCTATTCTCACTTTTGTTAGAGAAGCTTCTCTTTTCAGATGGCTGTGACCAAAGTGCTGAGAGTTGACAGTGGAGTGTTCAGCACTAAGTGAGACATCTCTATCACACCCTCCAAGGCTCACTGCAAAAGAGGTGGCAAGAAGAATGTAAGAGACAAAGGACGGGGAGGACTGCCTATAATCCGCTGTCTTCCAGACACAAAGTGGCCTAGATATTCATGACCCCACAGTGACTAATGCTATCTTCAGATGACCTGTGTAATAGGAGAGGAAAAATGCTGGCATCAAAATAGAAAAGGGAGACTAGTTGGAAAGAAGGGAGTCAGTGGAGGGCATTGGGAGGGGGGAAGGGAGGGCTGTGGGAGAGGATTGTGATCAATGTATTGTCTACGTGTATGGAAGGTGTCAATAATAAAGAGAGCACCAACAGACCTGTCTGTGTGTGCCAGTGAGGGCTGGATGGGGAGGGAATAGCTAAGACCTATTACCTTGTGTCAGAGAGCACGTGTGAGTGTCTGTGTAATATTCCATCTTCATGAAACTCTAGAACAGGAGAAAGTAGTTATGCTGGAGAAATACCAGAATGGTGGTTTCCTGGGGAGGGGTCAGTGCTGTCCAGGCTGATGTTTCTGTTGAATTTCTTATATTTGTCCAAACCAGTGAAAGCACACTGAAAATCTGTCCATTTCTCTAAATGCAGATCTGACTTGAAAGATAAAAAGAGAGGCAAACAGGAAACTCTAGCTAATGAGCTGTGTGCTGAGTTATGAGGGGAATGTGGAGGGAAGTTGCTGGTGGCTGTGATCTCCTCTGAGACACATGTCAAAAGAAGATGAACCTACAGTGAAAAGAGGTGTGGCAGATGGATAGATAAAGTTCCCAATATGGGAACTTTGGGAATGTGGAATCTGAGTTCGGGAGCGTACAGGTGCTTGCTGAGCAGTTATTTCTATTTTGTTGAAAGTTTTCATAACATGTTGGGGCAAAAATGCGGTTGTCTTTGGGAAGTCTGTCAGAGAGAGGTGGACGGGTGATTAGTCCCTTCTCACTCTGTGTTTCAGCATTGTTTCGTTAGTTTTTATTCAATTAAGCACATAAAACAGCATAAGCTGTGATATTGCCCTGTGGAGCTCATAGTGGGATAGGAAGTTTCACACACGCACACCTTTCGTCACATCGCATTGTGACAGTAGCATTGTATGGCAGTACTCATGAGTGAGTGAGTGGCCTACAATTGAAGGCCAAGGGTGCTTTGTCCTTCCCCTACACTACAGAGTGTCCACTACAGACACTCCCGGGTGCCCTTGGGTCTCCTTCAAGCCTGACCTGAGACAAGGCCAGGAGATGTTTTCACAAATGTTTGTGAACCACTGTGTAAGGGAGGTGTCTTAAATTAAATCATATTGATCAGATGTCAAAACCTGCATAGGGAGCTGAAGAGATTGCTCAGTAGTTAAAGGCTCTTTTTGGCAAAGTCTGATGGCTTGGGTTTAATTCCCCAGTACTTACATAAAGCCAGATGCACAAAGTGGCACATGCATCTAGTGTACATTTGCAGTAGCAAGAAGCCCTGGCATGCTCATCCTATTTCTCCTTGCAAAGAAAAAAAAGAGAGGGAGAGAGAGACCAGAGACATGGTTCAGAGGTTAAAGGTGCTTAATCACAAAGCCTGATGGCCCTGATACAATTCCTTAGTACCCATGTAAAGCCAGATACACAAAATGGTGCATACATCTTTAGTTCATCTGCAGTGGCAAGAGGACCTGGCATATCCATTCTCTGTCTTCCTTTCTCTCTCTCTCTCAAATAATAAATATTTTAGGGGGCTGGAGAGATGGCTTAGTGGTTAAGTGCTTGCCTGTGAAGCCTAAGGACCCCGGTTCAAGGCTCGATTCTCCAGGACCCACGTTAGCCAGATGCACAAGGGGACGCACGCGTCTAGAGTTCATTTGCAGTGGCTGGAGGCCCTGGCGCGCCCATTCTCTCTCTCTCTATCTGCCTCTTTCTTTCTCTGTCACTCTCAAATAAATAAATAAAAATGAACAAAAAAAATTTTTAAAAAATAAATATTTTAAAAATAAATAAGCCAGGCATGGTGGCACACACCTTTAATCCTAGCACCTGGGAGGCAGAGAGAGAGGATTGTTGTGAGTTTGAGGTCAGCTTGAGACTACAGAGTGAATTCTAGGTTAGACTGGGCTAGAGCAGGCTGGGTGCAGTGGCTGTCACCATTAATCCCAACATTTGGGAGACCAAGGTAGGGGAAACTCTGTGAGTTCAAGGCCAGCCTAAAACAACATAGTGAATTTCAGGTTAGCCTGGGCTAGAGTGAGACCCTACCTCAAAAAAACAAAACAAACAAACAGACTCGGCTAGAGTGAGACTGTACCTTGACCCCCCCCAAAAAAATAAATAATTAAAACAAAAAAACTGGGGCTGGAGAGATGGCTTAGTGGTTAAGGCACTTGCCTACAAAGCCAAAGGACCCAGGTTCAACTCCCCAGATCCCACATAAGCCAGATGCATAAGGTGGCGCATGAGTCTGGAATTCATCTGCAGCGGCTAAAGGCCCTGACATGCCCATTCTCTCTCTCTCCCTCTCTCTCTATCTATCTATCTGCCTCTACCTATCTCTCTCAAATAAATAAAGTAAATACATTAAAAAACTGGATAGAATCATGCCTTCAGATTGCCATGGAAAGGAACTCTTCTCTGTACCAGCAGGGGAAATCTTACCTGTGCCCCTTTATGAGCAGCTGTCTCTGTATGCTACCTTCAGAGGCCGAGGACCGCGACCTACCGCTGTCTGCCCCTCCCAGAGGCAGCACCAGTGGTCTGAAGGGAGCCCGTGGTCCACTAGCCATGGGCACTTGCTCTCTGGCCTTCCTCAGGAGAAGATGGACAGCTGCTTCTCTGACTGGCCACTCTGCCCTGGTGCAGATTTACTTGGCATCTCTGCTGCGGTTGAGACTGATCTTCGCCCACGCAAAGAGTGGCAGAGAGTGCGCCAGACCTGGCCTCACTGCTTCCATCATGTTGTCTCCAAACAGAACCCTGATATTCCCATTGTCTCATGTGCCAGCAATGGCCGGTGGCAGCTCTGAAAATGAATTGCCCCTGAATATGAGGGCAGGGTTGCACCAGCATGCTTACATAGATGTGTCTAACATGCCTGCTCTCCCCAGCTTCATGTGGGCCTGCACTAAGTAAGACCAAACGTCAGGATAGGAGCGGAGGGGGGCTGCCTGCCTCTTCTGCAGCCGGGTAGGTAGGAGTGGAGGTTTTCAGAATCACTCATCCACCCTCTCGCCCGCCCTTATTCCTTTTTTTTTTTTTTTTTAACATTCTCTAGTTTGTTGCTTTTATGATGGCCAAGACTTTGAAAACCATGGAAAGTAGGTTCAAATGCAGAGTACCGGCCTAGCTGGTATAAAGCCCTGGGTTCCATCCCCCTAGCACTGCCAAAAATCAATGTGTGTGTGCGTGTGTGTGTGTGTGTGTGTGTGTGTGTGTGTGTAAAGCAATGGAAATTTCCCTGTGAGCATCATCCATCAGTGATCTGTGGCCTGGTATGTTGTGGAGCCTGTGAGGCAGAGAACGGAGCAGGGAGCGTTGAAGAAATACAAAGCCAGGCAGTCAGTCCCATAGCGACCCAGGGGCCCATCTGGACCCCCATGCAAGTGCACCAGGGGACCAATGAATGACTGGTGCTGCTCGCTGCCGAGCCAGTGGCACACACTATTGTCTGTCCTTGCAGAGCAGCCGTTATGGAAGACCAGTGACCCGTCTTCCAAATGACCCACTTTACCATAAAAATAAAGCACACACATTTGTCCCTGCACGGGGAAGTGAGTGTTGTCACTGCTGTTGCTTCTTAGGCTGGGCACTCTTCATTTTGTTTCTATTTTTACGATCCTGTTTTCCTTTCAAGCTTTTCCAGGAGTGACAGGTCTGTCCCTCAAGCCAGCAGGGAGGCCATTAGCAGGATCTGTGTGGAGCTGAGGCTCCTGATGCGAGGAGGACTTGCCAGAGAGTGGCTGTGGTTTCTGCCCGGGGCTTGGCGCGCTTCCTGGGGACCGAGCCTCTTCTGCCCGGAGTGGTAATCAGATGGCTGGATAAACAAACTCGGTAAAAGAGGCTTTATTTGGGTGCTTTCTTTTCTTTCCTCGTCTCTGGCGACGGCGAGCAATGGTCTCATGGAGGCTGCAAAGGCACAATGGAGAAATAAACCAGGTTTAACTCACCAGGGGTGACCTTGGCGATGTGGGAGACAGAGCTCCTGTCGTCAAAGGTGTTGCCCAAGCGAGGTGAGGGGCAGACCCACAGGTGAGGGCTGTGAGGCGCCATGGTGCCAAGCCCTGTGGGATGACAGGATGGGAAGGCCAGGGCAAGGTGAGACTGGGGGAGAAGCTCACCCACCAGCTGTTGTCACCAGGCGGTTGCATTGCGCACCGTGCTGTGTGCTCCTGCCTGCGTGCTGGCCGGGAGCCGGACGTTCTGCCTCATGCTGATGGCCTTGCTGTCTTGGGGTCAGCTTTGTGGGCCCAGCCCTGCTGCACGTTGGCTCCCGTCATAGTGATTCTGGGGTCAAAGCGGCCACCCCAACCACACGGGCTTCCCTCCAGCCTCTGCTTGTGCTGTTCTGCGGCCGTCATCATGGGCCAGAGCAACACATGTGGCCCAGCCCAAAGTCAACACTGTGCCTCTGGGGTGAAGGGGTGCCAGGGAGATCCCGTGGCAAGGGCAGAGGCAAAGAGCTGGGCAGGTAGATCAGCCTGTGTGAGAGGGTCTGCCGGAGGGATGAGCTGTGTTAGGAAAGAAGTCACTCTGACAGCAGCATTAGGAGACTGCAGAAACTGCTCCTGTGAGGTGCTGGGCACACAGAATGAGGAGATGCGCAGGGTTTTGAGGCATAGGGAAGATGGGTAGGGGAGCTTTCCAGCAGGCATCAGCGCAGTAATGGTCCTGGCAGGTTCTTCCAGAAATTGCTGCCTCACTCTGATGGACTCCATGTATTCTAACCCTAACCCTGGCACCAAGCCCTGCTCTCTCAGATCACACTCACTGCAACTGGACAGGACTCTTCCTGTGAGAAACGCCAGGGGAACCATAGGGTGCTCACAGGAGAGACTGCCGGAACCCAAGATCATCGGGGTCACAGGCTCATGTGCAGCAAGGTAAAGACATGGCATTGCCTCTGGGGACTGCTGTTGGACACAGGCAGGACCCTGGGTTAAAGCAAACCTAAGCTGTCTGACACGAAGGCCCCAGGCTATGGAGGGGTCACAGCAGCCTAAGCCGCCTTAGTAATAAGTAATATTTTGGGGACCAGACTGGCAGGGGAGCTCCTCCCCCATTCTCGGGGATTGCGGTGAGCCTGGAGCCCCGGACAAAATCTCGGACCCCAAGATTGGCAGGAAGTAAGGCCACTCCCTCTCCAAGCACAGGATACCTGGACATTCAGATAAGACTAAGATTTAGGCTTTGCCCATAACCCTGTGGCCTTTGGCCAGTTGCCTAGAAAACTCCTTATATGGTATCAGCCAGCACCTTTGCACAGCCCCTCCCCCTGCCATTGCCTACTGCTGGAATGATTGTCGCCATATGCTAATTAGGCATCAGCAAGCAACCTTGTACATCCAATCCCCTCAAGACTCTCAACTGCTTATAAACCCATTTCCTTGACAATAAACGGAGAGCTGTTCACAGAAACTGTCTCCTGAAACTCTTTACTTTCACACGCTCACCACCACAATTGCCTGGGACACCTTGGGGGACCACAGCCAGCCCAATGACCCAGGAACCCACAGACTGCAACACCTGGACAGTGTTAAGAAGAGTGACCAAGGGGCTGGGGAGATGGCTCAGGAGTTAGAGGCACTTACAAAGCCTGCCAGCCCAGGTTCAATTCCCCAGAACCCACATAAAGTCAGGTGCTCCAGGTGGTGCATACATCTGGAGTTCGTTTGCAATGGAAGTCACTGGCACACTCACTCTTTCTCTCTCACTTTCTGCTCACAAATACATAATATATATATAAAGAAGACTGACCTAATAGGAAATGACTTAATGGGAAGTGATTTTCTCTCTACTCCACCTTTTGGTGGAGTATCCTTCTAACTTTAGTATATGTGTGTTGAAGCAAGCACTCAAAATTTTTTCTTTAAAATCATGTTTTGGGTCAACAGTCATGAGCTACCTAGTACATTATCGTCTAGATTTCATATGCCAACACTGTTAAGAGTAAAATGGAGTTACATTTCAATGTCAGTACCCTCACATGCAGACGTGTTTTTGATACCAGGGATGGCACCCCAAGCCTTCCACATAGTGACTATGCACTATGCCACTGAGCTGCACCTCAGTAACTTAAATATATTCTAAAGGATAACTCTGAATCAAAGCTACCAGCTGCCCGTAAGTCATTCAACACTCTTCCCTCGATGCGGAGCCTGACTCTCCTCAGAGTGTGGGCTGGGCTCAGCAGTCCATGACTCACTCCGGTGCACAGCCTGGGGCAGAAGCCAAGTTTTCGAAGCAGGATTATGGGAAGGGCTGCCGCGTCCTCTCTCCTGCTGTCTTAAGTCACTCCATGCTGGAGTGACCAGCTGTGGAGTTATGATCCGTAGTAGACAGCTTCACGTCGCTGGGATGAACCTCCAGACCAGACACAGTTTATGGGAGGAAGAAGGGATTTATTTGAAGCTTATAGCTCCAGGACAAGTTCCATAATGGCAGAAGAAGTTGGCTGGTCCACTTTCCCAGGACCAAGCACAGAGAGAGAAAAGCCAGAAGCAGCCACCACCAGCACAGGCAAGAACACTTCTGGAACTTTCGCAGAGCTCAAGCACCCTGCCTATCTTAGGTTGGAATTCCCCAGACACAACTAGGGCTGGACCCTAGGAGTCACCCAGTGACACCTCCTCCAGCCAGATGGCCAGAGATCAAAGAAGCTTTACTAAAACTGCTGGATCTATTGGGGGACGTCTATTCAAACTTCCACATGATCCACCATGTGAGGGCCCCTGGCCCTGCAGTGAGTTCCAAGTCCTCCTGCCCATGGTCAAGGAGAAGAGTCAACTGCAGCCACGTGAGTGAGTCTCTTTGGGAGATAACTGCGACCTCCGTGGAGCCTTCAAGTGCCTGCAGCGTTCTAGCCAACATCATCACCAGAGCCTCTGGGAATGCTGAGCCATGGCCACCCAGCTAAGTTACCCCTAGACTCCCAACCCCAGAAATGAGTAAGGCAATGTCCTAGCCTGTTTGCACGCTTCTAACAAAAGCACCGTAAACTGAGGGTCAGGATAGTGGCGGATTATTGACGCGGACCCGTCCGCTGACTGCTGTCTTTCCACTGTCACCTCGCAAAGGAAGAGGACACGGGAATCTCTCTACGGCCTCTGTGGTCAGAGTATTGCTTCACTCCGTAGCCCAAGCTGGCCTCAAACTCACAGCAATCCTCCTGCCTCAGCTTCCTGAGTGTTGGAATTACAGTGAGCACCATGCACCACCAGGTCTGATTTAGACACTCTTGACTGTCAAGACGCTGGACCTCCACCAGCCTCCCTTCACAACAAAGATTAGCATTGTTACAGGAATGACTGAGATGTGCGACAAGATGAGTGAGTTGCAAACACATAGGGAAGAAGTCCGACACAAAGGGCCCCTTATCATACGAACCCCTTTTTATGAAATGTCCAGAAGAGGCAGGGTGAGAATCCAGAAAGGTACTTGCCTAAGGGTAAGATAGGAAGGACACAGAGGGGACATGGAAGCATCATAAAGCTGTGTTGTAGTGAATGTACACCTGTGTACATTTATTAAAACATGTCAGGGCTGCAGAGATGGCTTAGCAGTTAAGGCACTTGCCTGCAAAGTCAAAGGACCCAGGTTCGATTCCCTAGGACCCACATAAGCCAGATGCACAAGAGGGTGCATTTGTCTGGAGTTCATTTGCAGTGTGCCCATTCTCATTCTCTCTCTCTCTCTCTCTTTCCCTCTCTGCCTCTCTCTCTCAAATAAATAAACAAAAGTAAAATATAAACACATCAAATTGTATAGTTAAATGGACAAATATCATGATATATAACTTTTATCTCAATGGAGATGTAAACAAAGTATAGAAAAGTTAAACATCCACTATGTGAGTCTAGGTTAGCGCACAGCTAAAATCAATGCCCACACTCCAGCAGCTAAGGGCTCCCCAGGCTTTGGGATGCTCTGGCTCAGAATGTCCACTCCTGCTATTGTTCTCTGGCCTCTGTCGGTGCTCTGAGACCCAGGCAAGGACATCTGCAGTGATACGAACTTTCAGAGCCAGGCACTGGCTACCATTTTGTTTCTGGTGCCTGGGCCAAGGCTCTTCTCTAAAAGGATGTGATAGTTTCTTGATTGTCGACTTGATTGGATTGAGACATACCTAGAAGACTAGTGACACCCATGCCTGAGTGTCCATGAGGACATTTCTAGAAATGATTAGATCCGGAGGACTCTGATGGATTAATCCATTGATGAATTTGTAATTTGGATAGGCTGTTGAGAGGTGGTAGAACTGGGGAAAGTGGGGTCTGGATGGAAGAGGTGGGTTACTGGGAGTGTCTTTATGGGATTTATTTTGTGGGGACCCTTTCCTCTTGCTGTCTCATTGTGCCCTGAGGCGATCAGCCACTTCTTCCACATGCTCCCACAGACATGATAATCTGCCTTACCATGGGCCCAAGACATAGCCAAGTGACCACCAACTAAACCCTTTGAAACTGTGAGCTAAAATAATCACCCTCTTCAGTTGTTTTCAACTACTTGTTACAGTGATGCAAAAAGTAATTAACAAAAAGTGAGTCTGTTCCCCTGTCTCTTGACCCTAAGAGGGGTTCATGCGACTTGCTCTGGCCAATAGAATGTCAACATGAGCGGCAAATGCTGGTGAGCTCTTGCAAGACTGGATCTGTCTACTGCCTGTTCTTGAGAGGGAAAACAAGGAGACTTGCTAAGGGCCTGGGTGTAGGTGGAGGCTAACAGTGAGAAGCAGGTTTCAGGAGTGACACCCCCCTTGGGTGGAAGAACAGGGGTGTAGGGAAAGCTCCCCACTGAGTGCAGAAGGGAGGGCTGACTGGAACAGGTTACATGACTCGAGAACGTAAGGGACTGAAGTGAAGACATTGCAAGTTAGCCTGCTGACAGAAGGCACTAAACACCTGCACCAGACACAAAGGATGGCTCAATACTCAGCCGCAGCGGTAGCCAGAGCGTCTGCCCTGTCCCGGGACCATTTGATGCGTTCAAGGAAGCAAGTGTCTTGATATCACTCTCAGAGCCACTGCTGTCCTCTGCTAATGGCTTCCGGCTCTTGTCCGGTCCACCTTCTCAGCCTGGTGCCTCCCAGCCTGTGCCATTCTCTCCTCCCTTGAGCACATCAGGACCCCTGGGGAGCCACCAGTTCTAGTTTTTTGTTTTTTTTTTTTCCTTTCTGTTATCACTTTCTGGGAAGTGCCATTAAAACAGGCAATGTCCGTGCCAGCCGCCTTTCTTCCAGCACGTGGCTCACTGCTCCAGCCACTCGCTTACTTGTGTGTCACCTGAAAAGCAAGGTCCCTGGGGCAGAGACCAGGTCTGAGCGGCTCATGCAAATCTTAGTTCAGCATGTGGCACATGGAAGCTCCTCAATAAATACTTGTGGAATCCAAAATTATATTTTCCAAAGAGCAGCTTGTGTTTTATTTATTTATTTATTTATTTATTTATTTTTGATTTTTTGAGGTAGGGTCTCACTCTAGCCCAGGCTGACCTGGAATTCACTATGGAGTCTCAGGGTGGCCTCAAACTCATGGCGATCCTCCTACCTCTGCCTCCCGAGTGCTGGGATTAAAGGCGTGCACCACCATGCCTGGCTACGTAGATTGTGTTTTAAAAGCCTGTTCTAGCTGACATTCTGGTAGGATAAATTCTACCACTAACAAAATCCTTAGAAAAGACTAATTTTAAAATTTTCCTATGATTGATGTTTAGGAATGCTTATTTCAGAAAGCACTGGATATAGGTCAGATAACTTTAAAAAAGTATTTCATTTTTATTTATTTATTTGAGAGAGAGAGAAAGAATGGGCCCCCTTGTGGGTACTGGGGAATTAAACCTGGGTCCTTAGGGTTCTCAGGCAAACGCCTTAACCACTAAGCCATCTCTCCAGCCCTGTTTTTGTTGTTGTTGTTTGGTTTTGTGAGGTAGGATCTCACTCTAGTTCAGGCTGACCTGGAATTCACTACTGAGTCTCAGGGTGGCCTCGAACTCTTGGTGATCCTCCTACCTCTGCCTCACAAGTGCTGGGACTAAAGGCATGTGCCACCATGCCCAGCTCAATGTTTTTTTTTTCTTTTTTTTTTTTTTTTATTCAGAGTTGAAATTTTGATACTGCATGAAAAATACTACAATAAAACAAAACATGATCAACTCAATTTTACAAAAACAAAATAATTCCAACACACTAATTAGAAAGTAAAAGGACAAAACAAGCTAGCAGAACATGCTTGTAATTAAATATAAAAAATAATAAATAGGTAAAAAAGATATCAATCTTTAGATATCATGAAAAATATATTAAATCTGGTTTAAAAATAAATTTTGTTTAAGCCGGGCATGGTGGCACACACCTTTAATCTCAGCACTTGGGAAGTAGAGGTAGGAGGATCACCATGAGTTCAAGGCCACCCTGAGACTGAATTCTAGGTCAGCCTGGACCAGAGTGAGACCCTACCTTGAAAAACCAAGTGAATAAATAAATAAATTTTGTTTAAATAAAAGATACACATGAATTATTGGGTATAAAATACCAATTACCTTTTTTAAACTCAAAAAATATTTTATTTACTTATTTATTTATGAGAGAATAAGAGAGGGAAAGAGGAAGAAGGGAGGGAGAGAGAAAGAGAGAACAGGCACACCAGGGCCTCCAGCCACTGCCATCAAACTCTAGATACATGTGCCACCTTTTGTATCTGGCTTTACTTTGCAGGCAAGTGCCTTAACCACTGATCCATCTCTCTAACCCTCGGGTAGTTTTTGTTTTTCTTTCTTTCTTTTTTTTTAATTTATTTATCTCCAAGGAGAGAGAGAGAGAAAGAATGGGCAGTCATGCCAGGGCTGTAAGGGAACTCCAGATGCATGTACCACTTTGTGAATCTGGCTTTAATGTGGGTACTGGGGAATCAAATCCCAGTCATTAGGCTTTGCAGCCTTAGCTGCTGGGCCATCTCTTAAGCTCCCCTCAGATAACGTTTTGATGGTCCTTTGGACATTTTATATCATTTATGCTAAATGATAAAAGCTGTAATGAGGTTTTAAAAGTTATAAACTGGGGCTGGGGAAATGACTCAGTAGGTGAAGGTGCTTGCTTGCAAAGCCTGATAACCCAGTTTTCAGTCCCACAGTACTCACACAATCCCAGATGCACAAAGCAGCATGGGCAGCTGAAGCTTGTTTCCAGTGGGCAAGAGGCCCTGGCATGCTCATTCTCCCCCCCCCCTTTCTCTTTCTTTGCTCATAAATAAATGAAGTTTTTCAAGTTTCAAACTTAAACACAGAGGTTTTTTTTTTTTTCCAGTTATTGAAATCTACAGTTGCTTCATCATTTCCTGACATCTTTCACCTATAGTAGCTGCATGGTAGTGTGGGTGCTCAAAGCCCCCCCCCCCCTTAAGCCCAGAATGTCACATGTGTTTGGCAAGTGTCCTATCACTGAGCTACATTCCTAGCCCTTTTCTAATGTTTCAAAATATTTTAAAAATTTATTTATTTGAGAGAGAGAATGAGCACGCCAGGCCTTCCAGCCACTGCAAATAAACTGCAGGTGCGTGGGCCATCTTGTGCATCTGGCTTATGCAGGTCTTGGGGAACCAAACCTGGGTTCTTTGGGTTTACAGGTAAGCGCCTTAACTGCCAAGCCATCTCTCTAGCCCTTTTGTTTATATTTTATTTTTTATTTATTTGAGAGAGAGAGAAAGAGGCAGACAGACAGAGAGAAGGAGAGAGAGAATAGGCATGCCAGGGCCTCCAGCTACTGCAAATGAACTCCAGACACATGCACCACCTTGTGTATCTGGCTTATGTGGGTCCTGGGGAATTGAACCAAGGTCCTTTGGCTTTGCAGGCAAATGCCTTAACTGTTAAGCCACCTCTCCAGCACCTCTAGCCCTTTTTAAAAAAATTTAAACAGGGTCTCACTAAATTGCTCGAACTCTCTTTGAATTCCTGATCTTCCTGCCTCAGCCTCTCAAGTGCTAAAATTACAGGCTTGAAGCACCATGCCCACTATCTGATACTTTTTGGTGGCAATTTCTCTTAATGTGTAAAGTGCTCTCAGAAGTATCTCTAGTCTCCCTCCCTCTCTCCCTCTCTCTGACAGTGTCTCACCACATATATTCTAGGCTGGCCTGCAACCTGTCCTTCTGCCTCAGCTTCCCCAGTGCTGACCTGACCTGTTCCTTCAATGCCTCATGTGACACTGAAGCTATTCAAGAAAGGAGACTGACTGAGGTCATTGAATGTTAGGATATGAATCTGTGGGGACTGCAGGGAAAGCTTTTCCTGTCTTTATCCTCTTCCTCCTTCTTCCAGCCTGGACTGTGGACGGACTGGTCGACACTCTGGTTGCCTTGGGATAAAGCACAAAGAAATCTCAGTATTGCCGGTTGTTAATGTCCTTCAAGACTGCATGCGTAGGTAAGACTCCGTGTACTAAGATTTTATCAGGGCATATGCTTGTGGGAGGGACCTGGAAAAGACTGGGACCATTAGCTTGTGAATGGAGAGGCCAACGTAGCATGCAAGCATCTTGGGCTGCCTGGAAGTCTAAGGACAGGTTAGCAAAGCCCATGTGGGAGCTGGAGCACAGTAGCTGCAGGAGGAGCCCAGGGCTCCCAAGAGCAGGCCTGCTGCGGAACCCACTGTCCTGGGAGCCACAGTGAGAGCTGGGCTTCAGCACAGATGCCACAAAAGGTAAATTTTGGTTTAAAAAAAAAGAAAGCAATAGTAGGGCTTTAAGCCAGTCCTGGAGCTAGAAGCTCTGAGGCAAACTTCACGGCCCCAGAGCCATGACTAAACCCCAACGAGCTTCTAAGGATTGCTTGCTCTCAGAAACAAGCTCCCCAGCCCCATCCTTGTAGTTTGTCCCCGAGAGCGTAAGCGGGGTGCCCTTCACCTCTTCTCTCTCCTCCCTCCCCCTGTTTCACATACAGAACAGCTCCATGGTAGCTCTTGATGCCAGGGCTCAGCTGGCACCGACGACATCCGGGTCCCACCTCCAGCCAGAGTCAAAAATCACTTGCCAAGTGGTTCTCCCCAAACCAATGCCATTCTCTCCTCAAGGACACTGCGCGTGCCCCGCAGTGATGTGACACTTCAGCTGTGTGCTCATACGAGTGTTCCCTAGGATGGGTTACTGTGATAGTTTGATTCAGGTGTCCCCCATAAACTTAGGTGTTCTGAAGGCCAGGTTCCCAGCTGATGGAGATTTGGGAATTAACGCCTCTTGGAGGCGGTGTATTGTTGGAGACGGGCTTATGGGTGTTATAGCCAGTGTCCCTTGCAGTGTTTGGCACACTCTCTTGTTGCTATCGTCCACTTTATGTTGGCCAGGGGGGATGTCCACCCCCTGCTCATGTCGTCGTTTTCCCTGCCATCTTGGAGCTTCCCCTCGAGCCTGTAAGCCAAAATAAACCCTTTGTTCCCAAAAGCTGCCTCTTGGCCGGTGATCACCGCCAGCGATGCGGAGCTGACCGCGACTGTTCTTTGTACCTACTCAGTGTGTGCGCTACTGGAGGCGGAGACCACATCCTTTCGTGTGCAGTTTAATGTTAGTGTCATGATTCCACACCTGCAGCACAAGCATGCCACCTGGATCTAGTAAATGCCAGCATGCTGTCGCATCTACCTTGTGTTTTATTATGAGAGGAAGTTATGGCTAGGGATGTAGTGCAGGTAGAGTGCTTGCCTAGCGTGGAGCCCTGGGTTTAGTCCGCAGAACCACGCAAAAACTACTGCAGATGATAAAAATTAGAATAGTTCATTGTGGCTGAGAAGTGGCAGGTGAGTGTTCAGCACTAAATGAGACATCGCTATCACACCTGCCAAGGCTCAGGGAACATAGCAGAAGAGGTCGTAGAAAGACTAGAAGAGGCAGAGAATGGGGAAGAGTGCTTTGAACATGGTCTTCTGGTCACAGACTGGCCGCTGCATTCATGACCTCACAGCAGCTGCTGTTTCCTGCATCCTATTGGGACCATCAACATTCTGTAGTGGAAGAGGGGTAAAAAGCAGGGTCAAGGGGCTGGAGAGATGGCTTAGCGGTTAAGCGCTTGCCTGTGAAGCCTAAGGACCCCGGTTCGAGGCTCAATTCTCCAGGACCCACGTTAGCCAGATGCACAAGGGGGCGCATGCGTCTGGAGTTCGTTTGCAGTGGCTGGAAGCCCTGGCATGCCCATTCTCTCTCTTTCTCTCTATCTGCTTCTTCCTCTCTCTATTACTCTCAAATAAATAAATAAAAATGAACAAAAAAAATTAAAAAAAAAAAAAGGGTCAAAACATAAGAGGGACTAGTTGGAAAGAAGGTGTTCAAGGGAGGGGGCTGGGAAGAGGGGACAAAAGAAAATATTGGGAGGTGACAAAATCAAAATATACTAGGTACATGTATTTAAAAGAAGTTTAAAAATAGCTGGGTGTGGTGGTGCATGCCTTTAATCCCAGCACTCAGGAGGCCGAGGTAGGAGGATCACCGTGAGTTCGAGGCCACTCTGAGACTACTTAGTGAATTCCAGGTCAACCTGGGCTAGAGTGAGACCCTACCTCAAAAAATAAAAAAGACATTTGCTGAAAGGATGAATAAATAAGTTGAGGACTGACTTGACTTTTGAAAGTACCAGGTTCAGTGATATAACCAAGTAATTTTTACAAAATGTATCAGCTGTAAAGATCATAAATTGTCTATAGAGATACTGTTATCTTGGACCCTGCAGTATTCTTTTCTTTTTATTTTTTTGTTTATTTATTTATTTATTTGAAAGCGACAGAGAGAAGGAGGCAGAGAGAGAGAGAGAGAGAGAGAGAGAGAGAGAATGGGCGCGCCCGAGCTTCCAGCCTCTGTAAACGAACTCCAGATGCGTGCGCCCCCTTGTGCATCTGGCTAATGTGGGTCCTGGGGAATCGAGCCTCGAACCGGGGTCCTTAGGCTTCACAGGCAAGCGCTTAACCGCTAAGCCATCTCTCCAGCCCGCAGTATTCGTTTTAAGAATATTTTATTTGTTTATTTGCAAGCAGAGAGATGGGGGGGGGGGCACCCTAGGGCCTCTTTCCACTGCAACCAAACTCCAGACACATGTGACATGTTGTGCATCTGGCTTTACTTAGGTAATTTACTTAGGGAATTTACTTAGGGAATTGAACCTGAGCTGTCAGACTTTGCAAGCAAGCACGTTTAACCACTGACTGATCTCTCCAGCCCCTATAGTATTTTTCTTTTCTCTTGCTGTGGCCTTCTGCTAGGGAAAGGCATGGGTCACTCCCTTGTCAGTTATGTACTGCTTATGTGACAACTGATCCCATCACCCAAAGATGCTATAGGTGTTGGGGTTCAGCTCACAGTGAGTGTGACTCACTCTCACCCATGCTCCCAGGGCGATGCTGTCCCCCTGCTAAGCTGAGGACCATTCTCATCCCCACCTAGCCATCAATGCTGGCGGTGGACTGGCCACTGTCAGCCTGGACCTCCTTTAGACGGGAAGGACAAGTGACCTGGAGAGAGCATCTAGCAGAAGCCGCCTTGGCGTTATGACTTCCAAAGTCACACGAGTCATGTCACGGGGACTCTTCTGGCTGGGCATGGCAGCTGGGAAGCTCAGTCTGGGGTCAACACCAAGCCTTTCAGTGGGGCCACAGCAAACCACGTTCCACAGGAAGCAGGTAGGTGCGGAAGACAGACAGCCCTGCCACGGAATGTGTGTGCCTTCCAGTTTCAAAGAAGATTGCTGGCCGGCCTTGAGCTTCCCCTAGGATTCCAGAGACTTGGCGCCGCAGACAGCTTGAGGTTCGCAGAGATGAATTTCCAGACCAGACACAGTTATGGAGGAAGGGCTATTTATTCAAGCTGTGGCCGCTGTTAAATCCGAGGACCACAGGTCTATGTTCCAACAAAGATGCCACTGTCACCAGGCTTTTCCTGTACTTTCCAGTTATCCAACCCTCGCTACACTAGACAGGCAGTGTTAACAATCTGGCCAAATCTGACCTCCCCAGCTTCTGGAGATTTTCTTTTTTCTCTGATGGTAGTGGCCAAGTGAAGCCGTCGCCCACATGCAGGCTGGGTTTCAGATGCAACAGCACCAGCTTTGCCCACGGTTTCATCAGGACACTGTAACTGAGAGCAGATTTGACTAAGGTCAGGGGTGTTGCATTCTTCCTGCACGTGTGAGGGGAGAGCAGCTGCCCGACTAGTTTATATTCCTGAGATAAAGCCCATGAAATCCGTACCTGGGAGAAATAAAGCCAATAGCCTATTTCACTGTTCAAAAGACTCATTCTCCTTGTGCTAATGGAAAATATCTGCTTCCCAGAACCAAGCAAGAACCGTAATAAATTGCAAACACTTTTCTAAGCAGGGGTTAGGGCATCTTTGCGATGAAAAAGAATGGCAGGTGACTTGTAAAGCTTCTGAGCAGTCTTCTGAGACAAGGAGGGAACAGGTGAGGTTTTCCTCAGGTGTAACCTAACCAAGTGCTAAGGTGTCAACCTGTCTCCTACGTCATACATATCAAGGCTGGTGACAAGTCCTATCTCATTTGGGGCTGTCTGTGGGGCATCTTGCTTCTTTGTTCCTGAAGAAAACAAGCCTCTCTCCCATTTCCTGAGACTGCTTGGTTTCCATTGTCAGTGCATAAGTAGCCATGTAGCCTGGGCCATGATTTTCCTAAGGAATGAGTTATTAAAGTTTTCTGAATCAACCTTCTTGGGATGATCTTCCTACCTTGATTTAATAAAGGAAATTAAAATGTGTTCTCTTTTTGCCAGTATCCTCAACCACCATCTGCTTAAAACTGTGGCTATAGTCATCCCCTGGTAAGTATGAGGGGCAGATGATGCTTACAAAGAAACTTCCCTGTTTTTAAAAAGCATGTGGATAAAAAATTTTAAATTCCCATGAGGGAGGAAAAAAACCTGCCAGAAGTTTTAGTTGATAGAGATTTTATTTCCTAACAAGAGCTGGTGATGTGAAATGTTCTCTCCAAATATAACCACAGCTCCCTAGTAATTGTATTATTTTTAAGATAAATAAGGGGTTTTTTTTTTTTTGAGGCAAGCCCAACAGACTGGCCTCTTTTTTTTTTAATGCAAGAGAGCAAGAAAGAGAGAGAGAATTGGTGCACCAGAGCCCCCAGTCACTGTAATCAAACTCCAGACACTTATGCACATGTGTTAACTTGTGTCACTGTGTGTCTAGCTTATGTGGGACTTGGAGAGTCGAACATGAGTTCTTAGGCTTTGCAGGCAAGTGCCTTAACTGCTAAGCCATCTCTCCAACCCAAGAGTGTTTTTTAGTATTTTTTTTATTAACAACTTCCATGATTATAAAAAATACCGCATGGTAATACCCTCCCCCCCCACTTACCCCTTTGAAACTCCATTCTCCATCATACCCCCTCCCCATCTCAATCAGTCTCTCTTTTACTTTTGATGTCATGATCTTTTCCTCCTCTTATGATGGTCTTATGCAGAGTTTTTTAAAAACATATTGTTTACCAGAAACCCCCTTTCAGGCAATCGTGTGGCTGTCAGTGGTTCTAAGTTCACACCACTGCTCCCATTGGTTGCCATACTTGAATACCTGGAAATACACTGGTGGTTTCTTCCTGGTCCAGATTGTGGAAACTTTGACTCAGTCTTTACATCAGTATGAGTGCTGTTTGATGAAGGGGCACTGAGACTCTTAAATTCTTAGATTGACAATTAGTTCTTGTTTTTAATAAAAGAAAACATTGATTTTGAAAGAACATTACTGACATAGAATCAACATGCATGTGATTCATGTAAGTGCGTAAAATTCTATTCTTTAGTAAATTCATAGTTATGTGCCCATCATTTCAGTCTACTTGTAGAGTATTTTCATATAAAAATCAAACACACCAGAATTTCTTGCAGTATTTCCTATTCCCATCTTTAGCACTCCTACTTCTATGCCCACCCTGCCCTCACTCCCAGGAACCCTTAAGTCTTGTACGTATGTGACTGTGTGTCATGTATGTGTGTGTGTGTGTGTGTGTGTGTGTGTGTAGAGTATGTGTGGTGTATGCATTTGTGTGTGTGTGAATGTGTGTAGAGTATGTGTATTGTATACATGTGTGTGTATGTGAGTGTGTGTAGAGTTTGTGTGCTGTGGTGTATGCATTTGTGTGTACACCCTTTCTTTATGGCTCATCCATGAACTTTCTTGACAGGGGGTCTTTCTCTTTCTCTCTTTCTCTCAACTCGGAGCTGCCATTTCCAGTCATCAAGCCACAGAAGTTCTTCTGTCTCTGTCCCCTGTAGATTGAGATTACAGACATGTGTGACCATACCTGGCTGGGTTTTTGGGGGCATCTAACTCAAGAGGTCTTAGGCTCTTGTAGGCCCTCATGCTTAAGCAGAAAGAGCTCTTAACAGGGCCATCTCCCCAGCTGATGGGCTTTATCTTGAGCCAGAGTCTTACTATGTAGACCTTGCTGGCCTTGAACTTGCAGCAATCCTCCTGTCTCTGCCTCCCAAGTGCTGGAATTATAGGTGTGAGCCACCAAGCTCTCCTTCTTAAATCTGCCTTGTCTGGACATTTTCCAGGAAGGGGTGTATGCAGCTTGTGACCTCTGGTGGTTTCTCTTACGTAGCATGGTTTTGAGCTTCATTCAGGAGAAGAATGTATGTGTATTTCTACTTCATTTCTTTTTATTACTAAATAATACTCCATTGTTAAAGTGCACTGCATTTATTTATCCATGAACCCAGTGATACGCATTTGAATTATGGTAACTTTTTGGTTTATGATGAACAATGTTGCTGAAAGCATTAACGGACACCGCGTGTGTAGACATATGTTTTCAATTGGGTATTTGGTATTTTCTATATTTCATATATTTCAATTGGGTATTTGGATATGCTCAGATGGATATATTTTCTCTTGGGCATGTATCTATGAGTAAAATTTAAGGGTCGTGTGGTAAGTTGATATTTAAGCTTTGAGGCCACCCTTCACTTCTCGCAGTGCCTATGTCCTCCACGGTTCTCTACGCGCTCACCTACACTTGTTATCATCTGGGTTCTTTTGTTTTGTTTTTGACTTTTTGCTATGACCATTCTAGCAAGTATGAGATGGTATCTGATTGTAGTTTTGGTCAAGATTTCTCTAATGACTAGAGAATGCACGTCTTCATGAGCATATTGGCCATTTATCTATTTAATTTGAAAAAAAATGTTGAAATAAAAAATGCTTAATGGCTTTATTGAGTTGCAAGAGTTCTTTTTATAACCTGCAAATAACCCTTTTTCAGCTACATGACTTCACAGTACTTTCATCCACTCTGTAGGTTATCATTTCATGTCATTTGGTAAGGTCCTTTCATGCACAAAACTTAAATTTTGATGTGGCCCAATTTACCTACTTTTTCTTTTGCTGCTTATATTTTGGGCACAATGTCTAAGAAATATTTTCCTAGCTGGAGGTTACACAAATTACTTCTGTGTGGTGAATGCAGAGAAACGCAAAGCTGGTGAACGTGCTGAAAGTAACTATGGTATGCTCATCCCCAAACAAAGCATCAGAACCCCCCTTCTGCGCTGGTTTGAATGCAACGTGTCCCTAACGTATTTGGGATTAACCCTTATCCTTAGTCGCAGCTGGTGGAGCCTTTGGGAGGCGGAACCTTGCTGGAGGAGGTGTGCCACCGGGGCGGGCTTTGGGGTGTTAACAGCCCAGTCTCAGTTGCCAGTTGGCCACAACAAGCTCATTCTCTCTACTTCCTCGCTGCTGCTCTGTGGAGACACGACACCTAGTTATCTGCTCCCTGCCAAGCTTCCCCTCCAAACTATAAGCTAGAAATAAATCCTTCCCTTCCATAAGCAGCTTCTGGCCAGGTGTTTTGTTCAGCAACAGTAACTATTCCATTTTCCGACGTTCAGGGAACTTCCTGGAAGATTGTAAGAGCCCGGGGTAGGGAGGAGTGTCGTGGGATGCTCTCTTCTGGACACAGTGTGGCCGTAGTACTCATGAGCTCACAGAAATTATGACATCTTGCACAAGATGGAGCCTGTCAGCTTTCATCATGGATGGAGTGGGTGTACACACAAGACCTCACACCTCCAAGAGTAGCTAGTGGTTGCTGAAGGAGGGACAATCATGTTCTCCAGTGGTATAGCCACTGGTAATTTGCCAGTACTCCCACCTCTCACCTCCCACCTTCTATGGTGATTTAACTCAGTGAGCCACAGAGACATCATTGACAGAAAGGCAGTGGTAGGGAGGAAGCAGAGTGCTGGTGGTGGGAGGGTATAAAAGAGGGTAACAAAGGATGGAGAAGATCAAAGGTTATCACATACATGTATAAACTGTCAAAAGTAAAAAATTAAATTTTAAAAAACTTCTTCTTCCAAGAATTGTATAGTTTTTGTTCTTTTTTATTTTATAATTTTAAATATTTTATTTATTTATTTATAAGAGGGAAAGAGAAAGGGAGAGAGAGAATGGGTACGCCAGGGCTTCTAGCCACTGCAAACAAACTCCAGACACATGTGCCACCTTGTACATCTGGCTTACGTGGCTCCTCGGGAATTGAACCTGGGTCCTTAGGCTTTGTAGGCAAGTGCCTTAATGGCTATGCCATCTCTCCAGCCCTAGGTTTTGTTCTTATATTTATGACTCCAATCCATTTGAATGCATTTTTGTATGGTTTCACAGCAGGAGGTCCAGATACAATATTTTGCATCAATATATCCTGGTGTCCTTGCTGAAAAAGAATCTTCTTTCCCTGCTGCTATGACCTGGAGATGAGGCCAAGAGTGCCTCTGCGTTCTGAACTTTCTTTTCAGTGACGTGTTCAGTATCACTGCTGTCCTTCTTCAAATGGGTCCAAGTGTGGCTCCTGCCAGGGACAGTCATGGTATCATTATTCTTTTTCATTTGCTTATTAGTCCTGTTGTAAAATGAAAATGTATGTCTGAGTCTGTCCTGTCATTATGTAGGGGAAGTAGATAAGGTGTTTTGACTTAATAGGTTCACAAGGGTAAAAAAAATTGAGTCTTAGATGAGACTTTGGACTTTTGAGTTCTAGAACATAAGTTAATACTTTAGGACTGTTGGAGATAATGGAAATTTGCACTGTGAGAAGATGAAGTTGGGAAAGGAATGCTATTGATTGTGATTTGAGTGTATACCTCCCATTTATGTGTGTAAAAATTTATATTGTATAAATTTAATCCTCATTGTGAGGTATTAAGAAGGTGGAAATTTAGCCCATCTACATTGCCTAGAGGTGGAGCCTTTGGGAGCAGTTTAGGATTAAAGAGGATTGTCACAGTGGAGTCCTGAGATTGCCTCCTATTGGCTTCAACTGGGAGAAACACTACGTGACACACCACATGCTTCCTGTCTCTTGCCCTGTGATACCCTTTCACCCCCTGGGAATTCACCCAGCTAGAATGACATCACCAGGCTGACTACTTGGGAGACTCAAAGCTTATCAAAGTCCTGAGAAGTGGCTGTTGAGTGCCGAGTGCTGAATGAGAGAGACATCTCCACCATGCCCTCCAAGGCTCGGGGAACATCTCAGAAAGAGCCAGGAGATGGAGAAGAGTGCTTTGAATGCTGTCTTATGGACATGAAGTCACCAGTGCGTTCATGATCTCACAGCAGCTTCCTGTCGCCTCCTGTACCAGGCCTACACAATATTGGGCCATCAACATTTTGACAAGGAGGGCTAAAAAGTAAGATATAAAAATAGGAGTGGGACTAGTCAGAAAGAAGGGGTTCGGTGGATGGGATGGGTGGAGAGACAAAAGAAGGTAGTAGGAAGGTATTATAAATCAAAATACATGTCAGACATGGTGGTGCACACTTTTAATCCCAGCACTGGGGAGGTAGAGGTAGGAGAATCACTGTGGGTTTGAGGCCAGCCTGAAACTACATAGTGAATTCCAGGTGAGCCTGGGCCTGAGCAAGATCCTACCTAAAAAAAAAAAAAAAAAATTATGTACATATGAAAATTGTCAAGCTGGGGAAATGGCTCAGTGGTTAAGGGCGCTTGCTCGCAAAGCCTGGCAGTCCAGCTTTGAGTCCCCAGTACCCACATGAAAAGCCACAAGCACAAACTGATGCAGGCATATGAGTTTACTTGCAGGGACAACAGGCCCTAGGCATGCCCATTCATTCATATTCTCTCTCTCCTTGCAAATAAAGAAAAATTGAGAACAGGAAAATTGTCAATAAAAAAAGTTTAAAAAGAAAGAAAGCAAGGCTGGAGAGATGGCTTAGTGGTTAAGGTGCTTGCCTGCAAAGCCTAAGGACCCAGGATCTATTCCCCAGTACCCATGCACAAGGTGGCACATGCATCTTGAGTTTGTTTGCAGTGGCTGGAGGCCCTGGCATGCCCATTTCCTGCCTCTCTGTCTCTCGAATGAATGAAAGAAAGAAAGGAGGGAGGGAGGGAGGGAGGAAAGTCATGACCAGACACCTGGCTTCAATTGTGGCCCTCCAGAAACAAATAAACTTTTTGTTGAAACATTCTCAGTCTGTGGCATTGTTACTGACAATGGATTATTATAACCAGTGGATTATATTAGCAGTCTTGTTGACAATCACCTGGGGATAAATGTACAGGTTTATTTCTAGAGTCTCAGTTCTATTCCATTGATGATCATCACATCAGCGCTGCACTGTTTTCACGACTGTGCATTGGCAGCAAGTTTTGAAATCAAGAAATGTCAATCCTCCAATTTTCAGTACCAAGATAGTTTTGTCTACCCTTGGGTCCTTGCATTTCTATATGAACATTAGGACCAGCTTTGGAAATTCTACAACAAATGAGCTGAGATTATGCTAGAGATGGCATGAAATCTGTAAATCACTTTGGACAGTATTGACATTTCAATGGCATTCAATTTTTAAACTACTATTTGGAACCTCTGATTCATGAATTCAGATGATTTTTAATGTCTTTCAACATTTTGTAGTTTTCAATGTAGAAGTTATGAATTTTTGCTAAGTTCATTTTGATGTTTTTGCCAGTGAAATTGTTTTATTAATTTCCTTTTAGAAATGTTCATTTTTGTTTGTTTTGTTTTTCGAGGTAGGGTCTTGTTCTAGCGGAGGCTGACCTGGAATTCACTACGTAGTCTCAGGGTGGCCTCAAACTCACGGCGATCCTCCTACCTCTGCCTCCCGAGCCCTGGGATTAAAGGCGTGCGCCACTGCGTCTGTTCGTTCATACAAATGTTCATTTTTAGTACTTAGAAATAAAGTTGAATTTTGTTTATTCATCTTCACCCCATAAACTTGATGAGCTTAGTAATTTTTAAAAATATTTTATTTGTGTTTATTTATTTATGAGAGGGAGAAATAATGAGAATGGGTACTCCAGGGCCTCTAGCCATTGCGAATGAACTCCAGACACATGCACAACCATGAGCATCTGGCTTATGTGGGTTCTGGGGAATTGAACCTGGGTCCACAAGTTTTGTAGGCAAGTGACTTAACTGCTAAGCCATCTCTCCAGCCCCTAATTAGTTTTAATAACAGACCCCTTCCAATTTTCTTTATTTTTAATTTTTTACTTATATATTAGAGAGAGAGAGAAAGAGGCAGTTAGAGAATGAGTATGCCAGGGCCTCTAGCCACTGCAAATGAACTCCATATGAATGAGCCATCTTGTGCATCTGGTTTACATGGGTCCTGAGGAATTGAGCCTGTCCTTTAACTTTGCAGGCAAGCACCTTAACTGCTAAACCATCTCTCCAGCCCTGTTTTGTAAATATTTTATTTTTATTTATTGATTAAAGAGAGAGAGAAAATAGGCATGCCAGAGCCTCTAGCCACTGTAAACAAACTCTGGACACATGCGCCACCATGTGCATCTGGCTTAACATGGATACTGGGGAATCAAACTTGAAAGGCTTCACAGGCAAGTGACTTAACCACTAAGCCATGTCTCCAGCTCCTCCTTCCCCAATTTTCTTTTTTTTTTTTAAATTGTTTATTTATTTGTTTGTTTGAGAGAAAGAGGGAGGAAGAGCGAGAGAAGAAGAGGCAGATAGACAGAGAATGGGCGCACCAGGGCCTACAGCCCCTGCAAACGAACTCCAGACACATGCGCCACCTTATGCAACTGGCTTACATGGGTACCAGGATTGAACCTGGGTCCTTTGGCTTCGCAGGCAAGTGCCTTTATAGCTAAGCCATTTCTCCAGCCCTCCTTCCCTAATTTTCTATGTACAATATCAGATCATCTGTTGAACAGAGATTATTTTAATTCTTTTCTATAGTCTAGGCCTGGAAGTCACTGTATAGCCTAGGCTGATCTTGAACTCACAACAGTTCTCCTGACTCAGCCTTCCAAGTGCTACAGTTGCAGGCCTGGTTTATGCTACTTGGTTTCTGGCTGTACACCCCCCTTGTGTTTCAGACAGGACCCTGCTTCCCAAGAGCGTATAATGCTCTACGATGTCATACTCAGTTTGCTAGTGTTTCCTTGAGAATTTTTGTTTATATGCATAAAGGAATTTTCTTTTGTCTTTTCCTGAATTGTCTTTTCTTGTGATGACTTTGCCTTATCTTGGCATCAGAGCAATACTGGCATTGGGGAATTACTTGGAATGGGTTTACTTTTCTGTTTTTGGAAGAATTTGTGAAGAGTTGGTATCATTTCCTCTGTCTGTAAAGTCTAGGTATGGGTTTCCCCTCACGGAAAGTCTTAAAATTACTAAGTGGATCTCTTTGCTTGATACAGATCTTCTTAGATATCAGTAGTTTAGGTCTTCCTCTGAATTATCAATATATTGGTTTTCTAATTCCTCACAGTATTTTCTCACAGTCCTCTGTGTTTCTGTAGGATCTATGGCAATATCCCCTTTTTCTTTTCTTTCTTTTTTTCTTTCGGTTTTTCGAGGTAGGATCTCGCTCTAGCCCAGGCAGACCTGGAATTCACTATGTAGTCTCAGTGTGGCCTTGAACTCATGATGATTCTCCTTCCTCTACCTCCTGAGTGCTGAGATTAAAGGCATGTGGCACCACATCTGGTTTCCCTCTTTCATTCTGAGTCTAAGCATCTGTGTCCCCTTTCTCTCTCTCTCTTTTGCTCTCTCTCTCTCTCTCCTTAGTTAATCTTGCTGAAGCTTTGTCAGTTCTATGGATCTTTTCAAATAGTCAGCTTTTGGCTTCTTGAATTTTCACTATTTTTATTTATGTATTTTAGAGCAGCAGACAGAAAGTTAATATGGGAGCTGGAGAGATGGCTCAGTGATTAAGGTGCTTGCATGCAAAGCCTAACGACCTGAGTTCAATTCCCCAGTACCCACATACAGCTAGATGCACAAAGTGGTACGTGCATCTGGAGTTTGTTTGGAGTGACTGGAGGCCCCGGTGCACTCATTCTCATTCATCCAATTTTCTCTCTCCCTCCCTCTCTCTCTCCTCTCTCTCTGTCCTTACAAATATATCAATAAAAAAAAGTTTTTAAGTGAGTATGGGCATGCCAGGACCCTCTGGCACTGCAAATGATCTCCAGGTGCATGGCCACTTTGTTCATGTGGGTCCTGGGGAATCGAACTATGGTTAGGCTTTACAGGCAAGCAACCTTAACCACTGAGAAATCTCTCCAGCCCAATTTTTCATCATTTCTTTTTGGTTCCTTACTTTGTTAATTTCCACTCCCATCTTTGTTCCTTCCTGCTTTAGGCTTAGGTTGTCTCTTCCCCCCAGGATGGGAAGGCAGATGTTTAGGTTACTGACTTGAAATCTGCTTGCTGCAAGCACTGACAGCTTGAAGCTCAGCTCACAGCACTCCTTTAGCCACATTTCCTAGGGCTTGGTGTACTGTCTGCGTTTTCACTCATCTCAATCATTTTCTGGTTTCTTCTTGATTTCTCTGCCTGTCTGGAGTTACTGTTGAATTCCTCTGAATTTGCTTGTTGTTTCCAAGTCGTAAATTTCCATTTCATTTTTTCAATGGCTTCTATCTCTTTGCAAATATATATATGTATATATATATGTATATATGTATATATATATATTTTTTTTTTCCTTGTCTTGCCTTTCCTCTGCAGAGCTGGAGATCAAACCCACGGCTTTGTGCATGCTAGG
The DNA here is from genome assembly GCA_036346955.1 of Dipus sagitta. NCBI lineage: Eukaryota > Metazoa > Chordata > Mammalia > Rodentia > Dipodidae > Dipus > Dipus sagitta. The sequence continues at coordinate 62,368,654 of CM070784.1, forward strand.
CAAGCCCTCTACCACTGAGCTACATCTCCAGCTCCAGATATTTTCTTTTGAGGAGACATTGTCAGTGTACTTTCCCTGGGTTCTCTGAGCTCTTTGAACATATTGGTAATAACTATTTGAGGCACTCGCTAGGTCCTCTGTCGAGATCCTTTCTAAGGCAGTCTGTTGCTCGCTTTTCCTCCTGTGTGGGGGTCACACTTTCTGGCTGGCTGCTTTTCGTGTTCTTGGATTTTTCACAAGCAGGCACGTCCTGGAAAATGCACATTTCAGACAGTATCCTGCAGCAACTTTGACACTGGTACCCTCTGGGGGTGGCTGCTGTTGGCTGGGGTTTGTCTGCGGAATTGACTAAATCACCCGCTGAGGTTTCACCATCAGCCTCAGAATTCTCTCACGTTATCTCTTTTAGCCCAGCCACTGGCCCAGGAACCCCCCCTTCCAGCCAACATCCACCACTCACCCATCAAAGGTCCTGCTTGCCCATTCCATGGTGAGCCTTGACTGCTGTGGATGCCACAAGGCTGCGAGGCGGGGCTGCGGGTTCCCTGCTCGTCCATTCCAAGAGCTCAGAGTGCGGTGACAGCTCCTTTCTGGGCAGGGGCAGCCTTGGCTCCCTGAGAGGGACAGCTTTCAACCTGTGCACAGTTTCCTACGGAAATGGTGATGTTACTTTTTAAAGTCTGGTTCCTAAGGTTCCCCCAGGTTGTTGTATTTAGTATTTGGCCGGATGTTTGTGAGTCGGTGAGGGGCCATCGCCAGGACTGTGTGATGCTTGGATAGCCCTGGCATCTGCTCCAAAACCTGCCTGCACAGTGCCTAGAAGGTGCAGCCTGGGGCAGGGGCTGACCCCTGCGGACGGGAACATGGGGACTACGAACCTCCAGGTGAGGCTATCTCCTTCCTGACTTTCTCTAGAAACTTCCTGCCACCTGCTGTTTCTCTCCTCTCAGACCCACCCACCAGCACCCCTCCACGTCTGTCCTCACCCCCACCAGCACCCCTCCACGTCTGTCCTCACCCCCACCAGCACCCCTCCACATCTGTCCTCACCCCCACCAACACCCCTCCACGTCTGTCCTCACCCCCACCAGCACCCCTCCACATCTGTCCTCACCCCCCACCAACACCCCTCCACATCTGTCCTCACCCCCCACCAGCACCCCTCCACATCTGTCCTCACCCCCCACCAGCACCCCTCCACGACTGTCCTCACCCCCCACCAGCACCTCTCCACGTCTGTCCTCACCCCCCACCAGCACCCCTCCACATCTGTCCTCACCCCCCACCAGCACCCCTCCACGTCTGTCCTCACCCCCACCAGCACCCCTCCACGTCTGTCCTCACCCCCACCAGCACCCCTCCACGTCTGTCCTCACCCCCACCAGCACCCCTCCACATCTGTCCTCACCCCCCACCAGCACCCCTCCAATCTGTCCTCACCCACCAGCACCCTCCACGTCTGTCCTCCCCCCCACCAGCACCCCTCCACGTCTGTCCTCAACCCCCACCAGCACCCCTCCACGTCTGTCCTCACCCCCACCAGCACCCCTCCACGTCTGTCCTCACCCCCCACCAGCACCCCTCCACGTCTGTCCTCACCCCCACCAGCACCCCTCCACGTCTGTCCTCACCCCCACCAGCACCCCTCCACATCTGTCCTCACCCCCCACCAGCACCCCTCCACGTCTGTCCTCACCCCCCACCAGCACCCCTCCACATCTGTCCTCACCCCCACCAGCACCCCTCCACGTCTGTCCTCACCCCCCACCAGCACCCCTCCACAGTCTGTCCTCACCCCCCCACCAGCACCCCTCCACGACTGCCCTCACCCCCACAGCACCCCCTCCACGTCTGTCCCTCACCCCACCAGCACCCCTCCACGTCTGTCCTCACCCCCACCAGCACCCCTCCACATCTGTCCTCACCCCCACCTGCACCCCTCCACGTCTGTCCTCACCCCCACCAGCACCCCTCCACATCTGTCCTCACCCCCACCAGCACCCCTCCACGTCTGTCCTCACCCCCCACCAGCACCCCTCCACATCTGTCCTCACCCCCACCAGCACCCCTCCACGTCTGTCCTCACCCCCAACAGCACCCCTCCACGTCTGTCCTCACCCCCCACCAAGCACCCCTCCACGTCTGTCCTCACCCCACCACACCCTCCACTCTGTCCTCACCCCCACCAGCACCCCTCCACATCTGTCCTCACCCCACCACCCTCCACCTGTCCTCACCCCACAGCACCCTCCACACTGTCCTCACCCCCACCAGCACCTCTCCACGTCTGTCCTCACCCCCACCAGCACCCCTCCACATCTGTCCTCACCCCCACCAGCACCCCTCCACGTCTGTCCTCACCCCCACAGCACCCCTCCACGACTGTCCTCACCCCCCACCAGCACCCCTCCACTCTGTCCTCACCCCCACCAGCACCCCTCCACGTCTGTCCTCACCCCCACCAGCACCCTCCACGTCTGTCCTCACCCCCACCACACCCCTCCACTCTGTCCTCACCCCCACCAGCACCCCTCCACGTCTGTCCTCACCCCCACCAGCACCCTCTCCACATCTGTCCTCACCCCCACCAGCACCCTCCACGTCTGTCCTCACCCCCACCAGCACCCCTCCACGTCTGTCCTCACCCCACCAGCACCCTCCACATCTGTCCTCACCCCACCAGCACCCCTCCACGTCTGTCCTCACCCCCCACCAGCACCCCTCCACATCTGTCCTCACCCCCCACCAACACCCCTCCACATCTGTCCTCACCCCCCACCAGCACCCCTCCACGTCTGTCCTCACCCCCTCCAGCACCCCTCCACATCTGTCCTCACCCCCACCAGCACCCCTCCACGTCTGTCCTCACCCCCACCAGCACCCCTCCACGTCTGTCCCTCACCCCCACCAGCACCCTCCACGTCTGTCCTCACCCCCACCAACACCCCTCTCACGTCTGTCCTCACCCCACCAGCACCCCTCCACCTCTGTCCCTCACTCCCCCTACCAGCACCCCTCCACGTCTGTCCTCACCCCCACCAGCCCCCTCCACATCTGTCCTCACCCCCCACCAGCACCCCTCCACATCTGTCCTCACCCCCCACCAGCACCCCTCCACGGCTGTCCTCACCCCCCACCCAGCACCTCACCCCCACCACACCCTCCACGTCTGTCCTCACCCACCAGCACCCCTCCACTTCTGTCCTCACCCCCACCAGCACCCCTCCACGTCTGTCCTCACCCCCCACAAGCACCCCTCCACATCTGTCCTCACCCCCACCAAGCACCCCTCCAAAGTCTGTCCTCACCCCCACCAGCACCCATCCACATCTGTCCTCACCCCCCACAGCACCCCTCACGTCTGTCCTCACCCCAACCAGCACCCCTCCACGACTGTCCTCACCCCCCACCAGCACCCCCTCCTCATCTGTCCTCACCCCCACCAGCACCCTCCACGTCTGTCCTCACCCCCCCGCACCTCACCCTCCACGTCTGTCCTCACCCCCACCAGGCACCCCTCCACGTCTGTCCTCACCCCACCAGCACCCCTCCACGTCTGCCTCACCCCCACCAGCACCCCTCCACGTCTGTCCTCACCCCCACCAGCACCCCCTCCACGTCTGTCCTCACCCCCACCAGCACCCCTCCACGTCTGTCCTCACCCCCCACCAGCACCCCTCCACGTCTGTCCTCAACCCCCACCAGCACCCCTCCACGATCTGTCCTCACCCCCACCAGCACCCCTCCACGTCTGTCCTCACCCCCCACCAGCACCCCTCCACGTCTGTCCTCACCCCCCACCAGCACCCCTCCACATCTGTCCTCAACCCCCCACCCACACCCCTCCACATCTGTCCTCACCCCCACCAGCACCCCTCCACGTCTGTCCTCACCCCCACCAGCACCCCTCCACGTCTGTCCTCACCCCCACCAGCACCCCTCCACGTCTGTCCTCACCCCCACCAACACCCCTCCACATCTGTCCTCACCCCCACCAGCACCCCTCCACGTCTGTCCTCACCCCCACCAGCACCCTCCACGTCTGTCCTCACCCCCCACCAGCACCCCTCCACTCTGTCCTCACCCCCACCAGCACCCCTCCACGTCTGTCCTCACCCCCCCACCAGCACCCCTCCACATCTGTCCTCACCCCCACCAGCACCCCTCCACGTCTGTCCTCACCCCCACCAGCACCCCTCCACGTCTGTCCTCACCCCCCACCAGCACCCCCTCCACGTCTGTCCTCACCCCCACCAGCACCCCTCCACATCTGTCCTCACCCCCCACCAGCACCCTCCACGTCTGTCCTCACCCCCACCAGCACCCCTCCACGTCTGTCCTCACCCCCCACCAGCACCCCTCCACTCTGTCCTCACCCCCCCACACCCCTCCACTCTGTCCTCACCCCCCCACCCCTCCCATCTGCCTCACCCCCACCACCCTCCAGTCTGTCTCACCCCCACCAGCACCCCTCCACATCTGTCCTCACCCCCCACCACACCCCTCCACTCCTCACCCCCCACCACACCCCCCCACTGCCCACCCCCACCAGCCCCCTCCCTCCCTCACCCCCCCCACCACCCCCCACTCTGTCTCCCCCCCACCAGCACCCTCCACATCTGTCCTCACCCCCCCACCCCTCCACTCTGTCCTCACCCCCACCACACCCCCACATCTGTCCCCACCCCACCCCACCCCTCCCTCCCTCCCCCCACCAGCACCCTCCACGTCTGTCCTCACCCCCACGCACCCCTCCCTCTGTCCTCACCCCCCCAGCACCCTCCATCTGTCCTCACCCCACCACACCCCTCCACGTCTGTCTCACCCCCCACCACCCCTCCCATCTGTCCCACCCCCACCCAGCACCCCTCCACATCTGTCCTCACCCCCACAGCACCCCTCCACGTCTGTCCTCACCCCCACCAGCACCCCTCCACATCTGTCCTCACCCCCCACCAGCACCCCTCCACGTCTGTCCTCACCCCCACCAGCACCCCTCCACATCTGTCTCACCCCCACCAGCAGCCCCTCCACGTCTGTCCTCACCCCCACCAGCACCCCTCCACGTCTGTCCTCACCCCCACCAGCACCCCTCCACGTCTGTCCTCACCCCCACCAGCACCCCTCCACATCTGTCCTCACCCCCACCAGCACCCCTCCACGTCTGTCCTCACCCCCACCAGCACCCCTCCACGTCTGTCCTCACCCCCACCAGCACCCTCCACGTCTGTCCTCACCCCCACCAGCACCCCTCCACGTCTGTCCTCACCCCCACCAGCACCCCTCCACGATCTGTCCTCACCCCCACCGCACCCCTCCACGTCTGTCCTCACCCCACCAGCACCCCTCCACATCTGTCCTCACCCCCCACCAGCACCCCTCCACGTCTGTCCTCACCCCCACCAGCACCCCTCCACGTCTGTCCTCACCCCCCACCAGCACCCCTCCACAGTCTGTCCTCACCCCCACCAGCACCCCTCCACGTCTGTCCTCACCCCCACCAGCACCCCTCCACGTCTGTCCTCACCCCCACCAGCACCCCTCCACAGTCTGTCCTCACCCCCACCAGCACCCCTCCACGTCTGTCCTCACCCCCACCAACACCCCTCCACACTGCACCCCTCCACTCTGTCCTCACCCCCACCAGCACCCCTCCACATCTGTCCTCACCCCCACCAGCACCCCTCCACGTCTGTCCTCACCCCCACCAGCACCCTCCACAGTCTGTCCTCACCCCACCAGCACCCCTCCACATCTGTCCTCACCCCCCACCACACCCTCCACGTCTGTCCTCACCCCCACCAGCACCCCTCCACATCTGTCCTCACCCCCACCAGCACCCCTCCACGTCTGTCCTCACCTCCTCACCCCCACAACCCAGTGCCTCACCCCCCCACACCCCACTCGCCACCCCACCGCACCCCTCCATCTGTCTACCCCCACCAACACCCCAGCCCACCCCACACCTCACGCGCCCCCACCGCACCTCCACACGTCCTACCCCCCGCACCCACTCTGTCCACCCCCCCACCTCCAGCGTCCCACCCCCAACCCTCCAGCTCCTCACCACCAGCACCTCCACATCGTCTCACCCACCACCCCACTGTCCTCCCCACCAACCCCCACTGTCCTCACCCACCAACCCCCAGACTGTCCCACCCCCCACCTCTCGCCACCACCACCTCCCTCTGCCTCCCCCACCACACCCCTCCACTCTGTCCTCACCCCCACCAGCACCCCTCCACATCTTCCTCACCCCCACCAGCACCCTCCACATCTGTCCTCACCCCCACCAACACCCCTCCACACTGTCCTCACCCCCACCACACCCCTCCACTCTGTCCTCACCCCCCACCACCCCCTCCACATCTTCCTCACCCCCCACCAGCACCCCTCCACATCTGTCCTCACCCCCACCAGCACCCCTCACCGTCTCCCCACCCCACCACCCCCTCCACTCTTCCCCCCCACCCCCCCTCCACTCTCCCACCCCCACCAACACCCCTCCACACTTCCTACCCCCTCCACAGCACCCCTCCACCTCTCCCACCCCCCACCAGCACCCCCCACGACTTCCCACCCCACCACACCCCCCACGTCTGTCCTCACCCCCACACACCCCTCCAGTCTGTCCTCACCCCCACCACACCCCTCCACGTCTGTCCTCACCCCCACCACACCCCTCCACTCTGTCCTCACCCCCCACCAGCACCCCTCCACGTCTGTCCTCACCCCCCACCAGCACCCCTCCACTCTGTCCTCACCCCCACCAGCACCCCTCCACGTCTGTCCCACCCCCCACCAGCACCCTCCACGACTGTCCTCACCCCCCACCACACCCTCCACGTCTGTCCTCACCCCACCAGCACCCCTCCACATCTGTCCTCACCCCCACCACACCCCCACATCTGTCCTCACCCCCCACCAGCACCCTCCACATCTGTCCTCACCCCCCCCACACCCCTCCACGTCTGTCCTCACCCCCACCAGCACCCCTCCACGTCTGTCCTCACCCCCACCACACCCCTCACGTCTGTCCTCACCCCCACCAGCACCCTCCACATCTGTCCTCACCCCCACCACACCTCCCACGTCTGTCCTCACCCCCACCAGCACCCCACCAGCACCCTCCACGTCTGTCCTCACCCCCACCAGCACCCCTCCACATCTGTCCTCACCCCCACCAGCACCCCTCCACGTCTGTCCTCACCCCCCCACCAGCACCCCTCCACGTCTGTCCTCACCCCCACCAGCACCCCTCCACGTCTGTCCTCACCCCCACCAGCACCCCTCCACGTCTGTCCTCACCCCCCACCAGCACCCCTCCACGTCTGTCCTCACCCCCCACCAGCACCCCTCCACATCTGTCCTCACCCCCACCAGCACCCCTCCACGTCTGTCCTCACCCCCCACCAGCACCCCTCCACGTCTGTCCTCACCCCCCACCAACACCCCTCCACGTCTGTCCTCACCCCCCACCAACACCCCTCCACGTCTGTCCTCACCCCCACCAGCACCCCTCCACGTCTGTCCTCACCCCCACCAGCACCCCTCCACGTCTGTCCTCACCCCCACCAGCACCCCTCCACGTCTGTCCTCACCCCCACCAGCACCCCACCCTCCACATTCTGTCCTCACCCCCACCACCAGCACCCCTCCACAGTCTGTCCTCACCCCCCACCAGCACCCCTCCACGTCTGTCCTCACCCCCCACCAGCACCCCTCCACGTCTGTCCTCACCCCCACCACACCCCTCCACTCTGTCCCTCAACCCCCCACCAGGCACCTCTCACGTCTGTCCTCACCCCCCACCAGCACCCCTCCACATCTGTCCCTCACCCCCCACCAGCACCCCTCCACGTCTGTCCTCACCCCCCACCAGCACCCATCACTTCTGTCCTCACCCCCCACCACACCCTCTCCACCAGTCTGTCCTCACCCCCACCAGCACCCCTCCACATCTGTCCTCACCCCCACCAACACCCTCCAGTCTGTCCTTCACCCCCACCAGCACCCCTCCACATCTTTCCCACCCCCACACCAGCACCCCTCCACATCTGTCCTCACCCCCACCAGCACCCCTCCACATCTGTCCTCACCCCCAGCCAGCACCCCTCCACATCTGTCCTCACCCCCCACCAGCACCCCTCCACGTCTGTCCCACCCCCCACCAGCACCCCCTCCACATCTGTCCTCACCCCCCACCAACACCCCTCCACTCTGTCCTCACCCCCCATCCAGCACCCCCCACATCTGTCCTCACCCCACCAGCACCCCTCCACGGTCTGTCCTCACCCCCCACCAGCACCCTCCACCAACCGTCTGTCCTCACTCCCACCAGCACACCCCTCCACGTCTGTCCCTCACCCCCCACCAGCACCCCTCCACGTCTGTCCTCACCCCCCACCAACACCCTCCACGTCTGTCCTCACCCCCACCAGCACCCCTCCACGTCTGTCCCACCCCCCACCAGCTCCCCCTCCACGTCTGTCCTCTCCCCCCACCAAGCACCCCTCCACAGTCTGTCCTCACCCCCCAGCACTCAATGTCACCCCCCCAGCCCACATCTGTCCGCACCCCCACCAGCACCCCTCCACATCTGTCCCTCACCCCCCACCAGCACCCCTCCACTCCTGTCCTCACCCCCCACCAGCACCCCTCCACAGTCTTGTCCTCACCCCCACCAGCTCCCCTCCACGTCTGTCCTCACCCCCCACCAAGCCACCCCTCAACGTCTGTCCCTCACCCCCACCCAGCACCCCTCCCACATCTGTCCTCACCCCCCACCAGCACCCTCCCACGTCTGTCCTCACTCCCCCACCAGCACCGCCCTCCCACGTCCCTGTCCTCACCCCCCCACCAAGCACCCCTCCACGTCTGCCTCACCCCCCACCAGCCACCCCCCATCCACAGTCTGTCCTCACCCCCCACCCAAGCACCCCCTCCACGTCTGTCCTCACCCCCCACCAGCACCCCTCCACATCCTGTCCATCACTCCCCCACCAAGCCACCCCTCCAATCTGTCCTCACCCCCCACCAGCACCCCTCCACGTCTGTCCTCATCCCCCACCAGAACCCCTCCCACACGTCTGTCCTCACCCCCACCAGCACCCCTCCACGTCTGTCCTCACCCCCACCAGCACCCCTCCACGTCTGTCCTCACCCCCACCAGCACCCCTCCACGTCTGTCCTCACCCCCCACCAGCACCCCTCCACGTCTGTCCTCACCCCCACCAGCACCCCTCCACGTCTGTCCTCACCCCCCACCAGCACCCCTCCACGTCTGTCCTCACCCCCACCAGCACCCCTCCACGTCTGTCCTCACCCCCACCAGCACCCCTCCACGTCTGTCCTCACCCCCCACCAGCACCCCTCCACGTCTGTCCTCACCCCCCACCAGCACCCCTCCACATCTGTCCTCACCCCCCACCAGCACCCCTCCACATCTGTCCTCACCCCCCACCAGCACCCTCTCCCTGACTGTCTACAAACCCCCACCAACTTGCATAGACGTCTCCTGTCTCCAGTCAAGTCAGTACCTTGAGCAGAGTAGCTGAGCCCTTTGTCTAAGGCTTGCCTTACCCCTGGGGTCAGGGGCCCACTCTTCCCACGTGACAAATGCCCTTCTCTGAGGGCAAGTGTCCTCTCAGTATGGTCCCTGACCCTCCCACTGAGGAGGGGTCACGAGGCCCCCGTGTTCTCAACCTGCTCGTCTGGAGGGAGCTTCTATCCTCTGGGCAGGAACTGATGCGCTGGGCAGGCAGCCCTCCCGGCTTCATGGCCTAGGGCAGAGCCTCCTCCACACAGGACCAGGCTGGGAGCCTAGGGGAGGAGCCCCCCTCTGCCAGGCTGTGGGGAGACCAGGCTGAGTACAGGTGACACTTCTACGCCCCATAGCAGTGGAGGCGGATCAGAACGTGGCTCAGGACCACAGCCCCACTCTTCCTCTACGGGCTCGTAGGTCTGCATGCGTGACTCGCTATTCCTTGTGTGTCCTGCTTAGTTTCCAAGTTCCTTATTGCTTTGTTTTCCAATTGTTTTCACCACTTCAGTTGTTTTGCTGGAGAAGTCTGCCCAGCTCCTTAATTCCTCCTTCTGGAAGCCCTGTACTTTCTGGATGCTTCCATCTCGATACCTATTGGATCGATGCACCTTTGCCCCTATTGAAAGCTAAAAAAGACCATCAGGACTGTGAGGAGCAAGTAACAGCTTGTAGGGTCACCCTTGCCAGATGCCAACTCCGGCTGGCTCTTAAATCCCAATGATGTCATACCTCCTCCGTCACCACTACAGTTACCACAGCGAGTGCTGGCAGCTCAGTTGCAGTGTAGATCGCACACATGTGATATGAAGTATTCTCCAGCAGGAAGGAGAGACAGCAGATGAGGATGCACGTCCCAGAGGATAGGACTTGCTAGTCTAGTTTTCCAATGTTTACATGAAACAGGGAATAGTAACCAAACAACAGATGATGTCTTTAAAATGGTATTTTTCCAGACTGGAAGATATAGCTCAGTGGTTAAAGACCCTTGCTTGCAAAGCCTGCTGGCCCAGGTTTGATTCTCCAGTGTCCACATACAGCCAGATGCACAAAGTGGCACATGCATTTGGAGTTTGTTTGCAGTGGCTGCGGGCCCTGGTGCACCCATTCGCTCTCTCTTTGGGCCTGGCCTGATGGCACACGCCTTTAATCCCAGCACTCGGGGAGCAGAGGTAAGAGGACTGCTGTGAGTTTGAGGCCAGCCTGGACTAGAGCGAGACTCTACCTCAAACGAACAAACAAAAAAGTTGCCGGGCGTGGTGGAGCACGCCTTTAATCCCAGCACTTGGAGGCAGAGATAGGAGGATTGCCATGAGTTTGAGGCCACCCTGAGACTCCATAGTGAATTCCAGGTCATCCTGGGCTAGACTGAGACCCTACCTCGAAAAACCAAAAAAAAAAAAAAAAAAAAGTTATCATGTCAGTTTTGTAAAGTAAACATTATCATCATCATTTTAAGGAAATATCTGTCCAAGGATGATAAAACCACAATATTTCATGCCCATGCCATGCCTGTTCCACTGGGATAGCATTGTCTTAGTCTAGTGAGTTTTAACTTCAAAAAAATTAATACAGGGGGCTGGAGAGATGGCTTAGAGGTTAGGACATTTGCCTGCAAAGCCAAAGGACCTTGGAAAGGACCTCAGTTCGATTCCCCAGGACCCATGTAAGTCAGATGCACAAGGGGGTACACGAGTCTGGAGTTTGATTTCAGTAGCTGGAAGCCCTGGTGTGCCCATTCTCTTTCTCTCTTTCTCATTCTCTCTGAAATTAATTAATTAATTAATTAAATTTAAAATATTTAAAAAATCAATATAGGGCTGGAGAGAGAGCTTACCAGTTAAAACTCTTGACTGCAAAGTCTAAAGACCAAGGTTCAATTCCCCAGTTCCCATATACGTCAGATGTACAAGGTGGTGCATGTATCTGGAGTTCGTTTGTAGTGGCTGGAGGCCCTGGAGTGCCTATTCTCTCTCTGTCTCTCTATCTATCTCTATCTCTCTCTATATATATATATGCCTCTTTCTTACTGTCTCATAAATAAACATTTTTTAAATAGATATAAATCTAATTCACATAGCTTACAATTTTTAACCTACACAAGCGTGGTGTATATGTGACTAAAGTTGACTGAGGATAGTTTTAATGATTTTGTTCATTTTCATGATCACATGTCTCAGCCACAAGTGATTGAGCAATTGTCTCCTGTTTAGCATCCTGCCAAATATTTACAGGAATGTTCTAGAATACTATAGAATGCTAAGATGTAATCTCTGGAGAAACTGAGGCTAGGGAATATTAAATGATTTTTTAAGAGCTCAGAATCAATAATTGGTAGAGATAAAAACTAAAATCCAAGTTTCCCAACTTCCCATAGACAGCCTTTCACTGGCATATTATATGCCCAAATGTCACTAGTATCTGCAAGAAAGACAAGGGACACTTAGTATAGCAATGCCATTTGGGGCCTTTCCAGGCTTCTAGGGTTTTCCATTCCTTTTCTAAATTTACCTTGCCACAGTTCTGTGAAGCGGGTGGTAGGAGCCGCAGCGGGGGTAGGAAGAGCACTAAGTGTGTGAGTTGTCTCCCCTGGGGGTGAGAAGCTGGGCCCTCCTCACAGTCACTGGCACCACACATCTGGGAGCATAAACCAGGGCGTGAGCCACGTCTATTCACACAGTCCTGTGTCCCAGACACAGCAAATGTCAATGACCTACAGCTCACACACTGGGAACCAAGCCAGTGCTGGAAGCGCCACCAACAAGATAAGACCTCTCCCTCACGACACTTCCATGCCAAGTCCTGGCCCTCACCTTCCTTCCTTTTACACCCACAGTCCGCACCACTAGCAAGACTTGACTCAGTCAGTATTGACCCCAGCCTCAAGCCAAGCATGTCATCCCAGCACTGGGGAGGCTGAGGCAGGAGAATCCAGAGACTGAGGCTGAGCAGTAAGACCTTGTCTTTTAAAAGATGGCAAATAGCACACAGTAATTTTTCCTTGGGGTAAGATATTCAATTTCTCCCTGCCTTGGTCTTTTTCTTTAATAACAGCAAAACCAAAAACCTTGGAACTGTAGTGTGATGTACAAAGGCCAGTTGGTGACAACGTAGGAAAGCTTAAAGAATGAGCCTGGTGTATGGCTCTTCTCGGAACATCCTTGGTCCTGAGGATCTCTGTATGACAAATAACTGCATTTCCAACACACAGACTGACACACAGCACGCTAGGGGACAAGATGCCATGAGAAGTTCCCATATAAGAAACAGAGTCTCTGGTGTTTGCCAACACAGCATACTTGATGTGAAATGTAACCTTGTTATATCATATCTATACCATAGCACAATATCAGTTAAGAATGAATGTTAGGGGCTGGAGAGGTGGCTCAGTGGTTAAGGCATTTGCCTGTAAAGCCTAATGACCTGGGTTTGATTCCCCAGTACCCACATAAAGCCAGATACACAAAGTGGCCCAGCATCTGGCATTTATTTGCAGTAGCTGGAGGCCCTGGTCTACCCATTCTCTCTCTCTCTCCTCTCTATTTCTGCTTGCAAATAAATAAATAAATAAATAAATAAATTAAAAGAATAAGTGTCAGGGCCTGAGGAGATGTCTCAGCTGATAAAGACTCTTGCTTGCAAAGCCTGCATGCCCGGGTTCTGTTCCCTAGTACCTATCGAAAACCAGATGCACAAAGTGGCATTTACAGTAGCAAGAGGCTATGGCATTCCCTGTTCTCTCTCTCACTCGCCCTCCCTCTCAGATAAATACATACATAAATAAATAAAAAGAAAAACTACAATAATAAACTTGTCTTTATTTTTTTTAAAAAAAAGCTGGGCATGGTGGCGCACGCCCTTAATGTTGGACAAGCCAAGTGTGGTGTGCATGAATGACTACAATCCTAGCATTGCCCCAAATCCTGCAGTGCTGCTGTCCGCAATCACACCAGAACTCCTCCACTGTTCCCAAGGAAGCACAGCTCTCCACACACTCCTATCTACACACACACACACTCACACACACACACACACAGACACAGACACAGACACACACACACACACACACACAGACACACACACACACACACACACACAGCTCTCTGGTCCTTCTTGGAACAACACCCATGATGCACTCTCCCTGATTTTCTGCAGTTATTTTCTCAGGACTGGCTTTTCTTCTCTAGCCAGTCTAGCTCAAGATGCATCAGTGATGTGACAATAATTGTTGTCGGTCTGCCACCTTCTGGAAATCCCGCCTCAGTCCCCTGCAGACAGGAATCCGCAGGGCAGCGTGCCTGTGGTTACAGAAGCCATCGGAAGTGTTTGCAGAGCTTTTGCTGTGCTGAGGGCCGTGTGGGGTGAACTCACCGAACTGGCACCTTTACATACTGGGGTAAATATTCTTCTTGTAAAAGCATTTCTTTTAAAAAGTATGTACTGACAATTTTGTCCATCTACATTATGTATCTTGACCATATTCATCTCTCCTCCTGCCCCTCACCCTCTCAAGCCAAGCTCCTCCTTCTTCCCTGACATGTCCCTTTTCAACTGTGATGTATGTTTTTGGTAACCTACTGAATCTAATTAAGGGTTGCTTACAGCACTTGCGCCCACTTACAGATCAGGAAACTGAGGCACAGATTGCCTCCAGGTCACATAGTTGGGAATGGCAAAGCTTGTTGTTGAGCCCACACAGGTTAAACCCACACAGCATCAACCTAAAGCCACACATACATGTACCAACAAGACCTGCTATGGGTTGGGCCATACAAGCCCCACCTTGTTCTAGAAAGGGCTTCCAATGGTTCACAGAAACACATAAAGACCAAATGAGAAATGAGCAGAAGTGTGAGTCCAGGCAACAGGACAGGAGGACAGGAAAGAGCCATGGGTCAGCAGTGGACTGCCATGAAGGAAGAAAGGGCTCCTGCTGCTGTTTGCATGTGGGCTGCCAACGAGTCACTTGCCAGGACCACTGAGCCACTAGCCACTTCAGGTGAACTGCCAGCCTGTCTGTCTCCCATGTACTATACCCAACAGTAAGTGTTCTATGGGTCTAACTATGGAGGGAGGTGCAAACTCTCCCTCTCTGTCCCCTCACCCCTGCTAATGCAAGACGTTGACCTTTCTACTTCTCTGAAGCCCCAGAGAAGATCCCATCCCCGCAGCACCTCTGGATACAGCCTGGGGAGAGAGGTGATCAGGGTGGAGCCAGAGCTGCCCGTTGGCCAAAGGCGGGACCAATTCTTTAAAAGCTCCTGCACTAGGCAGGGTGCGCTCTCAGAGCTGACGAGAACACTTCTCTCTGCAGGCTCTGAGGATCCCGAAGTCCTTCAAGTGTTCTGAGTCAGTCCTGGGGATGTTGCTCAGTACTCAGGCACTTGCCTAAGGCTCTGGGCTCAGTTGAACATCTGGGGCTGGAGAGATGGCTCAGGAGTTAAAGCACTTGCTTGCAAAGCCTAACGACTCAGGTTCAATTCCCCAGCACCCACATGAAGTCAGATGCACAAAGTGACTCATGAATCTGGAACTCGCAGTGGCAGGAGGTCCTGGCACACCAATCTCTCCTCTCTCTTTCTCCTTGCAGATTAATAAATAAATAAAATATCTGTTTTAAAAAAAAAAAAACAGAACAGCTAGACGTGGTGGTGCATGCCTTTAATCCCAGCACTTGGGAGGCAGAGGTAGGAGGATCGCTGTGAGTTCGAGGACACCCTGAGACGACACAGTGAATTCCAGGTCAGCCTGAGCTAGAGTGAGACCCTACCTCAGAAAACTGAAAAAAAAAAAAAAAAAAAAAAAAAAAGAAACAGAACAGTTGGACCAGATGATGGCTTAGTGGTTAAAGGCACTTGCTTACAAAGTCTGCTTTTCCAACACCCACATAAAGCCCCATGAAATAAGCAAGAGACCCTGGCATGCCTACACACACATATGTGCAAATAAAGTTTTATAAAGTAATAAAAAGAACAGTTGTGGGACAGGTATTCTGTCTTCATGTCCTGCTTTTGAGTAATAAAGTGCATGTTTTTGGCACCTAACTAACATACAGATTTATTTCTTAAATACGTGTCCCGAATATGGAAAGAGCGTGATTTTTTTTAACACTGAAACCTCAACTAATAATTTGGTTTCTCACAAGCATTTCTATTCTAAAAATAGGAGATCTGGAACCAAATCTGTGAAGAGAAAACTTGTCATTGCCAGGAACCAGCACAAGCCACAAAGGCTGTGTTCCTCTGGGTTTCTGAGAAGCAGCTGCCAAGACAGGGTTAGATGTCCAATCTATTTTCAGCAATGCTGGTGAAAGAAGAAAGGAAGGGACAGGGAGGAGCCTTCAGAACTGGCCTTGTGAAGAAGAGAGGTCAGAAAGGACATCTCAGGCTGAGGCTCAAGTCCAGGAAAGCATGGGTCGTTAATAGGGAGTCTTTGATGCAGTCACACAGGGAGGAGCCAGCCTGCAGGGCTTGTGGGCCATGCTCAGGAGCATCCCAAAAGACGCTTGGCCCCAGCCTTCAGCAAGGCTGCGGTTCAACAGGGAAGCAGCAAGGCTGTCTCCTATGCCCTCTGGAGCAGCAGACCCGCGCAGTGCACCATCAAGACAACTCAATGGCTGGACAAGGTCAGGTTTGCGCTCTCATAATAATGGATCCTAATTAGGTAGGTATCGCGTGACACCAAGGCTGGTGTCATTCAAACTTCGGGGCACACCATCATGGCCTGGCAGTCACTGCATCCAGCACCAAGGAGGAAGGGAGACTGTCACATTTCCTGCAGAAAACTTAACACTTTCCAGAAGTCCCATAGAAGCCATGGCTTGTGCCCCACTCACCAAAGCTGGGGCATGTGACCGCAAGTGGAGGGCTTAGAAAGCAAAGAGCTGAGCAAGGGCGTCATGTTGGTCCCATGAGGGTGTCCCCACCGGACAGGCCCAACCCTGAGCCCAGAGGAATGCCACAACACTGGCACCTCAGGCCCCCACACATGCCGCGTTGGGCAGCTAGACCAGGACCCATCATTCCTCCGGCTGACGTGTCCTGAGCACCTGGGCAGCCAGGCCTTGCTGGGCTATGTTGAGTTCTCCTCCAAAAGCTTCCTGTCACTCAGCCTGCCTGCTGGGACATTTCACATGAGCTACGAAGCTTGTGTGTCCAGAATGATCTTTCAACTTCCCGTTATGCCAGGTACCTTTATTCTTTTTGTTGTTAATAAATTTTATTTTATTGATTGGTTGATTTGAGATTGAGAGAGAGAGAGGCAAATAGACGGAGAGCGGATAGGTGCACCAAGGCCTCCAGCCATTGCAAACAAACTCCAGACACATGTGCCACCTTGTGTGTCTGGCTTACATGGGTCCTGGGGAATCGAACCTTGGTCCTCAGCCTTCGCAGGTGATCACCTGAACTGCTAAGCCATCTCTTCAGCCGTACATTTATTCTTTTAAGAAAATTGTTTATAAAGTTTATTCTGAGCCAAATTGCCCTGACAGTTTTCTCAGGTGTGATCTTGAGGTCGTGTATATATCACAGGTGTCACGTTGGATGCTGAAGTTTCATGCTGTGTCTGTTATACTTGCCCTTCTAATCTCAGCCACAGCATAGGGTATGGACAGTGGGTCAGCTGGACGCTTTCAATTAGTCTGAGCTGGTCAGAGGATCTGAGCTGGTCAGAGTGACGTCATCCCCTTGGCAGTCACTGGTATAAAAATGGGCTGTGACCAAGTTGACTCAATGAGATTTAGGGGATGGCTGCTGGGGCTTCTGAGAAATTCTTTTCTTTGGCTAGCAAGAAAGCCCCAGGGAGTGCTTATTTCCATCTTCAGCAAATGGGAACAAGAAAACCAGGAACCTGATCACATGTGGCTGCCATCCGGTGACCCTGAGGGGGAGTTCTGTTTGTAAAGAAGCCAGCACGGTGGACAGCAACCTCGCAGCGGGAAGGACCCCGGGTCCTCAAAGACATCACCGAGACGCTGGACCAAACGCCCCGACACCCTCTCCATATGTAGACCCAGCCGCTCCTCACCGTTAAAGCCACTTTGGTTGTACTTCCTGCTACACTGGAAGCATCTGACCTGTTCAGGCCATTTTAGAGATGAGAAGACCATCGCAGAGGATGAAGTAACCTGCCCCAAGTCCAGAGCTGCTGCAACAGAGCTGGGCTTGGAACCAAGCCTGCCTGTTGGCTCCACATCCTGCAATTAATCGGGCCGTTCCCTGGGAGAGCTGATTCATGGAGTTCAAGATTATAAGAACAGCTCAGGCATGTCTGACGGAGAACCTGACATTGGCCTTTTCACACTTCCTCTATGAGTTCAGAGCTGGGCCATTTCCTGTGTAGCAAGGCTCTCCCGAACATCAGAAGACTTCTCAAATCACAGTGAATACCAAATCAGACAGATTTAGCACCAGTTTTCAGGGTGACACTAGTACTTTTTCTCCATTGTTTTAAATAGGCAGTAATAATGACAGATGGAACAAATGCATGTCAGAGGCTTCTGACTGCCTCTCCTCACAGATGAAACATGTCCCGTATCTTGTGGGAAGAGTGTGGGCAAGGAGGAGGCGCTCACTTGGCAGAGAGTGTCACATTGAGAGAATGAAAAGATTGTAAATGTAGCAGTACAATGAACAGAAGACCAAGATCTTTTTTTTTTTTTTCTAGGGCAATTTAAATCCCCAACACTGGGCAGAATTGAGGGCAGTTGGCTGTGTCTCCCACACAGCAGTAGGAAGTTCCTTCTACATGATCTCTGGCTGGCATCAGCTTGCTCTGGAAAATGCTGCGGTGGGGTGACCTCTTCCCTTCTCCTCTCCACAGCACACTGACTTCCTACTTAGACTGTGTTACAAACAGTCACTGCTCTTCACCCCAGAAGCAGAATGGAGACTAGCTCATCAAAAGATAAATGAGAGGAGGCTGGAGAGATGGCTCAACAGTTAGGGTGCTTGCCTACAAAGCCTAAGGATCTAGGTTCAATTCCCCAGGACCCACGTAAAGCCAGATGCACAAGATGGTGAGTGTGTTTGGAGTTTGTTTGCAGTGGCTAGAGGCCTTAGCATGCCCATTCTCTCCCTTTCTCTCTCTCTCTCTCTCTCTGTCTCTGTCTCTCTCTCTCTCTCTCTCTCAGATAAATAAATAAATAAATAAATAAATAAATAAATAAATACAATACAATACAATACAAATATAAATTGGGGTAGGAGAGATGGCTCAGAAGTTAAGGCACTTGCATGCGAAGCCTAATGGCCTGTGTTCAATTCCTTAGTACCCTAAACTGTCTTTCCTTCTTATGGTCCCTCTGAGCCCTTTCTGGACAGTTCTCTCTTTGGGATTTTTCCATCTGCTGACAAAGATAAGTTTAGCTCCTCAGCAATTAACTCAGTGAATCAGTTCAACTTTAACCTTTTTCTACCACATTCCCTCCTCTTTATCATCATAACACCTTATGATTGTGTATGTAATGGCTGGTACTTCTGGTGTATCACCTGTATTTTAATTATTTTCATCCTAGATTGGATGAAACTGGACAGAGCGTTTAGGATATAGGTTTTTAACATAAGTTCCAGAACAATTATTATGGGAGGCCCCACTAAAGGAGCTAGCCCATGTCCCCATGTAGTCCACATAGGGGCAGGCCCAAGGTCTGGGTTCCATCAGCTATAAGACCTCCAGAGTCTTGAGTAAGTATGACTTTGAGGGCAAGCGTGTGTCAGTTGTCACTGGGAACATTGACACTATTACCATTAAATCTTGCATTTAATTATCAGCAGCAGGAACTGGTTCATGATTATTGTCCTTGAAAATATGGAAACACAAAAGAATTATTATAATAAAATGAAGCCAAATAAAGAGGGCCAGGAGTGCCTTCTCTGTATAAGATTAGTCAGCAGGAGTGACTGTGACTAATCTTATTGTGAGGAGGAGAGCTCAGGACATAGTTTCAGTTAGAGGGAGGGGTCATTCCACATTCCTCAAAAAGAAACAGATATTCCTGTGGAAGGAAAGGGATGCAATACAAGGCAATAGTAAAGAACTGTATCTGCTCAGGGGCAAAAGACATAAAAGTCTCTTGAAACCAAAGTTTCTCTATGGATTCCATGAGGTTATCAAACGTGCTGACAGGTCCAGCAAATGGAAGGAGTCAGGATCCCACCCATGTGCCTGATTATCTCTGACTTACAGAGTTCATAGGGCACATGTTGCTGTGAGAAGCAGATAATTTTTGCTGGTGTTGTTGATTTTTGATGTAGGGCCTCTCTCTAGCCCAGGCTAACCTGGAATTCACTACGTAGTCTCAGGGTAGCCTTGAACTCACAGTGATCCTCCTACCTCTGCCTCTTGAGTACTGTGATTAAAGGTGTGTGCCACCATGCCCAGCAAGAAGCAGATAATTTTTTTCACCATGCACAGCAAACATCAGTAGGACTGGTGAACATCGTGTATATATATTTTTTGGGAGGGAGAGGGCATCTCATGTTGAATTCCTCAGGCTTCTGTCATGTGTAAACCAGTCAGCTTTCAGGATTGTGACTGGAGCAGGGCCACAATCTTTTTGGCAAGGGCAGGTGTCCTCCAGAGCTCGGCTTTGAAGGGACCCTCTGGGTCCTTGTTGACTTGTTAGCTGGTACAATCAGCTGAGGGCACTTTTCTTGATTTTGGTGTGATGAGTTTCTATCTCTTGGTTGATGGGTGTGGGCCCAATTTCTTAAGGGTGTGTGGGTCCACCTGTGTTATAAATTTGAAGAAAGCATCATTAATGGCAAAAGAATCTGGCTTACCTTTATTATAAGTCTAAGAAAAGAGGCACCAACAAACAACCAGCACCACCAATATTAGCAAGTACAGACAGCCAGAGCTCTAGATTGCTTTTATATCTTCAGGTAAACATAATCAGTGAGGACAATTTTTGGATCTTTGAAAGGCCAATAGTGGCTGACTAATCAGGGCTAAGCAGAGGCAAAAGGCATGAGTTGATGTTAGAACTTAGTACTGTAAACTAGCATCAGGCAGGGCAGTCTATCTGTCTGAATCTTCGTTTATATTATAATGCCTTATATATTTTTTCTCTAACTGGATGTTTAAGACCATGTAGGCAACTAAAATTAACTCTGTATTTATTTTTTATTTTTTATTTTTGGTTTATTTACAAGCGACAGACAGAGAGAGAAAGAGGCAGGGAGGGGGGGTGAGAATGGGTGCATCAGGGCCTCCAGCCACTGCAAATGAACCCCAGACACATGCACCCCCTCGTGCATCTGGCTTATATGGGTCCTGGGGAATCAAACAGGAGTCCTTAGGCTTCGCAGGCAAGTGACTTAGCCGCCAAGCCATTTCCCCAGCCCTATGTATTATATTTTAGAGGTCATTTATGGCTCTGTATGAGAGACTTTTAGGAACCTGTGAGGAGTTTGTCATCTGCTAGAATAAGTCAAGGCCATGCTGACCAAGTGACCCTCCCTCTATTGGGAAGCCTGGAGGACTGATTTTCCTCTGATGTGACTCTCCTTTTGCAGATACATTAAGATGGATTCCATCTCCGGGACTCTGTGTCCTTTCTGATCAAGAAGACAGGCAACTTACCAGAGGCTAGAAGTTAGCAAGTGTCCCATCATCTCCTGTGGCCTTCTGACCCAGGACCAGGAACCAAAATAGCCACAATCCTTTTAACTCCAACGTTTCCAGCTGACTTTGGCTTCTACATGTGGTTATTTATCATTCAGAGAAACTGTACATCTCTGACTAGCAAAACAGATTTAGTTAAATAGATGCAGAACATATCCGGTTAGAAAACCAGAGCTAGTCAGAGAATGACACAATAGTTTAAAATCATTCTGATTAGGGCTGGCAAGAGGGCTTAGCTGTTAAGGCACCTTATCTGTGAAGCTTAAGGACCCAGGTTCAATTCCCCAGTACCCATGTAAGCCAGATGCACAAGGTGGCACATGCATCTGGAGTTCGTTTGCCATGACTGGAGGCCCTGGTGTACCCATTCTCTCTATATATCTGCCTTTCTCTCTCAAATAATTAATTAATGAATTAAATATTTTTAAAGAATTTCTAAAAAATAAAACAAATAATTCTGATTAACATTTAAGTTTAGTTGTCAGGTGACAGTGTAAGCTATATCTGGAACATAGAAAATATACATATTTTATCTTTTAAGTATCTCTAAGTTTATAAGTACAGGCAGAACTTTAAATCACTGATTTGATCTAGAAACTGTATGTCAGGAAAAGACAAGACAATATACAAACTTGACATCTGTGTTTGAAAACAATTTTGGCTAGTCTGTGTACCTATGTAGGTACCAATTACCCCACAAGCTGGAAGCAGAACAGCAGAGTTTAAGATCACTTTTCTAGAGCTGGAAACATGTCTTAAGTATCAAAATATTTATAAACAACAAACTTAAGATACCAGAAATGAGACAATTACTTAAGTAAAACCTTGACCGAGACTGATTATACATAGCTTAAGAATAAAGCCAAACGTGGTCATTGTTGAGTTAGCCTGATTTCAACATACATTAGAGATGTTATGATAAACATAAAGTAATTTCTTAATCAAATACCTTTAATCACCAGACCATTTTTAAAGTTTAACATAGAGCAATATTTATGACTGTTAGAATATATGAAGCTTAGACAAACAATATTAACATTGTTTGTATATAGCAGGTTTCTTAGGACATAAGAATCTGCCTCAATTTTCCTAAGAACAAAGTCACAATGACTAAATCAGCTTTTATAAGACTTAGAATGCAATAATCTCAGTGATAATCACCCAGTAAAACAGCATAAACAGGGGCTGGAGAGATGGCTTAGTAGTTAAAGGCACATGCCTACGAAGCCTAAAGGATCCAGGTTCGATTCTCCAGGTCCCATGTAAGTCAGATGTACATGGTGGTGCATGTGTCTGGAGTTTGTTTGCAGTGGCTAGAGGCCCTGATGCACCCATTCTCTCCTTCTCTCCCCCTCTCTCTGTCTCTAATATATATATATATATATATATATACATATACATATATATATATATATATATATATATAATTTTTTAAAAAACAGAATGAAAAAGACAGGAACCATCTTAAGGTTATAGTTTTTTAATATTTAATTTAATTTATTTATCTATTTGAGAGAGAGAGAGGGCATCCCAGGGCCTCCAGCCACTGCAAATGAACTCCAGATATATGGACCTCCTTGTGCATCTAACTTACGTGGGTCCTGGAGAATCGAACTGGGATCCTTTGGTTTTGCAGGAAATGCATTAACCACTAAGCCATCTCTCCAGTCCCAGGTTATAGTCTTTTTTGAGATATAATAACCTTGTAGGAGAATTAAATAGTAAAAGCTTGACAAATAGAGGAACATAGCTAACTTGGTTGAGCACTTTAAAGCCAGCCTTTTACAGCCTTATAACTATTATTATGACCAGATTAATATCAGTGAGTTAAAGTTTTAAATTTACAACCTGAATATCATAATATCCTGCAACCATCTAGGTCCATCCTTTGTTAGTCTGATATAAACTCTTAGGCTAATAGTCATTTTAATCTAAAATAGTCTGTAATCTGATCAAGCCCTTTAAGACTTAGTTAATCAACTTGGTCTTTAAGCCTTCTGTTTAAGATTAGTCATACTTCATCTACATACTTTTACCTTACAATATGTGTAACCATTCTGTAACAATCTTTTCTTTTGTCATTTAACATCCAACATTTCAAGTTTCTTCTTCAGTTTATCCTTTAATTTAGTTTATCTCATTATAATTACCAGAAAACTTTTATTATCCTTATCATAAGACTTTTTAATATGATCACTTAAGTGTTATTTTTAATTGTCTTCAAAAGGCTTTTTGAAATAACTTTTTATAAAAGAGCAGACCAGACTTGAAGGCTTAACTTACATTATTTACTCACAATATATAGATTTTACCATTTGTTGAGTTTTGGAAACTTTTTTTATCAGCTTTCTGAAACACATATTTTAGAAACATGAAAGCAGATTGGAACATTATTAGAAACTTTAGAAAATTTCTGACAAACTCAGTATTGAGTGTTCTCAATCTAAACACCAACCTCTCGGGCTCTTGTCTGTTAGCAATTCCATAGAAGCATAGAGAGATAAAGTAAACCTAAAACAGTTACAAATTGCTTATAATAAGTCCCCGTCTGTCCACAACAATTTGGGACTCAACCATCATCATGCTGGGACCAGGACCCCGCGATTCCCTGTGTCTGCAGCTCCCCTGGCTCTGCAAGGCAAGCAGAGGCATCAGGGATTTTCCCTGGGGCGGCATAAGCCCCAGAAAGGTTTGCGCCTTGTCTCCCTGTCCAACAAAGATATTTGCGTGTCAGGTCCCCCCTCCCATTCCGGGGCCGCAAGGCCATCACGCACTAGGTGACACAGTGCAATTGCGGGTGCCTGCTCACGTGCAGCCCCCCCCCCCATCTTGTGCTTGCCTTGGAGAGCTGCCCCAGCCGCAGCATGTGAGAGCAAGACAGAGTTTCCCCAGGTTTCTAGCATTTGCCTGGGACGGACCCCAGAATTTAGCTATTCCTGATTGACCTTTGGCCCCTGGGGAACACAGCAGGCCAACATATCCCTTCTGTGCCAGTGAGGAGGGGCTCTCCTTCCTCTTCTGTGGGAGTGTGGCTGGGTTTAGGGCTTCAGTGACTTTCGCTCACATTCGTTCAGGCTCAGAGGCATTTGTAAAATGTTGCAGTGAGACTTTTATCTTGGTTTGTCTTTTCCAGTGTTTAACCTCTTCCTCAGTGTCAGGCCCTGGAGTGGTGAAATTCCCTAGTAGCCCAAATAGCATTATCTCCCCCTCCCCCCCCCCCTTTCTGTGGCCTTGGGTTTAGCCAATTTTAAGTTCTGCCAGCCAATACCTCATTACTGGAGGGTGTGTTAGGAGGCAGCTGTGTGTGGGGTGATCTCTGGCCTTGAAGCTTCTGGTCTGACTCTAGATGAACTGTCCTCCCCCTCCCCCCAACCCTGGCCCAGGGAGAGTTTTGGATTTCTCTGGGGGCTACATGCCAGCTCCCTGATCTTGCCATCTTATCACTTTTAGGAGTAGGACTACCTCGCATTTTTCCTGTCTATGATCTTAGTTACTTTCCGTGTTTCCTCTGGGGGGCTTTAATTTTCCTGGTGTCATGTCAGTACTATAATCTCCTGAATAGTCCCTTCTGAAGCATGGTTTGGTTTTGATCATGCCATCTGGGACAGTGGGCCTGGTGAAAGACTTCCCCCACGGTGAATTCCCTGCTGTGTTGGTGCTGCGGAACTGACAAGACACAAAGACAAAGCCTCCCGGAGCACGCGCTGCCTGCGCAGAAATCCCTCGGCCGCCCCAGGGCCGTGAGCCACAGACATACTTGTACACGCATTCACATCAAGTGCACTTTTCATACAGGTCATCTCCCCCTCACACATACTCATTCATTCAGAGTTTAAACAATATCTCCTATTGTGAACCAAAGTTCCCAGAAAACGGCTGTGTCTGCTGCACCTGCTCCCAGTGAGGCCGAATGGACCGATGAAGCGCCTGTGAGTACGGAGGAATGTTGCAAGTCAGAGCCAAATTACCCTGGGCTGCCGTCAGCCCCTCAATAGCCATTTGTTGCCCACCTCTGTGTCTGAACTTGATCAGGTATGATCCTTTTTGGAATGTAAGAACCGACTCCCAGCTTCCACAAACCCAAGGGCTAAGAATGTCATCAGAGAGCACCTGGGGCCTATGGTGGAGATTCCCCCACTTTGCTACAACCCGCCTTCCTACCTGGTGGTCAGGTAACATATTTGAAAGGTGCCTTGACTTATGACTTTTTTTGTTGTTGTTGTTCTGTAATTATAAAACCTTCATGAAATTGTTAACACATTGGAACATGGAAGTTGGGGTAACATAAATCTGGACCATGGTCACTCACATTGGCTCCAAAATAAACAACCTCTTCTCCCCTTTGAGGTGAGACCTGTGTCTTTTGCACCAACACTATCTAATCCCACCCATAACTCTGATCCAGCTAGTTACCAAGACCAGAACCACAATGGTCCTGATTGGAACTTCAGTCCTCCTGATAGAAAGTGGGCCATCACCTTGGAACTGCATCGAGGCTCGGGATTCCTCTTTTGGGGATCAATCCATGCTGGCTCCTCCAAACCTCAAAATCACTTTGTGTATAATTGAGACCTGACTAGTCACAATCCCAATTTTAAGTTCTAATTTCCAATTTCCCCAGGGAGTTCTTACTTGGTCTGGATATCTGGCTCAGTCTCATCTCCTTCCACTCAGGAACTCCAGTCCAGAGTTTCCCAGTCTCCTTTGACCACCAGAAAGGGAACCCAGCAATCATGTCTGGCACATGCTTCCCAGTTCCAGGGACCTGTGGCAGGCTTGGAGGCCCAGGAGCAGCAGCCCTTCCTGACCAACAGGGGTTGTGGCAAAGGAAAATATCACCGAGGCCTCCAGAGATGTTGCAGAAATTCTCTGGAAAGGTCACTTCAATGCCAGCATGAGTGAAAGTAGATGAGTTTGTTTACCCGGGTGCCAAAGAACTTGAGGTAGCTCTCCAAAGAAGCTCTGAGCCCGAGCTGAGAGTTTATTTCCATTTTATAGTTTTCATTGCCGAGGTGTGGGGTAAGTGAAGAAACAAGATGTGGCAATTTGCAAAGCAATAATATCTGCACTCAGCCCACCCTAACAATGAGCTCCAGCTTACTTTGTTTTAGCCTAAATGGTCTTTCCTTCTTACCATCCCTCTTGGCCCTTTCTAGATAGCTCTCTCTTTGGGATTTTTCCATCTGCTGACAAAGATAAGTTTAGCTCCTCAGCAATTAGCTCTTACTCAGTGAATCACTTCAACTTTTAGCTTCTTTTCTATCACAGCAGGAGGCCCTGGCATGCCTATTCATATTCTCTCTCTCTCTCTCTCTCTCTCTCTCTCTCTCTCTTTCTCTCTCTCTCCCCTTGTGAATATTAATATATAAAAAAAATTTTAAATCAAAATTGAAAGCCAGACATGGTGATAAGTGCCTCTAGCCCCAGTATTTGAAAGGCTAAAGCATGAGGATAATGAAACTGATACCAGCCTGAGCTTCATAGAAAGTTCTGGTCAGCCTGGGATACATAGTGAGACCCTATTTAAAATAAAATGATAAATTACAATGAACAAAATGACAATAATTTAATGTAGATAGACCTATTTCTATCCCAAATTTATTTTCAAGCCTTTTCCCCAGCTCTGACAATTCTTATTGATTCCAATTCTTTCTTGCTTTGCTCTTGCAGAATTACTTGTGAGTCTTAAGGTTCTGGGAATTTGGGGTGCTTTTGAGAGTGGCAGAGCTTCACTCAGCTCTTGGTTGGGCTGTAACTCAAGAGTCAGGGTGCTGGATGTTCATGGCCACACAAAACTCCCACTGAATCAGTGGCCTCTAGGTTCATGTCTTATGAATTTCAATGAATGGAATCCACAAACTGTAGAAGGTGATGTTTAGAAAGATTTTATTACACTAATGTTATTATTTTATTATTAGAGATTTCATAAGAGAAAGAAGGCAGAGCTCCTGCTATAAGGGGGGGCGGGGGCTCCTGGAAATGGGAAAGCTGACCTAGAGACCCCAATTGGGGTCTTTTATAAGAATGTCCTAAAGCCGGGCGTGGTGGCGCACGCCTTTAATCCCAGCACTCGGGAGGCAGAGGTAGGAGGATCGCCGTGAGTTCGAGGCCACCCTGAGACTCCATAGTGAATTCCAGGTCAGCCTGGGCTAGAGTGATACCCTACCTCGAAAAACCAAAAAAAAAAAAAAAAAAAAGAATGTCCTAGAGAGGGACTGAGTGAGTCAGTTAAGCCCCCACTTCATAGGTCCGGGTGCTGCCAGGTTTCCAGAAAAGCGAGTAATCCCATTTACATCACAAACCAAGACGGAGATAAGGATCCCACGTGCTGCAGTTTCACACTGCTGCACAAACACCCGACCAGAAGCAGCTTACGGGAGGAAAGGGCCTATTCCAGGCTTACAAATTTCAAAGGAGCACCATCGATGTGGAAGAAGCTGGCTCCCTTCCAACACCATCAAACACCAACGCCAGCAAGCACAAACAGCCAGAGCTCCAAAACTGTTCTGAACACGTCTAGTAGGGCTGGACTCAGATCTACTCCCCAAACACACCTCCAGCCACTGCAAACAAACACTAGACACATGTGCCACCTTGTGCATCTGGCTTATGTGGGTCCTGGGGAATTAAACCTGGGCTCTTGGGCTTTGGAGGGCAAGTGCCTTAACCACTAAGCCATCCCTCCAGCCCTGAAAACTCAATTTTAATAAAACACCTGAGCCTATGGGGCCAAACATTCAAACTGCCACACCATGCCATGCTTATGCACATGGTAATCTTATTCACATCCTCCAAAGAGACTTTAGGAGAAAAGAGAAAAGGGGAAAAGTGATTCCCCCTTACAGACCCAAGGACATTCCTCACTTTTACCTCGATAGACCCTATTGCCCCTAAGCTGCCTCATTATGGTATAATTCCAGCAGTTTTCACATTTAGTATCCCAGGTGTGAAAGAATTTTTTTTGTTGTTGTTGTTTGTCAAGGTAGGGTCTCGCTCTAGCCCAGCTGGCCTGGAATTTACTCTGTAGTCTCAAGGTGGCCTTGAACTCATGGTCATCCTCCTGCCTCTGCCTCTGCCTCTGAGTACTGGGATTAGAGGCATGCACCACCATGCCCAGCTAAGAATTTTTATAACAAAAACAAGTTTCATAATAATTGCCAGAATTGGAGAAAGGTTAGGGAAAAAACGGCATAAGCTGGGTCCTGCCTTTATTTAAAATGTGTGTGTGTGTGTGTGTGTGTGTGTGTGTGTGTGTGTGTGTAGTGTACACAGGTATGTGTGCAGATGTCTGTGTGCAGATGTGCACATGTGCAGATGCCAGAGGATTTTCGGTGCCCTCCCCTTGCTCCTGCGCCTTATTCCCCAAGTCAGAGTCTCTCACTAAGCCTGGAGCTGCCGTCTTTCAGTTAGAATTGCTGACCAGCAAGCCCCAGGGGTCTTCCTATCTCTGCCCCCTTCAGTGCTGGGCTTACAGGTTGTGTGGCCATGCTCAGCAGTCTTCATGGGTGCTGGGGACCAAATTCAAGCCCTCCTGCTTACCCAGCAAGTGCTGTTACTCGCTGAGCCACTTTTGTGGCTGGCCTTATTGAAGTTTCTGAGATCTTGTTCATGTGAATTTTTTTTTTGTATCAATTTTAACTCTTAAAAAATATCTTGGGCCAGGCATGGTGGCACACACCTTTAATCCCAGCATTTGGGAGGCTGAGGTAGGAGGATGGCTGTGAGTTCAAGGCCAGCCTGAGACTACATAGTGAATTCCAGGTCAGCCTGGACCAGAGGGAGACTTTACACATTTTTGATAAGATCTTACATTTTGTTTATATTTAATACCAAGCCTGGAAACCACTGAAGATAAAATATCCCACTCAGAGACCAGCCTCCACAAGAGCTTTCTAATGGCATGCCAGGAAGGTAGCAAGTCACTGAGGCCTGGCACCTGCTTGACACAAGATTGCTCAACAGCTCTGTGAGGTCGTTATGTTGGTGTCTCAGAGAAGTTAACAAACTGCCCAAGGCCAAACCATTAGCAAATGATCAGCCTGGGTTGAATTTGAAACCAAATTTCTTCTGCATAACCAAACCCTGAGCAATGATGTGTTTTTTTGTTTTATAAAGAGGACCAGGAAAGCCAGGTGTGGCGGTGCATATCTATAATCCCAGTACTTCGGAAGCAGAGGTAGGAAGATTGCCCTTAAGTCTAAGGCCAGTCTTGAATTCCTGGTGAATTACAGGTCAGCCTGGGCTAGAGTAAGACCCTACCTCAAGAAAACAAAGAGAGAGAGAGAGTGAACCAGGAGGGAATGGGATAGAGTTGGCAGGTGGTGAACGGACTACGCACTCAGCAATGAAATTACATCTTATTGCTCTTCAGTGCTGATAAAAACCAACAGACAATATGTTCTTCATGTATAAACAGTAGGAAGCTAAGTATCCTCTCCCAGAGGGGACGTGCTCCTCCTCCTTCCCCTGGAGAAGGAAGGGTGGTGTCCTCTAAGCTGGTAGAAGCCCTCTGCCTAAGGGTCACCAGATGGAAGCAACCGCTTTGGAGAGCTGCTTGCCCTGTGGGGAAGGAAGCCCGCCTGTGATCTGGAGGAGTTACTGCAGCACAAACTCAGCCTGTTCTAACACACTGTACTCATTTTTATTTTTTTATTTCTGTTTATTTATTTTTGTTTATTTGTTTTTTGGTATTTTGAGACTGAGTCTCATTCTGGATGTATCCCAGGCGGGCCTCGAACTCGCTGTGTAACCTAGGGTGGCCTCAAACTCTTGGCAATCCTGCTGGCTTACCATCCCAAATGCTGGAATTACAGAAAAAAAGCCACTATGGCTATCTTTGTTTCTTGTTTTAATTTCTTGGTTTATTTTTCTCCTCACCTTCTTTTTCTTCTGGTTTTTGAGAGAGATTTTTCTTTATTTAAATATATATATATATATATATATATATATATATATATATATATAATTTATTTGAGAACAGAGAGGAGAGAGAGAGTAAAAGTATGGCAGTACCAGAGTCTCTTGCTACTTCAAACCAACTCCAGACTCATGCACCACTTTGTGCATCTGACTTTATATGGGTACTGGAGGATCGAACCTGGGCTGGAAAACTTTCCAACCAAGTGCCTTTAGCTACTGAGTCACCTCCCCAACCTGACACAGTTTTCATTATATAGTACCAACTGGCCTCAAACTCAGAAGTTTTCATTGCCTCCCTAGTGCTGGGACTACAGGCAGGCGCCACCACACCCAGGTCACCTAACATACCATCTTAGCAAAACACCTCTAAGATGTTCCTTATGAATTTCTGCCAAGGCTGAAGGGAGTTTAATGAAGTTTGTACCAGTCAGACTTCTCTAAGAAAGCCACTAACATGGACTACTTATAAGCCATCTTTCCTGTGGTATATGAGTCTTTAGAACAGAAGTGTGGGGTGCAATGGTGAGTGAGAAATGGGAGGAAGGGCACTTGTTCCGCACTATCACGTGCTGCCAATGCACCTCCGTTCAGATTTAGTCAACACAGCACCTCGGAGGAGGAATTTAGAGTCTCACTTTTTTAAAACATTTTTTTTATTGACAACTGCCAAAATTATAGACAATAAAGCATAATAATTCCCTCCCCCACTTTCCCTTTCACCTATCCACTCTCTATCATATCCCCTCCCCCTCTCAATTAATCACTCTTTTATTTTGATGTCATCATCTTTTCCTCCTGTTAGGATGGCCTTGTGTAAGTAGTGTCAGGTACCGCGAGGTCATGAATATCAAGACCACGTTGTGTCTGGAAGACACTGTGAGCAGTCCTTCCCTTCCTTTGGCTCTTACATTCTTCCCGCCACCTCTTCTGCAACGGACCCTGAGCCTTGGAAGGTGCGATGGAGACGTCTCAGTGCTGAACACTCCTCTGTCACTTCTTTTGAGTCATCCAGAGGTCACCAACATCTGGAAAGAGAAGCTTCTCTAACCAAAAGTGAAAGTGGCATTAATATACGGGTATGAACATTAAGAAAAATGCTTACAGGGTAGAATCTCACTTTCACTAGAACAGAGACCCAGAGACCATCCCAAAGTCACACAGCTGATGGCAGCCATTCAGGAATGAAAATCTCCATCCCCCTGCTTGCCAAATACTCACTGGATAGAGAAGTGCAGGAAGGCAGAGAAAGGGAGCCCCTGCCCTGGCTCCTCCAGCTTTGCTGTCTGCTGCGGACAGTTAGCAAGAATCCCTGGGGAAGTGACACACCCAGCCATGGACAGCATCCTGGAACCTCTCCTGAGTCTCAAGTCTGAGACTTGACCCAACCCCTTGGGGTAAGGTAGCAGTCAAGCCTCGTGTCCCTGGGTGTTGGAGTAATGCCCAGATAATGTGGGAAAGCCAAGAACTGTGGAAGCTCAGGCCCATCCCCATAGCTCCTTCCTTGACACCCCTCAGGACGTTGGCAGGCACAGCCAGGCCAGGCCAGCAGTGTGGCTGGACAGACAGGAGGGGTGGTCTGCTAGCTCCTCTCAAAAAGATACATTGGAGCCGGGCGTGGTGGTGCACGCATTTAATCCCAGCACTTGAGAGGCAGAGGCAGGAGGATTACTGTGAGTTTGAGGCCACTCTGAGACTCCATAGTGAATTCCAGGTCAGCCTGGGCTAGAGTGAGACCCTACCTCAAAAAAAAAAAAAAAAAAAAAAAGATACATTGGGCTAATCTGTCTGTTTCAAGCACTGTAGACATTTTTATTTTCATATATTATTTAACAGAGAGGTTTCACTGTGACATTTCCACACACACTTATCTTGTCCTTGGGTCATGTGCCACCTGTATTACTCTTTCTTCTGTCCCTCGCCACCCCTGTAGTACCCGGTTTACTTTCAGGCTCTTATCTTTTCCCCAGCATCTACATATGAAGGAAAATGTGAAACTTGCCTTTAGAGGACTAACTTATTTCAGCAATTTTTATTTTTGTTTTTATTTTGTGAAATATTTTATTTATTTATTTACTTGAGGTGGAGGGAGCAGATAGAGAGAATGGGCGTGCCAGGGCCTCTAGCCACTGCCAATGAACTCCAGATGCACATGCCACCTTGTGCATCTGGCTTTACATGGGTCCCAGGAATCAAACCGTTTTCCTACAGATACATAATTTTGTTCTTCTTTTTTTTTTTTTTTTTTTTTTTGGTTTTTTGAGGTAGGGTCTCACTCTGGCTCAGGCTGACCTGGAATTCACTATGTAGTCTCAGGGTGGCCTCGAACTCTCGGCGATCCTCCTACCTCTGCCTCTTGAGTGCTGGGATTAAAGGCGTGTGCCACCACGCCCAGCTCTAATTTTGTTCTTCTTTATAGATGAGTATTTACATCCTGTGAAGTGTTCTCAGCCACGTACACCACAAACACAGCTTGTGCAAACCAAAGGTCTCCGGCTCTTGGCTCAAGATCTGAGGCTGAGAAGTACCCAGTCCTCTCTCCTCGCCCAGCATCTCTCAGAGAACACGGGATGGTAGTGGCTGGGGTGGGGGACTTGCCCTCCTGCAGAGGAGGCACCCCAAGAGGGCAAGGGAGGGGCAATTGTTTTTGTCAGCTATAGAAAGGCCCAACACTTGTGCCTGGTGAGTTAGGAATTAAAATTTGGATCCCACCCCAGGGAGATGAGCTGAGCTGACTATATCACAGCTAGAAATTAAACATCTTGGGCTGGAGAGATGGCTTAGTGGTTAAGTGCTTGCCTGTGAAGCCTAAAGTCCCCAGTTCGAGGCTCGATTCCTCAGTACCCACGTAAGCCAGATGCACAAGGTAGCACATGCATCTGGAGTTTATTTGCAGTGGCTGGAAGCCCTGATGCACCCATTCTCTCTCAATCTCTCTCTCTCTCTCTCTGCCTCTTTCTCTCTCTGTCTGTCTGATACTCTCAAACAAATAAATAAAAACAAACAAAAATTTTTTTTTCAAAAGAAATTAAACATCTTGGGTTTGGGTGATGGCTCAGTGGTTAAAGATGCCTGCTTGCAAAGCTTAAATACCCAGGTTCAATACCCAGTACCCACATAAAGGCAGATGCACAAAGTGGTGCATGAATTTGGAATTTGTTTGCAGCAGCAAGCAGCCCTAGCATACCGTTATTTCTCTTCCTCTGTCTCTCAATTAAATAAAATGTCTTTTAAAAAGAAATTAAACATCTTGCACTTACAGATGTTGAGACATAGCTATATTATGTGATGTTAAAATATATGAAATACGGGCTGGAGAGATGGCTTAGCAATTAAGATTCTTACCTGTGAAGCCTAAGGACCCATGTTTGACTCTCCAGATCCCATATAGGCCAGACGCACAAAAGGTGAGGCAAGTGCAAGGTCGCACATGCCCACTAGGTGGCACAAGCATCTGGAGTTTGACTTTACTGACTGAGGCCCTGGCACACCAACTATCTCTCTAAAATTTTATATATGTGTGTGTGCGTGTGTGTGTGTGTGTGTGTATGAAATGACTACATTTACAGGACTAAAGCAGTTCCATCTATTTTATCACTTGTCAGATTCCAGGAGGGAATATGTTTTCTCAGTGGCTGTGTGGCTGGGTGTCTATGTGTATGCCAGTGTGCATTCACATATGTGCCTATGTATGTGAAACCTCAGGTGTCATTTCTCAGGCATTGTCCACCTGTTTTTGGTACAGGGTCTCTCAATGCCCCGGAGCTGAGCAAGTAGGCAAGACTGGCTGGCCAGTGAGTTCCAGGGATCCACCTATCTTGGCTTCCTCAGCACTGGGATCACGAGGGCACGCCACCACACCCAGCTTCTGTATGTGGGTTTAGGGATCAAACTCGGGTCCTCATGCTTGTGCGACAAGCGTTTTAATGACTGTGAACTGTCTCCCCAGCCCTCCTCAGTAACTTTAATATTGCTTTCTCCATCCCTTCTTACTTTTAGTTATTTAAAAGCAAAAGTAGGGTGAGGAGAGGGCTCAGCAATTAAAGGTGCTTGCTTGCAAAGCCGGCAGGCCTGGATTCAATTCCCCAGCACCCATGTAAAGCCAGATGCACAAAGTGGCAAAAGGTTCTGGTGCAACCATACTCTCTCTCTCTCTCAAATAAATAAATAAAAATATTTTTTAAATTAATGAAAGTAAAATAAAAGTGTCCTTTAAATACCTCAATATTTTATTTATTTATTTGAAAGAGAGAGGCAGATAAAAAGAGAGAGAGAATGGGCATACCAGAGCCTCCAGCCACCACAAAAAACCTGAACTCAGTCAGGTGTGGTGGTGCACGCCTTTAATCCCAGCACCCAGGAGGCAGAGGTAGGAGGATCACCATGAGTCTGAGGGGCCACCCTGAGACTACATAGTGAATTCCAGGTCAGCCTGGGCTAGAGTGAGACCTTACCTCAAAAAACAAACAAAACAAAAACTGAACTCCAGATGCATGCACCCCCTTGTACATCTGGCTTTACATGGGTACTGGGGAGTCAAACCCAGGTCCTTAGACTTTGCAGGCAAATGTCTTAACTGCTCCAGTCCCCAAAATACACTTTAAAGTTTCATCTTCTTCATAAAAAGTAATTCTTAGTACGAATGCAATCTTTCCCGTACTGGGTATATGGAGTCTAAGTGTCAGAAAATGTCCACAGCCACGATACTCCTCTCAGGGAATAAAGATAAGAACAAGATCTTCAGGTTGCATATATTAAACAATTCAAAAACAATTGCAAAAACTAAAATGTAAGCACCATTGCCCCAAACAAACCCTGCCCTGAGCTATCTATAGTAGAATAAGAGCTATTTAGTTATGTGATAAGGATCCCACTCTGGATTTTACATGTCATTCTCAGTTGAAACAAATTATTTATTAGTCAGTTACAAATGTATCGAAACATAAAATACTTAAGGCCATGATGATCCAAGAGTGATTTCCAAAGATGCAGACAGGCAGCTGCTGTTAGCCAACATTGTGGTCCTTCCACACATGTGATCAGCACATCTTCATATTAATAACATGCCATTGGGTCCACTATATTCTTAAGCCCTTGGCTATGACTATGTAACTAGATCCCTGGTGCTTTCAAGGAAAGGAGCTTCACATAACTTGAGATAGAACAATACAAGCATAACTCGGCCTGCAGGACGGTATCTGCTCATGGCACCAGGTAGCCATACACATAAAGACCGTGAGCGTGGATGTTCATGATGGAGGGTTTTCACAAACATCAATGCCGGTTTCACCCAGCCTCGACTTAAGTCAGAATGAAACTATTTTTAAATATAAACTGATGACATTTTAAGAAATTCTGAGGTTGGATATGGTGGCGCACGCCTTAAATCCCAGCACTCAGGAGGCAGAGGTAGTAAGATCACCATGAGTTCAAGGCCACCCTGAGACTATAGAGTGAATTCCAGGTCAGCCTGGGCTAGAGGGAGACCCTACCTCAAAAAAAAAAAAAAAAAAAAAAGCCAGGCATGGTGGTGCATGCCTTTAATACAAGCACTTGAGAGGCAGAGGTAGGAGGATCACCATGAGTTCAAAGACACCCTCAGAGTACCAAGTGAATTCCAGGTCAGCCTGGACTAGAGTGAGACTCTACCTCTTGGAAAACCAAAAAAGAAAGAAAGAAGGAAAGAAAGAAAGAAAGAAAGAAAGAAAGAAAGAAAGAAAGAAAGAAAGAAAGAAAGGAAGGAAGGAAGGAAGAGATGAAAAAGAAAAGAAAGAGAGAGGGGGAGAGAAAGAAAGGAAGGAAAGAAGGAAGGCAGGCAGGAAGAAAGGGAAGGAAAAAGGAAAACAGAAAGAAATTCTGAAGAAAAGTGACAGAATTTTTTTTTTCCTGTCAAAGCTGTTACATCCAGAGGGCAAGAGACTCAGTCCAGCTTGGTGACCAGACTTCACTTAGTTGCTCTGGCTTCCTCTTGGCACTCAGAGGTGTCCCCACTGAACTCGAGGTCCCAGTTGTCCATGGAGACTTTGAACTTGGTGTAATTTGTAATACATCATCCCTCCCTGCTTTTAGTTATTCAAAAGCAAAATGGAGCCAGGCGTGGTGGCACACACCTTTAATCCCAGCACTCGGGAGACAGAGAGATTGCAGTGAGTTAATTAACTACATAGTTAATTCCAGTCAGCCTGGACCAGAGTGAGACCCTACTTCGAAAAACCCCCAAAAAATAAAAAGGGGGCGATGGCTTAGCAGTTAAGGCATTTGCCTGCAAAGCCAAAGGACCCAAGTTCAATTCCCCAGGACCCACATTAGCCAGATGCACAAGGGGGTGCACGCATCTGGAGTTCATTTGCAGTGGCTGGGGGCCTGGCAGCGCCCATTTTCTCTCTTTCTCTCTCCCTCTTTCTCTGTCAAATAAAATGTTTTAAAAATAAAATAAAAGCAAAATGGTGTATCTTGCACCTTGAGCTTGGTGCACTCCTGACAATGGCTATGCCTTCGTTGCTCTGTTTGGTCACCTAGCCCTTAGTGAGGCTCCTGACCACAGCACAGAGGGCAAATTGCAGGATAATTTCACTCAAGCTATTATAAAAATCCCTGCCTATAGACTTCTAGAAGTGTTAAGAGAAAGCATGTTGAGGTCTGGCCTCAATTATTAACTAGAAAAGAAGAAAGAAAGAGAAATTAAGTGCACCATTAGCAACACTATGCTAGAGGAGAGGAGCTCTTGGTTTCCTGGTGTAAAGTAAATGGTGATTAAACCTGCGGGGATGATTGGCTTCAAAGCAGAGAAGTGGCCTCAGGGTCAAGTCCCCAGCAATGGCATTGTGTCTCCTGGCGTTCAGCCATTAGGCCAGAGCAAGACTCTCCCACCCAAAATCTTTCCGGTTTTCCTCTTTCCCTTCACTTTTTGCCCCAAGAATTTTCTTTTCCTTTCCTTTCTTTTTTCTTTGTTATTTGGTGGGGGGGGGGTGCGGGATGGGAGATTCTCATGTAGCCCAGGCTGGCCTCAGAACTCAATATGCAGCCAAGGATGACCTGAAATTTATGACGTTTCTACCTTCAATTCCCAGGTACTAGGATAATAGGCACCTATCACCATCACCTAGTTGTATGCAGTGTAGAGGCTCCAACCCAGGGCCTTCATGAATGCTAGGTAAGCACTTTATCAACTGAGCTACATGCCCAGCCCAAGACATTTTTAAAATAATATTCAAATCCCATAAATGTCCTGAATTAATGTCTCTTGGGCAAACTTCAAACTTGATCTTTTTTAAAATATTTATTTTCATAAGAGAAAGAGGAAACCAGGGCCTCTTGTTACTGCAAATAAACTCCAGACACATGCATCTGGCTTCACGTGGGTACTGGGAATCAAACCCAGTCTTGCAGGCTTTGCAGAAAGGGCCTTTAACCGCCGAGCCATCTCCCCAGCCCTCAAACTTTATCTTCTTTGTTCACTGTCAGAGTTCTGCAGCTCTGAGAAATATTTTCTGATTACTTGAAAGAAATTTTTTTTAACAAGGCAATCTAAAAAACACCAGCATGTCCACTAGCAACAGTGAAGGTTGGCTTTTTTTTTTTTTCTTTTTTCTTTTTGTTTGTGTGTGTGTTTTGGTTTTTTAAAGTTGGGTCTTGCAAGTTTCAGAGTGGCCTCAAACTCACGGAGATCTACCTACATCTGCTTCTCAAGTGCTGGGATTAAAGACGATGTGCCACCATGCCTGGCACTAGGTTGGCATTTTATTATTAATAAGATATGTAATCCCAGCTACTCAGCAGGATGAAGCAGAGGGTCACTTGAGTCCTGGAGTTCAAGGCACCTGCAGACACTACCTTGTGTGTCCTGTCTGGTCTTAACTCTCTAGTATGTGGCATGGCTATGCATGTTTTTATATTTTCCATGTAAGTATGCCCTTCTGTTAGTGCAGGCACATGATGATAGCGTCCCCTCTTTATGTCATGTAGTGTTTCACTATGTGGACCTCCTCGGTGGATTCAATTCCATCTTGAAGGCCATGCAGGTTGCTTGCAATTTGACTGCTCTTCCGTCTTGATAATGAATTTGCCAGCCCCACCAGCAGCTGCTGAATTAGAGCTTCTTTTCCTACATCAGTATTGCAAGATACTTTTTGAATATGAAACGGAGTCTTGATATGTTGCCCAGGGTAACCTTGAACTCCTGGGCTCCACCATTCTCCAGACTTGGACTCCTGGGTGCTGGGACGGCAGGAACACCCACCACATTCCGCCAGGTGAGACTCTGATTCTTGCAGATTTCTGGGGGACTGTTTGGTGTTTCCACTTTCATTTTTCCATTGGTTGGGAGAGTTAAGCACATGCTAATTTAGTGATGTTGGCCATGTGTTTTCATATATGCCCCATTTGTCTCTTTTTCTTATTAACTTATACTTCTCATATATTTTTTCTGTTTTTTAATTATTCACTTCCATAATTGTAGATAATAAACCATGATAATTCCCTCCCCCTCACTTTCCCCTTCACAGATCCACTCTCCATTATATCTCCCCCCCCATCAGTCTCTCTTATTTTTATGTCATCATTTTTTCCTATTATAATGGTCTTGTGTAGGTAGTGCCAGGCACTGTGAGGTCATGGATATCCAGGCCATTTTATGACTGAAAGAGTGCTTTGCAAGCAGTCCTACCCTTCCTTTAGCTCTTACATTCTTTCTGCCACCTCTTTCACAATGGACCTTGAGCCTTGGAAGGTGTGATAGAGAGATTTCAGTGCTGAGCACTCCTCTGTCACTTCTCAGCACCATGGTGCCTTCTGAGTCATTCCCAGAGGTCACCACCATGTGAAAAAAGAAAATTCTCTAACCAAAAGTGAGAGTAGCATTAATATATGGGTATGAACATTAAGAAAAGTGCTTACTGGGCAGTTTGGTGGGCATAATATATGCATTTAGCCAGACGCCAGCAGACGTTACACCCCTAGGGCTCATGACTACCCCTGTTGCAGGTTTTCAGTATCAGACATGTATTCCCTCCCATGGAGCAGGCCTCTAGTCTAATTAGAGAGTGGTTGGATTCCCCCATAACAGACATGCCACTTTTGCACCCGTTGGCTCATTTGGCTTGGCTGGCCAAATCTAAGACTTGCAGTGTCCACTGTTGTTTATCTCCACTGATGACTTCTCTCTCTCTCTCCCATTGAGCTGCATGCAGCATAGCTTTTTCCAGCTTTCTGTCAGCTGGTCTACATGGAGGAGGTTTTCAGCTCAGCTTCATCAGGATTTCTCAGTGACCTTGCAGCCCAAGCATATGGAGTCTTCAGCAATAGAGTCTTACCATCTATTCCTGGTGGGAAACCAAGAGCTTTGGCAATGGCCTGGAATGTTTTGGAGGCATCAGGGACCTCTCTGGCTAACAACTCATTTGAAGGTATCCCCTCCCTGGCACTGAAAATTTTTCTAGTAAACTACCTGTGGCTTCTGAATGCACCATTGTCAAAAAAAAAAATAGGTTTCCATATGACTTATTCAAACCCTCTTAGACTCTGATTAGCTTTCCCC
The DNA here is from genome assembly GCA_036346955.1 of Dipus sagitta. NCBI lineage: Eukaryota > Metazoa > Chordata > Mammalia > Rodentia > Dipodidae > Dipus > Dipus sagitta. Next base: position 62,408,274 of record CM070784.1, read on the forward strand.
CAGACTTGAACTTTCTAGACAGGCTGATCTGGAACTGGATGTAGAGCCACGCTGGGCTCAAACTTACTATCCTGCCTTAGCCTCTTGCCTTCTAGGATTACAGGTGTGTTCCACCATACCCAGCTTCTTTCTATTTTATTAATTTAATTTTTATTTATTTATTTACAAGCAGAGAGAGGGAAGGACTGGGCATGCCAGGGCCTCTGGCTACTACACATGAATTCCAGATACATGTTCCACTTTGTGCACCTGGCTATAGGTGAGTACTGGTCTAGGCCAGGTGTTCCGGCTTTGCAGGCAAGTACCTTAACTGCTGAGCCATCTCTCTAGCCCCACCACTTTTTAAGTTCAGCTTTTTCTTTGCTGTGCCTGAGTGTATCAGAATGCTGAGGAGGGATGAACTGGAGATGGATGGCTCAGCAGTTAAGAGCACTTCCTGTGCAGGCAAGAGGGACTGAGGAGGCCCGAAGGCTGCTTGAGTTAGATCCCCAGGACGCACATCAGCAGCTGAGTGTGGCCCAGTCCTACAGGGAGCAGAGACTAGGGAATTGGTGGGGCTCATGAAGAACATGGCAAGCTGTGGGATCAGTCAGAGACTCTGGCTCAGTGAGAATGGGCAAAAGAGTGCTGGAGAGGGTACTCGACCTTCCCCTCTAGCACTGCAAGTGAGCACACGGGGCACAACACACATGTGCGTGCAACACACACACACACACACACAACATGGTGAAGTTCTGTTCTGGACATTAAGGTCTTCAGTTCTATCAATAGTCTACTTCCATATGGCTTAGGTTTTGCTTCAAGAAAGGGCGCTGATGAAGGTAGGGCCTACACATCTCTTTGGATAGGGTTCAGTAAGTGTTAAATAGAGCAAGGATTCTGAGGAAGAGGGCTTGGGAGTGTGGGAGACGAGACAGGTGGAGTTCTGAGTTTAGTTCACGTCAACTTTTCACCCTCACTGTGAAGTAAGGTTTGTTTGGCTCCCATTTCGCAGGTGGCAAATAGGAGACCCGGGAGTGAAATAACTTACTCCAAGACCCACAGCAAGCCACTTGCAGGTGTGGGGCTGGCACACGCCTGTCTGCCTGCAAAGATCTTGATTTTTCTGCTTTGCTCCAAAAACCAAAGTCTGCCGAGCAGAGCCAGCACATCAGCAGTGAAGAGCAGTCACTTGACCCCGACTCCCGCCCTAACTCAGGGCCGCAGCAGAATCCAGCCTTGCAGAGCAGGTGACTAGGAAGCAGACAGTTCACACTCCAGCTCATCACGGCAGCAACAGACCTGCAAAGCGCTGTTCTTGAGCTGTGGAGGTGGCTGCCAGAGACTGCCCAGAGTCACACTGCTGCCACCAGCCCATGGGCCTTATACATCCTAGATAGAGGGCAGTCCCGGCCCCTCCCTCCCCGGGCCAAGTGCAGCCTAGTTTTTAGCTCCTCAGACACTTGTGCGGCAGGTCCACGGAGGCCTCCGGTAGACTTGCCCCTGACCCTCTTCTCTTGCTTCTCTGTCTCACTGTTTTGGACCAGTGTCGCACAAATGCCCATGATTCTAGACCACGTGGCTGAGACAAACTCCCCAGTGCCCACACCCATTTCAACCTCCCCACAGAACAGCAGCAAGGTAACAAGCAGGAATTGCTGTTTACATATAGATGTCTACGTTTGATTTTTGCCTCCTCGGTCATGCAGTCTTCTCATTAGGTAGAGATGTGAGTCACAGCAGTGATGGTCAGTGTTGTCAAGGCTGGACCTCAGGGGAGAGGACAAACAGAATTCTCTCTACTCCAGCATAGAGGATCTAAACTTTATACATTATCAGAATGTGGCTCTGCCTGACTGGTACACAGCGTTGAAAGTGGATGGAAGCACTGGAGAGATGGCCTGCAAAGCCCAAAGGACCCTGGTTCCATTCCCCAGGACCCACATAAGCCAGATGCACAAGGGGGCACATGTGTCTGGAGTTTGTTTGCAGTGGCTGGAGACCCTGACATGCCCATTATCTTTCTCTCTCTCTCTCATTCTTTCTCTCTCAAATAAATAAATAAAAAGTATATATATATGAAAGAAAGTGGATGGCAGAAGTGCATGTTTGAGTTTCCTCACAGTCTTTTTGATGTTCCCTGACAGAAATCCTCCTGTGGGACTATTGGGGCCATTTATTGCCAGCTGCCCGTGCACCCTAGTCCCGCCCTCTCCCACATGCTGTGGGCCTCTTTCTGAGCAAAAGCATTTCAATGCACACATGACACAGGCATGGATCCCAGATGCCTCTCACAGAACTAGACAGAGTTCCAGAGTGCACTGAAAGGATCGTGAGGACAAGAGGCGAATCACCTCATAGCAAGGCTGTCACTGTCGTTATAACTACCAGAAATATAAGCTCCAAGTCCTAAGGGAAACGGGGAGTCAGACAACATCCTCCACAGACCGTGCTTGGTAGCTGAACAAAGCAAAGAACGCAATAGTGACCTTCAAGGAGGAATAGAGACCCAGGAAGCAGGGGCCGCCTTTCACACACACACACCCCCCCCCCACATGGTCTTCTGGACAGTGCATCTAGGAGCCCAAACTCCATCGAGTCAAGGGATTTCTTCTTTTTTTTTTTTTTTGGTTTTCCAAGGTAGCATCTCACCTAGTTCAGGCTGACCTGGAATTCACTATGTCGTCTCAGGGTAGCCTCGAACTCACGACAATCCTCCTACCTCTGCCTCCCAAGTGCTGGGATTAAAGGCGTGCGCCACCATGCCCGGCAAGGGATTTCTTCTTACCTGGCCTCAGGCCAGCCTTCTTCATTCACTCCTGAGTTCACTACCTCACATTCCAGTGATCCCCTAGTGGAAAGGCAGCAAGATGATGGACTACACTGGACCCTTCTGAGCAGAGGCAACAATTTCACTTGCTGTTTGGAAAGATGATCTCCTCTTTCTGTGATCCTCACTGTGACCACAGGTGAGTCAGTCATCCTGTGACCCCAAGGCCTCAGGGATTCCTTGTGGTTTCCACTGAATGCAGAGTTCTTTTAAAATATTTTATTTTTATTTATTTGAGAGAGAGAAAGAGGAAAAGAGGCAGAGAAAGAGAGAGAGAATGGGTGTACCAAGGCATCCAGCCACTGCAAACAAATTCCAGACGCATGTGCCACCTTATGCATGGCTTACGTGGGTACTGGGAACTCGAACCTGGATCCTTAGGCTTTGCAGGCAAGTGCCTTAACCACTAAGCCATCTCTCCAGGCCTAAACACAGGGTTCTTTCCCCTCAGCAGTGGCCGCTTTTCTCAGGTTGTCTTCTCCAGCTTGGCCTGTGTCCTGGCCGTGTTCTCAACAACACTTCACACTGACAGGACTCTACAAGTGCCCCTTTCAGTCCCTGGTGTGGAAGGACGAATGCTTGTAAAACCCGCTGGCTGCCTTGGCACGTGCTGATAGCCTCATTCCAAAAGCCCAACGCTCCAGCCTTTACTATCCTCCTCTGTAGTAGAACGGCCCTACGCTCCAAACTGCCTTCATTACAGAGACAGAAATTGCTTCCTGACGTTAAGTGAGAAGACTGGCCATTTCTAGCAACCAGAAGAGATTTCTCCTTTTACTTTCCCGCTTCCTCTGAACACCAGAAGGCAAAATACAAGTAAAATCTAATTCATCTTGATTAATGTGAATTACTAGCAGTTTCTCAATTTTGGCCACTTTGTGTTACCACCGCCATCTCCATTAGATAGCAAATAAAGCAAACGGAGAAGCGGTGTGTCTTGCCAAGTCTGCTCGCTGCCACTTCATTGGTGGCCTTGCACTGACACTGGCAGAGAGCTGGAAAGTTCAACCATCCAACGGACCCTCCAATGCCCTTCGCGCACCCGTGGCCCTGGAACCTGGCTGCGCATCAAGATAAAGGAAGATGCTGGTTCCAAGTAAACTTGGCTTTGGTGGTGACCGACTCTGCTCCTGCTGCCTGGGTGGGCCTGTTTGTCTTGAATCTCGCCCAGGTGACCCTGAGGAGGCCTCTCCACAGAATAGTACCAGAGATGGGGCTGCCATGTTAGGGACCGTGCCAGATGACAAACATCTCTGCTCTGTCTTCCCTGCACCTGGTCCTCGTTGCCTGATAAAGAAGGAGAATGGCGGGAGCTCTGACTGCTGGAAATTCTCCCTCAGTCTCTTCGTGGGCCCTGGAGCCACATAGAAAGAATCTCACCACTGGCGAGCCTACAAAGGTTTTGTTTTGCTTTTTTTTTTTTTAAGTAGGGTCTCACTCCAGCATAGGCTGGCCTTGAACTTACAGAGATCCTCCTACCTGACCTTCTTTAGTGCTGGGATCAAAGGTGCGTGCCACCACACCCAGCCCAGTTTTTGTTTTAACTTTTCTATCAGCAATTCCACAGATAAAAGCAACACACCAGGGTCCTAATCCCTCCACCACCTTCCCTTCCCTCCTGAACCCCTGCACTGAATGCCTCCTTCTTTCTAGTTAGTCTCTCTGCCATTCTGATGTCCCTCTGATGCCCCTCTGGAGTTTTGGTGGGGGTGCTCACAGGTCTCCCCTAACCTCTTTTCTCCACAACAAACATCCCCCGTTCTTTCAAGTCCCACGTTGCCAGGTTTCTACCATCTTCTTCCTCTCTGAGAATACACCAACTTTGGGCTTCTGAATTCAACACACCGGATCTTGTCTTCTTATGAGGCATGTAATTCGGGGCCGGATACTCGGCCTTTGTGGTCCTCCGCGTAGCTATCCACAGACTGGAGGTGATGCTACTAATGACGTGAGTTGGCTGTGGGGCTAGCACAGGACCTGTCTCCGGGCAGGTCTCCAAGGCAGTCCCCCCCCCCCACCCGTCCACCTCCTCGTTTGTCTGGCTTTCTGTTGAATACAAATGCAATGCGAGCAGAGGTCCGGGAGGAGCAGGGGTGCAGAGAGCTTGTGGCCGTAGTTGCTCATGTGGTGAGCTGGGCTGGACTGTAGCCCTCCTTTCCCTACCCCCAGGGACCCTCCTCCATCAGCCAGGCCCCACAACCTCCCCAAACGGCACCGCCTACTGGAGGCCACAGGAGACACCCCAGCCAGAAGTGCTGACAACAGGCTAAAAACTGGGGAACCTTGTGATCAACAAACCCCACCTCCACCCTCAGGACACCCATAGAACTGCAACATCAAGGCAGAAAATTACGTGAAGAAAAGCTTTACTGGGGAGGCAGTAACTTCAGCTTCGTTCCCAGGTTGTCAGTCAAACTCATGGATGACATACAAAGGGGAATTTTCTCTGGCTACATGGGCAGCGGGAGTGTTCGAAAGAATGACGGGTCAGATGCTCTGAGGGAGGAGTTGCAAGGGGGAGGTCATGGTGAGGGGACTGTGCTTACACCCAGTGTCTCCACCTGTGCCCAAGGCGGGCTCAGGGCTGAAGTCGGACACTGCCTTTGTCAGCGGGCATGGGACAAAGGTTGGGGCCTGGTCACATCTAAAACAGTGCTGCTCAAACTCTATTTGTACACCAAAATCGCTAGGGAAATTTCTAGAAAGCCCAGTGTCTAGATGGAACCTGGGCCTGCCTAGAGGTGAGACATAGACATCAGTAGGACTTCAAACTCCCCAGGGGTTCAGATGGAGCTGGTGCTGAATGCGGGGAGGGAGAGGAGTGCCTCCCAAGCTCGCCTTTCTACAGACCATGGAGCCTTGTTAAAGTGAAGGCTCTGTGGCCGCAGGGCAGGGCTGAGGTCTTCACGTTTTCTAGACGTCGTGTCACTGGTCCAGGAAGTTGCGAAGACTACTGGAACTGGTTGACCAGCAGCCTAGCCTAATTAGTGAGCTCCAGGCCAACGAGTGACCCTGCCTAGAAAAAAGAAAAAAAAGTGAGCTTGTTGTGGTGGCAAATGCCGATAGGAAATTGCTGAAGAGATGGAGGCAGGAGGATCAGGAGTTCAAGGCCAGCCTGAGATACACATTTGCTGGATGTGGTGGCACACCTTTAATCCCAGCACTAGGAGGCAGAAGTAGGAGGATTGCCATGAGTCTGAGGCCACCCTGAGACTACACAGTGAATTCCACATCAGCCTGGGCTACAGTGAAACCCTACCTCAAAATGAAAAAAAAAAGAAAAGAATGGAGATGAATGACATTCCTGAAGATATAACACTTGAGGTCCTCTGCCCCCTCCCCACAAGCAACTCACACACATATGAATATGCACACACACATCATAGACACAAGCAAATTACACACACATATGCACACACACACACACACATATATGAAGAATGTAAGTTACTCAATCTTATCTCCTCAGTGGCACTGACTCCGCTACGAAGTGGGTTCCAGATCGTTAGCTAATGTGCCAACCAACTTAGCAGGCCATTGAAGTGAAGCCAAGTTTCTTGTTCTATTTCCCCCTAAGCCTCTGGAATATCTCGGTGCCCCTGCCTTCAAGCCTTTGAGCACCTTAGGGCTGGAACGTGCCTCCTAGTCTCCCATCAGCAGCCCACCGTCCTCCGCGCCGCCCTCTGCAAAGCCGCTCCCCAACCCTTGACCCCTGGAGCTGCCTCTGCCCTCTGCCCTGCAGCTAGTTACTCATGCCTAAAGTCTTAGGTTTTATTTATTTTATTTATTATTTACATTATGGGGAAGAAATAGGAAGCTGCTGTGCTCAGTGGGGGTGAGGAGGTTGTTGGTGGAAACCACCTTGGATGAGGCAAAGCAGGCTGGATGGTGGTGTCAGTGGTTAGGGAGGAAGTGGAACGGGAGGGTTAATTCCGACTGTGAGCCTGATTGCACTAGGAGCACCTAGGGCATTAATGAAGCTCACTTTGGGTGTGTCTGCAAAGGGGTTTGCAGCGAAGTGCTGAGGAGGGAAGAGCCTCCTGAATGCGGGTGGCACCACCCCATGGGCTGGGGTCTGAGAGTGAATGACAGGGAAAAGAAGGAACCTTCTAAGCACTGGCATCCATCTTCCAAGCGCCTGTGCTCCTGCTGCTACAGCTGAGAGCCACTCCCAGGGCCGGGGCTCCCCGCCATGAAGGCCTGTTCCTCGGATGTGAGCCAGAACTAACCCGCCCGAAGGTGCTTCTCGTCAGGGGTCTGATCACAGCAAGGAGGAAAGGAACTAACTACCACGTGGGGTTTCCCTCCCTGGATGACACGGGCTTCTGGCACCAGGCCCAGTCCACCCTGGCATCGCTAATGAAACCAACACTTATGATGTTCTTTGTTTTCTGTCCCCTGGGACCTCCTCAAGGACACACACGGTCTTATCCATGATATTTGCATCCATAGCACCTGGCAGAGAGCCTGGGCCCGGAGCAGGCTCCGAGAGATGTTGGCTGGATTTCATTCCAGTGTCACGCAGGTCCTCTGACCACTGACGCACCCAGTGCCCCGCTGCTTGACAAAGGACAATTGTACCGCAGTGTTCTTGTAATCAGAGGCCAGTGTAGAAGGCCAGCCTGGGAGCGCAGACCCTTCCTCCTCCTCTCCCAAAGTGATGTGGACAGAAAACTGCATGTGGCTGAGGCCCAGGGTAGCAGGAGACACAAGAGTGGCAGGATTTGCACCCAGAGTAGAAGCTGCGGCTCCCAAAAAAAGGGGGAACCCCGTTAGGGGCTCCTAGCTCCAACTGGCCAGCAGTCGAAGCTGTCCCAGAGGTTGCCGCACAACGTGGTGGGTGTAGTTCTCCTGAGTACCTGTGGAAGCAAAAGGTTAGTAGGGAAGGGATGACTCCAGACAAGGGATGAGGTCTGAGGCGCTTTATTTCTGGGGGCGAAACCTTTTATGCAGTTGGAGGCAGGAAGAAAGGGTGAGGGGGAAGAGAAGGAGGAGTGAGAGAGGGGCGTCCAATCAGTAGTTGCCAAGACAGTCTTTTGTGGTATCACATTGCACAAGGGAAGCGGTCAGGGACCACTGACATGTTCTGCACGTACACATTTCGATGGTATGCAAGATAAGTTGTTTTCACAGATCAGTTCCCAAGAGTATGCGCACACAAAATTCTTCCTGAGTAACTGTTAAACCCATAGGAATTTCCTGTATCCAATGTTTTCTTAAGTCTGTTCTATATCATGGCCATGACTACTTGTTTGATCAGAGTGAAGGTGGGGGCAAGACGGCAGCGCTTGATTTACTCAAGCCTGTCTTGTGACAGTTAAATTTGGTTTGCACACATCCTGTTTGGCAAGCCTTCAGGCAGCTGCTTGTTTCAATCTTGCAGGAAAGGCAGGCAGGAAGTCAGCCAAAGGTTAGTGGCGGAGAGCTGAGGAGGGGGAGGTCTTCATGGTTCCCGACAGAAGCTAAGGGAAGGAAGGTTAGAGGAGAAAGTGTGAGGGGTGATAGCCAAAAAAAATGAAAGAACAGCTGTGACACATGAGGTTCCATCCCTGTGTACTGTCATGTTGGCAATGTAGATGCAATCATATGGAAAAGAGCAAACAGAAACCCATGGAAACACCTGAGCAGCGAAGCCTCCAGTGTGAAGGTGGGGGCCCCTCTGGTGCACCTCTGCCCCCCTCCAGCTTTAATCAACAGATGAAACGGTGTGGGCTGCAGCTGGGGACAGACAGTGCTGATGATTCTCTTGGGGGGCTAAATACTGGGGTTCAGAGGATGGCCTGGAGCGTTTCCCACTATGAGGAAGATGAGGTACAGAATGATGTCATCTCAGCCAGGGCATGATGGGCATGCGCCTTTAATCCTAGCACTCAGGAGGCAGAGGTAAGAGGATCGCTGTGAGTTTCGAGGCCACCCTGAGACTACATAGTGAATTCCAGGTCAGCCTAGGGCTAGAGTGAGACCCTACCTCGAAACAAATACAAAACAAAAACAAACAAACAAAAAAGAATGATGTCATCTTGCAAACTAAAGAAACTTACAGAATTTGGGAAACTTTACCCACTTCACATAAAAAGCCACCATAAGGGCAAAGAGATGTTCTGAAGGTCACCAAGGGCAGGAGGGGGCACTGATGGCATGCACAGCTGCACCTGTGGGAGTGTGCTGGGGACCAGCTCTCAACACTGAAGGCTGAGGACCACCACCTGCATGCATTCTTAGTCATTCATACATTCTTTTTAAATATTTATTTATTTATTTATATTTATTAGAGACACAGAGAGAGAGAGAGAATGAGCGTGCCAGGGCCTCTAGGCACTGCAAATGAACTCCAGATGCATGTGCCACCTTGTGCATCTGGCTTATGTGGGACCTAGAGAATTGAACCTGGATCCTAAGGCTTTGCAGGCAAGTGCCTAAACTGCTGAGCCATCTCTCCATCCCCATTCATACATTCTTAGCCATTCATTAACATCAACTTTATAACTATCTTCCCTTCTCTAAGGTTTGTCTGGGTTTGATTTTTGTTGTCTTGTTTTTCCCCTTTTTTCTGTTTTTAAATTTTTTTGTTCATTTTTATTTATTTATTTGAGAGTGACAGAGCGAGAGGGAGAAAGAGGGAGAGAGAGAGAGACAGAGAGAGAGAGAATGGGCAAGCCAGGGCTTCCAGCCACTGCAAATGAACTCCAGACGTGTGCGCCCCCTTGTGCATCTGGCTAACGTGGGTCCTGGGAAATCAAGCCTCAAACCGGCTCCTTAGGCTTCACAGGCAAGCACTTAACAGCTAAGCCATCTCTCCAGCCCCCCTTTTTTCTTTTTTGAATTAAAAAAAAATTATTTATTTAAGACAGAGAGAGAGAGCAAAGGAATTGATGTACCAGGGCCTCTTGCAACTGCAAACAACTCCACACACACACACAACTTTGTGCATCTGGCTTTACATGGGAACTGGGGAATTTAACTTGGGCTAGCAAACTTGTAAGCAAGCTCCTTTAACCACTGAGCCATCTCTTCACTCTAAAAATTATTTTTTAAATAATGTCAAATTTACAGAAAAGTTACCAGCCATCTCGCTCCGGCCCACAAGTGCCATTTTTTGTTTGTTTGTTTTAATTTTTTTGTTTGTTTGTTTGTTTGTTTGTTTGTTTTTGAGGTAGGGTCTCACTCTGGTCCAGGCTGACCAGGAATTCACTATGTAGTCTCAGGGTGGCCTCGAACTCACAGCGATCCTCCTGCCTCTGCCTCCCTAGTGCTGGAATTAAAGGTGTGTGCCACCACGCCCAGCTCTGTTTTAATATTTTTATTTATTAGAGAGAGAGAGACAGTGTGAAGTTGTGTGTGTGTATGGGTGTGCCAGGGCCTCCAGCCACTGCAAACGAACTCCAGACACATGTGCCACTTTTTGCATCTGGCTTTATGTGGATAGTGGGGGATCAAACCTGGGTCATCAGGCTTTGCAAGCAAGTGCCTTTCACTTCTGAACCATCTCACCAGACTCCTGGTTTGGTTTTCTGAGACAGGGTCTCACTGTGTAGCACAAGCTGGCCTTGAACCTTGAACCTTGTGGTGATCCTCCTGCTTCACCCTCCAAAGTGCTGGGATTATAGACTTGAGCCACGGCCGGATGAATTTTAACTTTCATTAAATGCAGCATGTCCCACGTGGCTCGTGCGCTGATGGGACAAGCAGCACAGCATCACAGAAGATCCCAGCTTCACCTTTGTTCCGTCTCTGGGGGCCTTAAGTATGGGGACAGTGCCTCTCCTCAGAGGTCCCAAGCACATCTCTCTAGACTGCCAATGTGTTTCCTCAGCTAGAAAGCTATTTCTTTTTCAAAGCCCCATGTTTTCCCAAAACATGGGGTGTACTGGGTTCTTAGAAGGGAACGCAAGGATCTTCCAGTCTCACTTTGCTGGGCCTGTATCCACCTGGGCTCTGGCAGGGTTAGATCCCCAGGTAAACCTGGAAGACCCCATTCTCTGAACCCCAGCGGGCTGTATGCCTGCTGGGTCTGCTCCTGATAGCCAGCAAGATTCACCTCTGAAACTCAACCCACGTCTTCAGCTGTGAGTGTTTTTAAATAAACTGATCTTAAGCTGTTTTAGATTCATAGACTTATTGTGATGGTAATACAGTGTTCCCACACCAGCTTCTTTTCTTAACGTCTTTCCTAAGAAAGGCGCACTTGTTACGGGAATGAAGCAGGGCTGACACGGTGTTAACTCGAGTCCAGACCTGATTCAGGTGTTCTTCAGTGTTTTTGTCCCTTAGGCTCCTCTTGGTGGTGACAGTTTCTCAGACTTCGTTTTGATGGTCTTGACAGGGCTAAGGAGCGCTGCTTGGAGATTCTGCAATGCCCCTCAGTCAGTGATACCACCTAGGGGTGCTAGGTTCATTTTCTCTGCTGATTAGAGAATGAAAAGGCAGGGAAGGCTTTAAAAGAATAAAGTTTATTGCAAAGTAAGAGGTAAAGAAAGTAGGGAGAACACAGATGCCTCAGTGAGGAGGGGACTCCAGCGCTGGAAAACTCCACTGCCCCAGCGGGAGGTGGACCTTCATCAAATGAGGGAAGCCCACCCATCCCAAGCAAAGAGGAAGACCCTGGTTGGTCCATAATGCATCCAATACTGAGCAGGTCTCAGAAAGCCCCCCAAGCCAGCCCACCAGCTGGAAAATGCACTTTTGCCAGGAAGAAGGAAGAAGTGGGGACACCCTCTTCAGCATCTCGGGTTAGAATGTAGCCACCCACCAAGGGCCCTTTCTCCCTCTGTCTGCTAGCCAAGAAAACGGTCTAGCTCCTACATTGTTTCACTGGGACTTCTCTGGTGTGTTTCTTATCATTGGCTTTTAAGATGAGGTCCACATGAGTAACGTGTTGTCTTTATGACCTGAAAGCAAGGGTGCATGCTCTGGACCCCACTTTCCACGTGTCACTGGGATGCCCTGCTTGCCGTAGACTGGCTGGTTCCCTTTACGCACCGCCTCTCCCTCTGCCCAGCCTGTCCAGCCCTCACATTCGGAGCAGAGGCTTGTGGCCCCACACCTCGATGGCAGAGACTTCTCCCACTCCAGTCATCTCTTCGTACTGGCATAGACTCACAGATATTTATTTTGAATTATGGGTTTTAATTCAATTTCCTTCATTTCATTGCTCAGACTGTCCATCTTTGACCACTGAGAGCTCTTTCACTGGACACCTGTGTCCCTTCAGCCTGCTCCTATTGAGGCAGTTGAGGGGTGACAGGGCCCCAAAGCAAATGGCTTTCTCTTGGCTAAATAGGAAACTTGGGCCAGTAAGGGAAAATCTAGATTTCTGGGGAGATTGCCTTCCAGAAATCTTGATCCCAGGCACCTGACATCAGCACTAGCCTGGCTAGACCAGCTGCCTGCCCAGGGGACTCATAAACCCCCTACCTGAATCTCAGGGTGAGGTTCTTCTTTTTCGTTTTTTTTTTTTTTGTTTTTTTTTTTTTTTTTTTTTTTTTTGTTGTTGTTGTTGTTGTTTTGGTTTTTTTCGAGGTAAGGTCTCACTCTAGCCCAGGATGACCTGGAATTCACTATGGAGTCTCAGGGTGGCCTTGAACTCATGGCAATCCTCCTACCTCTGCCTCCCGAGTGCTGGGATTAAAGGCGTGTGCCACCACGCCCGGCAGGGTGAGGTTCTTAAATTCCCTCTTGCTTCCCTGGGTCTTCCTCCTCTGAAATTCGGAGTATCTCGATGTCTTCCTTCTCTTAAGCTCCCCTTCTCTTAACGCTCTCCCTCCTAAAGCTCTAAACGATAAATAAAACCCTATCCTCTGGTCTGTGGATTTAATTTTTTGAATTCATAATACAAGAATCCAGAGATACCCAATAGTGTCAGTGCATTGGTATATCATATTGGTGCATTGGCAAGGAACCAAAATTCCTGTATTGCCGTCATAGGAGCTGGTTTTCTTGTGGCATTTTCTGACGCACTGGCCTTGTGCAGTTCCTGGCCCAGTACTCAAATGCACCATTTCATTAAGAATTATTGATTTCCTTTATTTTTTTAATTTTTAAAAATATTTTATTTATATTTATTTCTGAGAGAGAGAGGCAGAGAGAAAGGGAGAGAGAATGGGTGTGCCAGGGCCTCTAGCCACTGCAAACAAACTCCAGATGCATGTGCCACCTTGTGCATCTGGCTTAAGTGGATACTGGGGAATCTAACCTACGTTCTTAGGTTTCATAGGCAAGCACCTTAACAGCTAAGCCATATCTCCAGCCTAAAGATAGTTTATTTTATTTTTATTTATTTGAGAGAGAGGGAAAAAGAGGCAGAAGAGAGAGAGAGAGAGAGAGAGAATATGTGCACCAGCCCCCCGCCAGCCACTGCAAATGAACTCCAGATGCATGCACCACTTTGTGCATCTGGCTTACATGGGTTCTGGGGGAATTGAACCTGGGTCCTTTGACTTTGCAGGCAAGCGCCTTAACTGCTAAGCCATCTCTTCACCCCGCCCTCCCCCCCATTCCCTTTATTAAGGAAGGGCGTCAGGAATCAAGATCTGGCTTTGTGGCATGCTTATTACACCTGAGGGTGGGCCAGGGTCTCACCGACAAGACAAGGCAGCGATGAACTAACCTGTTCAGGATCTGTAAATATCTCTGCATGTAACTCTCTGTACCTTTATTTAGCTAAACACAAGTTCATTCTGGTGTTTCCAACTCTATTCTGTCACGATAAGTTTGATTCTAGCCCCCTGACCACTACCTCTGTGTATTTAAGTGTCAAAGCAGTATTAGAATCACTAAGCCACACTCCACAGAACCGGCTTTTACCAATGTGCACATGGCTGGCTTTGGGTTTGGTCTTCTACGCCATTCATTTCCAAAGTAACTTAGGACAGCATTGTACTCTCAGCCCCTTCAGGGAGCTTTTCCATGTATTTGCAGTATAGTTAATTAGCATATTATACATTCCAACCTCTTAAGCAATTGTGGGTGTGTGTGCGTGCATGCGCATGAGTGTGTTCATTGAATACAGTAAGGCTTGTTCTTGCTGCTTTAAAGTTCTGTAGATCTTGGGGTTGAAGAGATGGCTTAGCAGTTAAGGTGCTTGCCTGCAAAGCCAAAGTACCCAGGTTTGATTCCCCAGTACCCATGTAAAAGCCAGATGTACAAGGTGGCACAAACACCTGGAGTTTGTTTGCGGTGGCTAGAGGTCTTGATGTGCCCCTTATTTCTCTACCTGCCTCTTTTTCTCAAATAATGATAAAGTTCTGTGGATCTTGACAACTGCATAGTCATGGATCCACTCAGCACAGGGACCATAGAGGATAATTTCATTACCTAAGAACTCCCCTGCCCATCACCCATCCCCTCCTCCTCGTGTCCTTTGTCCCTGGCAACCACTGGCCTGTTTAATGTTTCTGTGATTTGTCACGTAATTGGAACGGCCTATAACTGGAGCCATGCACAATGAAACCTTTTCAGACTGGCTTCTTTCACTTGTGCATTTATGATTTAGTCACATCTTTTGTGGCTTAATGATTCATTTCTTTTTATTGCTGAATAATAAGATTCCATTGTCTGGATGGTTCACAGCTCGCTTACCCAGTCACCTGTTGACAGTCATCATGTTGGCTTCCAATTTTTGCCAGTGTGAAAAAAGAGTCTGTAAGTGTTCATATACAGTTTTATGTGAACATTAGTCTGCAAACCAGTTAGATGAATACCTAGAGACATTACTGCTGGGTCCTATGGCCCAAGTTCAGAGTAACTGCCGAATGTCTTCCACAGACAGCAAGAAAGGCAGGTTCCTGCTGCTCCGTTGTGGTGGTTTGAATCAGGTGTCCCCAATAATCTCATGTCTTCTGAATGCTTGGTCCCCAGCTGGTGGTAATTTAGGAGGTGGAGCCTTGTTGGAGGAGGTGTGTTGCTGGGGGCGGGTTTGGAGGTGTCATAGCCAGCTCCCCCTGGCTAGAGTTTGGCTCACTCTCCTGTTGCTGTTGTCCACCTGCTGTGGCAGAGGTGATGCCCAGCCTCTGCTCATGCCATGCTGTCCACTGCCATCCTGAAGCTTTCCCTCGAGACTGTAAGCCACAACAAATAACTTCACTCCCATCAGCTGCTTTTGGTCAGGTGCTTTGTCCCAGCAATGAGAAGGTGACTGCAACACACATTTTCTTTCTTCTTTTTATTTATTTCTATTTTGAAAGAGAGAGAGAGAGAGAATGGGTACGCCAGGGCCTCTAGCCACTGCAAACGAACTGCAGACACATGTGCCACCATGTGCATCTGGCTTTTTACATGGGTACTGGGGAATCTAACCTGGGTCCTTTGGCTTTGCAGGCGAGCACCTTGACCACTAAGCCATCTCTCCAGCCCCCATATTCTTTTCAGAAGTTTCTTTAAATTTATTTTCCTTGTGTGGCATGTGTCTACCTGCACAGGTGTGCAATGGCACAGGCGTGGAGGTCAGGAGAGCTGTTCTGTCCCTTGTCTGAGGCAGGGTCTCTTGTTGTTGCAAACCAGTCTGACCTGATAGCCTCAGATTCTCCTGATTCTGGGACCACAGACAAATGCAACACTTTGTGTGGCACTTTCTGTGGCATCCTGGGGTGTTGAACCCAGGCAGACAGGCTTTGCGAACAAGCACCTTTAACCTCCGAGCCATCTCCCCACCCCCTGCTTCATTAATATTCTTGAAAGTAATTTGTATTCTCAGGTTTGGGAATTGTAGTCATTCTAGTATGCGTGTCTCTTTGCTTACTCTCTTGCTTTTTAATTTTTTTTAATTTATTTGCAAGCAGAAGGAGAGAGAGAATGAGAGAATGAGAATGGGCACACCAGGGCCTAATGCTGCTGCAAACAAACTCCGGTACTCTGTGTAATGTACTCTGTACATCTGGCTTCATATGGGAGCAGGGGACTTGAACCCAGGCCATCAGGCTTTGCACACAAGCACCTTTAATAGCAGAGCCACCTCTCCAGCCCCCTTTCTTGCTTTTTGAGATGGGATCTGTCTATGTACCTGCCCTGGAACTGTCTAGGCTGGCCTCATGTAGCAAGAAAATGCTCCTGACTCAGCCTTCAAGTGGAGTTATTTTTTAATGTAACATTCTAAGGGGGAGAGGAAGAGAGACTTACATTAAAACATAAGGGAGGGCTGGAGAGATGGCTTAGTGGCTAAGCGCTTGCCTGTGAAGCCTAAGGACCCCAGTTCAAGGCTCGATTCCCCAGGACCCACGTTAGCCAGATGCACAAGGGGGCGCATGCGTCTGGAGTTCGTTTGCAGTGGCTGGAGGCCCTGGCGTGCCCATTCTCCCTCTTTCTCTATCTGCCTCTTTCTCTCTCTGTCTGTCGCTCTCAAATAAATAAATAATTTTTAAAAAAACATAGGGGAGTAAGATATAAAAAGAATCAGAAAACAACTTCAGTAAAATGAACATAAAATGGATATTGCCAGATACCTGGAGTGGTTTGTTATTGCACTATTATACTTCTGTATTAAACTGATTCTCATGTTACAGCTAAACCATTTCTCTTTAGAAAAGAAGTATAAAGATTTATTTCAGGAGACAAAATTTTCTCTAGTTCCAAATTTAAGTAGAACATTATATTGCATACTCTGAGCTAATAGCTACCCAACAATAAAAAAAAATGACATTTTCAACCACTTTTACAACAGTGGCGCCATGCTTCAGGCAGAAATTTCTTGTGTCTGCCTCCTGGAGAAGCTGTCCTCCGAACCTTAGCAGTCATCACCTCTTCCAACAGCTATAGCTTGCTGAATGGGTGACTGAGCATTAAGTGTGTCTTTTACAACAGGAGCGATGGTCTCATCTGTTAAACCCCGAGAAATACTTGTGAATGGAACTGGTTGAAGATAGTGTCAAAAATCTTACTTGGGGATACGGTATGGGCTGGTCTTACTCTCCTGGTAGCTTCCAGGTCTGTCCCTGGTCTTCTCCACTGAGTGACAGGGAAGAAGCCCTTAACTGCCATGAGCCCAGGTTTCTTTTCACTCTAGCTCCAACATGGAATTTTGGCTCTTCTTTGGACGAGAGCCTGACTTTGGGCACATTTTTAGAGGGACGCTGGTCAGTGTCTGCTGGCAGGAGACTCCGGGGTTTGAGGGAATCTTGATGTGGACTTGCCCTCGCTCCGGGTTTGATTTTGAGATGTCTGTCATGACAACGATTGTTTGGCACCATTGTTCACCTGAGGACTATGGGAAACTGAGTCAGTACAACAAACTGGAACTCTCTAACCTGATTTCAAAGGAACAAAAAGAGCCTGTGTTCGTTACTTGTTCTCATTGCGGTGACAGAATAACCTGACAAAAAGCAACTGCAGGAAGGAAGTCTTTATTTTGACTCTTGGTCCATCATGGCTGGGAGGCAGCGTGGTGGGACAGTGAGGCAGCTGGTCATATGGCATCTGCGGCAAGGAATAAGAGAGAGGCGTATGCTGGTGCCCCTCATGCTTTCTCCTTTGTTTTTTTACTTTTTATTTTTATTTTATTTATTTATTTTTGAGGTAGGGTCTCACTCTAGCTCAGGCTGACCTGGAATTCTCTATGTAATCTCAGGTGGCCTCAAACTCACGGTGATCCTCCTGCCTCTGCCTCCCAAGTGCTGGGATTAAAGGCATGCGCCACCACGCCTGGCTCTACTTTTGGTTTTTGGAGGTCGGGTCTCACTGTAGCCCAGGCTGACCTAGAATTCACAGGCTGGCCTCGAACTCATGATGATTCTCCTACTTCTGCCTCCCAAGTGCTGGGATTAAAGATGTGTGGACCATGCCCGGTTGCTCACTCTTTTTTATTCACTCTGGGACACCAGCCCATAGGATGGTGACACCCATATTCCTCAGGGAACCTTCTCTGGAAACACCCCCATAGACACCCAGAGGTGTGTCTTCTAGGTGATTCCAAATCCAGCCGAGTTGGCAATGAAGATTTATCATCACAGGGCCGGTTAGTGCACAGTTGTAATCCCAGCATGAGTTTGAAGCCAGCTTGGGTTATAAGGGGACACCCTGTATCAAAAAAAGGAGGCAGGCAGTAAGCACTTCTCTTAACATTCATACCCTTATATTAATTCTACTCTCACTTTTGGTAGAGAACCTTCTCTTTTCAGATGACAGTGACCTTGGGATGACTCAGAAGGCATCATGGTGCTGGAAAGAAGTGACAGGAGTGCTCAGCACTGCAATATCTCTATCACACCTTCCAAGGCTCAGGGTCTATTGCGGAAGAGGTGGCAGAAAGAATGTAAGAGCCAAAGGAAGGGTAGGACTCCTTACAACATGCTCCCCCCAGACACAAAATGGCCTGGATATCCATGACCTCACAGTGCCTGACACTATCTACACAAGACCATCATAATAGGGGGAAAAGATCATGACATCAAAATAAAAGAGAGACTGATTGAGACAGGGAGGGGATACGATGGAGAATGGAGTTTCAAAGGGGAAAGTGAGGGGAGGGAGGGTATTACCATGGGAAATTTTTTGTAATCATGGAAGTTGTTAATAAAAAAAATAATAAAATGATATTTTGTAACACATGAAAAAAAGGCGGGCAGGGGAGAATTCACAGAACTAATGGCAGCATGAATCAATTCCATAGAACCTTCTTCCTGGATACCATTCTACAAGTCATTACCCTCAGTGAGGGAGAGAGGGACTGAACAGAAGAGCTCCACAAAAGGTGGAGAAAGCATTGACCTAAAACCACAGGCTCTGGCTGGTAATTCCCAGGGCCAGAATTGTACCCCCAATAAAGAGCTACTGGTCAGGAAGACACCCAAAATAATGCAGGCCATTGCCAAAGCACTTGGTTATCTGCTATAGCTAAAAGATATGTCCCTAGTGTTGAAGACACCATAGCCTGCAGCCACAGGACATCAAGTGAGCATGCTGGAGTTGAGAGGGAATGCAGGTCCCTCCTGGATAGCCTCGTAGTGCTGGAAAGTGCTGTGAGAGCTGATGGACAACAGAGGTTGTCAAGGGTTGAATAAGCAGGAGATCCTGCCAGTTGCAAAATTAACCAGCTGAGCAAGAAGCACACCCTTGTGCAATAGTGGCATGCAGCCAGTGCAGGTAGCCAGCAGCCAGATTGGACATGAGACCAGCTCAGTGGAGGAGAACTCATATCTAGCTCTGAAAACCAAAGCAGATTCCCTAGAATAGGAAACCAACTGGCTCCAGAGAGAACCTCCACTGCTCTTTAACTATGAAGAGTGGACATACACATCAATATGATTCACCACTAACTAGGCTTGACCCCTTTTATTTAAATTGCTCTCACCTTTTGTTGGAGAATTTGTCCTATCTTACAAATGGAGGAGAATACTGGAGAGAACAAGGATACATCAATACATCAATACATCCAGGCTGGAGAGATGGCTTAGTGGTTAAGGCATGTGCCTGCAAAGTCAAAGGACCCAGGTTCAATTCCCCAGTACCCACGTAAAGCCAGATGCACAAGGTGGCGCATACCTCTAGAGTTCATTTGCAGTTGCAAGAGGCCCTGGTGCACCCATTCTTTCTCCCTATCTGCCTCCCTCTTTCTCTCTCAAATAAATAAACAAATAAAAGAGAGTTTTGACTATATAACTGGAGAATCACCTCCACCTCATCTGCCTGGCCCAGGAGCCATTACAGAAGAAGCAGTGACAAGAACACTGTCCTCACGGCCAGCCTGAAAACCAGTTCTAGGGACATTGAACAGACACTGGGGTCACTCAAACCTCATTAAAACAGAGATCCAGAGACTACAGAGAAAGCAACACTAAATCAGATCCCTATCTTGCCCACCAAGGCTCAGGGAATATAGCAGAAGAGGGGGCAGAAAGATCCTAAGATCGTAAGACCTGCTCAGGGTGGGTGGGAACAGCCTGAGATACCATGTTTCCCCGTCCCTGCAAAGACTGGCTGGGGCCTCTTGGTCCCCACACTGAATACCAGTGACCCCACTGAAGACCCTCAGCAGAATTGGGGCAGGGGAGGGGGGTCTAAGATTACAACCGTTTTATAAAAAAGCATAAAGGAACAATATGTTTATTAACAACATAGCAGGGCATGGTGGTGTACACCTGTAATAGCAGCTCTTGGGAGACGGAGGTAGAAAACTGAGTTCAGGGCCAACCTTAGCTACATGAAACCTTATCTCTTTAAAATGTCTGCATGTGCGTGTGCATGTGCGCGTACGTGTGTGTGTGTGTAGTTAATTTCCACAATGTGTCAGGTATGCATGCAGTGGTCTGGCAGGCTGTTCGTCTGGCTGTGTGATGGAGAGAAGCAATTGAACTAATGCTGTTCTGGGTCCTTCTTGCGCAAAGCCATGATGTGGAGTGCATTGTCAGAAGAAAAAAAGGCAATAACAAAGACTGTCAGTATCTATTCGGGCAGAAAGACAACTTTGCTTGCTCTAGAGTGCCCATTTACAGCAATTTGCTGTGAAACTCTCCAGAGCTAATGAGAGATTAAATGTGTTTTGTTGAGGGAAGAAGCTGATTAGGCTTCGGGTTGATGTTTAATGTAATTGGCCAGGAAAAGCCCACAGCTGAAGTCTGGGAAGTGATTTCCACTGTGCTGGTGGAAACATGATCAGACTGTGATGGGCTTGGAGGCCTGGGCATAGTGGCCAGGAGCCTCTCACAGAAGATGGGAAGTGGAACTTCTCTCCTGGTGTTTACAGGGAGCCCCTCACTCCACTGAGATCTGTTTCCACAGATGGATCCCACGGCTTTCAAGGGCCGTTCCCATTCTGGTAAGCTTTTGGACCTTGGGGCTTTTCAGTAGGCCCCTATGTGAAAATCATCCTTCTCCTATATTCACCCACAATCCTCAGTGCTTCCAGAGCCCTTCACACCCAATACTGTCCTCAGACTCCACAAGAGAAGGTCTGGGGACACAACACTGCCAAATGCAAGTTGACGTCACCATGTGGCTTTGAATCATAAGTTGTCGTGCCCTTTCCTCATGTTCCATCATGTGCTGAAAAGAACAGACAGCAGAACTCAAGGGATGCACTGGTTTATTAGAAAAGAGATCACAAAGGAGACGGGTAATGGGCCAGATGGAAGATATGTAGACTGAGGTCAGGAAGGGTCCAAGTCCAGGAGCTTCTGTCCACATGGTGTTACTGCATGCCAGCCTCTCAGGAATGGGGGAAGGGGGGCATCACCAACCCAGAGCTCTCTGGACTGCATCTTTGTTGTGGAGATGTGGTTAACTAACCTTCCTGGAAGGTGAGCATAGCTGACTGCTCCCAGCTTCTAGTCATGGTCCAGTCTTTCTGGTGAGCAGCTCCCACCCAAAAGTCACCAAGAGTGGCCTCTTAAAACCACAGGTGAGGCTGGAGAGACGGCTCAGCAGTTAGGGCACTTGCCTATGAAGCCTAAGGACCCAGGTTCTGCTCTCCAGATCTCACATAAGCCAGATGCACAAAGGTGAGGCAAGTATAAGGTCGCACATGCCCACTAGGTGGCACAAGCCTCTGGAGTTTGATTTACAGTGGCTGAGGCCCTGGCATGCCAATTCTCTCTCTCTCTCTCTCTCTCTCTCTCTCTCTCTCTTTCTCTCTCTCAAATAAAAAAATAAAAATAAAATAAAAACCAAAGTTGCTCTGACCTTCCAGGAAATTTCAAGGGGTGAGGAACTCTGTGTCTGGAATTAGGGGCTGAAACCAAATACAAGGTTATTTTATATACTTTTAAATTTATATTTATTTATTAAAGAGAGAAAATAGGTGTGCCAGAGCCTCTAGCCACTGCAAATGAACTCCAGACACATGCACCACCATGTGCATCTAGCTTACATGGTTACTGGGGAATCGAATATGTGTCCTTAGGCTTCACAGGCAAACACTTTAACCACTCAGCCATCTCTCCAGCTCAAGGTTTATTTTTTAGTTGTTTTTCTAATATCACATCATTTACACATGATTTATTCTAATAATACTTAATTTAAACTTACAGGTAGCTGTGTGGAAATGAATGCTACATAATATAGACCACATGCTACATAGTATAGATACATCTTTGTGAACTGTTCAGGCCTTGAGGAAATCTTTAAAATCACATGATATTTTAAAAATATATAACTTTATTTATTTATTTGCAAGCAATGAGAGAGAGAAGAAAGACATACAGAGAGAATGGATGTCCCAGGGTCTCCTAGCCACTATAAATGGAGTCTAGATGCATGTGCCACCTTGTGCATCTAGCTTTACATGGCTACTGGGGAATTGAACCCAGGTGGTTAGGCTTTGCAGGCAAATGCATTAACTGCTGAGCCATCTCTTCAGGTTCTATGAGTTCTTTATAAGTAACACCAAACCATACCCTGTTGCTCCACATATGCTCCACAACATATATGGGGGGACACTCTAAAGAATCCAGACTTGGTTCAACCTGCATAGACTTGAAAAGACAAGTGAGAGCCAGATGGGGTAGTGTGTACCCATAATCCCTGGACAGACCTGGTGGTGTATGCCCATAATCCCTGAACAGATGTGGTGGTGTGTACCCATAATCCCTGAACAGATGTGGTGGTGTATGCCCGTAATCCTTGAACAAATGTGGTGGTGTATGCCTGTAATCCCTGAACAGATGTGGTGGTGTATGCCCATAATCACTGGACAGATGTGGTGGTGTATGCCCATAACCCTTGAACAGATGTGGTGGTGTATGCCCATGACCCTTGAACAGATGTGGTGGTGTATGCCCATAATCCCTGGACAGATGTGGTGGTGTATGCCCGTAATCCCTGAACAGATGTGGTGGTGTATGCCCGTAATCCCTGAACAGATGTGGTGGTGTATGCCCATAATCACTGGACAGATGTGGTGATGTATGCCCATAATCACTGGACAGATGTGGTGATATATGCCTATAATCCCTGTACTTGGAAAACAGGTAGGAGGATTAAGCGTTAGAGGTCATTTGGGCTATAGAGTGATTTTGAGGCCAGCTGGGTGACACAGCACCTCAAAAAAATAAAGCAAACAGGGCTGGAGAGATGCCTTAGCAGTTAAGGCACTTGCCTGCTAAGCCTAAGGACCCAGGTTCAATTCTCCAGGTCCTACATAAGCCAGATGCACATGTTGGCACATGCATCTGGAGTTCGTTTGCAGTGGCTAGAGGCCCTGGCGTGCCCTTTCTCTCTCTCTCTCTTTCTCTCTGTCTCTCTCTCTCTCTCCCTCCCTCCCTCCCTCTGATAAATAAAAATAAATCTAAATAAATAAATAAAACAAACAAAAATATCCATCATGAGTGGGATAATTGGTTTCCCAGTGCAAGCATGTCACCGAGCTCCTGTCATGTCATAAGTGCAGCTGGGCCTTTCTGGCAGCCCTACGACAGAGAAGCAGGTCAAAGTGAAAGTAGATAATGTATCACTGAGAAGACGAACTTGCCTTCTGTGGTAGTTTGAGTGAAATGTCCCCTAAAGGCAAGCAATTTTAACCACTGAACCACTTCCCCGACCACTCATGTGTTTTGAATCCCTGTTGGGCCTTTCGCAAATGGAGCCTCCCTAGAGGAGGTGTGTCACCAGGGGTGGCGGGGGTAGAACAGCGCAGCTCCAAGCCAGGCCTTAAACTATTTCTTTTTTCCTGCTGCTATGAAGATGTGAGCCAGGCTTTCTGCTCAGGTCTGCTGTGCTTTCCCTGCCATGAGGAACTTCCTCTGGAAGCTGCAAGATAAGTAGACGCCACAGCTGCTTCTGGTCAGGTCTTTTGTCCCAACAAGGCGAAGGCAACTCCACCTTCTAATCTGTGAGCGTTTCTGCACAGCAAAAGGAGTGACTGCAACTCGAGTGCCGGTAGGTTTCTAGGATCCCATCCAGCAGTCTTGAAATGGTTCAACAAGCAGGACAAAAAAGAAATATGGAGCCACTTGCATTGGAATGTAGGAGTCAGGGGCTGCAGAGACGGCTTAGCAGTTAAGGCGCCTGCCTGCAAAGCCAAAGGACCCAGATTTGTTTCCTCAGTACCAATATAAGCCAGAATTACATGGTGGCGCATGTGTCTGGAGTTCCTTTGCAGTGGCTACAGGCCCTGGCATGTCTATTCTCCCTCTCTCTTTCTCTCAAATAAATAGATAAAAAATAAAATATAAGAAAGGATTAAAGGCAGAAATAGCTATCACCTGAAATAACACAGAACAGAAATGTAAAAATCAGAATGAGTGGGACATTAAAGCTTGGCTGACGGCTTTCAGATTAAAAAGTAACCCACTACCTAATACTTTCCTAGATGGATTTGGCTATGCAGCACCAGCCAAGATGCTGGGAAGAGAGACAAAGGCAGTAAGGCACGCTGGTGAGGTCTCATTCACATCCTGGCTTTGCACTGGCTGAGTGACCTGCGCAGGTTCGGAACTCATACTGATGCCCAAAGCAGAGATGATGTAAAGATTGAGACGACATGTATTTAGTTTAATAAATGCCAACTTGATGTGGAAAAAGAGTGCTTTCACTTCCCAGGAAAATTCTCCAAGTGAGCTGAAGATGAATTTTTAAACATATATTGAAAATCTCCTCTTCAGTGTAAGAAAGAAATAGAAAACGAGAGAGAAAAGACTCAGCTCAGGATTCAGGAAGCCTGAGGAGGGCTCCGACCAGAAGGTCAGAAGCAACTTCCCTTACAGACTAGGAGTACTTATGGGACACTGGGGTCACTGGAACTCTTCGGTGGCAGGGTGGTTGGCCTTACCTGGGGGCTTGGACCACTTCAGAGAAATGATTTTTTTTTAATTTAATTTAATTTTACTTATTTGAGAGAGAGAAAAGGGCAGAGAGAGAGAGAGAGAATGGGTGCACCAGGGCCTTCAGCACTGTAAACGAACTCCAGACATATGTGCCACCTTGTGTATCTGGCTTACGTGGGTCCTGGGGAATCAAACATGGGTCCTTTGGCTTCACAGGCAAATGCCTTAACTGTAAAGCCATCTCTCCAGCCCAAAATGATCATTTTAAAAACATGATAATTAGGTGGTTTGGGCCATATCAGGGAATTGACAATGAGATAGGTGGTCTGGGTCACCTCTGAGAAAATGACAGAGTTCAAAAGCGGAGATACTCTGGTTCTAACAAGAGGACTGTCTCAGGCCATGAGGGACAGTCACAGTGCAGAGTGTTTCCTAACAGTCAACCGATCTCCCCTTCCTTGCTCTCAGAGAGAGGTTAACCTAGACACATCTGTGAACTGTTGCAGTTCAAACTAAGGCCAGGCTTCATAGAAAACAAGTCTCTGGGTCAGTAACCCATGGATAGCCCTGGCAGGTACTGTGTCAAGTTCTAATCTGATGACCAGGCATGAGGACTGTTTGTCCAATGACATAGTGGACATATGAAGACTTTGTTATAGTGTTCAACGAAGTTCCAGTAGAGAAGTAAGGTGGTCAAAACTGCCCAACATGGGCTGGAGAGATGGCTTAGCAGTTAAGGTGTTTGCCTGCAAAGCCTAAGGACCCAGGTTCAATTCCCCAGTACCCACGTAAGCCAGATGCACATGGTTGTGCACCCATCTGGAGTTTGTGGTAGCTGGAGGCCCTGGTGTTCCCATTCTCTGTCTCTCAAATAAATAAATTTTAAAAATAACTGCTCAACAGGAGTTCTTTGGCATGATGGCCTTAAAACTCTAACATATACTGTGTTGTACAGTTTGATATTGTTTTTTAAAAAAATTCTGATTAGGAGTTTCCTGAGTCTCTCTCTTTCCTGGCTCTCCTCGCCGCACTAGAGCTGGTTTTATTTTGTTTTACTTCCGCCTGTGTCTAAGAATCATATTTGATAATTTTGTTTGTTTGTGATTCTGGGGTGGAACTCGGAGTCCTATATTTTCTAGGATAGTACTCTGCCACTGAGCCCCTTCCTCGGACCCCCGACGTGTAAAGGAACATCTGGTGCCCATCTTCAAGCTGTGTTTATTCAACCACAGCCTTGACCAAGTCTCAGGAATAATGCAGACACTAGAGATAAAGAGATAAAAATGGCAAGTTCTTGTTCTAAAAGTTTATACTGAGGCTGAAAGTACGCACATAATCTCTGAGCACTAAGATGGTGCTTAAAGAGGGTCCTAGGCTTTAGTGCACTCCAGACTTCGGTCTGTTAAAAGTCTGGGGGATGAATGGGCTGGAGAGATGGTTTAGCGGTTAAGATGCTTGCCTGCAAAGCCTAAGGCCCCAGGTTCAATTCCCCAGCACCCACATAAGCCAGATGCACAAGGTGATGCATGCGTCTAGAGTTCATTTGCAGTGGCTAGAGACCCTGGTGTGCCCATCCTCTCTCTATCTGCCTCTCTTTCTCTTCAATAAATGAATAAATAAAAATATTTATTTTTATTTATTTTTTTTTTAGGTAGGGTCTCACTCTAGCCCAGGCTGACCTGGAATTCACTATGGAGTCTCAGGGTGGCCTCGAACTCACGGTGATCCTCCTACCTCTGCCTCCCAAGTGCTGGAATTAAAGGCGTGCGCCACCACACCCGGCAAAATATATATTTTTTAAAGTCTGATGGTTGAACCACTACTACAGCCCAACCACCAGCAACAGAAAATCCTGAGAGCACCCTGAAAGTTGGAGCTTCCAGCAGGCTCTAAGATGCTGCTGCCTCTGCTGACTGGGGGCCACACTGTGGGGCCACCGCTCCAAGGAGGAGTTTCTAAGCGTGAGCTTTTCTCAGAGAGGAAGAGAAAGGCTGTGGCGTGAGACGAGCTCTGGGCTCTGCAGGACAAGAAGGTTTACCAGCAGAAACCCATGGCCAGGCTGCTCTAAGCAGAGAGGGCAGCACATGTTCCGACGCTGCTCCTGCCCTCTTCACAGACATGGGACACAGAGTGACAGAGCTCTGCTGTAGACCCTGGGGAGCCATGGGAGATTTCTGACAGGGACAGTCAGTATGAGAGTATTGTGGAGGACAGGAGCAGGGACAGGATGCAGGCTCAGATTCAGGCTCTGTCACACAGGAGCACACCTGGAATAAAAACCCGGATGAGCCGGGCGTGGTGGCGCATGCCTTTAATCCCAGCACTTGGGAGGCAGAGGTAGGAGGATCACTGTGAGTTCGAGGCCACCCTGAGACTCCATAGTGAATTCCAGGCCAGCTTGGGCCAGAGTGAGACCCTACCTAAAAAAAAAAAAAAAAAAAAAAAAGCCCAGATGAAGGAGGTAAGTAAAGAGAGTGGGACAGTTGGGCTGCCATGATGCGGTGACAAGTCACCTGTTGAGATCAGACTGCTCTCTGCTCTAAGGTATACCATACATTGTGCGAAACAGTGACATTTCAGAGTGTGTGCTGGAGATAGGAGGACGGCTATGTGTTCGAGGCCAGCCTTAGACTAATTCCAGGTCAGCCTGGGCTAGAGCAAGACCCAGCTTGAAAAACCAGAGTGTGTCCTGCCCTGAGGGACACCATTTCACAAGCATCTTGCAACTCCACTTTGAGGCTGAAGATTAATTCTATACCTGGGTAGGCACATGATTGGCACCTGTCTGGGACCACCTATGCAGTGCAGCTTGATTAATGACATTCTGGGGAGTGGATCGGGTGCCACTCTAAGTTTATCAGAGTTGGGACTATAGGAGCATGCGGGTGTATTAAAATAAAAGCAAGATAACCAGGCCCAAGAACCTACTGGACACACCAAACCAAGGAAAAGGAGCAACTCCCTCACATGGGCCCTATAAGAAGTGGACAACCAGCCCTGCGGTGGTGACAGCCCCCAGGGACCCGTCTGTCACCTGCCCTCCCAGTATGTACACCAAAGGAGCTCCTGACTATCCGGGGGCTTCCGCTTAGCTCTGTCCCCACTGATGATGTTAACCGCCATCTGCCTGTCCACCTGCTCACCCTTCTGGGCCTGCACCTACCCATCCATTCGTTCTCCTGGACCTGGTCCTGCCCTTCACTTGGCTCCGGCCATTGGTTTAGCAGGCTTTCCAATCAACACAGATTCTGCATTTCTAGCCCTTTCTCAGCTCTGGCCTCTCAGCCCACTTTGGCATTTTGCCTTTTTAACCCTTTTTAACCCTTTCATAGCCATATATAGAGATATATTGACTGTGTGATGTCTGATGTGTGAAAGTTAACACTAGAGATGTAATAAAAAAGCCTGTGTTTGCCTTGGTCAAGGCTATAAAAGAATGCAGGAGCTGGGCGTGGTGGCGCACGCCTTTAATCCCAGCACTCGGGAGGCAGAGGTAGGAGGATTGCCGTGAGTTCGAGGCTACCCTGAGACTCCATAGTGAATTCCAGCTCAGCCTGGGCTAGAGTGAGACCCTACCTCGAAATACCAAAAAAAAAAAAAAAAAGAATGCAGGAGTATCTGACAAATTGAAGACATTAAAACTACCATACCTGGGCTGGAGAGATTGCTCAGTGATTATTAAGGTGCTTGCCTACAAAGCCTAAGGACCTGAGTTCGATTCCGCAGTACCCACATAAGGCCAGCTGCCCAGGGTGGCACATGTCTGGAGTTCATTTGCAGTGACTAGAGGCCCTGGTGCACCCATTCTCTATCTCTCCCTCTCTCTCTCTCTCTCTCTCTCTCTCTCGCTGCCTCTCACATAAATAAAAATAAAAATTTAAAAAGAGCTACCATGCCTTGTCAATCTGTTACTCAGTGGCTCTGACCTTGTGAAAAGGCATGAGTGCCTTGTCTGTTTTTACATGCTTCAGACATCGCTGTAGACTTGGCTGTCACAGTCCCGGCGGCTGGAATCCGAGAGCAGGTGCTGCTGGCTGGTCTTGTGGCTCTGGTGAGGGTTCTCTCCCAAGTTGCAGACCTTGTCTTGGTAGCCTCACAGGGTGGAAAGTGAGCAGGCTCTCTGGATCTTCCTGTAATGGCATTAATCCAACTCATGAGGGCTCAAGGACGTAACACACACACACACACACACACATAGAGAGAGAGAGAGAGAGAGAGAGAGAGAGACAAAAATGTCTACTGATTTAAATGCAGGTATCTGACCAAAAAGTCTGTCACAGCAGCCTAACTCAGCCATTGCTTGCTTCTCCGGTCCAGAATTGGGCCGCCAGTGCCTCAGCATCTATCCCCTCCACCACCCTTGCCTGCAGAGTCTCCCTGACTTTACCTGGTTTGCCTAATTTCTCGCCTGACATGACCTTACCCTTTCCTATCCTTTGCATACTTTAAAAAACATAAAGCCTGGGCTGGACAGATGGCTCAGCAGTTAAGGTGCTTGCCTGCAAAGCCTAACAGCCTGGGTTCAATTCCCTAGTACCCACATAATGCCAGATGCACAAAGTGGCGCATGCATCTGGAGTTCATTTGCAGTGGCTAGAGGCCCAGGAACACTCATAGTCTCCCCCCTCCCCCACTTTGCAATAAATAAATAAATAAAATATATATGTATGTGCACATTTTCCTGGAATTAGTTACTTTGTGTCATCCTCAGCTTCCCAAAATAGTGCCACCATCTGGGGGTCAGGCATTGAAAACATGAATCCCAGAGTCACACGTAACACCAGCGCATCCAGAAAGACACCATTTTCACATGTCATCAATACAAATAACTACAAACTAGTTTACCTTGTTTTTTCACATTCAGTCTTTTCAATCTGCTGTCATACTTCCCAAATTGGATTATCCATGTTTCAAGAGCTCAAGATGATGTGTTTAGTGGCCACCAAAAGCTGTTAGTGGCTATTGTATCAGACAGTTCAGGTCTAAAAATACTTAAAATTTCAGGCTGTTCTTACTTCTTACCCATACCCTTCCTGTCCCCCACCCCAACAGACTGTCCCAACAAGAGCAGCCACGTTTAGAATGTTAGTCACCTCCTCTCAACTCAGCGTTGGGGTGTCAAGGGTTGTCCCTCCTGCTAAACTGCCACCGCCAAGGTCTGATTTCATGGTGTGTGTGTGTGTGTGTGTGTGTGCTTTATGCATGTCCATATGTGTGTGGGTGCACGTGTGTTTGAGGGTGTGGCATGCATATGTGTACAGGCCAGAGGTTGGTATCCAGAGTCTTTCTCAACCGCACTCTGCTTTATGTACCTGGGCAGGGTCTCTCAGCTGAACCCAGAGCTCACTGATTTGGCTAATCTAGCTAGCCAACCTGCCCTGGGATCTCCTGTCTGCAATTACAGGAGGTCACCACAGCCGCCCAGCGTTTGCGTGGGTGCTGGGGCTCCCGACTCCAGCCCGCACACTCGCAGGGCAAGTGCCTCACCCGTGGAGCCCCCCCCCCCCGCCCCGGCCAGGCCCCTGGGGCTGGATCGGGATCTAAGTTTGTCACAGGCCGGGCTGAGGCACCTTGCACTCCCACTCTCCCCACCTGACACAATGTCAGCCTGGTGAGTCAGAGTCTGCATTGGGAGTAGTCCAGAAGGCTCTGGAACAATTGTTCTCCTGACTTGTCTTGAGAGCGGGTTCTGGCAGTGGGCAGGGGAAGACCCCCTGCCCAGACTTCTCATGGCTTCCGTTCTCTCAAGGTTTACTTCATTGCTTGGGGGCTTTTCCTTTCCTCTAGTTTTACTTTCAAAAAAGTAAAAAGCTCCAACCACTGAATTATGACTCAAGAATCATTTAAAGAAAATGAAAAGTAAAACAACAACAACAACAACAACAACAAAAACCCTCACTCTTGACAGAGACCCCGCTCTCCACCTGGTGCAGGCCCCTTGGCTCTGCCCACAGGACTGGCAGGCTTACATAAGTGCTTGCAAGAGAAAGTACATCAGTGCTACACAGACTAGAGTATTGAGCTGAAACATCACAATGAAGTTAATTAGCATTGCTCAGCAAACAAAACCCTTCCAGGGGACCCTGCTCATGTTTGAAGCTGGGCTGTGCGGGCCGGACAGCCCCCCACCCCATCCCCAGAGAGTCTCTTTCCACCAACAGCTGGGACGGCCCCCTTCGCCAGCCTTCGGCTCTGGGAAGAGGAACAGCTGTGCCTGGGTGCTGGACAGCGTTGGTCAGCTGCGTGCTAACGGTGCCTGGCCCTGCCTCACACATCCTCTGCCTCCTCACAGCCCCGCTCCTTAACCCTTTTGGCTCATCTTCATTCTGGCCAGGGTGGCTTCAGGCACCCACCACCACCACCCAGCAGACTTCAGGGGGAGCCTGGACTTTTCCAGGTAGGAGAGGAAGTGACCGCTTTGGCTTCATGGATTTCCTACCTGCTCACCATAACCCTGCCTGGCAGATGTTGTCAACCCCACTTTACAAAAGAGGAAATTGATGCTGGGCACGGTGGCACACGCCTGTGGCCCAGCACTTGGGAGGCTAAGGCAGGAGGAGGGTTGGAAGTTTGAGGCCAGCCTAGGCTTTAAGCCCTATCTCAAAGAACAAAAGCCCATGTAGTGGTGCCTGCCTTTAATCCCAAGCCTTGGGAGGCTGTAGTAGAAGGATCACTTGAGTTCCAGGCCAGCCTGGGCTACAGAGTGAGTTCCAGCTACAGTGATACCCTACTTCAAAAGACAAAAAGCAATAAACAAGAAAGAACAAAAAAAAATTTTTTTAAACTACAAATATGGAACCTGAGACTGAACGTTATACAGGAGAGAGCTCTGAGTTGGATTAGAACTCCAAAACTCTCAAAGCTTGTGTTCTTATCCATATTAGCCAAGAATTAGAAATGAAGACTCGGAGCAGGGTAAATTATGAGATTTTAAAAAGTATGTTATTTACAGAGAGAAAGAAAAAGAGAATGGGTGCACCAGGGCCTCTAGCCACTGCAAATGAGCTGGGGAATCAAACCCAGGTCATTAAGCTTTTCAGGCAAATGCCATCTCTATCTGCACCCTATGAGATCTTGAGATCTTTTTTTTTTTCTCTCTCTCTCTTTTTTAGAGGTAGGGTCTTGCTCTAACCCAGGTTGTCTTGGAATTCACTATGTAGTCTCAGGGTGGCCTCAAACTCATGGCGATCCTCCTATGTCTGCCTCCCAAATGCTGGGATTAAAGGTGTGCTCCACCACACCCGGCTCTATGAGATTTTTTTAATTTCAGAGAGAAGGGGGTGGGAGAGAGAATGGGCATGCCAGGGCCTCCAGTCATTACAAACGAACTCCAAATGCATGTGCCACCCTGTGCATCTGACTTAGGTGGGTCTTGGGGAAATCTAACTTGGGTCCTTTGGCTCTGCAGGGAAGGGGAGGAGAGAAGGGATTTAAGCAGGTGTTTCATTGGTTTCACCCCAGGAATAGATGGCAAGACCCTATTGCTGAAGACTCCACATACTTGGGCTACAAGGTCACTGAGAAATCCTGCTGAAGCTGAGCTGAAAACCTCCTCCATATAGTCCAGCTGACAGAAAGCTGGAAACAGCCACACTACATGCAGTTCAATAGGAGAGAGAAAAATCACCAGTGAAGATACTCAACAGTGGACACTGCAAGCCTTAGATTTGGCCAGCCAGGCCAAATGAGCCAGCAGGTGCAATAGTGGCACATCTGTTATGGGGGAAACTAACTGCCCTCTAATTGGACTGAAGGCCTGCTCCATGGTAGGGAATACATCCCTGATACTGAAAACCTACAACAGGGGTAGTCATGAGCCCTAGGGGTGTAACGTCTGCTGGTGTCTGGCTAAATGTGTATAGTATTCTCACCAAACTGCCCAGTAAGCACTTCTGTTAATGTTCATACCCATATATTAATGCTACTCTCACTTTTGGTTAGAGAAGCTTCTCTTTTCAGATGACAGTGACCTTGGAATGACTCAGAAGGCACCATGGTGCTGAGAAGTGACAGAGGAGTGCTCAGCACTGAAATATCCCTATCACACCTTCCAAGGCTCAGGGTCCATTGCGGAAGAGGTGGACAAAATAATGTAAGAGCCAAAGGAAGGGTAGGAGTCCTTACAACGTGCTCCTCCAGACACAAAATGGCCTGGATATCCATGACCTCACAGTGCCTGACACTACCTACACAAGACGACCATAATAGGAGGAAAAGATGATGACATCAAAATAAAAGAGAGACTGATCGAGAGGAGGAGGGGATATGATGGAGAGTAGAGTTTCAAAGGAGAAATTGGGAGGAGGGAAGGAATTACCATGGGTTATTGTCTACAATTGTGGAAGTTGTCAACAACAACAATAAAAAACAACAGGTGTTTCAGGTGGATTGATGTGAATCAGACATCCAGTTAGAATGAGCCTTATCACTAGGCTCAACTCTGTGGGGAGGAATCAGGTTGGCTGATTGGCCCCAGGGCAAAATGATTTAGGAAAAGCCAATCCAGGGATAAACCTTTGAAGCTGAGGAGGGAACAGGAAGCTGTTGCTCTGGGGGAGATGAGGACATTATTGCTGTGGCCATCCTGGATGAGACTCAGGTCAGATGTGGGTTGTAGTCCTCCCAGGACAGGCCAGGTGGCATCCACGTTTCTGTGGGCCCGGCCCTCACTACCTACCTATCGGGAAAAAGCTACCTGGCTCCTCCTAATCCATATCAATGGGAAGTGGCGTTCTCAAGGTTGAGCCTGTAAAAGACAGAGCTTAACATTCCTTCCCAGGTCTTCCTTCCCCACCCCAGGGCCACAGAGTGGAACTGCAGCTGCAGCCATCACTACCAGTGATGACAGTGATGCCTGACAGCAGGATGAATTTTGTAAAGATGGAGAAAAATAAATACAACATGGGAGGTCAAAGCCATTGGGGTGTGCTGCTATTGAAAGAGGACAGGAGAAAGCCAGCTTTTTAAGGCAGTTTCAGTTAGGGATTGAGGCTCAAAGAGAGCCAGGAGGCTGGGTGTGGTGGCACACTCCTTTAATCCCAGCACTCGGGAGGCAGAGGTAGGAAGATTGCCATGAGGTTCAGGCCACCTTGAGACTACATAGTGAATTCCAGGTCAGCCTGGGCCAGAGTGAGACCCTACCTCAAAAAAAAGAAAAAAAAAAAAACAGAGAGAGAGCCAGGAGGTGCCACCTTGCCCTGGCACAAGAAAGGAACTCTTGTTAGAAGTGGAACTTGTGTCTGATGGAGACTGATGGACAATGTTCCCAAATGCCCACAGTCTACTGCCTGACCCAGGTGGGCTGATCCTTGGGTTCATCCTTCAGATTTACTAGCCAATCAGGTTTTCCCTTTTCACACGTGATCTGATGCTATAAAGGCCCATCCTGCTCTATGAATGCAACCCTAGTATGTGTGTGTGTGTGTGTGTGTCTGTCTGTCTGTCTGTCTGGATTTCCTCTCATTTCTGCTTGGATACATGTGAGTGGCTTCCCTCTTAGCCCAGCCTGGCTGGGTTGGGGTGGGCAGAGCATTGTTTCCTGGTCTGGATGGCTTCTCTGCTTGCTTCTGCTTTATCGTTTGGGGTAACTTCTCACTTCTTTTACTTGTATGATTTTCCTCCAGTCTCTGATCTACCACACAGGTGCTCTCACTAACTCCAGGCCTTCTACCCTTAAACTCAGGGTAACCATGAGTGTAACTCTCTTCATTAACTCATTTCTCCACTGAATTTCTGCTTTCATATTTTCCCTCTTCAGGAAAGCACATGTGTTCTAAGTCTCCCTCCGCATAATCAAAGTTCTATCCTTATATTCCATGCTTGCCGCCATACTCCACTTTTCCCCCTGAAACCTCAGTTTCTCTTCTGTTTGGATATTTTCCCTCTTCAGGAAAGCATATGGCAAATGACATGTGTGTTCTTTCTGAGTCTCTCTACATACACATCAAGTTCTATCCTCCACATGCTTGTGGCTCTACTCCAGTTTTCCCCAAAAAACCTCAATTTCTCTTATGTGAATTTTATAAACTATACAGTATTTCGATATGAGAGCGTGTTTGCTAAATCCCATAATTTGAAATTTCTCCCTTAAATAAACCCCACAATTTGTGATTTCCCTCTAAATAGACTTAATAATTCATAATTTATCATCCTTGAGTCTGTCTTTATTAATTGTTTACTAAAGGTAAGACAGAACCCAAAGCTTGGGGTTCAGAAATTCTGGGAGACCCCTCCTGAAACCCCACATCCTGAATCATGATGTGGAGGCTGTCCTGGTTCACGTGCGCACCCTGATTTAAATCCAAGTGACTGTTGCTAGGGGAAGACCATGGCTGCAATGTGAAGGTGTCCCGTGAGCTCGGGTTTTAGAAGTTTCACCCCAGCAGGTGCTGTTATTTTGGGAAGCTGTGGAAATTTCGGGAGAAGTTGCCTAGCTGAAGGAAGGAGGTTGGGGGGGGGTGTTATCCCTGGTGCCTTCCTGAGGGGCTGTGTGCTTCCTGTCCTGAAGAAGCTCCTCAGCCACAGGTGCACAGCCGTGACGTTCTGCCCAAGCGAGTGAGCTGCAGCCGGGCAGCCGTGTCCTATGAAACTGTGAGTCAAACCCAACCGTTCCTCCTTCTAGTTTGTTTCCATCCAAAGTTATTTTGTCAGGCTGAAGAGATGACTTAGCAGTTAAGGTGCTTGCCTGTGAATCCTGAGGACCGAGGTTCAGTTCCCCAGTAGCCACATGAGCCAGATGCACAAGGTGACACATGCGTCTGGAGTTTGTTTGCAGTGGCTGAAGGCCCCGGCATACCCATTCTTTCTCTCGCTCTTTCTCTCTCTCTCTGCCTCTTTCCCCCTCTCTCTCAAATAAATAAATAGGTTTTAAAAAGTTAAAAAAGAAGAAGTTGTTTTGTTGGGCTGGAGGTATGGCTTAGCAGGTAAGGCCCTTGCCTACAAAACCCAAGGACCCAGTGTTTTACTCCCTAGATCCCATGTAAGCCAGACTCACAAGATGAAGCATGCATAAGATCACACATGCACACAAGAGGGCACACACATCTGGAGTTTGATTACAATGGCTGGAGCTCCTGGCATGCCAATTCTCTCTCTCTCTCTCTCTCTCTCTCTTTCTCTCTCTCATAAATAAATAAATAAATAAATAAATAAATAAATAAATAAAGGCCAGTCTGTTGGCCTTGCCTGAAAAAGAAAGTTATTTTGTCAAAGCAATGAGAAGATTAACTTATACAAGGGGTTTTGTATAAGACCTTGTACAAGGGTTTTTGTACAAAACAAATTTTATTAAATATAAGTATATACACATATAAAATTTTATTTATATAAAATCTTCAGGGCCTGTACAGCCCTGTCTTTCAGCCCTCCTCTCTCTACCTGGAGACTGTAGGGCCTTGAATAACACACAGGTTCAAAGCCTTCTGTGACTTGTAGCTTATGACTTAGGAACTCTTGGAGGGGCTTGAGGACCTGCATTTCTGCCTGTCTTTTCTTTTCTGGAGTGCCTGGGGTTGAACCAAGGCTTCTTGTATGCTAGACAAGTGCTTTACCCTTGAGCCACACCCCAACCCTAAGCATTTGCCTATCTAAAAACTTCCTGAGGGGCAAGTGCTACTGGTCAGGGACCCCCTTTGAGGGCTGAGTTCCCAATCCGGGCTGCACGTGGCAGTGTGCGGGAGCTTGAACAAGGCCGATGTCGGGGCCGCAGTCCTGAGAGGCATATTCAGTGGGTCCGGGTTGAGGCCTTGGCTTAGGCCATTCCAAAGTGCAACTGAGTCTGTGGGCCAGTGCCCTGGACACACCTCGGGCGGCTTCTCTAACTCCACGGCACCTCCAGTCACTGCCATCCCCTCTCCTGGCTGGAGATCTTTCTATGAAGGCAGTAGCATCACAGTGATAGCAGCAGGGCCAGTGTCCCAGGCCAGGTGAGAGAATTCCACCACTAGCAACTCTAACACTAATGCTCTGCGGTCAGCTTCCCTTGCCCCCGTGAGGCTTTTGAAAGACTATAACATTCCCGACAAGACTTCACAGAGCCCTCCAACCTGGCCCTTCTCCTCTGGCTGCTCTCTCCCACACAAACGCAGCCAGAAGGCTCTTTCTAACATGCACAACGGAATGGCCCTTGCTCAAGCCTGCAGCAGGTCCCAGCATGCAGGACACTGCAGCCGTTGACCCCAGTGACCTGCACCAGCCCTCCTGCAGCCCAGCACCTGGCCTAGTCTTCGCTCAGCTGCTCAAGCTGCTCTGAAGCCCTCACCTGCAAGGTGTAGCTGGGCCTTTCTGGGAAGCTTCCACCACCCCTGCACCCAAGAGCCACAGCGAGGACACCCTAGATGGCAGACACTTGACCCTATAGGTACAAGGATTTGGGTATTCCTCTGTCAATGCACCAATAATTTGAGGTGTCTCTGGATTCATGTGAATTCAAAGAATGAAATCTACAAACCATAGGATAAGGTTCAGAAACATTTTATTATGCCTTAGAGCTTTCGAGAGTTTTAAGAGAAGCGGAGCTTAAAGGAAGAAAGGAAGACATAGCTCTTGCCCGGGGAGGTAAGAGGGGACTTGAGAAACTCACCTCAAGACTCAGGTTGGGGTTTTTTTTATGAGCCCCATGGATGGGCGGCTGGTCTAGCCAGTGTAGTGCTGACATCAGGCATCTGGGGTCAGGATTCCTAGAAAAGGGAAATCTTCCCAGAGATCTTAATTTTCTGGTAAGGGTCTTCTCAGAAGGGAGTGAAAGGACGCCCCAAGGGGACAGAGAAAACTGCGAGACCCTCCCGCTGGCTCTGACCTGTAGTGAAGTGTAATGACCTAGATCTTCCCCTACAGGCCCAAGGACAATTCTCCAGTTTAGTCAAGGAGAAAGCTGTACACTTTGGGGTCCTGTCACCCCTAAATGGCCTCACTACTGACCTGGCTCTGCATCCATGTTGCCTAGCACTGAACTCTCAAAATGCCTGGGTGGGAGAGAAAGGGGCACTGGGAGACAGACGGAGATCACTAAGGGAAGAGAACAGACAGAAAGGAGGATGAGATGCCCACGCTGTGGACACCCCACCTCAGAGCTGGGTCAAGTCAGCCTATTCTCAGCGTTTGGGGGTGAGAGTTCTTTCTTCACAGAGCCTCCCATGGGAGACTGCGGCTCTCGCCTAGGCCAGTTGTTCTCAAAGGATCACAGGAAAATGGAACTATGACTCCACAGACTTTCTTGCCAACTCTGCAAATGCTTCATAGAGCTTGGAGACAACGGTCCACATACCCGCTGTGGAGGAAGGCTGTGGCCGCCCATCACTGCTGAGCTGTTTTCCTAGTAGGATGGCTCCCAGGGGAAGAGGAAGAAAACGTCCTTTTCTTGCTTCCTTCACGCCTTTTCTCTGAGGCTGCAGCAGCTAGAGGCCCTGGCATGCCCATTCTCTCTCTCTCTAGATCTGCCTCTCTATCTCTCTCAAATAAATAAATAATAAAAGTATTTTTAAAAAATATTTAGGGTGAGGCAAGAGCACTTGCCACAAGGCTGAGGACCTTAGAGGACCAGAATTCAACTCCTCAGGACCCATGTAATCAGCAGAGTGTGGCCATGCACATGAGCAGCCCCAGTCCTGTGGGGAACAGACAGTGGCACATTGCTGGTGTTCATGAAAGCCACAGCTCTGCATTAAGAGAGACCCCATCGCAAGGAAATATGAGGATGGGCAATAGAGGAAGGACGCCCAACACTCCCCTTTGGCTTCCATGTGCACATTTGCATACACACACACATGCACGCACACACACATCTAGAGAGATCTCAAATAAAAAAAAAAAATCTAATGATGTATCTTCAGGTGCTAGAAAAACAAGAAGCCAATCCCAAACACAGGAGATGGCAAGAAACAATAAAGAAATCAATGACACAATGACAGAAAGATAAGTACATAAAGCTGACTAAACAAAGCGTTAGTTCTATGAAAAAGTTCACGTTGACAAATACCTAGCTAAGCTAAGCAAAAGAGGGAGAATACCCAAATAAATAAAATTAGAGATAAAACAAGTTATTGCACCAAACCCCAATGAAATCCAGAAGCTCA
Source organism: Dipus sagitta (assembly GCA_036346955.1). Lineage (NCBI taxonomy): Eukaryota > Metazoa > Chordata > Mammalia > Rodentia > Dipodidae > Dipus > Dipus sagitta. The sequence continues at coordinate 62,446,841 of CM070784.1, forward strand.
TTAGTGAATACTATAGGAACCTATATTCCAAAAAGCTGGAAACCATATATAAAATAGGTAAATTTTTAAATGCATGTCATCTACCAAAATTAAAGCCAGATAAATAATTAAAACAGCTTTATGATGATCAATGAGTTGAGCACACACACACACACACACAAGCCAATGAATTCTATCAAACGTTTTAGCGAAGAAATTTAATCCCAACAAGTCTCAAACTTCACAAAATAGAAAGGGAGAGAACACTACCAAACTCAGTTAATGAAGCCAGCACTATCCTGATAGAAAAAGACACAACAGTGCTTGGTGTGGTGGCACATGCCTTTAATCCCAGCACTTGGGAGGCAGAAGTAAGAGGACTGTCATGAGTTCAAGGCCACCCTGAGACTACAAAGTGAATTCCAGGTCAGCCTGTGCTAGAGTGAAACCCTATCTCGAAAAAACAAAAACAAACAAACAAACAAACAAACAAACAAAAACAGAAAAAATGATCAATATTTTTGTGAACACAGACACAAAAATTTTCAACAAAAGACTTGAAAACAGAATTCAAGATCTCATTGAGAAAACTATACATCATATACATCATGACCAAGTGGGATGCAAGGTTGACTCAACATATGCAAATCATTAAATGTAATTCACCATATAAATAGATGTGAGAAAAGAAATCATATGATCATCTCAATATATACAAAAAAGGCATTTGACAAAGTTAAACATATCTTCATGATGAAAGTTCTAGTTCTGGAGAGATTAGATGGAATATCTGAAAATAATAAAGGCTATCTATGACAAACCTACAGTCAGCATTGGACTGAAAGAGAAAAAACTGAAACTAGTTCCTCTAAAATCTGAAATGAGACAAGGGTGTCCACAATCTCTATGGTTCTTCAATACAGTTCTCAAAGTCTTGTCTAGAACAATAAGACAAGATAAAGACATGAAAGGGATGAAAATAGGAGAGGAAGAAATGAGACTAATCCTACTTGCAGCCAACATGATTCTGTACTTAAGTGGCCCTACAGATTCTACTAGAAAACTGCTAGATTTAATAAACACTTTAATCAAAGTTTCAGGATACAATATCAGTACACAAAAGGTAGTAACTTTGGGGCAAGGGGAATGCCTTGTCAGTTAAAGGCATTTGCTTACAAAGCCTGCTGGCCTGGGTTCAAGTCCCAAGACACCCATGCTTACACAAAAAATCTGCCAAGTATCTGCCATTTGTTTGAAATGGCAAGAGGCCCTGGTTGCATGCGGGTGCAACAAAGCCATCAAAAACATACAGTGGAGGGGCTGGAGAGATGGCTTAGTGGTTAAGTGCTTGCCTATGAAGCCTAATGAACCCAGTTCAAGGCTCAATTCCTCAGGACCCACGTTAGCCAGATGCAAGGGGGTGCACGCATCTGGAGTTTGTTTGCAGTTGCTGGAGGCCCTGGCATGCCCATTCTCTCTCTCTCTCTCTCTCTCTCTCTCTCTTCTCTCTCTGTCTGTTGCTCTTAAATAAATAAATAAAAATAAACAAAAAAATTTAAAAACATACAATGGAAAAAAGACAGCCTACTCAACAGATGGTGCTGACTGGATGTCTACCTGTAGATGAATGAAATTAGATCTACATCTCTCACCCTGCACAATGATCAACTCAAAATGGATCAAAAAGACCTTGAGGTAACATCAAAAATGTTGAAAATACTAGAGGTAATGCATAGGCAATAGATACACTGGATGTTATAGATATAGGTAAGAACTTTCCAAACAGGACTCTAATAGCACCAGAAATCATCTTAATCAACAAAGAGGACTATATTAACTTAAAAATTTTGTCACAGCAAAGGAAACTACCAGCAGAGCAAACAGAAAACCTATAGAATGGGAGACAATCTTTGCCAGCTATTTCTCAGAGAGAGGGTTGATGTCTAGAATACGTAAAGAACTGCAAAGTTAAACACCTGAAAAACTGTCAAAAACAAATAAATGGACTAACGAGGTGAACAGACAGTTCTCAAAAGAAGCACAAATGGCCAACAGATAGCTAAAAAAAAAAACTTCCAAGTTCTTAGCCATCAGAAAAATGCAAATTAAGACCACTTTGAGTTTTCATCTCACCTAAGCAGTCAGAATGATCACATCAAGAAAACTAATGAGAACAATGGCTGGTGAGGTTGTGGGGACAGAACTCTTATCCCACTGCTGGTGGCAGTGAGAACTGGTGCAGCTGCCGTGAAGTCGGTGTGGAGGTGCCTCACAAAGCTAAACACAGAAGCACCAAGTGGCCCAGCCTTATCACTCCTGGCCATATACCCAAAGGACTTGCCATCCTCCCACAGAGATACCTGCTCATCCATGTTTATGGTTGCTCTGTTTACAACAGCTAGAAAATGGTATCATCCTACACGTCTATCCACGGATGCCTGGATAATGAAAATTTGGTACATTCACACAATGGAATTTTACTCAGCTGTAAAGAAAAATGAAGCTATGAAATTTGCAGGAAAATGGAAAAAAATGATACTATGTTGAGGTAACCCAGCCCAGAAAGACAAATGCCACATGTGTTATATCTCATATGGGTATCCTAGCTTTTAATATTTGCATATGTAAATGAGGGGATCTGAGGGTGGGTATAGGATCTGAAGTGAGGTAGGAGAGGGGGACCAGAGATGAAGAGAAAAGGTCAGGGGAAGTCAAAAGGAAACGTGAAGTATGGAAGCTACAGTGGGGTCAGGGCACAGCAGGGAGAGAAAAGGAAAGACAAGAGAGGGAATGGGAAAATGTGTTTGAAAAACAACATAGCTGAGTGTGGTGGTTCATACCATACCCTTAGTCCTAGCATCCAGGTAAGAGGGTCGCTGTTAGTTCCAGGCCACCCTGAGACTACATAGTGAATTCCAGGTCAGCCTGGGCTAGAGTGAAACTCTACCTCGAAAAACCAAAAAAAAAAAAAAAAAAACAAAAAACAAAAAAAACATAACATAACCTGATTCTTCATATGCTCATGAAATAAGTAAATAAAAATGTTTAAATTTGACAACTACGAACAACATCTTAGCTGTTCTTAGTGATAAACTATAGTTCCTTTCCTTTCCAAATCACAATGAATCCACATATTCTAAATGACCTCTTGACCATTAACAGGCAGGCACCTGGGAGAATGACATTACAGTTGTATTGCCTTTCCTCATAATGACATGTGGGGGCCTCCTTGCACTGATTGAGGCTTTAGAAATACGGAAGTGGGGAGATGTCTGTGCGGATGGACGGAGGCGAGCTTAGAGCACATGGGCTGCTCAGTAACGTAGTAAGGTTGGCACTGACCCATGATCTGACACTCTGCTGGGCTGCCACACATCATTGTTACGGGTTGGGTCCTTGGCTCACCTCTGAGCTCCCTGGAGCCTGACACACAGTAGGAGCTCCATAAAGGTTTATTGGATGGCTGCTTATCTGATGGCCAAAGCAGATGTGAAAAGCAATTGCGCACTCTGAAAACTCCCTCTGGACATGAGCCAAAACTATTTCAGCAAATACTATTAAGATTAAAGATACACTTCTTCACGGAAAAAAAAAAAATAATAATGGAAAGCCCTCTCTGTCTTTTTTCCTTTCACTGTTTTTTTTTTTTTCAATCTTTTGAAATCATCTCTGCCATTTCTTATCCATCAGCACCACGTTGCCGTGGTGAGCTGCTGAGAAAATGCCTCCCTTAAACACATCAAGTGGATTAATGCTGACACTTTATCAGGTACGATTTCTGTTTCCATAAAACATCCTTAGATGCATTAAACTATTTAAAAGAAGAGAAAAACTCCCCTCCCCCCCCCCAGCCCGCCACACTAGCCTGTCGACTGGGAAAAGCTGGGAAAAGTCAATGGGCTCAGGCTTGGTTCCCTCTGCAGGAGCTGTGCCTTGTGCCAGGTGGGCGCATGGCAGGGGTGGGGGGGACCCTCTCGCTCCAGCAGCCTGGGAGCCCAGCTGGCTGGACAGTAGCTCCTGCCAGCATGCACCAGGTGGAAGGAGGGGAGCAGATGACTGGCACAGGAGCCTGACAGGATTGGCTCCTAATAAATGGTGTGGAAAATTTCCCTAGTTCCTGTGTTTGAAGGAGAAACAGGGCAGAAGTGAACTTGAGGTCATCCTGAGGGACACCCCAGCAATGCTGTCCAGTACCCCCATGTAAGGCACTAGTTCCTAGAGCACCCCTCATGCCTCAATAGTATGGGTCCTGGACCAGCATCTGGAAGCTTCTACCAGATGCCAAGTCTCCAGCCACCCCAGCTGCCCTGAGTCCACTGTCTGGGTGTTAACAGGCTCTTGGGGCAAGGGGTTTGGTATTTGTGCTCAAGTGTGAGAACCACTGTGCTCGGCAAGTCCTAGGAAGAATAATTTTCCCTTCTCTTACACTGGTGAGACATCCCATCAATTCTCCAAATTCCCTTGTGGTCCTCACCAGCTGAGGACTAAACTCATTTGGTGTAACTGAAAGTTGTTCCAGGCGAGGCAAAGAAAATAACATTTACTGAGCATCTGCTCTAGGCAGATAGTCACAAACCTGCCACATGTGCTACTTCTTTAGTTCTTTAATAATTCTTTCCAGAAGACAGTAGAGGGCTGGAGAGATGGCTTAGTGGTTAAGGCTCTTGCCTGAAAAACTAAAGGACCCAGGTTCAATTCTCCAGGACCCACATAAACCAAGTGCACAAGTTGGCACATGCATCTGGAGTTTGCTTACAGCAGCTAGAGGCCCTGCAATGCCCATTATCTTTTCTCTCTCTCCCTCTTTCTCTCTTAAATAAATAAATATATTAAAAAAGAAAATAATAGACAGTTGCTATAGAGTGAAGTTTACTCCCCCCACTCACACTGAAGCCATAACCCCTGCAACCTTATATATGAGTACACTTAGAAACAGAGTCTTTAAAGAGATGATGAACTTAAAACAGGGGTATAAGGTGAGCCCTTAACCAGTGTAACTAGTGTCCATCTTTAGAAGAGGAGATCTGGATTTTTGTTTGTTTGTCTTGTTTTGCTTTTTGAGGCAGGGTCTCACTGTAGTCTCAGGCTGGCCTCGAACTCATCTTCTAAGTGCTGGAATTAAAGGCATGCACCACCATGCCCAGCAAGAGGAGGAATTCTAAACAAAGAGAGAAGGCGCCATCTGTGGGTCAAGCAGAAACCAACTTGCTGGACTTGATCATGGACTTAACAGCCTCTACCTATGAGAAATCAGTGTACACTGTTCAAGACCTTCCGATGCGGGAGTGTGTTGGGGTGGCCCTAGCTAGCTAAAGTAGTGGCCAGTAAAGGTTTCCGTGGAGAACTCCATCTTATGGAACCATTTAAAGAAACCAGACCACAAAGATGGCCTTACCTGACCCTTCACCAGTGTTCACTGCTAGGCTCACAAGGTTTACTGTTGTAAACAGTAAACGGAAGGTCCAATAAGCACCCCAAACTTGGATATGATGGCACCCGCCTGGAATCCCAGCACTCAGGAGGGTTGTGATTTCAAGACCAGGCCCTGTAAGACATTACTGAAAGAAGAAAGAAAGAAAGAAAGAAAGAAAGAAAGAAGAAGAGAAGAGAAGAGAGAGAGAGAGAGAGAGAGAGGAGAGAGGGAGGGAGGGAGGGAGGAAGGAAGGAGAAAGGAAGGAAGGAGGAAGGAAGGAAGAAGGAAGGGAGGGAAGGAAAAGAAAGAGAGGACGGAAGGAAAGAGAGAAGGAGAAAGAAATACAAAGCACAAGTGAGCCAGCCCCACTCTACAGGTGAGACACTGAGAGTTGGAGAGAGAAGAAATGACCTGCCCAGCTTTGGCCAGGTGTAGGGAAGTGCTTTGAAACTGAATGGCTAGAGACAAGATTTGTGTGCGGACCACTACTCTGCACATCCCCTGTCTGAGCCTCCATGATAAGGACCTCGAGTTCAGTATTTAATGTCGGCAGCAATTCATAAGGCATCAAAGTTGCTCTTTTATAGACAAGAAAACTGGGAGCGCAGCTCAGTGGTGGAGCGCTTGCTGGGCGCACGTGCAGCTCCGGGCTTCATCTCCAGCGCCACCCCAGGGAGCGGCAGGAGCAGCTTGCAAGTGGGCCTGAGCCCAGGGCCCTCTCCTCTCACTGAACTGGTCCTAGCCAGAGAGCACAATGTCTGCCCAGCTACGCTGTCTGCACAGGACATTTTAAAGCTTTCTGAGCACACCTTTGGTGGAGGAATGGACCGAGAAGCAGAAGGTGGTCAGGGGTCATGTGCCATTCTGTCTGATGGCTGCTGTGAGCTGAGCCTTGTGCAGCGTGGGTCTGCCTTCTCCCTCCACGGTGTCCTGACCAGAGTCTGGGCAGTTCTCCCTGGAGGAGCCGAGCTGCTGAGCAGATCCTGGCTTCCCGGCGCACTGACTGGAAGACCCTGGACCTCTACCTGCCTCGGTTTCCTCATCTCTTAAAATGGAAGTGGCTGGGGTCAGAGAAGCACCTGTTTTCTGGGGCTGTGGTAAGGAACTACTGGGCTGAGAATTATGCCCAGAGAGTGGCAAAGGACTCTTCCTGCTGTAAGAGTGCAACATGCTGCAGACCAGTGAGACAAGTTCTCCGATCCATCACGCCAGCCTCTGGTTGTGGAGAACCATCCCAGCAATTATGCAAGCCTGTGTATGCTCATCTCTAAGAGCAATAGGGAAAGACCTGGAGAAAACTGGCTTAGTACTGAATGGTGTGTACACAACGATTACTTGCTCAACCTGGCTTTGATAATTAATAGTGTTCCAGCAAAATGAAAACTCAACTATCCCCAAGCGTGGTGGCGCACGCCTTTAATCCCAGCACTCGGAAAGCAGAGGTAGGAGGAGGAAGGAGGAAGGAGAAGGCAGGAGGAGGAACTGTGAGTTCGAGGCCACTCTGAGACTACAGAGTGAATTCCAGGTCAGCCTGGACTACAGTGAAACCCTACCTCAAAAAACAAAACTAAACTAAAACAAAAAAACCCTCAACTATACCCCAGTGTTCTTTGGCATTTTCTGCCAAACTCTATCATGTCCAGCCTCATTAACAACAGTCACATGATTAATAATAACAATGTTTGTTTGTTTTTGTTTTTTGTTTTTCGAGGTAGGGTCACACTCTGGCTCAGGCTGACCTGGAACTCACTATGTAGTCTCAGGGTGGCCTCGAACTCTCGGCGATCCTCCTATCTCTGCCTCCCGAGTGCTGGGATTAAAGGCGTGCGCCACCATGCCCAGCTAATAATAACAATGTATGAGCCACAGAGGACACATTAAAGCCCTAAGCCAGTGGCAGCAAGGAGAAATGGCCCACGCGTATCCTGGTGTGTACTGACGGATGGTGACTGCGGGGTAGGTCCATGCTGCCTGCGAAGGGACAGGAAGACGGGGTTTGGAACAACAGTGGTCTTGCAACCAGACCTCTATCCAAGTACATTCACTGTCATGTTGTCACTGGCAGCAACCCAGTGTCCATGAACACAGGGCAGTGGAAGTGACACTAGGGGACATGCACGCAGTGCATGAAGCATAGTCAGAGAGGAGACGGAGATGAATGAACTGGCGCATATCTGGAATGCTCTGAGGTGAACCGTTCATAAGAAGGCAGGACACACTTTACATGGGTGAATTGTATGCTATGTGAGTTATATCTCGATAAAGCCGTTATTTTTTTCAAAGAAGCTCAAGGAAATGTGTTGTGTGCCAACATTTGTCATTTTAAAAGTGCGTACAAAATTATGAATGTGTATTTATATTGGTTATCTGGATGGATGCTCAGACTAGAAACATTCTAGTTGCAGAGGGGAGAGAGGGCTCAATGCGGGAGGGAGAGTCACTTGTCACGGGCCTCCATAGATAAGCTTGCGGCTTTGAAATCATGTTCATACGTGCCCTGCTCAATGATATAGTCACTGTGTCACAACAGTATGCCTGCTCTGTGAGGCAGTCGCTGTGTGACAACAGAATGCCCAGCTCAATCAATGAGATAGTCACTGTGTGACAACAGAATGCCCATTCAGTCAATGAGGTAGCTAGGTAGGCACTGTGCCACAACAGTATGTCCGCTCAGTGAGGTAGTCGCTTGAGGATAGAGTGGTGCTTTCTGGCCTTCCAGTGCCTGAATTGGGTGTTTTATTACAAGCAGTGGGGAGCCAGCATCGGGGACCAGGCTTTTCATGCCCTCCACTGTTTGGCAAACTTGGTTTCATGAGAGTCTCAGGTGACACCAAGGCTGGCTATTGAATGACCACTCACCACTCAGTTTCTTCTTCCCAGTAAGTCACCACGTGGTTGAGCCTTAAGGGGAACTTTTGTGTGGAAAGAGAACCCCCCCATGGGTGGGGCAGCAGGGCAGTCAGCTTGGCAGTGCTGAAGAAAACCATGAGTTGGGCTGGCCTTGGCTTGAGTTTTAGAATGGATGCTCCTGTAGGTCCAACTATGAGCTACATGCTCACTTATACATCGTCACTGGACCCTCACATCTGTAAGGAAGTGGCAGGGCAAATGACCTCATTCGCCAAGCCAACTGCCCACAGCTCCCAGCCAACTCCAGAAGCAGAGGGAACCTCCTCCAAGGTTCCTGCTGTCACCAGCATTCCAGCACCTTCAGAACAAGGTCCCCTGGTCCCCACCCTTTCTTGACTTCTCTGTGGCCCTGCTGAGAACTATGCTCCTCGGTGGCAGAGGTCAAGCCAAGAGAAAAGAAAGCCATGCAAGCGCTTTGCTGGAGCTCACCTCACCCACACCAGTTCCAGACAAACATGACTCTTCTGTTCCCTACTGGGTCCCCATTTGTGCATTCCTCAGTCCATTATTCAAAAAATAGTAACAGCTGGCTGGAAAGATGGTTTAGCGGTTAAGGTGCTTGCCTGGAAAGACTGACGACCTGGGTTCAATTCCCCAGTACCCACAGAAAGCCAGATGCACAAAGTGGCGCATGTATTTAGTTCATTTGTAGTGGCTGGAGGTCCTGGCACACCCATTCTCTCTCTCACTCTCATTCTGTCTCTCTCTCTGCTTGCAAATAAATAAAAATACAAAAATAGTAACAGCTGTTATGTGGCAGACATTAAAGACATAGCCTTGAATAAGACAGGGTTCCTGGCACCCTGAAGCTTTCACGCTGGTGGGGAAACATAAATGAAGAGATGCCTATTGAAATAGAGGATGCATACAACAAATAATACAAGGAGGTGTGGTAGGAAGGCTTGTACTTGACAGCCACCTAGAGAAATGACATCATTCTTTGTTTTTGAAGTGGGGTCCTATGGCATAGGTTACCCAGGGCTCCACACACTAGGTAGCCCATGTCCTCACTACACGTACATACTTACAGGCATTCATGTTTATATGCACACATATACATATATAATTGTACCCATTTGATAGATGAGGAAAATGAGGTTCTAGCAGGCTCAATCAGGGACTTGGCCAAAGTCATGATGGCAAGGCAGGATTCATACACAAGTTTTTCTCTGAGTCCCCAGTTATACTGACACCCACATTTTCTTGTCAAGAATGCCTCTGGCCCTCCAGCTCTGTGGCAGTCAAGAGGTTAGCTTAACCTCAGGCTCCATTTTCTGCCAGCACAGAAGCAAATGTCAGCTCCTGTTGGAGGCACGTGTCCCTACAGGGGACTGACAAGAGGTCAGAGCAATCGCAGGGTTGACTAAGCCAAGCCTCACACACAGTCCACGTTCAATAACCGCTGGTGCAGCTCAGGTGTTCCCGGCCCAACCATCACCCCTCCCCCCACTGATAACAGCAGATTGCACTTTGCTGACCACCCCTGACCCTCAGAGACGTCCAAGGCCAGGAACTCAACCTCGCCTGACCTACAGATTCCCCTTACAGGGAATGTGACATGTGAGTGGAGTCGTTCCATGTCTAAAGTGACTAAAATTGTAAGAAAGAACTTTTTTTTTTTTTTCAAGGCAGGGTCTCTCACTCTGGCCCAGGCTGACCTGGAATTCACTCTGTATTCTCAGGGTTGTCTTGAACTCAAGGCGATCTCCTACCTCTGCCTCCCAAGTGCTGGGATTAAAGGCGTGCGCCACCACGCCCGGCTAGAAAAACTCCTATACTCACCATTCCTGAGTTTGCCGAGACAGGAGTTTTCTCTGTGTGCCACAAGGCAGCCTTTTATAGTTTGATCGAGCCAAGGGGTGCTTCTTGTTTCTTATAACCCAAAAAGTACTGAGTAATATATAAAGCTCTCGTTAGTGGTCAAGCACAAAGGCAAAGAAATCAATATATAATTACAAGTTGTGGTGAAGTGCATGGAGAAACAGGACGCAGCGCTCACAGACGAGTATAAATTTAGATTGGGTGTCAGGGAAACAAGACTTGGGGAGATTCCACTCAAGCTGAACCCTTAAAGATAAGGAATCAGGGCCAGAGAGATGGCTCAGCAGTTAAAGCACTTGCCTGTAAAGCCTAAGGATCCAGGTTCGAGCCCTCAGTACCCATGTAAGCCAGATGCACAAGGTGGCACATGTGTCTGGAGTTTGTTTGCAGTGGCTGAATGCCTTGATGTGCCCTTTCCCTCTCTCTCCTTCTCTCTCTCTAATAAATAAAAATATAAAAAATAAGATGAGGAATCAGCCATCTTGAGGGCAGGTGAAAGAGTATTTCACACAGAGGGAAGACATAAAAGTGCCTTAAACATCCAGGGACATAGCCCTCCCCACAGTGAAATGACTGACTGCTGCTCTCACAACTCATGACCCACAACCCCATGGGGAATTCCATCAATCCCACTGAGGCAGGCCTCCAGTGGAGTGGGGGCAGGGAGGAGGGGGTGAAGGTACCAACATATGATGTGTCCATACAAAGTTTCTACTTAATAATAATAAAATAAAAGTGTCTTAAGGCAGAATGAAACTCGGGCAAGTTCAGAGACTTAAAGGAAGTGAGAGGGCTGGAGCAAAGAGAGAGTTTTATTCTGAGTTAATCCAGCAGTTTTGTTTTGTTTTTTTCTCCTGTTGGATAAAGTGGTGAATGTCTTTGGTCTTTGCTTTGAAAAGGGGCAAAATATGTCTTAGCATCTGTGTCTGTGTGGGTGGGTGGGGGAATAGCATGGAGTCCCATTAGAAAATGGGCAAGTTTATCCTCCATGTCATATATCTTAACATCTGTCTATAGGAACTTCTGCTAGAGTAAGAACTTGATGTCTTCAAGATTAAGTTGGGTAAGTCAGAGCAGAAAAACCCTATGTTGGGCTGTGGAAGATCCACGGCAGTCCAGGCGTAAAGCAGTCTGTATGGGATGGCTGGGGAAGAAGGTAAGGGTAGGTAGAAGAGGACTCTGGGAGAATTATTCCACACCTGCGCTCCGTCGTCCACCGCAGTTCGCCCACAGGGGTGTGCAGTTCTCTGCCGATGCGTAACGAGCGAACGCCGCAAGCCCAGCAGCTGCGCACGGCGTCCACGGCTTAGGGTAGAGGCCTGAGCTCTTCCTCAGGGCATCAAGCTATGAGGGAGGCTGTTTCTCATCTGGTTTTGTGACCCCATCCGAGCTCATCCGTCTCTGGCGGCATCCATTTCCTTGTGGCTCGAGAGGGCACCGCACCTTTCTCCTGCAGTGGGACAGGAGGCCCATCTCCGTGGCTTTTGCCCCGGCCAGCAGGAGCACATCTTGATGGGTCCTCTTCTGTTTCCGAGTGCAGAAGACCCCGTGTGTCTGGAGGGCTCGTGTGATTAGGTTAATCTCCCTATTAAGGTCATTTCCCATTGGCCCCATAAGAGTAACACCAGGAAGTGATCTTGAGTCACTTTAGAATTCTGTTTGCAAGCCCCCAGAACCTTTGTACTCTCCCCAAGTACACCCCTAAACACCATTCCCTTTCCTCCTTACCTCTCCCTATCCCATATCCTGCAGCTGTTCTAACAAATGCCACATGCCTAGCTAGCTAAGGCGACAGAGCTTTATCCTGTCATGACATTCAAGGCCTGGAGTCTATAACCAAGGAGTCAGTAGGGCCACACTCCCTTGGGCTCTGCAGAGCTTCCTGACACTTTTTTTTTTTCTTTCTGCTTTTCTTTGTTTTTTGGTTTTTCAAGGTAGCATCTCACTCGAGCGCAGGCTGACCTGGAATTCACCATGCCACCTGCCTCCCGAGCGCTGGGCTGAAAGGCACGTGCCACCATGCCCTGCCTCCTCCGGCTTCTGGCTTCTGGTGACCACAGGCATTCCTGGGCTTGTGCAAGCATCGCTTCAGTTCTGCCTGTCTTCACGCCACTTTGTCCTTGGTGGTCTGCATCGGCACTTCTGTGAAGATTCATCAGGGCCTACTTTTCCTTCCTCCGCTCAATCACATCTTTTGCTATATAATGTAATACTCACTTTTTGCTGCCTAAGGTAACATTTGTAGGTCCTGGGGGCTACCACATGGACAATTCTTTATTCATTTATTTTATTTTCAGAGAGAGAAAGAGAGTATGTGTGTGAAAGAGGCAGATAGAGAGAATGGACATGCCTTAACACTAGGAAATCGAACCTGGATCCTTAGGCTTCTCAGGCAAGCACCTTAACCAACTAATCCATCTCTCCAGCCTCAAGGACAAGTCTTCATGAGGCTTTGTTTCAACTCCTATCCCCACTATCTCTGTCCCCTTGAAATGGGAGGGGGAGTAGCTCTGCTCTTGGTGAGCTCTGCTGAACTGTATTCTTACTTAGGAAGTGGCAAGAAATTCTGTCCCTAAGCCACCAAGACCATCGCGGGGCCAGCGGGAGAGAATGAGTGCATGTAAGCAGCAAGCCTTGATATACAGGGATCAGAAGCATAACAAAGACAGAAATAGCAGGCACGTTTAATTTAAACAAATAAACAAACCAAAAACAGCACCCAGCCAGGTGTGGTGGTGCACACCTTTAATCCCACCACTCAGGAGGTAGAGATAAGATGCTCACCAAGGGTTCAAGTCCAGCCTGAGACTACATAGTGAATTCCAGGTCAGCCTGGGCTAGAGCAAGTCCCTACCTCTAAACAATCAAAAAAGAAAAAAGGAAGGAAGGAAGGAAGGAAGGAAGGAAGGAAGGAAGGAATAGCACCCATTTGGGAATGCATATGAGCCCCCAAGTGGAGGCTCAACCAAGGCCTAAAGTCAGGGGGTTTAAGGGTGTTCGGGTTGTCTCTACCTATAATTAAAAGCATCCTAACCAGCAGATCTTTTGTGCTGAAGAGGGAACAGGGAATGGGGCAGGCTGATCAGATGCAGTCATTAGTAATTGCCAATCACAAGGTTTCTGGCAGAACTCCAAGATCTCTGGACTCCCAGAGGCCTAGTCAACCTGAGCTGTTCAAAGTTAACCACACAGTTTCCAGAAGCAGGGGATTTCACCTTCACCCTGTGCCCAGGATCTAGGTTCCAAGCATCCACTTATCAGATGGTAGATGACACCCTTCCTTGTAGCTGGCTCTGGGGATACTGAAAGTGCTTTCTGCCTCTCTTTCATAACAAACGTGATATCCAGAGTCACTTAGGCAGCAATCTAATCCTGTTGACAGTCCCCAAAGCACCCACATGCTCAACACAGGCCTGTCTTCTTCAGACTGCTGTGAACTGAAGGGGAATGCACTCGTGGGGACCACGTGAGGCCTCCACGGGGCTCCTGGGCATCACGGGAGACTGGAGCCACTTTCTATAGTGCAGCCCCAGAAGGAGTTACAGAGCTCTCCTGGGCTGCTTGCCTGGTTTTCTGGATTCTTCTTAATGTTTTTAGGAGGGTTCAGTTTAAAAACAGTTTCTCTTTTGTTTGTTTTGTGGTTTTCATTTGCTGAGACAGGTCCTCACTATATAGTCCACTATTCTACAATTCTTTTTTTTTTTTTTTTAAGAAATTAAACTGTTTTTCTTTCTTTATTTACTTGAGAGAGAAAGAAGCAGATAGAGAGGGAAAAAATGGGTATGTCAGGACCTCTGGTCACTGCAAAGGAACTCTACACGCACGCATCCTCTTGTGTATCTAGCTTATACTAGACTGGGGAATCGAACCTGGGTCCTTAGGCTTTGCAGGCAAATGCCTTAACCACTAAGCCATCTTTCTAGCCCTGGTCTACAATTCTTAATCATGCTGCCTCAGCCTCCGTACTGCTGGGATTACAAGCACATGACCCCACCCCTGACTGAAAGGCTATATCTTTATTCTTTTTTAATTTTTTAAGTTAGCAAAAAAGCTGTGGCATTTCCATATATGTGTTGCTACAATTTGTTTCAACTGGTCCTCTACCCACTTTGCCCTGCTCCCTCCCTTTCTTTAAGAATAGAAGAAATTGGGCTGGAGAGATGGCTCAGTAGTGCTGCCTATGAAACCTAAGGACCAAGGTTTGATTCCCCAGAATCCACATAAATCAGATGCACTACGTGGCACATGCATCTGGAGTTTGTTTGCAGTGGCTGGAGGTCCTGGTGTGCCCATTCTCTCTCTCTCTCTCTCTATCTATCTATCTATCTACCTCTTTCTCTCTTGCAAATAAATAAATAAATAAAATACTTTTTGAAAATATTTTTTAAAATAGAGGAAATAGAAGAAAAAATATGTGGAAGCTAAAAACAGTTAACCTGAAAGTACAATAAAAATTACTGGGGGGGGGGCGGCTGGAGATATGGTTTAGTGGTTAAGGTACATGCCTGCGAAGCCTAAGGACCCAGGTTTGACTCTCCAGGTCCCACGTAAGCTAAGCCAGATGCATATGGTGATGCATGTGTCTGGAGTTTGTTTGCAGCAGCTGGAGGCTGGTGCACCTATTCTCCCTCTCTCTCTCCCTCTTTCTAATAAATAAATAAATAAGTAAAAATAAATGTAAAAATTACTAGGGGGTTTGAAGGGTATGGAAAAGGAACAGGATAGAAAATAAGAGGGGACTAGATCTGTTCTTGATGAATAAATGTTAGGAAATATTGTACTAAACCCCATCATATGTATGATTAATACATGTTAATGCAAATCTTTTTTGAAGTAGGGTTTCAACTCTAGTCCAGGCTGACCTGGAATTCACTATGTAGTCTCAGAGTGGCCTCGAACTCATGGTGATCCCCCTACCTCTGCCTCCCAAGTGCTGGGATTAAAAATGTGCACCACCGGGCTGGAGAGATGGCTTAGTGGTTAAGCGCTTGCCTGTGAAGCCTAAGGACCCCGATTCGAAGCTCAACTCCCCAGGACCCACGTTAGCCAGATGCACAAGGGGGCGCACGCATCTGGAGTTCGTTTGCAGTGGCTGGAGGCCCTGGCGTGCCCATTCTCTCTGTGTCTCTCTCTCTGCCACTTTCTTGCTCTGTCTGTCACTCTCAAATAAATAAATAAATAAATAACAAAAAAATTTAAAATAAAATGTGCACCACCATGCCCAGCTCAATACAAACCTTTTAAAATAAATAATTTTAATGCCATAAGATACAAATGATGCAACAAGTGACTTTTTAACTTCTGATGGTTTATATTGATGGTCAACTTGATAGGACCTAGGATCACCTAGGAAAGATGACCTGGGCATGCCTGTGAAGGATTATCTTGATGAAGCTAACTGAGGAAGGAAGACTACCTTAACTGTGGGTGACACCATTCCACAGGCCGGGGTCCAGGACTGGAAAAGGAGAGAGCCAGCGAGCACTGATGGCCTCACTGTGGACTGAGTGACCAGTTGCTTTGGGGGTCCTGCTCTCCTGCTTCCCCTGTCTGTAGACCTAAATAAATGGTCCCCTCCCTAAATTCCTTATTGTCAGGCATTTGGTTACAGCAAGGAGAAAGTAACTAAGACCCAATCCATTTCCCAAGATGTGATGTGTAAGTAGTCTTAAAACATGATGACTCGGGGCTGGAGAGATGGCTCAGTGGTTAAGGCGCTTGCCTGCAAAGTCTAACAACCCGGGTTCGATTCCCCAGTACCCACTTAAAGTCAGATGCACCAAGTGGTGCATGCATCTGGAATTCATTTGCAGCAGCTAAAGGCCCTGGTGTGCCCATTCTTGCTGTCTGTCTCTCTTCTCTTTCTGTCTGTCTGTCTCTCCCCACCCGCCAAACCACTTGCAAGTAAATAAATATTTTTTTTAATGTGATGACTCAGGATAGGACATAGCTCAGCATTTAAATGCACTTGTTTGCAAAGCCTTCCAGCCAGGGTTTGATTCCCTAGTACCAACATAAACCAGAGCACAAAGTGCTGCATGGGACTGGAATTTGCAGTGACAAGAGGCCCTGGCACGCCCATACTTTCTCTCAATAAATAAATAACTTTTCTTTTCTTTTTTTCGAGATAGGGTCTTACTCTGGTCCAGGCTGACCTGGAATTAACTCTGTAGTCTCAGGGTGGCCTTGAACTCATGGCGATCCACCTACCTCTGCTTCCCGAGTGCTGGGATTAAAGGCGTGCGCCACCACGCCCGGCTAACTTTTCTTAATGTGATGACTCCTAGTTAAACCTGAGTCTTATCATCTTCATCAGCCCTGGGGAAGAGTCTGCATAGACAACACTAAGAATAATGTAGGGGGCCCAGCATGGCGGGCATGCCTGTAGTTCCAGCACTCAGGAGGCAAGTCAGAAGGATCAGGAGTTCAAAGCCATCCTCAGGTACATAGTGAGTTCCAGAGCAGCTTAAGCTATACAAGACCCTGTCTAATAAAGAAAATAAAAGCAAAAACTTAAAAAATGGAAAGCAAGCTGGGCATGGTGGCGCACACCTTTAATCCCAGCACATGGGAGGCAGAGGTAGGAGGATCACCATGAGTTCAAGGCCACCCTGAGACTACATAGTGAATTCCAGGTCAGCCTGGGCTAGAGTGAGACCCTACCTTGAAAAACTAAGAAAAAAAAAAAAAAAAGGAAAGTAGGAAGAGTCCACGCTGATGCAGCCCCTTCGTCTAAGAAGGATGGGCCACAGCACACTGAAAGCTCTGCTAGCGCACCTGACACTGCATCATTTCCAGTGCTCAAGACACGTTTATTTTATGACAGCCTTTTGAGTATTATTTGAGAAACAAATCATGTAAAAGGAGCATATATAATATACCCAGAGCTAAAGATTAATAATAAAATGAACACAAAGCATTTTTTAAAAGAAACTAGCAGTAAGTGTGGAAAGGCTTAATATCACTGGGGTATGAAATATTTGACACTCTATTGTGGAAATGCCAACACACAAATTATCCTCGTTCTCTTTTTTTATTGCTGAAGCTCTATATTTCCCCATGTAATGGTGTGAAAACATTTTATCAGAAATGGTAGTGGGGAAATAAAAAACGCCCATTGTTAACCCCACCTGACCAAGAACTGTGGTTGCCCATAGAAAAGCTTCGCAGCCGGACCGTCTCCTTGTTGCTGAGCTCAACAGGGAGGAAGAACATGGGGGAGTGGGTGCAATACAAAGAATCAAGAGCGGACACTAAGAAGGCGGCCTAGCAGACAGGCCTTGGAGTTCATGGCTTGGAGCCTGTGAGGAAAGCAGGGGCCACAGACACCTTTCTTCAGGCCACATACAAATCTACCTAAAAGCCTGCAGTGTGGGGTCGAGGTTGGAGGTGGATCACTTGAGCTGGAGACCTGGCTTCCTGTCACTGGCAGCTGTGTGGAGAATTGCACTCCTTTCTTTTATTTTTAACCTTTTAATTTTTTTTTCTATTTTTTTGAGAGAGAAAGAGGAAGAGAGAGAGAGAGATTATGTCAGGGCCCCCAGCCACTGCAAATGAACTTCAGACTCATGCGCCACCTTGTGCATCTGGCTTACGTGGGTACTTGGGAATTGAACCTGGGTCCTTAGGCTTCACAGGCAAACGCCTTCACCGCTAAGCCATCTCTCCAGCCTTGAACTCTCTTTTTATGGCCTGGTTTCTTCATCGTTGACAAAAGCCAGTGACGCTTTCATAAAATAAGTTAACTTATGGACTTATGGAAAGACACTAGAAGAGAATGGGCCACAGCACATGTGAGCTTACTGGGTTAGTATCAGGATGGGATGCAGCTTCCGGCGAGGCCGTGCCGGACTCCCTGATTTGTCTCTCCATTCTTCCCACTCTGGCCCCACTGGCCTGCCTTCATCTTTAGATGTGTGGTCTCTCCCTGTTCGCCTCGAACCTGCAGGGCTTCTCGATGCTGCAGGCTTCTGTTCAGAGCCATCTTCTCAGAGCCTCCTTGGCCAGCTCAGTTCAAACTCCTCCTAACAGCCCATCAGACTTATTTCCATCAGTGCATTCATCACCATCAGAACTTTGTCTTCCTGTCTGAGATAAGCTCTTCCTATGCAGCCTAGGCTGGCCTTGAACTCACAGTCCTCCTGCCTCAGGATTCAGAGTGCTAGGATCCTGGGTATGGATCATTACGGCAGTCTCCTTCTCGTTGCTGGAACAGTAAACACAACCAAGAGCAGCTGGTGGGAGGAACGTGTTTGTTGTGGCTCACAGTCTCCAAGGGAAGCTCTATGATGGCAGGGGAAAGCATGGCAAGAGCAGAGGCTGGACGTCACCTCTGCCACAGCAGGTGGAAAACAGCAGCAGGAGAGTGAGCCGATCTCTGGCAAGGGGGAACTGGCTAAAGCACCCCAAAGCTCACCCCTAACAACACACCTCCTCCAGCAAGACTCCACCTCCCAGACGGCCACAGTCACCTGTGTCTGTCTCTGATGCTTTGAAACTGATCTTACTTGTTTACTTTTTGCATGCCCCCCCCAATAGAGTGACCAACTTGTCTCAGTTTACCCAGACTCCCCAAATTTAGCTTTGAAAATTCCCCATCCTGAGCCTCCCATTCGGTCCAGACTAACCAGGATGGCCAATGCTCTGACCTCAGGTACAGGTTCTCTGCCTGTGGTACCCAACCAGTGGCCAGCACACAACACCCCCCAGCTCATGTTTCTGGAATAAACGAAGAACTGATGATGCAGGAACACTGTACAAGAGACCTAGTAGGGGCCTCAGGCAGCCCACAGAGCTGGGAACCCTGCCTTCATCATGAATAGCCCACGATGACAAGGCTTCCACTGAGACTGGCGGCCTGTCTGGGACACACAGATGTTTATAGTGTTGTCTCCATAGTAACCAAGACACTCCAAGGGCAGCAACTGTCTGGAGACCATGGGTGATCAAAACCAGGTGAAAGTCTTGGAAGCTCACATGTCTACCTTACCTGTCACTTCGTCATGGACTGAATGCCTAGAGCCAGCTTATTGCACAATCAAAGTTGGTTTATCGGGGTTCTGACCATTCCTTTTAGCCTGAAAGCTACAGACGCAGAAAGGATTTACAAAGAATTATTCTGGGGCTGGAGAGATGGCTTAGCACTAAAGGCACTTGCCTTTGAGGCCTAAGGACCCAGGTTTTAATTCCCCAGGACCCACGTAAGCCAGATGCACAAGGTGGCACATGCTCCTGGAGTTCATTTACAGTGACTAAAGGCCCTGGTGTGCCCATTCTCTCTATCTGCCTCTTCTCTTTCTCTCCCTCCCTTCCTCTCAAATAAATAAATAAAATACTTTAAAGAATTATTCTGAAGAACAGGAGAGGTTGGGCTGGGGAGACGGCTCAGCTGCTAAAGGCACTTCCTTGAAAGCCTGCCAGCCCAGAATCAGTTCCCCAGTACTCACGTAAAGCCAGATGTACAGAGTGGTGCATACATCTGGAGGTCATTCGCAGGAGCAAGAGGCCCTGACACATTTGTACACTCTTGCTTTCTCCTCACAAATAAAGAAAA
Source organism: Dipus sagitta (assembly GCA_036346955.1). NCBI lineage: Eukaryota > Metazoa > Chordata > Mammalia > Rodentia > Dipodidae > Dipus > Dipus sagitta. The sequence continues at coordinate 62,466,517 of CM070784.1, forward strand.
AGAAGGATTTATAACACACCAGTCAGGGCTCAGAGAACATTGCCAAAGAGGGTGCAAAGAGATTATAAGAGCCACAGACAGGGTGGGCAGGAATATCCTGAGGCAATGTCCCCACACCCAACAGAGACCAACTGATGAATCTGTAACTGCATGGTGAATATCAATAACTAAGAAGTGGAATGGGGCAGGGAAGAGAAGAGGGGGTATAAGAGAATAACATGAGGGGATGAGAGCTACACACAAGTTGTTTATACAATAAAGTTCATAATTGATTAAAAAAGTAAATAAATAAATAAATAAAAACAGTTTTTAGAAAAGAACAAGATTGGTTGGAAGGATCAGCCCGAAGAAAGAAGTGGAGGCTGCCAGGCATCGGGAAATTGCAAGGGGGTCAGCAAAGCTAGAGTTCTCTCTCCCTGTAACAGTGATGTCCTGCCGCATCTCTGGTTAGGAGAAATACGACAGATGCAAGGCCAGTCTGAGATGCCTCCTACCCCCCACCCAGGAAACCCTGAGGATGCTCCGCCGACGGGCGTATGGTCAGGCTAGGGGTAAGTGTCTCTCCTGTGAGCCTGTGAAAGTTGTGCCTCATTTTCCCTAAGTATCAAGTGCGATGGTACTTGACACCCAGACTTGCTCGTGAACAGGTGGTTACTCGGTGACAGTCGGCCTGGAAGGGAAGCTTGCTCCCCGGGGACGATGGCAAGTAGGGCAGGCCATTCCAGTGGAGGAAAGTAATCCATTTCAGTTGACAAGTTGGTTTCCTGCTGGTCCCAACATTTTAGAACAGGGAGAATTACTTTTCCTTAATCTAGCAAGACAGTGGCCACTCAGAAGTACTTGAGGTCTTATACAAAAAGGGGGGCGGCTAGAATGTAGCCCAAGGGTGGAATGGGTGTTTAGGCCACGTCAGGTCCTGGCTCCAACCCCAGGCACTGTTTGGGAAGGTTGTGGCACTTTGGGAGGGAGGAGCCTTGCTAAAGGAAGCCAGCCTGAGGTGTTAGAGGCTGGCCCCACTTGCTATGCTCCCTCTGCTGATGTGGGGCGCCCATGCCGGCTTCCTGATCCTGCCACTGACTCTACCCTCGAAGTGGAAATAAACTCTTTACTTTCCTAAGCTGCTTCTGGGTAGATATCTTGCTCCAGGACTGAGAAAGTAAATGTTAGACTCTCCTCTGTAAGCCCCCGCACCCTCCACACTTTTGCTGACCTGGTGCCTCCATTCTCCTGACCTCCCCCAGCCTATTACTGAAGCCCCTCACAGTCAGGTCTAGGGCAGCCACGAGCCATGCCTGGGTCATCTCTCCAGCCCCTCCTCCAACGTCACCACTCTGTGCCCATCCCCTTCTGTCTTTCCTCACATGATAACAATTGGCAGCTCTCCTTTCTAAAAAAACAAACTTCCTGACTCCAGTTCATGCATATTGATTGCTGTTCCCCCCTAGAGCCTGGCGAGGTTCGATGATTGCTCATAAACGGAGGCCAGTGGGATTGGCAAGAACTAGGCTGGAAACACGGCTCCGTGCAAGAGCCACGTTGAAGTTACAAGAAGCTCGCTTGAAACTGACAGGAGGATCTGAGTGAGAGCCTGGGTTAGGAGACTGTGGTGATTTGATTCAGGTGTCCCCCATGAACTTAGGTGTGCTGAAGGCTAGGTTCCCAGCTGATGGAGATTTGGGAATTAACGCCTCCTGGAGGGAGTGTGTTGTTGGGGGGCGGGATAATGGGTGTTATAGTCATCTTCCCCTTGCCAGTGTTTGGCACACTCTCCTGTTGCTGTTGTCCATTTGATGTTGGCCAGGGGGTTGATGTCCACCCTCTGCTCATGCCATCATTTTCCTCTGCCATCATGGAGTGTCCCCTCGAGTCTGTAAGCCAAAGTAAGCCTTTTTTTTCCCCACAAGCTGCTCTTGGTCGGGTGATTTCTTCTAGCAATGCTAACCTGACTGCAACAGAGACTGATGGGAGTATGCGAGGGAGAGCCTGGGTCAGGAGAAAAGAACATACGGTCAGCAGCCGGCAGAGTCATCCACAGTTCGGTCAACCACAGGCCTCAGATGAGCAGGCTGTGGGTTAAGTCACAAGTATTCCACACCAGTGAGCGGGGTGTTGCTTGTTTACGTGGTGCCATTTATTTGGAGATTCAGAGTCTTACTGGCAGGGTCTCTTTCAGGAAATCGACTTGCAGCAGGGCCATTGGTAGCAGAACCCAGTACCCAATCCTAGAAATGCCCAGCCACTGGGCTTGTGTAGGTTACTTCAAGGTCAGGGAAAAGGGAGCCAGAAATGGATGTAGACCAAAAAGCACGGCGATCTGTTTGATCACAAGACATCACACGGAGGAAAAATCTCCGATCTCCATGGAAAAATTTACAGCCGTGTGAGTGGGGGAGAGGAGGGGATGTGTCATCATTTGCACGTTTGCCCAGAGGATGCATTGTGTCATTCTTCCTGCAACGGTCTGTGCTGCTGGCTGACAACATGGAATTTCCTCCCAGATCCACTTGGCAAGCGCTCATAAAAAAAAATAGGCAATTAGGCTGTGCAAAGCCAAAAGCAGTGGCTGGCTGGAATCTGCTATTGATGAGGAGGGAGGTGGATGTGTTTCTGCAGGAGAGCTATCCTGCACACATCGCTCACAGGGTTCCGTTTGTCCCACCCTGACTCCACCCAGCCCCTCAATAACAAGCACCACCCCCATCCCCACTGCCGCCCTGCAGCTTCTCAAGTAGCCGGCTAGCTGACCTGTCCTCTAGCTGACCTGTCCTCAACAAATGTCCTTGGCCCAGCCCTGCCCAGACCCAGGGACGCAGCTGTGCTCTCCACCCTCTAGCGCCTCTCCCTTGTGTACACAGCGACCACGTGCAGTGACCCAGGAGAGCTTGCTTGGTCCAAGCTGAAGGAGTGTAGGGCTCAGGCCATTTGCAAGGATGCTGTCTATGACGCCATAGGTTGTTGAAACCAGGAATACCGGGGCATCTCCAGTGGATCAGGATGCCCAGTTCAATCTGTGATTCAAATAAACAGTGAATCTTCATATTTCCCAAATATTACACGGGGCATACCTGACTTATGATGGGGTTATATCCAGTAATCCTATATGATATCAATATCATCAGTCCAAAATGTGCTTAACACACTAACCTGCTCAACACCTTTGCCTAGAGAACCTACTGTGTACTGTGGGTTACACAGCTGTCCAGAAGCCAGTACTCACACAGAGAGAGTCTTCATGACTGACAGAGGCGTGACTACGTGACAGAGGCGTGTCTGCGTGATAGAGGCGTGTCTGTATGACAGGCGTGTCTGCGTGATAGAGGCGTGTCTGTGTGACAGGCGTGTCTGTGTGATAGAGGCATGTCTGCGTGATAGAGGCGTGTCTGCGTGACAGTGGCATGTCTGCGTGACAGAGGCGTGTCTGCGTGACAGAGGCGTGTCTGCGTGATAGAGGCGTGTCTGCGTGATAGAGGCGTGTCTGCGTGATAGAGGCGTGTCATGTAGCCCAAGCCGGCCTCAAACTCACTATGTAGCTGAAGATGACCTTGAACTCCTGATCCTCTTGCCTCTCTACCTACTAAGAGCCGGGATTACAGGGTACACCACCATATCCAGTTGGGATGATGGTTTTAAAAATTAAATGGATTTCTGTACATATAGTTGTATTAGAAGAGGCAAGATACAATATAAGCCCATCACTCAGGAGGCTGAGGTAGGAGGATCTCCTGGGCTCAGGTTATCTAGAGTGAGTAGAATGAGGCCCTGCCTAAGGAGGAAGAAAAGTGGGGGGGACTGGAGAGGTGGCTCACCAATTAAAGCACTTACTCACAAAGTCTGACAGCCCAAGTTCGATTCCCAGCACCCATGTAGAGCCAAATGCATAAAGTGGCACATGTGTCTGGAGTTTGTTAGCAGAAGCAAGAGGCCTTCTATGACCATTACACCCCCACCTGCTTTCAAATAAACACAATTTTTTAAAAAGAATAAAGGGGGCCGGTCACAGCATATGGACCCCATAAATATTCACAGGGGGATTGTATAAGTTTTCGTGTGTCAATATTTTTTTCTGAGAACTTTAATAAATGAACATATTTCAAATTGGTCATATTCCTAACAGGTTATGCTTTGTGTCTCCTCTCTCCCTCCCTTTGTAACTTTACTTATTTTTAACTTATTTTTTGTGAACAAAGGGAGAAAGTGTGCATATGTGTATAAATGGACACACTAGGACCTCTTGCCTAGGAACTCCAGAAGCATGTGCCACTTTGTACATCTAGTTTCATGTGGGAACTGAAGAACTGGACCTGGGCCAGCAGGCTTTGCAAGCAACTGCTCAGTCCACGAGCCTGGATGCAGGCTGGAAAGTGGAAGAACCAGGCAGCTGCCCAGTCCACGAGGATGGATGTGAGCTGAAGACTTTTAAGACCTAGAAGCCGCTTGGTCCACGAGGCCGAACAAATGCCAGAAGCATGCACCGGGCGAGCAGCAAGCGGACCCAGGCGAAACCAAGCCGCTGGGGTGGCTAAACAAAGGAAGAAAGTTTTGACGACAGGAAGTCCTCAGGCAGAAGGGTCATCCGCTCAGGAGGAAGGACTTCCTCACTCAGTTAATGTTGCCAGCCCAAGAGGCATGTGTCTGGATGCTCAAGTTGACAGCACCGCTTAACCATCACACTGAATTTTCACTTGCTCAAAGTATGTTTAAATTTTTCCTCAGATTTATTGACTTACCCATCTCCGATTAGCAAGTGTGCTGTCCAGCTATAGATGGAACTGCGGTAGCAGGAGAACTTAGCACGGCCCCAGGTCTCATCCCCAGCACCACAAAATGAAGCACGGTATCCTATCTCCAAACATTTCAGATTTCCAACCAGCGTTCTACTGTTAGTTTCTAGTTCAATTTCATCACAGTCTGTGGGTACACATGGTACCATTTCTACCTTTTTAAATTGATGAAGGTGTATCTTACAGCCCAGAGAGAGGCTTCGCATGTGTGTTTCGTGAGAACACTATGTTGTGGGATGAAGTAGTTTATAGAGGTCAATTGTATGTGGCAGACTGACGGTGCTGTGGAGTGTTCAGTTGCCTTTGATTTTTACCAGGAAAATACAATCGTGCATTGGATGTATTACTTCTGTAAATGGCATTACCACAAAACCAAGCCAGTAGATGAAGCTTTTTAAAACTTATTTTATTTTTTTAATACTTTATTTTTATTTATTTATTTTGACAGAGAAAGAGGAGGAGAGAGAGAGAGAGAAAAAATGGGTGCAGCCAGAGCCTCCAGCCACTGCAAATGAACTCCAGATGCATGAGCCCCCTTGTGCATCTGGCTAACGTGGGTCCTGGGGAATAGAACCAAGGTCCTTTGGCTTTGTAGGCAAATGCCTTAACCGCTAAGCCATCCCTCCAGCCCAACTTTTTTTATTTTTTTAAACTTTTTTTTTTATTGGCAACTTCCATAATGATACAAAATAAACCATGATAATTTCCTCCCCTCCCTAGATGAAGCTTTTTTAATATTTTTATTTATTTATTTGAAAGAGAGAAAGAAAGAGGCAGATAGAGAGAATGGGCATGCCAGGACCTCCAGCCACTATAAACAAACTCCAGACTCATGTGCTACCTTGTGCATCTGGCTTATGTGGGTCCTGGGGACTTGGACCTGGGTCCTTTGGCTTTAAGCCAAGGACCTTAATCAATACACCATCTCTCCAGCCCAAAGCTTTTTTTTTTTTAATAAATAAATTCGTGTGTGTAGGTGCACCCAGGCCTCTTGCCCCTGCCACCATAATGAAAACCCTTGTGCCACTTTTTGTGTCTGGGTTTATGTGAGTGGCTAGGGAATTGAACCCAGGCCAGCAGGCTTTGCAAGCAGTGCCTTTAGCTGGTGAGTATCTCCCCAGCCCCCGATGCAGCTTTTCAAAAGCAATAGACATCAGAGTAGAAGGCATCTGTAGGAGGGACCCTGTAGTAATCAGCAAGCGCTCTTTCTGCCAGGCTGGCCATTCCAGTGGGTGATGTGGCAGCCACAGCAGCCCCGGGCCTTGGACCCATTGCATAGCCCCAGTCAATGACATGGTGCTAAGGGGTGGGCTTGGAGCCAGGAGGAGGATGGTAGGAATCGAGTCTGTGAAGTCCTTCAAGACAAATGCAGATGTCCGGTGACAGATGACTGAAGTCTAGCCATACCTGCCCGGCTGCGATTATCTAAAGGCATGGATCTTCCACTCAAGATCTAGCTTTGCTTTACTTTTTGAAGCAAGTGAAGGCTTAGCCTTGTACTTTGGGTTCAGCATCAAGCCTGCCAGCTCTTAGAACCAAAGGTACCTGCCACAGAAAAGCAAACCATAAGAGATGAAACTACTTTTCAGTCTGCCAGGTTCCAGAGGAAAATCACATCAGCCAGAGTGTCTAGTAGTCAGGTCTAATGGCACATGCCTGTATTCTCAGTAGGAGGAGCACTCATTTCAGGCCAGCCTGGGCTACATAGTAAGACCTTGCCTCAAGAAAATAAAAAAGGCTGGTGAGATGTCTCAGTGGTTAAAGGCACTTGCTTGCAAAGCCTAACAGCCTGGGTTTGATTCCACAGCACCCATGTAAAACCAGATAACAAAGCAGTACATGCATCTGGAGTTTGTTTGTAGTGGCAAGTCTCTTCTCTCATCTGTCTCTCTCTCTCCTTGCAAATAATTTTTGTTCTTGTTGTTTTTTGTTTTTCGAGGTAGAGTTTCACTCTAGCTCAGGCTGACCTGGAATTCACTATGTAGTCTCAGGGTGGCCTTGAACTCATGGCAATCCTACTACCTCTGCTTCTTGAGTGCTGGGATTAAAGGTGTGAGCCACCATGCCTGGCTTAAAAATATTTAAAAAGAGAAAATGAGCTGGGCATAGTGGGGCACAGCCTTTAATGCCAGCACTTGGGAGGCAGAGGTAAAAGGATCACTGTGAGTCTGAGGCCAGTTTAAGACTACACAGTGAATTCCAGGTCAGCCAGGGATATAGCGAGACCCTACCTTGGAAAAAAGAGAGAGAGAGAGAGAGAGAGAGAAAGAAACAGTGTTAGATTATTATTTAAATATTTAAAAAAAAAACATAGCTGGAGGGATGATTCATTGGTTAAAGGTACTTGCTTGTAAAACCTGACAGCCTGGGTTTGATTCCCCAGTACCCACATAAAGCCAGTTGCACAAAGTGGTGCGTGCATCTAGAGTTCATTTGCAGTGGTAGGAGGCCCTGGTGCACCCATACACTACCCAAATAGTTAAATAAATGACTGGTTTTTAAAAGATAATCCACAACAGTCCAGTAAATTGATCTGGAGAACTAAAATGCAACTGACCTAATGTTGCTGCAAATGATTGTACCTGACTTTCTGTTCAAAGTTCTTTCCTTTCTCCTTCTATTTCTTCTTTGACAAGGTCTCATTATAAAGCCCAGGCTGGCCTCCAACTTAGGATCCTTCTGCCTCAGTATGCTAGTCAACTTGCATCACTGGGAGATTGCTTTGGGGTACCAGTTCCGGAGGTCTCACTCTGTGGTCAGCCAGCTCTGGGTTTCTAAGCCTGTGATCAGGCAGAACATGACCACACAAGGGCGTGTTGGAGCAAAGTTCTCACATCACGGTGGACAGGAAGCAGGCAGTGGAGATGGGGCCAGGGGCAAAATACACCTTCCCAGGTCACACCCTCGATGACCTGGTTCATCTCACTAGACACCGCCACCTGCTTCCTGCCACCTCCCAATAACGGCATCTTACTAGATGAGCACCCCCAAGATTCAATTACTTCCCAAAAGCTGATGAACCGGCAACCCAGTGCCCAGTGCATGAGCATGTCGGGGTTAATCACATTCAATCCAGGACGCTCAGCCTTCCAAATGCTGGCATCTGGAGTTTGTTTGCAGTGGCAAGAGGCGCTGGTCCCTCTCTCTCTCTCTCTGGCTTCACCAAGGTATTCAAAGGTGTTTCTAGACACCAGGGCACACACTATATGCAACTGACAGTGACTTTTGTTATAGCTGTATGACATTTCATACAACTCTATGCCTGCCTCGTCCAGGCTTTTCCTGGGCATCAGGACAATGCTAAGGGCAGGAGTATCCTGGTTCTAACAGTAGCAAGCGGTCCAGATACGTTCACTAACATTGCTCACACAGGGCCACAGCAGGGCAGTAATGACCCAGGACCAAGGGCCGCTCTTTCCTGAGTGGTTGTGAGCAATGACAGGTGCTTACCGACAGTGTTCCATAACAAGCCTCTTAAAAAAATATTTATTTAGCCGAGCGTGGTGACGCACGCTTTAATCCCAGCACTCGAGAGGCAGAGGTAGGAGGATCGCCGTGAGTTCGAGGCCACCCTGAGACTCCATAGTGAATTCCAGGTCAGCCTGGGCTAGAGTGAGATCCTACCTCGAGAAAAAAAAAAAAAAATTATTTGAAAGACAGAGAGAACATAGACATAGCAGAGCCTCCTGCTCCTACAAACTCTAGACACATGCACCACTTTGTACATCTGACTTTATGTGGGTACTGGGGAATTAAATCCAGGCCAGTAGGCTTTGCAAGCAAGCACCTGTAACTGCTCAGCCATTTCTTCAGCCCTACAAATAAGACTTCAAAAAATACAAATAAAAACTTGCACCTGGCATAGTGGAGCACGCCTTTAATCCCAGCATTTGGGAGGCAGAAGTAGGAGGATCACAGTGAGTTCGAGGCCAACCTAAGACTATATAGTGAATTCCAAGTCAGCCTGGGCTAGAGCAAGACCCTACCTCGAAAAGCCAAAAAGGAAAAAAAAAAAAAAAAAAAAAAAAAACTTTCTTGGCCCAAGTTCAGTTCCCCAGCACCCATATAAAGCCAGATACACAAAGCGGCAAATCCATCTGGACTTTGTTTGCAGTGGCAAGAAGCCCTAGTAAGCCCATTCTCTCTCTCTCTCTCTCTCTCTCTCTCTCTCTCTCTCTCTCCCTCTCCTTGCAAATAAATAAGTAAATGAAATCTGTTTAAAAAAGAAGCGGCGGGCTGGAGAGATGGCTTAGTGGTTAAACACTTGCTTGTGAAGCCTAAGGACCCCAGTTCGAGACTCGATTCCCCAGGACCCACGTAAACCAGATGTACAAGGTGGCGCATGCATCTGGAATTTGTTTGCAATGGCTGGAGGCCCTGGCACGCCCATTCTCTCTCTCTCCCCCTCTCTCTCTTTCCCCCTCTTTCTCTGTCTGTATGTCGCTCTCAAATAAATAAATAAAAATAAACAAAAAATTTAAAAAATAAAAAAATAAAAAAGAAGCGGCCTTATGTCACGTTCCGTGCAAAGGAAGAGATAACTAATGTGGGTGACATGTTCCGTGCATACTCCTGTGTTCAGAGGGCAGCGTGGATGTGGTTGGTGGCAGAGAAAGACATGCAGGGCTTCTAACAAGTTCGGCAGGGGAGCCTGAGGCTCCAGGTCGCACCTCCCCCTTTCCAACTAGCTCCCCAGACACTAACCCCACACTTCCCCTGCCTCTTCCTCAGATCAGAGAAGGGCCTAGCCGGGGGCTTGCACAGTACAACCTTCTGGGCCTTTCTGTGGCTTAGTTGAGCCTTACCTTAAATCCTGATTCTGATCTTTGTTTCATGCTCATAGAAGTGGATTCTCTTTATTCCTTTCCCCTGACAGGCGTAATCCCCTTGGAATTTGAGCTTTATACAGAGGCTCCTCGGGCTGTTTGGAAGGCAGCCCTTGGGACGGTGCCTTTGCGCACAGCCCTCCTGCACGGAGGCTCCGCGGCTGGCTCAGAGCCTCGAGGGAACACACACCTCGATGCACCCTGGGGTGTGGCAAGCTCAGGCTGTGCGGGGGAAGGGGAGGGAGCTCTCAGCTCAGATCTGGTGCTCCTCCATGTCTGTTCAAGTGCACAGCAGGGGTGACGGTGAGGGAAGAGGGAGGAGCTAGGAGAGATGACAGGCAGGAAGGAGTGGGCGGGGGATTGCTACTGACCTGCGCCAGGAGGGCCGGATGAGGCCGGTCCGCCCATCCTGAGACAGTCTCACATTCCCTGGCATGTCCTGATGGAGGGTCAGGGAGGACAGTAGCCCCGTGACATGCTGCCAGAAGCCCTTTTAACAACGGGCTTTCTGCCTAGTTGCTGGAAAGAGGACTGTGGGGAGACAGCCTCACCCATCAGCCCAGACACGTTGTCTCTGGCTGTTGTCTCTGGCCGCGGTCACCTGAGCGGGCCTGTCACCCTCACAGGCTGACCCACATGCAGAGACCATGGACAGCAGGGGCAGAAAAGCCAGGTCTTGACAGCTGGTGACCAATCGAAAAGGCCAGTTGGGCTCACTGTGGGGTCAGTGACTGCTTTGGGCCTTGGCCGGGCTCACTCCTCCCTCTGCTTACTCGGTCCCCTTCTGGTCGGTCCACTCCAAGTAGCTGATCCCCAGGTCCCTAATTAAAAACCCAGCCTGAGAAGTCCTCCCAAGCCTGCTTCCCCCAGGATGACTGAAGCCATTCACAACACCCTCAACACACAAGAACATGGCAAAGAGAAGCTTTTGCAGAATGAGTACAAAACTTTTCCAAAGCCTGATTCAGTATATGCAGGATCAATGGCTGCCTTCCCTTGGCCCTTGGCTCATATGTCCGTGTATATTCTTTAGAGATTAAAAAGGCCTGTGAGGGGCGTGGGGAGATGGCCTAGCAGTAAAAGGTGCTTGCTTGCAAAGCCTGCCTACCCACATGTCAATTTTCCAACACTCCTATAAAACCAGATGCAAAGTGTCTGTAGTTCCAATGAGACAGTGAAAATCAGAAGAGGACAATGGGAGCCGGAGCCAGCAGAACCTGACGCTGGCACAACAACCAACGTGATGTTTGTTTTGCAGTCTGTCACAAGAGACCCTGTCCCACAGAAGGTGGAGCACTGACACCTCCATATTGTCCTCTCACCTACACACACACACACACACACACACACACACACACATACTGTGGCATGCATACCCACACTCAAATAAATAAATAGATTTTTAAAAAGTGTAAATGCCGGGCTGGAGAGATGGCTTAGTGGTTAAGTGCTTGCCTGTGAAGCCTAAGGATCCCGGTTTGAGGCTCGATTCCCCAGGACCCGCGTTAGCCAGATGCACAAGGGGGGGCACGCGTCTGGATCGCGTTTGCAGTGGCTGGAGGCCCTGGTGCGCCCATTCTCTCTCTATCTGCCTCTTTCTCTCTCTGTCTGTCGTTCTCAATTTAAATAAATAAATATATTTTTTAAATGTGATAGCTACTATTGTCTCCTGTCACAGAGATATCAACCAAAGGACAGACAGGACAAGTGCTTCCCCAGGTGACACAGCTTAGGGCAGTAGGACCAGCAGTGGACTCCAGGCAGCCTGGCTCTGGACCCTGTGTTCTCCAGGCTCTGTACTCGCCTGGTCTTCATTTCTCAGAGTGTCCTGGGATGGTTTCTACCAGGCTGGAATGTGAGCAAGATCAAAGGCTCTCTATACTTCTGAAACACCACCATGACCAGGATGGTAAAGACAAGCTCAAGAAGGTGAGAAGAGAGAACAGCATGCGACTAGGCATGGTGGGACACACCTACAGCCACAGCAGTTGGGACACAGGGACAGGGTGACCATGACTTGCAGGCTAACCTGCGCTGCACACTAAGACTCTGTCTCCAAAAGCCAAGGAGGGGAGGGGGCGGACTTGAATCAATGGCAAATTTCTGTGCAAGCTTCTGTTTTGTTTCCCTTTGTTTTGTTTGATGACGGTCTTATGAAGCCCAAGCTGGCTATGAATTCCTGATCCTCCGGCCTCCGCCCAAACTTGGCTTAAAGTAAACTTTTTAAGATTTAAAAATATGGGCTGAATGAAAGAAGGGAGGAAGGGAAGAAGGAAGGACAAAAAAATTAAAAATAGCTAGACATTAAAAGGATGGTCTTGGGCTGGAGAGATAGCTTAGTGGTTAAGGTGCTTGCCTGCAAAGCCAAAAGACCCCTGGTTCAATTCCTCAGGACCCATGTAAGCCAGATGCACAAGATAGCACATGCATCTGGAGTTCGTTTGCAGTGGCTAGAGGCTCTGGCGAGCCCATTCTTTCCCTCTCTCTCTTTCTCTCTCTCTCTCTCTGTCTCACTCTCTGCCTCTTTCTCTCTCTCCCTCTCTCAAATAAATAAATAAAAATACAATATTTTTTAAAGGATGGTCTTGGGCTACTGCAGAAAGCTACCACAAGCTAGGGCCTGCAAACAACAGAAGCTTAATCTCATAGCTCAGGAATCCAAATGTCCAAAATGAAGGTACCAGCACGCTCTTACTCCTCCAAAAGCTCCAAGAGAATCTTTCCTTGAGTTTTCCAGGAACTGCCCACATACCTGAACCTCCTTGGCTCACAGCCACACCTCTAGGCCCTTGACTCTGCTCTTCAATCTCCTATAAGAACACTTACCTTATGTCTAAATCCAGGATGATCTCAGCTCAAGATCATTGATTATATCTACAAAGACGCTTTTTCCAAGTTAAGGGACAGAGGGATGTGGACGTGGGTCTATCCACTATTCAGCTCTCTGCCCTCCCCAGTGATAGAACCCACAGGATAGCAAGGGGAATTCAAGGACAGAGCTGTGTCTGGTCTGCCCAGCAAAGCATGCAGAAATAATGGCATAAAGTGAATGTTTAATGCCTCCTGGGCAGGAAAACTATATACTTTAGGTTCTCTTTTTCTGCAGACAGAAATCTATTTGGATAAATATTCATGTGTTACCAAATTATGGGCCTTAATCAATAGAAAATCAAAGTACATTTTCTAGATCCACACTCTTCAACGGAACTTCCTGCAGTGATGTTCTGTTCTATGTGATGCACCAGCCACACTGCGGGGCCTCACCCTTAGAGACGTGGCTAGTGCGACTGAGGAGCTGATGCCTAATTTGACTGACGTTCATTCATTTCCGTTTAATCTAAAAGCCACAGGTGGAGCAGCTCAAGCCTGGGATGTCACCACCCTAGAAAGCTGATAGACACACGTTGACTGGACATCGAGAGGATGTGGCTAGGCAGGCCTGTGGCACACACCTGTGATCCTGCCTCAAGAGGCCAAGTTCAAGGTCTCCTGGACTACAGAATGAATTCTTGGACAATTTAGTGAGACTCTGCCTCAAAATAAAAATTCAAAAGGTCTGGGCGTTGTAGCTCAGTGCAAGAGCACTTACCTAGCATGTGTGAGGTCTTGGGTTCAAGCCTTAGGACCACAGAAAGAGAAAAGAGAAGAGGGGGGGAAGGAAGGAAAGAGAGAAAAGAAAGACAGGGAAAGGAGGGGAAGGTAGAAGAAGTTCCTCTTCTACCAAAAGGGTAGGTAAGGGAAGGGAGGAAGGAGGAAGAGAGGGGGAAAAGAGAGGAAGGGAGGGAGGGAGAAAATAATGAAATGATATGCTGTTGCCTTATTTCCAACCTTTTATGATACTCTTAACCCAACAGACTGGTCAGATAGAGAGGCATGGGGACTGTGAGCTGAAGAAGTGGCGGTTGTATGTCCCTGTGACCAGGAAACACTTCCGTTTAGTTCCACTCACTCGTTGTCCAGTTGCCAGAACTATTCATTTTCCAAGACGCAGACCTGCAGAGGGTTTTTGTTTTTATTTTATTTATTCGCATGTGCACTTGGGTGTGTGTGTGTATACTCCAGGGTCTCTTACTGCTGCAAACAAATGCCCACCTAGCTTTATATGGGTGACTGGGGAATTGAACTCAGGCTGACAGACTTTCCAAGAAAGCGCTTTAACTGCTGAGCCATCTCCCCAGCTCCCATGTAGGTATTTATACAAGACTGCTTATATTTAGATATCAACCTGAGTCTGGACAGCTTTGCTGTAGGGGAGAGGGCTAGCTAACCTTTCTAGTTACTCGGTCTAACAGGCCACACCATCCTCCACTGTGCCCTACTGCAGCCCCTAGCAATACAAGTCATTTCAATTCAATAAACATTTATCAAATGCCCACTCTATGCCAGGGAGTAGGTTATGATAAAGGTGAAGACGATGTCACTCTTGTTCTCATGGGTTGTCCTCTCTAAAGTGATGGGGGTCAGGGTACCAGAGGCCCAGGGGTCAGGGTAGCAATTCAGGATGAGATGTCCACTGAGTGGAAGCTGAACCTGGAGCCAGAACTGGCCAGGTGCTGTGCAATGGAAGTGGATACTGCGCAGAGGGGTATCATGGGCATCAGAGTTGAGCCAGGAGTGAAGATGGATGGGACAGAAGCAAGGGTCAGATTACAGAAGGCCTAGTCGATGATGTGACAGAGGGTGCTTATCCCTGACTTTTCAAGACCATGGAACGAATGAACTGCAACCACTATTCTTCAGGGCTGGCATGGGAGATATGGGGCCACTGGTTGTTAAGATTTCGTCTTTCTTCGTATGGGATCTGGTTCTAGCTGGGAGAGACGAATGAGACACAAGTGAACAGTATGCATGAATTAGAAGGAATCCCAGAAATAATTTGAAAACAAGGGGAGAATGCTCCCGTGCTGAGAAGAGGGTCCTCGAGGAAGGAGCCATGACCTGAGCCCTGGAAGTTAAGAGGCAGCCAGCCACTTCGTGATTCTAAAAGAAAAGCATTCCAGGATCTGAGGCCAAGGGTACATTAGCAACATTGTTTTTGTAGCTAAGTGTGGTAGTTTGAATGTATGGCCCTATGGACTCATGTTTTTCTACTAAAATGGAGCTTGCAACCGGAGCCCCTGGCAGTAAGATCCCTGCTACAGGGGGAGGGGGAGGGGGAGGGGAGTGCGGGCGGATCTGGGAGTCCAGCCCAGAGGTGAGTGGAGCGCAGTTTAGAGCTCTGGCTGTTCCTGCTGTTGGCTTTGGTGGCGTCTCTCTGCTTCGATCTATGAAAGTGAGACAGCTTCTTCTGCCAGTGATGGAGTTCCCCTGAAATTTGTAAACCTGAAATAAACACCTTTGCACCTACAGCTGCTTTTGGTCGGGCGTTTGTCCAGCAACCTTCTGCTGACTGTAGCGCTAAGCAAGCAAAGAAACAAAACATCTAAGTCGGAAGACAAAGGACATTTGAAAACAGGAAGGGATATTCACCTGTAATCTTACTACCTGATTCCACTCCTCTTTTTATTATTATTACTATTTTTGTTGTTGTTTTTCAAAAGGTAGGAATTCACTCTAATGCAGGCTGACCTGGAATTTACTATGTTGTTTCAGGCTGGTCTGGAACTCAGCAATCCTCCTACCTCTGCCTCCCAAGTGCTGGGATTAAAAGCATGCCTGGTGCACTTCTATTCTCAGAATATATCCCTTCAACCTGCAATCATATTCATCTTGTATAATTGATCAAAATCACTGTGCATACAATTTTGAGGCCAGCTCTTTTCATTTGACATTATAAGCATTTCCCAGGATAGCCATTACAGGTTGATCATGGTAATTTTCAATTTCTGCTCTATCATCTAGCCAGTGGGTGTAACGAATGGTACTTAACCTTTCCCCTGTGGTGTATGTCAGTTGTTTTGTTTATTTCATGTTTATTAGTGTAAACATTTTTACACTCCCGTGGGTTTTTTTTCCCCTCTTCTTTCATATGGCTTAAAATTCCTGAAATGGGAGATAATCTTGTCAATATGAATGCTTAAGCTTAGAGTTTATTTTACAAGTTTCCAAACTTTTCCAGAAAGGATGAGGGAGGGAGAAGGAAAGGGAAAAAGGAAGGGGCAAAAATCAGACATCAGCTGGGTATGGTGGCACACGCCATTAATCCCAGGATTCAGGAGGCTGAGGTAGGAGGACTGCTGTGAGTTCAGGCCACACTGAGACTACATAGTGAATACCACATCAGCCTGGGCCAGAGCAAGACCTTACCTCAAAAAAACAAAATTTAAAAAAAGAAGAAGAAGAAGAAGAGCTGGAGAGATGGCTTATCAGGTAAGGTGCTTGCCTGCAAATCCTAAGGACCCAGGTTCGATTCCCCAAAACCCACGTAAGCCAAATGCACAAGGTAGCATGTGCATCTGGAGTTCGTTTGCAGTGGCTAGAGGTCCTGGCATGCCCATTCTCCCTCTCTCCCTCTCTGTTTCTCTCTGTCTCAAATAAATAAATAAATAAATAAAATATTAAAAAACAAGAAACTTTATCACTAAATCACTAGGAGAAATCCAGGGGAGGTGCCCACTCCTACAATACCAGCACATGGCTGGAGAGGGGAGGATCAATTGCTCAAGGCCAGGGGCCAGGGAGTTGGCTCAGAGATTAAAGGCACTTGCTTGCAAAGTCTGAGAGCCTGGCTTCAGTTCCCAAGCTGCCCATCTATGCCACATACAGAAAGTGGCACAATTATCTGCCATTGATTTGGAGCAGTAAGAGGTCCTTCTGTACTCATACACACACACACACGCCACACACACACACACACACACACACACACACAGCATGAGATCCTGTCTCAAGAAAACAAGTAATAAATTATAGTTAAAGTAAATTAAAAAGTCACCAGGATTTCCCCCACCCCGGCATTTATTGGAAGCAATTGCAATTGCTCACAAGAGACTTGCCAGATTGAGCAGGTGAGAAAGGTCATGAGACCCTCACCTGAGATCTCAGGACCCCCCGCCCCGCCAGTGCCAGCTGTATGCATGATGCACACAGTCCTGTGATCTCAAGGGGGGATAGAGTGGCTAAAAGGCAGAAGATCAAGGGCAGGGAGCTCCATCTAGAACATCATCACCCATGCTGGGATGAGACTTTTCAATGCTTCAGCTGCGTCCACACTCCTGTAAGTAACCCCCTCAACCATGTGCTATAAAGAAGCCTACTGAGGACTGGAGAGATGCCATAGCAGTTAAGACATTTACCTGTGAAGCTAAAGGACTCAGGTTCAATTCCCCAGGACCCAAGTAAGCCAGATGCACAAGGTGACACATGCATCTGGAGTTTGAGTTCGTTTGCAGTGGCTGAAGGCCCCGGCACACCCATTCTCTCTCTGTCTGCCTGTTTCTTTCTCTCTCTCTCTCTGAAATAAGTAAATTTTTTTAAAAAGAAGCCTTATGAGGAGCTGGAATGATGGCTCAGCAGTTAAGACACTTGTTTGTAAAGCCTGACAGCCTGGGTTCAATTCCTCAGTGTCCATGTAAAGGCAGACGCACAAAGTTGCACATGCTGGAGTTTGCTTGCAGTGTCAGGAGCCACTGGTATGCCATTATCTCTCTCTCTCTCTCTCTCTCTCCCTTTTTGCCTATGTTTCTCTGTCAAATAAATAAATACATATTTTGAAAAATAAGCCTAACGAACTCATTGGTTTCATGGTTGAACCTGGATGGACTGAGGAGAAAGTGCTCATCAGCATTTCCCCAGAAAGAGTTCACACAACACCCCCATTCCTTCCCATTCTACTTTGTCAAATGTCAAACATTCATAGTGTTTATTTTTGTTTGTTTGGAATTAGGATGTCATGTAGCCCAGGCTGGTCATGAGCTCCTGAACCTACTGCCTTACCTTCCAAGTACTGAGTTCACAGGCAGGTGCAACCATGCCCAGCTGATACTTTTTGAAGTCTGGAAAGATTTTATTATAGGGACTGGAGATTTTATAGCACTTAGGAGAAGGACAGAGGAGAGCACCGAGCTCTTGCCCAAGAAGGAAATAGGAAGTGGGAACCCCCCCCTCCCTTGGCTGATTTTTTTTCTAACCATGCCTTTATTTATGTTACTATGCTTAAGTTATGTGGAAAAAACAACCAAGCAGTCCTGCTCTGAGTTAGGAAATTTCCATGAACATCAATTCAGTGGTGACAAGTAACTAGGAATGGTGACATCTTTGGGTCGACAGACAAGGAAGAATGGGTTCTGCTCACACTGCATCTCCAACAAGGATATGGCCATACAGACCACACGGGTCACACTGACACCTCAGGTTTCTTCTCTGAAGCTAGAAAATTAAGTAAAATAACTGGGACTTTTTTACCTCAAAGGTTTGAAATGAAGCCCAAATAAGTTTTAAAACCACACTCTTGACATGCTCCACACTTAAAAGTTACCTAAAGCACACTTATTCCCTCTAATACCCGAACTTTTTTCCCTCACATAGCCCATCAAGTAGCTGCAGATAGACTTATGACTCAAGATGTAAACATAGGGAAAAAATGAACTGCATCTGCATATTCTCTTTGTAAACTGCTGATGGATGGAGAAGACAAAATTTAAAAAAAAAAAAACAGAAAGAAAGAAAAAGGTTCCATTTTTGATCCTCACAACCTCTTGTTCTGTAGCTCATGGATCCAGTTCTAATGCTAAGGTGGACAGTGTATGTAAGTGGATACTTGTTTGCAGTGAAGGAGACCTGCGAAAATACCGATTTCTCTCTTTTTCTTCAATACTAGATGGCACATGGCAAAGCCCTCACTCTCTGGAACCAGAGCATGCTCCAGGATCACATGGCCTTACTTGTATCAGTGGCCTGTCTCCAGTGGCAAACTCCCACTTGCTAGTGCTGCTTTTGCAGCTCATATCTCAAGCCATACGACGACCAGTGAGCATGACCCTGTCTTGAACTTCACTATATTGCAAGTGAACTACCTTGTTAAAAAGAAATGCTTGGAGCCGGGCTGTGGTGGCGCACGCCTTTAACCCCAGCACTTGGGAGGCAGAGGTAGGATGGCCGTGAGTTCAAGGCTACCCTGAGACTACATAGTGAATTCCAGGTCAGCCTGAGCTAGTGAGACCCTACCTAGAAAAAAAAAAAAAAAAGAATGAATGAATGAAAGAATGAAAAAGAAAGAAATGCTTTGGGCTGGAGAGATTGCTTAGTGGTTAAGGAGTGCAAAGCCAAAAGCCCAAGGTTCGACTTCCTATCACCCACATAAAGCCAGATACACAAAGTGGGGCATGATTTTGGAGTTGGTATGCAGTGGCTGGAGGCCCTTGGCATGCCCATTCTCTCTCTCTCTCTCTCTCTCTCTCTCTCTCCTCTCTCCCTCTTCTTACAAACAAATAAATAAATAAAAATGTTTTATTTTAAAAAAAGGAAAGAAATGCTCTACCAGTTGCCCTGGTGAACTGAGTGGAGATGAGCTGTCAATGGTTGGTCAGGATTGTATCACAGTTTGCATAAGAAAACAGGTGGGTACCACCAATATGGTCAAGGAAAACTCTGCCCATTTTAATAGCCAAGTTCTAAAAACCATGACCAGCAGCAAGATCTGCCAGCAGCTCTCTGCTCCTCAGCAGGGTCAAAGCCTGATTTATTTTATTTTATTTTGGTTTTTCAAGGTAGGGCTTCACACTAGCCCAGGCTGACCTGGAACTCACTATGTGGTCTCAGGATGGCTTTGAACTCATTGCAATCCTCCTACCTCTACCTCCTGAGTGCTGTGATTAAAGGCGTGTGCCACCACGCCTGGCCTGATATTTTTTTTTTTTTTTTTTTGAGACAGGATCCCAGTACATAATCCAGGCTGGCCTTGAATGCATGACAATCCTTCTGATTCAGATCCCTTTCCAGTGCTGTGATTACAGGTGTAGGTCACTATACTAGGCTAATGTGGTGGTATGAATCAGATGTGCCCCATAAACTCATGGTGCTTGATCCCAAGCTGATGGCAATTTGGGAAGTGGACAAGCTTATGGGTGTTATAGCAAGCTCCCTTGCCAGAGTTTGGCTCACTCTCCTGCTGCTATTTTCCTCTTGCTGTGGCAGAGATGTCCAGCCTCTACTCATGCCATGCTTTCCCTGAGATCATGAAGCTTCTCCTTGAGTCTGTAAACCAAAGTGAAAACCTTTCCTACACTGGAGAGATGGCTTAGCAGCTAAGATTTTTGCTTGCAAAGCCTAAGGACTGAGGTTCAATTCTCCAGGTCTCACATAAGCCAAATGCACATAGTGGCACATGCATCTGGAATTCATTTGCAGTGGCTAGAGGCCCTGGCATGCCATTCATCCTCTCTTTCTCTTTCTCTATTAAATAGATAAAAATAAATTTAAAAAAAAACAAACCTTTCCTTCCATGAGCCACTTTTGGTCAAGTGCTTTACTCAGCAATGAGGATGTAAGTGCAACAGAAAACTGGAGCCAGAGGAGTGGTGTTATTACTGCTAGAAACCTGGCTGTGTGACTTTGGTCCTTTTGGAACTGATTTGCGAAAGGAATGTAGAAGAATTTGAAAGCTTGGCCCAAGAGACACCTCGCAGTGCTGTAAAGAGAGTTTGATGGACCATGTTGGTCAGAGTTGGAAGACCTCAATGCAAAAAGAACTGTGGACTGCCTAGGCTTGGTTTATGAAGGGATTACAGAGTTTTATCTGGACTGCGCTAGAGGCAGTTTGTGTGAGGTGCTGGCTGTGCTCTTCCCGTGTCCTTAGAAGTTAAGCTAAATTTCAAAGTAAAAGCAGAGAATAGAACAGAAAGATGCGGGACAGAAAGAAATGACAGCAGCCTGGTGTAGCCGCAGTTGTTTGAGGGAGCACCGCCACTGAGACCGGGCCAGCTGTTCTGCACTGGACATCAGGAAGAATAATGACTCTTCTGAAAGCAGGAGACCAGAATGCTAAGGGAGTTTTCCTGCTCTTCAAAGTCAGCTAAATTCCACCCTGGATTAACAATTTGGTAGCCCAGCTGGTATTATGGGTATATAACAAATGCAGAAAAGAAAGGGTCACTGGATTTGCAATGCAGTTTGTTTTTTGGAAATGGTCACTGGACGAGGTGAGACAGGGTTGTTGGAGACCCTGCATGGAGACCGAATAGAGCCATGAGGATGAACTGTGAAATGTAATGGAGACTCGGGATGTTTTAGAGTTAGAATAGAATAGAATGGCCACCAAGAAGAGCTGCCAGCCCAGTGTGGAGTTTTCCCTGGGCTGTGGACAGTCTAGTTAGAGGGGCAGAACTGAATCCCAGAGGTTTGGTCAGTGGTTACAGGAGCTACAGGACTTGATGTTTGTTTTAGATACTTGTTATACCCAATGCCATCTTTTGCAGTGTAAATGTTTATTCTGTGCTATTAAGTGTCTTTGGTGTTACAGGCTCACAGTTAAAGAGACCTTGGACCATGGGGTATTTGAACAGTAGAGGGATTGATAAAAAAACTATGGGGACTTTTAAAATTGGATGGAATGCATTGCATTTTACATCATGGGTGGTCATCAGTTTATGGGAGCCAGTGGCAGAATGTGATGGCTTGACTCAGATGTCCCCCATAAACTTATGTGTTTTGGGTGCTTGGTCCCCATCTTATGACAATTTGGGAGGTGGAACCTTAGTGGAAGAGGTGTGTTATTGGGGTCAACTTAGGGGTGTTATAGCCAGCTCCCCTTGCTAGAGTGTGGCTCACTCTCCTGATACCTTTTTTTTTTTTAACCCACTGTGGCAGAGGTGATGTGCAGCCTCTGCCCGTGCCATGCTGTCCCCTGCCATCATGAAGCTGCCGCTCAAGACTGCGAGCCCTGCCTCAAAGAGAGAAAAGGAGGGGGAGGGAGAGAGAGACAGATCAGTCTGACAAAAGAACAATATCAATGTAGGAAAAGCCATGGCATGAGGAAGTCACTGCAAGGAGAAAATCGGCCGCTGGGATCAGCCTGGAGAAAGACAGGCGTGGACTGGGATTCCCGTTCACGGATATGGACTGTGCACGGGGGCGACACGGCCAGCAAGCAGCAGCATGGTGGTCTACCAGCACGGGGTGTTGAACAACATTTGAGAGTGGGAGTGGAGAAGCCACATGCCCAGGACAACAAACACCCTGCACTGACACACAGACCCCTGGGGACTCTCTGCCCAAACCACGGGCTTGCTTAGTTTGTAAAACTTCTTGACTCAAGTGAAGTTGCATCATTGGCCCGCCTGGTCTTTTTTAGAGCACTTAAATTATCCCACTGAATCTTGCCTGAAGGTTCCAGATCTTGGCACTGGCACTGACTGGGAGTGAAGTTGAAAAACAAATGAGCATGAGTGCAAGTCTTGAGGGAGACTGCTGCTTGACAAGGAAGGACAGAGCTGCTACTTCAAGCTGTTGTGCTTGGGAGCCCCTGTTTATAACACCTCCCAGGAGCCAGGGACAATCTCCTCTAAGCCTCCATTAACTGGACGCTGGGATTCACTCTGTCTGACTGCTTCTTCCAGGTCAGCCTGGGGATGAGTCAACACTGGCACCCTTTGTTTCAAGAGCCATGGCCATGGGTTCAGACCCCTGCCTCTTTGTTTCCAGTCAGCAGTCTCAGTGACACCCTTATCCTGAGTCATGAGAGATGGTTAATGACTTCCTGTACTAAAAGGGCTCTCTGCAGTCCCTCAGCACCCCCTCAATCCTCCTCAGTGCCCTCAGCCCCCTCAGCCCCTCAGTCCCTCTGAAAACAGAGGCTTCAGCTCCTTTGAAAGGCCCTCACCCAGGACTATGAGCAGGAGGCACATCATCTCGGGGAGTCTCCCTGTGAGGGGGGCTGGGGACATCTTCCACCCTTTCTGACTAGAGCAGGCTGCTTGTGCAGAACCAGAAGTCACAGTAGCCCACGACGAGGAAAGGCAGACTGTGTGTGCGTGGAGTGTGCATGTGTGTGGAGTGTGCATGTGCATGCACTGTGCATGGAGTGTGTGTGCATGTGCGTGTGTGCGTGAGCAGGGGGGTGAAGAGCTGGCTAGGGTGAAAATCCGCTCCCAGAAGGAGCTGCTTCGGAGCCCGCGGTCAGCCGTGCTGCCCTGCCTGCGCCTCTGAGCTGCTTTCACTCGGGCCGGGAATACTGAATGCTCGCGATCTAACAGAGAAATGTGCGCCGGGGAGAGAGGGCTCTCCGCAGCGCGGGGACCATCAGTCTTCCCGAGACATCCAGCTTACTTGCTTACAGAACATTCAAACGATATTTTAAGTGATAAATGCATTAATTTACAGCTACTTGTGATTAGGCTGTTCTGGCTAAAATGGAATACATTATCTACATGACATCTTTCACACTCCCAAGGCATTTAAAAATAATAAAAACATATAAAATAATATCTAAGTAATTAAAGTAATGGCCAATGAAAACTTAGCACTATATGGAATTGCTTATCATAGTAATACATCTCTTTTTATAAGCCCTTTGTGATATTGCTATTAATTTTTAAGTAACACAATATTGCTCGTGAACCAAAAATGGGATATTAATTAACACATACACTATTAATTGCTTTGCAAATGCAAAGTACTTACTAGATTTTAGTTTATAAAAAGAACCTTTGAGGATAGCTAATAAAATCTATATACAGTGGCTACTTCCAATTCATTTAAGCAGTAGAGGAGACTGTATTGAAATCATTTTTTTTTTTAAGAGAGAGGGCTGCAGGGATGGCTTAGGCAGTTAAGGTGTTTGCCTGTAAAGCCAAAGGACCCAAGTTCGATTTCCCGGGACCCATGTTAACCAGATGCACAAGGGGGCCTACACATCTGCAGTTCGTTTGCAGTAGCTGGAGGCCCTGGCGCGCCCATTCTCTTTCTCTCTCTCTCTCTCTTTCCCTCTCTCTCCCTCTTTCTCTGTCAAATAAATAAATAAATATTTTTAAAAAGAGAGAGAGAGAAGCTAGACAAGGTGGATGATGCCTGTAATCCCAGCACTCTGGAGACTGAGGAAGATCACCCCCCAGCTTGAGGCCAGCTTGGGCTACATAATGAGTTAGATGAGAGAGAGACCAATCTCTCAATGAGTGTGGGGGGGTGAGGAAGCAGAAGCCTGGCACTTTACTGTCCAACCTCTTTCCCACCTCAGGGTCCTGCTTTTCATTAGCCCAATCCCTTCCTTGGTAACTCAGGTCCCATCCTTTTTCCTCTACTGGACCATCTGAGCCACAAGGACTACCCTAGCATTTCCCGACATGTCACAGTCTGGACTGAGAAGGCTCAGCAGTTAAAAGTGCTTGTTTGCAGCTGGGTGTGGTGGCGCACGCCTTTAATCCCAGCATTTGGGAGGCAGAGGTAGGAGGATCGCCATGAGTTTGAGGCCACCCTGAGACTCCATAGTGAATTCCAGGTCAGCCTGGGCTAGAGTGAGACCCTACCTCGAAAAAAAAAACAAAACAAAACAGTGCTTGTTTGCAAAGCCTGTTGGCCTCGGTTGGTCTAGGTTTGATTCTCCAGTACCCATATAAAGCCAGATCCACAAAGTGGCACATGCATTCATTTACAGCAGCAAGAGGCCTCTCTCTCTCTCTCTCTCTCCCCACAAACAAATAAATAAAAACATATTTTAAAAAACAAAACAAATGTCACCTTCTTACTGAGGGCATTCTATTGCCAGACCAGTCTGTTCTTGTATCTGGTCCAGTGTGTGGCATGGACTTGGCTCAGTGGACACATTTCGTTTACTCACTGGAGTGTGATTGCTTCAACACACTCTGAGTTACCCAGTCCCAAGGAAACCCATTTCCTGGGGCTCCCACCCAATGTCCTTTGTGCATTCTGCTCATCCCCACTCCCACCCACACCCCAGCCAGAACTACGGCAGAGAGTTTCCTGGGTGAGTTAAAGAGGCCCTCATTTGAGTCCATAAAAGAAAGTACTGCCCATGGTTTGGGCATTTTTTTTCCTCCAACTCAGGGCTGGAAAGATAGTTCAGCAGTTAAAGGCACTTGTTTGCAAAGTCTTCTGACCCAGGTTTGATTCCCCAGTACCCAAGTAAAGCCAGATGCACATAGTGGCACACACATCTGGAGTTTATTTGTAGTGAAGAGGTGCTGAAGTACTCACACATTTATTCATTCATTATCCATTCTCTCTCTCTCTCTCTCTCTCTCTCTCTCTCTCTCTCTCTCACACACACACACACACACACACACACACACGCACACAGAAGCAAATAAATAAAATATTCAAAACAAAATTCTCCAGAGCTGGAGAGATTGTTCAGCGGTTAAGGCACTTGCCCGAAAAGTCTAATGACCCAGGTTTGATTCTCCAGTACCCATGTAAAGCCAGATGCACAAGGTGGTGCATGCATCTGGAGTTTGTTTGCAGTGGCTAGAGGCCCTGGTATACCCATATTCTTCTCTCTCTCTCTCTTTTCTCTCTCGTAAATAAATAAAATGTTTTGAATTCTTTTCTCCAAATCTACCTCCTGTTAATGTTACGGAGCTCTAACTTCACAGCCCAGCTTTTTCAGCCCACATATTGCAAGTAGATTTCCCTAAAAGTAACAAGCACAGCAGAGAGCGGAGCTGAAAGGGGGTGTGCCTCAAAGTGGGCACAAGGCAGACTCTGTTAGGAACTCTTGTATTTCATGAAAATCCTATCTCGGGAACTGGGAGAATGCACTTCTCAGCTTCAGACACAAACTTGATTTTAAAATATGAGCTAACATGCGAACTGTCATGTGTAGTACACTAACCACTTCGTTGTTTCAGACAGGATCCCACTGTGTGGTCCAGGCTGACCTACTTGAGACAGGATCTCACTGTGTAGCCCAGGCTAACCTGTTTGATACAGGATCCCACTGTGTAGCACAGGCTGACCTGATTGAGACAGGATCTCACCATGTAGCCCAGGCTGGCCTGTTTGAACAGGATTTCACTGTGTGGTCCAAGCTGGCCTGTTTGAGACAGGATCTCTGTGTAGGCCAGGCTGACGTTGATCTGTGATCTTCCTGCCTTAGTCTACCCAATCCCTGAAACAACAGACATGCCTCCACACCCAGTATGTAACTTTTTAAAATATCTTTTATTTATTATTTAGTTGCAAGCAGAGAAACAGAGAGAGAATAAGAATGAGAATGGGTACACCAGAGCCTCTTGCCACAATAAATGAATTCCAGACACATGTACCACCTTGTGTATCTGGCTTTACATGGGTACTGGGAAACCAAACCTGGGCCATTAGGCTTTGCAAACAAGTGCTTTTAACACTGAGCCATCTCTCTAGCCCACATCTAACATTTTTAAGGTAACTTGTTTTTCCTCTTCAAGATTTTCAGCACATACTCATTTATCAAAGAGTCCAATAATTCCTGAGGGAAGACAAAGAAGTCTGTGGTAGCCAGACCAGAGGACCCCTGCTTTGGAAGGTAGATGGACGTGTTCTTCTCACGCAGGAAGCTTAATGCAGTGGATCAGAATGGCAGGCTGAGCTCCTGAACCTCTACCCCACTCTCCTCCCCAGATCTGTAAACAGAGGGTTTGGGCCAGACAAAAGCTAAGACCCTTCTAGCTGTGAGATGCAAGCACCTATGCCAGCCTCCCCTCCTTCCCTGGGGTCATCCTGCTCTGGTGGGTCCCAGCGAGAAGGGATCTTTGTGCACAAGTGCACACATACCAAGTTGACACTCTGACATTCAGACTGTGAGGCAGCATTTCACAGAAGCCAGGGACGCGCCCTCCATCTGGACACTGGCCCTCCTCAGATAAATCAGAAACACATTCACACTGGGGACATAGTTCAGCAGTAGAGCACTTGCCTGGCATGTACAAAGCTTTGGGTTTGATTTCAAAAATGCCAAAAACGGGGCAGATGGTATGGGGGTGGATAGCCTAGACATTTAGGTAAACTCAAACAGTGGAGTAGGGCTGGAGAGATGGATTAGTGGTTAAGGCTCTTGCCTGCAAAGCCTAAGGACCCAGGTTAGATTCCCCAGTACCCATGTAAGCCAGATGCACAAGGTAAAGCAGTGGCTAGAGGCTCTAGTGTGCTCATTCTCTCTATATATATCTGCTTCTCCCTCCCCCCAGTGAATAAAGAAGATTTTTTTTAAACCATGGAGTAACTGAGAGATGCATCCTCTCAACTAGCTCAGAAGCTGCAGATTCTCAGGGTTCCCCCAAAAAGACCCACCAATACTGAAACCCTCTATTAGACCTTTGCACATTTGGATAAGGCATTTGGTTCCATATTAACTATACTGACTTCAGTTAATTCTAGCCTCGAGTAGTCTTGGATGTTAACTCTGATTAATTGTCAGCCTAATCTTTATTCAAATATATCAATACTTTTAAGGCCATTATAGAAAAGCAAATATTTGCTGCTTGAGCTAAAGCAGGAGACTTTTAAACAATAAATAGACTGCCTGAATCACTAACGACCATTTTCATCATTTTTTTCTCCCAAGTTTTGAGAGTACTTGTCTAGCAAACTATATTTACTGAGTAATTAATTTGTTTTCCCTTAAAAAAATTAATCCGAAATGCATTATCACTTGGCTGTCTTCCCAGTCAAACGCAGACACTTATTATCTGTCTTATAGTTATTTGTTCAGTTTAAAGTTTTTTGTTTATTTTGTCTTACAGCCCATTATGTCTAAATAAGCACACAGACCTTTCATGGCTGCGTTGAATGATGTACTTAACACTGGTCGCACAGTCAATGACAGGGACAGAAGTGACGGGAAGTGACATCACTTTAGTTCACTCACTCACTCCTTGGTACTCTGTGAAGAACTGTGGGACATCTCCTAGTGTCCACTAAAATTTCCTATCCTCAATATGATAAACCTGTCACCAAAATCCTCCCTTAAAAAAATTGGCAGGGCAGGGCATGGTGGCGCACGCCTTTAATCCCAGCACTTGGGAGGCAGAAGTAGGAGGATTGCTGTGAGTTCAAGGCCACCCTGAGACTACATAGTGAATTCCAAGTCAGCCTGGGCTAAAGCAAGAACCTACCTCAAAACAAACAAACAAACAAAAAAATTGGTGGATGGGCTGGAGAGATGGCTTAGAGGTTAAAGCACTTGCCAGCAAAGCCAAAGGACTGGGGTTTAATTTCCCAGCACCCATGTAAAGCCAGATGCACAAGGTAGCACATGTGTCTAGAGTTCATTTACAGAGGCGAAAGGCCCTAGTGCACCTATTCTCTCTCTTCTCTCTCTTTCACTCTCTCCCCCTTTCTCAAATAAATAAATAAATAAATTTTTTTAATTGTTAGAAAACACTAACACCACAGCCAAGATGTTCTGCAGACCTCACCTGGGGCTCCAGGTGCCATACCTGCCCAGGTAGGCTCCCTTCCAGGACCTGTCCATGGAAGGGGGGGGTGTCACAGAGTCAGCACAGGGCCCTCCCTGTCTCTCCTCATATTCAGGGTTATTTTATTATGGATTTGGGGGAGAAAGGTTGAGACATGTATCCCGGACTGGTCTGGAATTCCCTGTGCAGACAAGGACAAACGAGCTCCTCACCTTCCTGCCTCCACCTCCCTTTTGCTGGGATGACAGGCATGCAACAGCCTAGCTTTCAGGGTTCCTTTGGAGTGGGGTGACAGGAACTCCCTATGTAGCCCAAGTTAACTTCACACTCACGATCCTCCTGCCTGAGCCTCCCACATACTGAGATTACAGGCATCCAGTGCCACCAAGGGTCACTTTTTCTGGAGACATGTTCATTCACCTAGCAAGAAGCCATTTGTTGGTGATGCCAAGTGTCAGGAAAATACTAAAGACAAGTGACTGGAGAAAGATGCCCCTGTCCTTGGCCTCACTTGCCCTGCCCCTGGAGAAAGAGGACTCAAACAGGCCAGCTTCCTTGGGCAGAAGTGGGGTGACATTTCTGTGAGCAGCTTCCCCCATCCAGTTTCTCTCCCCACCCCCTTGCAGTGACCCAGGCCTGCCAGGGAGCTCCCGTTCGTCTAGGGAAGAACTGTCCAGGCAAAACAGAAATGGAGGGAGGTGTCTCCAGCTGCTGAACTCCAGTTGACAACGGATGATGTTGGTATCCACAAGGGAGGCTTGGAGCAGAGGGAAGGTGAGCGAAGGGGGTCATATGCCCCTAAAGAGATTTGTGACATTTAGAAGCTGGGACAACCTTGCCCTGAGTCCCCAAAAACCCCACACGGGGAAGCTAGACCCCACCGGGGAGCCAGCTCTGCGGGGGGCCCAAGATTCTACCCCATCCCTCCTTACCCCCACACCCTCAAAGATCCCACTTACCCCTTTACCCCCAGTGATTCTATCCCATGCCTCCTACTCCATACCCCCAAATATCCCACCCCATCCCTCTTACCTCCCACATCCACACCCTCAAGTATCCCACCCACCCCTCCTACACCCATACCACACTGTTCCTCCCTACCCACACCCCCCAAAGATCTCAGCCCATCCTTCCTGCCACAACCTCCCCAATCCTCTTCCCTTCTACTCCCCCACCCCAAAGATCCCACCATACCCACACACCCAAACATCCTACCCCACCCCTCCCCCACACCCTCACCCCTGAAAATCACACCCCTCCTACCTCTATCCCCACACACCAACAGTCCTAGAAACCACAGACTAGGCTATCTGCTTAACACAGGACTCACTGACCTGGTACAATGACTGCCACCTGTGTGACAACAATACTGTCCCCCAGGAAAGGAATAATTGATTTAGATCAGGGGAAGCACCTTAGGAAGACAGGAAGCTTGAGTTCAGAATTACTGATGTGTTTTTAAAATGGAACTGTGGCCGGGCGCAGTGGCACTCACCTTTAATCCCAGCACTTGGGAGGCAGAAGTAAGAGGATAGCTGTGAGTTCAAGGCCACCCTGAGACTACATAGTGAATTCCAGGTCAGCCTGAGCCAGAGCAAGACCCTACCCTGAAAAACAAACAAAAAACTGGAACTGTGCATCTTTGTTATCAGCATTATGAGCTGTGGTCCTCCTGTCCCCACCTGTGCTACAAAGTGGAACTTACATGGTGGCTTGGTCTTCTGAGCAGAGGTTGGAATTTGAATTCCCCTTCCTGCCTGTCATGCTGTAACGGGGTCTAGGGGTCCAGGAAATTCACTGAACCCAAGACCCTAGGTTCGTTTCTAATTTTAGTCAAAGAATTGAACAAAAAAGAAGACTGAGAAGGATAATTATTAAATTATTATATTTATTGAGGGAAGTACAGAGCCAAGGAAAGGCACCCACGTGGCTAGAGATCCCACATAGAGGGCCTGGGGGAAAAAAGCATGGAAAGAAAAGAGAAAAGAAAGTTCAAGAAGCTCCTGCCATGTGGGGAGCTGGAGGAGATAAGTAAGCCATGCAGAGCGGAAGGGCGGGGGCTCCTGGATGGGCCTGGGCTGCGGCCTAGGCAGAGCCCCTCTCAGCTGGGCCTGGGCCAAGCCAGTCCAGGCCCAGTGGAGGAAAAAACTCACCCGCAGCTGGAAGTTCCCAAGTGGTCAGACAGACTGCCTTCCCCTTGCAAAGGTATTTATAACCTTTTAGTTGAGGTGGGCTGTCTTCCAGCTCAGGTGAACCAGAGGGACAGCTGGTTGGTTAGGGCTAGGGGCTGTCTCAGGAAGAGGTTAGCCCTGACACCAAGTTCTGGGCTGACCTTGACCAATCACAGTGTTTATATCCTATGAAACACCTCCCTCCCAGGAGGGGTCCTGGCTGTTTGTAGAAAAACAGGTCTGGGGCACTAGGTGAGAGAGATAAGAAATCAGATCATCTTTGATTTATAGCAGACTTTCCTGCCCTTTTTACCGTCAGGGGTCCAGTCACCCTAACTGTAGCCCCTGTCAAGACCAAGGAGGTGGAACCACCCAGTTACCCTAACTGTCCCCCTGTCAAGACCAAGCAGGTGGAACCACCCTAGTCAGTTTTCAGGCCCAGTGCTTCTTCCCCAGCAGCCCCCAGCTCTCCTCTGAGCAGTCAGTGGCAGTGTGAGTCCCAGCTTCTGGTCAGGGCAGCCACCCAGATGCCAAGGACTTCCTTCCAAATACCACGTGTAAGGGCCTGTAGAGCTATTGCAGTGACCTTCTCATTGCTGGGCTAAGACACCCAACTCAAAGCAGCTGGTGGAAGGAAAGGGTTTATTCTGGTTTACAGTCTCGAGGGGAAGCTCCATGATGGCAGGGGAAAGCATGGCATGAGCAGAGGCTGGACGTCACCTCTGCCACAGCAGGTGGAAAACATCAACAGGAGAGTGATCTGAACGAACACTGACAAGCTAGGAGTTAATAAACCCCAAGGTCCTCCCCAGCAACACACCTCCTCCAGCAAGGCTCCACCTCCCAAACGGCCATGAGCTGGGGACCAAGCATTCAGAACCATGAGTTTATGAGGGACATCTGATCCAAACCACCACAAGGACAGATTCTCCAAGACACAGAAAACTGGGATACCTGAGGGCCCAGAGAGGCAAGAGGGAGAGCTGCCCTGTCCCCTTTGCCGCACTCCTAGTCCTTTTTTCTTTTCTCTCAAGAGTTTAGTGACATAATGGGCAAGATATGGAACCAGGGTAGACATATCCACAGATGAACTGATAAAGAAAATATGTACACAGTGGAGTTGTATCCAGCTGGATAGAATGATATTATGTCATTTGCAAGAAAATGGATAGAACTGGAGATCATCATGCTAAGCAAAATAAGCCAGACTCAAGACAACTACTGCATACTCATTTGAGGAATCTAGAAGTGTGTGTGTGTGTGTGTGTGTGTGTCCACAAGTATGTGATGAAAGTATAAAAGTACCTATGAAAAGAGGAGGAGGAAGAGTCTAAAAGTGGGTGAACAAGAGAGGGTGACAATACATGTGGCATAAAAGCAGAAGAGAAGGCTAGAGAGATGGCTTAGTGGTTAAGGCACTTGCCTGCAAAGCGTAGGGACCCAGGTTCAATTCCCCAGTAACCACATAAAGCCAGATTACAAGGTGGTGCATGCGTTTTGAGTTTGTTTGCAGTGGCTAGAGGCCCTGGTACACCCATATTCATTCTCTCTCTATCTGCCTCTTTCTCTCCTCAAATAAATAAATAAATAAATAAATAAAACTATTAACAAGAGCCAAAGAGGGCCAGTTTTAGAGAGGAAGGGGCCAACAAGGCATATATATCCATTTCTCCATGTGCTAACCAACAAAATTAATGAAAGAAAGAGTTGAGTGGCAGAAATTGGATAAAAATAGAATAAGTTGCCTATCTTTTAACATTTTGCTCCCCTTTATTTTATAAAAGTAATAAAAACCACACACACACACACACACACACACACACATACACATGCACACACACATACACACCCATAGCCTAACAAAATATTAGAGTTAAAGAAAACAAATGACTATTTTACAAAAATGAGAAACTACATCCCAGAATTAGTAATAGTTTTGGTGAACACCATCCCATACTCACCCAATATGTATATTTGGGGATTTTTGTTGTTGCTGTTTAAAAAAAAAAACTTTTTATTGAGAGCTTATATACATAAAGACAATATACCATGATAATAATCCCCTCCCACCACCCTCCCTTTTCACCACTATATCTTGGTAGATGGCTTTTTCTTAGAAAGGAAAGAATGCTTTAAAGACTAATGTCTTAAAGTGAAGATTTTGCCTGGGGTCATTGTCTTAAAGAGAAGATTTTTGAAAGCCCCTGACCTCCCACCCACCTCTGCCTGTGACACTGCCAGTTAAGTAACTAAAACAGAGCATGGTGGGTGCCTATCATGTCCACACTCAAGAGGCTTATGAACTAGGGGCAAGCCTGGTCTACACAGCCAGAACCTATCTCGAAAAAAAAATGTGTGTTGGAACCTGAGATAATCCAAGCAACTGATTCTAAGCATTAATGTCAAACTTCTCCCTCACTGGGAGAGGAGAGCTGCTGAAAACAAGAAAGAGAGAGAGAGAGAGAAAGAGAGAGAAATTCTTGAGCCAGGGTCTCACTTCTCAGCCTACCATTTGGGGAAGGTACTGAGTGAGGCTGTGCCCCAAAGAAGGAGGAAATAGGGCCATAGGAGTAGGCCCCCAGTACCACATGGGCCCCAGGAGGGCAGCTGCCCTGACTCAAAAGTGCTGAACTTTTAGCCTTCATCTAGTTTGGGTTCTACTTTCCCGGGTTTCCTTGCCTAGTAGAAATGCAAATAACTTAGACTCCTCCTCAAGAAACACTTCCTGCTTCCATCCTGCTCCTCCTTTTCTTCTCCCTCCTTCCCTCTCTCCTTTCTCCCCTCCCTTCCTCTCTTCCTTCTGCTCTCCTTCACTCTCCACCTTGCTCCTTCCGTCTCCCTTCTTCCTTCTTCGCTTCCCTCCCAGCTGTCTATCAGACCCTCAGTTGGAACACCAAGCCTGAAAACGGACAAGAAAATACTACAGCCCTGGGCTCCATCTGAATTCCAGGAGGAAAAGAAGGCTCAAAACGGAGCCACTCTGTCTGTCAGATACACAGGGTGTGCCTCTACAGTCTCCACCAGAAAGGATGAGGCTCTCTTCCTCAGTAGTCTGTGAGGAAGGGATGGAGGTCAACTGCCTTTTCAGTGTTTCCCTAGAAAGAGAGAAAACATCAGATTTTCCTCTGCTTAGTGACACAGAGGAAGGACACCTGAGCTCAGGTGAATGAGGGAGGACAGGGCTGTGTGGAGAGGGAGGGAGGACAGGGCTGTGTGGAGAGGGAGGGAGGACAGGACTGTGTGGAGAGGGAGGGAGGAGAGGGCTGTGTGGAGTGTTAAGGAGGACAGGGCTATGTGGTGGCATATCACCCAAAGCTTTTGACAATTTATTTCAGTGTCAAACATGGGATAACTGAAGATTTGCTGTTTTTTTATTCATGTCTATTTTGACTTTCACCCATCACTTCTTTACTATCTGTCACTCTGGAGTGTATTAGGGTGATATTTTGCTTCAGTTAGATAAAAAACATTGCATCACTACTATGTATAAGAAAGAACAGCAATATTGCCTAGTTTCATAGATCACACATACATTAAAGTGATTCATTAATACTTCGCACATATTTTCCTGGACATCTTTCAATGGTAATAACATCTCAACCTCTAACTGTTAGATACTTGTCTTCTGAATGTGTTTGCCTGGTTTCTGTAACTCAGTATCAAACAACAGTGTCTAAATTCAGGTCTCTGATCTTGAGCTAATATTACACTTTCTTCATATGTTACTTAGAAAGGCAGACAAAGGCTTGGGGCCATAGCTCAGTGGAAGAGCATTTGCCTAGCATGTTCAAGGTCCTGGGTTCAATCCCCTTAGTTTAAGACCAGCCTGGGCTACCTAAGACCCTGTCTAAAACAAAATGGGAATGGATAAAGAAAATATGTTATATATGCTTAATGGAAGTCTTTTCAGCCATAAAGCAGAATGAAGTATGTCATTTGCAAGAAAATGGATGCACATGGAGATAATGAAATGAAGTAAAACGTCTCTGAGAGACAAATATGGTATATTTTCTCATCTGTGGTTCCTAGATTTTATACACAAAATCATGAATGCATACATGACATGAAAGTACAAGTGAACCTTTCTAGGGGGGCAAAGGGTGCTAAGAAGGGGGGAAAGGGAGAGGAGTGGGGTATGGAGGGGACATGAGCAACACGCAATGCATACTTGTGTGAAGGAAAGAGAGGGGGAGTGAGGGAGAAGAAGGAAGGAAGGAAGGATAGAAAGAAAGAATGAAAAGGGAAGGGAAAGAAGGAAGGAAGCAGCTGGGTGTGGTGGTGCATGCCTTTAATCTCAGCACTCAGGAGGCAGAGGTAGGAGGATCACCGTGAGTTCGAGGCCACCCTGAGACTACATAGTGAATTCCAGGTCAGACTGGGCTAGAGTGAGACCCTACCTCGAAAAAATAAACAAAAGGAAAAAAAGAAGGAATGAAAAAGAGAAGGGAAGAAAGGAATAGAAAGGGAAAGAAGTAAGGAAGGGAGGAAAGGACGGAGGGAGGGAAAAAAGGAGAGAGGGAAGGAAGGAGGGAGGGAGGGAAGGAAGATGAGGTGGAGCAGGTCTAATTCTGCTAAAATGTGTGTTAGGAAGACCAGTGTTCCCTTGATCTCTCATTGCGAGTTCATTCTATTTGATTCTCTACCTTTCTGCTTGTGCATCTGGCTCTATGTGGGTGCTGGGGAGTGTAACCCAGCCATCAAGCTTTGCAAGCCAGCACCTTTAGCAGTTGGGCCGTCTCTCCAGCCCTACTTCTCGTGAGCGAACAGAGATGATACATCAGATATCCATGAGCTGGATAAGCATAACGTCCAGGCACGTCGCCTCATGCCTGTCATCCCAACACTTGAGAAGCTGAGGTAGGAATATCAAAAGTTCAAGTCCACGGTTGGAGAGATGGCTCAGCAGTTAAGAAGCTTGTCTGCAAAGCGTAACGACCCGGGTTTGATTCCCCCAGTACCCACATAAAGTCAGATGCACAATGTGGCACCATGCCTCTGGAGTCTGTTTACAGAGACTGGAGGCCCTGACATGCCCATTCTCTCTCTCTCTCTCTCTCTCCTTGCAAATAAGTAAATAAAAATACTTAAAAAGAAATGAGAACCTTAGTTTAAAAAAAAAAAGTACAAGTCCACCCTTGTCTACATAATGAATTCAAAGCCAGTCTGGGCTACATAGTGAGATACTCTCTCAACGATAAAAACAAAATAATAATAATAATAAAGTATTAGTTAATGGACAGCATAAAGGAAAGGAAGGGAGGGGAGGGAAATGAAAGGGGGGAAAGGGTGTTCTGAGGCAGAGCAGGAGGAGGTGTCAGCCTGGGAACAGTTGCTCCACCAGCCCTTAGTGAGTGACCTTGAACAAGCCCCTTCATCCCTCTGACTCAGCTTCCTTGTCTCAGCAAAGGAAACAGTGGCACTTACCCTGCTAGACCTGCAGGACTCAGAGGAGATGACACTTGGACTATACAGTCGCTGCTCAGGGCCACTTAGAGGACGGTTCTCCTGGCTAACCCCACGCATTAAGGCAGAATAGCCCAGTATGTTGTCACTTCTCATAAGCAATCTTTTTTTAACTTTTTTTTTAAAAAAAAAAGATTTATTTATTTATTTGAGAGAGAGAGAGAAAGAGAGAATGAGCACGCCAGGTCCTCCTGCCACTGCAAACAAACTCCAGATGTCTGTGCTACCTGTGCATCTGGCTTATGTGGGTACTGGGGAATTGAACCTGGGTCCTTAGACTTCACAGGCAAATGCCTTAACTGCTAAGCCATCTCTCCAGCCCCATGAGTAATCTTTTGCTTTCACATTAGTTTAAATGGATGTCCCCCAATAGACTCAGTTTTATTAAAACTTCTTAGATTTCCAGTTACCTTGGTGGAAGAGGTATCACTGGGCAGATCTTAGGGTCTAGCCCTAAGCTGTGATTTAAAATTCCAATCTAAAGATATACAAAGTGCCTAGTACCTCGTGGAGTTCCTGAAGTGTGCTATGTGGTGGGTCTTTCGCCCCCCCCCCCCCCCCCCCGTGTGTGTTTGGTCCTGTAAGAAGAACAGGCAACGTCTTCTGCCATTATGGAACTTCCCCAGGATCTGTAAGCTTTAATACATCCCTTCCTCCATAACTGTGCCTGGTTTGGAAGTTCATCTCAGTGACCTAAAACTGTCTACTACATATGGGTACTGGGGAATTGAACCTGGGTCCTTAGGCTTCACAGGCAAACGCCTTAGTTGCTAACCCATCTCTCCAGTCCCATGAGTGATCTTTTTTTTTCTTTTTGCTTTCACATTTTCATAAAACTCACTGATACTTTCACTCAAAAGAGGAAGCCCCTATGGGAGTTTCCCACATGTGACACATCGACTGGGAAAGACATTGGAGACACCAGGTCCTTCTGGGAATTTCTCCAATTATGTCACCAAGACATTTGCTTCTGGTATTTAAAACAAGACCCAGCCCGACCCTGGAGCTTCAGGTGTTCTATCAGCCAGTTGTTCTGTCAGCAATGTTACATTATGGACGTGATGGCTTGGGGCCCCAGAGAGAGTCCACCAGTGAAGTCCCTCTGAGATGGGACTTGCTCCTCTCTTAACATTCTCCAGAGGGTCTGAGTGGCTACCTCATGTCCCTGTTTGCCTGGGACAGTGCCATGTTGCCCTGCTGTCCTAAGGAATTATTAATAGCTTGCTCTTTTTTACTTATAATTATCCTGGTTTGAATGACAGATTAGTTATCTTAATCAAAATGAAGTGTAGCGAACAAAACTAATAAGTCACAAAAAGAAAAGTAGGGAAGTTTCCTAGTTTATAGAGTGTGAATCTGTTAGGAAGCCCACATTAACCTGAAGACAGTGTAGCATGTGGGTGTGTACCAGGCATCTTGGAGCTGGCGCGACTTGCTTGATTTGGATGGTAAAGTCCATTCAGGATGCTTAGGTGCCAATGAACCCACAATTTACAGACCTGCTCCTTTGAAACTGTCACTTTCTGTCAAGCAGCTTCTGGGGACTTGAGAGAGGAGAGGAGGGCAGAGCCAACCAGATTATGATCTTGATTGCTTCCCTGCCCTGGTGCCTCACTTCCTGACAAATCTTTTGTCACAGTGCTGGTGACTGCCCCTTCCTTTCTCCAACCCACACCTGAATCAGCCTTCAGCTAATACCTGGACAGTCTCCATAGGCCGTGAACAAGTCTTCCCCCACCCATCCCCTTCTGACCCACCTCCACCCAAGCACTGGGCTGCAAGATGACTCAAAACTGTGGCCTGCCGTGTGGCACCACGCCCCTGATAATCCATGGCCTTGGCTGGTTTTCCTCCTCAAGGACAAAAGCCAAAGGCGGCTGAGAAAAGCTCAGGCCCTCCTTGCTCAGGGCCCAGCCTCAGTGTCAGCCTCAGAGTCCCCAATGAGCCTCCAGGAAGCCAGTGTCCCTACCTGGGGCACTCCTGGCTGGCCCTGGCCCTGGCCCTGGCCCTGGGCCAGATGGAAGGCCACTCCATGCAGTTCATACCGGTAGTTATGTATGTCTGACTCTCCAACTAATAGCGATCCACATCACATGAATGCGATGCATTGCAGTGACCAAGCTGGCTGAGAAAGAATGACAAGCATGTCCCCACTCCCTTCAGCCTCCCTCCCCTGGGAGAAGGTAGAAGGTAGCCAGGCCTGTGAGTCCTGGAAGTCGGATTTCCAGTTAACCCCATGAGAGCTAACAGCTTTTCTGTAGGAAAAGTTTCTGTGGGAAGGAGGGAAGCCAGCTGGTGGGACAGGCTTCCTCTATTGTTTTGGGGCATTGAAACTGGTGGCTGAGGATTTGACCCAGGAACTATTTTATATGAACTGTAAGCATTCATTGCAATTTTTAAAATGTGGGAAATTGGGCTGGAGAGATAGCTTAGCAGTTAAGGTGCTTGCCTGCAAAACCTAAGGACCCAGGTTCAATTCCCTAGTACCCACGTAAGCCAGATGCACAAGGTGGCACTTGCGTCTGGAGTTCATTTGCAGTGGCCACGGGCCCTGGCATGCCCATTCAGTCTATATGCCTCTCTCTCAAATAAATAAATAACAAAATTTAAACAAAACAAAATGTGGGAGATGGCTTATTTAAAAAAAAAAAACCCTAAATGTTGTCATTCTCTTGAAAAACTCAAAAGATGTAACAGCACTGGGCCCATCTTTCCTGATGGCAAAAGGGATCCATTTTTCCACAGTCCCCCCCTCCCTCGGGTGGCATACCACCCGTACTGCTCATGCTCCACAGTGCCGACAGGCATCTGAGGTCACCCACCCACCTGGAGTCACCAAGAGAGGTTCTCTAGAGCCTTGAGGAAACAAAGACTATGGCCGTGAGCTCCAACAGAGAGTGAAGCCAATCTGCCCGGCATGGTGGTGCACACCCTGAAATCCCAGCACGCCTGAAGGCAAAGCAAGAGTTCAAGGTCATTCATTCTTGCCTGTGTAGTAAGTTCAAGGCTAGCCTGAGCTACCTGAAAAACAAACCTATTGAAGACCCAGTAGCTCTTTTGTGCAGTGGCAGCTGAGGTAACTCTGGGACTTGCCACGGTGGACAAAATACCAAAGGAAGGGGTCAAGACAGATCAACAGTCATGTCACTTTTTAAATAATTTTATTTATTTATTTGCAAGCAGAGAGAGAGAGAGATAGAAGAGAGACAGACAGAGAGAATGAGTGCACAAGGGCCTTCAGCCACCACAAACTCACTCCAGGCACATCCAGCTTTATGTGGGCTCTGGGGAATTGAACTCTAGTGGTTGGTTAGGCTTTGCAGGCAGGTGCCTTAGCTGCTGAGTCATGTCTCCAACCCCTAGTCACGTTACTTTGAAGGTGGTGAACGAGATGGTTCTGGGGAGCCATTTACAATGAAGAAGAATGTTCACCGCCCAGTGAACAAAGGAGGGGCCTGCTGTGACTGCTGGGGTTCCTGGCTCAGCAAAGTGCATCAGATTCTGATTTGATGGAATCCAATTTGAGGGCAGCCAATCAATGAAATAGACACATTTGGAAATGGAGGAGGAAGATACAAGGTTGTTCTAGCTGCAGACAGGAGGTGTCTATTAAAAGGGAATCTATGGGCTGGAGAGATGGCTTAGTGGTTAAGGCACTTGCCTGCCTGCAAAGCCAAACGACCCAGGTTCG
Organism: Dipus sagitta; assembly: GCA_036346955.1. Classification (NCBI taxonomy): domain Eukaryota; kingdom Metazoa; phylum Chordata; class Mammalia; order Rodentia; family Dipodidae; genus Dipus; species Dipus sagitta. The sequence continues at coordinate 62,505,736 of CM070784.1, forward strand.
ATTCCCCAGGATCCACCTAAGCCAGATGCACAAGGTGGCACATGTGTATGGAGTTTATTTGCAGTGGCTGGGGCCTCTAGTGCATCCAATTCTCTCCCGTTCCCCCACTAACTCTCTCTATCTCTCTTAGACAAATAAATAAAATATTTTCTAACTTTTATTTTTTGTTCATTTTTATTTATTTATTTGAGAGTAACAGAGAGAGAAAGAGGTAGGTAGAGAGAGAGAGAGAGAATGGGCGCGCCAGAGCTTCTAGCCACTGCAAACGAACTCCAGGACGTTTACTCTGGCAGTGCCTTGTAGACCATCAATACAGCGTCAGTTAGCAGCAGCTTGGTTCTGACACATCCCAAGTACAGTCTTCTCTATTAAGCCATCTTCCCCTTCCCCATTTCTTTCTTATATACAAAGGGCATCTGGACAGAAATGCTTGGCTGGATGCCTGGGAGGTCAGGATGTTGAGAAGTGCCTTCTCCTTGGGAGTGTCAGAGGAAGTTTCCTTGGGGGGCTGGATCCAGAGGAACCAGAACTGTGCCCAGAAGGGTTTAAAGAGATGCCCATCTTCAATAAGAAATGTCTTTCTGTGTGGGTATCTCAAAACACAGAATTTAAGCCGGGCGTGGTGGCGCACACCTTTAATCCCAGCACTCGGGAGGCAGAGGTAGGAGGATCGCCATGAGTTCAAGGCCACCCTGAGACTCCATAGTGAATTCCAGGTCAGCCTGGGCTAGAGTGAGACCCTACCTCGAAAAACCAAAAAAAAAAAAAAAAAAAAAAAAAAAAAAAAAAAAAAAAACAGGATCCAGTCTGTGGGGTCCACTAGGCTCAGCTGGGCTCAGCTGTGGTGTGTAGCAAGCCAAACCACCACAGCTGAGCCCAGCCTCACTCAGCAGATCCCACAGACCCCTGCTGTCCTACTAAGAGCTTTTCTCCACTGACCAAACATATTCAGACTTTTACTACTCCATTCAAGTTGCCCTTATAGTCCATACTAAGTCCACTCATGTTCAGAGGAGGGGATAAAACCCATTCCTCAATCAGAAGAATATCAAGGTCACATTACAGGAGAAACATCTAGGGCAGGTGATATATTGTATAGCTATCTTTAGAAAATATAACATATATTCAAAACTATTTATTATTTAGTTATTAGAGTTAGAGAGAGAGTGAGAATGGGCACTCCAGGGCTTCCAGCCACTGCAAACGGATTCCAGACACATGCACCCCCTTGTGCATCTGGCTAATGTGGGTCCTGGGGAATCAAACCTGGGTCCTTTGGCTTTGCAAGCAAGCACCTTAACCGCTAAGGCATCCTTCCAGCCCCAAAACATTAGTTGGGTTTTTTTTTTTGTTTGCTTGTTTGTTTGTTTTTGTTTGTTTGTTTTTCAAGGTAGGGTTTCACTCTAGCTCAGGCTGACCTGGAATTTACTATGTAATCTCAGCGTGGCCTCGAACTCATGGCAATCCTCCTACCTCTGCCTCCCAAGTGCTGAGATTAAAGGCATGCGCCACCACATTAGTTGTTTTAAAAAAAAATTTTTTTTTTTTATTTGCAAGCAGAGAGAGAAGGTGAATGGGTGAGTCAGGGCCTCTTATACTGCAAATGAATTCCAGATGCATGTGCTTCTTTACGCACCTGGCTTTACTTAGGTAGTGGGGAATTGAACACAAGCCTACAGGCTCTGCAACCAAGCACTTTTAACTATTGAGCCATCTCCCAGCCCTGAAAATGTTAGCTTTATTAGCACTATATATTTGTTAGCTATTTTCTTTTCTTTTCTTTTTGTTTTTTGTTTTGTTTTTGTTTTTTTGTTTTTCGAGGTAGGATCTCACTCTAGCCCAGGCTGACCTGGAATTCACTATGTAGTCTCAGGGTAGCCTCGAACTCACAGCAATCCTCCTACCTCTGCCCCCAGAGTGCTGGAATTAAAGGCGTGCGATACCACGCCCGGCTTTGTTAGCTATTTTCATTCATCTTTCTTAGGAGATCAGTTCTTGCTAGGTTACCCAGATTCACCCTGAGCTCCTGAGCTCAAGCTAATCCTCCTGCCTCACCTCCTGAGTACCTTGGACTACAGTTGTGTGCCACTGTGCCCAGCAAATATTTATTAAGCACCTACTATGTACTAGTTACCATATGACAGCTAGAGCAAACAGCAAACATCAACTAATCACAGGAAGCTGCCACCTAAAGTTCCTGCTAAGAACCACCAGTAACTGACCATAGCTACTGGGCTAGAAGGAATTTTCCAGTGAGTCGACCAGCCCCAAAAGACTGGACCATAATTCGGCCTTTGGAAATGCCTTTGCTGATGGTGTCTTCTATAATAGAGGCTTTGTTAGCACTATCTCTGAGTGTAGGACATGAAAGCTTGGAGCTCTCAAAGGACTGAGAGACCAAGTCCATTTCATTCAAGTGGTTACTATAGCTTGAATGCAAAGCAGGTGCTGGGTTTGTTTTAAAAGAACTGAAGGAAGCTGGCTCAGCTTTCTAATACTCACAACTCCAAGTGTGGTTCACATGGCACTGGCCTCTCCTGAGTTCAGTAGAAATGCATAATCCTATGGACTCCAGAAATAATGGACTGGAATCTGAATTAAATTATTCTTTTAGCATGGCATCGTGGTGCACGCCTTGAATCCCAGCATTCCAGGAGGCAGAGAGGTAGGAGGATCATTGTGAGTTCAAGGCCAGCCTGGGGCTATGAAGCAAGTTACAGGTCAGCCAAGCAAGGTAGAGGGAGACACTATGGGGCAGGGCGGGGGGGGGGGGAGGCTTAATTTTTACTTATTTGACATAGACAAAAACAGTATGGGCACACCTGGTCCTCCTGCCACTGCAAAGGAACTCCAGATGTATGTATCTCTTTGTGCATCTGGCTATACATGTGTGTTCAGGCATCGAATGAGGGCCATCAGGCTTGGTTAGCAAGTGTATTTAACCACTGAGAAATCTCTCCAATCCCATGCCTTCAATTGTTAATTGCAGGGCTGAAGAGATGGCTTAGCAGTTAAGGCACTTACGTACAAAGCCAAAGGACCCAGGTTCGATTCCTCAGGACCCATGTAAGCCAGATGTACAAGGTGGAGCATGTGTCTGGAGTTCATTTGCGGTAACTGGAGGTCCTGGTGTGTCCATTCTCTCTCTCTCCCTCTCTCTTTGTCTCTCTCTTTTTCTCTCTCAAATACAAATAAAATATTATAAATTGTTAATCAGAATATACTTGTAAAACAATAAAATATGCCATTTTTTCACTGTCATAGTAGGAAAGAAGTATTTTCAAAGATTGTGCAGCCATCACCAGCCATCCACCGAACTCTTCCCATACCAATTGTAAGCTCATTCCCAACCAGTCACTTTCCAGTCTCCTCCTTCTTCTTTATGCCTTTTCTTGTTGTTGTTTTGTTGCTGCTGTTGTTTTATGTGTGGTGCTGGGTCTTGAACCCAGAGCCTCACACAGGTTGAACTACATCATCAGCCCCTTTTCAGGTTTTCAAACAAGACTTGGCTAAGCAACACAGACTGACTTGACATTGAAATCTGCCCTTCTCGGCTTCCTGAGGGGCAATGGTTTGTGTACCCCCATACCCAGCTCCAAGCTTCTGTCTACCTATTACATAGATATGTAATCCTGTGTGTGTGTGTGTGTGTGTGTGTGTGTGTTTACTGGAGTTTGAACCCAGGGCTTCCTGCATGCCAGGCAAGCACCAGACAATGTTTTTCTTCCAATTTACCATGTAAGTAGTAGACCTGACCAGATGCCCTGAAAGTTTTGGAAAACATTTTCTTCAAAGATGGACATCCTTCTATACACACAACAGGAACATTGTAAAGGTCAGGAAATTCACATAGAAACATGACTCCGACCCACAGATCCCGTTCCAACTTGGCCTTCTGTCCTCATAAGTTCATTTTCATAGCAACAGAATTTGTTCAGAAGCACAGGTCGCTCTCATGGGTCTTCTGCTTTTATGCTCCTCCAGTGGGGAATACCCTCTCTGGTGGTGGGGCTCAGATTGTGAACACTACAGTGAGGAACGTCCTCAGTGGTGGTGGGGCTCAGATTCTGAACACTACAGTGTGGAATGTCCTCAGTGGTGGTGGGGCTCAGATTGTGAACACTACAGTGCGGAACGTCCTCAGTGATGGTGGGGCTCAGATTCTGAACACTACAGTGTGGAACGTCCTCACTGGTGGTGGGGCTCAGATTCTGAACACTACAGTGTGGAACGTCCTCACTGGTGGTGGGGCTCAGATTCTGAACACTACAGTGTGGAACCTCCTCACTGGTGGTGGGGCTCAGATTCTGAACACTACAGTGTGGAACGTCCTCACTGGTGGTGGGGCTCAGATTCTGAACACTACAGTGCGGAACGTCCTCACTGGTGGTGGGGCTCAGATTCTGAACACTACAGTGAGGAACGTCCTCACTGGTGGTGGGGCTCAGATTCTGAACACTACAGTGCGGAACGTCCTCTCTGGTGGTGGGGCTCAGATTGTGAACACTACAGTGCGGAACCTCCTCACTGGTGGTGGGGCTCAGATTCTGAACACTACAGTGCGGAACGTCCTCACTGGTGGTGGGGCTCAGATTCTGAACACTACAGTGCGGAACGTCCTCACTGGTGGTGGGGCTCAGATTCTGAACACTACAGTGTGGAACGTCCTCTCTGGTGGTGGGGCTCAGATTCTGAACACTACAGTGAGGAACGTCCTCACTGGTGGTGGGGCTCAGATTCTGAACACTACAGTGTGGAACGTCCTCACTGGTGGTGGGGCTCAGATTCTGAACACTACAGTGTGGAACGTCCTCACTGGTGGTGGGGCTCAGATTCTGAACACTACAGTGAGGAACGTCCTCACTGGTGGTGGGGCTCAGATTCTGAACACTGCAGTGTGGAACGTCCTCACTGGTGGTGGGGCTCAGATTCTGAACACTACAGTGAGGAACGTCCTCACTGGTGGTGGGGCTCAGATTCTGAACACTACAGTGTGGAACGTCCTCACTGGTGGTGGGGCTCAGATTCTGAACACTACAGTGTGGAACGTCCTCACTGGTGGTGGGGCTCAGATTCTGAACACTACAGTGAGGAACGTCCTCACTGGTGGTGGGGCTCAGATTCTGAACACTACAGTGCGGAACGTCCTCACTGGTGGTGGGGCTCAGATTCTGAACACTACAGTGAGGAACGTCCTCACTGGTGGTGGGGCTCAGATTCTGAACACTACATGTGGAACATCCTCAGTGGTGGTGGGGCTCAGATTCTGAACACTACAGTGCAGAACCTCCTCACTGGTGGTGGGGCTCAGATTCTGAACACTACAGTGTGGAACCTCCTCACTGGTGGTGGGGCTCAGATTCTGAACACTACAGTGAGGAACCTCCTCACTGGTGGTGGGGCTCAGATTCTAAACACTACATGTGGAACATCCTCAGTGGTGGTGGGGCTCAGATTCTGAACACTACAGTGCGGAACGTCCTCACTGGTGGTGGGGCTCAGATTCTGAACACTACAGTGAGGAACGTCCTCACTGGTGGTGGGGCTCAGATTCTGAACACTACAGTGAGGAACGTCCTCACTGGTGGTGGGGCTCAGATTCTGAACACTACATGTGGAACATCCTCAGTGGTGGTGGGGCTCAGATTCTGAACACTACATGTGGAACATCCTCAGTGGTGGTGGGGCTCAGATTCTGAACACTACATGGGGAACATCCTCAGTGGTGGTGGGGCTCAGATTCTGAACACTACATGTGGAACATCCTCAGTGGTGGTGGGGCTCAGATTCTGAACACTACATGTGGAACATCCTCAGTGGTGGTGGGGCTCAGATTCTGAACACTACAGTGCAGAACCTCCTCACTGGTGGTGGGGCTCAGATTCTGAACACTACAGTGTGGAACCTCCTCACTGGTGGTGGGGCTCAGATTCTGAACACTACAGTGAGGAACCTCCTCACTGGTGGTGGGGCTCAGATTCTAAACACTACATGTGGAACATCCTCAGTGGTGGTGGGGCTCAGATTCTGAACACTACAGTGAGGAACGTCCTCACTGGTGGTGGGGCTCAGATTCTGAACACTACAGTGTGGAACCTCCTCACTGGTGGTGGGGCTCAGATTCTGAACACTACAGTGTGGAACCTCCTCACTGGTGATGGGGCTCAGATTCTGAACACTACATGTGGAACATCCTCAGTGGTGGTGGGGGACTCTGTTCCCTCATCTAGGTCTTGGCAGGATGGCTCAGGAGAGATGTCATGCTCTGTTTGTTGTATTCACTGTGTGGTGCCTCTTGCCAATCTGTCATTGTGTGCCTCAGCTAGGGGCATATGACTCTTCCTCTTTCCTGAGGATTGTGGGAAACCCCCGAATCTATGCAAATGCTTCATTTCTCATCACTCTCCACTGAGTATTTTTATTCTCTTCAGAATGGAGTAGCAGTTTCCTGTTTAACCACTGTGCCGTATACATACTGTTACCATTACCCTTCTCTCTGACGTCTTGGGCATTGTACTTCAATTGCCTATTTTAAGAGCCTTTCAAGGCAGAGATAATGGTGCAAACGTATCATTGCAGCATTGGGGAGGATGTTGAGTTGGGAGGACTATTGTGAGTTTAAGGTCATCCTGGGCTACACAGTGAGTTCTGAGATAGGCAGTGAAATCTGTCTCAAGAAACCAAAGCAATAAAAAATAGTTTTAGTTGCTCTGCCAATAGCTTCTCCTAATACAGTTTAGTCTGGTGCCAGCCATATCCAGGTCATGACCTTTCTTGTGCCTATGAGAGAAGTTCAAAGTCACTGGGCAAACAGGAGCAAGCCTTTGAACTGGGTGTGATGGTACACACCTATCCCCCCACCCCCAGCCCTGGAAAGGTGGAAGCAGAACGATCTTGTTCCATACCCACTGAGTTACATAGTGAAACCTCTCTCAAAATGTTTAAAATAAGAAAAACAAAAGGAGGCTGGGGATATGGCTCAGAGGTTAAAGGTGCTTGTTTGTAAAGTCTGCTGGCCTAGGTTCAAGTCCCTACTACCCATGTGATGCGAGGCACAAAGTGGTGCATGTGCCTGGAGTTCATCTGCCAATTTGTCTACTGTGGCAAGGGGCCCTGGCATCATGCCCATTCTTGCTCTCTCTCTCTCTCTCTCTCTCAAATAAATCAATAAAAATTTTTTTTAGCCAGACATGGTAGTGCACGCCTTTAATCCCAGCATTCGGAAGGCAGAGGTAGGAGGACTGCCCTGAGTTCAAGGACACCCTGCGACTACATAGTGGGCTAGGTATTCCAGGTCAGCCTGGGCTAGAGCAAGACCCAACCTCAAAAAAACAACCAAACAAGCAAACAAACAAACATGTGTATGTGTGTGTGTGTGTGTGTGTGTGTGTGTGTGTGTGTGTGTCTGTGTGTGTGTGTGTGTGTGTGTGTGTGTGTGTGTGGTTTTAAAAATTAAAAAAAGAAAGCTGGACATGTTGGCACATGTGATGGTTAAGTTTGTGTCAACTTGATCTGTTTAGGAATCCACAGACATTCTTCATAAGTGGGTCTCTGAGATTGCTTCCAGGAAGGTTTAACTAAAGGAGGAATCCTTCCCCCATGGTGAGCCCTTCCCCCAGAGTGGGCGGGTCCCTCTCTGGAGGGGACACTTTATCAAAAGAAGATCTGGGAAGAAAAGTATTCTCCTCCCCTCCCATCTGCCTGCCTGTGCTGCTTGCTGCTTGCTGTTTACTGTTTTGCTTCATTCCAGTGTGGACCAAAGACCAGCCTGGACTGAAGAGCAACTTCTCTCCAGGACACCTCCAGGGCTTCAGTGCCAGATTGGGACTGCTGAGGCATCCAGCCTCATGGACTGAAGAGCTATCAGGTTCCTTGACTCTCAGGCCTGTAATCTGCTGTTGATAGACTGTCATAAACTAATCCAATAAATTCCCTTTTAATACAATTCATTCTACCGGTTCTGTTCCTCTAGAGAACCGTGACTAACACAAATTGTGGTACCAGAAGTGGGGTGAGATGAACCTGACTATGTGGATGTTAGTCTTTTGGAACTTTTGTTTTGGAGAAATGGGCATGGGCTTGGTGATTACAACTGAAGATGCCTTGTGGGGTGGTAATCTAAGTTTTTTGTTTGTTTGTTTGTTTTTATTTGAGAGTGACAAAGAGAAAGAGGCAGAGAGAGAGAGAGAGAGAGAGAGAATGGGCATGCCAGGGCCTCCAGCCACTGCAAACGAACTCCAGACGTGTGTGCCCCCTTGTGCATCTGGCTAACATGGGCCCTAGGGAGTCAAGCCTTGAACCGGGGTCCTTAGGCTTCACAGGCAAGCACTTAACCACTAAGCCATCTCTCCGGCCATAAGCCAAGTTTTATGGACTATTCTGATGAGAGTTTGAGAATGCTAAGTACAGATAGTATTGAACTTTGAGCTTGGCTTATGAGCTTTCTAAGGGAAATAACGACTATAGAGGACTTTGTTGGAACTGGGCTACCAGCATAAGGGCTGGCTGCATTCTGTTGCTGAGGCCCAGAGAGTTTGGCCAAGGTTAAATTTGTTATGGACTGATGTGCTTGGCTAAAGATAATGGACTGAGAGATTTAAGATTTTAAGTTGGAAAACCTCAAGCAAGTTAAAATTATAGGCACTGAGAATGGTTTAAGGTTACTGAACCTGCTATTTTGTCAAACACATTAGCAATCTTAAGGAAGATGATCCAACTGCTTTACATTAAAACAGTGGAAAGGACGCCTGAGGAAGGACTATCATTGAAATGCAAACTCTTTTGGAAAGAGTTGACTGGAGAAGGAACCTGCTTTTCAAGGCTATGATTTATTTTGTCCCTGAATTAAGAATATGGCTGTGTCCTGCACTACTGGTATTGGTTTCAGAAGCATGAAGAATGCGTGGAGTGGTCGTAAATTGCACATGCTTCCAGGAGCCCCTGCTGATGCTGCATGGCAGGGCATGATGCCCTGATGGGCTGAAAGAGCCTTTGGAAGATGGACCATGGTTTGAATGCAGACCTGAAGACATTTTGGATATACCAGGACTGTACAAGGGGTACCATGAGCTCACTGTTGGCCTAGTGTTCCCTGGCTACTCTGCCCAGCTGGAGGGGTAAATTGGAAAATCTGAAGATTGGCAGTCTGTAGTTATATTGAACTTGAACTGCAGAAGTTCGATGTTTGTTTGATGGTGGTTGAGTTTGCATTGTTTTAATCTCTCCTTGTTATGCCTTATGCCAGTTGAAAATGTCTACTCTGTGCCTTTATATGTTGGAAGTGTTTAACTTGTTGGATTTTACTGGACTTACTATCTTAAATTGGTCAAGACTGTGGGGACCTTTGAAGATGAACTGAGTACAATTTACAATGTGTGATGGTTAAAAATCTATTGGGGGCCAGGGGCGGAATGTGTTGGTAGATGCCCCCCAATATATTCAGTGTTTTATTAGTTTGTAGTTTGCATCTGCAGCCACCTGGTTGGAGGCAATGTCACTGGGCGGATCTTAAGGTATGGTGGTGGGTTTCAGAAAGCCAAATGTCACATGTTCTCTGTCATATGAGGATACTAACTACACATGATTGGACTTAAGTGTGAGTAGGAAGAAAACTCAGTAGCAGAGGCCAGTAACCTAGGAAGGAGATATAAAGGGAATAGAAAGGAAGGGAGTGGGGAACTTAATAGGATGGTATTGTATGTATGTAAGTAGAAGAACAGATTAATGGGAGTGAAAAGGCCTAAATGAGGTCAAGGGAAGAGATTGAGTAAAGGAAAGGTGGAGGGAGGGCTAATCAAAATCCAAGAGGATATAAATAAATCATACATTGTTACTAGAAAATTTTCAGTGCCAGGGATGAGATACTTTCCAGTGAATTGTTACCAGGGAGGGTCCTGGTGCCCCCAAAGCATTGCAGGCCATTGCAAAGGCCCTTGGTTTCCCAGCAGGAATAGGTGGTAAGACACTATTGCTGAAGACTCCACATACTTGGGCTACAAGGCCACTGTTGCAGTCAAGTTCACATTGCTGGTAGAAATCACCCAACCAAGAGCACCTTGTGGGGAAAAGAGGTTTATTTTGGCTTACAGGCTTGAGGGGAAGCTCCATGATGGCAGGGGAAAATGATGGCAGGAGCAAAGGGTGGACATCACCCCCTGGCCAACATAAGGTGGGCAATAGCAACAGGAGAGTATGCCAAACACTAGCAAGGGGAAGCTTGCTATAACACTCATAAGCCCACCCCCAACAATACACTGCCTCCAGGAGACCTTAACTCACAAATCTCTATCAGCTGGGAACCTAGCATTCAGAACAACTAAGTTTATGGGTATACCTGAATCAAACTAACACAGTATTGAGAAATCCTGCTGGAACTGAGCTGAAAACCTCCTCCACATAAACCAGCTAACAGAAAGCTGGGAAAATCCATGCTGCATGCAGTTCAATAGGAGAGAGAGAAATCACCAGGGAAGATACTCAAAAGTAGACAGTGCAAGCGTAGATTTGGCCAGCCAGGCCAAATGAGCCAATGGGTGCAATAGTGGCAATCTGTTATGGGGGAAACCAACCACCCTCTAATTTGACTGGAGGCCCACTCCATGGGAGGGAATATATCCCTGATACTGAAATAGGGGTAGTCATGAGCCCTAGGGGTGTAACATCTGCTGCTGTCTAGCTAAGTGTATATACTATGCTCATCAAACTGCCCAGTAAGCACTTCTCTTAATGTTCATACCCGTATATTAATGCTACTCTCACTTTTGGTTAGAGAACCTTCTCTTTTCAGATGGCAGTAACCTTGGGATGACTCAGAAGGCATCATGGTGCTGAGAAGAAGTGACAGAGGAGTACTCAGCACTGCAATATCTCTATCACACCTTCCAAGGCTCAGGAACCATTGTGGAAGAGGTGGTAGAAAGAATGTAAGAGCCAAAAGAAGGGTAGGACTCCTTACAATGTGCTCCCCCAGACACGAAATGGCCTGGATATCCATGACCTCACAGTGCCTGACACTACCTACACAAGACCATCATAATAGGAGGAAAAGATCATGACATCAAAATAAAAGAGAGACTGATTGAGAGGGGGAGGGGATATGATGCAGAGTGGAGTTTCAAAGAGGAAAGTGGGGGGAAGGAGGCAATTACCATGGGATATTGTTTACAATCATGGAAGCTGTCAATAAAAAATAAATTAATTTAGAAAATAAAAAAGTAAAAAAAAAAAAATGTGAGGGGGCCAGGCATGGTGGCACACAATTTAATTCCAGCACTTGGGAGGCAGAGGTTGGAGGATTTTTGTGAGTTCAAGGCCAGCCGGGAATTACAGAGTGAGTTCTGGATCAGCTTGAGCTAGAGTGAGGCCCTATATAGAAAAAAAATAAGTAAAAAAATGCTGAATGCTGAGGTTACATGCTAGGGTTAGATGCCATTCCAGGTCTGCTGCCTAGGAGTGAACAAATGAGTGGAAGATGACAGAGAAAATGGAGGAGATCCAAGACTCATAGATAAGACAAGAAGATAGCCGAGTGCCCACCATGAGACTTGCCACCTCTACCACATTTTCTATGGCCCAGGAGAAGTTGCAGAGGAAGTGGCGACATGAAGACTGCTCTTATTGCTAGCCTAACAACCAGCTCCAGGCTGATGGTGACAGACACTGTGGTCAACCAAAACCCATCAAAGCAGAAATCCAGAGGCTTCAGAGAATTCAACACTAAATCAGACTGTCAATAGGCCTGGCATGGCTCAGGGAACATTTCAGAAGAGGGGGCAGAAAGATTGTAAGAGCCACAGAGTAGGTAGGACTACCCTGAGGCATGGTCCCCCACTATCCCACAGGGACTGACTGAGGTCTTCATGATCCCACAGTGAACACCATAACCCCACTGAGGAGAGCCCCAGGGGAATGGCAGCAGGGATGAAGGGATAGAAGAGTGTAACCCCCAGGCTGGGGAGATAGCTTAGCAGTTAAAGACACTTATTGCAAATCTTGCTGGCATGGATTTGATTCCTCAGTGCCCACATAAAGAAAAATGCACAAGGGCTGGAGAGATGGCTTAGCAGTTAAGGCACGTGCCTGTGAGGCCTAAGGACCCAAGTTCAATTCTCCAGGTCCCATGTAAGCCAGATGCACATGTTAGCACATGCAGCTGAAGTTTGTTTGCAGTGGCTGGAGGCCCTGGCACACCCATTCTCTCTCCCTCTGTCTGCCTCTTTCTGTCTCTCTCTCTCTCTCAAATAAATAAATAAAAATAAAGCTTAAAAAAAAAAAAAGAAAGATGAACAAAGTAGAGCGTGCATCATATGGAGTTTGTTCACAGTGGCAAGAGGCCCTGGCCTGCCCATGCTCATTCTCATTCTCTCACTCTGATGCACTCTCTTTCTCTCTCTCTCTCCTTGCAAATAAATAAAAAAGAATGAATTGTTTTACAAGAAAGAGTATAACCTGTTATATTACATACATAAAATAAAAATTTAAATAAATAAACAAATATCTTAAAAAGTGGGGCTTTACCCCCTCCTGCCTTCTTATGGGCAGAAGCTCTTCATACTCTCTTCTCTAAATCTAATAAGGTATCTCTCTTAACTTAAAAAAAAATAAGTTTTAAAAAAGGATGCGGAAATGGCTCATTAGATGAAGCACTTACTGCATAAGGACAAGGACCTGAGCTTAGGTTCCCAGAACCCACATAAAGCCAGTCATGGTAGTAAGCATCTATAATCCCAGCACTCCTACTGTGAAGTGGGAGGCAGAGACAGGAGCATCCCTGGAAGCTCAGGCAAACACACACAAACTAAATATAAAAATGAACCATAAGGGCTGGGAAGATAACTCTTGTTAAAGGTGCTTACTTGCAAAGCCTATCAGCCAGGGTTCACAAGTCCAAAGTCAACTACATAACACAAACACAAAAAAGTGATACAAGCATCTGGCATTCATTTGCAGAAGCAAGAGGCCCTGACAACCTATACATGTATACACACACACACACACACACGTGCAAAAGAAAGAAAGAAAATAACAAGTAAGTAATTCCGGGTATCGTTGGCAGTAGCTGGAGGTCCTGGTGTGCCCATTCTCTCTCTCTCTCTCTCTCTCTCTCTCTCTCAAATAAATAAATAAATATTTCAAAAATTAAAGATTCTCATTAAAAAATTAAACAGTGAGCCTCTAGCATCCAGTGGTACCCATAGGCATTGCTTAGCCCTACTCAGACCAGTGACATGAATTTCCCAGCCAGCCATGGAAGGTTAATTTGTGAACAATGAAATAGAAATAGACAAATGAGGTGTTGTGACCCATGCCTGCCATCCCAGCACCAAGTAGCTGAGGCAAAAGGATGACAAATTCAAGACCAGCCTGAGCTGCATAATGAGACCCTGTCTCCAAAAGCCAAAAGTAACAGAAGTAGACTAGTTTACCACAAAGGACATTTCACATGGCCCAGCCAGGGCCACTCTGCCTTACTGCCTCACACTCAGGTTGAGCGATGCCATGCAGGCTTGTAAATGGAAGTTTGCTTTCCTTTTTGATATTTTATTTATTTGACAGAAAGAGGGAGAGAGAAAGAATGGGCGCTCCAGGGCCTCCAGCCACTGCAAACGAACTCCAGACTCGTGCGCCCCCTTGTGCATCTAGCTAACATGGGTCCTGGGGAATCGAACCTAGGTCCTTTGGCTTTGCAGGCAAATGCTTTAACCGCTAAGCCATCCCTCCAGCCTTGGAAGTTTGCTTTCTGATAGGTAACCAAGGAGTTAGGATATTGGCAGGTTTCTAGAATTTACTGTTTGACAAATGCAAAATGGTGAAGAATCTACCCAGTCTACTCCCTAAGCCTGTGGCTTCCCTGGGTCCAGCAGAAGCACTGGGCCTCTGGTGCAGGGCCCTTTCCCCTGCACCCAGCCCTGGTGGCTGTCACCCTCTCCTCGCCTGATGCATGGGGACAGAACAGAGAGCTCCCTGGGACATTCTGCCATTTCACATCTGCGGAAGACCTGCTGCGCTTGCCCCAGCCCCTGTGTGTGTGCTCACTTGCCTAGCAGGCATAATGGGCTGCGTATGTCACCAACCAATGTTTTGTAGGAGAAAAGTGTCCCCCGGAGGAGGCCCTGGAGGACTCTGAACCTGATCGAGGACAGTGAAACCACTCACGTCACATCCCAGCCTGTCTGGGTGAGGGAGACTGAGGCTGAAGGAAGAATTGCAGCTATTGGGTTGGCACTGGAACACTGTGGGGAAAAGACAGGACCTCAAACTACCAGCCTTTTCCTAGTCTGGCTTTGGGTAGATAAGAGAGAAGGGTCCTCTTGTCAAGAAGAAGCTGACACCCCCCCCCCAAAAAAAAGAAAGTACCAGGCAAATGTTCCCAGATGGTAAAGCATGGTGTTAATATAAGCCGGGTCTCCAGAACCTTCTGCCCCAGCTCCCTCTGTGGCTTCCCATCCCACACCCAAGTTTGTACAAACATAAAGTTACAAAACAACTTGGGCACAAGCCATGGCTTAGGCATGCCAGGCAAGAAGCCTTGAGGCCAGGTATCTATTGCAGGGCTTGAGATTCAGTGTCAAGTGTAGAGAGACCACAACCAGTAGACGCCTTTGACACAGGCACAGCCACGTCTGCCTCCAGCAGAACCACAGAGACCAGAGCAGGGCACAGCCCCCTCCCTTAATTCCTGCTCTTGGACTGTTTGGATGGGCCTGACCTTGTGCAGAAGACAGTAGGTGCGGAAACCCAGTCTGCAGCTGCCTCATTCCTACATCGTCTGACCTTGACTCCCCATTCTCATGCTTTTCCTATATTTGATAAAAGGGACTTGTTGCCTAAGCTTTTCTGTGTGGGTATAAACTGAAGCAAAGCTCGTTAGGCACCGCTGCAGCATCTCCAGCAGAGCCTGCGGACTACCCCATCCCAGCTCTCACTCTATTCTTTATGTCTATCTTTCTAATCCTCGAGTCGCCCCAACAGGTCAAAGCCACGCTGGTCATGGCAGTCGAGGGTCTGTTAGCTCTGCCCATCCACCACTGACACCGCTCACAGTCTCAGTGCCACAGGGCACCAAGGAAAAGGAGTATCAATAGCATCCACGTTTAGCTGGGCTCACTCTGCTGTGAGCCTTGTGTGTCGAGCTGCCAGGAAAACAACAGGCCCCGAGGGAGCCAGCCATTTGCCAAATGGTAGGCAGACCCATCCTGCATCTCTTCTCCCTTCTTCTGAAATAGAAACATTTTCTCAATGTTGTGATTGGATGGAGTGAACCCCATTACCATCAACAGTCCCAGGAAGGGACCAGTGACCACAGCCTGTTCTCGGTTTCAGGATGGACACTTGATGATGAGAATTGGCTGTAGTATTGTTGGAACCATTGGAACTGAGCCAACCCTCTCCCGGAAGAGCTGTCTGGGAAAGGCTGATGGTGTTGTTTGATCCTTGAAATCTGCAGTCTTTTCAGATTTATCCCTTCAAGTTTCCTACCATATGAACCAACTCTCCCATCGCTGGGGCTAGGTTAGGTCCACTTCTGTTCCTTGCTATCAACAGTGCTAACCAGGCCTGGAGAGATGGCTCAGTGGTTAAAGGCATTTGCTTGTAAAACCTGCTGGCCTGAGTTGACTGAGGTTCAATTCCCCAGTACCCACACAAGCCAGAGGCACAAAGTGGTACAGGTGTCTGGAGTTCATTTGCATCAGCAAGAAGTCCTGGCACACCTGTTTATTTTCTCTTCTCTCTCTCTTTCTTCCTCCCTCACAAATAAATAAAATATTTATTATTTTATTTATTTATTTGAAAACATGTGAAAGAGAGAGAGAGAGAAGGAGGGAGAGAGAGAATGTGTGTGCCAGGGCCTCTAGCCACTGCCAATGAACTTCAGATGTATGCACCACTTTGTACATTTGGCTTTACATGGGTACTAAGGAATTGAACCTAGGTCATTAGGCTTTGTAGGCAAGCACCTTTACCACAGCAATTTCTCCAGTACCATATATATATATATATATATATATATATTAATCCCAGCACTTGGGAGGCAGAGGTAGGAGGATCACTGTGAGTTTGAGTTTGCCCTGAGACTACATAGTGTATTCCAGGTCAGCCTGGGCTAGAGTGAATCCCTACCTCAAAAAACAAACAAATTATTTGTATACAAGAGAAAGGGGGGGAGAGAGAGAGAATGGGCACCCCAGGGCTGCTGCAGACAAACTCCAGATGCATGTGCCATTTTGTGCATCCAGCTTTATATGGGTACTGGGGAATCAAACCCAGTCTGCAGGCTTTGCAAGCAAGTGCCTTTAGCCTCTGAGCCATCTCCCCAACTTAAAAAAAAATAAACCAAGAGAAAAATTTATTACATCACCAAGGAGACATGGAATAGGGTAGCTCTAATTAGCTAACTCAAGGGTGGGCAACTTTGCATTTTCTTTACATTGGGGTTGCGGCCCCCTGGTGACCTCAGAATGGTTTTAGCACTTCCAGGTACATCTATCTCAGTAATGGGGCATCCAGGAGAGACAAGAGACTCCTCCGCAATTCTGCTTCTGAAGGAGGAAGGTTCCCAAAGACCTGCTGTCCCGTCGCTAGCCAAAACTGGGCCACAGCCCCTGTCTAAGCTGACCCCACTGGTAAAGGAACAAGAGGGGCATGTCTGAATAGTCCATTCGGGAAGGAGCCATGTCCATGGCGAGGGACAGAAACCGGAACCCACTGTGAGCTGAGCAGCTTTGGAGGAGGAAGGGCCTGTGGCACTCAGTGCAGACAATGCTGATAAGGCATGCAGAGAAACCGGACGGAGTGTCACACACCTTTGAACACCTCACCCAGGACAGGGCTCCCTTGGCATTGTAGCCATCTCTAGTTTGTTTTTACCTTCTGTTTGAAATTTTAGCACCAAGGGCTCTTAGCTACTGTGGTTATTACTGTGAGGAAATGATTGACTGAATCTGAGGGAGGCCCTGCACTGAGCTGTTGGAGGCAAGAGGATCAGGAGGAGTTCAAGGTCACCCATCCTCAGCTACACAGCAATTTCAAGGCCAGCTTGAGTTACATGACACCCTGTTTCAAAAAGCTCTAAATTAAGAAAATAAGTAAATAAGTAAAGAAAAAAATAAAAATAAAGATAGAGGGCTAGAGAAAATGGCTTACTGGTTAAGGAGCTTGCCTACAAAGCCAAAGGACCCAGGTTTGATTCCCCAGTGCCCACGTAAGCCAGAGGGCACATGCGTCTGGAGTTCGTTTACAGCAGCTGGAGGTCCTGGTGCGCCCATTCTCTCTCTCTCTCCCCGTATCTCTCTTTCAAATAAATTTAAAATTTTTTTAAACTAAAACAAATAAATAAATAGAAGCAAAATGGATCTTATGTCTCTGCCCCTCTTTCACCTCTTCTGATTAAGGGATAAAAGTCTGGACTGGAGAGATGGGTCAGCAGTTAAAGGCACTTACTTGCAAAACCTAATGGTCTGGGTTTGATTCCCCAGTACCCATGTAAAGCCCAGATGCACCATGTGGTGAATACATTTGGGGTTCATTTGTGTTGGTAAGGTGCCTGGCACACATACTCGTTCTCTTTCTGCCTGTAAATAAACAAATGAATAAATCATATAAAAAGATAAAATTGGAGCTGGAGAGATGGCTTCACGGTTAAGGCACTTGCCTGCAAATCCTAAGGACACAGGTTCAGTTCCCTAGTACCCACATAAGCCAGATGCACAAGGTGGCGCATGCGTCTGGAGTTCATTTGCAATGGTTAGAGGCCCAGGCGCATCTATTCTCTATCAGCCCATCTCTCTCAAATAAATAAATAAAAATATAATATTTTTAAAAAATATAAGGGTGGGCTGGGGAGACGGCTTAGCAGTTAAGGTGCTTGCCTGCAAAACCAAAGGACCCAGGTTCAATTCTTCAGGATCCATGTAAGCCAAGGGGGTGCACACATCTGGAGTTTATTTGCAGTGGTGGAGGCCCTGGTGCTCCCATTCTCTCTCTCTCTCTCTCTCTCTCTCCCGTATTTCTTTCTCTCTCAATAAATAAATAATTAAAAATATAAGGGCTAGAGAGAGATGGCTTAGTGGTTAAGGCGCTTGCCTGCAGAGCCTAAGAACCCAGGTTCAATTCCTCAGGATCCACGTAAGTCAGATGCACAAGGTGGCGCATACATCTGGAGTTTGTTTGCAGCAGCTGGAGGCCCTGGCACACCCATTCTCTATCTGCCTCTCTGTCTCCTTCAAATAATAAAATAATTAAAAAAACAAATTAGAAAGATAAGACTGTGAGCGGCAGTGGTGTCAGTGGGCTCAGAAAGGCGGTCATAAGGAGGAAAGAGGAAGCGTCAGGCAGCAGGAGGCTGATGGATGCTCAGCTGTGTTACAGCAAGACCACCTGGAGCTGGCCGGGACCGACTTGTCTGTTGGAGTTGACCCCAGCTGTCCTTTGCTTTATTATAACGATTTCTTCATCCTGTTCCTCTCCGGAGTGTCACACCCAGAAATGGCATGTAAGGACAGAGAAGGGGAGTAACTCTATGGTGGGGAAACCCCAACCTACTTTTGGGCTTAGCTCGCTTTTCCCCACCTTAACTCATGAACAATCCTCCCGCCTGATACATTTTGTCCCCAGAAGGAACTACACAAAACCCCTGCAATGTCCCAGCACTTGGGAGGCAGAGGTAGGAGGATCACTGTGAGCGCAGAGGTGTCTACTCACATATTACTTCACACAGTCATTATGTTTTTCTTTGTTTTGGTACCACTGAGGGCTTGTTGCTTATAAAACAGTGAGGAATATTAACTAAAGTTATTTATTGGATCTCAAGCATGCATCGACTGTGTGTGCAGTGGTTGGGGGGGTTGGTACTCTAGCAGAGAGTGGACAGGACCCTCGTGGAGATCTGAGACCCATCTAAATACCCTGAGATATTTACCCAGGGTGGGCGAGAACCCTGTGCAGCCGGGAGCAGAGACTTGGCAGGATCTCCCCGTGAGTGAGTGTGCCAGAACTCGCTCCCTGTGGGGCTGGCTGAAGGAACACCCTTCTTCCTTCCTCATCTCCCAGAGGGGTCAAGACCGTCACACTACCAGAGACAGCTGTTCTGGGAACAGTATACTGTAGGCTCTTCATTTTAAGGGAAATAAACTCATTTTGAAAGCAATGAGGTAATCTTTATGTGAATTCTATTTTGGTTGGGCAGCCCTAGCTTGATACAGGAATATCAGGGCCACCCACCCTGCTTCCAAATCAGTAAGTCTTTGGGTCTGCCTTTTTTTTCTTGCAAGTACCAAATGAACCTCTGACAAAGATGTGAACTTGGGGACATCATTAAATCTCTGCAGGCGTGCTGGGCGCCATGGGTTAGTGTGCTAAAAATAAACTGGAGAGGTTAAAAAAAAAAACACGTGAAGGCAGATTTAGGGTTCTTGTGGAAAATGAAACAGAAGCCGGCCCGGGGTGGTTCTATTTAAAGTCGAGCATCATTGTACTGCTCCTGTGGATTTGCATATGGGATGTCATTCCCAGCCAGCTGAGGGAAGGCAGGCTGATCTCTACGGGATTCGCCTCCTCCAGGGACCCTCTGCAGAGCCTTCAGCCCTCCAGGAGAACGGAGCTGGGCTTGGCAGGGGCCACCATTGTTCCTTTGAGTAAAGAGAGCAAAAGTAAAGTTTTTTTCAAGGGCAATTTCCAATTTCATCTTCTATGAAAAGCAAAATCAACGAGACTATTAAAAAATTACAAGAAGTTAAACACATCATCAGAGAGAAAAAGAGAGAGCGCGCGCGCGCTTTGCTCAAAGCAAAGGGCCAACACATGCCTTTTAAAAACACATCTGGTTTCCATCTTTATACACCAGTGGACAAAAGCAATTAGCTCTGCTTTCCTCGTTGTAATAATGAAAGTCATATATTTTCCATGGCTGTCTCGCTGGGGTCCACAGCTGTGCAGAAAGCGCTGAAATACAATTTACCACGCAGGTCCTCTCTCAACAGAACTGCTAGTGACCTGAGGGAGAACGCTCCAGGACCTTCCAGAACTGGAGGGGAAGGATGGCTGGCACATGAACCTGCACCTAGTCCACTTGCCTGAAGCGCTGGCCTCCCACTGCCTACTGCTCCCAAGGAGCCCCTGAGGAGGGCTACATTAGTAGACCTGGACCATCTCCTGGCAATCCTCTAGGAGCTTCCAAGGAGGTGAATCTTCGCCCATCTGGCAACTGGGCTGGCCAGGACTCTTATTTTGTTGTTTTTGATACAGGGTCCCCAGCCCAGGTTAGCCTTAAACTCCCCATATAGCTGAGGTACTAACATACCTGGTTATGGGGTGCTGAAAATGGAACCCAAGACTTTGTGCATGGTAGCTGTGCATTCGACCAACTGACTACACTCCCAGCCTCTGGTCAGCACTTTTTTTTTTTCAAGGTAGGGTCTCACTCTAGCCCAGACTGACCTGGAATTCACTATGTAGTCAGGTGGCCTCAAACTCACAGTGATCCTCCTACCTCTGCCTCCCAAGTACTGGGATTAAAGGTGTACACCACCACGCCCAGCCAAATCATTTTTTTTTGAAAGCTGGGCAAGCAGCTAAGTGTAGAGCACTTGCCTAACATGTCCAAGATGACAATGTCCACCTCATACATATGTCTATATATATATATGTCTATATATATATATGTCTATATATATATATGTCTATATATATATATGTCTATATATATATATGTCTATATATATATATGTCTATATATATATATGTCTATATATATATATGTCTATATATATATATGTCTATATATATATATGTCTATATATATATATGTCTATATATATATATGTCTATATATATATATGTCTATATATATATATGTCTATATATATATATGTCTATATATATATATGTCTATATATATATATGTCTATATATATATATGTCTATATATATATATGTCTATATATATATATGTCTATATATATATATGTCTATATATATATATGTCTATATATATATATGTCTATATATATATATGTCTATATATATATATGTCTATATATATATATGTCTATATATATATATGTCTATATATATATATGTCTATATATATATATGTCTATATATATATATGTCTATATATATATATGAGAGAGAGAGGGAAATGGCATGCTAGGGCCTCAGCTACTACAATCAAACTCTAGATGCTTGTGCCACCTAGTGGGCATGTGCAACCTTGCACTTGCTTCACTCCTGTGTGTCTGGCTAACACAGGATCTGGAGAGTACAACATGGGTCCTTAGGCTTCACAGGCAAGTGCCTTAACCACTAAGCCATCTCTCCAGCCCTGCTTTAAAAACAAATAATATATATATATATACACACATATATATACATATGTATATATATACATCTATATATATATGTCTATATATATATATGTCTATATATACACATATAGATATAGATATATATGTCTATATATATATATGTCTATATATACACATATAGATGTATATATATATATATGTATATATATATATTATTTATTTATTTGCAAGCAGAGGGAGACAGAGAGAAGAGAGAGAGAGATTGAGAGAGAATGTGTGCTCCAGGGCCTCTAGCCACTGCAGATGAACTCTAGTTGCATGCATGCAAAATCTTGTGCATCTGGCTTTATGTGGGTACTGGAGAACCAAAGGTGGATCCTTAGGCTTTGCAGAGAAGCGCCTTCAGTGCTGAGCCATCTCTCCAGCCTGATTTTTGTGTGTGTGTGTGAGAAAGACAGGGTTTCATAAAGTAGCCCAGGCTGGCTTTAAGCTCATCCTCCTTTCTCAGCCCCCTGAGTGCCGGGATGACAGGGCATGCTGCCTGTAACAACGAGAAACAACATCATTTAGCAGGCAAAGGTTCGGCACACAGCAGTCAAGCAGGCTTCTGTAAGCAGCTGCTGCTGCCCACGAATGCACTTCTATAATTGCGCAGTTCTAGCCTGGGCTCACCCTTGCATGCACACAGAAACCTGCTAATGACACCCCCAAAGGACAAGAGAAGGGCTGGGTGCACCATCAATGGTCTCCCCTGACCAGGGCTGAGTGGTGGCCATGGAATATTCTGGAAATGCATGACCCTTGTGCTTTCCACTCTGGAATCTCCCAACAGCCCCACCTGCCATCCCATGACTTAGTCCCTCCCCCCTCCCTCGCCCACCTGCCCTCCTCTGCCATCTTGGGCACACTCTGTGAGCTCAGTTTCCTCTTGCTCCACCTGGGTGTGCACACTTCTTGTTTTACTCTTTTTCACTTTGAACTAATTTCAAACTTTGAGAAGGCTTGTGAGAACACACCTATAAGAAGGAAAACAATGAGCCGCTTAGGAAAACAATGTGTCGATTCCTCTAAAAGTTAAGTATATGCTGCGGGGCTGCCAACTTCAACCTGCAGTGGGGGCCTTGGTTGTTTCATCATCTTAATGATGGTGCATGCTTTGCAGCTTCTTGGGTTTGTGTTTATTTCTGATGTAACATTAAAATAAATATAATCACAGGCTGGAGAGACGGCTTAGTGGTTAAACGCTTGCCTGTGAAGCCTAAGGACCCCGGTTCAAGGCTCGATTCCCCAGGACCCACATAAGCCAGATGCACAAGGGGGCACACACGTCTGGAGTTCATCTGCAGTGGCTGGAGGCCCTGGTGCACCCATTCTCTTTCTCTATCTGCCTCTTTCTCTCTTTCTCTCTCTCCTCCCTCTTTCTCTGTCAAATAAATAAAATAAATAAAAATAAAATATTTTAGAGGCTGGAGAGATGGCTCAGCAGTTAAGGCATTTTCCTACAAAGCCAAAGGATCCTGGTTTGACTCTCCAGGACCTCTGTAAGCCAGATGCACAAGGGGGCACTTGCATCTGGAATTCGTTTGCAGTGGCTGGAGACCCTGGCATGCCCATTCCCTCTCTTTCTCTCTCTCTCTCTTTCTCAAATAAATAAATGAAATATATCTTAAAAAAATAAAATATTTTAGAAAATAAAATAAATATAATCACCAAAAATGCTAAACATAAATTTACCATATGACACAATAATTTCATCTCTAGGTATGAACCCAATAAATTGAAACTGGGCTCACAAATTACTATAGATAAATGTTTGTAGCAGTACCATTTGCAACAGCCAAAAGGTGAAAACAACCCATACAAGTCCCTCAGTGAAAGGACAGCAACCTAGGTCTGCCCTATCCTCCATACAGCGGAACATTATTCAGTTCCAAAAAGGAATAAAGTGCTCAGGCGTGGTGGCGCACGCCTTTAACCCCAGCACTTGGGTGTCTGAGGTAGGAGTATCACTGTGAGACTGTGAGTTCAAGACTAGCCTGAGACTACATCATGAATTCCAGGTCAGCCTGGGCTTGAGCAAGACCCTAAAAAAAAAAAAAAAAAAAGGAATGAAGCATTGACACATACTACAATATGGATAAATCTAAAATTCAGTCTGTTACTTTAAAAAAGTTAATGGGCCGGACATGGTGGCACACGCCTTTAATCCCAGCACTAGGGAGGCAGAGGTAGGAGGATCTCCGAGAGTTCAAGGCCACCTTGAGAATACATAGTGAATTCCAGGTCAGCCTGGGCTAGAGTGAGACCCTACCTCGAAAAAACCAAACGAACAAAAAAAGGTTAATGGGGACTGAGAAAATGGCTCAGTCATTAAAGGTGCTTGTTTGCAGAGCCTTCAGGCCCAGGTTCAAGTCCCTAGTACCCACATAAAAGCAGTTGTACATACATCTACAATGTGTTTGCAGTGGCAAGAGGTCCTGGTACACCATTCTCTCTCTCTCTCTCTCTCTCTCTCTCTCTCTCTCTTTCTCTCTCTCTCTCTCCCCCCTTGAAAATAAATATCTTTTACAAATGCTAAACCTGGTATAGTGACACCCACCAGTAGTTCCAACATTCAGAGGACAGAGGCTGGAGGATTGTTGCAAGTGTTCCAGGCCAGTCAGACAGTCAAGACTACATAAACTCTGTCTTCAAAAGAAAAGGCAGGAGGAGGAGGAGAAACAGCTGCCACCAGCAGCAGTCACTGCACTGAGAATACCGCTCAGGGATAGAGTGCTTGCCTGGCATGTGCAAGGCCCTGGTTTTAGCCACAGTATTCACACGTACACACACACACACACACACACACACACACACTCACACTACACAGTAGGTAAACAGGGATAGAAAATAGATCAGTGGTTGCTAGGGACTGGTTGGGAAAGGAAACGTGAAGTCACTCTAAAATGAGTCTGAGATCTTCCCCCCCCTCCCCCAGGGTGATGAGAACACTTTGCAATAAATGGAAGTGGCGAGATGACATTATGAACTACCGGATGTCATTTAATTGTACACTTCAAATGACTGATTTTATATCATGTGAATGTCAACCTCAATTTTTTTGAGCTACACTAAAGAGCTAGGGAGCCCGAGACACGTTGGTGTGTGTCTATTTCTGACCCATTTGTACCAACCAAATATTGCAAATGTGTATTTCCCTGAAAACAAGTTAACGTGTTCTGTGACTCTGGTTAAATTCAAGAAATGCAGCATTGTGGGCTGGAGAGATGGCTTGGCGGCTAAGGGACTTGCCAGCAAAGCCAAAAGATCCAGGTTCAATTCTCTAGGACCCACGTAAAGCCAGATGCACAAGGCGGCACAGGCATCTGGAGTTCGTCTGCAGTGGCTAGAGGCCCTGACATGCCCATTCTCTCTCTCTCTCTCTCTCTCTCTCTCTCTCTCTCTCTCTCTCTCTCATCTGCCTCTTTCTCTCTCAAATAAAGAAATTAAACAAATCTTAAAAAAAAAAAAAGAAAGAAAGGAAGGAAGAAAGAAAGAAATGCAGCATTGTGACAGTGCTGTTATCTAGGTTACAGTTCACCTTCAGATTTTGTCATTTTCCCAAGGATGCCATTTACAGGAATCTTCCTGCCAATTCTGCAGTCAAGACCACACACCATATTTCCTTGTCAACCTCTCCCTTTAATCCAAAGCCATCCATCGGCCTTTTTTATTTATTTTTATTTATTTATTTTTTATTTTATTTATTTATTTATTTATTTATTTGCTTTTCTGTTAGTCCCGCTGCCTTTGCAGCTTTGCAGAGCACAGGCCTACGGCTGCAGTCAGTCTGAGTGGCCCCTCTGCGGGCCTGTGGCTGTACAGTCTCAGTGGGTCCTGTGCCCTTTCCTGGTTCCTCAGGAAGAGGCACGCTGTGTATCGCAGGCAAGAAGCCCCCAGTGGTGATGCTATCCACTTTGGCCTCACATCAACTCATCCCATTACCCCTTGTTTCCACTTGAACCTCGTGGATTATGTGCCAAGCTCTGTCTGTCCTTGTATTAACAATAGAATATTGCTGAAGACTTCACATACTTGGGCTGCAAGGCCACTGAGAAATCCTGCTGGAATTGAGCTGATAACCTCCTCCATGTAGACCAGCTGACAGAAAACTAGAAGAAGCCATTCTACATGTAGTTCAATGGCAGAAAGAGAAATCACCAGTGAAGATACTCAACAGTGGACACTGCAAGCCTTATAATTGGCCAGCCAGGCCAAATGAGCCAATGGGTACAACAGTGGCACATTTGTCATGGTGGAAACCAACTGCCCTGTAACTGGACTGGAGGACGGCTCCATGGGAGGGAATACATCCCTGACACTGAAAACCTAAAACAGGGGTAATCATGAGCCCTAGGGGTCTAACATCTGCTGATGTCTGGATAAATGTATATACTATGCTTATCAAACTGCCCAGTAAGCACTCCTCTTAATATTCATCCCCTTATATTAATGCTACTCTCACTTTCGGTAGAGAATCTTCTCTTTTCAGATGGCAGTGACCTTGGGACGACTCAGAAGGTATAGTGCTGGAAAGAAGTGACTAGAGTACTGAGTAACATCTCGATCACACCTTCCAAGGCTCAGGGTCTAATGCGGAAGAGGTGGCAGAAAGAATGTAAGAGCCAAAGGAAGGGTAGGACTCCTTACAACATGCTCCCTCCAGACATAAAATGGCCTGATATCCATGACCTCATAGTGCCTGACACTACCTACACAAGACCATCATAAGAGGAAGAAAAGATCATGACATCAAAATAAAAGAGAGACTGATTGAGATGGGGAGGGGATATGATGGAGAATGGAGTTTCAAAGGGGAAAGTGGGGGGAGGGAGGGTATTACCATGGGATATTTTTTATAATCATGGAAAATGTTAATAAAACTTGAGAAAAAAATAAAATAAAATAAGTCAACTGTTGAAAAAAAACGACAACAGAAGGCGCCGGCCAGGCGTGGTGGTGCAGAGGTAGGAGGATCGCCATGAGTTCAAGGCTACTCTGGACTGAAATGTGACACGACCTCCAAAAACAAAAAACAGAGGCAATTCATAAAATCTTTCTTGTCCTGGTTGTCATTTTTTAACGTTTTTATTGACAGTCTACCTACATATACATGATACACCTTGTTCATAATCCTCTCCTGCCACCCTCTTTTGTGCCCCTTCTTCTATACTTCCTCCACTGCACCCCTGCTTTTTTCAACTAGTTCCTCTTACTTTGATGTCATCTTTTTCTTTTTCTTTTTTTTTTTTTTTGCCTAATTATACAAGCCTTGAGTAGGTGTCGTCAGCCACTGTGAGGTCATGAATATTAAGGGCACTTTGTATTGTAAAGCACCTCCTCTTCCTTTAGCTTTTACAGACTGTCGGCCACCTCTTCCACAGTGATTCCTCAGCCTTGGAGGGCGTAATAGAGATGTCTCACTTAGTGCTGAACATGCCACTATCACTTCTTTTCAGCACTTTTGTGAGTTTTAAGCGCCACCCCCTCCCGCCCCCACCCAGTGGTCACCACCATCTGAAATGAGAAACCTCTCTAACCAAAAGTGAGTTGTAGCCGGGCATGGTGGTACACACCTTTAATCCTAGCAATATGGAGGCAGAAATAGGAGGATTGCCATGAGTTCGAGGCCACCTTGAGACTACATAGTGAATTTCAGGTCAGCGTGAGCTAGAGTGAGGCCCTACCTGGAAAAAAAAAAAAAAAGGTGAGTCACATTAATATTTGGGTATATGAGATGGCTCAGTGGTTAAAAAGGTTTGCTTGCGAACCCTGTGGGCCTGGGTTTGATCCTCCAGAACCCACATAAAGCCAGATGCACTAAGTGGCACATGCATCTGGAGTTCCTTTGTAGAGGCAGGATGTTCTGGGGTGACCACCATTCATTCTCTCTCTCACCTCACAGATAGATAAATATTTTTAAAAACAATATATAGGCATAAACATAGGAATTTAGAGGATAGTTTGGTGGGCTTAATATATGTACTTAGCCAGACAACAGTAGTAGTTTTCCCCCTGGGGCTCATGGCCTCCCCAACCGTAGGCTTTTTAATTAGTTAGTTATTTTGAGGTAGTATCTCGCACTAGCCCTGGCTGACCTGGAATTCACTATGTAGTCTCAGGCTGTCCTTGAACTCACAGCAATCCTCCTACCTCAACCTCCCATGTGCTGGGATTAAAGGCGTGCACCACCATGCCCAGATTAATAATTTTTAAATATTTTATTTATTTATTTATTTGAGAGAGTGAGTGAGTGAGTGAAAGAGGCAGAGAGAAAGAGAGAGAGAATGAATGAATGGGCGTGCCAGGGCCTCCAGCTGCTGCAAATGAACTCCAGACACATGCACCACCCCATGCATCTGGCTTATGTGGGTCCTTTGGGTTTGCAGGCAAGTGCCTTAATTTATTTATTTGCAAGAAGACAAGGACAGAGAAAGACGGAGAAAGAGAAAAAGAGAATGGGCACACCAGGGCCACTAGCCACTGCAAATGAACTCCAGATGCATGTGCCACCTTGTGCATTTGGCTTACATGGGTACTGGGGAATTGAATCTGGTTCTTTAGACTTTGCAAGCAAGTGCCTTAACCACTAAGCCATCTGTCCAACCCACCATAGGCTTTTGATTAGGTTTTCACTACCAGATAGGAATTCCTTTCCATGGAACAGGCCTGAAGTCCAAATAGGGAGCAGTTGTTTTTCTCCATAACAAACATTCCATCATTGCACCAGTTGTCATATTTGATCGAGTGTGTTGGTTCATTTCTGCATAGTATATCCCTTTAGCCAGACAACAGTACCCCGTTGTCATTTTTGCTCATCCTCATCTGGAGAGGAGATTTTATATATATACATTGGGAGATGGGAACGTAGCTTATTGGGTAGAGTGCTTGCCCTCACAAGCGTGAAGCCCTGGTGGGATCCAATCCAGTACCAGGTAAACCGGGCATGAGATGGTGGTGCTCACCTGTAATCTCCATGTCAGAAGTTCAAGGTTATTCTTGGCTGTATAGTGAGCGCAAGTCTATGAGTAGAATTCTATCTCATCTCAAAATAAAAAGTAAAAAGACCACCACCCACCATGACTGACTGCTGCTCTCAGAACTCATAGCCCACAACTCCATGGTGAACACAAGCAATCCCACTACAGGGGTCCCTCAGTGGAGTGGGGGCAGGGAGGACGGGAATGATGGTACCAACATTTGATGTATTCATACAAAGTATATACTTAATTTAAAAAAAATGTAAGCCGGGCATGGTGGTGCACACCTTTGATCCCAGCACTTGAGAGGTAGGAGAAGCACTGTGAGTTCGAGGCCATCCTGAGACTGCATAGTGAATTCCCAGTCAGCCTGGGCTCAACCAAGAGCCTACCTCAAAAAGGAAAAAAAAGGAGAGAGAGGGCTAGAGAAATGGCTTACTGGTTAAGGTGTTTGCCTGCAAAGCCAAAGGACCCAGGTCCGATTCCCCAGGACCCACATAAGCCAGACGCACAAGGGGCACATGTATCTGGAGTTCGTTTGCAATGGCTACAGGCCCTCGTGAGCCCATCCTCTTTTGTCTGTTTCTCTTCTCTCTCTCTCTCTCTCTGTCTGCTTGCAAATAAATAAATAAAAATTTTAAAATATTTTTAAAAGAAAGAAAGAAAGAGAGCCAGGCATGGTGACACATGCCTTTAATCCCAGCACTCAGGAGGCAGAGGTAGGAGGATTGCCGTGAGTTCAAGGCCACCCTGAGACTGCATAATGAATTCCAGGTCAGCCTGAACTAGAGTGAGACCCTGCCTCGAACCTCCCCCCCCAAAAATAAAAGAAAAACAGAAAGAAAGAAGGGAGCTGGGAGCTAGGAGCTGGGAGCTGGGGATGTAGCTCAGTAGGGGAGTGATTGTCTCATTAGCAAGAAACAATATTACCTAGTTAACTGCAAAGACTTTAAATCACCTAACAGAGTAAAGACTCGGTTTCTAACAGTCTCACAGCATCTTAGAGTAAACACACTGTCACTGTCAGCCACGTTTCCTGTGGCTCTTTCTAGAAGAGACATGCACCACTGCCCCCACAAGCCTGCCAGAAGCACAGAGCACGCATCGTAAGGCATTGCTTCTCAGACTCCAAGACAGTTTCAGATGGGCTGTCAGCTCAGGGAGGCTCCCTTCCATCCTGGGCCTGTCTCTCAGGATACTGTTAAGGTGCTTGTGTGCAAAGCCTAAGGAGCTGGGTTCAATTCCCCAGTACCCATGTATAGCCAGATGCACAGAGTGGTACATGTGTCTGGAGTTTGTTTGCAGTGGGTGAAGGCCCTAGCATGCCCATTCTGTCTGTCTGTCTCTCTTCTCTCTCTCTCTCTCCTTACAAATAAATAAACAAATAAATTTATTTATTTTTTAAAAAGAACGATATTTAAGCAGGGTTGTCACTGACTGCAGCATGCTGTAGATCTTATTGTCTTTAATACTTCCTAGAAGATAAAAGCTATGTTAAATTTCACTTTTCAAATGAGCCTGTCACAGTGGTGCATGCATACCCACCTCTTGAAAGGCTGATCAGGAGGAGCACACATTCAGGGCTAGCCTGGGTGACATAGTTAAGACCCTGCCACAAACAGTCAAAGGGCACATGGGACCTAGAGATTAGCTATGGCTGTCATTACCTTGCATGGTCCCCTGACCGTCTAGGCATGCCTCAGTCTGGCAGTCAATGGTCAGCCCCTGAACCTTCGTGAGGCCAATGCCAACATGCCAAGCTGGGTGTGCTTTCGAGAATATGCTTGTGATAGTTAAGTGGTTGTCAACTTGATCTGTTTAGTAATCCACAGACATTCCTTTAGGGTGGGTCTCTGAGGTTGCTTCCAGAAAAGATTAACTGAAGGAGGAAGTCCTTTCCCTACAGTGGGTGACCCCGCTCAGAGGGGGACTTCATATAAGGAAGCTCTGGGTGAAAAGAGCCCTTCCTTCCTTCCCCTTGGCTGCTGGAGCTGCTCGCTGCCTTCCAGCGTGGACTGAAGACCAAAGAGAACTGGAGACCAGCATGGACTGAAGACCAGCGACTGAAGACCAGTGTGAACTAAAGACCAGCAAGGACTGGAGACCAGTGGTTCTTCAGGAAGCCTCCAGGCCTGCAGTGCCAGATGGGGACTGCTGGGGCATCTGGCCACGTGGACTGAGCAGCTACCAGGTTCCTTGATTCTCAGGCCTGCAACTGCCGTAAACTAATCCAATAAATCTCCTTTTAATATAATTCATTCTATGAGTTCTGTTCCTCTGTAGAACTCTAATACAATGCTAATGACTAATACGTGTCCCCCCCGCAAGTGTGAAGGTACAAACCAGCGCTCCTGCTGCTTCTGGCTTGCCTGGGCTCCTGCTGAGGTGGGTGTCCTGGACTTCTGCAGGCCCAAGCTTCCGTGCAACTAGCTCCACACCTCCCTGGGGGCCTTCCCTCCTTTCCCCCAACCTGTCCCTTCACCTCCCTAGAGCTGCTCACAGTATCCGCCTCTTAGGGAGGGGAATATGTGAGCCACTTCAGGAGTAGAAAGGTCAGGCAGCTTGTAGCTTGTTGGCACTTTTTTCTTTCTTTCTTTCTTTTTTCCTTTTTCTTTTTTTTTTTTTTTTTTTGTGGTTTTTCGAGGTAGGGTCTCACTGTAGCCCAGGCTGACCTGGAATTCACTATGGAGTCTCAGGATGGCCTCGAACTCACGGTGATCTCCTACCTCTGCTTCCCGAGTGCTGGGATTAAAGGCATGCGCCACCACGCCCGGCTTTGTCGGCACCTTTGAGTGAGGAACCAGGCCAGGGTTGGCACTGCAAAGTCCCCCACTAGAGCCAGTCTCCTAGACGTGGGAGCTTTCATGGGTATCCTAAACCTTGGTACTCAAAGAAGCAGTGACCTCGTTGCTGGGACAAAGCACCTGTAGCAGACAGCTTCAAGTTCGCTGAGATCAACTTCCAGACCAGACACAGTTATGGAGGAAGGGATTTATTGAAGCTTACAGATCCAGGGGAAGTTCCATAATGGCAGAAGAAGCTGGCCTGCTTTCACAGGACCAAGCAGAAAAAGAGAAGTACAGCCTAAAAGCCAAAAGTCACAGCACAGCACACTTTGCATATCTTTAGATTGAAATCTAAAACCCACCACCACACCTTAAGATCCACCCAGTGTCATTGCCTCCAGCCAGGTGGCTAGAAATGCAAACTACAAACAAATAAACAACTGAATATATCAGGGGCCATCTATTCTATTCAAACCACCACAGCACCCAAACAATAGCAGCTGGTGGGAGGAACGGGTTTGTTCTGGCTCACGGTCTCGAGGGGAAGCTCCATGACGGCAGGGCATGAGCAGAGGCTGGTCATCACCTCTGCCACAGCGGGTGGAAAACAGCAGCAGGAGAGTGAGCAGAACTAACACTGGTAAGCTAAAACCTAGTAAACCTGAAGGTCCTCCGCAATGACACACCTCCTCCAACAAGACCTCCCAAGTTGCCATCAGCTGGGGACCAAGCATGCAAAACACATGAGATTATAGGGGGCACCTGATTCAAGTCACCACAGCTACTGTTCCAAAGCCCCTCCTGCTCAAATCCACCACCCCCTTCCCACCATCCCCTGGCAGCCAGGCCACCCACTCGGCAGAACACACACGGTCCTTTCGTCTGGCGAGCCAAGCTGGCTGACCTGGCCTTTCTTACCGCTGTCCACACATGGCCAGGGCGGGCTGTGCGCTGGCCTGAGCTCTTACCTGACAGCTGCCTTGGTGCGGGGCAGGAGGATGAGCATCTTCTTAGCCAAGACTATCTTCCTGTCACCAAGGCCTGGCAGAAGCCGGGGCTTTGCCCGCCCTGCGGCAGATGGGCAGAAGTTTGTGCTGTCTGCATGCCTGGCTCTAAGCCCTTTCCCGGAAAGACACACAAATGTTTTGGGGGTGGGTGCCAGGGCTGAAGCGTGTCACGAGAGCCTTGCAGTGTCCTTTAGAAAGAGCGAGGCAGCTTCCCCTTCAAAGGAAAACCGTGCTGGAGAAGGCTAGAGAGTGGCTTGCAGACAACACGAACTCATCACCCTCCATCCCTGTGGGGCTGAGCGTGAGGCTGCAGTGGGCTTCTTCTGGAAGGAATGACACACCGCTGAGAAGTCTACTCTGTCCCCTAGTGCGGGGAACTAGAATCCACATCTTGAATGTATAAACACAGCACTGGCCTCTATTATCACATAACAAAAAGAATCCATTTCTGGAAAAACTCACGAAATGGAGGGCTAATGGTATTGAAAGTTTCCAGATCCTGCTAGTTAAAATATTTTCATGTTGCGTTACCTAATGTCAACTTGAAGTTTCAAAGTCATTTATTCATGCTGCACAGGCAATTTGTTCCTACTTGGGTTTTTTGTTTCTTTTTTGTTTGTTTACTTGCTTCATTTTTTAAAAATATTTTTATTGATTGATTTGCAAGCAGAGAAAGAGAGAGAGAAAGTTACCAGTGCACCAGGGCCTCCTGCCACTGCAAACCAATTCTAGATGCCTACGCCATTTTTGTACCTGGCCATGCATGAGTACTGGGAAATCAGACCACTGCCGGCAGGCTTTGCAAGCAAGTTCCTCTAACCGCTGAGCATCTCTCCAGCCCTGTTTGTTTATTTTCTTATTTATTTTATTTATTTATTTATTTACTTCTGGTTTTGGTTTTTATTTATTTATTTTTATTTTTTTAGGTAGGGTGTCACTCTAGCCCAGGCTGACCTGGAATTCACTATGTAGTCTCAGGGTGGCCTTGAACTCATGGCAATCCTCCTACCTCTGCCTCCTGAGTGCTGGGATTAAAGGCATGCGCCACCATGCCCGGCTCTGGTTTTGGTTTTTCAAGGTAGGGTTTCACTCTAGCCCAGGCTGACCTGGAATTCACTACGGAGTCTCAGGGTGGCCTCAAACTCACAGCGATCCTCCTACCTCTGCCTCCCGAGTGCTGGGATTAAAGGCATGCGCCACCACACCCGGCTTAATATTTTATTTATTATTTATTTGTTTGTTATTTAAGAGAGACAGAGAGAAAGAGGCAGATAGACAGTGGCGGGGTGGGAAGGAGTAGAGAGTATGGGCACACCACGGTCTCCTGCCACTGCAAACGAACTCTACATGCATCTGGCTCTACGTGGGAACTGGGGAATCAAATCCAGCCCAATAGGCTTTGCAAGCAAGTTCTTTTAACCATTGGGCCACCTTTCCAGCCACCCCTCCCCACCCCCACGCCCTGTTTTTGTTTTTGAGACAGGGTCTCACTGTATAACCCAGGCTGATCTTGAACTCAAGGTCCCTTCACCTCAGCCTCCTGAGTGTTGGGCTTAGAGGTGATACCACCACACCCAGTGTCCCACAAACCACACTTGTGTTTACTAGTTACTGTCAGGGGTTGTGCAAAGAATCTTGGAAAAGTAATTGAAGGCACTTCCTGCTCTGGGAAAGCAGGCTCCTCGTTACATGACACATTTCACGTGATGCCTTGTGGGTTCCTGATAAGGAGGAACAACAGGTGACATCGTTATTTTTATCTTTTTCTCACAGGAAGGATCCAGGTCACTGTGGGCAGCAGGCTGCTCTCCACCCAGAGGCCAGAATACCACCCAGGAGGTTCTGAGACCAAGTGCTGGCAAGGTAACATTTAGCTGAAGAGTGCCTGGCCTCCTTGGGAAGAGAGGCCAGTTCTCTTCGACCTTGCCTCGGGGCCCAGCAACGAGGACCTACATCTTCCCTGCCTAGCACTGTCTTCCAGCTCTCAAGGGCTTCCTTCTCCTCCAGACTTCACCCTCCCTGCTTCGCTCCTTTTGCTATCCCTCTAGAATGCCCGAAGAGTCTTTTTTTTTGTAGAAAGTTTCTCTTTCAGAGGCAGGAGAAAGAAACTTGATAGGGCTGGAAAGATGGCTTAGCGGTTCAGTCGTTTGCCTGCAAAGCCAAAGGACCCAGGTTTGATTCCCCAGTACCCACATAAGCCAGCTGTACAAGGTGACAAGCCAGATGCACAAGGTGGTGGCAAGTGTCTGGAGTTTGTTTACAATGCCTGAAGGCCTTGGTGAGCCCATCTCCTCCCTCTCTCTCTCTCTCTTTCTCTCTCTCTCTCACATCTCTTTCTCTCAAATAATAAAATTAAAAAGAAAAAAACAACAAATATGGGAAGATTCATTTATTTATTTTTGGTTTTTCAAGGAAGGGTCTCACTGTAGCCCCAGGCTGACCTGGAACTCATCTTGTAGTCCCAGGCTGGCCTTGAACTCACAGTGATCCTTTGACCTCTACCTCCCAAGTGCTGGGATTTAAGGTATGCACCACCACGCCTGGCAGATTATTTTGAAAAAAGAAATCATAGGCTGAGGAGATGGCTCAGTGATTAAAACACTTGGAAAAGTTTGCTGGCCCAGACTCAGCCCCAGGTTCAAATCCCCAGCACCCATGTAAAATAAAGCCAGGTGCACAAAGTGATGCATGCATCTGGAATGTGTTTGCAGTGGCAAGAGGCCCTGGCATGCCCATTCTCTCCCTTCACCCAAATAAGTAAACAAAATATTTAAATAATAATAATATAAAATAAAAATCACAAAATTACAGAATAGCTATTATGAAAATTAAATAAGGTCATATAGAAAAGGCAGCCAATTGTATGTGACTTTGCATTATTGTGAACAAATACCTGAGAAAACAGTGTAAAATGAGGAGGGATTTACTTTGGTTTATAATGTGGAGGTACCGCCCATCTTGGCAGGACAAGTGTGGCATGGGAGAGACCAACAGTGGGAGCCACTTGCTCATATCTAGACAGATCAGAAAACCGACTGGAGAGGAAGAAGGACTAGGTTATATACCTCGAGCCCTTCCCCACCCCCCCCACCCCCCCCCCCCCCGTGACCCACCTCTCCAGCTCGGCTCCACCTACACAGCTTCCACAGCCTCTTCAAACAGCATCACCAGCGGAGCACCCACTGTTCAAACACACAAGTCTTGGGGGGAACATCTCACACTCCAGCCACGACACCAATCCAAAGAAATAAAGAAGTTGGTAGAATTGCGCAGCAAAATCTTGACATGCCTAGCTTCAACACAAAAATGGAATTGCAGTCTCAGAGGGAAAAAGAGCTTATTCTGGGGCTGGAGAGATGGATCAGCAGTTCAGTTAAGGCGCTTGCCTGCAAAGCCCAACAACCCGTGTTCGATTCCCCAGTACCCACATAAACCAGATGCATAAAGTGGTGGCTGCGGTTGCATCTGGAGTTTGTTTGCAGTGACTAGAGGTGCTAGTATGCCCATGCTCTCTCTCTCTCTCTCTCTCTCTCTTTCTCTCTCTCTCTGTCTGTCTGTCTCTCTCTCTCTCTCTTTCTCTCTGTATCTTTCTGCTTACAAATAAATAAAATATTTTTAAAAAGAGTTTACTCTAGCCCGGCGTGGTGGCACACGCCTTTAATCCCAGCACTCAGGAGGCAGAGGTAACAGGATCACCGTGAGTTCAAGGCCATCCTGAGACTTAGTGAATTCCAGATTAGCCTGGACTAGAGTGAAACCCTACCTTGAAAAACCAAAAAAAAAAAAAAAGAATTTACTCTGGATGCAACTAGAATAGCCATGGTCTCGGAGTACAGATTCAGGTTACCCCCAAAGATTTGTGCTTCTATGGAAATTGTTATATGAGATTTTATTAGTTACAGAATAAAGAAGTCATAATTAAAGGTATTTCCCAAGTGGGTGTGGTGGTGCACGCCTTTAATCCCAGCACTCAGGATGCAGAGGTAGGAGGATCACCATGAGTTCGAGGCCACCCTGAGACTTCCTAATGCATTCCAGGTCAGCCTGGGCCAGAGCAAGACCCTACCTCAAAAATAAATAAATAAAAATAAAGGGCTGGACTTGGTAGTGCACACCTTTAATCCAAGCACTTAGTAGGCAGAGGTAGGAAGATCACAGTGAGTTCAAGGCCACCCTGAGACTACTGAGTGAATTCCAGGTCAGCCTGGGCTAAAGCCATAAATAAATATATAAAAATAAAGTAAAGGTATTTTCCAAATACATTTGTGGGGACCACTGGTAGGAAGGTCACAACAAATTCAGGAAACTCAGTTATAGGTTTCACAGGCTCTCTGATAACATTCGCAGCTTTTGGATTGGTAGAAGCTAATGGTCTTCTAAAAATACATATTAAATGTTTTTATTAAATATTTTTATTCATTTGCACATGTTGGAGTGGGGCACACCAGGGTCTCTTGCTGCTACAAAGGGACATGAGATGCTTGCACCACTTTTTGCATCTGGATTTACATGAGTGCTGGGGAATCAAACTCAGGCTGGCAGGCTTTGCAGGTAAGCCCCTTTAGCCACTGAGCCATCTCCTCAGTGGCGAAGGTTTTGATAGTCATAGGAAGTTAGGTCAGATACGGGTCACATGGTTAATCTGAAAATGTCAGTATTGGGGGCAACCCATAGAATGTGTCAGGCCCGGTAGTGCTCTCCTGTGTCCCAGCACTCAGGAGGCTAAAATGGGAGGATTATAAGTTCAAGGACAGCCAGAGCCCTGTCTCAAAAGAAAGGAAGATGGAAGGAAGGAATGGATGGATGGAGGGGAAGAGAAAGAAAGAATGAGAGTAAGGGAGGGGAGGGGAGAGGAAAGGGAAAGAAAGAAGTTGGACATGGTGGCTCACACCTATAATCCCAGCATTAAAGACTGAGGTGGGATCACTGTGAGTTCAAGGCCAGCCCAGGTTAGAGTGAGACTGTCTCAAAAATGATAAGAAAGAAAAAAAGCAAGCAAGCAAGAACGAAAGAAAAGAATTTCCCCTAAAAAGGAAATTTCATGGGAGAATCATGGGAACCCCCCCCCAAAACAAAAGAGACAGGAGAAGGCGAGGAAGGAGTGAATAGTCTTTGAAGAGTGGCCGCATAAGGCCCAGTTCCGCACAGGCCGGAGCTGGAATCTGCTCCGTGGGAAGCAGTGAGCCGACCTGGCAATAAATCAGGAACTCCCTTGGCAAACTCTGAGAGTCCCGGCCCTGCTGCTGCTGGGTAGTGCACGGGGTAAACTTTGCCCTGAGGACCAGGCGACTCCCACGGCCGCGCGTGCCTCTCCTCGACACCCTCACACCACAGCCGAGCAGCACGTGCATCAGCAGCGGAGCGAGGAGTGCCCGGCCCGTCTGACCACCAGACACACATGCAGACAGACGCGCGCACCTGATCTGAGCATGTGGGGAATCAGTAGCACGGGAGAAATTCACCGAAATGAAGACAAGACGCCGAAAAAAAAGATTTAAATTACCTATCATGAATCTCCTCAGAAACAGATGCCCAATATTACAGACCAGAAAAAGTACCTGCAGATTGTATAGTTGCTATTCCTAAAGATAAAGAAAACCTGCATTAGTTTTTTTGTTTGTTTGTTTGTTTGTTTCGAGGTAGGGTCTCACTCTAGCCCAGGCTGACCTGGAATTCACTATGGAGTCTCAGGGTGGCCTCGAACTCACGGCGATCCTCCTACCTCTGCCTCCCGAGTGCTGGGATTAAAGGCGTGCACCACCATGCCCAGCTTCTGCAATTAGTTTTAAAACATCCTGATAGAAGGAAGGAAGAGGAAGAAAGGGAGGAAATAAAACGTGGCTTATTAATGAAAATGCTTAGTTTTACTGAAAATCAAGGAAATAAAAATTAAATGAGATATTTTTGCTCATTAGATTAGAACATTAGGGCTGGCGAGATGGGTCAGTGGGTAGAGCCCCTGCGGCACAACTCTGAGTGCCTGAGTATGCGTCCCAGGTGCCACGTAAAATCTGCAAGCTGGGGCTGGAGAGGTGGCTTAGCAGTTAAGGTACTTGCCTGTGAAGCCTAAGGTCCCAGGTTCGATTCCCCAGAACCCATGTAAGCCAGATGCACATAGTGGCGTATGCATCTGGAGTTCATTTGCTGTGGCTAGAGGCCTTGGCACATTCAATCTCTCTCTCCTCTCTCTCTCATAAATAATAAGTAATTTAAAAAAAAAAAAGCTGGGCATGGTGGCGCATGCCTTTAATCCCAACACTCGGGAGGCAGAGGTAGGAGGATCGCCATGAGTTTGAGGCCACCCTGAGACTCCATAGTGAATTCCAGGTCAGCCTGGGATAGAGTGAGACCCTACCTCAAAAACAAAAACAAAAAAACAAAAAACCTGGAAGCTATAAGGCTTCTGAAACAGCAGTGTGCCCCCTGAGAGAAAGGAAGTGGAGACAGATATTCCCAGGAACTGTCTGACAGAGTGGTAATAACAAGAACCCTACCTCAAAAGAGGTGGAGCCAGGCGTGGTGGTGCAAACCTTTAATCCTAGCACTAGGGAGGCAGAAATAGGAGGATCACTGTGAATTCAAGGCCAGCCTGAGACTACAGAGTGAGTTCTAGGTCAGCCTGGGCTAGAGTGAAACCCTATCTTGAAAAAGCAAACAAACAAAAAAGAGGTGGGGGCTGGAGAGATGGCTTCGTGGTTAAGGCACTTGCCTGCAAAGCCAAAGAATCCAGGTTCGATTCCCCCAGGATCCATGTAAGCCAGAAGCACAAGGTGGTGCACACATCTGAAGTTCATTTGCAGTGGTCTAAGGCCCTGGGGCACCCATTCTCTATCTGCCTCTCTCTCTCTCTCTCTCTCTCTCTCTGTCTCTCTCTCAAATAAATAAATAAAAATTAAATTAAATTTTTAAAAATTCAGTTCATGAGGCCTTTGGGGACACTTCATACCTAAACTGCAACATTGGTAGCACACAGTACTGATGACAGTACGGGGGAGCTGTTGATAGTATTAGGTAGCAAAACTTTTTGGAGAAGGCAATTTGGCAATGTCTAGCAAAATTCTAAATGCTCATAGTCTCTGACTTAGCAGTTCCTACTTCAAGAAATCTGAGAACTGAGCCGGGCGTGGTGGCGCACGCTTTAATCCTGGCACTCGGGAGGCAGAGGTAGGAGGATCAGTGTGAGTTCGAGGCCACCCTGAGACTACAGAGTGAACAACGAGCAAGCCCAGCAGGTACTCAACCACTGAGCTCCCTCCTCAGCTCCTTAACTGAGACACAGCCACATGCACACACAAAGCCGGAGGTAGAAGGTAGTTGATCTTTTTATCTCTGTCTTTTTGTTTTCTTGTGGAATTGAAACCAACGCCTTGCCCCTCCACCACTGAGCTACATCCCCAACCCCTGCATTAGCCTCTTTGGTAATTAAAAATTAAAATAAAATAAAACTGGGTGTGGTGGCGCATGCCTTTAAACCCAAGCACTGGAGCGGCAGAGGTAGGAGGACTGCTGTGAGCTCAAGGCCTCCCTGAGACTACATAGTGAATTCCAGGTCAGCCTGAACTAGAGTGAGATCCTACCTCTAAAAACCAAAAATAAATAAATAAATAAAAAGAAGAAGAAGAAATGAGCCAGGTGTGGAGGGTGGTGTGCATAACTGAAATCACAGGACTTGGGAGGTGGAGGTAGAAGGATCTGGAGTTTAAGGTCATCCTTGGAGGAACAAGTTACTGACAGGCTGAGGCACTGAAAGATCCCTGATATGGTGTGACAGGACCAGGAACGAGGCCAGGAGCCAGAAGGAGATCGAGGGCTGCAAAGGCAGCAGAAGGACTGTGGCATGGAGCAATGCCAGGAGGGCGGGGCAGCACTGAGGTCTTTGAGGAAACAGGCCATGGCTTGTGGTAGATCTGAGGGACAAAGTGGACGTCTTTTCCCTTCCAGTCCATACTGGACATTTAATTTTTTTTTATTTATTGACAATTTTACATCACTATATCATGGGTTTTGATCACATTCCCCTCCCATTACTTTCTTCTGTCCACATCCCCCTCCCACCAAACCTCTTCTTGCCTACTAGTCTCCCTTCTACTTTGACGCTGGGTGCGTGTGTGCACGTGTGTGTGAGTTTAATTAGGGTTGTTTGCATGGGCATTCTTAGGGGGTGAGTTACTGGAGGCAGGAGGAGCAAGAGTTCAAGGTCATCAGCTGCATACCAAGTGTGAGACCAGCCGGAGCTAAAGAAAGAGACCCTATCTTTTTTTAAAATATGTATTTATTTGTGATTGTATGTGTGCCACTGCAAATGAACTACAGATGCATGTATCACTTTGCATCTGGCTTTTCATGGGTACTGGGGAAATGAAGCCAGGCTGGCAGGCTTTGCAAGGAAGCACCTTTAACCCCTGAGCCATCTACCAACCTGTCTAAAAACAAGCCGGGCGTGGCAGAGATAGCAGGATGGCCATGAGTTTGAAGCCCCCCTGAGACTACTTAGTGAATTCCAGGTCAGCTAGAGCGAGACCCTACCTCAAAAAAAAAAAAAAAAATGAAGCGAGAGAGAGAGAGAGAGAAAGGAGGGCTTCAGAGATGGCTCAGTGGGTAAGGTGCTTGCCACACAGGCATGAAGACCTGAGTTCAGATTTCAAGTTCACATGTAAAATGCCAGGTGTGGTACATACCTATAATCCAAGCACTAGGGTAGCAGACATTGGGAATCTCTGGGCATGCTGGGGAGCTTGTCTAGCTGAACCAGTGAGCTCTAGGCTCACTAAGAGATCCTATCTCAAAGGTAGGGAAAAACAGAAGAGGACACTTGACATCAACCTCTGGCCTACATATACACACAATGAAAAGTGCCTGCTTCCTCCCAACCTTCTATCTGTCCTCCTACCCTAGAGAGATTCTGCTTTTGGACCCCAGGAGAACTTTCCAGAAGGCAAGCCTTGTCTCCAAGGAGCCATCTTCCGGCAGAGGCCCCTCATCCAGAGTGGGTCAAGACAGTGCGTCACTGAGGCAGGATGCTGGCGTCCTGGTGCAGCTCTCCAGCTCTGGGCTGCCCTCTCGGGGCCCTGAGAATCCAGGTGGGCTGCTGCGCAGCAAAGCTGTGGGAGGCCATGGCTGAGGCCAGGGGCGCTTAGTCCAGAGGTGGTCCTCAGCCTGTGCGCAGCTGTTGAACTTTCCCTCCTTCTTGGCGGGTAGCTTGATAAGTGTCATTGGCTAAATTCAATGATGTCCGCCATGCACATACAGGTAAGCCAGGTGTAGTGGCCTGAGCCTGTGACCCCAGCACCTGGGTGGCTGAGGCAACAGGATGGCAAAGTCAGGGGTACCCTAGGCTGTATTGCAAGCTCCTCTCTCAAAAACAAAGATATAAAGAAACTTGAAGGCCAGAGTTGTGTCATTGAAGTCAACGAATTTCCTTAAAATGTGAGCTAGGAGCTGGGGAGAGGTCTCAGTGGGTAAACTGCTTGTCTTGTAAGCATGAGGATCTGAGTTTCACCCCCAGAACCTACCTTAAAAAGCCAAGCTGGGGAGGGACTGGGGACATGGCTAGGGGTTAAAGGCTCTTGCCTATAAAGCCTGATGGCCCAAGTTTGATTCCTCAACATCCACATAAAGCCAGATGCACAAAGTGGCTCATATGTCTGGAGTTCATTGGCAGAAATAGGAGACCCTGCCTTTCTCTTTGTCTCTCATATAAAGAAATAAAAAGAGGCAGAGGTTGGAAGATCACTGTGAGTTTGAGGCCAACCTGAGACTACATAGTGAATTCCAGGTCAGCCTGAGCTAGAGTGAGACCCTACCTCGAAAAACCAAAATAAATAAATAAGTAAATAAAAAGCAGAAAAGAAAGAAAGAAAAATAGGGTTGGAGCAAATGAGCTAAATTGCAAAGGTATATGCATGTGTACATACATGTGCATTTAAAGACTATTTATTGCAGTTACTTGGGAACTGCTTTTGATTCACATTAGCTGCTTTTCAAAAATTAAAACTTTTGCCAGGTATGGTGGTGCACGCCTTTAATCCCAGCACTTGGGAGGCAGCGGTAGGAGGATCATTGTGAGTTCGAGGCTGTCCTGAGACTTCATAGTGAATTCTAGGTCAGCCTGAGCTAGAGACGTAGACCCTACCTCAAAAAAACCAAACACTAAAATAAAATAAAACTTTTTAAAGGAAGGGTGAAATCAAGTAATAAAATAGGGTTGGAGAGATGGTTTAGTACTTAGGGTGCTTGCCTATGTAGCCTAAGGACCCACATGAGCCAGATGCATGAAGTGGTTCATGCATCTGGAGTTTGTTTGCAGTGGCTAGAGGCCCTGGCATGCCTATTCTCTCTTTGCGTCTGTCTCTTTCTCTCTTTCTCTCCCCCCCCCCAATATATAAATGTAAAGAAAGAAATAAAAATATTTTTGAAAAGCCAAGTATGACAGTGTACACTTGTAATCCCAGTGCTAGGGAGGCAGAGACAGGGGGACTCCTGGAACAAATTGGTGGCCAATCTAGCCTAATTAGGTGAGTTACAAGCCAATGAACAGCCCTGGACCCTCCCCCCCAAAAAGAGTAGGTGGTATTCCTTAGGAACAAAGTTGAAGGTTGTTCCTTGGCCCCACATGTATGAGTACACATGTACACACCCCTGCATACACATATATATACATGCACGCACGTATACAGACATGCATACACATATACATACATGCACGCACATATACAGACATGCATACACATATACATACATGCATACACATATACATACATACACACAAAAGTGAACTAAAGTGACACACAGCGCCTGTTATTTCAAGTTTTACATGAAATGAAATGTAAATTTAAATTTAAGAGTTTGGTACAGGTGAAGGGGAGAAGTCGTCTCCCAAATCCCCTCGAGCCCTGGGCTCTGGTGTACTTGGAAGTCCTTGTACCCTGCTCCTGAGTCCATGGCTGCACCCGAAATGAGCAGCTGTGCTCCCATGCACATACGCTTAGGGTATTTCGCCCTCCTTAAAATGAACCAGGAAACCCAGGCACCTGAATTAGAGTCAGGTCCTAGCTATTGTGTAGCCTTGTTTAGGGAGCAAATGAAAAAATCATTACACATTTTATTACACTTCAGAATCTATTTATAACTCACTAGTCATTCCTACTAGGGATTTTCCTTTGAAATGAAAAGTCCTGTAATAAAAAAAATAATAACGGGGAAGAATACAGTATTGGAAAAATGGTAATGGGACTGTAAAAGAAAATCAAAATAAATTACACCATTGTTGTTCTTTAAAAATCATTCAACAATCACTTTAAAGAAAAAGCAGGGCTAGGGAGATGCCTTAGTGGTTAAGGTGCTTGTCTGCAAAGCCAAAGGACCCAGGTTCAATTCCCTAGGACCCACGCAAGCCAGATGCACAAGGTGGCACGGGCATCTGGAGTTCATTTGCAACACCTGGAGGCCCTGACATGCCCATTCTCTTTCTATCTACCTACCTACCTATCTATCTGCCTCTTTCTCTCTCTCTCTCAAGTAAATAAGTGAAAATAAAATTATAGTTTTTTAAAAAGCAGAGTTCAGGCAACATCTTAGGTGTTCTTGACAGCAGCAGTGAAGCAAACTTCTCAAGCACCCTTGTTCTCATGGAGCTGGTATTCTGACTGGCAAAGGAGACAGATGTGTAGATATGGATAGATACAGATTGTCCTGTGGTGAGAGAAGCTGTGAAGGAAAATAGGGCAGGACTAGGGGATGGAGGGTCTTGAGAGGAACGTCCTCGTATCCTAGATGAGTCCTCAGGAGAGGCTAAGGGGACCGGGAAGAAGTGGAGGATGAGGGGAGAAGACAGGAGAGAGGAGGCCGAGAGGAAGGAGGCGGGGGGCGGGTTCAGGCCGAGGGGCCCGTGGGAATAGGGTCTGAGGCAGAAATGACCACCACAGTTGAAGCTCAGTGAGGAGGCATCTGGCGTGTCTCGAGGGCGATGAGCACAGAGAGAAGGGCCAGGAGGAAAGACTGGAAAGGTCGTGGGCTCGCTGATCATATGAGGCCACACAGCTCTCCCTTTGATTTCCTCAGGACTGAGCTAGCAGTGGAGGGCTCTGTCAGGAGCGTCCGGAGTTCTGGGACACGCGGGCCGCAGGTGATGAGACAGCTCAGGGGATGTGTACTGGTGTGTAGTTG
The DNA here is from genome assembly GCA_036346955.1 of Dipus sagitta. Lineage (NCBI taxonomy): Eukaryota > Metazoa > Chordata > Mammalia > Rodentia > Dipodidae > Dipus > Dipus sagitta. The sequence continues at coordinate 62,550,015 of CM070784.1, forward strand.
AGGGGGAAGAAGTGCTGCACCCCCCCCCACACACACACACCCCAGTGTTCTCTTGGCTGCCTAAGAGCTGGCCTGCACTCAGCCCCAGCCTGCACCACCTTTCCATCCAGATGAGCAGCTCCTTGTCCTTCTCCCAAGACACAGTCTCCAAACCACAGGTCAAAGTTTCCCTCCCTGTTGGAGGGCACAGTGTCTCCCCAGGAGCACATCTTGGCCTTTTCTGTTCTCCCTTCCTGTAGCTTTGAAGGGTAACATCTCCTTTCTTCCTGGGAAAGCAGCTTTGCTGGGTACAGGACTGTATATTCAAAATCACAGAGAACTTGACTCAGGAGGGCTAGAGAGATGGCTTAGCTGTTAAGGCACTTGCCTGCAAAGCCTAAGGACACACGTTTGATGGTCCAGGACCCACGTAAGCCACATGCACAAGCATCTGGAGTTCGTTTGCAGTAGCTGGAGGTCCTGGTGTGCCCATTCTCTCTATCTGCCCCCCCTCTCTCCAATAAATAAATAAAATTAAATATTTTTAAAAAGAAATAGTCATTTGCCTTGGGGCCAGCTTACTTCAAATGGTCCAAATGCTCTAAGGTTTCAACTGAGTGCCAGCAAAGGCTGCTTAACTGAAATGGGCACAGACACTCCTCAGCATGAGCACTTGCTTTTAAAAACAGGCCTCTTTAGCCATTGTGGTGATGCACGCTGGTCATCCCAGCACTTGAGAGACAGTTAGGAGAACTAAGAATTCAAAGTCATCCTCTGCTACATAGCAAATTCAAGGTCAGCCTGGGGTACAAGAGACCTTGTCTCAAAAATCAGATAGAGGGCTGGAGAGATGTCTCAGAGGCTAAGACAATTGCCTGCAAAGCCTAAGGACCCAGGTTCAATTCCCCAAGACTCACGTAAAGCCAGATACATAAGGTGGTGCATGAGTCTGGAGTTTGTTTGCAGTGGCTTGCCCCATGTCTATCTCTCTCTCTCATCTCAAATAAATAAAATATCTTAAGAAGTCAGATAGAGGTTGCTGGAGAGGTGGCTTAGCGGTTAAGGTGCGTGCCTGAGAAGCCTAAGGACCCAGGTTCGATTCTCCAGGTCCCACATAAGCCAGATGCACAAGGGGGCGCATGCGTCTAGAGTTTGTTTGCAGTGGCTAGAGGTCCTGGCATGCCCATTCTCACTTTAGCACTCTCTCTCTCCCTCTCTCTGTCTCTAATAAATAAATAAATAAAAATAAAATATTTTAAAAATATCAGATAGTGGTCTAGAGAGATGGCTTGGCTGTTAAGGTGCTTGCCTGCAAAGCCTAAGGACCCAGGTTCAATTCCTCAGTACCCATGTAAAGCCAGATGCACAAGGGGGTCCATGAGTTTGGAGTTTGTTTGCGGTGGCTTGCCCATTCTCTCTCTCTCTCTCTCTCTCTCATCTCAAATAAATAAAATATCTTAAGAAGTCAGATAGAGGGGCTAGAGAGATTGCTCAGTGGTTAGGGCACTTGTCTGATAAGCCTAAGGACCCAGGTTTGATTCCCCAGGACCCACGTAAACCAGATGCACAAAGTAGCGCATGCATCTGGAGTTCGTTTACAGTAGCTTGCCCATTCTCTCTCTCTCTCTTTCTCTCTGTCTATCTGATTCTTCCTCTCTCTCAAATAAATACATAGTAATTTTTTTTTAAAGTTAGATAGTACATAGATATAGATGACAGACAAGCTCCTTTGGCCTGTGTAGTGGGATTAGCACACTTATAATCCCAGCATTTGGAAAGCTGAAGAAGAGGATTGTGAGAGGCTATCTGGGCTCTATAGTGAGTTCAAGGTCAGCCTATCTATAAAACAGAGGCTGCATTTAAGTAAAAACAAAAACCTCGGGGCTGGAGAGATGGTTTAGCCATTTAGGCACTTGTCTGCGAAGCCTACAGACCCAGGTTCAATTCCCCAGTTCCCACATTAGCCAGATGCACATGGTGGCACATGCATCTAGAGTTTGTTTTCAAACTGGAGGCCCTGTCATGTCCACTCTCTCTCTCTCTTCCCATCTATCTGTCTCTCTGTCAAATAAATAAACCAAAAAAAAAAAAAAAAGAAAAGAAAAACTCGGGGCTGGAGAGATGGCTTAGCGGTTAAGGCACTTGCCTGCAAAGCCAAAGGACCTCGGTTTGATTCCCCAGGACCCATGTAAACCAGATACACAAGGTGGCACATGCGTCTGGAGTTTGTTTGTAGTTGCTGACGGCCCTGGTGTGCCCATTCTCTCTCTCTCTCTCTCTAATAAATTAAAAAAAAAAAAACTCAAAATACTGGGTTAGGAATACAGGTCAGTGGTAGATCTCTTGCCTAGAATGTCTGAGGCCCTAGTTTCAAGTCCCACCAACCTCTCCACTCCCATTCCCATCCCCACCACATAAAACGCTTTAAATTTAATTTAATTTAATTTAATTTAAAGCTGAGGAAAAATACAAGTTTAAGGACGGGACAGCCTGTGCTGCAGCATGAGATGCCATCTTGAGGAAAAGGGGGAAAAATAAACCCCTTGAAGACTGGTTCAAAGAAACAGTCTCCTGTGAATGTAAGGCAGAGAGAAATGCTTTTTGGGGCCAAAGTGGGATTGAGAGATGCCTGACTTCCATCAGGTGCCCGTTGTCCCCTTCTCTATTTCATTCATTCATTCACTCCTCCGTGTATTGATGCACTCTTCCCTTCACCCACCATATTAACCAGAAGCTTAACTTGTGGTAGCCAGTGCTGAGCCATGGAGATGTGAAACAAAACCGAAAAAGCGAGGCCATTCCTACTGTATGGTTCGAGTGTAAAAACATCTCGCTAAGGCTCATACATAAGGGCTCGGTTGTATTGTGGGCTTCTGAGAGGTGACTGCACTGTGAGGACTCCGACTTAGTGAACAGACTCTGAGGGGGCGGCACCTGCGTGGAGGAAGTGGGAGAATGCCCGGCCCTGACCCTCGGTCTGCTTCTGAGCAGCCTCCTGCCGTGTTCTCTCCTCATGGTGTGCTATCGGATCGTGGGCCTGGAGGCCACGGGCCCAGCAACAGGACTGAAGCCTCTGAACCCAGGCACAGCAGTGAGGAGCTGCCTACACATCTGCTTAGAAGACATGTGCACCTTCCTCTCCACATCCCAAAGGTCAGCGCTGCTCTCAAATGTGGGTCCTCTACAGGGCTGAGAAGCTTGCAGACCAAGGGCTTCTGGGCCTACCTTCATGCCAAGTCCCCATGTTCTCTGCACAGGTGGGCTCTGTCAATGCAATACTCAAGCATGTTTTCTACTCTATCACTCCTTCCTTCCTTCCTTCCTTCCTTCCTTCCTTCCTTCCTTCCTTCCTTCTTTCTTTCCTTCATTCTTCTCTCTCTCTCTCTCTCTCATGTGGGTTCATGTGTATAAGGGCATGTGCATATCACAGACAGCATGTGCAAGTCAGAGGACAACTTTCACATGTGGGTCGTCGCCTTCCACCTCATTTGAAGTAGTCTTGTCTTATTCACCACTTTGCTCACCATACTAGCTTAGATCCAAGAGCTTCTGGGAAATTCTGTTTCTGCCTCACATCTTGTCATAGGCATGCTGGGATTACAAAGCCCCACCACAGTTTCTGGCTTTTAGATGGGTCTGAGGATCCAAACTCACATACGTATACTTTCACAGCAAGCATTGTATCCACTGAGCACTCCTCTCTTTTTTTTTTTGTGACAGGGTCTCATGTAGTTCAGACTGGCCTTGAGCTTAAGTAGCCATGCATGGCCGTGCACTCCTGGTCTTCCTGCCTGTCTCCTGAGTGTTAGGATTATAGGCGTGCGCCATCACACCTGCGTACCATCTTGATTCAAGCTTGGCACGAAGAGGAATTAAAATGTACACGAGTGCCTGGGGAGATTACTCAGTGGTTAAAGGTACTTGCTTGTAAAGCCTGCCAGCCTGGGTTCAGTTCCCCAGTAACCACATGAAGCCAGATGCACGAAGGAGAACATGCACCTGGAGTTCATTTACAATGGCAGGAGGCCCTGGCATGCTCGCTCTCTCGCTCTCTCTCTCCTCTCTTTCTTTTTTTTAAATTTATTTTTATTTTTATTTATTTATTTATTTGAAAGCAACTGACAGAGGGACAGAAAGAGGCAGATAGAGAGAGAGAGAATGGGTGTGCCAGGGCCTCTGGCCACTGCAAACAAATTCCAGATGCGTGCGCCCCCTTGTGCATGTGGCTAACGTGGGTCCTGGAGAATTGAGCCTTGAACCAGGGTCTTTAGGCTTCACAGGCAAGCGCTTAATCGCTAAGCCATCTCTCCAGCCCTCTCTCCTCTCTTTCTATCTCTTTACAAAGTAGATGAAGGAACTTTCTGGTCCAGGGTCTGAGCCCTAGAAAGCAGCTTATGTATCCACTGACTAAAACTATCTCGAAATGCTTATCTTGTAAATGTGAAGAAAGAAAATAAATCAGGATACAAATGTATCTATACAGAATGATCCCAATTTGATAAAAAGATTATTTGTGTCTGCATATACAAGCACATATGTGGAGAGAGAAACACAATTAAATGTTTCTGAGATTGTCTGAGCATGGAGATTTTGTGTTTGCCTTAGCTTTTAATTTCGGAAATTCTGTGCTTAATTATTGCTATCACTTGTGTTGGAATGTTTTCTCAAACTTTACAAAAGTCACAGGACATATAGTCATACAGGGGTTAGTCAGATGGCTCAGTGTTTTAAGACACTTGTTTATAAAGCCCACTGGGCCACCCACATAAGTGGAAGTTCTGGCATTCCTTTGTAGCACATCAAGATGGTGCACATGCACACACACACACACACACACACACACACACACACACACACACATACACACAATTTTTTTTGTCTTTAAAAAAGAGCTGCAAAATTCCAGTCACCTTTTAGCTTACAGAATTCTCAGCAATTGTTTTTTGTCTTCTGAGACAGGGTCTCCCAATATAGCCTAGCCTGGCTATAATTGTCCTGCCACCTGAGTCCTGGGATGACAGGATTTTGCCAATCATGGATCTTCATTCTGTTAGGTGCAACTGAGACTAGGAGGTGAAAACAGATCTCAAGAGGTAAGAGGGGGTTATGATCATGAGATATTGTTAGTATTTGCAGAAGTTGTCGATGAAAATGTTTTTTAAGCAGTATAAGGGTTGGAGAGATTGCTTAATGGTTACGGTGCTTGCCTGCAAAGCCTAAAGACTCAGGTTCAAGTCCTCAGTAGCCATGTAATCCAGATGCACAAGGTGGCTCGTGAGTCTGGAATTCATTTGCAGTAGCTGGAAGCCCTGGTGTGTTCCTTCTCTCTCTATCTGCTCCTCTCCCTCTCTCTCTCTCTCTCTTTCTCTCCCTGCCCCACCTGGATCTTTCTTTCAAATGAATAAAATACTTTTTAAAAAGGAGTGTGAGAAGCCGGATGTGGTGGCACACACCTTTAATCCCAGCACTCAGGAGGCAGGGGTAGGAGGATTTCCATGAGTTCGAGGCCACCCTGAGACTCCATAGTGAATTCCAGGTCAGCCTGGGCTAGAGCGAGACCCTACCTGGGGGGTGGGGTGTGAGAACAAGGACAGGGCCTCCAGCAGTAAGTAGTGCACAAAGAGGATACACCGGGGCTGGAGAAATGACTTAGTGGTTAAGGCACGTGCCTGCGAAGCCTAAGAACCCATGTTCAACTCTCCAGGTCCCACATAAGCCAGACGCACAAAGTGTCGCAAGCGTGCAAGGGTGCCCATGTGCACAAGGTGCCGCACCCATCTGGAGTTCGACTGCAGTGGCTGGAGGCCCTAGAGCACCAATTCTCTCTTGCGTGCGCGTGCTCTCTGGCTGTCTTGCTCACGTTCTCACTCTTGCCCTCTCCCATAAAACAAAAAAGACCAGTCTGTTGGGCTTGTTAAAATGCAGGCTCTGGGCTGGAGAGATGGCTTAGCAGTTAAGCGCTTGTCTGTGAAGCCTAAGGACCCCGGTTCGAGGCTCAATTCCCCAGGACCCACGTAAGCCAGATGCACAAGGGGACACAAGCATCTGGAGTTCATTTGCAGTGGTTGGAGGCCCTGGCGTACCATTCTCTCTATATATATATATTATATATATCTGCGTCTTTCTGTCTCTCTGTCTGTTGCTCTCAAATAAATAAATAAAAGTAAACAAAAAATTATTTTAAAAAAATGCAGGCTCTGACTCCAAAGGCCTAGGGTAGGGCCTGGGACTCTGCCTTTCTGACAAGGTGGGCATGTTCAGGCTGGTATGGCTGTAGACTGGAGGGGCCTCTACATTTCTAATACATCCCTAGGACCACACAAGAGAAGTGTATTGGAGGTGTGTGATAGAGACCTGCCTCCAAGAGGAAGCGCCATGAGACTCACTCTCTCCCTTGTCTGCGCTCATCGGTAAGTCAGGAAGGTCAGTTTTCCTCTCTATGGTCATCAGGAACTTGGAGCAAGAGGACGTGTGCGGAGCACGCATCCCCGGGCCTGGTCCAGAGGCGCTTCCTGGAACAAGTGCTGGCCTTCACACAAGCGGGTGCTGGCTCCCCAGTTACGCCATCCCTCTGGCTCCACTCCCCACCAGCCTTACTGGAAGCCATCAATGCCTCTCTTATTCCAGCTGTCCCCAAGCACAGCCCCAGCTCACCCACACGGACATGTAAATATTGTCCAAGAGGCCTGTGTTTGCAAGAAGGCCCAGGGAAATACTAGGTCTTTCTTTGCTGGAGAACTTGACTGTGTACCTAAAAAAAAAAAAAAGAAAATAAAAAGGTAAGGGATTCTTGGGTGAAAGGTTAGCTTGGATGGGGTGGGCAGCGGGGGGGAGGGGGGGCGGGTAGAGTGGAGCTGAGAAATAAAATTTATGTTCCTAAACCCACTAAAACAATTTTCTGGGAAAATTTAAGTTTCAAAAATCAGTGCAAAGGAAGTTGGCAGAAGAAGTGAGGGCAGTTCTGTTAATTTATTTCACAGATGTTCAAAGGGCAAGGGAGGTGACGGAGAGGCGGGGAGGACACAGAGAAGATAAAGGGAGAGAGGTTGAGCCTAGTCCTGCTTGCTGGCTCCTGTGTCATTCCTCTGTGATCGTCCAGTTGAGGGACCCCAGCTCCTAAGTCATCCGTGCTCCCAGCTGTAGCCGTGGAGACAGTGAAGAAAGGCGGGGCCTGCCTCCTGACAGTGGCTCTCATTTTCCTGCCCAGCATTTTCCTCATCTTTTTATTTATTTATTGTTAATATTTTTTTATTTTCATTTATTTATTTGAGAGAGAGAAAGAGGCAGATAGAAAGAGAGAGAATAGGTGTGATGCATGCGCCAACTTGTGCATCTGGCTTATGTGGGTCCTAGGGAACTGAACCTAGGTCCTCTGGCTTTGCAGGCAAGTGCCTTAGCCGCTAAGCCATCTCTCCAGCCCTGATTGCATATTTAAATTACATACTCTAGTAGTCGTGGCCACAGCTGAGATGGCAAGAAAGCGGTGCTGGTTGGGGTTGTAGCTCAGTTGGTGTAGTGCTTGTCCAGCAGGCGCCTCGCCCGGGGTTTGATCCCCACACCACAGGCTCACGCCTGTAACCCCAGCACCTGGGAGACTGAAGCAAGAGGATGAGGAGTTCAAGGTCATCCTCTGCTACATAGCAAATTGGAGACCACCTTGAGCTACATGAGACCTATGTGAGGAAAGGGAGGGAGGGAGGGAGGGACAGAGGAAGGGGGGCTGGAGAGAAGAGCACACCTTTAGTCCCAGCACATCCCCGGAGGTTGACATAGGAGGATCACTGTGAGTTGGAAACCAGTCTGGGGCTACAGAGTGAGTTCTAGGTCAACCTGGGCTATAGTGAAACTGTTGAAAGGAAGGAAGAAAGGGAGGGAGGGAGGGAAGGAGGAAGGGAGGGAGGGAAGGAGGGAGGGAGGGAGGGAGGGAAGGAGGGAGGGAGGGAGGGAGAGTGTGCAAAAAAAGAAAAGAGGGAGGGAGGGAAAGCAGGAGGAAGGAAGTAAGGGAAGGAAGGAAAGAGGGAGGGAGAAGGAAGGGGAAGAGAGGAAGGAGGAGAGGAAAGGAGGGAGGGAGGGAAGGTGGGCAAAAAAAGAAAAGAGGGAGGGAGGGAAAGCAGGAAGGAAGGGAAGGAGGGAGGGAGAAGGAAGGGGAAGAGAGGAAGGAGGAGAGAGAAGAAGGGAGAGAAGGAAGGACTGAAGGGAAGGAAGGGGAAAAAGAGGGGGGAGGGGAGGGAAAGGAAGGGCTTGGGAGATGACTCCGTGGTTAAAGGCGCTTGCATGCAAAGAAAGGAAAGAAGAAAAAGGAAAGGAAAGGAAGAGCAGGGCAACAGCACAGGCTGCAGAGAGCAGTGTCTAGGGAGCAAGGACCACCCCCACGGCCCGAGGATGGCCTGCCAGGCAGCACCCACGCCTCAGCATTATTCCGTAACAAGAAACCAGGGACGGGGGAGGTGATGAGATGGATCCCCATCATGAAGTGATGGGCAGTGGGAAGGAAACCCACGAGGAAATGGGAAGTAAATAATAGATGTCTAGTATGGAGTTCGTAGAATTCATATGGTGTCAGGCGGGGGCTGTTTTAGGCAGGTGGCTTCACCATTTGAGCACCTCTGTGTACCTTTCCCCAGAGGCTAATTTATACATTCCACAAGTATTGATTGAAGGCTGAGTGGAACCGAAGGGAGGGAAAGAGCTTGGAGGAGCAGGTCCAGGCCAGGCTGGTGGGAGGGTCCTGTGAGCGCCCCCGGGGCTGCTCAGAATGGTGGGAGGGAAGGAGACCCTGTAGAAGCAGCTAGAACGCCCAGCTGCGGCTAACGTGAGAACGGTGAGGCTGAGCTCTCTAAACTGCGTCGGTCACCTGCGCTCCTCTGTTGCTCCAGGCTCTGCAAGCAGCATTCTACGGTGGCACGGAGGGCCCTGATGGAGACCTGCTGGCTTTGGGAGCTGGAGCATAGAATCTGCCCTTCCTCTCGGCCCTGTGTCCTCTTTGGGCCAGAGCTCGGGGAAAACCCTGGACAGTGAAGAGAAACTTCACTGTGAATGTCAAAGGAAAAGTAATTCTGTCGCCAGTCTTCTCAACATATCACAGCCCAGAGGCTCTTTGTTGTGGAGGTGTCGCTTGAAAATTCCCGAAGTTGGTGACAGCCGCAGTGAGGTCTGGTGGTTTCCAAGCCGGCTTAACAATGAGAAGTCAGTCGTCAAAGAGAGGAAGTACAGGACGTAGAGGAAGCTCTAAAGGAAGGCCACGTAGCCGAGCGCCCAGTATGAGACTGGTTAAGTTGGGAAAGAAGCCTGGCTCCAATGCAGTGCAGTCAAAGCTGGCAGGAGGTGGGAGCTCCCTGGGGGTCGCTGAGCACAATGCTGATGAGAGACAATCTTAGCACACATTAGACCTTCAGGAATGGACTTTACATAAGCAGTTGAGATCTGAGGCCAGCGGGGTGAGGGGGAGAGGGGCGCACACCTTTAATCCCAGCGCTCTCACTGGGGAGGCAGAGGTAGGAGGATTGCCCTGAATTCGAGGCCACCCGGAGACTACATTGTAAATTCGAAATCAACCTGGCTTACACTGAGACTCTACCTCAAAAACAACAAAAAGAAAGAAATCTTGTGGGATGAATTCATTCATTATGCAAGCATACTAATGTTTGTTAAAACTGTTATTTTTATTTATTTATTTTAGTTCTTGGAGGCAGGGTCTCACTCAGGCCCAGGCTGACCTGGAATTCACTATGTAGTCTCAAGGTGGCCTTGAACTCATGGCAATCCTCCTAACTCTACCTCCAGAGTGCTAGGATTAAAGGTGTGCTCCACGACGCCTGCCAAACTTTCATTTTATTTTTATTTTTATTTAGAGAGAGAGAGAAGAAGAAGAAAAAAGAGCCAGAGAGAGAGAGAGAATGGGCGCTCCAGGGCCTTCAGCCACTGCAAACGAACTCCAGACACATGCGCCCCCTTGTGCATCTGGCTAACGTGGGTCCTGGGGAATCGAACCTGGGTCCTTAACCATCCCTCCAGCCCTGTTCAAACTTTTGACATACTACCTGGTTTTTTACAAAAGAAGCAGACTGGAGGGATGGCTTAGCGGTTAAGGCATTTGCTTGCAAAGCCAATGGACCCAGGTTCGATTCCCCAGTACCCATGTTAGCCAGATGCACAAGGGGGTGCACGTGTCTGGAGTTCGTTTGCAGTGGCCAGAGACCCTGGTGCGCCCATTCTCTCTCTCTCTCTCTCTCTCTCTTTCTCTCTCTCTCCCTCCCTCTTTCTCTGTCAAATAAATAAATAAATATAAAATATTTTTTAAAAAAGAAGCATTTTACCCGGGGGAAGCAAACATGAGCAACGATGTATATGTATGAAACAATGATATATATGTATGAAAATATCGTAATAAAATTCATTATTTTGTATGTTAATTACAAAGATTAATAAAAAGAGGGCATTCTACCAAGTGTTCGTTTTGCACATGCTTAGGGTCTGAACTCAGTGGATGGATGGGGTACTTATTCTTGCCCTCCATGGCACCTCAAGTTTGAATTCTGGCCCTGCCACCTAACAGCTGTCCTCTTTCTTCTAAGCCTCGGTTTTCTAGTCTGTGGCTTGGGGGCAATCAATTCAGCTGCCATGGAGACATGGAAACATGGAAGGGAACGAGGCACAGAGGGTTTAGGACATACGAAGCAGCTGACACACAGCAGATAGCTTTTGTCTGTTTGTTTTGGGGGGGGTTAAAAATATTTGATTAACATTTCTTTTTGAGAGCAAGACAGTAGGGGCACGCCAGGGCCTCTTGCCACTGTAAATGAACTCCAGATGCATGTGTCCCTTTGCGCATATGAGAAATCAAACCCAGGCTTGCAGGCTTTACAAGAAAATTCCTTTAGCCACTGAGCCATCTCCCCAGCCATGCCCCCCTGCCCAGTGTGTGAACGAACATGTGTGTGGTAGTGTGGGCGTGGTGTGTGGGTGTATAATGCATGCATGTGCCCTCACACAGAGGCCGGAGTAGAACATTGGATGTCTTCCGTCACTCTTTGACCTGGTTTCCTTGAGATGGTCTCGCTGACCCTGTGGCTGCCACATTGCGGTCTCAGTGACTGACCATCAAGCTCCAGGATTTCCTGCCTCACTCCTTGGGGCTGGATTACAGGCGTGCCTGGCCATGCCCAGCTTTCTTTGTTTGCTTTTTGGGTGTTTATGTTTTTGTTTTTCAAGGTAGGGTCTCACTCTAGCCCAGGCTGACCTGGAATTCACTGTGTAGTCTCAGTATGGCCTCGAACTCACAGCAATCCTCCTACCTCTGCCTTCTAAATGTTGGGATTAAAGGTGTGCTCCACCACACCTGACTAAAATTTTTCTTTTCTTTTCTTTTCTTTTCTTTTCTTTTTGTAATCTGAAAGAGAGAGACAGAGAGATCCATTGGTGGATACATGCAGAGAGAATGGGTAAATCAGGGGCTCTAGCCACTGCAAATGAACTCCAGACACACATGCCACCTTCCGCATCTGGCATACATGGGTACTGGGTAATCGAACCTGGCCCTTAGGCTTCATAGGCAAATGCCTACACGACTGAGCCATCTCTCCGGCCTCATGCCAAGCTCTTTACATGGGTGCTGGGGATGGATCTCAGGTCCTTATGTTTGCCTAGCAAGTGCTTTCATCCAGTGAACCATCTCGCCAGCCAGCTCCACCCCGCCCCCCGCCCCCACACCGCGCGCGCGCGCGCGCACACACACACACACACACACTTTTTTTTCAAGAGTCTTGCTGTGTTGCCCAGACCAGCCTTGTGGTGCCCAGACCAGCCTTGAAAGCAAGATCATCCTGCCTTCCCTTCCAGAATGTGGGGATCACAGGCATGCACCCCATACCTACACCTGTTGGCAAAGGTCTTTTAAGGAACACAATCTGTACAGTGTGGGAATATCAGGCAAGTGCCTTTAACTGCTGAGCCATCTCTCCAGCTCAGTGGGAGGGTATCAAATGTGATGGCTCCGGATGAGGGCTGGGGTTCAGATGTTGTTGTTTGCCAAGTATGACTTCACCCCTTGGAGCAGGTGGATACTCACCAATAAGTATGAAAACAGAGGACTGCCCACTGCCCTGCCTCTTTAGATGCCATAACCACAATCTTTAAAAAAAAAAAAAAAAGGCAGTCTTGAAGCCATCCTACATTTAGTTCAATGGGAGAGAGATATCACCAGTGAAGATACTCAACAGTGGATACTGCAAGCCTTATAATTGGCCAGCCAGGCCAAATGAGCCAATGGGTGCAATAGTGGCACGTCTACCATGGTAGAAACCAACTGCCCTCCAATTGGACTGGAGGCCCGCTCCATGGGAGGGAATACATCCCTGATACTGAAAACTTAAAACAGGGGTAGTCATGAGCCCTAGGGGTCTAACATCTGCTGATGTCTGGATAAATGTATATACTATGCTTATCAAACTGCCCAGTAAGCACTCCTCTTAATATTCATCCCCTTATATTAATGCTACTCTCACTTTGGGTAGAGAATCTTCTCTTTTCAGATGGCAGTGACCTTGGGCTGACTCAGAAGGTATCATAGTGCTGGAAAGAAGTGACTGGAGTACTGAGTAACATCTCGATCACACCTTCCAAGGCTCAGGGTCTAATGCGGAAGAGGTGGCAGAAAGAATGTAAGAGCCAAAGGAAGGGTAGGACTCCTTACAACATGCTCCCTCCAGACATAAAATGGCCTGGATATCCATGACCTCACAGTGCCTGACATTACCTACACAAGACCATCATAAGAGGAGGAAAAGATCATGACATCAAAATGAAAGAGAGACTGATTGAGATGGGGAGGGAATATGATGGAGAATGGAATTTCAAAGGGGAAAGTAGGGGGAGGGAGGGTATTACCATGGGATATTTTTTATAATCATGGAAAATGTTAATAAAAATTAAGAAAAAAAAATAAAAATAAAAATAAATTTAAAAAAAAGCAGTCTTGGCCGAGCGTGGTGGCACACGCCTTTAATCCCAGCACTAAAGAAGCAGAGGTAGGAGGATCACTGTGAGTTCAAGGCCTGAGACTACAGGACTACAGAGTGAATTCGAGATCAGCCTGAGCTAGAGTGAGACCTTACCTTGAAAAAACAAACAAACAAACAAAAAAAAGCAGTCTTGCCAGGCATGGTGGTGCACACCTTTAATCCTAGCACTCAAGAGATTAAGGTAGAGGGATCACTGTAAATTTGAGGCCAGCCTGAGACTAATTCCAGGTCAGCCTGGGCTACAGCAAGACCCTACCTCAAAATAAATAAATAAGTAAGATACTGATTTCTGCCATGTGTGGTGTTGCATGCCGTTACTCCCAGCACTCCAGAGGCTAAGGTAAGAGGATAACCAAAAAAAAAAAAAAAAAAAGCAGCCCTTCGGTTGCAGAGAAGATGACTCAGCAGTTAAAGGTGCTGGCTTGCAAAGTCTGAGGCCTGGGTTTAATTTCCCAGTAACCACATAAAGCCAGATGCACAGAGTGGTACATGTGCCTGGAGTTCATTTGTAGTAGCAAGAGGACCTGGCACCCATTCTCTCCCTCTCTCTCTCCAAGTAAATAAAGCAATTCCACAGTACCATGTTTGGGTGCAACTGACCAACTATCTTGATCCAAAAACCTGAACAAAAAGAAGGAAGGCATTTAAAAATAGAAATAGCAGAACAGGGCTGGAGAGATGGCTTAGCAGTTAAGGCACTTACCTGCAAAGCCCAAGGACCCAGGTTCAACTCCCCAGAACCCACATAAGCCAGATGCACAAGGTGGCGTATGCATCTGCAGTGGCAAGAGGCCCTGGCATGCTGATTCTCTCCCTCTCTTTCTCTCCCTACCTCTCTCTCCCATTAGTAAATAAAAATAAAATATGTTTTAAGAAATAACTGGGCATAGTGGCACACGCCTTTAATCCTAGCACTCAGGAGACAGAGGTAGGAGGATCAATGTGAGTCCGAGGACAGCCTGAGACTACATAGTGAATTCCAGGTCAGCCTGGGCTAGAGTGAGACCCTACTCTGAAAAACCAAAGAAAAACAAATAGCAGGACAGATCCTTCCAAGAACCACATGGCTTGTTATATATTGTTTTAGGACCAAATGAAACTATTTGGAAACCACTATTTAAACATTTTCATAATGCAAGACATATGTCAAGTGAAACAGGATGGAAGGAATGGCACCACGAGGAAGAAAACATGGGCATCTGTTTATGGTGTGTGCCTGGCTCTCGGCAGCTCGTGTTCTTGTGGGATTGTGGGTGACCGTGATTGTCAGCCCCACTACAGCAGGTACTTAACACACCGTTCTAATTGTCGTGTTATGTTCACATTCTACAACAAACCTGGACACACCTGCTCATGGAACTAATAGAATAGTGCCAGGGAAAGTAAAAAAATAGACAAAAAGAAAAGCAGTCTTATGACCCCCCTCACCCAACTGTGTTTTGGTGCCCATACTTCACTTTTTAAAATTAAGATAGTTATTTTGAGAGAGTATGAGTGATAAAGAAGCAAAGAGAGAGAATGGGCATGCCAGAGCCTCTAGCCGCTGCAAAGAAACGCCAAATGCATGTACCCCCTTGTGCATCTGGCTTATGTGGGTACTGAGGAATAGAACCTGGGCCCTTAGGCTTCACAGGCAAATGCCTTAACCACTAAGCCATTTCTCCAGCTCCTTAGTTCTTTTCTTACTTTCTTTCCTTTTTTTTTTTTTTTCAAGGTAGGGTTTTGCTGTAGCCCAGGCTGACCTGAAATTTTCAATGGAGTCTCAGGGTAGCCTCAAACTCACAGCGATCCTCCTTCCTCTGCCTCCCAAGTGCTGGGATTAAATGTGTGTGCCACCATGCCTGGCCCCCTTACATTTTTTTTTTACTTTTTTATTTTTTTAACTTAATTTATTTTTTATTGACAACTTCCATGATTGTAAACAATATCCCATGGTAATTCCCTCCCTCCCCCCACTTTCCCCTTTGAAACTCCACTCTCCATCATATCCCCTCCCCCTCTCAATCAGTCTCTCTTTTATTTTGATGCCACCATCTTTTCCTCCTATTATGATGGTCTTGTGTAGGTAGTGTCAGACACTGTGAGGTCTTGGATATCCAGGCCATTTTGTGTCTGAAGGAGCACGTTCTAAGGAGTCCTACCCTTCCTTTGGCTTTTACATTCTTTCCACCACCTCTTCCACAATGGTCCCTGAGCCTTGGAAGGTGTGACAGAGATATTGCAGTGCTGAGCACTCCTCTGTCACTTCTTCTCAGCACCATGATGCCTTCTGAGTCATCCCAAGGTCACTGCCATCTGAAAAGAGAAGGTTCTCTAACCAAAAGTGAGAGTAGCATTAATATACGGGTATGAACATTAAGAGAAGTGCTTACTGGGCAGTTTGATGAGCATAGTATATACATTTAGCCAGACAGCAACAGACATTACACCCCTAAGGCTCATGACTACCCCTGTTGTAGGTTTTCAGTATCAGGGATATATTCCCTCCCATGGAGTGGGCCTCCAGTCAAATTAGAGGGCAGTTGGTTTCCCCCATAACAGACATGCCACTATTGCACCAGTTGGCTCATTTGGCCTGGCTGGCCAAATATAAGGCTTGCAGTGTCCACTTCTGAGTATCTTCACTGGTGATTTCTCTCTCCCATTGAACTGCATGCAGAATGGCTTCTTCCAGTTTTCTGTCAGCTGGTTTACATGAAGAAGGTCTTCAGCTCAGTTCCAGCAGGATTTCTCAGTGGCGTTGTAGCCCAAGTATGTGGAGTCTTCAGTAATAGGGTCTTACCATCTATTCCTGGTGGGAAACCAAGGGCCTTGGCAGTAGCCTGTAATGCTTTGGGAGCATTAGCAATCTCCCTGGCCAACAACTCACTGGAAAGTATCCTATCCCTGGCACTGAAAATTTTCTAGTAATAATCTATGGCTCCTGAATGTTCCATTGTCCAAAAAAGTAGGTTTCCATATGATTTATTTATATCCTCTTGGATTTTGATTAGCCCTCCCTCCACCTTTTCTTTACTGAGTCTCTTCCCCTGACCTCACTTAGACCCTTTCACCCCCATTAATCTGTTCTTCTACTCACATACATACAATACCATTTTTTAAAATATACTTTTTCAACATTTTATTTATTTATTTTTATTTATTTATTAGGGATAGAGTGAGAATGGGCATGCCAGGGCCTCCAGCCACTGCAAACGAACTCCAGATGCATGTGCCACCATGTGCATCTGGCTTACATGGGACCTGGAGAATCGAACCTGGCTCCTTAGGCTTCACAGCATATGCCTTAACCACTAAGCCATCTCTTCAGCCCAATAGAGAAAAAAGAGACAGAGAGAATGAGTGTGCCAGGGCCTCTAGCCAGCTGCAAACAAACTCAGAGGCATGTGCCACTTTGTGCATCCAGCTTGATATGGGCACTGGGAAACTGAACCCAGGTCATTAGGCTTTGCATGCAAGCACCCTTAACCACTGAGCCAATCTCTGTCCCCCTCACTTTTAAAAATATTTTTATTTACTTATTTATTTGCAAGCAGAGAGAGAGAAGAGATACAAACAGAGAGAATAGGGTACACCAGGGCCTCCAGGCGCTGCAAACGAACTCTAGAGGCATGCGCCACTTTGTGCATCTAGCTTTACTTGGGTACTGGGGAATCGAACCTGGGTCATTAGGCTTTGCAGGCAAGTGCCTTTACCGCTAAACCATCTCTCCAGCCCCCATACTTCACTTTTGCCTCGCATTTCCAAGGACTTCCTATGTGGGCTCTGTAGCCGAGCTGCTCAGCCATGCATGCCACCTTCCCCTCTTACAAGCTGTCTGACCTTTGCCAAATGGCATCACCTCTCCGTGCCTGTTTGCTTGCACATATAGTGAGATGGCTGTGGTGAGGATGACCAGAGTGGGGAATGAATAGGAGTCTCTTGCACAGGGCTAGGCAGAGCAGACCACTCAGTGAGTGATAGTTACCAATAGTGATGCCACAACCCGGGCACAGGTGAGGTGCAATGACTCCGGCACTCGAGAGAGAACTCAGGCCCTGGGAGGGTACATGATAGTCATGGTTCTGGCGTCAGGCCCAGAGGTTGCTTGATTGGTTTTACAGTGCTGGGTTCAAACCCAGGGTCTTGACATGCATGCACGCTAGGCAAGTGTGCTACTACTGAACTATACCTCTACCCCAGAAAGCATCTTTTTTAAAAAATGTTTTGTTTTTTGAGCCAGGCATGGTGGTGCATGCCTTTCATCCCAGCACTCAGGAGGCAGAGGTGGGAGGATCACTGTGAGTTCGAGTCCACCCTGAGACTACATAGTGAATTCCAGGTCAACCTGGACTAAAGTGAAACCCTACCTCGAAAAAAAAATATTATTTTTATTTATTTATTTATTTGACAGAGAAAGAGTGGGTAGAGAAAGAATGGGCACGCCAGGGCCTCTAGCCATTGCAAACGAACTTCAGACATGTGCGCCCCCTTGTGCATCTGGCTAACATGGGTCCTGAGGAATCCAACCTGGGTCCTTTGGCTTTGCAGGGAAACACCTTAATCGTTAAGCCATCCCTCCAGCCCCCAGAAAACATCTTTAAGACAAAAGTGAAATGATAGATATTTCTGCTTTTAATGCTTTTTTGTATTTTATTTTTATCTATTTATTTGCTAGAGAGAAAGAGCCAGATAGAGAGAGAATGAACACACCAGGGCCTCCAGCCACTGCAAATAAACTCTAGACACACGTGCCACCTTGTGCATCTGGCTTCCATGGGTGCTGGAGAACCAAACCTGGGTCCTTTGGCTTTGTAGGCAAGCGCCTTAACCACTAAGCCATCCCTCCAGCCCTGCTTTTCATGCTTTTGAAGGGACAGTTATCATCCTGGATGTGATATCCTGGGAGGTACTTCTTGTCACCTAGGGCTTGACCGCCTTGCCAAAAATACGTAGCTGCATTTGAATCCTGACTTTCTATGAAACCTCAAATGTATGGGACACAGCAGGGGCAGAGGGGACACTAGACAGCACAGTGAAGCGAATCCCAAATGCAGGACATTCTGCAACACGGCCCAGCCACGCCCTTTCAACAGGTCAGCGCCTCACTAAAAGAAAGGCTGGGGGAGGCGAGAGGTGGGACAGCCGGGAGATTGTTCTGGGTTGAAAGAAACAGCAAACAACAGCTGTGCCTGGCCTATAGCGGGATACTGATTTGAACTTAAAAGGAAATCAGAGACTTGAACATGAACAGAATAGTTAGAAAATACAAGGAGCTATTAGCAATTTTTGTCAGATGTGATCATAGTATGTGGTTCTTTTTTTTTTTTTTTTGAAGAATCAACGTTGAAGAATTTAACACTTAGTTGTCTTTATGTCTATAATTTTAAATGATCTAGCCGCAAAAAGCAAATATAACAAAATATCATCAAACTCCCGAATGTAGGTGGTGGGGTGGATCTGTGGAGATCCCTGTTCTATCCTTTGTCATCCCATGATGAATATTTGGAAGTTTTTATAAGGAAGAATAAACAAGCAAATGGACGTTTTCCGAGCGCAGACGCAGGGTGCTAGTGTTGGGAGTGTGACCTGGCACAGCCATGGTCCACATGTCTGCTCAGTGACTGTGACCGAGGCTCAGCTCAGCCTTTTGCAGTTTACACACCCGAAGGAGCTCCCCTCCCACTTCAGGAAAGAGAGACACAAAAGTCCTATTCAAGAGGGAAAAACACCCTTAAGATCCTATGGATAATCTGTTTTGTCATTTAAAAAATATTTTTATTGATCTATTTCCAAGAGTTGGGGGAGAGAAAGAATGGGTAAAGCAGGGTCTCTTGCTGCTGCAAACTAACTCCAGATGCATGTGTCCACTTTGTGCTTTATGTGGTACTGGGGAATCGAACCCAGGCCAGCAGGCTTTGCAAGCAAGTGCCCTTAACAATTAAGCCATCTCCCCAGCTCTTCTTTAATCATTTTATGAAGGGCACAACCAAAATTGTCTGTTTGGGGGGTGATAATATTCAATCTATAACAAATAAATACTAGGGTGCAATGAGTTTTTGTTGTGAGATAAGGTCGCCTGTGGCCCAGGCTCACCTCACAGTCACTGTATAGCTGAAGCTGATCTTGAACTCAGATCGTCCAGACTGTACCTCTTGTGTGCTGAGATTATAGCCACGGGACACTGTAATTACTTTTGTCTTTCTTTCTTTAAAACAGGGTCTATGTGATGGTTAATCTTGGTTGTCAGCTTGATAGAATCACCATGGAAATACAGCTCTGGGTGTATCTATGAGGGTGTTTCCAGAATTTTTTTTTTTTAATGAGGTAGAGTCTCACTGTAGCACAGGGTGACCTGGAACTCACTCTGTAAGTCCTTGGCTGGCCTTGAACTCACAGTGATCCTCCTACCTCTGTCTCCTGAGTTCTGGGATAAAGGGCATGCACAAACACTCCTGGCTCTGATTTTTAACTTTGGAGGCAAGATCTGCCATGAATTCAGATCACCATTCCATAGACTGGAGTACCAAACCACAAAAAAGAGAAAGCAGCCAGGCATGGTGGCATACACCTTTAATCCCAGCACTTGTGAGGCAGAGGTAGGAGGATCGCCATGAGTTTGAGGCCACCCTGAGACTACATAGTGAATTTCTAGATCAACCTGGGCTAGAGCAAGACCCTACCTTGAAAAAAGAAAAACAAAAAAGAAAAAGAAAAAAAAAAAAAAAAGGAGAAAGCAAGCTAAGCACCAGCATTCGTCTCTCTCTGCTTCCCGACTACAGATGCAACATGACCAGCTGCCTCACACTCCTGCTGCCTTGACTTCTCCACCGCGGCAGGTGATTCCTGCAAAGTAACATCAAAATGAACCCTTCATTCCTTCCTTGTGTCAGGCATTATGTCACAGTAAATTATTTAATGCTGTCTTACTACTCTAGCCTGAGGCTGGTGTTAAACTTGAGATCTCTTAACGCCCCAAAGTTAGGGGTTATAGACATGGGCTGCCATATTGGTCTTTGTAATTAATAATAATATACACTTACAATAGAAGCACACGAGAACCATAAGTACCATTTTATGTGATGATGATGATGAATTTTCAGTGGGACTTGCTATGTAGCCCATGCTGACCTTGAACTTGTGATCCTCCTTCTCCCAAGTACTAGACATGCAACAATGTGTCCCCATGACTACAGCACTTTATTTTTCCCACTGTGTAATCCTGGCTGGCATAGAACTCCTTGGTAGAACAGGCTGCCCTTGAACTTGTAATTCTCCTGCTTTTGCTTCTGGAACGTTGAGATTATAGTCAGAACCCATCACACCTGGCTCCTTTTTAGCACGTATATGTGTGTAGGCGTATTAGATTGTGTGTGAGCATAGAGTCCACAGGTTGACTTAGGGAGTCTTCCTCAGTCACTCTGCTCCTTACTTTTTTTAAATATATATATGTGTGTGTGTGTGTGTGTGTGTGTGTGTGCATATACATATACATATACATATATATATATATGTATGTATATATATATATATATATATATATATATATATATATATATTTACTTACTTATTTGCAAACACAGAGAGAATGGGTGGTCAGGCCTCTTGCTGCTGCAAAGAACTCCAGATGCATGCATTGCTTTGCGCATCTGGCTTTACATGGGTACTGGGGAAGAGAACCCAGGTTGTCAGGCATTGCAAGCAAGCGCCTTTTGGTTTTTCAAGGTAGGGTCTCTCTCTAGCCCAGGCTGACCTAGAATTCACTACATAACTCACTGCAATCCTCCTACCTCTGCCTCCTGATTGCTGGGACTAAAGACGTGCACCACGACGCCCCACCCCATCTCACTTTTTAAGACAGGAACTCTCACTGAACACCGAGCTCACCAGCTGGGCTAGATGAGCTCACTGGTGAGCTCCAGAGAGCCTCCTGCCTCTTCTTCCCAGTGCTGGATTACAAACTCACGCTGCCAGAGGAGCTGGCCGCATCCACACTCAGGTCCTCATGCTTGTAGACCCGCACTTTATCCTCTGAGCCATCTCCTCAGCCTCCTTTTTAGAGGCAGAGTCTCACTCTAGTCCAGGCTGACCTGGAATTCACTGTAGTCTCAGACTGGCCTTGAACTCATACCTCTGCCTCCTGAGTGCCAGGATTAAAGGTGTGTGCCATCATGCCTACTTTATTTATTTATTAGAGAGTGAGAAAGAGGCAGATAGATAGACAGGGGGGAAGAGAATGGATGCACCAGGGCTTCTAGCCACTACAAACTCCAGACTCATGTACCACCTTGTGCATCTGGCTTTTTGTGGATACTGGGGAATTGAACCTGGGTCCTTTGGCTTCGCTAGCAAGCATCTTAGCAGCTAAGCTATCACTCCAGCCCCAACTTTAAATTTTTTTAATATATTTTATTTATTTGAAAGATAGATTGATAGATAATAATAGATAGATAGATGGATGGATAGATAGATAGATAGATAGATAGATAGATAGATAGATAGATAGATAGATACAGAGAGAGGGAGGAGCCTGGCGTGGTCATGCACGCTTTAATTCCAGCACTTGGGAGGCAGAGGTAGGAGGATCACCATGAGTTCAAGGCCACCCTGAGACTACATAGTGGATTCCAGGTCAGCCTGGGCTAGAGTGAGACCCTACCTTGAGAAAACAAACAAAAACAAAACAGACAGAGAGAGAATGGGTGTGTCAGGGTGTCTAGCCACTGCAAATGAACTCTAGACACATGTGCCACCTTGTGTACCTGGCTTTACGTGGGTACTGGGGAATTGAACCTGGGTCCTTTGGCTTCACAGGCAAGCACCTTAACCACTAAGCCATCGCTTCAGCTTCCCCTCTTTATTTTTGATTAATCCTCCCCCCCCCCTTCCTTTACTCAATCCCTTCCCTTGACCTCATTTAGGCCATTCCACCCCCCGTCATCTGTTCCCCTACTTACATATGTAGAATGCCCTCTTCTTAAACCTTCTCTCCCCCCATGGCCCCTTTCGAGCTTCCTGGCCTCTACTACTGACTCTTACACCAACTCACATACAAATCTAAAAATTTGTAGCTAGGACCTACATATGAGAGAGAACATGCAGTGTTTGGCTTTCTGGGCCTGGGTTACCTCACTTAGTACAATCTTTTCCAGATCCATCCATTTGCTGAAAAAAAAAAAAAATCTTTCTTTCTTTCTTTTTTATTTTTTATTTTTTGAGGTAGGGTCTTGCTCTAGCTCAGGTTGACCTGGAATTCACTATGTAATCTCAGGGTGGCCTCAAACCCTAAGCAATCCTCTTATCTCTGCCTCCCAAGTGCTGGAATTAAAGACATGAGCCACCATGCCTGGAAAAATGTCATTTTTCTTGACCACTAACTAGAACTCCATTGTATAAATGTACTACATCTTCATTATCCATTCATCAGTTGAAAGGCATCTAGACTGTTTTCATTTCACTCTTCCTACCCTCTTCCATAACAGTCCCTGAGCTTTGGCAGGTGTGTTATCTTTAACCTCTGCGTTTTTGTTATGACGTGTTTCCATTCACTACAGTGTTTATTGCTATTTTCTGTGGGATGTGGATGTGGATGTCCGACTAGTATTAGGAGCAATACTCATGTCACTGCTTCCTCTGCAATTTCCTCTGGACCCCAGTAGATGTGGTAGAGATGGCACATCTTGTTGAGAGTGTTGGGCTGTCTTCTCATATTGATGGATCTTGGATCTCCCTAGTACTGTCTGCCATCTGGTCATATACCACCATGTCCAGTCCCCTTGTTTTTAATTTTTTTTTTTTTCATTTTTGGTTTTTCAAGGTAAAGTCTTGCTCTAGCCCAGGCTCAGCTGGAATTCACTATGTAGTTTCAGTCTAGCTTCAAACTCACAGCGATCCTCCTACCTCTACCTCCCGAGTGCCGGGAATAAAGGTATGCACCACCACACTCAGCTCTTAAAGTATTTTTTATAATATTCTATTTATTAGTTTGCAAGGATAGACAGAGAGAGAGAAGAAAGAAAGAGAATGAATGGTGTACTAGGGCCTCTCACCACCATAAATGACCTCCAGATGCACATACCACTTTATGCATCTGGCTTTACATGGTTAGCGGGAAATAGAATCTAAGCCATCAGTCTTTGCAAGCAAGCACCTTTAACTGCTGAGCCTTCTCTCCACCCCATTTTTAAAGTATTTTTATTTACGGGGGAGCGGAGGTAGAGGGAGAGAAATGGGCACACAAAAGCCTCTTGCAGCTGCAAATGAATGCCAGACCCATGTGCCATTTTGTGCATCTGGTTTTACAAGAGTACTGGAGAATCAAACCCTGGCCTCTAGGCTTTTCAAGTGAGGGACTTTAAAAGCTTTCACTGCTGAGCCATCTCCCCAGCCTTCCCCCTTTAAAACATTAAGGATAGTTGATGATTTGGTCAATAATGATTCACAAGCAGGGATGCAATGATGAAAAATGGATAGAACTCTGAGCCCTGCAGTTTTGCAAGCGAGAACGTCTGAGGAGTGTAAATGCATTTGCCTCCAAGTCCATAAAATCCGCAGTTTTACTTTCAAGCCAGGTTCACAGAAAATCACAAGTTCTCATTTTATTCTCTAGCAGTCTCCAAAAATAACATCTTAAATATATACCTCTTGGGCCAACCCACCACCCTAAGGATTTATTTTAAGCTAAGACACAACTGGAACCAAATAAACTCTCAGCATTGGAATATAAATCTCAGTGTGAAAAGGATCCTTCTAATCTGTCCACCTGTAGCAGCCAAGGACATAGCTGTGCCAATGAGCTGCCAAAAGCTGTGGAAAACTCTGTGTGTATGTGTGTTTCCACTATGTGATGGATTTCTGAATATAAATCTTCACTTCTTGTAACTGTAGAGTAGAAAAATCTGTTTTCAAAGCAAAGTGATGGCTCTCAGCCCCTCAGTATAGTAAAACTTTAGAACCCTAAAGAGACAAATACTTTCTCCAATTATCCAGTTATAAATAGCTTTCCTAGATTAGAATAATAACTTGAATGGAAGGCAAAGAAGGATGAATCACTTGCCTACTATGCACTGAGCTCTAAGTTTGGTTTCTAGCATGGACACACACAAAAAAAATTCTATGGTTGGTGTGTGGTGGTGCATGCCTTTAATCCTGTCACTGGGGAGGCAGAAGGTAGGAGGCTCGCCATGAGTTCAAGGCCACCCTGAGAATACATAGAGAATTCCAGGTCAGCCTGGACTATAGTGAATCCCTTCCTCAAAACAACAACAAAAACAAAATCCTATACATAAAAAACCAATGCATACAAAGTATCTTTGAGATAGGTGTGTGACACATGTCAGTATTGTGAAGGTTGAGGCAGGAGAATTATCATAAGTTTGAGGCCAGTCTGGGCTATATATTGAGCTTCAGGTCAGCTGAACTAAAGAGTAAGATTCTTGTCAGGCGTAGTGGTGCATGCCTTTAATCCCAGCACTTGGGAGGCAGAGGTAGGCGGATCACCATGAGTTCAAAGCCGCCCTGAGACCACAGAGTGAATTCCAGGTCAGCCTGGGCTAGAGTGAGACCCTACCTCAAAAAACCAAAACAAAACAAAACAAAAAAGAGTAAGACTCTGCCTTAAAGCAAAACAAAACAAACCAAGATGTTGAATGGCTCATAGATTTAGCAGAAAATAGTATTTCTAGCCAGTTGTGGAGGCTGAGGTGGGAGGATCACTGTGAATTTAAGGCGAACACCTATACTACAAAGTGAGTTTCAGATCAGTCTGGACTACAGCGAGACCCTGCCTCAAAAAAGAAGAAGAAGAAGAAGAAGGAGGAGGAGGAAGGAGGAAGGAGGAGAAGAAGATGGGCTGGAGAGATGGCTTAGCGGTTAAGGTTAAGGCGTTTGCCTGCAAAACCAAAGGATCCCAGTTCAATTCTCTAAGACCCACATAAGCCAGATGCACAAGGTGGTACATGCATCTGGAGTTCGTTTGCAGTGGCTGGAGGCCCTGGTGCGCCCATTCTCTCTCTCTCTCTCTCTCTCTCTCTCTCTCTCTCTCTCTCTGCCTCTTTCTCACAAATAATAAATAAATAATATTTAAAAAACAAAAAAGGAACAAAAATAATTTTCAAGCAAAATGCTGCTTATAAGGGCTCCACTGTTTCCAAGAATCCAATATGCAAATCGCATGGTAAGGGGCACATCAGCCTGTTAAGGAAGCTGAACATTCTCACCAGCATTCCCACACTTGCCTATACTGTGATAACAACTTTCATAGAGGATTTCCTTATGTTTAAATTTTCTTTGACAATCCCACAGCAATTTTACTCCCAGATTTTATTTTTGGTTGTTGTGATGGTTAAAGTTTTGTTGTCGACATGAATTCCTCTTGTGTGGGTGTCTGTAGTTGCTTCTAGGAAGGATTAGCTGAGGGAGGAAGTCCTTCCCCCAGAGTGGGCAATCCCTCTCGGAGGGGAGCTTTATCCAAGGAGTGCCTTCCTCCCACCAGGCTGCCGGTGCTGCCTGCTGCCTTCCTGCGAGGACTGAAGAGCAGCAGCGCGGACTGAAGAGCAGCGGCTCTCTAGGACGCCTCCAGGCCTTCAGTGTCGCATTGGGATTGCTGAGACATCCAGCCTCCTGGACTGAGCAGCTACCAGATTCCTTCACTCTTGGGCCTGCAAACTGCTATTGTTGGACTGCCGTAAACTAATCCAACAAATTTCCTTTTTATACAATTCATTCTATTGGTTCCATTCCTCTAAAGAACCCTGATCCTCAAGATGAACAGTAATAATCCCAGGTAAAGGGTGCAAGTCCTTTACAAAGATCCTTTCCCCACAGGTTCCCAAACAATGTGCAGAAGTGGCGAGTCGGTGGGCCCTTGTGGACAAAACCCAATGTTTTCAGCCCTATGTCCCTTTTCCTGCTTGTGGGGAGCCTCCTGGGGCTATTATCAGCCGGTAGTGCCTCAAATTCCGGGATGAACTTGGCACTGGCCTGAGCAGGAACTGAAGAGGTCCCTCCCCACTTTTTCTGACCAGTTCTCAACTAATAGGAAACAACACAAAATTGTATCCAAATGAGGTTTGACAGTATGGGCGTTTTTAATTTATTAACTCTGGACCAGCCAAACAAAGTCCAAGGTCACAGAATCACCCTTCTAAGATATGTTAGTCTGGGTTTCGTGGATGGCAGCAGCGGCTGTTCACACTCTGCTGGATAATAGCAACCATTTAGCAAACACTTGGGCTATGCCATGCATTCGGGTGAGCATTTCACAGACGTTTCTCATTTAACCTTTAAAACTCTTTATAAGGAACTCAGGTGTGGTGGCACACGCCTTTAACCCCAGCACTCAGGAGGCAGAGGTAGGAGGATCGCCATGAGTTCAAGGCCAGTCTGAAACTACACAGTGAATTCCAGGTCAGCCTGAACAAGAGTGAGACCCTGCCTTGAAAAACCGAAAAAAAAAAAAATCTTTATAAGGGGCTGGAGAGATGACTTAGCAGTTTAGGCACTTGCCTGTGAAGCCTAAGGACCCAGGTTCAATTCCCCTGAACCCATATAAGCCAGATGCACAAGGTGGCACATGCATCTGGAGTTCATTTGCAGTGACTGGAGGCCCTGGTGTTTCCATTCTCTCTCTCTCTCTC
Organism: Dipus sagitta; assembly: GCA_036346955.1. Classification (NCBI taxonomy): domain Eukaryota; kingdom Metazoa; phylum Chordata; class Mammalia; order Rodentia; family Dipodidae; genus Dipus; species Dipus sagitta. The sequence goes on from CM070784.1 coordinate 62,576,629, forward strand.
TCTAATAAATAAATAAAAATAAAATATTTTTCAAAACTTATGGAGTACGCTTTATCACCTCAGTTTATGAGGCAGTGAATAGATTCAGAAATCGTCCTAAGCAAGTGCAGAACAGCCAGATACAGCTCTGGAAACTCTGGCATTCCAGCCAGTCACTGACCAGGCTGCCCAGCCAAAGTGGCTGAGGGGAACAGGAACAGTGAGGAGAAGGGCTAGAAGGGTACTCCCCACCTGTCAGCCCCTAACCACCTGCAGAGAGCCTGGTTCCGATGTGTGGCACTCCAGCCACAAAGTGTTAGTGCCCACTGTTTTCCTGTCTCCCTTCCAGCTCCAAGATCTGGAAGACTTCTCCAGACAGACCGAAGTCAGAGATGAGAACAAGGATGTTGGAGTCTTTTTTTATGTCCTCTCTGCTGCATTAGGCAAGTGATAGCTGTGTGTTCTTTACTGTGAGGTAGAGGATAGCTTCCAGTTCCTAGGTAGCTGAAACAAAGGCAGGCTTCCTTGTGTGGAGACCACGTCCTGCTTCTGCAGTCTGGCCACCTCCACGTCTGAGGTGCAGAGACTCCCGAGGGGAAGGCCTGGGTTCGGCCTGTATGACCTGGCTCAGAACTTGTCTTCTCCCCACGCTCCAGCATCCCGCTCTGTCAGTGGAATGGGGTGCCCTGCTACCTCTGGGGCTCTTCTGACTTGAAACTCTGTAACTTTGACATCAAGGCTGGGACTCCTTCCCATGTAGGGGTCCTTGGCTCACCCTGGAGTTACTCATGCTCCCCAGGGAACCACAACGGACACACCTTGAGCTCCTTGTCAACTTGATGTAATCCTTTCTTTGTGAATGATGGATGAGAGGAGATGGAAAGAAGGGAGATAGCACTTCTGAAGACCAGGATGTATTTTGTTCTCTACCTTCAATCATCCATTATTTATATTTTTTAGTTTTTTATTTTTTTTTAAGTTACACTATGTATTGTCAGGATAGCCTTGGAACTCACGGCGATCCTCCTACCTCGGCCTCCTGAGTGCTGGGATTAAAGATGTGCACCACCACGCCTGGCCTTGTTTATTTACACAAAGGCATTATTTAAGACCTTTATTAACAGGTGCTTGCAGTTTGTTACTTTTTTTTTAAAAGATACATTTATTTATTTGAAAAAGGCAGAGAGACAGGTAGAATGGGCACACCAGGGCTTCCAGCCACTGCAAATGAACTCCAGACGCATGCGCCACCTTGTGCATCTGGCTTACGTGGGTCCTGGGGAATTGAACCGAGGTCCTTTGGCTTTGCAGGCTGGTCCTTAACTGCTAAGCCATCTCTCCAGCCCCCTTGTTGACTTTTTTTAAAAATCAAGTTGTAAACTTTTCATTGCAAATTAAAAATGAAGTTCTTAAAAATCTCAAGTTGGCCAGATATGAAACAATTTAAAAACCTTTAAAGGTGGATTGAGAAAAACAGTTAAAAAAAAGTTTGTTATTACCAAAAAGAGATATCATTAGGTAAAAATAATAAAAACTGCATGCTGCATAGACAATGCAGATAGTTAAAGTTTATCTGGTCAAGGGGCAAAAAGCAAACACTTAAGGTCTTCAGCTCCAATCTTTTGTTCATTTCTTATTACTGGCATTTCTTACTTATTTCTTCTTGTTGGATGGTAAAGATAGTAGGCCAGTCAGGCATGGTGGCGCACGCCTTTAATCCCAGCACTCGGAGGCAGAGGTAGGAGGATCGCCAAGAGTTCGAGGCCACCCTGAGACTACAGACCAAATTTCAGGTCAGCCTGGGCTACAGTGAAACCCTACCTCGAAAAACCAAAAAAAGATAATAGGCCGGTATTCATTCAGCTCCGCCCTGTTCCTCCTCGGGATCAGACGAATTTTCAGCTAGTGGATGGGCTGCTTCTGTCTCTGTGGCATCTTGTGGCTTAGGGTTCTCTGGGCGTCTGCGTAGGTGGTTGAAGTTGCGGCGGTACGACGTTGAGGTGGCTGCTGACCTTGGGTGTCACCTCCTTGATTTTCCTGTCCTCTTCACTGCCAACCCCTCTGGGCTGTCTTTGGCAAGGAGGACCCCTTGCGGAATCGTGGTCAATCGTCCCCATACATACTCTGTCTCACCGGTCTAGCGTGCTCTCCCGCACCCTGGTTGTCAGCACCGTCCATCACTGCGCCCTGAACAGGAGCTGGGACCCTGCGGTCCACAGGTGCGAACCTTTCCTGCGCTGTTGAAGGGCCTGGCCTGCAGGAGCACTCTCCCATCCTGCCTTCTTTTCTCCGCGCTCGCTATTCTGGTAATTCTGCAGGTAATGGATTCCATGGCGTGCATAGCTTCTATCGTGGTTCGGGTCTGCTGCGTATTTATCTACTGCCTTTGACCCGGAACTCCACCCGGCCCTGGAACGTGGGCTGCCTCCTTTAGCCACATCCAACTGCGCAGTCCGAGCAGCGTCTCCTACACCGCGAAGGTACTGGCTGGCGTGATTGCTCTTTATGGCAGTGTGGTGTACAAACACGTCTTCCTTGGTGCCATTCCTGTTGATGAAACCATATCCATTCCTTTCACTGGACCATCCTGCTGTCCCCAAAACCTTCGTTGCGATGACCTGCTTGGCCGCCGCTCCCTGCGCCGCCGCAGGTGGTGCCAGGCTTGGTGTGGGCGGCGCCAGGGCGGCAGGGGAGGGCTGCAGCCAGGTCGGCTGTAACCCGGGCCCGCTGCGGCTTCTCTCGGGGTGTGATGGTAACTAGGACCGTGGCGGCGGTGGGGCTGCTCAGAGCTCTCTGGGGCCCGCTCTCCCTTATTTATTTTTTAGTAAATATTTTTATTGGTTGATTGATTTGCAAGCAGAAAGGGAGCAAAGAGACAGAGAGAATGGGCAGGTGCTAGGGCCTTCCGCGAATGCAAATGGACTCCAGATGCATGGGCCATCTTGTGTATTTGGTTGTACATGGTTACTGGGGAATTGAAATTGGGAGTCAGGCTTTGCAGGCAAGCGCCTTAACTGCGGAGCCATCTCTCCAGCTCTCATTATTTATTTTTTTAACATTTTTTTAAATTTAGGCTGGAGAGATGGCTCCGCAGTTAAGGCGCTTGCCTGCAAAGCCTAATGACCCGGTTCAATTCCCCAGTACCCACATAACACCAGATGCACAAAGTGGCACATGCATCTGGAGTTCATTTGTTGGAGGCCCTGGCGCATCCATTCTCTCTGTCTCCCTAAAAATAAATTTTAAAAAACAGTTTAAAATATTTTTTAATTTATTTGCAAGCATGGGGGGGTGTGATGGAACAGGTGTGCCAGGGCCTCTTCCCCCTGCAAACTCCTGACACATGCGCCACTTTGTGCATCTGGCTTATGTGGGTACTTGGAAACCCCAGATGTCAAGCTTTGCAAGTAAGCACCTTCAACCACTGATCTCTCCAGCCCTAGTTATTTATTTAGATACAATCTTTCTATGTAGCCCAGGCTAGCCTTGAAATCACTATATAGCCCAGGCTGGTCTTGAGTTCATGACAATTCTCCTGCCTCACACTCATTAGTGCTGGAATCATAGGTGTATATCACCACATCTGGCCTTATTAACTTTTAATTGCATGCCCACTGAGCTCCAAACCACACCTAAGCAGACAAATGTTCTGCTGTGGTGGATCAGGATTCCCAGAGCTTCAGCATTAAACAGTGATCCCTTAAAATAAGACCAAGCTTCCAGAACTCTAGGAGCTGCTTCTGTAAACCCACACTCCCTCAGTAGCTCCTCCTCCTTCTTGGTGGAGGGAGGGGTATTCAGTCAGGGTTTCACAGAGCCCAGACTGACCTAGAGGGAGACCTCTCTATTACCACAGGATGACCTTGAACTCCTAGTCCTTCTGTCTGTCTTCCCCAGTGGAGTGATTGGATTACAGGTCTGTGCCCATTCTCTGCCCATCTCACTTCTCTCTATCTCTGCTTGCAAATAAACAAAAAAAAGTAGTAATTTTTTTATGAGAGAGAGAGAGAATTGGCGTGCCAGGGCCTCCAACCATTGCAATTGACATGTGTACCACCTTGTATACATGTGCAACCTTGTATGCCTGTGCCACCTTGTGCGTCTGGCTTACATGGGACCTGAAGAGTCAAACATGCGTCCTTGGGCATCTCACCAGCCCAGTAAAAGCATTAAAAAAAAATTAGGATCTAAATTGGGCGTGATGGTGCATGCCTTTAATCCCAGCACTCCGGAGGCAGAGGTAGGAGGATCACCATGAGTTCAAGGCCACCCTGAGACTACATAGTGAATTCCAGGTCAGCCTGAGGTAGAGTGAGACCCTACCTCGAAAAACCAAAAAAAAAAAAAAATTAGGGCAGAGAGATGGCTTAGCGGTTAAGGCACTTGCCTGAAAAGCCAAAGGACCCAGGTTCAATTCCCCAGGACCCATGTAAGCCAGATGCACAAGGGGGCGCACACATCTGGAGTTTGTTTGCAGTGGCTAAAGGACCTGGCACATCCATTCTCTCTCTCTCTCTCTCTCTCTCTCTCTCTCTGCCTATTTTTCTTTCTCAAATAAGTAAATAAAAATAAAATATTTAAAATTTGTTGTTGTTATTGCTGCTTTTTGATTTTCAAGATAGGGTCTCACTCTAGCCCAGGGCTGACCTGGAAGTCACTATGTAGTCTCAGGGTGGCCTCAAATTCACAGCAATCCTCCTACCTCTGCCTCCCCAGCACTGGGATTAAAAGCATGGCCACCATGCCCAGCCTTAAGAAAGAAAAAAAAAGTTTAAAGAGTCCGTGATAGAACTTTAGAAGAGTACTAAAGAAATGACTGCATTTGTTATTCATTTATCTGTTTCTTTTATTTTTCTCACATATGGTCTATGTAGCCCTGGCCAGCATAGTACTGTATAGTCTAGGCTAGACTCAGACTCAGCCTTCAAATGCTGGGAATGTAGGTATGAGCCACCATGCCCGGCACTATTTTGGAGTTAAACAATATAAAAATATAAACTCTTTCATTTTGTTCCCTCTGAACTTTTTGAGGATCTCATTATATCCCAGGCTGGTCTTGCTCTGTGGGTATGGTGGGCCTTCAATTCCTATTCCTATTCCTTGTGCCTCTATCTCCCAAGTGCTGGGATTACAGGTGTGTGCCACCATACCCAGCAAGCTTTTCTAATTTCAAACATATAAGAAAGTCACAAGCAAGTCAGGAGGCTGGGTAGGAAGATCAGAAGTTCACGATCAGCCTTAACTACATAGCAAGTTTGAGGCCAGTTTGAGCTACATGAGATCTTGTCTCAAAAAGAAAAGGTGGGTTGTTACTAGAAAATTTTCAGTGCCAGAGAGGTCCCTGATGCCCCCAAAACATTACAGGACATTGCCAAGGCTCTTGGTTTCCCATCAGGGATAGATGGTAAGACCCTATTGCTAAAAACTCCACATACTTGTGCCTCAAGGTCACTGAGAAATCCTGCTGGAGCTGAGCTGAAAACCTCCTCCCTTTAGACCAGCTAACAGAAAGCTGGAAAAAGCTGCATGCAGTTCCATGGGGGAGAGAGAAATCACCAGTGGAGATACTTAACAGTGGACACTGCAAGTCTTAAATTTGGCCAGCCAGGCCAAATGAGCCCACAGATACCATAGTGGCTTATCTGGTATGGGAGAAACCAACCAGTCTCTAATTGGGCTAGAGGCCCCACTCCATGGGAGGTCCACTTTCCAAGGCTCAGGGTCCATTGTGGAAGAGGTGGCAGGAAGAATGTAAGAGCCAAAGGAAGGGCAGGACTCCTTACAACGTGCTCCTCCAGACACAAAAATGGTGACATCAAAATAAAAAGAGAGACTAACTGAGGGGGGAAAGGGTATGATGGAGAGGGGAGTTACAAAGGCAAAGGGGGGGGGAGGAAATTACCATGGCTTATTGTCTATAATTATGGAAGCTGTCAATAAAAAAAATTTGTTTAAAGGGCTGGAGAGATGGCTTAGTGGTTAAGGCGTTTGCCTACAAAGCCAACTGACCCCGGTTCGACTCTCCAGGGCCCACATAAGCCAGATACACAAGGGGGCGCATGCATCTGGAGTTCGTTTGCAGTGGCTGGAGGCCCTGGCCTTCCCATTCTCTCTCTCCCTCTCTCTACCTCTTTTTCTCTCGCAAATACATAAATAAAAATAAAGTATAAAAAAAGAAAAGAAAAAGGTGGGGCTGGAGGGATGTCTCAGTGGTTAAGGCGCTGGCCTACAAAGTATAACAACCCCAGTTTCATTCCCAATACCCACACAAAGTGGCACATGCATCTAGAGTTGGTTTGCAGTGGATAGAGGCTCTGGCATACCCATTCTCTCTGCTTGCAAATAAATAAATACACTATTAAAAAAAAAAAAGAAAAAGAAACAAAGAAAGTCACAGGAATTTTACAACATTCACACTCCCTGTACTCATATCATTAATAGTAATATTTGAGTACATTTTTTCGTGTGTGTGTGTGTGTGTGTGTGTGTGTGTGTGCGTGCTGTGCGCATGTGCACAACAGAGTCTCTTGCCATCTCAAACAAATGTCATTTGCATTCCCCACTTTTTGCATCTTTATGTGAGTGCTGGGAATTGAATACTGGCCAGCTGGCTTTACAAGTAGGTACCTTTAACAGCTGAGCCATTTCCCTAGCCCTGGGTGTGCTTTTCATTATTTATTGTGTTCTTTCTCTGTCATTCACACACACACACACACACACACACACACACACACACACACACAGTTATTGTTTTTAATGATTTGGGATGGTTAGTGAACATCATGCCCCTTTGTCCTTTAATATTTCAGTGTGTATTTCCTAAAAACATATCTGCAGCAAGTTATCTACTCCAGGAAATTAAATATTGATATACTACTTTTATCTAATCTACCTTCTATCCTCTAATGTTTTCAATCGACCTCATTCTGTCCCTTCGACTTTTCTGGCTCTGAATCACATGTCACTGTTAGTTCCTATGTCTCTCCAGTCCCCTTTAATTGGGAATCCTAGTTTTTCTTTGTTGTTCATACCAGTGACATTGCTTGTTTCATTGTGGTTAGCCCAAGCTGGCCTTGAACGCTTTATGTAGCAGAGGATAAGGATGACCTTTAACACTTAATCCTCCTGCCTCCACCTCCCAAGGGCTGGGATTATATACTAGCCTGTACCATCATGCCCGGTTCTGTTTTTTTTTTTTTTTTTTTTTTGTTTGTTTGTTTCTCATTTGTTTGACAGAGGGGAGGGAGAATTCCAGATGCAGTCACCATATTATGCATCCGGCTTTAAATGGGTACTGGGAAATCGAACCCACACTGGCCAGCTTTGCAAGCAAGCACCTTTAACCACTGAACCATCTCCCTAGTGCCTATTTGTTTTTAATCTCTCTCTCTCTCTCTCTCTCTCTCTTTGAGGTGGAATCTCAAACTAGCCCAGACTAACCTGAAACTCACTCTATAGCCCCAGGCTGGCCCTCAACTCACAGTAAAACTCTTACCTCAGTCTCCCAAGTTCAAGGTCACCCTTACCTACATAACAAATTGGAGGCTGTTACAATCATGTTCACATTGCTGGCAGAGATCACCTGAACAAGAGCAGCTTTTGAGGAAAAAAAAAAAAAAAAAGGTTTATTTTGGCTTACAGACTAGAGGGGAAGCTCCATAATGGCAAGGGAATATGATGGCATGAGCTGGACATCACCCCCTGGCCAACATCAGACGGACAACACAAAAGGAGAGTGTGCCAAATACTGGCAAGGGGACAGTGGCTATAACACCCATAAGTCCACCCCCAACAATACACTGCCTCCAGGAGGCGTTAATTCCCAAATCTCATCAGCTGGGAACCTAGCATTCAGAACACCTAAGTTTATGGGGGACACCTGAATCAAACCACCATATTCTGCCCTTGGCCCCCCAAAAGTGATATCCATACATGATGTAAAATGCAATGCATTCAGTCCATCTTTAAAAGTCCCATAGTTTTGTCAACCCTAATGATGTTCAAACATCCCCATAATCCAAGGTGTTTTAACTGAGCCATAATACCAAAAAATCCCCCCCCCCAACACATCATAGCACAGAATAAATATTCACACTGCAAAAGATGGCATTGGGCATAGCAAAGAAATATTCAACCAATACAAAATTTAAACAGGGCAAACATCAAACTCTGCAGCTCCAAGCTCAACACCTCTAGTCAGTGAAGTCTCCAAGTCCAATAATTCTAACCAGCAACAAGTCTCTGGAGTTCTAATTCCGCCCCTCCAGCTAGGCTACTCACAGTCCTGGAAAACTTCATCCAGGACTGGCAGCTCTCCTTAGCAGCCATCTCGTGGTCCCGGCATCTCCACTGGGTCTCCACTGCAACCCACAGTTCATCCTCATGGCTCCATGGGATCTCCATGCAGGCATCCAGCAAACCTGCTTCACACTGCCCATGGCCGTTTCCAAAACACAAGACCATGTTGCAACTCAATGACCCTCTCTTTCCTATATTGCCTATACTCCACAATACCAGGTAGTATGACAATTTGTTAATCCAGTGGGGAATACAGCAGACTTTGAAGAACAAGACATTCCTTGAGCATTCAGGCCCTTTCAAAAGAGTCTACATTCTTCCTGTTGCCCCCGTGCAGGTCAGCTGAGCCAATCTCAAAGGTTGTAATCTCTCATATAATTGCAGCTGAACAGGCAGAAGTTTCAGCCCAAAGATTTCATTTCTATGCCACATCCCTCTGCTTACACCAGTCCATTTCTACATAAAGCAACCCTGCATAAGCTCTCAGGACATGGCCATAATAGCAAGTCTCTCACACAAACTGCTTCTAGCCCAGTCCAGGCAAAGTTCTTTCTCACCCTCATAAGCCAAACCTCACAGCCCTTAGTTCTTACTGCACTGAGGTCTTTCGCCTGGACCAGAATAGTCCATCAAGCTGTACTTATAGCGCAGCAAGGGGTCTCTTAGGCCAAGGTTTCAAATCCTTCTACATTCCTCTTGAAAATCAGTTCCAAAAGGCTAAAGCCACAGAATCAGGTGTCTAGTAGCAATCCCACTCCTCTGATAACAACTTTAGTGTTACAGTCAGGTTCGCATTGCTGGCAGAGATCACCCGACTAAGAGCAGCTTTTGGGAACAAAGGGTTTATTTTGGCTTACAAACTCGAGGGGAAGCTCCATGATGGCAGGGGGAAATGATAGCATGAGCAGAGGGAGGACATCACCCCCTGTCCAATGGAAGGTAGGCAATAGCAACAGGAGAATGTGCCAAACACTGGCAAGGGGAAACTGGCTACAATACTCATAAGCTCACTCCCAACAATACACTGTCTCCAAGAGGTGTTAATTCCCAAATCTCCATCAGCTGGGAACCTAGCATTCAGAATACCTAAGTTTATGGGGGACACCTGAATCAAACCAGCATAGAGGCTAACCTGGGCTACATGAGACTGTCTCAAAAAAGAGAAACAAGCCAAGCATGGTGGTGCACACCTTTAATCCCAACACTCAGGGAACAAAGGTAGGAGGATTGTCATGAGTTTGAGGCCACTCTGAGACTACATAGTAAATTCCAGGTCAGCCTGAGCTAAAGTGAAATCCTACCCCCAAAAACCAAAAACCAAAAAACAACAACAACAACAAAAGAGGGGCTGGAGAGATGTCTTAGCGGTTAAGGCATTTGCCTGCAAAGCCAAAGTGCCTTGGTTTGATTCCCCAGGACCCTCATAAGCCAGATGTACAAAGGGTCCCATGTGTCTGGAGTTCATTTGTAGTGGCTGGAGGCCCTGGCAAACCCATTCTCTCTCTCCCTCTCTCTGCCTCTTTCTTTCTTTCTCTCTCAAATAAACAAATAAAAACAAAGTTTTTTTTTTTTTTTAAAAAGAGAGAGAGAGAAACAAAACCAAATAAACAGCCAAACAATAACAATAAAATATTGTTGTCTTAGCAGTTTGGGGGCTTGCAGTTCTTGAAAGTTTGGATTCAGACTGGATCCCCAGCTACCAATTGGCCACACCAAAGAAGTGCAGGGAAGTTGAAGCCAACTGTTTTTGTGGAGTCTCGTTTTGTACCTAGGTTGGCCTAGAACTCTAGGCAATGCTTTCTCAACCTCACAAGTGCTGGATTACCAACTCCAGCCAACCTACTTGGAAGAAATTGATATTTTTCAAAAAGTTCTACCATAAAAATGGGAAATAAAATTAATCACTCTTTTGTTGGGGCAGGGGCAGAGAGGTGGTTTCTGAGGTAGGGTCTCATTTTAGCTCAGGCTGACCTGGAACTCACTCTGTAGCCCAGACTGGCCTCAAACTCCGGTGATCCTCCTACCTCAGCCTCCCTAGTGCTGAGATTAAAGGCGTGTGCCACCACACCTGGCTTTCTTTGTTTTTTTCTCCGAGGTAGGGTCTCACTGCAGCCCAGGCTGATCTGGAATTCACTATGTAGTCTCAAGGTGGCCTTGAACTCACAGCGATCCTTCTGCTTCTGCTTCCCAAGTGTTGGGAGTAAAGGCATGAGCCACTACACCTGGATCACAGGATATTTTTGTTTGCTTGACAGAAAAAGGAAATCCTTTCTATTTACCCATAAGTAAGTTTTAAATCCCATATCAAAAAGCCAGGCATGGTGGCGCACGCCTTTAATCCCAGCACTCGGGAGGCAGAGGTAGGAGGATCGCCGCGAGTTCGAGGCCACCCTGAGACTCCATAGTGAATTCCAGGTCAGCCTGGGCTACAGTGAGACCCTACCTCGAAAAACCAAAAAAAAAAAAAAAAAAATCCCCTATCAAATAGGGTTTAAAAAAATTTTAATTTTAAATATTTATTTATTGACAAAGGGAGAAAGGAACAGAGAGAAAAAATGGACACACCAGAGCCTCTTGCCACTACACACAAACTCCAGATGCATGTGCCACTTTGTACATCTGGCATTAAGTGGGTAGTGAGGAATCAAAGCAAGCACTTTAACCCTTGAGACAACCCCCTAAGCCTGTTTTTTTTTTTTTAGGTAGGGTCTCGCTCTACCCCAGGCTGACCTGGAATTCACTATGTAGTCTAAGGGTGGCCTGGACCTCACAGCGATCCTCCTACCTCTGCCTCCTCAGTGCTGGGATTAAAGGCATGCGACACCATGCCCTGCTCTGTTTTTGTTTTTTAGTATTTTTATTCATGTATTTATTTGGAAGAGAATATGTATGTGTTCATTGGGCCTCTTGCCACTGCAAATAACCCCAGTCATTGCATCTGGCTTTGCAAGAAAACACCTTTAACTGCCGAGTTATCTCCCTGCCTTAAACCCCATATTAAGAGAACCCGGAGTGGTACACACCTGTAATCCCAGTGTTCTGGCGGCTAAGGCAGGAGGACCACAAGTTACAGGCCAGTCTAGGCTATATAGGAAGACTCTATCTCAAAAAAAATAAACAAAACCCATCCACTTAAGAAAATAAAACCACACGGGCTGGTTCCATTCCCTAGGACCCTATGTAAGCCAGATGTACGTGGTGGCACGTGCAGTCTGGAGTTTGTTTGCAGCAGCTGGAAGCCCTGGTGCACCCATTCTCTATCTACCTCTCTTTCTCTGCTTCTCTCCCTCAAATGAGTAAACAAAAATAGCCAGTTGTGGTGGCACATGCTGGTAGGATATTGCTGAAGAAGCCTCCAGAGGCAGGAGGATCAGGAATAAATAAGAACAAAATATTTTTGAGAAGAAGAAGAAGAAAACCACAAATGTAAGAGTCAAAGGAAGGGGGAAACTGCTTAAAATGCTGCCTTCCAGACAGGAAGTGGCTTTGAAATTCATGACCTCACAGTGGCTGACACTATCTACACAAAACCTTCATAATAGGAGGAAAATGATGACATGAAAGTAGAAGAGAAAAAAAATAGAAGAGAAACTAGCTGGAAAGAAGAAGGGATTCAGTGGAGGGGGCATTTGGGAGAGAGAAAAAGGGGAGACAGAAAATGATGGAAGGGGACTATGATCATGGTATATTGTCTATATTTATGGAAAGTGTCAATAAAAAGTTAAAAAAAAGAGAGAGCCGGGTGTAGTAGCGCATGCCTTTAACCCTAGCACTCGGGAGGAGGCCACCCTGAGACTACAGAGTGAATTCCAGGTCAGCTTGGGCTAGAGTGAGACTCTACCTCAAAAAAACAAAAATAAGTAAGTAAATAAATAAAGTTTAAAAAAGAGGGCTGGACAGATGGCTTAGCGGTTAAGGCATTTGCCTGCGAAGGCTAAGGACCCAGGTTTGATTCTCCAGATCCCACGTAAGCCAGATATGTATGGAAGGCGCATGCGTCTGGAGTTTGTTTGTAGCAGCCGGAGGTCATGGCATGCCCATTCTCTCTCTCTCTCTCTCCTTCTCTCTGTCTCAAATAAAAACGTTTTTTTAAAAAGCCATTTTATATACATACATACATACGTATATATATATATATAAACCTGAATGGTAACACAAACCTGTAATCCCAGCACTCGGGGCTGAAGCAGGTAGATTGCTATTTTTAAAAATATTTATTTTTATTTTTTGGTCTTTCTGTATGTAGGTATGTATGTATTTGAGAGAGAGATAGAGAAGCAGATAGAGAATGGGTACACCAGGGCCTCTAGCCACTGCAAACAAACTCCGGACACATGTGCCACCCTGTACGTCTGACTTACATGGGTACTGGGGAATCTAACCTGAGTCCTTAGACTTCGCAGGCAATTGCCTTAACCACTAAGCCTGGTATCATTTATTTATTGATTATTCTTATTTTTGGGGGTGGGTTTTCGAGGTAGCGTTTCACTCTAGCCCAGGCTGACCTGGAATTCACTATGTAGCCTTAGGCTGGCCTCGCACTCACAGTGATCCTCCTACCACTGCCTGGTCTTAAAGTCGTGAGCCTCTGCATTGGGCTGAATTGGCTTTTAAATATAAATTGAGCAGCACCATCAAAGTATGTCAGGGTCGGTAGCATTTGCTTGCACTTGTGGAGCCTACAACAGGAAGCTGCTGCCTCTGGGGGAGTGTAGGGGACAGACAGGAGGATTTTTATGGCACACCTTCCATAAATGTAAAATAAAAACAGTGATGCTTGTCCTTAGGATGGGGAACCTTCAGTAGAGGCCAAATAATATTATATTCTTCATCTCTAAACTTGTTTCTATCTTCTCATTTTCCCAACTATCTTGATTACTAATTAATTAATTCTTTTGTTTGTTTGTCTGTTTTGTTTTGTTTTGTTTTGTTTTTTCAAGGTAGGGTTTCACTGTAGCTCAGGCTGACCTGGAATTCACTATGTAGTCTCAGGCTGCCCTTGAACTCTGCTGTAAAGATTAGTCTTTTTGAAAGCAGTTGAATCCTTCCTAAACACTTTGAGGTCTTTATTTTGCCTGGGCCACCATTCTAGAAGCATGCCACATTAACCTGTCCTACCGTGTGTTACAGACTAGAAGTTATGGTACACAGGAGGAGGCTAGGGCCCTTCTTGAAAACATCTTCCTATACAGGAGGGGCACTTAAAAGTTCATGATTCATTTCCCCAGGGACCCAGTCTAACCCAAGCATCAACAAGAAAACACAACATATATCTTTTGTTTAAAAAAATCATTATTGGGCTGGAGAGATGGCTCAGCAGTTAAGGCACTTGTCTGTGAAGCCTAAGGACCCAGGTTCAATTCCCTAGTACGCAAAACCAGATGCCCAAGATGGCACATGTATCTGGAGTTCATTTGCAGTAGATACAGGCCCTGACATGCCCACACTCTCTCTCTCTAGCTGCCTCTTTCTGTCTCAAATAAATAAATAAATAAAATTTAAAAATCATCATCAGGGGCTGGGGAGATGGATCAGCAGTCAAAGGCACTTGCTTGCAAAGCCTTCTGGGCCAGGTTTAATTTTCCACTACTCATGCAAAGCCAGATGCATAAAGCAGCACATGTGCCTGGAGTTTGCAGCAGCAAGTGGCCCTAGTGCTCCCATACTCTCTCTCTATCTTAAGTTAAATAAATTAAAATATTTTTTTAAGTCATTATTAACAGCCGGGCGTGGTGGCGCACACCTTTAATCCCAGCACTTGGGAGGCCAAGGAAGGAGGATTGTTATGAGTTTGAGGCCACCTTGAGACTACATAATGAATTCCAGGTCAGCCTGGACTGGTAGGGGCTCAGAGTGGCCTTGAACATATGGCAATCCTCCTACCTTGGCCTCTTGAGTGCTGGGATTAAAGATACGCACCACCACACATGGCCTAGAAATATCAACTTTAATAGCCATCTTTGTATACTCTTTTCTTCTGCCTTAGTTAATTTAATCCATTTAATTCAGCCTTCTGTAGAATTTACACCTCTTTCATCAGAAGTATTGAGCATCCAGCTTGATTTTAAGAAATATGTTTGTGGCAGGGGCAGTTGTGCACAACTGTAGCTCTAATCCTAGCATTTGGGAGGTGGAGGCTGGAGGATCGAGTAGTTCAAGGTCATCCTTGGCTACATAGTGAGTTAGAGTCCAGAATGGGCTATAGAGAAAGAAAAAAAGAAAAATTTGTGTGATTTCCCCCCTCCCCAAAAATAGCCAGCGCCACCATGCCGGGCTAAATGTCATCATTTTTTGATGCTCTACCAGAGCACATGAAACCAAGACATGTACTTTTGGGCAGTGGAAGGACAGCTCTTGGGAGGGGGTGCGGGAGGGTGTCAGAAGGCTCCAATAATAACCTATAAGGATTCTTGCAGTTTTCCTCTTAAAGACAAGAGTGTGCAATTACTCTATTAATCTTTGAAATAAAGTTGGAGCTGCACATTGCAGAGTTTAGCAGGGAGAATGCCTGCTTTCCTGCTTGGGCTTCCTTTATACCTTACGTTGTGGTGGTCGTGCTGTCACTGTTGCCATGGCAAGCGACCACCATCTGAACGACAGAATGTAAAAGTGGACCATGGAAATCCGACTGGGTTTGTCTCCTCAATGTACAGATTCATATTCGTGTGTCGCTGTACTTGGATGTCACACATCAGTTCCCTTCAACTTAAATGACAAATTGGTAAGAAAGTAAATAGTAAATTGATGGCTTAATACTTAAAAAAATAAATAAATTTGGGGCCAGGTGTGCTGGCCCCAGCACTCAGGAGGCAGATGTAGGACGACCTTCGTGAGTTCCACCCTGAGACTACATAGTCAGCCTGAGCTACAGTGAGACCCTACGTGGAAAAACCAAAATAGATAAATAAATAAGTTTTGGTATAGTGCCAAGTAAGGAACGATTGTCGTGGTGTTATTGTGTAGTTTAGTCTAAAAATACTGGCTCACAGTGGGTACTGGAGCCAAGGAAGGTGCAGGGAGTGGTTCCCTGGAAGTTTTCGTCGTTTCGTAAAAAGTCAGACTACAGCTCATAGAAGGTGATCCCAGGAACTTCCAATCCGGTCTCCTTCCATGGTTATGTGGTTTATTCCCAGCGATCTCCAAATGCACAAGGTCGGCTCCACGTTGCTTT
This sequence comes from Dipus sagitta, assembly GCA_036346955.1. Lineage (NCBI taxonomy): Eukaryota > Metazoa > Chordata > Mammalia > Rodentia > Dipodidae > Dipus > Dipus sagitta. The sequence continues at coordinate 62,592,077 of CM070784.1, forward strand.
GACCTGTCAGGGAATCCTGTCTTTCACTTATATAAAAAAATAAAATAAAATAAAAACCACATCCCTTCCTATAACAAGTGAATGGAGGAGGAGGAAAAGAAAAAACAAAAAAAAAACCCTAATACTGTAAGATGGCACGTGCCTCGTGCCCTGGACAGAAACCTGCTCGTTGGGGACTTTCTGCCCGTCGTGACCTCCGCTGGCCAGCTCCAGTGCCCCGGGGGAGAGGCAAGCGTCTGCCCACGGGAAACCCCGCTTCTGGTAGGGGGTGGTGGTGGTGGTCTGTGTTCTCCCACCGACCACTGTTTGGGAGGACTTCCCAGGTCTTCTCATCCTCTGGTCCCGGGAGGACCGTCCTTCCCTGTGCCATCCGCCCCCTCCCCGAAGCCCTCCAGGGGAGCACTTGTTCCTTCCATCGCCCCCATCCGTGCACCGCGGGGCAGCGTCGGGGCGCCGGCCGGCGGGGCGGGCGGGGGGTCGGGGGGGTCTCCGCGCCCCCAGGTGCGAGGGGGGCGGGGCGGGGCGGGGCGGGGCGCGGGGCGGGGCGCCGGCGGGAGGGCGGGCGAGGGGAGGGAGGGAGGGAGGGAGGGGAGGGGAGGGGGAGCGTGCGGCTGGGGAAGCCATTGCCTGGTTAATAGTTGCTGTTGCTGCACTTCCGCTTCTCCGCCGGCGGGCGAGAGGGACCCGAGCGGCCAGGCCCAGCCGCAGCGTCGGCAGCGCGGCGTGGACACACACACACACACACAAAGAGAGGTACGGCGGCGGCGGGCCCGGGGGGGCCGGGGTGCGGCGGCGAGGCCCGGGGCGCCGCGGACGGAGGGCGGAGGGCGGAGGGCCCGGGCGCGTGGGGTGCGGGGCCGCGGCGGGCGGGAGGACGGGCGGGAACTGTCAGCCGCCGGCGGGGGAGGGGCGGCCACGTCCCGGCCGGGCCCGGCTCCGCGCGGCGGGGGCCCGGGGGGGGGGCGGACGGACGGCGGCGGTGTGTGTGTGTGGGGGGGTCCTCGGCCTCGGCCTGGCCGCCGCCTCCTCCGTCCCCGCGGCCTCGCCCGCCCGCCGCGGCCCCCTGTCCCCCGAGCGCCGCCAGGCCGCCGCCGGGGCCGTCCCCGCCCGCGCTCCGGGACCGTGGGGGACCCCGCGAGGCCGGCCGAGCTCCCCCCACCACCACCACCTCGCCCACGCCCGCCGGGGCCTGGCGACGCGGGGAGGCGGCGAGCGGCTTCCTTCCGCGCACCCACGGCGTGTCTCCCGTCTCGTCTCCTCCCCTGCAGGGGGCCGTCCGGGGTGGGGTGGGGGGGTTCGCTATGTCGGATGACGATTCGAGGGCCAGCACCAGCTCGTCGTCGTCGTCGTCCTCCTCCTCCTCCAACCAGCCGGCCGACAAGGAAGCCAGCACCCCCAAGAAGAAGGAGAGTAAAGTCAGCATGAGCAAAAACTCGAAGCTCCTCTCCACCAGCGCCAAGAGGTACGGCACCCACTCGAGTCCCCGCGGCGGACCCCCGCGGCCGGGATGGGGCGGGGGGAGCCCCCAGGCTCTCGGGGCTCAGGAAGGAAAATGGGGCCTGGAGTCTTAAGTACCTGTGCTCTGCCTGCTGCTGCTGCTGTTGCTGCTGCTGGTGGTGGTGGGGATGGTGGGTTTCTTAATATCCCTGTCCACTTCAGCTGTTGGTGGCTGGCCTCGGCCCATTTCTTGCTGAAGTTTGTAAGAATCTCATCACTTTTATTAGTCACCCCCCCCCCCAAATCCGAGTTCAGATCATTTGCCCCTGTCATCCTGAAGCTGAGACCCTCCCCTCCCCTAGGCTGTCATCCCACTTCTTAATTACAGATACTTTCCCAGGCAACTCGATCAAAACCGATTCTTTGACCACACTCTGTTCACCTGTTGCAGGGGTGATGTGTTCTCAATAGAGAATTTTCTCCAGAAATGGCAGAAGGAATAAGTGATCCCCGTTAGTGGCTAAGACATTTAGTAGGTGATGTTTTCTGGTGGAATTTAAAAGGCATTTTCTGACTTGAAGAGTTCAGGCAAATGGAGAATCAGTAAATGATGGTAAAAAAAAAAAAGGTTATTCCAGATATTTTTGGAGCCCCCTTTTTTATTTATGAACTTCAATTTGACAATTATAAGAGATAAGAGACAGTTTTTTCTTCTATGCTACTTACTCTTCTCCATCTGTTTAGCTTTTGCCTTTTTTTTTTTTTTTTTTTTTTTTTTTTGAGATGGGCTCATTCTGTAGACCAGGTGGGCCTTGAACTCTAGCACTCTCATCCTCTGAAGTGCTAAGGGTAACAGGCATGAGCCACTACAGCCAGGTTAGATCTCTTCTTGTGATGTAAAAATGTGATTTCTCTTTTTATATTTGAGTATCCTTTTCTTGGTTCTTTTCCTGTAACATCCCTGGAAGTAGGGAGCAACCTTACCTCTGTCATCATGCACAACATCCTCAAATCCAGTGATCTTAAAATAATCCATAGTCAGGAACACCCAGACATCCTTTCATTAGCTGTTTTCAAGCAAGTGCCTTAATCATTGAACCATATCTCCAGCCCCTATATAAGTTTTCAGTGAGATAGCTGTTAAACTTAAAGGGGCAAACCAGGATGGTAGCAAGAAACCCAAGAAACCAGGATGGTAGCAAGAAATGTGCATTCGGCAGAGATGCCATTCTTTAAAGAATTTAAAATGAAATGGAACACGAAGGTTTAGCTCTCTTTGTTGAGTAGTGAGAGCGGAACTCAGAATTGAAGAGTTTGGTCTGTCTTTCTCCCTGACCTAAAATTCAAAAACTTAGTAATCTGCATGGTGACCTAACTAGCTAGGGGCCAAAGTGTAGTGACTTTGTTGACTGTTTTACAATAGTGTGGAGGTCTTGAGAGAAGTGGTAAGATGCCTTAGCAAGATTGTTCTGGTTTTCAGAGGGTTGGTTTGATGCTGTCTCAGCAGCTCAGAAGTCAGGCCTGGCTCTCAGATTAGGGCCAAATGGATCCTCCCAGAGCGTTACTTAGTGTGTACCTTACTTGCTCTGGATGGGCCCTCGTCCCCCTCACTAAACTCCCAATCCTCACTCAGTGTTTGGCCTGAGCTGACCCAGTGCAGGGTATTTGCTTTAGGTCATTAGTATTTTTATATTGTGCTGGGTGTACCTCGTGTATGTGAATGTATTGGGAGGTAAATGAACAGGTAACAGATAAAAAGCAGCTTTTTTTCTCAGTAAATTACAAATGAGGGGATTTTCTCCTAAACACAATTTGTCCATTTATACTAAGGGAGTTAAAAACTTAGTTGGAAACAGGAAAGAGCTGCTAGGTAGAAATGGTAGACATGACAGGTGGGAAGCTGCAAATTGTCATTTCACCTATATGATAACATTATACTTGAGTGTGGTTTTTCTTCTCTTTTTAATGCAATCACTTGAGATTCCTGGCTTTCTTGCAGAAAAAAAGGCTATTAGTGTTGAAGCAGAACTCAGGTTAACATCAAAAGGTAGGAAGCGGGGAGCAGAATGACAGGGGAAATCAGTGGTAGGGGCCCAGTGCATGAGGCAGCTCCGGGTGAAATGCTGCACTGATTTGGAAGGTAGAATTGGAAATGGCATGCATACCAGGAAATGGAGTGGAAGTGAAGCCTGAATTGTGGAAAGTGGCGTCTAAACCTGGGGTGGAGGAAAGCCCCGGGTCCAAGTGGGTGTGGCCTGACCTACCCATTCCTGTAACCGACCTTTGAGTTGCTTTTACAGATCTTTGGCCAGCGTTCTGGAAATGGTGTGCATGGTGGTTGCCGAGCTGGACTGGGTGAAGTTGTCTGGTGTGACAGATTTTAGATATTAGAGGATAGCCATCTTTTTAGAGTTCAGAGGAGGATGTTTTTGCTTTGAAATACAGTTGCTTCTGAAACCGTAGTTCCAAACTTTGAGTCTAACATCCAGTAATGTGAAGCATAGGGACCGAACTGCTTGCAGTGGAATTATCAAGACAGTGAGGGGTGTCAATCAATAGAGGCTGTTCTAACCACATTTTAGGGGACAGGAAGTATTTAAAGACTTTACCATCCTCACTTTTCATTTCTTGATACTTTTAACTTGGAAGAAGTGCCTGCTTCTTTATTGCCCTTTCCTACCCTCAAAAGCCCTTTGGAAGGAGAAAAAACCCATCCATTGTCATTCCAATGGCCTAGCCTTAGCCTTTTTTTTTTTTTAAGCTACCTGCTGCTTCAGTGGTGTTTTTAAGTTGTAATATCCGGGAGGGCCTTCCCTGACAGGAGAGGTTATGAAGACCACCCGGTTTAGAAGGGAAGAGGCTGGTTTGTCTGTCTCAGCCTTTGATGCTCTGGGCCTAGGTAAGCCCGAGACAAAGGCCAGGGCTTGGTGTGAACTGCCGGTGGCTTCGGCCGAGGAGTGGGGGATGGGCGCTTTGTGAGGTCGCGGCTGGTGCCCGGGAGACCGGGAGTCGCGGAGGAGCCGGCGGGGACGCAGGCCCGGGCAGTGCCGGCGCAGGTGCACCTGCGCGGTGGTCCCTGCCCTGCCCTCCGTCGTTACCGGCCACCGGGGGCCACTGAGGGGCCTTGTTGGCTCATCCCAGAGGCCAAACGGGGCCAGGTGCTCCTCGGAACAAGCTTAACTTGGGATGGTAACCGTCTCCTCTCCGGAGCTCTGCTGGGGAAGATTCAGGAAACACTCACCGCGCAGTGGGGAAACTCTAAAATTGTTTCTAAGTGGAAAACTCCCAGCACAGAACCGCCCTTGTGTGTGAGGGGGGAGAGGGACACCCCTGAGCCTGGCCTGGCCTGGCCTGGCACCCACCCCTGGGGGCCCGAGGGTTCAGGTGGGCGCTGCCGATGTCTAATCCTCATCTCTCCCATCTCCCTGACTCCAGGATCCAGAAGGAGCTGGCAGACATCACCTTAGACCCTCCACCTAACTGCAGGTAAGTAGCCTTTGGGAGTTTTGGTTTTCTTTTAAACTTGTGTCTTGGGTTTCTGTTTGTATTGCTGAGTTTTCCTGCTTTTCTGCGGTTAGTGTTTGTTTTGGTGGTAACCCCACGTATCTGCTGAAGTTTATTAATGAGTGCAATGTTTTTATAAACCTCTAAGCGCGGAAGTACGGGAGAGAAGTAATGGATTTACTTTGAATGGCCACTTGCATGTATATGAAATTAACTTAAAAGTAAATTTAAAGATGTGCCCTTGCCTAATGGGTATGTGATATGCTAGTTAGTGCCTTGGCCTCACTCAGGTATATTTGCTTTAGAATACCGTTAATGGTCTCTTATTCAACCTCTACTGAGCTGTAGATAGCCCATGGAATTAAATCAAACATTGGATCCTTGCATTCATTCCATTGTATGTAATTTTATATTGGACTTTGGGTAGAGCAATTCTGGAAGTAATTCGTGGCTTTAATTAAAGGATTTTATTTAAAATTATAGATTTAAACTCTTAAGGTGGCTTTTTCCTATATTGCTTCATTTAGACTGCAAGTGTGTGTTTCAGTTTCAAAGCAGTTTGAAGTCAGCCACTGAGGGTATGTTGGTCTTCTAGCTTTATTTAAAATTGGCCATTTTGCTCCTTTGTCCTCCAGGTGTGAAGGAGCCTGATAACTGCTAAGTCAGAGTGGAGGTCTTGTAACTGTCCAGTAGAACACTCTGTTGAGGGGACTCAGTGTTCAGCTCTAGAACCCCCTGGGCTGTAAGAGTTACGGATCAGCATTGGCATGTGGTGTGAAGTTTCACTCGAGTTCTAAGCTCTTGGTGGATTACTGACAAAATATTCAGTGGCCATATACAAAATTTAGGATGAATATGCAAGTGTTCAGGTTGGAAGCTAAGTGAAATATTTTTCTTATTAACTTTAAACTGCTTAGTGGATTAAAGGCAGGCTTCATTGTTGGTATTTTACATACATTTGTCCCCAGTGGTGATCAGGTTTGAGGTGCTCTTTGGGCAAATTTTGTTCTGATTTGTTGACTTTGACTTTGAGATGCTTTTTTTTTAAGTGTACATGTGTGGGTGTGTGTGTGCATGCACACACATGCACATACATATGGAGGCCAAAGGTCTACCTCCTTTGAGAGCTGGCACTCACCTATTAGGCTAGACTGGCTGGCAAGCCCTGGGGTTCTACCTATCTCTCCCTCCCGGGCCCTGGAACCACAAGTGTGCCCAGCATTTAAAAAGAATATTCATTTATTTACTTATGAACCAAGGGGGGTTGGATACGGTGCACCTGTGCCTCTAGCTGCTGCAAAAGCACTTCAGATAGTTTGTGCCACTTCGTGCATCTGGCTTTATGTGTGTACTTGGGGAGTGACCCGGCCATCAGGCTTTGCAAGCAAAAAGCTTTAACTATTGGGCCATCTCTCCAGCCCATGCCCAACATTTTTTCATGGGTTCTGAGGATTTAACTCAGGTCTTCATGCTTGTGAGGTAAGCCTTTACCCACTGAGCTATCCTCCCCCTATGCTTTTGTGAAACAGAGTCTCATGTAACATAGGCTGGCTTTAAACTCCCTGTGTAACTGAGAATGACCTTGAACTCCTGGTCTTCCTGCCTCCACTTCCCAAATCCTGTGATTACAGACATGTGCACCTACGCCTAGTTCGTGCTTTTTGGGGGATTAAACCCTGGGCTTTGTGTATGCAAGGTAGGCAAGCACTCTACCAACAGAGCTACATTCCCAGAAGGGTGCTCTTAAACTAGTCTGTAACTGAACCACCCCATCATTTGTGCATTTTCTTCATGTTAATAACCTCTTCAGTGGTTGAGAAAGGGGGGAAGTAGAAAGAGTGTTCAGAAGAAAGCCTTTGTGTTCCTTGGTTGCATGTGCAGAATCGTGGATGTCTGCCACCATAGATCTGTGCGGTGAAGTTCTTGCTGCTGTTGAGGGTGGTTCTCCTGTGTGTGTCTTTTGAGTTCAGACAGCTCTCTGGTTGACTAAATTGTAAAACAGAGCTTCAACATGAACATCATTTATTAAAACATACAGTGACTTTCTTGTGATTAAAGTGCTATCAGATTTAAAATTGTAAACTTGAAAACTTGCATTAGACTAATCATTCTTAAAAATAGGATAGGAACTGGGCATGGTGGCACATGCCTTTAATCTCAGCACTTGGGAGGCAAAGGTAGGATCATTGTCGGGAGTTCAAGGCCACCCTGAGACTACATGGTAAATCCAGGTCAGCCTGGTCTAGAGTGAGACCCTACCTCAAAAAAAAAATAAATAAATAAAAATAAAAATAAGACAGGGCTGGAGAGAAGGCTTAGCAGTTAAGGCTCTTGCCTGCAAAGCCAAAGGACCCGATTCAAGTCCCCAGGACCCATGTAAGCCGAGCACACAAGGTGGTGCATGCACCTGGAGTTCATTTAAAGTGGCTGATGGCCTTGGAGTGCCCATTCTCTCCCTCTCTTTCTCTGCCTCTTTCTCTCTCATTAAATAAATAAATAACATAGGATAAGTACTGGAATCTAACCTCATTTAGCTGGGCTCCTTCATCTGTGAGCATCACTGTGGCCAAGGGAAGGTCTGACCTGGACGGTGACTGGGAAGTGGAGGTGGGGAGATAAGCCTTCTTACACTTAACCATTCTGAGAATAGGTGATTGCAGAGAACATACTCTGGCATCCTTATTTGCAAGAAAATGTATGCTATGCTCTCCTTTACAAGGGACTGCTTTAATTTCTGAAGACGTCCTCCATCCTCTAGTGGGACATTTTCAGTAATGTGAGTTAGAATGTCTCCTTTTGCTGGCCTTACTAGTGGTACTGTCCTAAGGTTACATAGTATGTCTGGTGTCCAGCTCCAGCGGGGAATTTTGCCTGTCTTGTGCTGCTACCTGGATAGAATTTAATTATTTTATCTTTTGTGATGCCCTTTCTTGTTGGAGATGGAATGGATAATTTTGCTTAGAGGTACTTTTTGAAGTTATCTTCCAATGGAAATTGTGAATTAATAATATATAGATACCTTTGTTTTGTATGTTTGAGATAGGGCCTGGCTATATCGCCCTGGTGGGTCCAAAACTTGCTATGATGTTGGCCTCAAACATATGATGACCCTTGTGCTTCTAGCCTCTCCGGTGCTGGGATTACAGGCTTGCCCACCACCCCTTGTTTATGCAGTGCTAGAGATTGATCCCCAAATCATTTTTTCTGACATTACCCTTAGCATAAAAGCTTGATAATTCCTATTGAAATTGTCATTTCATCAGCTATAAATTACGTTTTGGATGAGCTAAATAATTGGCTTTCAATGAATATATCTTAGATATATTCTTATTCTCTCCAGAGTTTACGTCCTTCAGTCAGTGTTCATATGTGTAGTTTTAAACTTAAGCATGTTACTTTCTTAGGAGTTTTATGAGCTAGCCAGGCAGCCCTCAACATTGCTTTTTCTTTTTTAATTTTTTAAAAAATGTTTTATTTATTTGAGAGAGGAAAAAAGGCATATATACATATACAAAAAAGGCATATACATATATGTATACACACACACACACTTGTATGTGGAGAGAGAGAGAGAATGGGGACTCCAGGGCTTCCAGCCACTGCAAACACATGTGCTACCTTGTGCATCTAACTTATATAGGTACTGGGGAGTCGAACCTGGGCCCTTAGGCTCTGCAGGCAAGCTCCTTAACCACTAAGGCATCTCTCCAGCCCCACATTACTTTCTTAAAGCATAGCATTTGGCCCAGTGTGTGTATTCAGCAGGCAGGAGACCCACTCCTCCTGAGTGACTGCTGCTCGTGTTCACTAGTGTCAGCACTTGACAAAAATATTTGGACTTTTAAGTTACTAAACTTTGAAACTTGTGTGTAATATAATTGCTAAATATGCCATAATGTATGAAAAGAAGATAAATCCTTAATGCTGTATGTTACTGTGAGATTTTTTTTAAAGGACACAGTGCAATGTAGATTATACTCAGTAACAGGTCAAAAGAACTGCAGTTGCTTCATGTTGCTGTATAAAGACATTCCTTGCTTTCGCCATCTCATTTCTTTGATAGTCTGCGGGCCACACGCAGTGAATGCAATCGTTTTGGAACTCACTGTGCACTTGGGTAGGCTTTTTCTCTATCATTTGATTCTATTCTTTCAAGAAAAATATATTGTCATGACTACTATAATAATTCCCTGAACTAAAGCTTGCCCTGTCTTGGATTATAAAATTATGCCTTTTAGATAGCGGGAGAGCTCTGGCCACTAGAGTGAGATTTGCAGCTGTTACTCGTGGCCCACAGCTCAAGCTTTGCCGAAAGCACATCGCTTTGTAATGAGAAATGTTTGCTCTTCACAGTTGTCATATTTTGTTCAAATCCTGTAAACTTCAGAATTTATTTAATGAGTGCATTTGTGTAATGAGTAAATTTTTTCTAGTGTAGTGACTTGAAACCTAAAATTCAGGTTTTGCCGGGCGTGGTGGCTCATGCCTTTAATCCCAGCACTCAGGAGGCAGAGGTAGGAGGATCACCGTGAGTTCGAGGCTACCCTGAGACTACATAGAGAATTCCAGGTCAGCCTGGGCTAGAGTGAGACCCTACCTCGAAAAACCAATAAATAAATAAATAAATAAATAAATAAAATAAAATAAAATTCAGGTTTTTAGTCAGTGCTACATTATAATAATTTTGTTGTTGTTGTTGCTTTTGAGGTAGGGTATTGCTCTAGTTCAGGCTGACCTGGAATTCACAATGTAGTCTCAGAGTGGCCTCAAACTCACAGTGATTCTCCTACCTCTGCCTCCCGAGTGCTGGGATTAAAGGCATGTGGCACCACGCCTAGCTATAATAAAATGTTTTTGAGAACATTAAACATTTCCAGAACGAGGAGAAAGTAAATTGTCTTATATATGGTTTTATTATATTTGATGAGTGTTTTTTAATGTTTCTTGAATATGTAAACCTAAGTCAGTGCTTTTTGTCCCCTGGGAGAACTAACTGTATTATATAATCAGATACAGTTTTAAATTTTACAGCTAAATCCTGTTTTTTGGTTTTTCGGGGGGGGGGTGTCTCACTCTAGCCAAGGCTGACCTGGAATTCACTATGTAGTCTCAAGGTGGCCTCAAACTCAACGTTGATCCACCTACCTCTGCCTCCTAAATGCTGGGATTAAAGGGGTGCACCACCACGCCTGGCTTTTTTTTTTTTTTGGATAAAGTATCACATAAGTCAGATTGGCCTCAAACATAGCAGAGGTGGTCCCACACTGGTTCCTGGTGTTTTTGACATAGAGGGTCTTGGTGTGCCATCCTTCTGCCTTAGCATGGATGACAGGCAGATGCCTGGGCACGGATAGGAGTTCATTCATTTGTTAGTTTTTTCATGTGTACATTGTGTGTGTGTGATGTGTGCACATGTATGTGCTGATGCAGCCACCCCATGCACTGGCCTGTGCTAGCTCAGAGAGAACATTTGGTGTCTCCCTCTATCACTCATCTGCCTGGATTTCCCGTGTGCCGGTGACTTGATGATTCTAGAGCTTGCTGTTTGCAAGCCTCAGACCGGGGTTATGATGTATCCAGCTGTCTACATGAGGTCTGGAGATTGGTGCTCAGGTGGTCTTGGGACCCTCATGCTTGTGCAGGAAGTGCATTAACCACTTAGCCCTTTCCAGCCCGCCTGTCATTTCTCAGTGAGCACTACTTCTGTATTGAGTAGTGAAAGTTTTGGTGTTGGATAGTGACAGTAGCTGTACAAATTGTACATATAATTAATTGTACACTTCAAATGCCAACTAGTGCGTGTGTACCTGTGGTCACACTAAAAGCTGCATCACTGTTAAAATAGCATTTTGAGGAAAATTCCTGTAGCTTAAAAAGCAGTAGCATTTTTTGGTTGTTCACAAAGGACGCTGCTAGTAACCCCATCACTCCTTGAGAGCCTGCTGGGAGTGAACAGACGCTGTCCTCAGCAGCTTTTGTAATCTGGTGCTTGGGAAGGTGACTGCTGTCTGGCAGGTAACAAAAGCACAGGGCATGTTAGGAAGATATGAGGAGTGAGAGAGATAGTACTTGGCCTGAGCATGAAGGGCCGTAGCTGGGCACTTAGTCCTGTGGGGGGCCTTCAGGTGAGACGTATATGAGGGGTTTCCACCAGACAGTAGTAAGAAGCAGGTAGAAGGCTGTCATAGTAAGAGATAAACTTGACTTCCTCTTTGTCATGCTGAGGCTTTGGAATTTCATTTTTGGACACTGGAGGGTCTTTGAAACTTGTGAGCAGGAGTTGAAATTTCTTCAAAGCAGCTGGCCAGAGACGAGGGAGGCTTGCGTCGAGCTGCTGTATACAGGCAGCTGGCCAGGAGGCTTTGGGCATAACTGGTCATCAGAGTGGAAGTGGAGGGGACAGGAGGCAGTAGAATCTAGGGAACTTCAAAGGAAGCAGGGGTTCTCCTGGGTTTGGAGAAAGATACTTGTGCCTTTAACAGAAGAGAATAAGTCAGGAAAACTGGCTTGGGGAGGTGGGTTCTCCAAGGTTAAGGCCCTCAGCAAGGATAAATATTTGCAGTGCAGTGTGATTATGAATTTGAATTTGTCATTAATTATTCATTGAACTCTTAGATCTGCCTGCTTTTAAATAAAATTAGGAAAATCAGGTAGAATTATAAGTTCCCTAAATGGCAAGTATGCCAAGGTTTTGGGGGCTCGGGAAAAGTTCTTGAACTCCAAACATTTGGGTTTTTATCTGTTTTAACAAAGAATTGAAATAAACAGACTGGGAGGGATAGATTATAAACCATTACATTTATTCAGGGGAATTTGTGAGTTAAGGGAGGAGCTTAGTATACCCCATGGCCTGAGCGCCCGTGCAGTAGTGCAGGAGGCTGAGCAGGAGCATGGAGGGCAATGTGAAAGGGTTTTGTAGGGAAAGATAAGAAAGGGTCAGAGCTTAAAGAAACTAGGAGGCAATAAGAGAATAGAGAAAAAAATGTCGTTTCCCCATTCTGCCTGCCAGAATGGAGGAGATAAGGTCTTACCAGAACTGGGACCCCGAGGTTCAGGCCTGGAGAGGTGAATAGCCAAGAAGAAGGGGAAGTGGAAAAAGTTGCCCCCCCATTTATAATCTTATTTCAGGGAGCTTTTACCAGCTCAGGAAGAGGCGAGTACACCTGAGTAGGGGTGCTGGTGTGGAAGGATCAGACTGGATCAGACTTTGAATTCCGGTTCTGCTAGAGCAGGCCGTGTGGCATCTCTTTTGGTTCCCTCTTTGGTCCCTCTCCTAGCTAACTACCTATGGAAAAGATGACCTCACTCCTATTTCTCCTCCCAAGGAAGTGGCTTTAATTCTAACCCTGCACGCTTTCCTCAACTTTTTGAGTTTGAAAATTTGAAAGCTGTATTGCAGTGAGCATCTGCCCTTCACCTGTGCAAACTTGACCATGTTACCGTGGTTTCTCTGTGTGCTCATCTGAATACCGTGTGAGCAGAGGCGGCAGGCGTACTGTGCTTCCACGCACTTATGAGGTATGCCGGCATTGAGTCTTAGGCAGAGGGTGCCAAGGCTCGAGGTGGCTTTGTTTGGAAGTCCACACGAGTCTGAAAGTTTGCCAGTGGAGGTAGAGTAGGGCTAAGGGTTGTGCTCTGAAAGTCAAGTGTGCAGTGAGCACTTGTAATTGGAGCACCCTGGAAGCTGAGGCAGGATGATGATGAGTTGGAGGCCATCCTGAGCTACATAGAAAGTTCTAAGGGATGTGTGCGGATGAAGGGTGCATAAACACTGAAGACCTGGAGAAGCAGCAGCAGACAGTGGGAAGAGGCTGCCAGAACTCCAGGGAGAGGTGGGGAAAGTGCTCCTAGGGCTTTAGAATGTGAGAGCCTGTGAATATGCTTTGTATAGATAGGGTGAGAGGGAGGAGCCCACAGAGGAAAAGGGTGAAAATGCGAGAGGGTGGTGCAAGTTTTTGGACACATTTGTAGAGAAGGCGGTAGAACACGCTGCGGTGGGCATAAGTGGAGTGCATGAACGATGGGCAGCTTGAAATTCTGATGGAGGGAGAGCCCTAGAGGAGCCGAGGCATCCTTGTGTGTGAGGAGCACATCAGTTCTTGGTATAGATTTCAGAGCAGTAGCTTCTGTCTCTGCTTGCTCTTCCTAGTAGACCTGAAGTTCCTTGGGGACAGTGTTATTGTATTTTTGTATCCCTGTGGTGCCCAATAAAGGCTAAGTGACCAGTGCATGCTGAAACACAGACATGACGGCTAATTGAGATCTGATGGCTCACCACAACACATCTTCACCCTCTTCTGGGAATAATGGGAAATTGCTGTCACATTTCACAGCTGTCCGTGGCTAACAGTCTTTCTGTGTTGGCACCCAAGCATTTTTGGCAGGTTGGCTCCTCTTGGGCTCCTGAGAGGAGGCAGTAAAGAGAGTGCCATGCCCCTGGGTTTGTTTCACGGCTTGTCTTAATGAGCATAGGTCTAGGGGCTCAGTAAGTCAGGCTTCCAGCAAAGCTCCCTGGATCCTAAAGCTATTGCAGGTTGTGTTAGAATTGCTGGTACCCACTTGAGACATCTGGCATGTATCCTGTCCCCAGTGAAGTAAACCGGTCTCATAATAGGCCCCATTCTTTCTTGTGTATCCTCTCTTGTGCAGTCATGCTCCAAAGTGCAGCCAAGTCCTGGTAACTGGTGTCACTCTCCAGTAAACCTCCTACTCTCTTGAGTAAAAGCTCATCAGAGCCCCTGCTTGAGACCAGTAAGCCAGGCTAATGGCTCTTTCTTTGAAATATGAATAGCCACTCTCCATAGGTGGGAAACCTCCAGGAGGTCAATTGGTCCCCCTGGGACAGTCTTACAATGCCAGACAGTCTCCCATGAAGAACGAAACTAAAAACCACTACTGGGTTTGTGACCCTGCCTGGGACAGCATACTGGTCACTGTCATTTTAGTGGAGCTGTTAAAACTAAATACTTTCAAAGAACAGGCTGACCCAAATGTGACCAGTGCTATGTCAGGCCACAGGAAAGAGTTAAGTTACCTAGCGCACTCACAGCTGGTGCCATGTTGGGCTTCCCCAGCTCGCCTGATGTCAATACTGAGCTTTAACTAGCAGGAACGCTGCTGGCACCAAAGTGGTAATCCCTGCATGGAACCAGGACCATGGGCATTTGTGTCTATTTTTATTGATGGATGGGAAATTGATATGAGATTGAACACTAGTCATTCATACAGAAGAAGACCATGAACTGGGCATGAGGACATATGCCTGTAATCCCAGCCCTTGGAAGGCTGAGGCAGGAGAATTGCTTCAAGTTCAAGTCCAGCTTGGGCTTCATAGTGAGTTCTAGCCAAGCCTGGGCAACAGGGTTAAAGCCCTGTCTCAAAAAACTAACCAAACCAGAACAGAACTTGAGGAAAGGTAGTTTGGAGTGATCTTACTTGGAGAAGTTGTTTAGATGGCTGCAACTCAAAAAGTCCGATTTAGGACCAGGAAGTAGCAGTGTATGCAGATAGCAGCACGAGTGAGTCAGATCCTGGCCACTTACATAGCTTGTACAGTGGTCAGCCCCAAGCCAGCCTCTGCCTTGTGGTGCTTGGGTTTTAGTGGGAACGCAGAAAGCACAGGGAAGAGCTAGTGCATGCTGCGATGGCTGGCAGGGAAAACAGTCACGGGGTGCAGGGATGAGGAACGATTGGGGAGTGTGGCATGGGTACCTCAGAAGACTTCTGAAGCATTTGGGTTAAGACATGAAAGGATGAGTAAAGGAAGCAGCTGGGGACACACACCTGAAGATGGAGCCTGAGCTGGGGAACGAGGTGATGCAGGTCCTGGAAAAGTTGCTCTCACATTAGCTAGGGGAAGTGCAGGTGGGGGAGGGCCTCCTTCAGTGTGGTAAGATGAGGCTGGTGGTGGAGATGAGGGCAGAACACTTGGGCCCTTAGGTGGGAGTTAGGGTCAGAGAGAGAGGGCTCTTCAGTTTGTGAGTTTCTCTGTGACTAAAGAATGACGGTGGTCTCCTGATGGGAAGAGGCTGGCAACAGAGCCCAGCTGTGTGTGCTGGGAGAAGGGCAAGCTAGAAGCGACTCTTCAGGCATGGTAGGTGTGAGACCCATTCCTGCATCTGGCTCAGGTAGAAGGAAGGGGTGAGGGAGACTAGGTTTGCAGGGAGCTCAGGCATCTTGCTAGCATTTAGGTACTGCAGCCAGGAGAAGCCAGCCAGGGAGGAATCGGTGCCCAATACCAGAAAGCAGGCCAGCAAGTGACCATTGTGTTCTACAAGTTCCGGTTTGTTGGGGACCATCACATGACAGACAGACTGGATTTAGAGAACATGCTGAAAAGGTAAAGACAAGGAAAAGATGTTTGTGTCAGTCTCCCAGTTAGAAAATTTAACCGCATTTATTCAAAAAAGTGATTAGGTGTAAACTCATTCCTTCATTTGGGAAGGATTTAAAAAAATTGTATTTTATACTAACTGTATCCTTGAACTCAAGGCAGTTCTTCTGCCTCAGCCCTCTGAGTGCTAGGAATACAGGCATGAGCCACCACACTCGACTCATACGTTACCTACCTCTTATGAATTCCCTTTGCAGGGCTTGCTTTGAAAATACTTGGGCATTGCATGAGTTGGGAAATCAGAAAACTACTGCTGCCATCTTTAAAAATATTTGTATACTTTGATTTACGTCAACTTTCTGTGTTTTGTTCACATTTTCCGTGCGTGGCAATGAGTGGGTGCACTTTTTGGTATTTGAGATAGGGTCTCTCATACTGGCCATGTAGGTAGCTGAGGCTGACTGTGCTGCCACACCTTGTGACTCAGCAGAAACTCAGATTCAGTTCTCAGCCTTTATGTTGATTGTACCAGAACTTTAAAAGTACCTGAGATGGGCTAGAGAGATGCTGTAGTGGTTAAGGTGCTTGCCTACAAAGCCAAAGGATCCAGGTCCCCAGGACCCACATAAAAGCCAGATGCACAAGGTGGAGCACGTACCTGGAGTTCGTTTGCAGTGCTGGAGGCCCTGGTGCAGCCATTCTCTCTGTCTTTCCAAGAAAAAAAAAAAAAAAAAAAAAAAAAAAAACACCGGGGTGTGGTGGTACACACCTTTAATCCCAGCACTAGGGAGGCGGAGGTAGGAGAATCACTGTGAGTTTGAATTCCAGGTCAGGCTGGACCAGAGTGAGACCCTACCTCGAAAAACCAAAAAAAAAACAAAGTACGTAGAGAGGTTTCTCCTTCCTCCCTTTCTGTTTTGTTTTGTTTTGTTTTGTTTTGTTTTGTAGGTAGGGTCTCACTCTAGCCTAGGCTGGCCTTAAACTCACAGTGATCCTCTTATCTCTATCTCCAGAGTGCTGGGATTAAAGGCGTGCGCCACCATGCCCTGGCAAAGTTTTATCTTTCTATTTGTCTACTGAGCATGGCATATTGATTTACTTTATGCTAGATACTCTTGGTCCTGATTAATATGAATACTTTAGGGTAAAATTCAGAGATTTTCAGACTTAGGAGTCATTGTATTTCAGAGAGTGAGTAACTGGGGTCATGGAAGCCTTAGATACTGCCCGAGGAAGGCAGACGGTCACATGTGGAGCCCACGTGTCTGGCTGCATAGGGAGCTCACTGTAACACCTCATTCAGAGTTCTCCCACCACCATAACCTTTCCTCCTGTGGGATACAGCTCATTTTTTAAAGGTAAATTACTGGAATTGGTGTTATAAAAATGTATCTCTTGGCAGTCTTTTCTAGACCACATTTACCCTAAATAAAAGATTATTCAATTGGTTTACATAAAAGACCCTAAAAGAAAATATATTTTTTATTACAAGCACCCAGGAGGATTTCTTCTAAACATGAAAGATAACTCACAGTGGTCCTCCTACCTCTGCCATCACACCTGGCTACTGTTGCCTCTTTATATTTATGTAGATTGGAATGAAATTCTATATTTTAGTGCCTGCAAGTTAAAACATATGTTTGTGGGAAAAAGTAAAAATCAGTTTAAATCTTAAAGCCAAGGTTTTGTAGATAGGAATGACCAGTTCCATGTTCCTTGCTTGTCTCCTGTCCTTGCTGGGAGCTGTGTCTGGTGAGCTGGAAAGAGGTGGTGACTTTCCACAGTTTCCCCTTCAGAGTCATTTCTCATCTAAATAAAACCTCTCTAGGGCTGGAGAGATGGCTCAGTTGTTAAAGCACTTGCCTGCAGAGTCTTAAGGACCCGGGCTCAATTCCCAAGTATCCATGTAAAGCCATGCACAAGGTGGTTCATGCGTCTGGAGTTCATTTACAGTGGCTAGAGGCCCTGGCATGTCCATTCTCTCTATCTGTCTCTCTCTCTCTCTCAAATAAATAAAAATTTTAAAAGGGAAAATTTGTGTACCCAGACTGGATGTATGAATTACTAGGGTCCCCAGAGATATGTTTAGCAGAGTCTTATTCCTTGACTTTTGGTTTCTTTTTTTTTTTTTTTTTCAAACTTAAAAGGGATTTATTTGTGATTTCCTATATATTTAGCTTGTAAATACAAGACTGTAAATGTATTAAGAGACAATTTCTGTTAAAGTTTTCATTGTGTTTCACTTCAAGTACTGCACAAGTTAAAATCTGATAAAGGATTTACATTCTGTTATCTGAAACTCCCCATCTCTCAGACTTTATTTTAATGTGGTGGGTGACTTCATTTCCGTAGATACCACCAGCAGGAACTTTTGGTTTCTTGAGTTAGGGTCTTGCTCTAGCTCAGGCTGACCTGGAATTCACTATGTAGTCTTAGGATGGCCTCGGACTCTTGACAATCCTCCTACTCTGCCTTCCAAATTCTGGGATTAAAGGCGTGCACCACCATACCTGGCTGCTTGACAGTTTTTAAAAGTGTAACATACCAAGCACACATCACTTCCATCATGAGAATTGTCAGCAAGTCTTGGTTGTTCCAGTTGGGTGTGCTATTTTTGCAGGTGTGTTGAGGCCTCCCCTGGTGGTCAACTGGGGTGCAGGGCAGTCTCCAGCCAGCTCCACCTGTTTCTCTGCCTGGTTCTGTGCTGTCCTGGCTTGGTCCTCGTGTGACCCTTTGGTTTAAGACAGTCCCAACAGCGACCCTCACCCTCTGCAGTCATTCTTCTGTTGTGCAGGTGTTGTTACGACGGAGCGCTGGAGATACTGACGCTCATGCTGCACGGAGCTTGCATTCATATGGAGGGAAGAACAGTGAAAGAAGTTGATGTACAAAAGGAATTTTCAGACTAGGAAGTTACAGTACTAACAGTGCAGGCTAGGGCACTGGTGGGTAATGGCCCTGGGTGATGGCAAGGACCCAACCAGGAGAGGCCATTTTAAGCCAGATAACAATGGGAATGGTGCTGAATCTTCAAGCAGCAGTAGCAGATGAAGCAGAGAGAGGGGTGAGAAGATGATTGCAGCCAGCCCTACCAGGGTCTGCAGGGCCTAGGTGAACTGGGCAGCTTGGAGAAAGGCAGGCAAGTTCAGCAGACTGGGGGAGGGGGAGGAGTCTGTCAGAATGTCCACTAAGCTTGTAACTGTGGTACTGGAAGGAAGCCTCAGTTCCAGCTTTGTTTGTTTGTTTGTTTGGTTTTTATTAGGTGGGCAGTACTGGAATTGTAGACGTTGCAGTCAGGTTTGCATTGCTGGCAAAAAATCACCCAACCAAGAGCAGCTTTTGGGAAAAAAAGGGATTATTTTGGTTTACAGACTCGAGGGGAAGCTCCATGATGGCAGGAGAAAACAATGCCATGAGCGGAGGGTGGACATAATTCCCTGGCCAACATAAGGTGGCCAATAGCAACAGGACAGTGCGCCAAACACTGGCAACGGGAACCTGGCTATATCACCCATAAGCCCACCCCCAACAATAACACTGCCTCCAGGAGGCATTAATTTCCAAACCTCCATCAGCTGAGAACCTAGCATTCATAGCACCTAAGTGTATGGGGGACACCTGAATCAAACCACCACATTCTGCCCCTGACCCCCATAAACTGATATCCATACATGATGTAAAATGCAATGCATTCAGTCCATCTTTTAAAGTCCCCATAGTTTTTATCCCAATGATGTTCAAACATCCCCATAGTCCAAGGTCTTTTAACTGAGCCATAATACCAAAAAATTCACAAAACACCGTAATGGCATTGAACAAACAGTCTCATTGCAAAGGATGTCATTGGACATAGCAAAGAAATATTCAACCAATGCAAAATTTAAACAGGGCAAACATCAAACTCTGTACCTCCAAGTCCAACAACTCTAGCCAGTGACAAATCTCCATGACCAATAATTCTCACCAACAACAAGTCTGTGGAGTTCCAATTCCGCCCCTCCAGCTAGGCTACTCACAGTCCTGGAAAACTTCATCGGGCGGCAGCTACTTAGCATTCATCCGGTAGTCCCGGCATCTCCACTGGGTCTCTACTGCAACCCATGGTTCATCCTCATGGCCCCATGGGGTCTCCATTCAGGCATCCAGCAAACCTGCTTCACACTGCCCATGGCCGTTTTCAGAACACAAGACCGCATTGCAAACTCAATGACCCTCTCTTTGCTGCATTTTTTATACTCCACAATACCAGGTAGGGTGCCAATTTGTTAATGGGGGTGGGGGGGGGGTAAAGCCAACTCAAGAATAGGAACACTCCTTGAGCACTCAGGCCCCTTCAAAAGAGTCTGCATTCATTCTTCCTGTTGCTCCAGTGCAGATCAGCTGGCCCAATCTCAAAGGTTGTAATCTCTCATATAATTGCAGCTGAACCAGCAGAAGTTTTAGCCAAAGATTTCAATTCTGTGCCATTTCCTTCTACTCACACCAGTCCATTTCTACACAAAGCAACCCTGCACAAGTTCTCAGGACATGGGCATAACAGCAAGCCTCTCACACAAACTGCTTATAGCCCGGTCCAGGCAAAGTTCTTTCTCACCCTCATAAGCCAAGCCTTACAGTCCATAGTTCTTACTGCATTGAGGTCTTTCACCTGTGACCAGAATAGTTCATCAAGCTGTACTTACAGCATAGCAAAGTGTCTCTTAGGTCAAGGTTTCAAATCCTTCCACATTCCTCTTGAAAATCAGATCCAAAAGGCCAAAGACACACAGTCAGGTGTCTAGTGGCAACCCCACTCCTCAGTACCAACTGTGCTTTTGCAGTCAGGTTCGCATTGCTGGGAGAAATCACCTGACCAAGAACAGCTTTTGGGAAAAAAGGGTTTATTTTGGCTTACAGACTCGAAGGGAAGCTCCATGATGGTAGGGGAAAACGATGACATGAGCAGAGGGTGGACATTACCCCCCTGTCCAACGTAAGGTAGGCAATAGCAACAGGACAGTGTGCCAAACACTGGCAAGGGAAAACTGGCTTTAG
This sequence comes from Dipus sagitta, assembly GCA_036346955.1. Lineage (NCBI taxonomy): Eukaryota > Metazoa > Chordata > Mammalia > Rodentia > Dipodidae > Dipus > Dipus sagitta. The sequence goes on from CM070784.1 coordinate 62,612,385, forward strand.
CACCCATAAGCCTGCCCCCAACAATACACCACCTCTAGGAGGCATTAATTTCCAAATTTCCATCAGCTGGGAACCTAGCGTTCAGAACACCTAAGTTTATGGGGGACACCTGAATCCAATTGCCATAACAGGTATGTACCACCACACCTGGTGGTGCTGGGGCTGGAACTCATGGCCTCGTTCATGTTACTAAATTACTCTAACCAACTGAGCTGCAAGCCCAGCCTTCAAGCCTCTGATCTAAAGGGAAGGTTGAAACATGTGAGGATGCTAAGAAACTGTGATTATTCTTACATGCAATTATTCTTAGCTGTTCAGGTATTAAAACTTTAAAAAAATATATTTTTATATGTGTGCATGTGTGTGTCTGGATGTGCCAGGGTCTCTGGTCACTGCAAGTGAACACCAGATGGTTGTGCTACTTTTTGCATCTGGCACTACATGGGTGTTGGAGAATTGAACTTGAGCTGACAGGCTTTGCAAACAAGTGCCTTTAATCTTTGAGCTCTCTCTCCAGCCCCTATTAAAATGTTTTGTTTTTGACATACGATCTTGCTCTAGCCAAGGCTGATCTAGAATTCTCTGTGTAGTCTTAGGGTGGCCTTGAAATTATGGCTGTCCTCCTACCTCTGCCTCCCGAGTGCTGAGATTAAAAGCATGCACCACCATGCCTGGCAAGAGAGAGACAGATAATGGGTACACCAGGGCCTCTAGCTGCAGCAAATGAACTCCAGATGCATGCACCACCTTGTGCATCTGGCTTTACATGGGTACTTGTGAATCAAACTTGGCTCCTTAGGCTTTGCAGGCAAGTTCCTTAACTGCTGAGCCATCTCACCAGCCCCTTAAAAAAATTTTTTTTAATTTTATTTTTAGTTTTTCGAGGTATGGTTTCACTCTAGCCCATGGTGACCTTGAATTCACTATGTAGGCTCATGGTGGCCTCGAACTCATGGCAATCCTCCTACTTCTGCCTCCTGAGTGCTGGGATTAAAGGTGTGTGCCACCATACTCAGCTAAAACTTTTTTGATATGTTATCTATGCTATAGAAAATGGCTTAACATGAAATATAACTCCAGTGCATCTTAATAGTTTCGCCAGTGGGATTTGGGATTGCATTGATATGAACATCATTTCGTTTTTTGTTATTGCTGTGGGTTTTTTGTTTGTTGGTTTATTGTCTTTGTTTATATTTTATTTTTATTTATTTGGGAGAGAGAGGGAGAATGCTGCTCCACCCACTGCAAATGAACTGTAGACACATGCGCCACCTTGTTCATCTGGCTTATGTGGGTCCTGGGGAATTGAACCTGGATCCTTTGACTTTGCAGGCAAGTACCTTAACTGCTAAGTCATCTCTCCAGTTCTGTTTGTTTGTTTATTTATTTATATTTTTTGAAACAGTCTTATGCAACCCAGCCTGTCCTCAAACTGCTATGTAGCTAAGGATGATTCTTCTACCTTGTCCCCAGCAAATGCTGGGGTTACTGGTGTTCATCACCACACCCAGAAGAACCAGTTTCTTACTATCTTCCCTCCCCCTGAGCTCTTACAGCTAAGAAAATGTCATGGCTGTCTCTGGGTGTTTCCAGGTTTCTTGGTGCCTTGTTGAAGGAATTGGAAAAGACACAAAAAATAAATGGCAAGGAACTTTATTAAATGAACTGTGGGAATAAGGGATGGAGCCACCTTAGTGACACAGTCCTTGAGAGTCAGTGTTTTCCTGGGGGCTTCTTTTCATGGAGTCCTCAAATAGGATGGTTATTTGGCCAAGAGTATAGTTTGAGTAGTTCTCTCTTGATTGATAGACTGGAGTTATATGATCATGACACTGAATATGTCCCTTTCATAATGCATCTGGTTTTTTTTGTTTTGTTTTGTTTTGTTTTTTTTTTGAGGCAGGGTCTCACTCTAGCCCAGGCTGACCTGGAATTTACTATGTAGTCTCATGGTGGCCTTGAACTCATGGTGTTCCTCATATCTCTGCCTCCCGAGTGCTGGGATTAAAGGTGTGTGCCACCACATCCGGCTGATTTTTGTTTTTAAACTTAAATGTAGACAACCTTTAATAAAGTGCATATACAGGCCAGTTGAGGTGGTGCACGCATGCCTTTAATTCCAGCAACCATGAATTTTACAAAACACTTAATATAGGTATGTAAGCTCATTCCATACTAGTTCCACACATTCCTTCCTATGGGGTTCAAAGGCTAGAGTAGAAAAACCCGCATTTGTATGCTGCTTTAAGAAACACCCAAGTGTTAACATCTAGATGCCTTCCTCACACAGAGTGCATCTGATTTTAGTCATAAGGAATAAGAGGGTAGGGGACTCTCCCTACAAGTTCACTTGGACTAGTTTTCCTATTGCATGTGCACCCAAGCCCATTCCTGGCTGAGTGGCCTCCTGCTATTCTGCCAGGTGTGTCTTGGGCCATACATGAATAGGTTACTTGGGGAGGACAGACTTACTCCATCATGCCCCATCACCCCATCAGGTGTGCAGGTGGGGTCCCCAGGTTCCCAGTAGGTTGCTAGGTACATTGTTTAGGAAAAACAGAATGATACTATCTAAGCCAAATGGTGTTCCAGGTTGCCAAGCTATTCCCTATGGTTTGGTGCCTCTCAAGGACTCAGGAAAAATGTTTTCACCTATCTGTTATATAAAGGTTACATGACACTCCAAATTCAGCTATTTACACACAAACCACCAATAATAATAAAAACAAAGTACAGAAGGATCGCGGTGAGTTTAAGGCCACCCTGAGACTACACAGTAAATCCCAAGTCAGCCTGGGCTAGAGTGAGACCCTACCTCAGAAATAAATTAATTAAATAAATAAATAAAATTAATGCATCCCAAACACCATAAAAATTATTGCTCCCAGTCTATTTGGTTAAGATTGGAGTGCTAATATTTGAGAGAGTTAAAAGTTAAGCCTGGCCCAGCATTCGGGAGGCAGAGGTAGGAGGATTACTGAGAGTTAAAGGCTACCCTGAGACAACATAGTGAATTCCAGGTCAGCCTGAGCTAGCGTGAAACCCTACCTCAAAAAAAAAAAAAAAAAGTACAAAGAAATTATGAACTTATGTTTGACTTTGAAAAGATATCAGTGAATGTAGCCAATAGTCTAGGTTGCTTCATAATAATGAAGGAACAGTGGAGGCCTGAGGGATTTTCTGGATAGCACTTTTACATTGTAGCTTTGCCTTCTTTGTTTCATATTCTGTACTGTGGATATTTAAAAACTTAATGATCAGAGCTGGGCGTGGTGGCGCACACCTTTAATCCCAGCACTTGGGAGGCAGAGGTAGGAGGATTGCCATGAGTTCAAGGCCACCCTGAGACTCCATAGTGAATTCCAGGTCAGCCTGGGCTACAGTGAGACCCTACCTCAAAAAACTAAAAAAAAAAACAAAACAAAAAAGTTAATGATCATAGCAGCTTTGTGACATATGTCAGCATGCTTGTTATCTCATTTTACCAAAGAAAAGCTTCACATAGTTCCATGCCTTGCCCACATCACATGCCTGGGCTCTAAGTGTGTGAAGCTTGTATGTCCAGCCCTGTGCCTCCAAGGCTCTGTGCTGTGTTGTCCTGTGCAGTGGTTTTGAACTGTAACTTCGCTCAGAGTTGTCACCTGTGAAATGTTATGCATATGCAGAGAAATAGTGTTAGAATTTTAAGAGCCAGGCTTATTTCATAACTTAGCCAGTGACGAGTCTTCATGTGTGGTCGCCTACCTCTGTATCCTCTGTTGTAGGTTTGCCTGACTTCTGTCTAAAAACAGAGGCCCCATCTGTCCTTATGAGGACATGGCTAGGGAAATAGCTGTCATCAGAAAAAGCTTGAAAGATTTTGACCAAAACTACAAGCTCTTTGTGTCTGTGTGCATGTGGCATTGTAAGAGTGTGGTAGATGCTGGCAGCGTGATGTGACCAGCAGACAGCCAGTGAGGAAATTCTGGTAGTGACCCAGGATGTAAGAAGAGGTGACCATAATTTCATCCAGCCAAACCTCACATCCTGTAGGTACGTCCACTTCCTTAGATTGCAGCCCATCTTCTAGTGTGGCAACTCTCCATCTCGTACTGTCCCAGCACACCTGAGCAAGAGGGGACATGCCCGTCAGTACTTAACTGGGATTATCTTCAGCAGTGAGGTGGGAGAATGTCAGCCCTCAGCCGGCAGCCTGAGTGGGTTTACAGATGCAGGGAGTAGGAGAGGCAGAGAGAAGCCTTTGAAAGGCTAGGTTGTGGAAGGTGAGGAGTGAGAACTAAGAAACCAAAATGGCCTGCAGGAGGGGCAGAACTGGTTTACTACTTTGTACAAGTAAGACACATTTGAAAGAGAGGCAGGAAAGGAAAGGAAGACAGTGGTCGGAGAAAGCTGAGCTTGTGAGTACAGATGGCTGGCTGGGCCTGGCATCCTGGGAAGACCCTTTCCATGCTTTGCCATCAGGTCAGAATTCCTGTGGAGAAGCCCTGTGAAAACATTTCTTTCCTTTTTATTTATTCATTTATTTGAGAGAGATAGAGAAAGAGGCAAATAGAGAGAACGGGTGCTCCCAGGACCTTTAACCACTGCAAACAAACTCCAGATGCATGTGGCACCTTGTGCATCTATGGCTTCCATGGGTCCTGGGGAATCAAACCTAGGTCCTTTGTCTTTGCAGGCAAGTGCCTTAGGTGCTAAGCCCCTCTCTCTAGCCCTGAAAACATTTCTTGCCAACAAAATACCTTCAGGGAAAAAAAATGTGGGCTGGAGGGATTGCTCAATGGTTAAGGCTCTTGCCTGCAATGCCTGAGGACCCAGGTTCAATTCCCTAGGACCCACGTAAGCCAGATGCACAAGGTAGTGCATGTGTCTGGAGTTGGTTTGCAGTGGCTAGAAGCCCTGGTGCACCCATATTCATTCTCTCTCTCTGCCTCTTCCTCTCTCTCAAATAAACAAATAAAATACTTAAAAAAGAAAAAACGCCCATACATGCTTCTGGTTCTTGAATTCTCCAGTTTTTTGTTTTTTGTTTTTAATGTTTTCATTTATTATTAGAGAGAATGGGCATGCCAGGAACTCCAGACACATGTGCCACCATGTGCATCTGGTTCACGTGGGTTCTGGGGTATCAAACCTGGGTCCTTAGGCTTTGTAGGCAAGCGCCTTAACTGCTGAGCCATTTCTCTAGCCCTTCTCCAGTTCTTAAATGCAGGCTCTTGGTCCCTGTGTTGTGCTAATCCCTGGGGAAGCAGCCTTTCAGGATTGTGATCATAAGGTCATCTACTGTCACCTGATGAGTCAGCAGGTGGGTGAGGGGCATCTTGGTCACTACATATTGCAAGTTCATGTAGGACTCTCAGGCGTTAGTGACCTCTATCTTCTGCTCTACCATGTACACAGTCAGAATCACCTGTGATTATGACTTGTGAGGGTGTAATAGAGTGATGGGGGTATGTATTTTTTGACGTACTAAAGTCGTATGTTAATCCGAAAACAAAGACATCCCTAGAATCAGAAACCCACAAGCACCAGGAACCTGAGTTGGATGGGGTGGGGCAGCCTGGAGTCTAGTATGTGAAGGAGCCCCATTGGCTGCGGTGGGTGTGATGTCGGGGGTTGTTGTGAGCCCGCCTTGCTCTCTCCCCGCTTTCTCCTAAGTGTGGTGCCCTGTCTGGTGCCCAGACCACTCTACTTTGTGTCCTGCAAGCCAAAGGAGTGGTCACTAGGAAAGCATTAGCACGTTGCTGTCTCCAGCATTAGCTTCCTTTGGAGTGGCCATAGTAGAACAAAGACTGTTGTCAATCAACTCTGGGCCAAGCTTTGTTCTAATGGCCTTGAATGTTGAAATTCATTTAAATCAGAGGTGGTTCCTGTTACTCCATTTTATAGATAATGAAATAAAGGCCTAAGGTTCCATCTAGCTAGTAAGTGTTGGAGCCAGGAGAGCCCAGGTAGTCTGGATTCAAGACTCATGTTCTCTGCTCCTTCCCTCAGATAGGCAGTCAGTTTGATACCATTGCATGCAAGAGCAGTGAAAGTCATTGAAACATGAAAGTGTATTTATTTATGAGAGAGAGATTATGGGTGCACCTTTAGCCACTGCAAATGAACTCCAGATGCATGCACCACCTTGTGCATCTGGCTTTACGTGGGTACTGGATAATCTAACCTGGGTCCTTTGGCTTTGCAAGCAAGAGCCTTAACCACCAAGCCATCTCTCCAGCCCCCAAACATGAAAGTTTTATTGTAAGCAAGGATATGCAGGTCTGTCCTTGTGTCTGGTAACCTGAGACCTAGATGCTGTGGGAGTCAGAACAAACACGCCTGCTTCTCATTGCTCGGAGCCTGCCTGGGGGGGCGGGGGGAGGGCAGGACCACGGCCCAGGCAGTGCCAGTTCCAAGAGACGGGCTATTTAGTCCTGCATAGTTGAGCTCTGGACCTATTGGCTGTTTCCATGAAGTAAAAGACTGCAAATGCCACCGATCCTGGTGGCTAATGTATCTAAAGTATCTCATTTATTCTAATATCTGGCTGATTTTACCCAGTTCTCAAAGCTTAGACCAAACCATGGGAGCTACCACCTAGCACAGCACTTAGAAAATGGGATGTGCTCGAGTGACCAGGGAGTAAGTGGATCATCTTTCTGAAAGACTGAATTTAGTTTCTGATTTCTGGTTTGGGTAGAGATGGTGGGTCTGTTGGACTAGAACATACATTTTTAGCAGGAGAGAAGGGACTACATTTTTCCTGGAGGTAGAGACCTATAAGGAAAATGGGAGTGTTCAAATGGTTTTTAACTCTGTCACAGCATCATCATCTCCCCTCCCCCCTTGCCTCAGGAAAGATAGAAGTGTTCTAGCGGGTGTTAACTCTACCACATCATCCTCCCCTCCCCTCCCTACCTCACCTCAGGGTCCATGTCTTCCTCTCTCAGCACTTTTATTCTCAACTCCTTCATCCCTCTTGGCAGCTTATAAGATGGAGATATTCTGTATTTTATAAGCGCAAGTTTTGTGTTGTTTATTCTTTTTTAAAAAATATATTTTATTTATTTGGGCTGGAGAGATGGCTTAGCGGTTAAGCGCTTGCCTGTGAAGCCTAAGGACCCCGGTTCAAGGCTTGTTTCCCCAGGACCCACGTTAGCCAGATGCATAAGGGGGCGCACGCGTCTGGAGTTCGTTTGCAGTGGCTGGAGGCCCTGGTGCGCCCATTCTCTCTCTCTCCCTCTCCCGCCCTTTCTGTCTGTGGCTGTCAAATAAATAAATAAAAATAAACAAAAAATTTTTAAAATATATTTATTTACTTGAGAAAGAGAGAGGAAGAGGGAGAGAGAATGGGTGTACAAATGAACTCCAGACGCATGTGCCACCATGTCCATCTGGCTTACGTGGGTCCTGGAGAATTGAACCTGGGTCCTTTGTCTTTGCTGGCAAGCCTTAACTGTTAAGCCATGTCTCCAGCCCATTGTTTATTCTTAATGTAAAAAATGAGGTGTGTGCTCATGCGCCTCACTTGATAAGCAGATCCTCCCCCTGGGGAAGCATTTGTTCCAAAGGTGCCTTCCTATATTAATGAATTTAATTTGGTTTATTATCTTTAGGTAAATTTCTTCCCTCACTTTTAGAAAATTAGTGCAGCCAGGTTGGAAGATACAACTAGATGCTGATTCAGAAGCCACTGGGGGCTGGGGGGGTGGCTCAGCAGCTCTAGGTGCTTGCTTGCCCAGAGCCCCTGGGAGTGTGAAGCCATGTGCAGCAGTCCTTAGGATGTGCAGGCGAGGAGCTGAGGCTGTTGACAGAGCTAGAGGAAGGAAGTAGTTCTTTGTATTTTACTGCAGACTTTATAAAATTTTAGACATGACTGTGTGGAAAACTGAGGTTGATTTAAAATGCCACAAGTTTCACATCCAAAAACTTCAACTTTTCGCAGATAGTTTAACAGATTAACCCCTGCTCCATTGCTGAGAGTATTTTTTTAAATGTCTGGTGACTTCATTATCATAGGGCCGTTCAGTTTTCTCGGTTTGAAGTTTGCAGTGTGAGTTGAAATCTCTCCTTTTATTGCTCTGTGTAATGTGAAGGGCCTACCGGTCCCTTCATGACGATTCTCCTGCTGAGCACACGTGGGAATCGGCTTCGGGTTGAAATATGACTCAGTCTTCCACTTCAGCCCTGCTGTGCGCACTCTGTCCATCCTCACAGCCCCTCCCGTGTCCCCACTCCTCGGCACTCGCTGTAAATAAATGATGACGTCCCTGCGCCGCCCGGGCCAGCTGAGCCCAAGCAGCCCTGGCTGCTCCTGGCGCGTCCCGGCCATTCACAGTCAGACAAAACAAACAGGAGCGGCTCTGTGTGCCAGTAGGAGGAAAACTCCTAGAGATCAGAAATTGTATATTTCTCTTGCACTTTTGCAAATGCTGTAACAAAATGTTTTGCATCGGGAAGTCACCTGGGAGAGGATTTCTTGATTGTGGCTCACTAAGCCTAGTGCTCATGGCTGCTCTGTCCGCGGGTGCAGGCAGCGTGTCTGCGCCTGTGACACTGGCAGGCACCATTGTCTTTTCAAGCTCTCTCCTGAGGAGAACATGCTGCAGACATTCCGTGTGGGGCAGCTGTGGGCTGAAAGCTCTAAAATTGAAGTGCACACCCTTCTCTTCTTTCTCCTAAGTTATGGAATTTATTTTAAAATAAAAGTGAACTTACACTGAATTTTAGAGCTTCGTGGTATTTTCTAGAATGAGAAAAAGAAGCAGTGGAAGGTACCGCTGCTGCAATTACAATGTTTACAAATGGCTACTTTTAGTTGATGTCAACTTACTCGCTCCCCTGAAGCAGTGTGGTTAGAGCACGTTTAATGCAGCGGCTCTCACCCTCGGCTGCTCTCGGGTGTATAGAGTGCTTTAAGAAAGCACAGATGCCGAGACTGCACTGCACTGGGATCATGTCACAGTCCCCCCATCACATGCCATGTTCCTCTGCCCCCCATCCCTATGCTTGTTATGACATATCATAAATTATTTCAAATAAAATATCATCCACTTTTAGAAGCTTTTCTCCCTTTTTATTTTTTTAATTTATTAGAAAGAAAGAGGCGGATAGAGAGAATGGGAATGCCAGGGCCTTTAGCCACTGCAAATGAACTCCACATGCATGCACCACTTTGTGCATCTAGCTTATGTGGGTGCTTGGGAATTGAACCTGGATCCTTAGGCTTTGCAGACAAGCACTTTAACCACTAAGCCATCTCTCTAGTCCCACCCCCTTTTTTTTACATTTTATTTATTTTTTGCAAGCAGAGACAGAAGACGGCACGCCAGAGCCTCCAGACACATGCACCACCTTATGCACCTGGCTTTATTTAGGTCGTTGTTGGGGCATCAAACATGAGTAGTTAAGCTTTGCAGGCAAGCACCTTAACTGCTGAGCGATCTCTCCAGCTCTACTTTTTTTGTTTGTTTTGTTTTTTTGAGGTAGGGTCTCACTTGAGCCCAGGCTGACCTGGAATTCGTTATGTAGTCTCAGGGTGGCTTTGAACTCATGGCGATGCTCCTACCTTTGCCTCCCGAGTGCTGGGATCAAAGGTGTGCACCACCACACCTGGCTTCCAGCTCTACTTTTTAAAGCTTGTTTTGTCCCACATGGGATTTTGATTATTTCTGTTGTTTTCAGTGCTGGGGATGAACTGAGGATCTTGGGCATGTTAGGCAAGTGCTCTACCATGGAGCTACCCCAGCTCTTCCTTCTCTCTAAACTTTAGGAAGCAGCACAGCGCTGGTGTCGTGGTCCCCACTTGTATCCAGTAATTCTGACACCCAGGCAGCAGAGGCATTCCAGAAGGACTGAGGGCAGGAGGGTGGTGAGAAGTTCTAGTCCACCTTTGGCTGCATAGTAAGACTCTGCTGTAGATAGATAACAGAAAAAGAGACGACAGGGTCAAGGTAAGTGTAGCTGTGTCAATTTGCAGAACTCTGGTGAACTAAGTCTGCATTGAGCCTCAGTGGGTGTTCTGTGGACAATCTACATGATTAATCTTTTTTGGTTTTTCAAGGTAGCGTCTCACTCTGGTCCAGGCTGGCCTGGAATTAATTATGTAGTCTCAGGGTGGCTTTGAACTCTCGGCGATCCTCCTACCTCTGCCTCCCAAGTGCTGGGATTAAAGGCGTGCGCCACCACACGTGGCTTACATGATTAATCTTGGTATAAAATTTTTTACCTTTTTTCTGGTGTGGCGGTGCACACCTTTAATCCCTGTACTCAGGAGGAGGAGGAGGTAGGAGGATCACCATGAGTTTGAGGCCAGCCTGAGACTACATAGTGAATTCCAGGTCTGCCTGGGCTAGACTGAGACCTTACTCCAAAACTAAGCCAGGCGTGGTGGCGCACGCCTATAATCCCAGCACTCGGGAGGCAGAGGTAGGAGGATCGCCGTGAGTTCAAGGCCACCCTGAGACTCCATAGTGAATTCCAGGTCAGCCTGGGCTAGAGTGAGGTCGTACCTCGAAAAACCAAAAAAAAAAAAAAAAATCCTCCAAAACTAAACAGAACAGAGAAAAAGATTAGCTGCTTTGTACTTAGAGGGGATAGGGATTCCCTTGAGGTTTAGGTCAGTTCTACTTTTTTTTTTTTTTTTTTTAATGGGGGAGGAATTCACTCCATTTACCCTGCCTTTGGCTGGGACCCCTCATGTCATCTTCTGTCCTTGTCTGGGGTTTTCTGGTGTGTGTGGGGATTGGGGTATGTTGTATATGTGGTGTATCTGTGTGAAGATGTGTGCAAAGACCAGAGGAGGATATCAGGTGTCACCTGTCTCTATTCTGCCTTATTTCCTTGAGATACAGAGTCTACGTTGAACTGGAAGCTCACCATTTTTCTGTTAGACTGGCTGACAATGGAAACCTAGCATCCTCCTTGTCTCTGCCCTCCCTCAGTGCTGGGATTACAGGCATACACAATTATGCTGGCTTTTTATTTGGGTTCTGGCAATCAAACTCAGTTCTTCATGCTTGCACAAGTAATGCTCTTACCCACTGAGCCATCTCCCAGTTCCAGGTATTTCTTTCTTTTTTTAAAAAATTAATTTATTTTTTAACAACAACTTCCATGATTGTAAACAATATCCCATGGTGATGCCCTCTCTCCCCCCACCTTCCCCTTTGAAACTCCATTCTCCATCATATCCCCTCCCCCTCTTAGTCAGTCTCTCTTTTATTTTGATGTCATGATCTTTTCCTCCTATTATGATGGTCTTGTGTAGGTAGTGTCAGGCACTATGAGATCATGGATATCCAGGCCATTTTGTGTCTGGGAGGAGCACGTTGTAAGGAGTCCTACCCTTCCTTTGGCTCTTACATTCTTTCTGCCACCTCTTCCACAATGGACCCTGAGCCTTGGAAGGTGGGATAGTGATATTGCAGTGCTGAGCACTCCTGTCACTTCTTCCCAGCACCATGATGCCTTCTGAATCATTCCAAGGTCACTGCCATCTGAAAAGAGAAGGTTCTCTACCAAAAGTGAAAGTAGCATTAATATATGGGTATGAACATTAAGAGAAGTGCTTACTGGGCAGTTTGATGAGCACAGTATATATACATTTAGCCAGACAGCAGCAGACATTACACCCTAGGGCTCATGACTACCCCTGTTGTAGGTTTTCAGTATCAGGGATGTATTCCCTCCAATAGAACGAGCCTCCAGTCCAATTAGAGGGCAGTTGGTTTCCACCCTGACAGACATGCCACTGTTGCACCCCTTGGCTCATTTGGCCTCCGTGGCCAAATATAAGGCTTGCAATGTCCGCTGTTGAGAATCTTCAGTGGTGATTCTCTCTCTCCCATTGAACTGTATGCAGAATGGCTTCTTCCAGCTTTCTGTCAGCTGGTCTACATGGAAGAGGTTATCAGCTCAGTTCCAGCAGGATATCTCAGTGAACTTGCAGCCCAAGTATGTGGAGTCTTCAGCAATAGGGTTTTACCATCTATTCCTGGTGGGAAACCAAGGACCTCAGCAATGGCCTGTAGTATTTTCGGGGCATCAGGGACCTCCCTGGCCAGCAACTCACTGGAAAGTATCCCGTCCCTGGCACTGAAAATTTTCTAGTGACAATATATGGCTCCTGAGTGTTCCATTGCCCAAAAAAGTAGGTTTCCATATGATTTATTTATATCCTCTTAGATTTTGATTAGCCCTCCCTCCACCTTTTCTTTACTCAATCTCTTCCCCTGGCCTCACTTAGGCCTTTTCACCCCCAAGGTATTTCTAATAACCCTTTCACCTGTTTCCTTTTACTTTCTAGTCATAGTACAAATAAAGGTGTATTTAGAAGAAAAAAAAATGAGCTTTTACTACTGATGTGAAGTTCTTCATGTATCTTTTTTTGTCCCTCCCTGCCCCCTTCCTTAGGGACTACATCTTAAACCAGATGTGGTGGTTTAACTAAGGCACAGTATATGATATACAGTCTATGATAGGATTATTTGGCTTCTGACAGGAGCATGGTTGAATAGCTGCTTTCAGGTTTTCTATGTTAAAAATTGCCACCACCCCCCTTTTTGTAGGCAGAGTCTTATGTAGCCCAATCTTGTCTCAAACTCACTGGCTTGCTTAAGTTAACCTTAAACTTCTGATCATTTTGCATCTACCTTCCAAATGCTAGAATTAGAGTTACACTACTATGATCAGTGGGGATTGAACCCAGGGCCTTATGCATGATAGGCAAGCAAGATACCAACTGAGCTATATGCCTAGTCCAAATTTTGCCTTTCTTTAGTGCTTCCCAGACTAGGTTTTGTTGGGAGCAGAAAGGGAACAGCAGGTAGACTAATGGGTTACCATAATGCACTGACTGTAACTGTGGGGTTAATTCCAGCCTTTTTTACAACAGGATGTACAACTCCATCACATATTGCTTGAGTGACACATGCTTACTAGTTGGCACTCTGAACCACATATGCCATTTTTCTGCTAATGAAAATGATGCAGGACCACTAAATTCCATAATTCTGCCACACCATTCACTTGATGACAACCTACATTTCCCAGTCCTAAATTTATATGCTCTGTTAGTTTGTCTTAAGTCTTTGCTGGCTAGAGTAGAGCAGAGTATAATGATATGTGAACACGAAATCATGTCTTTTCTTCTGTTGCACACCAGCTTCTTTGGACAGATGAGAGCTGTGATGATTCTCCTTCATGTGTGTTTCTCAGTTGTCTTCCCATTGGTTTATTTGGCTTAAACCCAGCACTTCCCAGTCCCCCAGGGCATCTCATCATGAACTCTGCAAGTATCTACTGTGGCTTGACCATCTTTATAACTGTGCACCTATCAGGGAATTCTGGACTGCTCTCTGGGGTCAGGATTTTGTTGTTGTTGTTTTTTCCAGGTAGGGTTTCACTCTAGTCTAGGCTGACCTGGAATTCAGTCTGTATTCTCAGGGTGGCCTCGAACTCACGGTGATCCTCCTACCTCTGCTTCCCGAGTGCTGGGATTAAAGGTGTGTGCCAGCACGCCCGGCTTGGGGTCAGGATTTTCAAACAAGCAGTGAAACTGAAAAACTGTGGGAAGCTTTAGAATTCTTTCATTGGGGTGTTTTCCTGTCTTTTGCTTCTTTGATAACACATCTTTTTTTTCTGTTTCTCTGAGTTACGGATGTCACTGTCTTTATTCTCTACCAGCTCAGGGGCTGTTCTCAGTACTTCCTTTGCCATTTGTAATATTTGATACCACTAGGGCTTCTGTAATAAAGGACCATTATATGTAAAATTGGAGTTTATAAAAAGAATCAGTGGTAGAACAGGTGTGTGGATGTGGTGTGTGTGTTTGTCTTGGGGGTAGGTCTGTGTGAAGTTCACAGAGCTAACCTTTTGTTTGGTTAGTCCTTTGTTTACCCTCCAGTAAAGATTGGTAATTTTTCTCCACTTTCTTTCTTGATGTTTTGTTTTGTTGTTTTATTTCCACTTCTATTAACTCCCCTAAATACCATTATAATGCATTTCAGTATATTGGCTATGTTTTTTCAAAATGCATCTTTTTTGGGGGGGGGTGGGACACACTTGATCTCACGTATCCCAGGCTGACCAAAACCTTGCTGTATAGCTGAGAAGGACCCTGAATTTCTGATCTTCCTGCCTTCACCTCCTGAGTGCTTCTTCTAGGATCTACATGACGAATGGACAGGGACCTTCCCCTTGATTTGTATGTGTGGCAGGTGCGTGGCGTGCTGCTGAGGAAAAGGGAGGCTGAACTGGCAGCGGGCCTGCGTTTCCTCACTGACCCTACTGTGCTTGGCTGTGAAGTCGGAAGCTCACCATGAGCCTTGCTCTGTAGAGGGAGAAGAGATGAGTGTCTCTAGATACATTGTCCTCTTCAGACTTTCTTGGGATGGTTATCTAGCTATCCACCATTTCTTTTTTTTGTTTGTTTGTTTTTTGTTTATTTTTATTTTTTATTTATTTGAGAGTGACATACAGAGAAAGAGGAAGAGAAAGAGAGAGACAGAATGGGTGCACCAGGGCTTCCAGCCACTGCAAATGAACTCCAGATGCATGCGCCCCCTTGTGCATCTGGCTAACATGGGTCCTGGGGAATCGAGCCTCGAACCAAGGTCCTTAGGCTTCACAGGCAAGTGCTTAACCGCTAAGCCATCTCTCCAGCCCTATCACCATTTCTTAATACCGGGTATGGGAAGGAATCTGCATTTGTTCCTTAGACCTTTAGAGTAGAGGTACAAATAGTAAATTATGGCCTGTTGGGCAATGTAATCTCTGTTAAAAATATCCAAAAGTGTAAAGGTAGTCATATTCATAAATGAAAGAATAGGGTGGTACTGTGGTAAAATTTTATTTTATGGGCCTTGATATTTCGGTTTTATAATTAAACAATAATTTTATCCATACAGCTTTTATGTGTCAGAAAATATTTTCTTCAATATTTTTCTGCAAACACTTAGGAGATATAAAAAGCTTTCATGGGTTGGGGGGATGGCTTAAGGGTTAAGATGCTTGCCTACAAAGCCAAAGGACCCAGGTTCGATTCCCCAGGACCCATGTTAGCCATATGTGCAAGGGGGTGCACACATCTGGAGTTCGATTGCAGTGGCTGGAGGCCCTGGTATGCCCATTCTCTCTCTCCCTCCCTCTTTCTCTGTCAAATAAATAAATAAATAAATTTTTTTAAAAAAAAGTGTTCATACTTGCATGCCAAATAGAAGCAGGTAATGTGCCTGATGTTCTGTGACTGAGTCGTGGTTTTGTGGGTTTCTGCTCCACACAGGTAATTAAGACAACCGTATTTGAAAACCAGTGCTTAGGGCTGGAGAGATGGTTCAGCTTTTAAAGGCGCTTGCTTGAAAACCAGTGCTCTAGCTCATCTGGTGTAATTAAACTGTCACTCCCTGCATTCTTCTGGGAAGATTCTTGTGTCATAATGACAAGAATTTCCAATACTTCAGAGGGAAAATTGTTGTCAGTGGTCAGGAAGGAGTGATAGGATAAATGTCGTAGTGAATCTGTAATGCAAATCCATTGTGACATTTGGGGCTTTGTTGCCCTTGTTCTTTTGTTGTTGTTAAATATATATTTTTTATTTGTTTCAGGGTGGGAGAGGAAGAGAATATGAATATGCATGCCAGGGCCTCTTGTTGCTATAAATGAACTCCAGACACATGCACCACATCTGTCTTTATGTGGGAATTGGGAAGTGAACCTGGGCCAGCAGGCTTTTTTTTTTTTTTTTGGTTTTTCGAGGTAGGGTCTCACTCTAGTCCAGGCTGACCTGGAATTCACTATAGAGTCTCAGGGTGGCCTCGAACTCACGGCGATCCTCCTACCTCTGCCTCCCAAGTGCTGGGATTAAAGGCGTGCGCCACCATGCCCGGCTCCCAGCAGGCTTTAAAAGCAAAAGCACCTTGAACTGTTGAACCATCTCTCCAGTCCTTGTCTTTTCTTAACCCAGGTGAAGGATGAGTAAGTGAATAGGCTGGTGGTGGGTGGAGCTCAGGAGTAGACCATTTACCTAGCAGGCCTGAGGCTCGGGGTGTGCTGCTCAGCACCATAAAAGAATGTGTGACAGATGGAAACTAGAGTGTTTAGGCTGTATTTAATATGTGTCTTAGAGAGCTATATCATTTGACATGGAGTCATTAGCAATGAAAAGTAGTTTAAAAAATACCGAACCTTAAAATGGACTTCTCAAGACAAGTCACTTGCTGCCTTGGAGGCCTCTGAGGGAAGGGGCCGGAGGTGTTGTGTGAAGCCAGCACATGTTGTGATGCCAACAAGGGAGAATTCATTAAACAAGAGTGTCACATCTTCGTCCTTAAGTTGATAGCATGGTCTTTGGATTGACATGACAACAAGTAAAATATATTTATTTTCCCTTTAGTTCATCATTGAAGAAATAATCAAATGATTACTATTAATTACAGACATAGTGTTCATGTCTTCATGTGAGTCAGTACAACTCACTGGGATTATCTCAGAGCCCTGCCACCTTTTGTGTGTCCCTTCATTTTATGGACATTGGAGCTTTTTCTTTGTCTACTTAAATGATAGTACTATGAACACTTATGTGTAAGTGTTTATGTAGAGATCCTTTATTTATTTATTTTGTTTTTTCAAGGTAGGGTCTTGCTCTAGCCCAGGCTGACCTGGAATTCACTATATGGTCTCAGGGTGGCCTTGAGCTCACAGCGATCCTCCTTCCTCTGCCTCCAGAGTGCTGAGATTAAAGGTGTGCACCACCACACCTGGCCCTGACTCCTTTTTTCTCCTGGGCACACATATATCTAGAAATATATCTAGAAATGGGATTGCTGGCTCAAATGGTAATGATAGTGCATTTACTACTTTGAAAACTTAAAAACTGTTTTCCTAAGTGGTTGAATTATCTTACTTTCCAGTGTAGCCAACATTTGTTACTTTTTTTTTTTATTAAAATAAAGACCTTTATTAAAAATTGGGCTGGGCAGGCCAAATGAGCCAATGGCTACAATAGTGGCACATCTGTCATGGTGGAAACCAACTGCCCTCCAATTGGACTGGAGGCCCGCTCCATGGGAGGGAATACATCCCTGATACTGAACACTTAAAACAAGGGTAGTCATGAGCCCTAGGGGTGCAACATCTGCTGATGTCTGGAAAGATGTATATACTATGCTCATCAAACTGCCCAGTAAGCACTTCTCTTAATATTTATACCCTTATATTAACACTACTCTCACTTTGGGTAGAGAATCTTTTCTTTTCAGATGGCAGTGACCTTGGGATGACTCAGGAGGTATCATAGTGCTGGAAAGAAGTGACTGGAGTACTGAGTATAACATCTCGATCACACCTTCTAAGGCTCAGGGTCTAATGCGGAAGAGGTGGCAGAAAGAATGTAAGAGCCAAAGGAAGGGTAGGACTCCTTACAACATGCTCCCTCCAGACATAAAATGGCCTGGATATCCATGATCTCATAGTGCCTGACACTACCTACACAAGACCATCTTAAGAGGAGGAAAAGATCATGACATCAAAATAAAGAGAGACTGATTGAGATGGGGAGGGGATATGATGGAGAATGGAATTTCAAAGGGGAAAGTGGGGGGAGGGAGGGTATTACCATGGCTATTTTTTATAATCATGGAAAATGTTAATAAAAATTGAGAAAAAAAAAAAGAAAACTACAGAAAAAACAATTGAGCTGGGGAAATGGCTTAGTGATTAAGGTGTTTGCCCATGAAGCCTAAGGATACTGGTTTGATTCGCTAGGACCTATGTAAGCCAAATACACAAGGGGGCGCATGCGTCTAGAGTTTGTTTGCAGTGGCTGGAGGCCCTGGCGCACCCATTCTCTCTTTCTCTCTGCCTCTTCTCTCTCTCTCTCTCTGTCTCTCTCTCTCAAATAAATAAATACATAAAATGTTTAAAAAATTTACATAACCTGGGCTGGAGAGATGGCTTAGCAGTTAAGGTGTTTGCCTGTGAAGCCTAAGGACCCAGGTTCCATTCCCCAGTACCCACATAAAGCCAGATGCATAAGGTGGCACGTGCATCTGGAATTTGTTTGCAGTGGCTGGAGGTCCTAGAGCACCCATTCTGTCTCTAGCAAATAAATACATCTTAAAAAATTTACATAGCCTGCTCCACTAAACCACCCTCTTCTTTCCTACTGTCTCTGTTCTATATTGATATTTTATTTATTTATTTGCAAGGAGAGAGAGAAACTATGAGAATGGACATGCCAGGGCCTCTAGACACTGCAAATGAACTCCAGATGCATGTGCTACTTTGTGCATCTGGCTTTACATGGGCACCGAGGAATCAAGCCAGGGTCCTTAGGCTTTGCAGGCAAGTGCCTTAACCACTAAGCCATCTCTCCAGCTCTTTATATCTTCTTTTTGCCCTTCTTCGTCATCTGTGACAACCTGTTGATGGTCCCAGTATTATGTAGGTCTTGTACAGGTAATGACAGCTGCAGTGAAGTCATGAGACAACAGCCACTTACTGTTTGGGAGAAAGTGTTCCAAAGCACTCCTCCCCTTTGTCCTTTGGCTCATACATTCTTTTTATTATTACTTTTTATAATTAATTTATTTTTTATTAACAACTTCCATGATTGTAAACAATATCCCATGGTAATGCCCTCCCTCCCCCCACTTTCCCTTTGAAACTTCATTCTCCATCATACCTCTCCCCTTCTCAGTAAGTCTCTTTTTTATTTTGATGTCATGATCTTTTCCTCCTATTATGATGGACTGTGTAGGTAGTGTTGTGCACTGTGACGTCATGGATATCCAGGCCTTTTTGTGTTATAAGGAGTCCTACCCTTCCTTTGGCTCTTACATTCTTTCTGCCATCTCTTCCACAATGGACCCTGTGGCTCATACATTCTTTTTCCACCTCTTCTTCTAGAGTCCCTCAATCACTGGAGGGTGTGATAGAGATGTTGCATTTAATGCTGAACTGTCAGTTCTTCCTAGGGCTTGACTAGTTTTTCATCTTCCCAGCAGTCACCTGTATCTAAAAAGAAACTTTTTTTTTTTTTTTTGGTTTTTCGAGGTAGGGTCTCACTCTAGCTCAGGCTGACCTGGAATTCATCTGTAGTCTCAGGGTAGCCTCGAACTCACAGCGATCCTCCTACCTCTGCCTCCCGTGTGCTTGGATTAAAGGTGTGCACCACCACTCCCAGCTGAAAAGAAACTTCTTTAACCAAATGAAAGCAGCACCATAGACATAAACACAAGTATTTAGAGGGCAGTTTTGTGGTTTAATATATCCTTGGAGCAAACAAGAGTAGTCGCTTCCGCTTTAGGGCTTGTGACCTTTCCAGCCATGGGCTTCTAGCTAGGTTTCCATGGAGCAGGCCTCAAAACTAATCAGAGATGGGCTGAAGAGATGGCTTAGCAGTTAAAGCATTTGCCTGCAAAGCCTAAGGACCCAGGTTCGATTCTCCAGGACCCACGTTAGCCAGATGCACAAGGGGGCATTTGTTCATTTGCAAAGGCTGGCACGCCATTCTCTCCCTCTGTCTGTACCAGCCTATTTCTGTATCTCTCTTTCTCTCAAATAAATAAATAGAAATAAAATACTAAAAAAAAACTAATCAGAGAGCAATAGCTTCTCCCCCTAACAGACATGCCGCTATTGTACTGGTGTGTACATCTTGCCTAGGTGGACAGTGTGCAGCTTCCAGAGTCCACTGCTGGTCAAGACCACTCATGACTTTTCTCCATCAGCAGGCTGCATAGCTCAGCTCTAGTGTCCTGCAGCCCAAGTGTGTGGTGTCTTCAGCAGTCAGGTCTTACCACCTAGTTCTGGTGGGCAACCAAGAGCAACAGTCTGTGTTGTTCGGGGGATCTCAGAGGCCTCCCTGGCCAGTGACTCACTGGGAGGCACTGAAATTTTTCTATGACTGTTGTTTTTACTAGCTAGACCAGTGAGTGTGAAGTAGTACTTTCTTGAGGCTTGACTTGCATTTTTGAATGACAGATGGTGTTAAGCATGTTCTGGTGTACTTACTTGATATTCAGAGCCTTTGTTGGAGACATTCTATTTTGATCATTTGCCCATTTAATAAGCTTTCTTTTTGTGGCTGAGTTGTTGTAAGACTTCTTTATATTCAACATAGAAAGCTTCTTATCAGATCTACAATTTGCTAATACTTTATCTTACATCTACCAGTTATCTTTTCATTTTCTTTTTTTTATAATTATTTTATTTTGGTTTATTTACTTGAGAGAGAGGAAGAGGAAGAGAGAGAGAGAGAGGGAGGGAATGAGAATGGATGCGCCAGGGTCTTCAGCCACTGCAAACAAACTCCAGATGCATGTGCCTCCTTATACATCTGGTGTATGTGGGTCCTGGGGAATAGAACCAAGGTCCTTTGGCTTTGCAGGCAAGCACCTTAACCACTAAGCCATCTCGCCAGCCCTCTTCATTTTCTTGATGATTTTTCTTTGTAGCATGAAAGTTTTGCTTTGATAAAGCAGTTTGCTTTTTATTTCATTGCATATGTTCTGTAGTTATATCTAAGGAATCGTTGTCTAACCCAAAGTCACAGTTTTATTCCTCTGTTTTTTGTTGTTGTTGTTGTTGTTGTTTTCCCTAGGACTTAAGTTTTAGTTCTTAAATTTAGGTCAGTGATCATTTGTGTGAGTGTGTGGGTGAGGGTGTGCACACATGCACATGCACACTTAGTGTGAGGAGGGAGTCCGCCTTCATGTTCTGCGTGTGTCAGGCAGTCCTAACCCCAGCACCGTTAGTGGTAGAATGTTCTTTCTGCAGAGAGCCGTCATGTCACTCTTAACAAAATTCAGTTGACCATAATGGTAAGAGTTTATTTCTGGATTCTCAGTTCATCCATGGATCTATATATCTGATCTTACACCAGTACCATCACACTGTCTTAATTTGTATAGCTTTTGTAGTAAGTTTTGAGATTGAAAATGGAAATCTTCCAATTTTGCTCTCTTTCAAAGTTATTTTGACTGTTGCAGGTTTGTTGCATTTCTGTATGGATTTTAGAATCATCTTAAGGGTTAAATAGACTCCATCATCCATTGGGAGATGGTTCTGTCTTAACAAAGTTGAATTCCTGATAAGTGAAAGTGAAATATCTTTTAATTTCTTTTGATGTATTTTGTAGTTCCCTGGGAACATATTTGCTTCTTTTATTAAATGTGTTCCTATGTAATTTATTCTTTTTGTTGCTATTATGAGCAGAATTCTTAAAGCCTGTGTTTCCAAGTTTTTCATTGGTAGCAGAGAAGGCCTACTGTACCTTGCAGCCTTGTCCAGCTTATTTTAGTTCTGAAAGTTTCTCAGTGGATTCTTATGTTCATGATATAGGAGCACATTTTTCCACTTCTCCACTCTGGATGCTTTTCCAGCCTAATTTCCCAGGCTTCTCCCCAGGACACTATGGGGAAGTAGTGAGGATGGGCCTGTTTTATGTATGTTGGATTTTATTTTAGAGAGAGAGAGAGAGAGAATTGGCGTGCCAGGACCTCAGCCATTGCAATTGAACTCCAGATGCTTGCGCCACCTAGTAAGCATGTATAACCTTGAGCTTGCCTCATCTTATTTATTTATTTGAGAGTGACAGAGAGAAAGAAGGAGAGAGAGAGAGAGAGAGAGAATGGGCACGCCAGGGCTTCCAGCCACTGCAAATGAACTCCAGACGCGTGCGCCCCCTTGTGCATCTGGCTAACATGGGTCCTGGGGAATCGAGCCTCGAACTGGGGTCCTTAGGCTGCACAGGCAAGCGCTTAACTGCTAAGCCATCTCTCCAGCCCGGTTCATGTTTTTTGTAATCAAAAAAATCTTTGGGGGCTGGAGAGATGATGGCTCATCAGTTAAAGACTTGCTTGCAAAACTGGGTGGCCTGGGTTCAGTTAGCCATGACCCATGTTACGCCAGATACACAAAAAGTGCTGCATGTGTTTGGAGTCCATTTTCAGCAGCAGAAGGCTCAGTCGTGCCCATACTCACTCTCTCTCTCTCTCTCTCTCTCTTGTTCTCTCTCTGAAATAAATAATATATAAAAGAAATCTGCCTACCCAAGGATTACAAGGATAGTTCTCTTTACTTATTCTGAAAGTTTCTAACTTTTGGAGTTCTCTGTTACCTCATTTCTAGTTAAAATTCAGTTTTAAGTTTGGGTGCATGTAAGGAGAATTTGTTATATTACTAACTTGTTTCTTCATATTATAGTGGGGAAATTAACAACATGTTAAACCTGGAACCTTGCTTTCTACTGGTGTACTTTGGTGTGGTTTTTTGTTTGTTTTCCCCAAGGTAGGGTCTCACTTTAACCCAGCTGACCTGAAGTTCACTATGTAGTCTCAGGGTGGCCCCGGATTCACAGAGGTCCTCCTACCTCTCCCTCTTGAGTGCTGGGATTAAAGCTGTGCACCACCATGCCCAGCCTTTTCAGTGGTTCGTGATGAACACTACCCTGTGGCTCTCTGTGGTGACATTTAGTTACCCACCTAATACTCCTTTGGTGTGTCATCACCTCATTTTGTAATTCTTTCCATCCTGTTTGTCCTCTCTACCCTGCTGTTCCCGGAGGGAACATAACCCATTCCAGCCCACCAGAGGGCTCCATCCTCCATCCACGTGGAGTGGATCCTTTGTGAATACTGACTAGAACGCTGGCAAGAATATTGAGAACTTTGTGAGCATACAAAGTAATGGGTTTCATTGTGGTGCTTTCATATGTGCTTACTGTGCCTTGATCATATGTGTCCTCCCATTGTCTTTGTCGTCTCCCCTCCTACCAGTCTCCTCCTTTCCACAAATAGTCCCTCTTCTGATTTTACCCAGGGAGCTGGAAAGATTGCTCAGTGGTTAAGGCACTTGCCTGCAAAGCTTAAGGACCCAGGCTTGATTACCTAGTACCCATGTAAGCCAGATGCCCAAGATGGCTCATTCATCTGTAGTTCTTTAAAAAAAAAAACCGCACACAAACCCTAGATTCCCCATATAAGCAAGTGTGTTGTCTTCCTGAATCTGATTTGTCTTCACAAGACCTGCACTTCCAGCCATCTTCCTGCGTATGATGTCGTTTCCTTCATGAATGCATAAAACTCAGTTGTGTATATGCACCACAGTTTTTATCTCTCCACCTGCTGATTGGCATCTAGGCTGCTTAAGAGGACTGTCCTTGAAGACTGTCAGTTGAGTCTTAGTCCCAGGCTTCTGATACTGAATTTTCACCAAGGCATCACATGAGGACAGCCTGTCTCAAAGTGAAGTCACCCTAAAGTTGAGGGGCTGATGGGGAACTTGTAATGACTATTTATCTCCCTTCGGGTATCAGAGCCAACTCAGGCTCTTTTTGTGAAATATCAGTATTTGGCTGTTCAATGTGCCCCCGCGTTCTCCCTGCTCGCCTGCCCGCCATGGCCTCCATAAAGCAGCTCGAGGGGTAGTGGCGCCTGGTGGAGAGCCAAGGCCTTGAAGAGTACGGGAAGGAGCTAGGAGTGGGCCTAGCTCTGCGGAAAATGGGTGCAGCGGCCAAACCAGACTGCATTATAACTTGTGATTGCAATAACCTCTCCATCAAAACTGAGAGCACTTTGAAAACAACACAGCTGAACTGCACCCTGGGAGAGTAATTTGAAGAAACTACAGCTGATGGCAGAAAGACTCAGACGGTCTGCACCTTCACGGATGGCGCTTTGGTCCAGCACCAAGAGTGGGACTGGAAGGAGAGCACGATTGCCAGAAAGCTGAAGGACGGGAAGCCAGTGGTGGATTGTGTCATGAACAGTGTCACTTGTACTCGAGTCTATGAAAAAGTCAAATAAGGATTCCATCATCACCCTGGACGGGAATTAGCTCTGAGTATGAATAAGCTCAGTTCAATGAGCAGAGAGCAAACGCTGCTGCTTTTCTTCCGTTTTGTTTTTCATTACTGTGTTCAGTTATCTTTATCACAAACATTTTACACGCAACCATTTCAAAGTGTTGGTTGAAGTAGGATCATCCTTTGGTTAGTAAATAAATGTGTTTGTGCTGAAAAAAATATATATATCAGTACTCATCACTGAAAAAGTCCTAATCGGCTGTTTAATCTTCTCAAATAAAGGTCTGGTATACAGGAGTTAAAATAATGTATGTTGTTAAAGGACAGTAAAGGAGGAGCTATTCTTGTATGTACTACAGCAAGAAGCAGTTCCTTGTGGCTTTTACAAAAGCTAGGAGATTGTCCTCTGTGCCCAGGATCACGACACTGCTTTCATGGAAGATTAAATTGAAGTCCTAAGGTTAATGAGAATTAACGGAACTAAGTGTCTGCCTTTAGTAAAGATACAGCTTAATTATTCATGTGACCAGCTTCCTGATAGGATTTTATGGGAGGATTAAATGTATGTAGGACTTCACTTTATAAAGGCAGAAGGTTTTCTGACAACTTAGGATTTTCAAGTATAATTTCTTAACACTTCAGTGCTGTAATTATCTTGGGCTGTACCTTCAAAATTAAAATGAGAAATATTTTTCAACTTAAAGTTTCACAGAGTAGTTATTTCAGGTCTGTATCTAACACAAAAATACAGGATTTGGGCTGGAGAGATGGCTAGCAGTTAAGATGCTTGACTGTGAAGCCTAAGGACCCAGGTTCGATTCCCCAGTACCCACGTAAGCCAGCTGCACAAGGTGGCACATATATCTAGAGCTCATGTGCAGTGGCTTGAAGCCCTGGTCTCTTATCTGTTTCTCTTTCTGTCTCACTTGTTCTCTCTCTCTCTCTCAAATAAATAAATAAATTTTAAAAAATACAGGATTTATTGGCATAATAAAAGTGTTTAAAAAGCAACATACTAAATATGTCCATATCTAATAAAAAACAAACAAATAAACACAGCTTCCCTCAGGCTGGAAAGATGTCTTAGCAGTTAAGGTGATTGTCTGTGAAGCCTAAGGACCCAGGTTCCATTCCCCAGTATCCACATAAAGCCAAATGTACAAGTTGGCACATGCATCTGGAATTTGTTTGCAGTGACTAGAGGCCCTGGTGCACCCATTCTGTCTCTGCCTTTCTCTCTGTAATAAATAAATAAAATACTTTTTGAAAGCTCTCCTCAAGCATAAATAGCAAGGTGGTTTGAATGTGGAATGACTCCTCCCCCCATAGTCTCATCCCCAGCTGAAGCTTATTGGGGGCAGACCTGAAGGTTTATCAGTGCAGCCCTAGTAGATGCTCGCTAACCCTCCAGACGTAAGCCTTTCCTCCCATAAGCTGCTTCTGGTCAGATCCAGCAATGAGAAGGTGACTGGTACGAATTGATACTTCTTTCTTATTTAGTTGTCTAAGGTCAACCTTCTATAAGAAGCACTTTCACCATATTTAAATTTAAAATTTTATTAAATTAGCAGTTAATTGTTATGATATAGTTTACTTTTAGTTGGATTTCAGTACACTACCTCATGAATTGTATGGCATTACTATATATTGATGTTTGAAGTGAGAGGTGTAACTTTTACTAACATTCAGTCAAGCAGACATTTCTTTGGAAGACTTAGCAGTTGTTTTAAAAATAATTGTAGGCTGGGTGTGGTGGTGCACCCCTTTAATCCCAGCACTCGGTAGGTGGATCACCATGAGTTTGAGGCCACCCTTAGACTACATAGTGAATTCCAGGTCAGCCTGGACTAGAGTGAGACCCTACCTCAAAAAACAATAATAATTGTGGGTCTGGAGAGATAGCTTAGGAGTTAAGGCGCTTGCCTGTGAAGCCTACGAACCCAGGTTTGATTCCCCATTACCCATATAAGCCAGATGAACAAGGTGATGCATGTGCCTGGAGTTTGTTTGCCGTAGCTAGAGGCCCTGGCATGCTCATTCTATCTGCCTCTCTCTCTCATAAATAAAATTAAATATTTTTTAAAAATAGTGTCAAGTGCGCATAGTGGCACAGGCCTCTAATCCTAGCACTTGAGAGTCTGAGGCAGGAGGATTGTGAATTTGAGGCCAGCATGGGTTACTAACTGGACTTATCTCAAGCAATGATACAGGGATTACCCACTCAGGACTCCCCTGGGCTGCCAGAGCTCAGCCTTCTTTCCTTCTCTTAAGCTTGTAATACTCAACAACAGAACCTTTCTAAACTTCCAAAAAGCAAAAGTGTACATATGAGTAGTGGTTTAGGGATCAAAGGCACTTTTATTGTTGTTGTTATTTGAGACAGGGTCTTATGCAGCCTGGGCTGGTCTTGCGAACCCTGATTCCTGTGCTTCTCCCTTGGGTGCTGTATTACAGGTGTGCACCATGGCTGTCTGCAAAGGCGCTGCATGTAGCATTTCCATTAGATTCTCAGATCAGTGTGGTGATGTGTAGATGAGGAAGCAGGGCTCAGCTAGAGTTGGCACACTGTTGTCACTTGAGGTGTGTAGTTTGTTGGCTTGTTTTATTTATGGTAGGGTCTTGCCATGTAGCCCAGGCAACAGTAGTTCTCCTGTGTCTACCTCCCAAGTCTGAGATTACACATGTGCCACAGTGCCTAGCTGAAGTATATTTTTAAAGCAATAAAAAGCAGTACAACTCTTTCTTGAAGCAGGTATTAGAGAAGCCAGACAGGCATGCTGTTAGGACCACTTCTCCCTGTTCACAATATTTTTAAAAATATTTTTGTTTTTTATTTATTTGAGAGGGAGAAAGAAGCAGAGAGAGAGAATGGGTGCTCCAGGGCTTCCAGCCACTGCAAACGAACTCCAGATGCACGCACCACCCTGCGCATCTGCCTTACATGGGTCCTGAGGAGTCAAACTGAGGTCCTTTGGCTTTGCAGTCAAGCTCCCCAACCGCCAAGCCATCTCTCCAGCCCCACAATATATTTTGAAAGTAACTGTGTTCTTGTAAGGCATTTCCCAATGCATTGCCAAGGCCCTACAATTATTAAAGTAGTCATCTAAGATTTCCTGATAAATTTTATCAGATTCTAACTTTGCCCTCTCCTTTTCTTCTTCCACTAATACCTAGTAAAGTCACCCTGGCCCTCGTGTGTCCACAAACTTTTTCCTGGACTGCTTCTCTGACTGTGTGTGTGTGTGTGTGTGTGTGTGAGAGAGAGAGAGAGAGAGAGAGAGAGAGAGATCATTTGTGTGATGTCAAGTATCTTCCTCAGTCACTCTCCAATTGACTTTTTTTTGGTTTTCAAGGTAGGGTCTTGCTGTAGCCCATAGCCCAGGCTGACCTGGAATATTCTCTCTCTCTCTCTCTCTCTCTCTCTCTCTCTAATTTTCAGGTGGGGGGGATAGGAGAGAGAGAGAGTGGGTGGGCATGCCAGGGCCTCTAGCCACTGCAGACAGATTCCAGATGTGTATGCCCCTTGTGCATCTGGCTTACGTGAGTACAGGGGAATCAAACCTGGGTCCTTTGGCTTCGCAGGCAAACACGTTAACCACTAAGCCATTTCTCCAGCCCTGACCTTGGAATTCTCTATGTAGTCTCAGGGCGGCCTCAAACTCACAACGATCCTTCTTCCTCTGCCTCCCTAGTACTATTCCAGGTCAGCCTGGGCTAGAGTGACACCCTACCTTGAAAAACAAAACAAACAAATAAAATATCCAAAAAGCTGATGAAGGAAATGAGAAATATTGGAACGTCATTTAATTTCAAGACTGGAAGGTTTTTTTGGTGACTTGCATTGGTGTGACAAAATACCTCAATAATCAGCTTAGAGGAGCAGGGGTTTGTTTTGCTCATGGCTTCAGAGGTTTTATCTGTGGAGATAAGATGGAGTGAAGGTGTTCACCTCAGGATGGGCAGGAAGCAAAGCCAGGCCAAAGCTGGATGCAGTCCCCCAGGTCGACCCCCACCCCGCCCCATGGCACGGCTTCCTCCAGCTAGGCCTGCCTTTGACATTTTCCTACCTCATGAATACTGTCACACCGTTGAGTCCAAAATGTGTGCTCATTAGTGGTCAGCCCCCATGGTCTCCTCTTTCTGAGAGTGCCCTCCCATACAAACTCAGGTATGCTTTACAAGGACAACTATCATGGTGACCTTGGAGAGTCTAGAATGCAGAGGAGCAGTAGAATTGAGTGACATATAGAAGGACTTGTGTCCTGGAAGAAGCAGCAGAGAACTGGCCCAGGAGCTTCAAGAACTAGAGATGTTTGGGAGTATGTTTTAGGTCCCCCATCCCTGCTTGGGAAAGTTTGAACATTTTGTAACCAAATGTTGGTTCCATCAATAAAGTAAGGAAGATGAAATTTATAAAGGTCACATGTTTCTTGGACAAAAGCACACATACTTCTGAAATGGAGGCAGAAAAGGAGTAAAGTTCACGATCTGGATCTCTGCAGCATTAGTTTGAAGAAACAAGAAATACCAAGACACATGAGGAATCCTTGCAGTGTGAGTGTGTGTGCGCACGTGCGTGCGTGTATGTAATTTGTGTGGTGTTGAGGACCAAACCCATTACAAGCACTCTACCGCTCAGCCCCATCGCCATGCTTTTCAGTACTTTAAGAGGCATTTCTCCAACTCCTTTCTGGATAGCTACCAGGTGGGGCTGTGTACTTGCGGTTGGAGGGCCTGAGTTCCTTTAGGAAGTGTGTGCTGCACAGCAGCTTCATGGCACTTGCTGCTTGTATTAGGCTTCTTCCATGGACACGGTGCCAGCCTAGGGGGAGAGGCAGGACTTGCTTGTGAGTTAGCAGCTCTCTGCGGGCAGCAAAGCCAAAGGACCCAGGTTCAGTTCCCCAGGACCCACGTACAAGGTGGCGCATGTGCCTGAAGTTCGTTTGCAGCAGCTGAAGGCCTTGGTATACCCATTCTCCACCTCTCTCCCCACCCTCTCCTCCTCCCAAATAAATAAATAAAAATAATAAAATAAAATAAATTAAAAACAAGCAAAAAAAAGTGTCCAGTGTGTGCATATGTTTAGTCTGAGTGATAGAGGGGCCAATGGGCTGGGAGAGGATGATAGGAGCTGAACGCTGAAGAAAGCTGAAAGGTTCAAGGCTGTAAGTCCTAGGTTTGGAAATTACCTCAGCCTTTTCTCTCTGGTAGAGGCCTCTTAAAGCTGGTACTTTACCTACAGTAAAGTCCTCATTTCTGCAGGGTAGCTGATGTGGGTTTACCTGTTTTATCTTGCCAAGGACAGGGAAAAACAGAAATCACTATTAACCAGTCATCAGCAGTTTAATCGAATGTGAATTTGACGCTGGTGAGATGACACATACCTCTGTTATCCCTGCACTTTGGAGGTGGATGCAGGAGAAACAGGAGTCCAAGGTCACCCTCAGTTCAGGCAGCCTGAACTACATGAGACAATGTTTTAAAAATCGAAAGCAGAGCTGGAGAGATTGCTTAGTGGTTAGGGCACTTGACTGCAAAGCCAAAGGACCCAGGTTTGATTCCCCAGGACACACTTAAGCCAGATGCACAAGGTGGCACATGCATCTGGAGTTCGTTTACAATGGCTGGAGGTTCTGGTGCACCCATTCTTTCTCTCTCTCTCCCTCTTTTTCTCTCTCAAATAAATAAATTTAAATCCAAAGCAAGGGCTGGAGAGATGGCTCAGTGATTAAAGGCATTTACTTGCAAAGTCTGTTGGTCTGAGTTCAATTCCCCAGTACCCATATAAAGCCAGATGCACAAAGTGACACATGCTTTTGGAGTTCATTTACAGTGGCAGGAGGCCCTGGCACACCCATGCTTACTCCCTCTTTGTGCCTTTTTCTCTCTCTCAAATAAGTAAATATTTTAATTTGTTAAAAAGCTACTTGATATATATTAGAACAAAGTAAAAACCTTTATATTGTATCAACTGGAATTTTTCTTGTTATGTAGTACAGGCTGGCCTCTAACTTGATGTGCAGTAGAGAATAACCTTGAACTCTAGACATCTCTTCTTCTTCTCATTATTGCTTGTTTTTAAGAAGCACCAAGACTTATTTGGGAGTCTTTTCCTCTCCCATTTCTCCCAGCAGAAGGGAGTTCTCCTCAGGGTAGACTTCTGGTGTGCAGCGTGTGTGTGCACAGGGTGAGGGGTTTGTGATATTTGTACACTGAGCCCAGTTTTACTCTTCCTCACTTGAATGTGCACACTTCACTCCTTCCTTTGACCCACCCTCTACCACAGGGCTCTTTTTTTAATTGACAACTTCCTTAATTATAGACAATAAACCATGTTAATCCCCCCGCCACATTCCCCCTTGAAACTCCGCTCTCCATTATATCCCCTCTCCAGATCAATCAGTTTCTCTTATTTTTGATGTCATCATTGTTTCCTCCTATTATGATGGTCTTGGGTAAATAGTGTCAGACACTGTGTGGTCATGAATATCAAGGCCATTTTGTGTCTGGAAGAGCACATTGTAAGCAGTCCTACCCTTCCCTTGCCTCTTACATTCTTCCCACCACCTCTTTTACAATGGACCCTGAGCCTTGGAATATGTGGTAGAGATATTTCAGTGCTGAGCACTCCTCTGTCACTTCTTCTCAGCCCCATGGTGCCTTCTGAGTTATCCCAAGGTCCTTGCAATCTGAAAAGAGAAGCTTCTCTAACCAAAAGTGAGAGTAGCATTAATATATGGATATGAACATTAAGAAAAGTGCTTACTGGGCAGTTTGGTAAGCATAATATATGTATTTAGCCAGACACCAGCAGGTGTATTCCCTCTTGTGGAGTGAACCTCCAGTCCAATTAGAGAGCGGTTGGTTCCCCCCCTAACAGCACAGGGCTCTTAACAGCACTTTTCCAACCTCTTTTTGACCAAGAAATTTTCATTATATAAAATAGGCATACAACTCAAACATTTACTGAGAATAAACCGTAAGTTTATTTTAACACATTTCTCTGGCACACATATAATTTTATCATTTACTAAAGCAAATTTACATCTAATGACATGCATGATGTGCTTGTTTATCTTAAGAACTCAGTCTTGGCTCAGTATTTGATACTGCAGCGCCTGGGGCATCTTCCTGGTTTTCAGAGTCAGCTGATGGTTAGTTTGATTTTATAATCATCAATGCTGAGAACACTGCTTCTATATATAGATAGTACAAGATGACAGAAGTGTTTAGGCCATTTCAGAAATTGTTGGAAATTCTATCCTTATCCCAAGCCAAAGTTTATTGAATGATGTTATCATTTATTGATGCATGCCTGTCTGCATGTTTGTGCGTGTTGTGTGCATGTATCTTGGCACATGCGTGCCATGGCATGTGTGTGGAGGTCAGAGGACCACGTCAAGGTGTCTGTGCTTTTCACCCTTTTTGAGACATGGTCCCTTGCCACTGTAACAGATGTCAGTGTTGCTGGCTCAGGAGCTTTGGGGCATGTTCAAACTGTGTACACATGTGCTACTTTGTGACTGGCTATATGTCATGCTAGGGGAATCATACTCAGGCAGCAGACTTGGTAAGCAAGCACCTTTAACCACTGAGTCATCTCCCCAGCTCCTCTTATTAAATGAAACCCAAGTCAGAACTCAAATAGCAGTTTTTAAAATCAAACACCCTAACACAATACAGTCCAAGAGATACATTCATTTGATGTTTACATGCTGAGGACTAACTGCAGGAAAATGTGAAGTCTTCGCCACAAGGGAAAGTGGCTTTGTATGTTCAGAACCACACTGCCGCCCTAGATGCCCTGCTCTCGGAGCTGAGGTGAGGGTTTCAGTGTTGTGTGGCACCATGCACTGTGCCAGGCACGTGTGTGCTCAGAGCCAAGTAGTATGGTGCGAGACAGGTGAGTGTTGCCAGAAACTTGGTAGATTCATTATGTGCTTGCTTTTGTTTGGTCAGTGACTGTTTAGGAGCCTTTTACTGTTACCAACTTGTTCTTGACCCTCCCCTCCAATTCAGTTACGTGATCTCACATGGGGTCATGGCCCAGTTTGAGAAGCTCATTCTAACGCTTTGCCTTTTCATCATTTGTTATTGAGCCCCTCTTAGCTGATAGCTTCATTTATGAGTAGGAACTAGCTTTTGCCACTTTTACGTTTCTTGGAATTTTCCATGGTGTTGGATGGAAGTGAATCGGAGTTCCAATTACTATTAAGACTGGTTACCTCACTGAACACTCCTGGCCAAACAGTACCTGGGCCAGGGCTGGCTTAGCTTTGCCTTCCCCTGAAGCCACACCTTCTGCTCTGTCTCCGTCCTCTGCCCAGGGAAGCCTGCATGGTGGAGAGGAAGTGAGGTTTAGTCCTTGCCCTGCTTGTCATCTTTTCCCAGGTGGG
Organism: Dipus sagitta; assembly: GCA_036346955.1. Classification (NCBI taxonomy): domain Eukaryota; kingdom Metazoa; phylum Chordata; class Mammalia; order Rodentia; family Dipodidae; genus Dipus; species Dipus sagitta. The sequence goes on from CM070784.1 coordinate 62,644,569, forward strand.
AATGTGCCTGCAGCTGTCCTTTCAGGCTCCAGTTCTTGCTTTCTGTGCCTCCTTAGGGAAGGAAGCCTGGGCCACGATGCCCACACCACCCCTCCTGCATCTGAGCACATGCCACTTGACTCTCTGGCTTGCCTGGCTCATCCTGCTGCCTTTGTGTGCCAGCTCCTCACCTGAGACACCAGCCCGGGAAGCTTTACCCACCTGAGCACTAGGAGGCCGTGATGGGATTTGGCAAGCAGAAGTTTTGGTCTCTTCCAATTAGTAGCTGAGTGACCTGAGGTTAAGATGAGCCTCAGTTTCTTTGGTGCCAGAAAGGGAGGGTTACTCTCCTCAGAGCAGTTAGCGCTTTCAAGACCTGCTGCTACTTTGAGTGACCTGAGGTTAAGATTGCTTACCTAAAGACTAGCCTCGTTTCTTCAGAGCTTGGTGGGAGGCTCATTCTCAGAGCAGCCTCTGCGTTCAGTAACCTGCTGCTGCTTTGCTTCATCCACAATCATCCCTCCATTTGTACCCAGCAGGCATAGTACTGGTGTCTAGCACAGTACTGAAGATGTAGGAAGGTCTACACAGATGCTTTGATTGGCTTGTTGCACTGTCATAAATGCATTAAGATTTGCTTTACACTCAGTCCCAAGTTAGAAGAGCCCTAGAACTTCCCTTCAGAACCGTGGCCTATGTGTAGGTTTTGCCTTAGAGAGAAAGGTGGCTCTGTCTGGTGTCACTGCCGCAGTGGAAGTCATTTCCTTGTATTGGGCAAAGTGTACACACACGCACACACGCACGCACACTCTCGCATGCACAGCTGGCTATTCCTTCCTTGTCTGGATGGAGACAGAGAATGCTGTGTCCCCTGATCAGATTACTGTGTCCTCGGGACCAGTGCTGCAGCTGCTGCTCCTCTCGTGCTGGTGGCCTCCACATACTGTCTTGCCAGGCAGGTCTTCATACTAACTTTATGGTTTTAGTAGAGTCTGATAGGCCTCCTGTGTTTATGTGAAGAACACCAGAATGACAAACACTGACAGTGCCTTTACCTAGCTGAACCTGGCAGAGGCAAATGAGTGGTCAGAAATGCGCTGCATTGTGGGGGCTGACGAGTTCCTGTTGGTACCTGCTGCCCCTCATCCTGTGTGGTGCTCAGCAACCTGTCTGTGAGCTTGTGAACATGGGAGTCCTGCTTCTTTAAAGACCAACCCACCGAGGTGCCAGATGAATGACTCAGATTATTCATCTTCAAGTATGCTTGCCCCATTTAAGTAGACTTAAAGACTATTAAAACTGATGTTTTAGCACCTTGGAATAAAAACAGGTAATATCTAAAATGTCTATTTTGAAACTATTGCATATAACAACAATAAATAAAACAATATAATGAATGAGAGACATTTTCTAAACTAAAATCAGAGTAGCCCACCAACAGGTTGTTGTGGATAATGGAGGAAGGAAAAGAAAAAAAAAAAAAGGCAAGCCAGTCAGGGTGGTGCACACCTTTAATCCGAGCACTTGGGAGGCAGAGATAGGAGGATCACCATGAGTTCAAGGTCAGCCTGACACTACATAGTAAATTCCAGCTCAGTCTGAGTTAGAGGGAGACCCTACCTCAATCTCCCCAAAAGGAAATTTAATATAGAAGAGGGAATAGAAATAAAAAAGTGGGGGTTCAGTGGAGGGGGCCAGAGGCAACTGGCAGGAGGGGATTATGTAAATTTTAAACTTTGTGAAATTTTATTATTATTTGAAAAAGAAATTAAAGTAGAACAATAATCTCAGGATACATGGTTTGACTGACTAGTTTTTGAGACAGGTTCTCACTGTGTGATGCATGCTGGTCTTAAAGTAGCCATTCTCACGCTTCAATCTCCTGCTTTACAGGAATGTAATCCCAGCACCTGCTGCCTCTAAAGCATGTCTTTATATTCGTGCTTCCTAGTAGTGCTTGGGGTATGTGGTTAACAGCAGAGCTGGGAGACCAGGCAGGCTGTGATGAGATAGTCTGTTCTGGTCTGCTCTTTGAGGATTGCACGTACACATCTTATTTGTGTCCATGTTCATGTATGCAACAGACCTGTGATTCACTGATGATGCTTTAGGACTGTTGTCCAGAAGTACTTAAGATTTCCCCGGAGTCACTTTTGTTTTTATCATCCACGGCCGTAGACTAGGCCATTGTATTGCTGCATCCTCTAGAAAGGCTGTTCTTGTCCAGTGAAGGTTAGGTGTGACTGGATAGTTGATATTTTCCATGTTTGGACTTGTTATAATTTGTTTGCTGTTTCGTTTTTTTTGAGGCAGGGTCTCATTCTAGCCTAGGCTGACCTGGAACTCACTGTGATCCTCCTACCTCAGTCTTTCAACTGCCGAGATTAAAGTTTTGTGCCACTGTGCCCAGCTGAAGTTGGTTTTTTGTTTGTTTGCTTTCATTTCAGAAGACTATGTATAACTACTTTTTGTCCCTTAACTCCTATGGGAAGGGCAAAGCTAGTCAATTGTAAATGACTTGGTAGGTATTTAAATATTTTTATTTATGAGAGAGAGAGAAAGAATGAGTATGGGTGCACCACTTTGTGCATCTGACTTTTTATATGGGTACTGGGGAATTGAACTCAGGCTGTTAGGCTTTGCAAGCAAGTGCCTTTAACTTTTTTTTTTTCCGTGAGAGAGAATTAGCATGCCAGGGCCTTTAGCCACTGCAGTTGAACTCCACATGCCTGTGCCACCTTGTGCACAAGTGTGGCCTTGTACATGTGTCAGCTTGTGCATCTGGCTTATGTGGGTTCTGGGGTGTCCAATCTGGGTCCTTAGGTTTCGCAGGCAAGCACCTTAACCTCTAAGCCATCTCTCTAGCCCAATATTTTAGGATTTATCACATACAAAAACCCAAGTGGTCAACAGCTCTCCTTACATTTTGCTTCTAGTGGAATTACTCACACCCTCTGAACTGGCCATTGTGTATGTCCCCAGTGCAAGCACCCATAGAACTTGATGCTCTAGCTTGTTAGTAACTCTTGATTCCCAACAGCCTGTACTTGATGCACTGGCCATGGCCTTACAGTCTCTCAGCCCTATGCAAATATCAACTGCTTTCCTCCTGTTCCTCCAGGCCATCTGGAGCCAGGAAAGATGTCAGATGACACCCCAAGTGCAGTACATCTTCCTGCTCCTGGTTCCTGGTAGCTTTGAGTCTGTTCATCCTGCAGTGGCATTGGGGGTGGGGGAGACAGAGAGGTTATAGCACCCTCAGCTTCTCGAGGTTTCTCACAGCGGCATGGGTGGCATCACTTTGTCAGCATCTTGAGGTTTCTCATGGTGGCACGGGTGGCATCACTTTCTTCCAGCCTAGGCCATCCTGGAGGCTGCAGATTTCGTAGTGGACTACCATGGGCTGGACTGGAGCAGAGGGAAGAGAGTCAGCTCCTAAACTGCGTTCAGGACCAACCTAAGTTCTATGCTGGGGAAAGTGGATGTCCATGGCCTGCTATTGAGCTCTAGGAGAAAAGAAAAACTGAAACTATGCAGATTTCTTGTTCTCTTTGCAACTCAGGGCATAGTGTTGAACTGTTCAGTTACCTGGTGTCATTCCCATGAAGGCAAGGACGCTGCACATGCTTAGATTGTCACTGTTAGAGAAACAGCCTCTGCTCTGAGCTCTCCAAGTGCCTTATGTTCATTGTCAACTATTTCTTTTCTACAGATGAAATGAGGTAACGTTTATTTAAGCACGTTTAGTAACATTATTTAGCAGATTACAGATGGTCCTTGTTTCTTTTTACTCTGAACTTCCACCAAGTAGGAAAGAGAAGTGAAGTAGAGCTGGGTAGGCATGTGTGTAAGTGTGATTAATTAAATAAGTCCAGTCAGATACTGTGTCATCAGTGCCACGGTGTGGTGAGAAGACTATCATCAGGGTCGTCCAGGCCATAGCTGATTGCCCTGAGTGCAACTTTACAAATAAGCATAGCGCTTACCACCCGAGCCTGCCCCTCCGTGGCCCTGTGGTTATGACATTTCTGTCACCTTGCCTGGTTCACATGATTTGACAAGATCAGAAGAAGCCAGTGTTCACAAAAGAACTTTGACAATTATCTGTTTTCCTGCCTTTATTTTAAGTTGGCCCTTAGACTGTTTTAAACACCAATACTAGATTAGAACAAACCTACCCAGTCAGTTCTGGAGAACTAAAGTCACTCTTAATTTTGCTGGTGTTTGGGTGTTATTTTCAGCTTCATTTATTTGCAGTTTTTTGATTGCTTAGATGAATTGAACAACTGTTGGCAGTTAGCTATTCAGTTGGTATTTTTGCATTTCAGGGTCCCTGGTTGGGCTGTCAGGTCTCCTGCCTTGTGCTGAGAGTGGGCTTTGCATCCTGCTGTGGGAGTAAATACGCCTTTGATTTACATGGTTGTGGGTTTGGTCTCCTGAGAGTATAGCTGAGAGAGGCCAAGAAAGATCACCTGGACTGAAGAGGAGGAAGATAGACACTTCCTGGAGGTCCTTAGTCCATCCATCAGTGTGACCACAGAGTCCCGGGGTTATGAGGAGGAGGGCATTACCATCCTCCTGGGAGGGGGTGCTTAGACTTTACCTGCGGTGAGGTAGAGGCCGAGTCCCCAACCTGGAAGTCCTGGCTGAATGCTGTCAAATCTACATGGTGCAGACATGACACCTCAAGGTGTGGTATCCCACACCTGGCCTCCTGTGACACTGCAGTCCACATGCAGGACACTGCTCTCATAGAACGCTCCTTTGACCCCTGTGTGTGCAGTGTATATGAAACATAAATGAATTCCATGCAGAAACTTGGGTGTATCCCTAAGATATCTTTAGATATAGATATATAGGTTTATATGTATATGAACATATTTGCAAATCCCCCAAATCTGAAATCTAAAATACTTCTAAACCCAAGTATTTCAGATAAAGGATAGTGGACCTATGTATCAGTGAGATTCTACTAAAAATTTCTTGGGGCCCCAAGAATCAGGAATGACTGCTCAGATCTAAGCTGCTGTGTTCTAAAACACCATGCAAAATGGGCTTAAATAGAACAACAACAACAAAATGAATGACTGGAATGAGAATATTGGCAGCCCTGAGGAGTAACCCCCAATGCTCCAGGCCCTTAAAGCCCCAGCTTTCCAGCCAGAAGCCCTGCGCAGCCCTAAATAACTGCGCAGCTATACCTGCGTTCCCTTCTACTGTGCCTCCACCTCCCCTTGGCTTGTTCTTCAGCTTGGACATCATGGACATGTTGCAGAAGGAATGTGTGGTCTCTGTTAACAGCCCGCACCTGGGCCAGGAGGAACCCCTTGAATCCCCTTCCACCTGTCTGCCCACTGGTTAGGCTGTATTTCTTACAAAAATTAGGTGGTTTGCATACTGCTATGGAACCTGTTTTTCCAGTTAACACATTGTGGATCTTCCCTATTTAGTGTGCTTCCCTCATCTAAGTGCCACACGCTGCACCACTGTGTGGTTGTAATCTAGCTCCCAACAACACCTGGGTCATTTCAAAGGTTTTCACCCTCCATAAAGTCCTATAAATGCCCTTGTAAGGTACCCATTGCATATGTTAAATTATTCACTTAGTATATGTTCTGAGGGACAGAGTTTCTTTGTAAAAGGCTCTCTAGTAGAAATAGTATTTAATTTGTATTTCTTTGAAACTGAGATTGAGAATTTATTTATTGGCCATAGGACTCTCCATTTATTCATTCATTCATTCATTCATTCATTTTATTAGAGAGAGAGGGGCGGGGGGGAGGGAGGGAGAGAATGGGCATGCCAGGGCCTCCAGCCACTGCAAATGAACTCTAGACGTGTGCGCCCCCTTGTGCATCTGGCTAATGTGGGTCCTGGGGAATCGAACCTTTGTCCTTGCATGCAAACACCTTAACCTCTAAACCATCCCTCCAGCCCAGGGCTCTCCATTTTTGAGAAACATCTGTGTATTTATCCATGGTTATCTAATTTTTTAATAGTTAATGTGTTAATTATGTGCTGCAAATATCTTCCCTTCTCTCACTTTTGTTTTCCAAATTTTGTTTTCAGCGTCTTTCTGTTCATTTTTTAAATCCTTTGTGTGTGTTAGCAACGTAGTGGGTCCACTCAGGGTGTGTGGATGAGGAAGACCTGGTAAGTTAGGGCACAGAAGTAGTGACGGTGCCCTGTCCTGCCCAGCAGCTGCTCTGGAGGTATCTGGTCATTACTGTGCTTCCCTGGTTCTGGGGCCGGCTGCATTCTCACAATCACCGCGCTGCGCTGGGCTGAGTGCGCCAGGGCTCTCCCGAGTCCCCTGGCAAGGGTGGGAAGACAGAGCGTGGCTATCTGGGTAATCCATATTTTCCCGTGGGGTCTCTACTGGTTGAGTCTTGGGGGGCTAGCCTTCTGAGTGCTGGTCAGTTTCTGAGACAGCTGCACCTGAGCCAGGGTATGACCTCTGTATAGCCAAACAGTCAGCTGGGGATGAGGAGTGCTTTCTCCCTTTCCAAGTCCTGAGTTCTGGAAGCAGTACAAACAAAGAAAACTCACTGCACCCTTAAAACGGAGAAGCTTTTATGCCACGGCACACGCCTTTATTCCCAGCACTTGGGGGCAGAGATAGAAGGATCTCTTGTGAGTCTGGGTCAGCCTAGGCTGGAGCGAGACCCTACCTCGAAACAAACAAACAAACAAACAAAAAAAGCAAGAAGCTTTTATGTGGTTATTAATGAAGGATTTTTGCTAGATTCCAAATTAAAGGAAGTATTTAAAATATCTCTAATGTTGCCGGGTATGGTGGCGCATGCCTTTAATCCCAGCACTTGGGAGGCAGAAGTAGGAGGATTGCCATGAGTTCAAGCCCACCCTGAGACTACATAGTGAATTCCAGGTCAGCCTGGGCTAAAGTGAGACCCTACCTCAAAAACAAACAAACAAAAAAACTCTCTAATGTTAAAATAACATTTTAAGTGAAAATAATGTTTCCAGAATTAGAGTAGTGGTGTAGAGGAGTAGCGCCGTTGTTCAAGTCTGCACATTATCATAGAAGACAGCTGGGTTTCCATCCGCATGCAGCTGTCCCACATGCAGCTGCAGCCTCATTGAACATCGTGGTAGCAGTTGTGAGGCTGGGAGGCAGAAAGGCAGCACAGATCCTGTTCTACGTTAATTAGACCAGCTTTGACCTGGTGGACTGCTTGCATAGGAAGTCTGCCAACTTCAGCTGGAAGCAAACAAATCCACAGGAGTTTTGTCCTGAGAGGGTGGTGTGCTGGCTGAGTGGAGACACAGCAAGGCTGCCAGCAGTAAGGGGCTGTCAAAAAAGTTCCAGGCAGGGCTCAAGACTGGGGCTGCCGGGCGTCGGTGTGGCTTCACCAACCATGTCGAAGGTGTCCTTCAAGATCACGCTCACACTGGGCCCATGGCTACCCTACAAAGCACTCAGTGTTCCTGAAGGCACACCTTTCACAGCAGTCTTAAAGTCTGCAGCAGAATTTAAGGTTCCTGCAGCAACAAATGCCATTATTACCAGCGATGGGATAGGAATAAATCCTGCTCATACTGCTGGAAATGTTTTTCTGAAGCATGGTTCAGAACTACAAATTATTCCTAGAGATCATGCTGGAAGTCATTAACACATGCAACTTGGAGTGCAATTACCAACCAGAATAAATATTGATGTTTGTTGTTGCCGTAAAATTGAAATCAGGTATTTAAGATACTATGAAAACACCAAGGATCAAAGAAACAATGAATGGTGGCTCTTCCGTCCCTTGCTGATACTTTTCCTATGAAGTGGGAAGCCTTGTGAGTGGAGGTCACAACCTCCACCATAGGTGGAGACTGCTACCTCCTAACTATTGAGAGTTCACTTGTGGCAAATGGATTATCTGATTTGACTGATAATTCTTAGAACATTTAGAAAGTTAAAGTTCACTTATTCTTACATCATACTTGTATTGAGTTAAAATATAAAAAGATTATGGGTCATGGATGACAATTGAGTTGCTATTATCTGACTTGCAAACTTGTAGTTTGATTACTATATAGTTTGATAAAGTTAATAGACATTTCAGTACAAAGCTGTTAGTTTTGTTTTTTTTTTAATTTTTTGTTTGTTTATTCTTATTTATTTGAAAGCGACAGACAGAGAGAGAAAGAGGCAGATACAGAGAGAGAGAGAGAATGGGCGCACCAGGGCCTCCAGCCACTGCAAACGAACTCCAGATGTGTGCGCCCCCTTGTGCATCTGGCTAACGTGGGTCCTGGGAAATTGAGCCTCGAACCGGAGTCCTTAGGCTTCATAGGCAAGCGCTTAACCGCTGAGCCATCTCTCCAGCCCTAGTTTTTTTTTTTTATTGTTTAGGGTTTTTTAAAGTTTCAATCTTAATATATCCTATAAATTTTAATTTCTCGTCATGAAGCCAAAAAGTGAATTTTAGATCTATCTACCCATTGTATCTATAAATTAATGTCTCACACCAAATATTTTAACTGTGATCTTGCAAAATTCAGTATTTATAATTGAATTGACAAAAGTAGAAATGTTTTAGCTGAGCATGGTGGTGCATACCTTTAATCCCAGCACTCAGGAGACAGAGGTAGGAGGATCACCGAGAGTTCGAGGCCACCCTGAGACTACATAGTGAATTCCAGGTCAGCCTGGACCAGAGTGAGATCCTACCTCGAAAAAAAAAAAAAAAAAGATAGAAACTTTTTTTTTTGTCAAGTTATGTATTCTTTTAATACCAACTTACATGACAGAAATCCTCAAGAAACCTTTTTTCTTGGGGGGGGTATTTTTGAAAAGCGTTCAGAAAGAATGTTGTTGCAGAGGAGATCTGAAGTGTACAACGTGTCTTTGAGCAAAGAAGCACTGACTGGAAGTGCTCATGAGTAGAACTCACTGAGGACCTGGCCTTCAAGGAAGTGTCACTACTAGTCATCTTGTGGATGAGAAGCCAGGGGAGGGAAGATGGGAAAGCCCAGATGACCAGACTGGGTGAAGGAAAGCAAAGGACAGCAGTGACAAAGAATAGCTCTGGCACCGAGCTGGTGGAAAAATGTATGGGCTGGACAAAACTAAAAGAATGGGTTGTAGAAAACTGAAAGGAAAGACAAAATACATGACATAAACTTAGATATCAAATGACAGACAAAGATAGGAGGCTATATTATATGAATGTGTACACTTCAGAAATACCCCTGAAGAAAGTCCAAAGAAAGCTTTGTCCTGACAGAGAAAAACCTCAATCTCTGCATGTCTTGGAGGATGAACTATAAAGGCTCATGATTCTGAGCACTTAGCTGCATTTCAGTAGTGTGCTCAGGAGGCAAAGGGGAAGGTAGGTTCTCAGTAAATACTCACTAAATTCATGGATAAAGTCTCCAGGACCAAGTTTTACCTTGATATGTTTGAGTGTTTCAGGCCCTCAGTTCATTTGTAAGGAAATGTAACACACACAGCATCTGAAAGCTACATTAATGGTTTAGGAAATTACTAGATATCGATCACAAATTATCAAAGTAGGGGGCACCAGCTGGTACAGGTAATTGTATTTTTATAAAAATATAATACTCAGTGACCCGGCTTTTTATAAAATTAGGCCTTAGTTAAACAAAAGTGTCTGAATACTGTCTTCTTAAGTTCTGGGCATAATTATAATTCTCTTTTTCCTCTTATAACACAAATCTGCCTGCTGTTTGTGCAATCCACTTAAATGTCTTTTGCTGTAAAATGATATATTTAATACTTACATGTTTGGTTTTGAAAATTAAATTGTAATCATAAAAACATGTATTAAGTAACTAGATGCTTTGTTATTAAATGTGATCTGTAAGCTGTTTGTGCAAAAAGAAAAAAAGAAAAAAGAAAAAGTTCCAGGCAGATGAGGCAGTTCAGAAAAGCATTCTGAGATCCCATCATAAATAGGATAACCATCATAATCAAGTTACCATCCAAATTAGAACACTTTTGTTGTTTTCTTTCAAGGTAGGGTCTCACTTTCCAAGTTAGAACACTTTTAAGAGCAACGCAGTGCAATGAAGGCTGAGTATGTAGGTCAGTGATGGAGTGCTTGCCTAGCATGCCCAAGGCCCAGGTTCAGTCCCCAGCACTGGAGGTAGGAGAGCAGAGAACAATGAGACAAAGTTTGCTATTACTAAGTAAAACTCTTACTTAGATAGTAAAACATTCAGATTCACATCACACAGTAAGTGACCCCCCCAAAAAAAAAAATTGTGCAAGATTGTTTGAGCTCACTGTGCAAGACGCTGAAGCCTGTTCCCTGCACGGAGCACCTGTCGTGTGCAGGATAGGGGTGTGGATGAGAACCTTTAAGTGGGAATAGTTTTCTAATCAAGGATGTGTTCCAGAATCTATTTTTTAAAATTTATTTATTTCCGTGTGTGTGTGTGTGTGTGTGTGTGTGTGTGTGTGTGTGTGTGTGTGTGTAAACCAAGGGCCTCTGGCGGCTGCAGATATGACACCAGATGCTTGTACCACTTTTTGGGTCCAACATCATGTGGGTGGCTGGGGAATTGAACCCAGGCCAGTAGGCTTTGCAAGTAAGCACCTTTAGTCACTGAGCTGTCTCCCAGCCACCATAATCTTTTTAGAGAATTATGTAAAGCTTGGTAAGAAACTCCTTTGTGAGAGTTTTGGTATTTAAAGGGCTTCCTTGTGACACTAAAGCCAGTAGTCTCAGCAGTCAGAGGCTGAGACAAGAGAATCCAGAGTTCGGTCCAGCTTGAGCTACAGAGTGAGACCCTGTCTCAGAAACAAAAAGTGTAAACAAGATCTTCTTTCCCCTCATTAGCTCTCACTTGTCCACAGTCCAGTCTCCTCCTAGAAGAGTTGGCTGTGCCCTGTGAGCTGACAGCTTGCTTCAGCAGCACATATACTAACGTTGGAGTGAAACAGAAGATTAGCATGGCTCCTGTGCAGGGATGACACAGAGTTATGAAGCACTCCTTGAAACCAGACAGACTAGTCATGTGTTCTCTTATGGAAACTTCATAAATGCCAAGAGAAGCATGATAACTTGACTACTTCTGTTAGGATTATTTAGAGGCAGCATAGTAATTTCTACAGCCTTAGAACTTGATTATACCTATCTTTGTAGCAATCAGAGTTGTACTGAGTCAGGCTTGCATAGTAGCTGTGGCAGAGAATTGCTGTGAGACCCATCTTACCTTTCTAGGAAAGCGGCTTTCAAGACAAACAACATGTTGACCTTCTAATTCTCTGATCATTCTTGTGCCACCCTTCAAGCCCTTAATGTGGAACTAAGTTACTGCTTCATGTACTTGCTATCTACCCACACCACTGTGCCAACAGCCTGGAAGTTGCAGCATGATTGCTTAGCTCAGTCAACTAAAAACTCCTAGTTCCCCCATTGCTGGGTAAGGGTAATGAATGACCCTCTGGGGTCCATGTTGTTTAGTAAAACCACAGTTGAATGGCTAGCTGGACAAGACTGAGCCTTCGTGGTGGTGTAATTACTTCACCTAACTTGAAAACACAGTTGTAGGGTACGGGCGTAGTGGTGCACGCACTATAATCCCAGCACTCTGGAGGCAGAGGTAGGAGGATCACCGTGAGTTCGAGGCCATCCTGAGACTACAGAGTGAATTCCAGGTCAGCCTGGGCTAGAGTGAGACCCTACCTTGAAGAAAAAAAAAAAAAAAAAAACAGTTGCATAATCCTGAGCAGTGGTGCTATTTGACCTTTTGATTAGACATTGTTAAATACTGATATGCTGGGCCTTGTAGTGTGTGTAGGAGGAAATACTACGCTCCAGAGACTAAAGCCTGACATAAGACAGAGCATGCCCAAATGATAAGCATTCTGTGTAGACATCCCGGATAAGTGTTACTTGCTTTCTAGTTTGGAATAAATTTCAAACTTGAATTCTACACCTTCTGCTTTACAAAAAGTTGCATCAAAAAATTCCATGCTGCCAGGAATGTTGGCACATGCCTGTAATCCCAGCACTTGGGAAGTGGAAGCAGGAGGATGGGAGGTTCACAGTCAGCCCCAAACAAGAGGAGGAAAAGTTTCCTGAAGAAGAGTAAGACTGTGGCTCAGTGGTAGAGTTCTTACAGCTGCCATGAGGGAACCTGGGCTTGGTCCCCAGCCTGCTGGAAGAAGACAGCAGGCGGCAGCTGTTCAGCTTTGGCAGAGCAGGACTGAGGGCTCTGCAAGGAGGCCATTCAGTGGGTCAACTCTGCAGACCCCGGTGCCTGCATCACTCTCCTACCATTATTAGGAAGATGGTACGTGTTTGGGCCTCCCTGACTCATGACAGCCAAGCCATGCAGTTTCACTGGAGCCCACTGATAGGCATTCTTGTGTGGGGGCCAGCATTTCTTTAGGTTGGCCCTTAGCCCATAAACTCTTTGCAAGGGTCAGTGACCTGACAGGTGCAGCCCCAGCCGTCTTGGAGTCTTACCCTGTGTAATGGTGGGTGCCCTGCTTCTGCAAAAAAAAAAAAAAAAAAAAAAAAAAAAAAAAAAAAAAAACTTTCTGAACTGTGCCCACACTTCTAAGTAGCTTGTTTGTTTTGAGACAGTTTTACTACGTAGCCCTGGCTGGCCTCAAACTCAGGGCAGTCATTTTGCATCAGCTTCTCAAAGGCCTGGGATGCAACCGTGCACCACAGTGCCAAAACCCAGCTTCCTAGTCTCAGGGGCTTTTTGAATTTTCATGTTCCTTCTGCTACTTGCTTCTGGGTCCGGATGACAACTATTTAGCAAAGGGATTCTGAGGGTGTTGGTGCAGGTCAAGTCTGTGCTGAGTAGGGCTCATGAAGAGGGCAGGGCCTGCCCCCTCCTTCCTTGCACAGTGTTTTAGAGGATATCACAGGGAAATTAAAGTGTAACAAGGTATATTTAACATGTATCAAGGTTCGGTTAATGTCCCAACACTAAAGAAAGAACCTCAGGGTGGCAGAATTTAACATACATTGAAATGCAGACTGAATAACTTGTAATTACATACTTGTCACTTCCCATAGCACAGGACTCAAGCCAGGGCATGGTGGACTCATTTGAAATCTCAGGACTTGGGGGTGAGGCTGAGGCAGGAGGATTGTGAGTTTGTAGCCAGCTGAGCTACAGAAGACCTTATCTCTAGGCATAGCAGTCTTATTAGATAGGTCAAGGTTGTGGAGAAAAAGAAGTAGGAAGAAGAAAGAGTCTGTGGGTCAAAAATGAAACTGTTAGTGCTTAAAATGGTCATAAACAATGAGGCTCTTAGGGAAAATCCATCATTTGTTACTGGTTTAGTTTCTGCGGCTAAGACATACTTCACTCATTGCTTAGCCACGTGTGTCAAGAGGCTTGCGAGTGGAGGAGTGTCTTCCTCATTGCTGCTAAGCAGGCTTAGAATGAATTAGACTTTCACCGTTGTTTTATCTGACTGGTGGTTTGTCGCAGTTCTGCATCAGATTCTGCCTGAAAGATGCATTGTGAGGAGAATCCACACTTTAAACAAAAAAGGGGGAAGAAAGAGAGGTGATCTATTCCTCCCCTTTGAGACAGTGTCTCAAAGCAGCTTATCCACCAGCGTATTGTTTTACAGTGCTGGTCCTAAAGGCGATAACATCTACGAGTGGAGGTCTACCATCCTGGGTCCTCCAGGATCTGTGTATGAAGGTGGCGTGTTCTTCCTTGATATCACCTTCACACCAGAATATCCCTTCAAGCCTCCAAAGGTAAGAAACCCCAGTTTATTCTCAGATTCACTGGTTCTCATGATTTCCACTATACCGTAATGAATCCAAGTATATTTGTATATAGCAGAAAACTTCTTTGGGTTGAATTCAACTCATTTAGCAGAGAACATTTCTAGGACAAAGTGCTTAAAACTGCTATTTATAAGAATGTGTTAGCAACCGAGAATTAGATCCAACTTTCACCCTACAGACAAAAGTTTCTAAGCGTTAAAACAATCCCAGATATCTGTGCACTGACCCTGGAGGACCAGATGTCCATGCACTGATCCTGGAGGACCAGATGTGCGTGCACTGACCCTGGAGGACCAGACATGTGTGCACTGATCTGGAGGACCAGACGTGCGTGCACTGACCCTGGAGGACCAGACGTGTGTGCACTGATCTGGAGGACCAGACGTGCATGCACTGACCCTGGAGGACCAGACGTGTGTGCACTGATCTGGAGGACCAGATGTGCGTGCACTGACCCTGGAGGACCAGACGTGTGTGCACTGATCTGGAGGACCAGATGTGCATGCACTGACCCTGGAGGACCAGACGTGTGTGCACTGATCTGGAGGACCAGACGTGCGTGCACTGACCCTAGAGGACCAGATATCCATGCACGGACCCTGGAGGACCAGACGTGCGTGCACTGACCCTGGAGGACCAGACGTGTGTACACTGACCCTGGAGGACCAGGTATCCCGTGCACTGATCCTAGAGGACCAGACATGCATGCACTGACCCCAGAGGACCAGACGTGTGCACACTGACCCTGGAGGACCAGACGTGCGTGCACTGACCCTAGAGGACCAGACATCCATGCACTGACCCTGGAGGACCAGACGTGCGTGCACTGACCCTGGAGGACCAGACGTGTGCACACTGACCCTGGAGGACCAGACGTGCGTGCACTGACCCTGGAGGACCAGACGTGTGCACACTGACCCTGGAGGACCAGATGTGTGCACACTGACCCTGGAGGACTAGGCTTTCCTGCCAATGCTTCTGCTTTGCTTTCTTGTTTCGTGGTGTAGTTCAGAGCCTTAGCTGTAGGCCTGCACCTGGAACTCAGCTACAGTGTGGTCAGAAGGACAGCCTGTTCTCTTCACGGAGCAACAAGAAATAACTGAAAAGCTTTATATATTTTTTGTTTTGATTGGTAAAGTTACAGGGATTTGTTTTTGTTTTAGAATAGTTAACAAAATAATTCATGTGGCTTGTGTTAATAATATCTTACTATTGGAATCTGTGATTTGGGTAAACAAAGTCTAGGTCTGTTGAACTTGTCAGGAAAAAAAAAAACAAACACCTCTCCTAACTTTGTACAGTTTCTTGAATGTGTAGTTGCTTGCCCATTTCAAACGTATATGGTGATTTTTGATTGTCAGTATTTGATTGGAGGTTTACTTTTGAAGGAATGCATTACTTCCAGCTAACACAAGAGGTCAGCACACACAACTATTTAGACTTGGAAGTCCATACTAAAACATTAAAATTAAGCCTTGGTGTGTATGATGGCACACCAGTACTGTAATCCCAGCATTCGGGAAGGTGAGGCAAGAGGATTGCAAATTTGCAGCCATCCTGGGTTACACAGTACCAGGACAGATATAAATTATTTAGCAAGACTGTTTCAAGAGCACAAAGAAAAACCCCATAAAGATGACTTGAAATGATGATGTATCAGTTACTTTTTCAGTGCAGTGACACACACCTGACCAAAGCAACTTTGGGAAGGAGGCTCCACCTCCTAAAAGTTCCGCAGCCTTCCCAAACAGTGCCGCTAGCTGGGATCCAAGTGTTCAAACACACGAGTGTGTGGGGGACGTTTTACATTTCACTACTACAACAGATGGTATCACTGAATGTGAGGTTGTGATCTTACCTATCTCACCAAATTATTAACTTTTTGAAAACCGAATATCTTATCTGGGAGCTTGTTTCCAATGAGATCAATCACCTGAAAATTGAATAAAAGTTTTGATGTTCAGTTGACGCTACCTTGTTTTCCAGGTTACATTTCGGACAAGAATTTATCACTGTAATATTAACAGCCAAGGCGTTATTTGCTTGGACATATTGAAAGACAACTGGAGTCCAGCCCTGACCATTTCTAAAGTCCTCCTCTCTATCTGCTCACTGCTAACAGACTGCAACCCTGGTGAGGCCACCTTGATCCCACCTTGTTTTACTTTTCCACATGAGAGTGCTTGTCTAGAGACAATTTAGGTTCTCAAAGGAAGTTTTAAGGCAGCAAAGTTCAGTCCACTAGTGGAACTGTACAGCAGCTTCATTCGTTTGCTGTGTGCTGGGAACGGGTTTGGGAGCGAAGGCTCAGCTGAGTCCCCCTTCCGCTTAGTGCTGGGTTTACGCTCAATTTTGAAAGTATTTTTTTCACTAAATACTTAGTGATTTGTGAATAGACTTTGTTGGAACTAATCATTTAAAATAAAAGGGAATTATTTTTTACAACCTAAGCTAGATGTAAATTTAATTATTAGACATTCCATTTTTAGACACACTTATTTAATTGGAGGTCCAGGTTTTTATCTGCCCACTTGGCCTTTTCCCGGCCCACACTGTAGAAGTAAACAGTGTTGCTTGTGACAGCCGCCAAGACTCCATCGAGCCCCCACAGTGCCAGGCCTGGTGCGCCTGAGCTAATGGGAACACAGCTGGCCCCACAGAGCTGCGAACATCCGACTCGAGATTAGCCTAACACATGAGGAACAAAAATGTGGGGGGAGGGGAGGGAGCAAAGTGGCTGTGCCACTTTTTGTGTCTGGCTTTACCTGGGTGCTGGAGAATTAAACGCAGGCCAGCAGGCTTTGCCAAGCAAGCACCTTTAACTGCTGAGCCTTCTCCCCAACCCTGGGTGTTATTTGTTGAGAGATAAATGGAATAAGGAAAGAAAGCCACACCATCCTAGTTTAGTAAGGTCCCCCACCCCCACCATTTCATAGATAAATATTAGGAAAAAAAAAACAGCTAAAGTATTGTTTTTTCCCACATACAGATTTAATCACGACTACTTTGTTGTGTATTTGTATCCCAGTGGTCATTTCCTTTCTGCAAAGTAATCTGCACGTTTTCTTCCAGCTGACCCTTTGGTGGGAAGTATCGCCACTCAATATATGAGCAACAGAGCAGAGCATGACAGGACGGCCCGGCAGTGGACCAAGAGATACGCTACATAGACTGGGGCCTTGCGGGTCTCGCATTACTTGTCTGTCACAGAAGAGCTGCTCATGGTTTTGGAGGGGGGTGGGAGTTGGTAAAGAGTAGGATATTTCTATAACAGATATTATTCAGTCTTATTTCCCAAGATTTTGTTGTAACTTAAGGTATCTTGCTACAGTAGACACAACTGGCAATAGCAACTTTTAAAACTGTCGGTTCTGCAATATTAGCTGATATGTAGTGCAGACAAGGATGTACGTTTAGACATTTGGGTTCAGTTGCTTGTAGTCTGTAATTTTAAAACAGCTTCATTTTGTACAGGTTATACAAATGGCCATTTATGTAAAGTCCTAAGACTACAAACTTTCTTGTTTTTAAAAAAATTGAAAATTTGTTTTCCCTTCTTGGAAGGGAACAATGGATATTTAACAGTTTTTAGAGATTTCCATCTCGTATATATAAAATGGATACATGGCTAGAAAACACCATGTAGGAAATGAGTAGTTAATGTGTTTTATTTTATAAAATGTACTTCAAAGGTTTGAATCAGGACTTTTGAAAACCTGTAGTGAAATACCTTAAGCTGTTAACTGTAAGGCGTGGACTAGGCGTCACTCAGTGGATTGGTTCTATGTTGTAGACTTCTTATGTCTGCACTTGTTACTGTGCTAATAAACAATGTTAAGAACAACTGTGACCCTGCTGTGTTCACTTCCTTTCTGCAGATTCTTTGCTTCTGCAGCAGTTGTACGTAGTGGTGAAAAGGTTTCAGTGCCAGGACTGGGAAGCAGAGGCTCGAGGTCATCCTCAGCTACATAGTGAGTAGCTTGAGGCCAACGTGGACTACTGAGACCTTGACCCACCCAGCTGACACGTTTGCTGTACCATTTAAAAGGTATGGCAACTAACTGTTAGGAGTATTAACTCACATATCTAACTTTAAGACCACTGGTAGCTCATATTTTTATGATACATTTTCATGCACGTGACCACTCAGAAGGCATTAACTCCTGGAAAACTGGTAGTACTTGGCTGTTTTTAAAAGGAAGACTGGTATTTGGTTTACTGACATGGGCCTGGCTGTGGAACTAAGAAGCCTCAGAATAATGATAAACTGCTTATACTAGCTTCAAATCATGTTAAACTTTGTGAAAAAATCAAAACTATGGCTTTCATTCTATGTAGCAAAATTTGATGAAATTAAATTGTTTGGGGGAGTGGTTCAAGGTAGGGTCTCACTCTAGACTTAGAAGACCTGGAATTCACTATGTAGTCTCAGGGTGGCCTTGAACTCACAGTGATCCTCCTACCTCTGCCTCCTGAGTGCTGGGATTAAAGGTGTGCACCACCATACCTGGCATGAAATTAAAATTTAATGTGAAAATTATTCATAGCCAGGCATGGTGGTGCATGCACTGGGGAGATAGAGGTAGAAGGATTGCAGTGAGTTTGAGGCCAACTTGGAACTACAGAGTGAGTTCCAGGCCAGCCTTGACTGGAGAACCCCCCCACCTCGAAAAAACAAAACAAAAAAATTATTCATTGTTAGTTGGTCCAATTTGTACACACAAAAATGCCAACTTTGACAATCCTAGATATTAGATGATTAATCAACTTGTAATTTATTTATCTGAGAGAGAAAGAGGCAGACAGAGGGAGTATAAGTGTGCCAGGGCTTCCTGCCACTGCAAACAAACTTCCAGATGCATGCACCACTTGTGCATGTAGCTTTATATGGGTACCAGGGAATTGAATCTGGACCATCAGGCTTTGCAAGCAAGCACCTTTAACCGCTGAACCATCTCTCCAGCCCATATCAACTTTTAAAAAACAGTCGTGTTTGAGTTAAGGAATTTGCATAAAGTTACAACTAATACATACAACAGCTTCTAAAACAGGTTGTGAGAGGGTTGCATGTGGTACATTTGTATAATATCCAAATTTTATTTTACTTTTTTAATGACAAATGCAGCATAAGTAACAAAGGTGTGGATTTCAGGATTAGGTTTCAAACAATGACAGTATATTTCATGTCAGGTAATAATATGTTAATCATAACCTAAAGTGCATTAAGTGACTTCTTAGGCACTCCTAAGAGCCACAGGTACACAGAGGGCCGATATCAGAATGAACGTCCCACCATGTTCACTGACATCACATACACTCAAAGACAACAGCTGTTCAACAAGCCATCCGGTTAGTTCTCTGAGCTGGAGTTCCCCTTGTTCTTCCTCCCAGGCAAGGGGAAACTGGACTTGCTCTGGGGCTGGGAAAGCTTACTGGCTAGTAGAGTGAAGGGCTCAATCAGGGTTTTCCGGTCAGTCACCGTCACCTCCCACAGCCTCACTTTCTCACTTCTTGCCCACTGCTGTGCCACCTCAGCGTCCACTTGTCTCTGCTCCGAAAGGTCCAATTTGTTGCCTAGGACAACGATTGCTACCTGGAAAAAAAAAGGGGGATTAAGAAGGTAACACTTTGCCACATCCATTACTAGGCAGAACGGATGAGGACCACTGTCCTATTTGATGTGATCCTCCAGTGGGGCAAGCCTCTAATCCCACTTGCTCTAGAGGCTGAGGCAGAAGGATTCCAAGTTCAAGACCTACCTGGGTTATACAGCCAGCTTAATGATAGTTTGAACAACTTAGACCCTGGTGAAAACAGTGTTTTAAGAAGACTGAGAATATAGCTAAGTGGTAGGGAGCTTACCCTAGCAAGCATGAGGCCCCAGGTTCAATCCTCAGTACTGGGAGAAAGCTACCACCTCATTCCTTTATCCTGATGCATTCAGATGTTCTGTATGCAGCTACTGTTGTCTGAGGTAAGTCTCACTCTAGCCCAGGCTGGCCTCAAACTCACAGTGATCCTCCTACCTCCCTGAGTGCCGGGATTATAGGCATGAGCCACTTGGCTTTGTTCCATAGTGTCTTTTTAAAATATTTTATTTATTTACTTGAGAAAGAGGAAGAGGATGCATGTGCCAGGGCTTCTAGGCACTGTAAACGAATTCCAGATACATGTGCCACCTTGTACATCTAGCTTATGTGGGTACTGGGCAGTTGAACCTGGGTCCTTACACTTCACAGTCAAGCACCTTAACCTTCAGCACAAAACAAGAATTTTTTGTTGTGTTATTCTGTCTTTAAAAAGGGCTTGGTAGGGCTGGAGAGATGGCGTAGTATTTAAGGCACTTGCCTACAAAGCCAAAGGACCCAGGTTCAACTCCCAGGATCCACATAAGCCAGATGCACAAGGGGCGCATGCATCTGGAGTTTGTTTGCAGTCGCTGGAGGCCCTGGCGCACCCATTCTCTCTCTTTACCTGCCTATTTCTGTATCTCTCTCAAATAAATACATAAAAATAAAATTATTTTTTTTTAAAGTGCTTGATAAATACCTAATGAGCTGTGGGCCAACAGCATTTTACACTTAAGTATAGGTAGACCATTCAAGCCTAACTGCCCACCAGGCAAGTTTGAGGGAGATAGCAGTGATGACTGTCAAAGCCCAGGATCCAGAAGTTCAGACAGCGATGAGGCCAGATAGGAAGGGTGGATCAGAAATGTCCAGGCAAAATCTGAAAAGCAGCCCTGCTGAGCCACTGCTGCATTCCTCACCTGGAGCAGTTGCTCTCAGGAAGACTGGGCCCCTTTCTTCCTGGCCCAGAGCCTGGGGGTCTCCTCCAAGCCCATCTGTCATTGGTCAGACACCTGCATCCTCTAGGCTTACCAGTCCCGCCCCTCTCACTTCTGACTTTCTCGCCTGGCTTTTCCCCTTCCCCACTACCACTGATCCTTGAAGGGGGCTTGGTTAGCGTGTGTGCTGTTCCCATAGCCTTCTCTAAAATTTCTAGTCCAGTAGACCCACTGACCCCATCCACATGCACCGCCCTTGCGATCACCACACTTAACAGTTCCCACTCACCATTCCTGCATGCTGCCTCCGTAACCTTGGCCTCAGTTTTCTGGCCTTCCTTGCTCCCACGGTCACACCCTAGTCAGTTCCCAGCTCCCACACCAACTCTACCTTCCCCATCAGGCCTGACCCCCACCAGTCCAAACATAGGACTCGGTCTGCTGCTATCTCTATTTTTAAATATTTTATCTATTTTATTTGCAAGAGAGAATGGGCATGCCAGGGCCTCCAGACACACCCACTTTGTACATCTGGCATTACATGGGTATTGGGGAATCAAATCCAGGACAGCAGGCTTTGCAAGAAAGCATCTCTGGGCTGGGGAGATGGCTTGGCGGTTAAGGCACTTACCTTCAAATCCTAAGGACCTGGGTTCCATTCCACAGTACCCAGGGAAAGCCAGACGCACAATGTGGCACATGCACCTGGAGATTTTCAGAGGCTAGAGTCCCTGGTGTGTTCATTCTCTTTTTCTCTCAAATAATATATAAATAGATAAAAAGGAAGCATCTTTGCCACCTCCCAGCCCCTGCCTCTGCTGTCTGTACTAAGGTCTTTTCTCTCTTTTGTCTGCCATTCCTCTCAGCCAGCTCAGTCTCCTCACTGGCTTCTTCTCCCATTATCCCATCACATCCACCCAGCAAACCATCCTTGTTCAGTTTAACTCTTGCCGGGCGTGGTGGCGCACGCCTGTGATCCCAGCACTCGGGTAGGAAGATCACTGTGAGTTGGAGGCTAGCCTGAGACTACAGAGTGAAACTGAAATCAGGTCAACTTGAGTTACAGTGAGACCCTACCTTGAAAAACAAAAAAAAAAATTAAAAAAAAAAAAAAAGATTTGGGGGGCTGAAGAGTTTAGGCACTTGCTCTCTTAAATAAATAGATAAATAAAATATTTTTTTCAAAGAAACCTTTCTACACACACCTTTCTCCAGCCTGTTCTTCAGGTTTCTGCTCACTTTCCCAAACACTGCTTGTCAGACTCCACATACTAAGGCCCTCTGAAGCTATCTGCAGAATCTGACAGTGGTGTAGTAGACAGCATCCAGCCAAACAGTTTTAATGGGAGGAAGGGACTTATTTCAAGCTTCTAGAAGTTCCATCAGTGGCAGAAGATGGCTCCTATTCATAAATCCAAGCAGAGAGCAACCACTACCAGCCAGCAAGCACCAAAAAGCAGAAATAAAACCCAGCTGTAAACAGGACCTCCAGAGCTCAACCTGCTGCTTTTTTTTATTATAACTATGTTTTTTGTTTTTTGTTTTTTGAGGTAGGGTCTCACTGTAGCCCAGGCTGACCTGGAATTCACTATAGTCTCAGGTTAGCCTCGAACTCGACAGTGATTCTCCTACCTCCTGCCTCCCAAGTGCTGGGATTAAAGGTGTGCAACACCACACCCACCTTTAAACTGCTCTCTTACACCTTTTGCTCTCTAACACCTTTGGGCTGGACCCTAAGATCCGCCCCCCACCCCCAGTGACACCTCCAGTCAAGTGGCTGGAGGTCCAAGTTACAATTTTAATTTTTTTTTTCCCGAGGTAGGGTCTCACTGTAGCCTAGCCTAGGCTGACCTGGAACTCACTATGTAGTCTCAGGGTGGCCTTGAACTCATGACGATCCTCCTACCTCTGCCTCCCAAATGCTGGGATTAAAGGCATGTGCCACCACGCCCAGCATGCATTCACACTACCACAAGTGGAATCATTCCGTTTTTTGTTGTTGTTTGTTTTTTTGAGGTAGGGTCTCGCTCTAGCCCAGGATAACCTGGAATTCACTGTGTAATCTCAGGCTGGCCTCGAACTCACAGCGATCATCCTACCTAGGTCTGCCATGTACTAGAATTAAAGGTTGCACCACCACTTCTGGCTCACTCCCTGCTTTCTTTTTTCTTTTTTTTTTTTGTTTTTGTTTATTTGAGAGTGACAGACAGACAAAGAGGCAGAGCGAGAAAGAGAGAGCGAATGGGTATGCCAGGACCTCCAGCCACTGCAAACAAACTCCAGATGCATGTGCCACCTTGTGCATCTGTCATCAAGCCTTGAACCAGGGTCCTTAGGCTTCACAGGCAAACGCTTAACTGCTAAGCAATCTCTCCAGCCCTGCACTCCCTGCTTGCTTTCTTCTTTTTTTTTATTTTTTATTTTTATTTTATGGGCAGGCCAGGGCCTCCGGCCACTGCAAACGAACTCCAGATGCATGTGCCCCCTTGTGCGTCTGGCTTACATGGGTCCTGGAGAGTTGAACTGGTATCCTTTGGCTTTGCAGACAAACGCTTTAACTGCTAAGCCATCCCTCCAGTCCCCGCTCCCTGCTTTCTAAATGACGTTCCTAGTGTCATTTGCTTTCCTAACACACACTCCTCTTGGTTTCTCTTCTGTCTCACTGGCCACTTAATTCTCACCTTGTTTTCCAAATGTCTATTTTTCAACTTAGCACCCAAAATGACTCATTTTAAATGAGTCAAAAGATGTTCAACCTTGCTTATATTAAGAAAACTCCATAAAACCTATGAGTCTTAATAATAAATACTTTTTAAAAATATGCTTCTTGGACTGGAGGGATGGCTCAGAGATTAAGAACACTTCCTGCACAAGCGTGAGGGCCTGAAAGATCCCCAGCACTCACATGAACAGCAGCCACCCACATCTGAAACCCCAGTCCCGTGGTGAGGGAGACCGAGAAGCACTCAGGCTTGCAGGACCTGGGCTCAAAGCTACCAGTGCCTCTTACTAACCAGCACATACAAGTGAGCTCCCACCATGAGTCAGCCACATGAAGGGGTGTAGAGGAAGATCGGAGAGGAGTCCCAGACAGGAGAATCAGCCATGGAGGACAACCAAATCATGCAAGAAAAATAGAAAAGTAGACCAGAGTCGCTGATGGTAGGAGGACAGGTGTTGGCCAAGTCTTCACAGTCTGAGGCAGGGTCTCATTTTTATTTTTTTTAAATATTTTTTATTTTATTTTTATTTATTTGAGAGAGAGAGAGAATGGGCGTTCCAGGGACTCCATCTGCTGCAAATGAACTCGACGCATGTGCCTCCCTGTGTATCTGGCTTACATGGGTCCAGGGGAATCAAATGTAGGTCCTTGGGCTTCACAGGCAAGTGCCTTAACCACTAAGCCATCTCCCAGCCTCCAGATCCCACTTTTATTTTTTATAATACTTTCTTTTGTTTTTTTTTTTTTTTCTTTATTTATTTATTAGAGACAGAGAAAGGGAGGGAGAGAGAGAGAGTGAGAATGGGCATGCCAGGGCCTCCAGCCACTGCAAACGAACTCCAGACACATGCACCCCCTTGTGCATCTGGCTAATTGGGACCTGGAAAATTGAACCGGGGTCCTTAAGCTTAGCAGACGTGCTTTAACTGCTAAGCCATCTCTCCAGCCAAGGTCTCATTTGTAAATGATAAACAGGATCCAGTGATGACTAGTTTGCTTGTAAGTTCTCACTCTCTCTCAAGAATCCTGTTTCTCTCAGGAGACCATGAAAAGCCTAAGGAAACAGTGCTGAACTGGAGCCAGCAAGTCAGAGCCTGTGTGCACAGTGAGCCGAGCCAGTCCTGCACTTCCTGTCTAGAACAGGGTTCAGAGATACTGGGGACAGGATGTAATGCTTTTCCAGAGTGCACACTACATTATAAACTGAACAGTCAGTATCGTAATTCACTTGGCATTTTTACATACCCACCTCTTTTTTGTCTTTGAACTTGTCGATTTCTTTCTTCAGCAGCTCCACTCTTTGAAAGGACTCCAGGTTATTCACACTGTACACAAGGACAAAGCCATCAGCGAATGAGAAGTAGTGCTTGGGCAGCTCCACGCCTTCCTGCAGGCCTCTGGTGTCATAAAGGTGGAGCTGTTCTTTCACTCCTCGGTCAGTCTCCACCGAAGCCATGTACACGTCTTCCATTGTTTCGCAGTCTTCCATCCCTGAGATTAAAAAGGAAGTGTCTTCTGTGAGAAACCAGTGTTCACTGCTTCCCTGCCCTTCCCAGGCTCCCTTTCTGGGTTTCCCAATACCATTTGTAATGGCACATTCCTCCTTTCCTTTGCTAACTTCTTGGAAATGAAAAGCAGTATGGTTTTATTTTTTTTATTTAATTTACTGATTTGAGAGAGAGAGAATGGATGTGCCAGGGCCTCCAGCCACTGCAAACAAACTTCAGATGCATGCACCACCTTGTGCATCTGGCTTATCTATGTACTAGGGAATTCAACCTAGGTCCTTAGGCTTTGCAGGCAAGTGCCTTAACCATTAAGCCATCTCTCCAGCCCAGTATATATTTTTTTCTTTTTGGAGGTAGGGTTTCACTCTAGTCCAGGCTGACCTGGAATTCACTATGTAGTCTCAGGGTGGCCTCAAATTCATGGTGATCCTCCTACCTCTGCCTCCCGAGTGTGGGATTAAAGGTGTGCGCCACCACGCCCGGCTTTTTTTTTTTTGTTTGTTTGTTTGTTTGTTTTTGATAGGAAGTTGCACTATGTAGCCCTGGCTGGCCTGGAACTCCCTATGTAGCCCTTTCTCTGCCTTCCCAGTACTGGGATTGCAGGTTTGTACCACCACACCCCATACTAAGTGCATTTAAAATATTTATTTATTTATTTATTTGAGAGAGAGAGTGCACGCCAGGGCCTCTAGCCTCTGCAAACAAACTCCAGATGCATGTGCCGCCTTGTGCATCTGGCTTACATGGGTACTGGACACGGACCAGGACACCTTAGGCTTTGCAAGCAAACGTCTTAACCACTAAGCCATCTCTCCAGCCCTACAAAATGCTTTTTAAAAATATTTTTTCTTGCACCTGGACTTCATTTGCAGTGGCCAGAGGCCCTGGCACACCCATTCTCTTTCTCTCTCTCAAATAAAATATTTTTTAAAAATATTGCCTACTTTTGCCGGGCAGTATTTCAAAGAACCAAATACACACACACACACACACACACACGTCCCACTTTAGCCAGTTGCACAAGGTGGCGCATGTGTTTGCAGTGGCTGGAGGACATGTCGTGTCCATTCTCTGTATATATGTATCTGCCCCGCTCTCTCTCTCTCAAATAAAATATTTTTTAAAAATTTCTAGGGCTGGAGAGATGGCTCAGCAGTTAAGGCACTTGCCTGCAAAGCCTAATGAACAGAGTTCGATTCCCCAGTACCCACGTAAAACCAGATGCACATAGTAATGCATGTGTCTGGAGTTCATTTGCAGTGGCTAGAGGCCCTGGCACACCCATTGTCTCTGTCTCTCCTATCTCTCTCTCTGCTAGCAAATAAATAAAAATATTTTGAGCTGTGATCACTTGGGAACTTCCAGCTGTGGGTGAATTTTTCCCTTGGCTGGGCCTGAGCTTGTGCTGAGGCAGCCTAGGGAGCCCTGGAGGGGCTTGGCCGAGGCCCAGCCCCAGCCCAGAGGGCCGCCTAGCCTTCACTCTCTGCATGGGTTCTTCATCCCCTCCAGCTCCCCACATGGCAGGAGCTCCTTGAACTTTCTTTTTCTTTCCATGCTTTTTTCCCCAGGCCCTCCATGTGGGATCTGTAGCCATGTAGGTGCTTTTCCTTGTCTCCACTTTCCTCAACATATATAATAATTTAATAATAAAAAATATTTCTACCGGGCATGGTGGCACACGCCTTTAATCCCAGCACTCAGGAGGCAAGGGTAGGAGGATCACCATGAGTTCAAAGTCACCCTGAGACTACAGAGTGAATTCTAGGTCAGCCTGGCCTACAGTGGCGAGATCCTACCTCAAACAAACAAAAAAAATTACATCTTGGGGCTGGAGAGATGGCTCAGTGGTTAAAGATGGTCATACTTGTCCTTCCTCGTTTTCTTCTTTTCATTACTATCCCCTGGGAAGTCTTCACATGTATGTTTTTTTAAATATTTAAAAATTTTATTTATGTATTTGAGAAAGATGAGAAAGAGGCAGACAGAGATTTGTCTCAAGTGAAAGACAACATCCTGTACATAGCAAATATTCCATAATCCTTTGTTGATAAGGGAATTATGGGGAAAAATAACACTGATTTTTTTAAATATTTTATTTACTTGAGAGAGAGAGAGAAGCAGTTAAGAGACACAGAGAGACAGAGTATGGGCACACCAGGAAACGAAACTGCTAAGCCATCCTCTCCAGCCCTCAACACTGAATTTTAATGACTAGAGATGTATTAAGATAGTTATGATATGATCTCTATTCACCTTCATATTAAAATTTTTGTATTTTAAATATGAGCTATATCCAGAGGTCAAATATGCATTAGCATCCTATGCCAAAAAAATGTTGTAGCCAGGTGTGGTGGCACATGTCTTTTAATCCCAGCACTTGGGAGGAAGAGGTAGGAGGATTGCTGTGAGTTTGAGGCCAGCCTGAAACTACATAGTAGATACCAGGTCAGCATGGACCAGAGTGAGACCCTACCTTGAAAAACAAAAAAATGTTGTGTTGCACTGTTTTGAAAACTCTGGTTATAGATTGTTTCTGTTTTTTTGTTTTTGTTTTTGTTTTTGTTTTTGTTTTTGTTTTTGTTTTTTCGAGGTCAGGTCTCACTCTAGCCCAGGCTGACCTGGAATTCACTATGTATTCTCAGGGTGGCTTTGAACTCACGGTGATCTTCCTGCCTCCACCTCCCGAGTGCTGGGATTATAGGCGTGTGCCACCATGCCCAGCTGGTTATAGTTTCCTTAACAACCTAAATACTCCAGAATGGTTGAAGATGACTTATATAAAATATCTGTAAGTCGCCCTAAGTTAATGGGTCAGTGGACTAGGGATGTTGCTCAGTGGGCGGAGTACTTTTGGAGCCTAGGACTGGAAACTCGGGGTGGCAGCAGGGTTAGTATCCAGAGAGGGGTCAGTCTTTCCTTCCACAGTGGCTCCTTATTGCCGTGTACTATAGCTGTCTCAAACTTCTGTGCCCTCACGTGGCAGAAGAACAAGATACACTTTGCTTCAACCCCAAGCTCTTCAGTAAGGGTACCAATTCCAGTCACAAGAGCAGAGCACTCGTGATGAGCACTCTTTTATTTTCATTTTTATTTATCTATTTGAGAGTGACAGAGAGAGAGAGGGAGAGGGAGAAAATGGGCGCGCCAGGGCCTCCAGCCACTGCAAATGAACTCCAGACGCATACACCCCCTTGTGCATCTGGCTAACGTGGGTCCTGGGGAATCGAGCCTTGAACCAGGGTCCTTAGGCTTCACAGGCAAGTGCTTAACTGGTAAGCCATCTCTCCAGCCCAGTGATGAGCACTCTTGAAGGCCACATCTTTAATACAACTGACCTGGAGATTAAGTTTCAACATGCATTCTGGAGGGAACATCATTAGCACAAAAAGACAACATGACCTGATCAAACTGAAGATACATTCCACCTATGATCCAGCAGTTTCAATTCTAGATATAGATATATCTGACTGAGATATATAGATATCTCAGTCAGAACCAGTCACATACTTAACAGGACACACACACACACGAGCTGTTCATAGTAGCATTATTCAAATAACTCCAACTAGAAATAATGCAAATGTTCACTGAAATATGAGAGATACTAATGGACAGGGCCTGTACTGTAGCTGCTCTGAAGGCTGAGGCAGGAGGATTGTAAGTTCAAAGCTTTCCTGGGTTACAGGTGAGCTTAGGTCAACCTAAGCAACTTAGTGAGGCCTTGTCTCAAATTTCAGAACAGGCTGGGGTTGTACCTTAGGGGTAGAGTACTTGCCTAGCATGTGTGAGACCTGGGTTCAATCCCAACTACCACCAAATATATACATATTTGTGTGTGAGTGTGTGTATGTATATATACATACATACATGAAATAAGTTTAGGTATTTTCAGACACTAGCATATAGCAATGACAATTATGGCTACAAAAACAGATAAATTTTACAAAGATAATGCTGAGTGAAAGAAACCAGATGCCAAAGAGTTTATATAGTGTGATTCCATCCATGTAACATCAATAACAGGCAAAAATAAACTATAGGGCTGGAGAGATGGGTTAGCGGTTAAGCTCTTGCTTGTGAAGCCTAAGGACCCCGGTTCAAGGCTCAATTTCCCAGGACCCACGTTAGCCAGATGCACAAGGGGGCACACGCATCTGGAGTTCATTTGCAGTGGCTGGAGCCCTGGCGCGCCCATTCTCCCACCCCCCCCATCTGCCTCTTTCTCTCTCTCTGTCTGTTGCTCTCAAGTAAAATAAAAATAAACAAAAAATTTTTAAAAACTTAACTATACCTTGGGCTGGAGAGATGGCTTAACGGTTAAGGTGCTTGCCTGTGAAGCCAAAGGACCAGGTTTGATTCCCCAGTAACCCTTGTAAGCCAGATGCACAAGGTGGTGCATGTGTCTGAAGTTTGTTTGCAGTGGCTAGAGGCCCTGGTGTGCCCATTCTCTCTCTCAATTGCCTCTTCCTCTCAAAAAAAAAAAAAAAAGTGGACTATACCATTTAGTGATCCGTGTATAAGTGACAAAACCATAAAGAGAGAGAATGATTAACCTAAAGGGAGCCATTGAAGTGGGTTTTCAAAATTATATATATATATATATCCCCTCCAAGAGAATAAGGATGGGTGTGCCAGGGCCTACTGCCACTTCAAATGAATTTCAGATGGATGCACTGCTTTGTGTATCTGGTTTTACATGGGTACTGGGGAACTAAACCCAGGCCGTCAAGCTTTGCCAGCAAGTGCCTTTAACTGCTGAGCTATCACCCAACTCCAAAGGTCTACTTTATTTTATCTTATTTTATTTCTTTATTTACTTTGGTTTGTTGAGGTAGGGTCTCACTCTGGCCCAGGCTGACCTGGAATTCACTATGTAGTCTCAGGGTGAACTCAAACTCACAGCGATCCTCCTACCTTTGCCTTCTGAGTGCTGGGATTAAAGGCGGCGTATGCCACCTTGCCCAGTTCCAAAGTTCTACTTTTTGATCTATATGGAGAATTTGCAAAGGTTTGGGTTGCATTATTCATTTAAAGGTATCTGTTCTTGGGCTGGAGAGATGGCTTAGCAGTTAAGGCACATGACTGCGAAGCCTAAGAACCCAGGTTTGATTCTCCAGTTCCCACGTTAAGCCAGATGCACAAGGTGGCACATGCGTCTGGAGTTCGTTTGTAGTGGCTGAAGGCCCTGGAGCGCCCATTCTCTCTCTCTTTCTATCTCTCTCTCCCTCTCCCTGTCTCAAATAAATAAATAGATTATTTTAAAAAAAATAAAGTATCTGTACTTTTCCATGTGTCTGTTGCATTTTTATTTAAAAAAAAAAAAAAAGGAGAAAGAGCCAGGTGTGGTAGCCATGCCTTTAATCCCAGCACCTGGGTGGTTAAGGTAGGAGGATCACAGTGAGTTTGAAGCCAACTTGAGACTACATAGTGAATTCCAGGTCAGCCTAGGCTAGAGCAAGACCCTATCTTGAAAAACAAACAAAAGAAAGAGAGAGAGAGAGAGAAAGATGACAGTGGAACAACGGAGCTTCACGTTTAAAACCAAATGTTTATTTTTCAGGCTGGGGGATGTTGGTCAGTTGGTAGATTTCTTGCCTAACATGCACAAAGCCCTAGATTCAACCCCAGCACTGAATAAACCCAGTATGGTGATCATATTGGAATCCTAGCACTCAGGAGGAATAAGAATTCAAGGTCATCCTCCCCAAAACAGAGAGTTCCAAGCCAGCTGGGGACACATAAAACCCTGTCCCAAACAAGCAACAACAAACAATTTCATTTAATAATACCCTTGATTAAATAGTAAAAGTTAATAATTTTATTAAAATTTTATTTATTTATTTTTAGTTTGGGGGGGTCTAGTCCAGGATGGCCTCCAAATTCCTCTAAAGTCAGAGAATGACCTTGCAATCTGATTTTGAGAAGCTAGAATGGGTCATAAAAATGATTAGTAAGCCGGGTGTGGTGGCACATGCTTTTAATCCCAGCACTCGGGAGGCAGAGGTAGGAGGATCACCGTGAGTTTGAGGACACCCTGAGACTCCATAGTGAATTCCAGGTCATCCTGAGCCAGAGGGAGACCCTACCTTGAAAAACCAAAAAAAAAAAAAAAAAAAAAAAGATTAGTAAAAGATAGAAATGTGCTCTAAGTTATTTGCCAGAAACAAGTGCTTGGAGGACTTATCTCTTATATAAACCTCAGATCATTTTAACCTGTGTGTCTCTCTTCCTTACTAGGACCATGACCATTAAAGCCAGAAATGCTGTCTCCTTCACCCCTGAAACTCCATGAGCCTCACAGCTGGTACCACACAGCAAATATTGGTAATCCAAATTCATAAAAATAGGTAATACTGCAGCAAAAGCTATTTCTTTTATTTTTCCATTCATTTTTAAAACTGCATCTGGAGTTCATTTGCAGTGGGTAGAGGCCCTGACATGCCCATTCTCTATCTGCCTCTTTATCTCTCCTTCTCTCTCAAAAAAAAAAAAAAAAAAAAAACTTTAAAAAATATTTCATTTTTATTTGAGAATGAGAAAAAGGCATATAGAGAGATAAGTGATAGACAGACAGGCAGATAGATACAGATAGACAGAAAATGGGCACACCAGGGCTTCTAGCCACTGCAAACGAACTCCAGACGCATGTGCTACCTTGTTATCTGGCTTATGTGGGTCCTGGGGAATCGAACCTGGATCCTTTGGCTTTTCAGGCAAATGCCCTAACCACCAAGTCATCTCTCCAGCCCTCATTTAGTGGATTTTTAAGTCAGCCACTCTAAGGTTCCTATCACCTCTCACTTATGTAAATACACAGTAAGCCTTACCTCATAAATCTCTCTCTTAGTCAGTTATAACTTGTAGCAAGCCCTGCTGAATTTCAACAGAACCAAGATAATGTTGTCCTACTTTTTCTCCTTACAGTTCACTTTTGTATAATATCTCCCATATTTAATTTAGCATGACCAACAAAAGCCCTCCATGTTTCCAGAGTCTAAAGAGAAACTATGAAAGTTAATCTTACCAATAGTATGATTCCCATAGAGGAGTTGCTCCAGGATTGCCGTCTTCCCCACAGACAACAACCCACAAACGACAACCTTACAGCCCTTTCCCATCTTCTCAGATCACTGTGAAGAGAACGGACGGTCTTTAAAACTTTCAAACAGGACATACAGGGGGCGAGGGAGATGACTCAGTGGTTATAGGCGCTTGCTTGTAACACCTGCCAGCCAGGGTTCAATCCCCAAGCCCCACACATAAAGACAAACGTATTAATTTGCAAGAGACCTGGGACCATGCACACAAATGCGTAACATCCTTCAATCTCCACTCCTAGCCTCCCATTTGCTTCCTTAGGGCAACCAATATTAGGAGTTTTTTCAATATTTTATTAATTTATTTATCTGAGAAAAAGGCAGAGAGAGAATTGGCACACCAGGCCCTCTAGCTACTGAAAACGAACTCCAGATGCATGAGTCACCTTATACATCTGGCTTACATGGGCACTAGGGAATTGAACCTGGGTCTTTAGGCTTCACAGGCAAGTGCCTTAGCCACTAAACTATCTCTCCAGCCCTAATATCTTTTTTTTTTTTTTTTTTGTCTTTCAAGGTAGCAAGGCAGGGTTTCACTCTAGCTCAGGCTGACCTGGAATTCACTATGTAGTCTCAGGGTGGCCTTGAATTCATGGTGATCCTCCTACCTCTGCCTCCCGAGTGCTTGGATTAAAGGCATGCGCCACCACGCCTGGCTTTAAAATCATTTTTTTCTTTAAATTTTATTTATTGGCCAGGTGTGGTGGCCAATAGATTATATATTATTTATTTATGTGAGAGAGAGAAAGAGGCATATAGACAGAATGGGCACATCTGGGCCTCCAACCACGGTAAATGAACTCCAGACACATGGGCCCCAGAGCACCTGTTAGCAGCAGAAAAGTTATCTCTGTAGCCATGTGTGTTGCATAGCACTCAATTTTTTTTTTTTTTTTGCCAATTCTGAAAACATTAAACAAATGTGCTTTCCTTATACATATCTCTTTTCTCAGTCTAATATTTATTTATTTATTTGCAAGCAGAGAGATAGGAAAGAGAGTGAGAGAGACACAGAATGGGCACACAGGGCCTCTAGCCACTGCAAACAAACTCCAGATGTATAAGCCACTTTGTGCATCTGGCTTTACATGGGTACTGGGGAATTGAACCCAGGTCGTCAGGTTTTGTAGGCAAATGCCTTAACCACTCCAGCCCTCAGTCTGTTATTTTTGACCCAAATCACCCCCAACTAATTGGCTTATAGAAAAAAATTGTATGCTACCATTAATGCAGCACACTGACAACGCAGAGCTCTTGCCACACGGCCATACACTCTGTTTTACCAGCACACTAACAACCACTGCCAACGTGACTGGCTGGCAGACCCACGGGCTTTTATCACTTGTTTCCATGAGCACCAATTCCCTTGAGGGTCTTTTATTTCTTTATATTTTCAATATAGCTATAATAGAAAAGCCCTCAGGCTTTATTTATGACTGCAGAGCTTTATGTAGCATTGATTATCTGCGATATGATCCTATGTCTGCAACTATTTTTTTTCTTTTTCAAGATAGGGTCTCACTGTAGCTCAGGCTGATCTGGAATTCACTCTGTAGTCCTAGGCTGGCCTCAAGCTCACAGCCTCCCAAATGCTGGAATTAAAGTCATGTGCCACCACACCCAGCAAACTATGGCCTGTCTTAAAGAGTTTTCTACATATACCTCTGAATTTATGACTCATAAGTCACCTCATTTATCATAGGATTCTTTCTGCAGGTGGTTTTCTTTTTTGTAACTTCATACATGTACATAATGTATTTTGATTATATTTATCCCCTATTACCTTTGCTTTTCCTTTTTTTTTTTCTGAACCAGGGTCTCACTGTAGCTCAGGGTGACCTGGAACACACTCAGTAGCCCAGGCTGACCTCAAACTTACATTAATACCTCAGCCTCCTGAGTACTAGGATTGTAGGGGTAAACCACTATACCCAGCTCTTCCCCGCCTATTTTGATGATGATGATGATGATGATGATGATGATGTGTGTGTGTGTGTGTGTGTGTGTGTGATTCACTGACCTTAATTATGGTTACTTGCTTGAGCATGGGTAGGTAGTTATTCACCAGAACACGAGCAAACTTCCCAGTGGCTATACCTCTGAAGAAAACGCCTTCCCCTGCCCGAGAAACCATTAACTGCAAGTAGCTCCTCAGGGAGGGGTGGGGCGGCGTCATGATGGTGATGGGTGTAATCCTGTGCAGGTAAGCTGAGTGCCCATGACTGCGCCAGTCATGTCATATCCAGAAGACGGCATTCCACAACACTCCTCCCCATCCTCTGGCTCTTACATTCTTCCCACCCCCTCTTCCATGATGTTCCCTGGGCCTTGGAGGGGTGAGTGGGGGTTGACTCTCTTCTCAGCACTGACCCGTCATGAATCTCTGCATTAAGCACTGCTTGTGGCAAAGAGAAGCTTCTCTGACAAGGCTGGGAGCAGCACTAGTCTATGGGTTATCAACATAAATATTTAGAAGGTAATTGACAACAGATTCATTTAGCCAAACAATTGTAGTAAGCCCTTCCCCTCAGTGACTGTGACCAGTTAAGGGCTTCTGGCCAGTTTATAGTACCAGGCACAAATTCCCTCCTGTGGAGTGGGCCTCAAATCCAATCAGGAAGTAGTTGGTTTCTTCCTTAACAATCATGCCCCTTTTGAACCAACCTGCCTGGCAGGTTGGCTGTGTGGCACAGTGTCTTCAGCTGGATAAAACTGTGGATGACTTTTCTCCTCAAGCAGCCTATATAGCATCTTACAGCCCTACTGTTGCAGGATTGGATCTCTACAATGATGTAGGAGAGACTGAGCCCTGGCTTAGAACTCCCCAGGCTCATGACTCTCAAGCCTCAGGTTCTTATCCATGTTTAGCAAAAACTTGAGAAAAGTAAGTTATCGAGGATTTATTAAAGTAGAGTGGGATGTGATGAGGGCTGGGTATATAAGTTACCTTTATCATTGCTGAGACAAAATCAGTTTAAATAAGCCAGGTATGGTGGCACGCACTTTTAGTCCCAACACTTGGGAGGCTGAGGTAGAGGATCACCATGAATTTGAGGCCAGCCAGGGCTATAGTGAGTTACAGGTCAGCCTGGGCTTGAGTGAGACCCTGCCTTAACAACACCTAAAAAACAGGGCTGGAGACATGGCTCAGCAGTTAAAGCGTTTGTCTGCAATGCCTAAGGACCTAGGTTCAACTCCCAAGCACCCAGGTAAAGCCAGAAGCACATAGTGGCACATGCATCTGGAGTTTGTTTGCTGTGTCTTGAGGCCATTCTCTCTCTCTTCCTCCCTCCTTCCTTCTTTTCTTTTCTCTCTCTGTCAAATGAATATTTTTAAAAATACCTAAAAACAAACAGTTTAAAGGTTTATTTCACCTAACTATTTGATGATGATGTTGTCAGCTCCACGTTGCTGGAATGAACATCCAAACCAGGCACAGTTTAAGGAAGGAAGGAATTTATTTCAAGCTCACAGATCCAGCTGCTTCCACACACCCAAGCAGAGAGAGGCCATCACCAGCCAGCCAACACCAAAAGCAGCAAGCATAAAACCTGCAGCAAACCGCAGGGACACCCGCCCCCCCCCCCCCAACCAGAGCTCAAACTGATCTGCATATCCTTGGGCTGGAAATCAGATCCACCCCAAACACACCTTAGGGCTGGACCCCAGGATCTGCCCCCAGTGACACTTCCTCCAGCCAAGAGGCTAGAAATCCAAGCTACATGCTTTACTAAAACACCTGAGTCTATGGGGGACACACATGCAAACTACCACAGAGGTCACAGTCTACCATGGCAGAGAAGCATGGCAGGAGCATGAGGCAGCTGGTTACTTTAGTCCTCGTTGAGGAAGCAGTAATAAATGCTGCTGTTCAGCCTGTTCCCTCCCTTTATACAGTCCAGAACCCCAGGCCATAGGCTTGTACTGCCCAAAGTTAAGGTGGGACTTTGAATTTCAATGAACCTAATCTGCATAA
Source organism: Dipus sagitta (assembly GCA_036346955.1). Classification (NCBI taxonomy): domain Eukaryota; kingdom Metazoa; phylum Chordata; class Mammalia; order Rodentia; family Dipodidae; genus Dipus; species Dipus sagitta. Next base: position 62,680,386 of record CM070784.1, read on the forward strand.
TCCCTCACAGACATGTGCAGAGGCAAGTGTCCTTGGTGAGTCTGGGTTCTGTCAAGTTAACAACCAACAGAAACCATCACACAACAACTGCATGGTAGAGGTGTGTGGTGGTTTGAATGTGAAATGTCCCTCAGCCCCTCAAGTGTTTGCAATTGAGCCTCTTGCTTGACCAGAGCTGATGGAGCCTGCGGGAGGTGGAGCCTTGCTGGAGGAGGTGTGTCACTAGGGGTGGGCTTTGGAGTAAGATAGTTTAGCTCCAAGCCCAGTACTCAAAACTACTTTCTTCCAGCTGTGGAGATGTGATGTCCAGCTACCTGTCTGCTCCTGCTATGCCTTCTCAGCCGTGATGAAACTTACCTTGAAAATGTAACCCAAAGCCGGGCGTGGTGGCACACGCCTTTAATCCCAGCACTCGGGAGGCAGAGGTAGGAGGATCGCCGTGAGTTCGAGGCCACCCTGAGACTACATAGTGAATTCCAGGTCAGCCTGAGCTAGAGTGAAACCCTACCTCGAAAAAAAAAAAAAGAAAAGAAAAGAAAATGTAACCCAAAATAAACCCTGTCACCAAAAAATAAACATTCATTTTATTTATTTATTTGATAGAGGAAGAGAGACAGGCAGGTAGAGAGAGAATGGGTGCACCAGGGCCTTTGGCCACTGCAAACAAACTCCAGACATATGTGCCACCTTGAGCATCTGGCTTACATGGGTCATGGGGAATCGAACCTAGGTTCTTTGGCTTTTCAGGCAAGTGCCTTAACTGCTAAGGCATTTCCCCAGCCCAAAGTAATTTATTTTTAAATGTTGCTGTAATGGGAAACTAATAAAATCTGTCTCAGCTTCCATCTTTTTTTTTTTTTTTTTTTTCCTTTTAGCCTCAATCCAGCACACCAAATCATGGTTTTACAACATAAACCTCATGTTCTTCCAGTGATTTCTTATCTCAGGCAGTTTGAAATCTTAAATCCATGTGAAAAACAGCTCTCTAATACCATTCCTTTTCCGTAGGTTTTCTTCCAGCCATGCTGTTTTCTTGCTGGTCCTCTATCTGCCCTGGTATAGTTCAGCCTTGTGACTTTTCCCTGTGCCTTGATTTCCCTCCACCCAATTTACAACCCTGAGGCTTGGGTTTGTGTTTGATTTAGTTTTAGTTTCGTCCTGGGAACTGGCCACATGGCCTCCTACATGTGAGGCATATACTCAACACGGAACTAAAGTCCCAGGCTCAAAGTTTATTCTTAAAAAAAAAAAAAAAAACTATTTATTTACTATTTGCAAGCAGAGGAAGAGGTGGGAAGAGGATGGGTATACCAGGGCCTCTGGTCACTGCAAACAAACTCCAGATGCATGCATATCTGGCTTTCAGTGGGCACTGGGGAATCCCAACTGAGGCCATCAGACTTTGCAAGCAAGCACCTTTAACTGCTGAGCCATCTCTCCAGCTCCAAAGTTGTTTTTTTTTTTTTTTTTTAATTTTATTCTTAAGTGTTATCTTCTCAAGCATACTTATTCTGAACATTCTGGACAAAACTGCAAAAGCCCCCAGACATACTCATAGGATAAGCACGTGAGGCAATTAACTGGGAGATACCCTCCAACTTAATCCCAGTCCAAGCTCCATTGAAGGCCAGCTACATGGGCTGCTGGTTCTGGGCAGGAACCCGGGTTCTGCTGCACAGCGTAAGACGCTGACGTCGATGCGGCAACCCTCACTCAGCGCTCCCCTCAGTGTCTGTCCTTGGCATTTGGCACCAAACACAATCCTTACTGATGTTTAATGTCTCCGTGGTTCGCAGCTGCATCGCGCCAACAGTGGAGAGTGTGCCTGGCACTTATGAAGCTCTTAATAAACCAGGTAAGAACTTTTACAATGGCAAAGCTGTGATTTTTACTTAAAAGGAAGACCACGAAATAATAATAATAAAACACAAGGTAATTGAAAAAATATTCCCAAACTCTGGCTACACATAAACACAGAAACTAAAAGGAATTAAAACCGCAAGACTGGATGGAAAAAAATATATCCTGGAGGTACAAAACAATTTAAAAAAAGAAAAAGCCAGCAAGCTATCATTTCTACGCAATGATGCAAAATGCCAGCATGTGCTGCAGGCATTTCTTCCCCAAACACTCGAACCTAACAAACAGGGCTTGGCAAATACATACTTTTTTACTTTTTATTTTGCGGTTTTTCGAGCCAAGGTCTCGCTCTAGTCCAGGCTCACCTGAAATTCACTATGTATTCTCAGAGTGGCCTTGAACTCACGGCGATCCTCCTACCTCTGCCTCCCGAGTGCTGGGATTAAAGGCGTGCGCCACCACGCCCGACAATATTCTGCTTTTCAAAGAAAAAAAAAGATCTAATAAACCCAAACCCGTGGTTATGACGTTAAGTAACCCTGGGCTCGAATCCACCTACGGGCATGGCATGGAGGTGACAGGCACTGGCCAAGCCTGGCGCCCCTGTCGGGCGTCCTGCAGTACCCCTCCGCTGCGCGCCCGCCCTCCCCACAGCCGAGACGACCCCCACAGGGTGATGCGCCCGCGGAGGGGACCCAAACCTGCCACTCAAGCTGCGCGGCTCCACCGCGGTCCGCGGCCACGGGAAGAGAGCTCCGCCCCCAACGTGCCTCTGCAGGGCCGGGGACCGTGGCGGGCTCTAGCTCGCCGCAGGACACTCGGCTCCCCTGTCACACTCCAGCCCTGGCCTCTGGGGCACAGCCTTAGGGGGCAGGACCTCGGCAGGCCCAGACCAATCCTGATGAACTCGATTCCGGAACTACAAGTCCCATGAGGCTCCAGGCGGCCACCGCGCTCTACCGGAAGGAGGCTCTCCGAGGAGGGGGCGGGGCCACAAAAGGGATTGTGGGAGAAAGGCTTCTTCCTTTCCGTCTGGCGGCAGCCATCAGGTAAGCTGGTGCTGGGGTGTTCGCGTTTCCATCCGTCGTTCATCGCGCTTCTCCTTGGCCATCCGGCTTCAGGAGCCTGTGGTCTCGGAGCTTCTCCCGTGCAGCGAGGGCCTAGTCTGGATGCGGGGCGGCGAGGGCGTGGAGAAGCGTCGGTCGGGGCGGGTCGGGGAAGGACGCGATGGCGGCGCGAGTCGGAGCTGGGCCTGGAGCGTGAAGGCGGGGTGGAGCCGGAGGGCCGGCTTGAGGACACGCAGGCTGGCCGGCTGGGGTGGGCGACGCCTCCCCGGGTGCTCAACCCCCGGGCGTCGCCGGCCGCATCGCATCGTTTGCCATGGCGGCGACGTCTTCCCGCTGCGCCATCGGCGACCGACCGCAGGCCCCCCGCCCTCCACCTTCCCCTGTGCGCCAAGTCCATCTGTCCGTCCGTCCGGCTGCGCGCCGAGATGACGGGAGCTTGCCGCGGGCTGGCCTCGGCTCGGTCGGGGTGGGTGCCCGCCCCCCTGCTGCGGGCGCGGAGCCATCTTCCTTGCGTGTGTGAGGCAGGTGGGCAGCCAAGATGGACGGACGGGCCCCTGTCTTTGCAGACGTGAGCCGGCATGGGCGCGTACAAGTACATCCAGGAGCTGTGGAGGAAGAAGCAGTCGGACGTGATGCGCTTCCTGCTGCGGGTCCGCTGCTGGCAGTACCGCCAGCTCTCGGCGCTGCACCGGGCGCCGCGCCCCACGCGACCCGACAAGGCGCGCAGGCTGGGCTACAAGGCCAAGCAAGGTGCGTGGGTCCACACTGGGCGGGGACTCCGGGTCTGCTGTGCACAGTGCCAGGCTTGCTACTAGGCCAGCTGTCAAAAGCTTGCAGATAGGTTAAAGTGTAGACAGAAGCAACATTGCTTTTTTAAAAATACCTTATTGTATTTTTTTTTTTTTCGACGTAGGGTTTCACTCTAGCCCAGGCTGACCTGGAATTCACTGTAATCTCAGGGTGGGCTTCGAACTCTCGGCGATCCTCCTAACTGTGTCTCCTGAGTGCTGGGATTAAAGGCGTGCGCCACCACGCCCGGCTCTATACTGTATTTTTGTTTGCTTATTTGGAAGAATGGGCCAGCGAGGGCGTCCAGCCCTTGCAAATGAACTCCAGACCCATGAGCCACCTTTTGTATCTGGCTAACCTGGGTACTTTGGCTTTGGAGGCAAGTCCTTAACCACTAAGCCATCTCTCCAACCCAAAGCAGCATTTCTTTTGCAACTAACACACTGGACATTGTTACAGTTTGACAACTTCCACTTCCATACTTACAATATAGCATTCCCGCATCACCTTTGATTGAGTCCCTTCTGCAGAGTCTTACAGTTGTCTCTGTATCTAGGTTATGTCATATACAGGATTCGTGTGCGCCGTGGTGGTCGCAAACGCCCAGTCCCTAAGGGTGCAACTTACGGCAAGCCTGTACACCATGGTGTTAACCAGCTGAAGTTTGCCCGAAGTCTTCAGTCTGTCGCTGAGGTAATGACTGCTAGTGTTGTGACTATTAGGGATGGTAGGTGACAATGGGAGCAGCTTTGGTGATTGTACAAAGGAGGGGAGCCTTGTGTGAAGAAGGGTGGGGTTTTCACATTAATCTGGGCAGAATAGTGGTTGAAACTCAGTTCCAAATCTGCTTGCCTGTGTGTACTGAAAGTATTTTATGAATGAACTTGGGAAACCTAAGCTTTTGTAGGGTGCTAAAGTTTGTTTTTAAGTACGTTTCCAGATGCTACAAATACTTTGTTGCCAGTTGCGGGCTCCCCCCCCCCCCTTGTTAATAAAAACTGTTCTGCTGAAAGCCTCGTCCCTTCCATAACATTTTATCTAAGACTTCATTAGCAAAGTCTTCAGTCTTGTTTGATAGCCCAGAGGTGAGAGGATTTTGTCTGCTACTGTAAGCAGTGTGGGAGGTTGACCTTGGGTCTTTTTCTACCCTTTTTAGGAGAGAGCTGGACGTCACTGTGGGGCTCTGAGAGTCCTGAATTCTTACTGGGTTGGCGAAGATTCCACATACAAATTCTTTGAGGTTATCCTCATTGATCCATTCCATAAAGCTATCAGAAGAAATCCTGACACCCAGTGGATCACCAAGCCAGTCCACAAGCATAGGGAGATGCGCGGGCTGACTTCTGCAGGCCGCAAGAGTCGTGGCCTTGGAAAGGGCCACAAGTTCCACCACACTATTGGTGGTTCTCGCCGTGCAGCTTGGAGAAGGCGCAATACCCTCCAGCTCCACCGTTACCGCTAATAGAAGGGATGTTTGTAAAATCCACACCTAATAAACAATTTAGGACAGTTACGTCGTTTAAAGGTGTTGTCTGTTAAAAGTAGTCTGCAGTTATTTTCCTGAATGCTTTGTGACATTGTCAAAAGTGCAATAATGTTTGACGACTATAAGTGATGGTGTATCTTGTTTCTCATAAGATAAACTTGTCTTTGCATTGTCTTATTAGGGAGTTACATGTACAGTGTTTGAGACATGCTGTATGGTACAGGTATAAAATAAATACTTTGAAAGAGGAGTGCTGAGACTAGCCCTGTAGATTTGTTTGGTGCATGGAGGAGAGCTTAGTTGGTACGACGTAACAGTTATTTTTGAGGCAGTCCAGCTGTAGCCCAGGCTGACCTGGAATTCACTCTGTCAGGGTTGCCTTAAACTTAGGCGATCTTCCCAGCCTCCTAAGTGCTGGGACTAAAGGCGTGAGCCACCATAACATTGGATTTTGTTTAGAAATTAATAGGACAAGGGGCAATTTACTTGCAAGCAAAGAAGAAAGAATGTCCTGGGCCTCCAGCCACTGCAAAGGAACTCCAGATTCATGTACCACTTTGCATCTGGCTTTATGTGAGTACTGGGGAATCAAACTGGGGCATTAGGCCTTGCAAGCAAGCACCTTAACCACTGAGCCAGCCCAACAACAGCTGTTTTTTAAAAAGTTGGTTCCAGTGTTTTATCTGTACAACTGGTACTTAAGAAAAAAAAAAGGCTTGTAAATTGCCACTATTTTTAAAAATCTGGTAAAGGGATTTTTTTTTGTTACAAAACAATGCAACAAAATTAGCTGAGTCAACAGTGCCACAAAGTTCACATAAAGGGTGAGAAGGCTTGATGTGTTCTCTGAAATATAGAATTCTGGAACTATTGCCCTTTTTTTTTTACACCAATTTGTTGACATTAAGGATTTGAAAGCTAGGCAAGTTATTTACCTTAAGACTACAAGTAGTGAAGAATCTGCCTGGATGGGAAAGTGGTAAGCCAGTGGGCATTCTTTTGATAATACCTGAGCTTACAGAACGTCTTAATTGAGAGTCCTGTGCCTTTAGAAACAGTGTGCAGTATGAAGCCTCTAGTCAGTGCAGGAAACGGGTTTCTGTCAGGTTGGTCAGTTCCTCTTAGGCCGGTGCACTTGGCCCTTCCCATAAAGCTACTAAGCAGTCTAACCCCAGGTCGTGTCTGCAGTTGCTCATCCCCTGGCTAAGTTAACCTTGCCACTTAGAGGCCATCAAGCTCAGCAACACGTGTGTACACTTGGCTACTGTTTGCCAGGGTGAATTTGAATGTGGAAGAAATAAAAGTAAATCCCCTTATTGTAGATCTTGGACTTGCTTTCTTAAAAATAGATGGTTTGATTTGAATCTTCCTTCTCATAAGATTACCAGAGAATATTCGTCACAAGCTCATAAAACCTTGAGACCTAAAATTCTTTTCGACAAAGCAAACCATACAGTACTGTGTGTAGAGGTTGTTCAACTAAGGAATAAATGTTTATAAAACAAGTGGAGCTTATGTTATCTTTTCTAGTTGTAAAATGCTTTAAGCCCGTAGTTTCATATATATGTTTAGATTATTTGAGACAGTGGGTGCATCAGGGCACCTAGCCACCGCAGAGTCCATGCACCACCTTGTACATCTGTCTTGGGTGGGATCTGGGTAATCAAACCTGGATCCTTAAGCTTCTCAGGCAAGTGCCTTAACTGCTAAGCCATCTCTCTAGTCCTGTTTTATTTTTTTAAGAAGGGTCTTACATAGCCACTAACTAGCTAAGGATGACTGGTGGTTGGTTTTCTGTTACTTTTGAGACAGTGTATAGTCCAAGTGGACCTTTAACTCTCCTGCCTCAGCTTCCCGAGTGCTGAGTTTACAGGCACGCACACCATGTGCAGCTTTCATGTGTAAGTCACAAACCTTCAAGAGGAGGTGCCGTAATTAACCCTACTTCACCAGCGAGAAGATTGAACAGTGCACACAAGATCATACAGTAGTCCTTATTTAGATCCCATAAGCAATTTAAAGCTTACTGGACCACAAAATGGTGGCACCTGGCAGACATGTTAAATTGTATTGTTAGATGTATATTCTATAGATAGCTTCCCCCTTCCCCTCCTTAGGGGCCGTATGAGTTACTCCTGCTGTGGAAGCAACAGAAGCAGTACTGCCTCCCCACACTTGCCATGACTAGAAAACAGCTCCAGAGAAGCTGCATGAGATACTGCTGTGCTACTGTTGGTTTGTTCCCATGGCAACATAGCCTCCCTTGACCCTGGCTAAGCCTGACCTATCATTTGTGTGCTGTGCAGCCGATCAAACCTAGGGCCTTGAGCTAGGCAAGCTATCACTGGGATGCACCCCAGTCTTTGTTTATTTTGAGATGTCTCATTCTGTAGGCCCAGGCTGGCTTCCATCTTGCCTCTGCCTCCTGAGTACGAGTGAGTACCAACCCACATGTGTGCCAACATCTGCTAGATCTTTTGTCCATTTTCCTGTTAAGGCTAGTCTGGGCTACATGAGACCCTGTCTCCAAAAACAAAGCATTTTTCTTGCTCTTAATCATATATTTTACGACACGGTTGCTGGTAACTCATTTCCTATGCCGTGTCATTTTTCTGCTCAAAATTTTCTTAAGGGTGCTTTTATATAGAGCAAGGCTTTTATTTTTTTTTTAGCTTTATTTTTATTTATTTGACAGAGAGAGAGAATGGGTGTGCCAGGGCCTCCAGCCACTGCAAACGAACTCCAGCGCCCCTTGTGCATCTGGCTTACATGGGTCCTGGAGAATCAAACCGAGGTCCTTTGGCTTTGCAGGCAAGTGCCTTAACCGCTAAGCCATCTCTCCAGCCCTAGAGCAAGACTTTTTAAAATATATATTTGAGAGAGAATGCATGCCAGGACCCCCTGCTATTTATTGTAAACGAACTCCAGACATGTGTCACTTTAAGGGGGTACTGACTTTGTAAGCAAATGCCTTTAACTGCTGAACCACCTCCAGCCCTCAAGTTTTTAAACTTTCAACTGTTTATTTTTATAATTCTAAACTTTAGTACATCTAAATTCTGAACTCCTAGCTCAAGAGTAGATAAGGCTATAGCTTTCAAATATTGCTGGCTTAAAAGTCACATGTGGTGGCACACACGTTTAGTCCCAGCACTCAGGAGGCCGAGGTAAGAGGATTACCAGGAGTTTGAGGCCAGCCTGAGACAACGTAGTGAATTTCAGATCAGCCTTGGCTAGAGCAAGACCCTATGTTGGAAAAAAAAAAAAAAGAAAGAAAGAAAAGAAAAAAGAAAAAAGACAGTATAGCTGGCTTAGGCAAGTAGGTGGCCCATGCCTCCCACAGGGGAGGTAGAGGCAGAGGATCAGAAGATCAAGGTCATCCTCATCTTACATAGCAAGTTTAAGGCCAGCCTGGGCTACATGAGACCCTGTTTCTAAAAAGAAAACATGGTTTGTTCCTTGCTCATAGTACGTGCTTATTAGAGATTTGCCATGCTCCAGAGAGCGTGCCATTGGAGTCACTGCAGTAGATCAAGCTAGTATAGTATGACATGTCCCAGAGCTCCTGCTCAAAACGGGCTGATGAAAGCAAGCCATCAGGTTAGGCCTAAGAGTAGAGGATAGGGAAATGAAATCTTCCCAACTGCCTGGAAGAAGAGACCCAAATATCTTTGAACAGCTCTAGTGAGTACAATGCACACTAACCCATTGCTTGTGTTCTTGCACACATTTGTGAGCTGGCCAACCTAAGAGACTGCAGAACCCGGAGCAGTTTGACCCCAGAGTGCTCTTTCACAACTGATAGTGCATAGGGCTGCCAGACGCCACGGCAATCACGTGGGCTTTACTCTTTTTTTCTTAAATTCTATACAGGTAACTCAGTCCCTTAGAAGGTCATCTGATGGTCCAAACAGTTACACACAACTTTGCAACGAGTTCAGCTGTTGCTCACTGAGAAGTACTTTAGACTTGCCTGATAGGATAGCCACTAGCCACCTGTGACTAACTTGAAACTTAATGGAATTATAATGTCAGTTCTTGGGCTGGAGGGATGGCTCAGCAGTTAAGGCACTTGGCCTGCAAAGCCTAACAACATAGGTTCGATTCCCCAGTACCTACATAAAGCCAGATAAACATAGTGTCACATGCATCTGGAGTTTGTTTGCAGTGTCTAGAGGCCCCGGCACACCCATTCTCATTCTCTGTCTATTTCTCAAAAATAATTTTTAAATTTTTATTTATTTATTTATTTGAGAGTGGCAGAGAGAAAGAGAGACAGAGAGAGAGAGAGAGAATGGGCACGCCAGGGCCACCAGCCACTGCAGACGAACTCCAGATGTGTGCGCCCCCTTGTGCATCTGGCTAACGTGGGTCCTGGGGAATCGAACCTTGAACCAGGGTCCTTAGACTTCACAGGCAAGTGCTTAACCACTAAGCCATTTCTCCAGCCCAATAAATATTTTTTTTTAAGTCAGTTCTTGAGCCGGGCATGGTGGTGCATGCCTTTAATCCCAGCACTCGGGAGGCAGAGGTAGGAGGGTCACTGTGAGTTCAAGGCCACCCTGAGACTACATAGTGAATTCCAGGTCAGCCTAGGCTAGAGCAAGACCCTACCTTGTAAAACCAAAAAAAAAAAAAAGCCACTCCTTTAATCCCAGCACTCTGAAGGCTGAAGTGGGAGGATTGCTGCGAGTTTGAGGCCAGCTTGGGACTACAGAGTGAGTGCCAGGTCAGCCTGGGCTAGAGTGAGACTCTACATCAGGGAAAAAAAAAAAGTTGTACATTTCAGATGCTCAGTGGCCACATTTTGTTGGGACAATGCAGCAAGTGTGTGGGGCCACTTCAGGAGAGCCACTGGGCAGTATGCAATGAACCCTTGGAGTTCCTTTCTCTTTCTGTGGTACTTGTCAGTAGGTGGAGACTGTTCCACGTAGATTTTATAGTAGAATAGTACTTGGCTATAGAAGTTTTAATACTTTTATTTAGATAGAGAGACACTCTAGGCAGGGCAGGGTCTCTTGCCATTGCAAATGAACTACAGATGCATGTAACACTTTGTGCATTTGGCTTGACGTACTTGGGATCAAGCCCAGGCCAGCAGGCTTTGCAAGCAAGGACCATTAACCGCTGAGCTATCTCGCCAGCACTGTTGGGGAGGTTTATCTGGGGTATGACTATTACTTTTTTTTTTTTATCTGTTTAATACTGTTTTGAGAAGTTTCTGACAAGTTTTGTCCAAGAGCATAAACTACAAAAAGAACTGCTACACCTTTTCTAAGAACAAAGAGTTTGGTTTAAAAACAAAAACCAGGGCTGGAGAGATGGCTTAGCGGTTAAGCGCTTGCCTGTGAAGCCTAAGGACCCCGGTTCGAGGCTCGATTCCGCAGGACCCACGTTAGCCAGATGCACAAGGGGGCTCATGCATCTGGAGTTCGTTTGCAGTGGCTGGAGGCCCTGGCACGCCCATTCTCTCTCTCTCTCTCTCTCTCTCTCTCTCTGCCTCTTTCTCTGTCTGTCACTCTCAAATAAATAAATAAAAATAAACCAAAAAAATTTAAAAAACAAAAACCCTCAAACCTTTAGTTTCCATTGGCTCCATCTTTTAAAAATATTTTTATTTATTTATTTGGGAGAGAGAAAGAGGCAGATAGAATGGGCATGCCGGGGCCTCTAGTCAATACAAACGAACTCCAGACACAAGTGCCCCCTTATGCATCTGGCTTACGTGGGTACTAGGGAAGCGAACCTGAGTGCTTAGGCTTCTCAGCCAAGCGCCTTAACTGCTAAGCCATCTCTTCAGCTCAGACCTCCATCTTTTGACAAAATGCTGGATGTGTGGAATCAGTTCTGTAAAGATTCTTCATTCAGGGAAGAGGTCATTCTTCAAGTTTTTTTTTTTTTTTTTTGAAAAGTCAAGCTGGCCTGACCTATCAGGAATGAGGTGATATGCAGCTCACAGCCACATTTTGACCGTCACCCTGCACAGAATGACTCAAAGTGACAGTTTTGCTCAGCAGCCCGCTCCCCACAGCCCCACTGTCACTCCCTAGGGTGACACCACATGGTGGTGACTGCCTGCCCTCACAGCATGTGCAAGGCTAAAGCAGGAGGGCTTCAGGTGCACTGGCAGCCTGGGTAAGTAAGACCCCATCTTTAAAAATAATAATAATAATAATAACGCTGCAAAGTTGGCCTTCAAGCTTCATAGAGCACTTGAAAGTAGAAAAGCGTGCTTTTGATTGAAGCTTTTGAGTGAACTCCATTGATGAGGAAGTCACCGGCACACATCATATACATGCAGCTCAGCTCACTTTCAAATCCCTGTAAAGGGCAACTCATTCCTCCAAAATTGATTAAGTCATTTAATTGGCATGCTGTGGATCTGAACTCACTTGCTTCCCCACTTCATTATCATTTAGAGAGAAGGTCATTATTTGGCAGCACTAGTTGGTTTAGAAACAACCGATGTGCAACCAAATTAGGTCATCAGATTAGTAAACTTTTTCCAGTGTTAATGTCTGGGCCTTTGTGTGTTTCTTTTGGGGGTAGGGAGTGGGTTTGAACCCAGTCTCACTACTTATAGCTCAATATGACCTTGAACTCAGCATGCTCCCAGCCTGACCTTGTAAGCTGCCTTTGTCCTTCCTTAGCCTCCCAAGTGCTGGGATTACAGGGTTGCTGTGGGAAACGCTTCCCCTGGAGAGACATGGACACACATCTTCACCCCCATTGGGCTCAGATGGCACACCAAAGTACGATTATACCAATACCAGTTCCGTGAACCACTGAGTTTATTGGGGAGGTTACTTACAGAGCATGGAGAGAGGTTATTTACAGGAATGGGGAGCCCCCAAAGCATTCTGGTGGTGTTACCTATGTTAAGACTACTCCGTTGGGTGCTCTTTCCTCAGCCTCAGGATGGGGCTTACTTATTTATAGAGCATGAAACCCCAAAGCAACACTACAGTGGGGCTCACTCCGTCTGCAGATGCTCCTACCTCAGTCTGGGGTGAGGGCTTACTTACAGAGCATGGAGACTCCAAAGAAACCACTTGTATGGAGAGCGTTGTTCCTCGATCTTTTGACCGCTACTTGCTTTATCTCTCCTTGAGGTCACAGGACCTCATGTGTTATTGCACACAGCTGGCACAGGGGGCACCTGAGATCTCAGGTGGGGGTCTGATAACCCTCCCCACACCTTCTCTTGTGAGCTGTCCCAGCTACTTTTTTTTCCTTCTTTTTAAGTTATTATTTATTTATTGGCAAATTTGCAAGCAGAGACAGCGAGAGAAGAGAGACAGAGAAAGAGAATGCGCATGCCAGGGCCTCCAGCTGCTACAAAAGAATACCACTTTGTGCATCTAGCTTTACATGGGTACTGGGGAATTGAACTCTTGTTGTTAAGCTTTGCAGGCAAGTGCCTTAACTGCTGAGCCATCTTTCTGGTTCATTTTTCTTTCCCTCTTTCTTTCTTTCCTTTCTTTCTTCTTTCTTTTTTTTTTCCCAAGATTTAGAAAATCTTTATTAGATTAAGAGTAGGAAAGAGAAGGAAGTGCAGAGAGCTTTTGCCATGTAGAAGACAGGAGTGGACAGAGAGCCCAGGTGGGAGTAGGGGTTCCCCCCTGCCCCCTAAATTCCAGCCAAGTCAGGCTGGGACAGGGGAAGACCTACCAAAGTAGGGACCTGGATGTTCAGGCAACAGGAAAGATGAACAGCCAAGAAGAGCCCCAGTTGCTTTTGAGAAAGCTGGCAATAGTTCACAGCTTTCAATGCTGAGGAATTTTGCCATACAACAGCTGTGTACCACTATGCCTGGTTCTTCCCTTCTCTTCCTCCTCCTCCCTAACTTCTTTGCCTCCTCACCTATACCTCACACTGGCTTGGAACTTACTCTCTGACCCAGGCTGACCTGGAATTTACGGCAGTCCCCCAGCCTCAGCATCCTGACTGCTGTGTTTTCAGGCATGCTCTACCACATCTGCCTTCTCCCCTCTTTGTTTGGCAAGCTGGGAATCCAACCTAGAGCTGTGTAGTAGATGAATGCTGCACCACTGGGATACATCTCCTTTCCTTCTTAGTACTTAATCTGGATTGGGAAGATTGCTCAGTGGTTAAGGGCGCTTGCTTGCAAAGCCCGATAGCCTGGGGTTGAATTCCCTAGAACCCACATAAAACCAGATGGAAAAAGTAGCCCATGTGTCTGGAGTTCATTTGCTGTGGCAGGAGGCCCTGGTGTGCCCATAATTTCTCTCTCAAAATAAATGAAATTAGGGCTGGAGAAATGTTAGTGGTTAAGCGCTTGCCTGTGAAGCCTAAGGACCTCAGTTGGAGGCTCGATTCCCCAGGACCCACATAAGCCAGAAGCACAAGGGGGTGCATGCATCTGGAGTTCGTTTGCAGTGCCTGGAGGCCCTGGCGCACCCATTTTCTCTCCCTCCCTCCCTCTCTCTCTGCCTCTTTCTCTCTGTGTCTGTTGCTCTCAAATAAATAAATGAAATTAAAAATAAATACTTAGGGCTAGAGAGATGGCTCAATGGTTAAAGGCACTTGGTCGCAAAGCCTGGGTTCAATTCCTCAGTACTTCATGAAGCCAGATTCACAAAGTGGCAGGAGGGCCTGGTGTGCACCCCCTGACACATACACTCACTCATAAAAAATAAACCATGGGCTGGAGAGATGGCTGAGCGGTTAAGTGATTGCCTGTGAAGCCTAAGGACCCTGGTTCGAGGCTCAATTCCCCAGGACCCACATAAGCCAGATGTGCGAGGTGGCACATGCATCTGGAGTTTGTTTACAGTGGCTGGAGGCCCTGGCGTGCCCATTCTCTCTTACTCTGCCTGCCTCTTTCTCTCTCCGTCACTCTCAAGTAAATAAATAAAAATAAACAACAAAAAAAAATTAAAAAAGAAATAAGCCATAAGAGAATTGGAGTTCCCCTTCCTCACACAGTGTAAAATCTGTTAAAAAAAAAAAAAGCCTACAAAAATGATGAAATGCAGACCTCATTGATGGCTGCTACTGAAAGTTTTCCTAATGCCAAACCCTCCTTAGGAGTAATGGTAGAATTCTATGTCGGGATATTATGGATTACTTTTATGTGATTCGTAAAATACTTATAGAGTTGTTAAAAACTTGTATTGATAACTTCCATAATTATAGACAATAAACCATGGTAATTCCCTCCTCCCCCCGCTTTCCCCTTTGCAACTCTACTCTCCATCATACACTTTCCCTCTCTCATTCAGTTTCTCTTTTATTTTGATGTCATCATCTTTTCCTCTTATTATAATGGTCTTGTGTAGGTAGTGTCAGGCACTGTGAGGTCATGGATACCCAGGCCATTTTGTGTCTGGAGGAGCACGTTATAAGGAGTCCTACCCTTCCTTTGGCTCTTACATTATTTCCTCCACCTCTTCTACAATGGACCCTGAGCCTTGGAAGGTGTGACAGAGATGTTTCAATGCTGAGCACTCCTCCGTCACTTCTTCTCAGCACCATGGTGCCTTCTGAGTCATCCGAAGGTCACTGCCATCTGAAAAGAGAAGCTTCTCTAACCAAAAGTGAGAGGAGCATTAATACATGGGTACGAACATATAAGAGAAGTGCTTACTGGGCAATTTGGTGAGCATAGTATATACATTTATCCAGACACCAGCAGGCATTACACCCCTAGGGCTCATGCATGTGAACACACACTTGCACACCACACACATACACCTGCCAAACAAATCAAGAAGAAATATAGTGGAAAGGCAAATATTGAGGGCAAAAAGGGACATTGGGGAAAAGGGGAGTAAGGGAGGTGGGGAGAATCAACCAAGACAAAATATTAGGACAATTCCACTAGGAATTTTTATAAATGAAAAATAGAGCTAGAAAAGCTGGGCATGGTGGCACATGCTTTTAATCCCAGCACTTAGGAGGCAGAGATAGGAGGATCTCTGTGAGTTCGAGGCCAGCCTGGGACTACAGAGTGAGTTCTAGGTCAGCCTGGGCTAGCGTGAGACTCTACCTCAAAAAATACAAAACAAAAGGTGGAGCTGGGAAGATACCTCAGCAGTTATAAAGGCACTTGCTTGCAGAGCCTACTGGCTCTGGTTCAATTCCAAAGCCACCCAATGTAAACCAGATGCAAAATGTGGCACAAGCATCTGGTGCTCATTTGCAGTGGAAGAAGATTCTGGTGTGTTTTACACACACACACACACACATAAATTTTAATTTTTTGCCAGGTGTGGTGGTACACTCCTTTAATCCCAGAGTTTGGGAGGCAGAGGTAGGTGGATCACTATGATTTCTAGGCCACTCTGAGACTAGTTCCAGGTCAGCCTGGACTAGAGTGAGAACCTATCTTGAAAAACCAAAAATAATAATAATAATAATAATAATAATAATATTTTTACAAAAAATTGAAAGAGAACCGGGTGTGGCGGCACATACCGTTAATCCCAGCACTTGGGAGGCAGAGGTAGGAGGATCACTGTGAGTTCAAGGCCACCCTGAGACTACATAGTGAATTCCAGGTCAGCCTGGGCTAGAGGGAGACCCTAACTCGACCCTCCCCTCCCCCCCAAAAAAAGAGACAATAGAGAAAAGAAAGAGAAGAAAAAGGAAGGAAGCAAGATAGGAAGGAAGGAGGGAAGGAAGAAAGCCTTTAGATAGCACTCAGTATAGCAATGCTAAATCTTGTTCTATTGACCTCTATTTCTTTTCTCTCTCCTTTTTCTTCCTTCCTTTCTGTTTTTGGGACCAATTTATCTTCGTGTTGACATAAGCATTTCTTAGGACTCCAGTTACTTGGATTACAAGCATTCTCAATAATCAAGAATCATATCTTGGGCTGGAGAAATGGCTTAGCAGTTAAGGCATTTGCCTGCAAAATCAAAGGGTCTTGGTTCAATTCTCCAGAACCCATGTAAGCCAGATGCACAAGGTGGTGCATGTGTCTGGAGTTCGTTTGCAGTGGCTAGAGACCCTGGTGAGCCCATTCTCTCTCTCTTTCTCTTTCCCTCTCTCACTCTCTCAAATAAATAAATAAATAAATAAATAAATAAATAAATAAATAAATAGTTTATTTAAGAAAAGAATCATGGGCTGGAGAAATGGCTTAGTAGTTAAGGTGTTTGCCTGCAAAGCCAAAGGACCCACTTCAATTCCCCAGGACCCATGTTAGCCAGATGCACAAGGGGGTACACACATCTGGAGTTCGTCTGCAGTGGCTGGAGGCCCTGGCATGCTCATTCTCTCTCTCTCTCCCTCTTTCTCTGTCAAATAAAGAAAAATAAAATATTAAAAAAAGGATTACATCTTTGGAAGTTTATTATGAAAGCCAACTTCTTTTATGATAGTTAAATGTAACTAAGCTGAACATGAATGCCTAAAATTATTTTTCATAAAATGGAAGAATTTGTCAAAATAAAATAAATAATAAAACAAAACTAAAAAGCATAGTAAATGAACATTTCTAAAGTTAATTTTTACATATCTAATGGCCTCTATGTATATTTAACTTATTTTTAAATATTTTATTTCAAAAATTAATTAATTTATTTATTAGAGAGAGAGAAAGAGACACACAGAGAGAATAGGTGTGCAAAGGCCTCTAGCCACTATAAACTGACTCCAAATGCATGTGCCACCTTGTGCATCTGGTTTACATGGGTACTCTGGATCGAACCTGGGTCCTTAGGCTTCACAGGCAAGTGTCTTAACCACTAAACCATCTCCCCAGCCCTATTTAACTTATTTTTAAAATATTTTTATTTGTAAGCCAGGCATGGTGGCACACGCCTTTAATCCCAGAACTCCGAGGTAGAGGTAGGATGTTTGCCATGCGTTTGAGGCCACCCTGAGACTACACAGAGACTTCCAGCTAGAGTGAAACCCTACCTCGAAAAACCAATATATATATTATTTGTGAAAGAAAGGGAGAAAGAGAAATAGAGAAAAAAGAGTATGGGTTCACCAGGGCCTCTTGCCACTACGAATGAATTTCAGATAATGAGCCACTTTGTATATCTGGCTCTATGTGGGTACTGGGGAATTGAATCCAGACTGACAGGTTTTGCAAAGAAGCACTTTAATTGCTGAGCCAGCTCCCTACCCCCCTATTTAACTTTTTGTTGACAACCTCCATGTACATACACAATGTACCAAAATCATAATCCCCTCCCAAGCACCCTCCTTTGCTTCCCCTCCTCCTAACCCCACTTCACTAGACCCTGCTTCTTTCCAAGTGGTGCCTCTTCGGTTTTGATGCCATCTTTATGCAGGTCTTGTGTAGTAGTGACAGCCACTGAGAATATAACAGCCACTTTGTGTCTGGAAGATAACATTCCTAAGCACTCCTCCCCACCCTTTGAATCTTATATTATTTCTGTCACCTCTTCCACGATGGTCCCTGAGCCTTGGATGGTGTGATAGAGATGTCTCACTAAGTGCTAAGCACTCCTCTGTCTCTTCTCCTCCTCACTTTGATGAGCTTTGAGTCTCCCCAGTGGGCACCACCATCTGAAAACTGAAGCTTCTCTAACCAAAAGTGAGAGTAGCATTAACATGTGGGCATAAACATAAGTATTTAGAGGACATTTTGGTGGGCATACCACATTCATTTAGCCAAATAACAGTATTAGCTTTCCCCTAGGACTTAGGATCTGCTTTAAAAATTTTTTAAAATATATTTTATTTTTATTTATTTATTTGACAGAGAAAGAGGGAGAGAGGGACAGAGGGAGAGAGAGAGAAAGAGAGAGACAGAGAGAGAGAGAATGGGTGAACCAGGGCCTCCAGCCACTGCAAACGAACTCCAGACACGTGCACCCCCTTATGCATCTGGCTAACATGGGTCCTGAGGAATCAAACCTGGGTCCTTTGGCTTTGCAGGCAAACGCTTTAATGGCTAAGCCATCTCTCCAGCCATAATTTTTAATTTTTTAAAACCTTTATTATATTTGTTTGAGAGAGAGAGAGAAAGAGGCAGATAGAGAGAGAATGGCCTTCAGCCACTGCAAATGAACTTCAGACGCATGTGCCACCATGTGCATCTGGTTTACGTGGGTCCTGGGGAATCAAACCTGGGTCCTTTGGCTTCTCAGGCAAGCGCGTTAACCATTAAGTCATCCCTCCAGCCCATGATCTTCTCAGTCATAGGATTTTGACTAGGTGTTCCATATCCATATCCCTCCTATGGAGTGGTCCTCCAATACAATCAGAGAGCAGTTGGCTTCCCCATAACAGATGCCACCATTGTACCTGTTGGCACATTTTGCCTGGTTGGCAAGCATAAAGCTTACAGAGTCCATTGCTGGTTAAGACCATTGATAACTTTTCTCCCTCAGCAGCTGGATAGACTTTCCAGCACTATGGCAGCCAGTCAACAGGGAAGAGACCTCCAGCCTAGCTTTAGCTAAGTGTCCCATAGCCAAAGTATGTGGCACCTTCAGCAATAGGGTCATACCACCTGGTTCTGGGGGTTCTAGTGGTGACCAAGAGCCTTGGAGGCCTCTTCACAGTTTGAAGTGAAGTTCCTTCAGAAAGCATTCTGCATCCAGGCATGGTGTCGTGTCATATACCATTTTAAAAAAAATTATCTTATATAAATTATAACAGGTTATTCTCTTTTATCCCCTGGCCTCAACTCCCATTGTCCTGGAGGCCCTCCTCAGTGGGGTTATGGTAGTCACTGTGGGGTCATGAAGGCCTCCTCCAGTCTCCGTGGGGTAGTGGGGGGGCGTGGTGCCTCGGGATATTCCTACCCACTCTTTTGCAATGTTCCCATGACAGGCCTATTGGCAGTCTGATTTAGTGTTGAGTTCTCTGTAGCCTCTGGATTTCTTCTGGATTACCACACCTGGCTTCTTTTCTTTTCCTTCTTTCCTTCTTTCTTTCTTTCTTTCTTTCTTTCTTTCTTTCTTTCTTTCTTCCTTTCTTTCTATCTTTCTTTTTATTTATTTTTGAGGCAGGGTCTCATGTAGGCCAGGCTGGCCTTGAACTTATCTGTAGCTGAGGATGACCTTGGAGGGATCCTTCTGCCTCAGCCTCTCAAGTGTGGGGATTTCAGGTGTACTCTACCCCCCGCCCCAGCTTGAGTATGTGTCTAGCATTTCCCTCTTCCTTCCTTTATCATTTATATGCACAGCCTGTTTTTCCTCACACAAAAAACCTGAACATTATCTCACCCTTTCTCACTCCTACACTCCTCCAGTAAGCCAAAGAAAATATCAAACCATTGTATGGTGGTGTTCTGCCCTGGGTTCAGTGTGGGGAGCATGGGCCATGCTGGTATGGTGGCACCCCTCTTGTGATACTGGCTCTTTGGATGATCACAACGATTACACAGTTATCTCAGTGATGTCAGCCGTTGCACTTCCTCTGGCTAACTTGATTTCACACTGCAAACATTTTCATCATTTATGTCCCAGGTTGAACTTTTATTTAAGCTGAGCTCAGCCCTGAGAATTGCCTCATTATACAGTGCCCACAGGGGTGGCACTTCTGGGCAGGCAGCCAGCATGCCTGGGTCAGCAGGAATTATTTCAGCTCAATTTATAAAGCAAAAGACAGGGATCTGGTCGACCTGCAAGGACCAATTGGCAAGAATTAGCGTTAACCACCGTGGTGATTATTCACCTGCTTTCCCGTGTTCCTGAGGAAATAAAACCGTCTCCAGAAATTTTTTTCTTCTCTAAACGAAAACATCTTTCTTGCTCTCTTGTGGAAATAAAATGCTCTCAGAGAATTTCAGAAGACTTATTTTCTAACAGATTTTTTTTAAATGTGCCGAAGATGTCAAGAGAGGGTGGAGCTGTGGGGATGCTCAGCATGAGTCCCTCCACCCAAGCCCCCCTCTTCCTTTGTGTCTTGAAGGGGATCTCGGAGACTCGTCAGTTCTCCAGGTTGATTCTCACACGGTGTGGTGTGCAAACACTGGCCTAAGTGAAGTCAGCATTCCTAGAAGTTGGAATTCTCCACTGCTTCCTAGCCATTTCCACACACCAGTCCATCTCCTCTCCTCGTTTTGCTTAACTGACTTTGTGGTGTCTCTGTGGGTTCTCTGTTACTAAAAATCACCAATATATGGTCTCAGTCCCAGCTGCAGAAGTCCCACATGGGTTCTCATTAGCATGACAAGGATACAGGAGAATTTATTTCTTACCTTCTCCAGCATCTAGTAGAGCCTACATTCATGGTCTCTTCCATTTCAGAGACAGCTTGGGTTACATTGTGAGACCCTGCCTTATTTAGTTATTTATTTATTTTGGTTTTTCGAGGTAGGGTCTCACTCTAGCCCAGGCTGATCTGAAATTCACTATGTAGTCTCAGAGTGGCCTGGAACTCAGGGCAATCTGCCTACCTCTGTGTGGTGGCTTGAATAGAATAGATGGCCCCCAATATATTCAGTTGTTTATTTGTTTGTAGTTTGCATCTCTAGCCATCTGGCTGGAGGCAATGCCATTGTGTGGATCTTAAGGTGTGGTGGTGGGTTTCAGATTGCAATCTAAAGATATGCAAAGTGTGCCTAGCAGGAGTTCCTGAAGTGTGCTGTGACTTTTGGCTTTTGGCTTTAGGCTTGTACTTCTCTCTCTCTGCTTGGGCCTGTGAAAGCAGGCCAGTTTCTTCTGCCATTATGGAACTTCCCCTGGATCTGTAAGCTTCAATAAATCCCTTCCTCCATATCTGTGCCTGGTCTGACAGTTCATCTCAGCGAACCTGAAGCTGTCTGACACACTCTGCCTCCCAAGTGCTGGGATTACAGGTGTGTGCCACCATGCCTGGTGAGACCCTGCCTTCAAAAAAGAAAAAATTAAAGTGGCTAAGAATGAACACACACACACACACACACACACACACACACACACACACAGGTCAGGGAGGCTTCCAGAGGAATTATTGCATTATGAATAAACATATAAAAACTCATTTCTTTGTTAAGTAATTTAAAAAAGAGATTTGGGCACTGGAGAGATGCCTTAGCAGATAAGGTGCTTGCCTGCAAAGCCAAAGGACCCAGGTTCAATTCCCCAGGACTCACATAAGCCAGATGCACAAGGTGGTGTATGCTTCTGGAGTTTGTTTGCAGTGGCTGATGGCCCTGGAGCACCCATTCTCTCTCTGTCTCTCTGCTTCTTTCTCTCTTATTCAAATAAATACAATAAATAAATAATTTTTTTTTAAAAAAAGAGAGACGGGGCTGGAGAGATGGCTCAACAGTTAAAAGTGTTTGCTTGCAAAGCCTAATGGCTTGGTTTGATTCCCCAGTACCCATATAAAGCTAGATGCACAAAGTGGCACATGCATCTGGAGTTTGTTTGCAGTGGCAGGAAGCCCTGGTGTTCTCATACTCTCTCTTCATCTTTTTGTTTACCTCTTTCTGTTTCTTTCAAATAGATAAATAAAATATTTTAAAGAAAAAACTAGCTGGGTATGGTGGCCCATGTCTTTAATTCCAGCACTTGGGAGGCAGAGGTAGGAGGCTCACCATGAGTTCAAGGCCACCAAAAAAGGGGGGTGGCTGGAGAGATGGCTTAGCAGTTAAAGCGTTTGCCTGCAAAGCCAAGCCAAAGGATCCTGGTTCGATTCCCTAGGACCCATGTAAGCCAGATGCACAAGGAGCTACATGCATCGGGAGTTCATGTGCAGTGGCTGGAAGCCCTGGCGTGCACATTCTCTCTCTCCCTCTCTCTCTCTCTCTCATAAATAAATAAAATATTTTTTAAAAAAGGAAAAAAAGAAACTGGCATGGTGGTGCATGCCTTTAATCTCAGCACTCTGGTGGCTGAGGTAGAAGGATCACTGTGAGTTTGAGGCTAGTTTGTATCTACAGAGTGATTTTCAGGTCAGCTTGGGCTAAAGTGAGACACTGTCTCAAAGACTAACGAACACCAAAATAAATTATGCGTTGGAAAGTTCCACTGATGACAGAAGAAGCTGATCCCCTTTGACAGACCGAAGCAGAGAGACATAACTACACAGCCAGCTCCACAAGCAAGAGCACCTGTAGGAGGGGAATCAGATCTGCCCCCCAAACATACCTTTGGACTCCAGGATCTGCTCCAAGTGACAAGTCTTCCAGCCAGGTGGCTGGAAATCCAAGTTATAAACTCTAATAAAACTCCTAAGTAAGCCAGACATGGTGGGCACACCTTTGGTCCCAGTGCTCAGGAGGCTGAGGCAGGAGGATTGCTGTGAGTTCAAGGCCAGCCTGAGACTACAAAGTGATGTCTAGGTCAACCTGGGCTACAGCGAGACCCTACCTTGAAAAAATAAGAACCTTCCTGAGTCTATTGGGAGACATGCATTCAAACTACCATAATGAAAGAAGCTGTATGTTGAACTGTCTTTTCCTGAATGGACATGAGAAAACACCTATTCACTACAGATAAGGTACCCACCAAGGAATGATTCCACCCAAGTCTAGATTGGTATCTGTGGTGGTTTGAATAGAATAGATGGCCCCCAATATATTCAGTTGTTTGTTTGTAGTTTGCATCTGCAGCCACCTGGCTGGAGTCAGTGCCATTGTGTGGATCTTAAGGTGTGGTGGTGGGTTTCAGATTTCAATCTAAAGATATGCAAAGTGTACCTAGCTGGAGTTCCTGAAGTGTGCTGTGGCTTTTGGCTTTTTGGCTTGTGCTTCTCTCTCTGCTTGGTCCTGTGAAGGCAGGCCAGCTTCTTCTGCCATTATGGAACTTCCCCTGGATCTGCAAGCTTCAATAAATATGCCTTCCTCCATAACTGTGCCTGGTCTGGAAGTTCATCTCAGTGAACCTGAAGGTGTCTGCTACAGTATCAGTGAGTTTAATTGGAGTTATAAGAGCATGGACAATTCACAGGCAACTACTCCCCCAAAAAGTTGTCACCTCCAACAACTATTAACTGCTTATGTGTTCTTGAGGGTTGGTGGGAACTCATTAGCTCCTTCTCTCCGTGAAGGAATGTTAATGTCCTGTTGGTAATCACAGCTGGCTGTGATTTCAAGATGGCAACGGCCATGGCATGCTTGAAGGACATAGTTTCATGGCTCTGGGCACAGTGGAGTACATCTCTAATCCCAGTTCTTAAGAGGCAGAGACAAGAGACTAGAAAGTTTGAGGCCCATGCTGGTTTGATTCAGGTGTCCCCATAAACTTAGGTGTTCTGAATGCTAGGTTCCCAGCTGATGGAGATTTGGGAAGTAATGCCTCCTAGAGGGAGTGTATTGTTGGGGGCAGGGCTTATGGGTGTTATAGTCAGCTTCCCCATGCCAGTGTTTGGTGAAGTCTCTTCTTCCTGTTGTCCACCTGATGTTGACTAGGAGGTGATGCCCACTCTCTGCTCATGCCATTGTTTTCCCCTGCCACAATATAGCTTCCCTTAGAGTCTGTAAGCCAAAAGAAACCTCCCCCCCCCCCCACAAACTGTTATTGGTTGGGTGATTTCTACAAGCAATGCAAACCTGACTGCAACGATAAATTTGGTACCAGAGGCATGGGATTGCTGCTAGACACCTGACTGTGTAGCTTTGGCCTTTT
The DNA here is from genome assembly GCA_036346955.1 of Dipus sagitta. Classification (NCBI taxonomy): domain Eukaryota; kingdom Metazoa; phylum Chordata; class Mammalia; order Rodentia; family Dipodidae; genus Dipus; species Dipus sagitta. Next base: position 62,704,097 of record CM070784.1, read on the forward strand.
GGAGCTGATTCTCAAGAGGAATGTGGAAGGATTTGAAATCTTGGCCTAAGAGACACCTTGCAGTGCTGTAAGTGCAGCTTGATAGACTATTCTGGTCAGAGGTGAAAGACCTGAATGCAGTAAGAACTGAGGACTGTGAGGCTTGGCTTCTGAGGGTGAGAAAGAGCTTTGCTTGGACTGGGCTAGAAGCAGTTTGTGTGAGAGGCTTGCTGTTGCGGCTGTGTCCTGAGAATTTATACAGGGCTGCATTATGTTGAAATGGACTTGTGTGAGCAGAGGGATATGGCACAGAAATGAAATCTTTGGGCTGAAATTTCTGCCTGTTCAGCTGCAATTATACGAGAGATTACAGCCTTTGAGATTGGACCAGCTGACCTACACTGGAGCAATAGGAAGACTGTAGACTATTTTGGCCAGGCATGGTGGCTCATGCCTTTAATCCCAGCACTCAGGAGGTAGAGGTAGAGGATCACCACAAGTTTGAGGCCACCCTGAGGCTACATAGTGAATTCCAGGTCAGCCTGAGCTAGAGTGAGACCCTACCTCGAAAAACCAAAAAAAAAAAAAAAAAAAAAAAAAAAAGAATGTAGACTCTTGAAGGGGCCTGAATGCTAAAGGAGTGTTCTGTTCTTCAAAGTCTGCTTTATTCCTCTCTGGATTAACAAATTGGCACCGTACCTGGTATTATGGAGTATAAGAAATGCCGGAAAGAGAGAGGGGCATTGAATTAGAAATGTGGTCTTGTGTTTTGGAAATGGCCATGGGCAGTGTGAAGCAGGTTTGTTGGATGCCTGCATGGAGACCTGATGGAGCTGTGAGGATGGCAGTGGAGACCCAGTGGAGATGCCAGGACCACGAGATGGCTGCTAAGGAGAGCTGCCGGCCCCAATGAAGTTTCCCAGGACTGTGAGTAACCTAGCTGGAGGGGCGGAATTGGAGACTTGCTGCTGGTTAGAATTATTGGGCTTGGAGATTTGTCATTGACTAGAGTTGTGGGGCTACAGAGTTTGATGTTTGCTCTGGTTGTTTTAAATCTTGTATTGGTTGAATATGTCTTTGCTATGCCCAGTGCTATCTTTTGCAGTGTGAATATTTATTCTATGCCATTATGGGTTTTTTGAGGATTTTCTGGTATTATGGCTCAGTTAAAAGATCTTAGACTATGGAAATATTTGAACATCATTGGGATTGATAAAAACTATGGGAACGTTTAAAGTTGGACTGAATGTATTGCATTTTACATCATGGATGGTTATCAGTTTATGGGGGCCAGGGGTGTAATGTGGTGGTTTGATTCAGATGTCCCCCATAAACTTAGGTGTTCTGAATGCTAGGTTCCCAGCTAATGGAGATTTGGGAATTAATGCCTCCTGGAGGCAGTGTATTGTTGGGGATGGCCTTATGAGTGTTATAGCCAGTGTCCCCTTGCCAGTGTTTGGCACACTCTCTTTTTGTGTTGTCCACCTGATGTTGGCCAAGGGGTGATGTCCATCGTCTGCTCTTGCCATCTATTTCCCCTGTCATCATGGAGCTTCCCCTTCTGTCTGTAAGCCAAAATAAACCCCTTTTTTCCCACAAGCTGCCCTTGGTTCCGTGATTTCTTTTTTTAAAAAATATTTTATTTTTATTTATTTATTTGAGAGAGAGAGAAAGAGGCAGAGAGAGGGAGAGAAAGAATGGGCATGCCAGGACCTCCAGCCATTGCAAAAGAACTCCAGATGCATGCACCCACTTGTGTATCTGGCTTACGTGGGCTCTGGGGAATCGAATTGAGGTCCTTTGGCTTTGCAGGCAAATACCTTAACCACTAACCCATCTCTCCAGCTGTTTGGTGAATTCTGCCAGCAATGCGAACCTGACTGCAACAAGGCCTACCTAGGCTATGTCATGAGACCCTAATAAATTCACAAAGGGAGAGTGTTAATTTTCTTGTTGCTGTGACAGAATGCATGACACAAATAACTTACATGGAGGAAAGATTTATTTTGGCTCATTGTCTCAGAGGGTTCAGTCACTGCTGCTTAACCGACAATCATGACAGTGTGAAGTGGTTTCAATCAGATGTCCCCTGTAGATGCATGTGTTCTGAATGCTTGGTCCCCAGCTGATGGCAGCTGGGGAGGGGGGTGGAGCCTTGCTGGAGGAGGTGTGCTGTTGGGTGTGGGCTTAAAGGTGCTACAGCCAGCCCCCCTTGCTAGAGTTTGGCTCACTCTCCTGCTGCTGTTGTTCACCTGCTGTGGCAGAGGTGACATCCAGCCTCTGCTTATGCCATGCTTTTCCCTGCCATCATGAAGTTTCCCCTTAACACTAACCAAAATGAAGAGTCTTGAGCTGGAGAGATGGCTTAGTAGTTAAGCGCTTGCCTGTGAAGCCTAAGTACCCCAGTTTGAGGCTCGATTCCCCAGGACCCACATTAGCCAGATGCACAAGGGGGTGCACGCATCTGGAGTTCGTTTGCAGTGGCTGGAAGCCCTGGCGTGCTCATTCTCTTTCTCTTTCTCTCTCTCTGCCTCTTTCTCTGTCTGTCACTCTCAAATAAATAAATAAATAAAAATACTTTAAAAAAATTTTAAAATAATTTAAAAAAGATAAAATGAAGAGTTTTGGGCTGAGAGATGGCTCAGTAGTTAAGGCACTTGCTTGCAAAGCCTGACAGCCTAGGTTCAATTCCCCAGTACTCATGTAAAGCCAGATGCAAAAAGTAGCACATGCATCTGGAGCTCATTTGCAGTTGCAAGAAGGCCTGGCATGCCCATTCTCTCTCTCTTTCCCTCTCTCTCTCCTTGCAAACAAATAAAAAATATTTTAAGTTGTCAATAATAATAAAAATAATTAGCCAGGCATAGTGACACAGGTCTTTAATCCCAGCACTAGGGAGGCACAGGTGGGAGGATCATTGCGAGTTTGAGGTCAGTCTGGGGCTACAGAGAGAGTTCTAGGACTATAGTGAGACCCTACCTCAAAAAAAAAAAAAAAAAAAAAAAAAAGCTGGGTGTGGTGGTGCATATTTTTAATACCAACACTTGGAAAGCAGAGGTAGGGGGATCTCCATGAGTTCAAGGCCACTTTGAGACTACTATATAGTGAATTCCAGGTCAGTCTGGACTAGAGTAAGCCCCTACCTTGGAAAAAAAAAAAAGAAGAAGAAAAAGAAAAAGAAAAAAGAAAAAACCCTTTCCTCCCATCAGCTGCTTTGAGGGACTTTCTCCCAGCACCAAGAAGGTAACTGTAACACAGTGGATGGAGCATGTGCAGGCGGTGGCTGTTCCCCTCATGACAAACAGGAAGCAGAGAGGGAGAAAGTGACCAGGAACCAGGGACCAGGTATAACCTTTAAGGCCTGAACCCTGGGACCTACTCCCTCCAGCTAGGCGCCATCGCTTAACCTTTCCAGAACCTCCAAGAGCTGCACGGCCAGCGGGGGCCAGGCGTTCAACACATGGAGCTACTGTGTGGAGTGTGGAGCAGCTTCCTGATTATCACTTCTCCGACTCGTTCCGTTCTCTGCAGCATTCTCTCTCCTTCCACTGTCACCTGGGAGATGCTGCCTGTTGTTGGAGGGGACGAGAATGCTCCTTTTGAGCCACGCACCTCTCAAGGCTTTAATGCTGTGACGTGGTCCTTGAGTCTGGGTGGACCACGTGAGTGTGATTATTTAAGGTGGTCTACTGCTGGAACAGAGCCAGCTGACACGTTCTTTCTCACGTGTGATTCGGAATGTGCCCTTGTCATTCCTTCTGTGAAGCAGTCAGTTCTGTGACCCCTCCTGTATGGGTGTGCTGTGATCTGGTAGCCAAGCATGCAGCACACTGATGAGTCTTGCTCAGAAAGGGTGACAGAACTTCTAGTCTTGTTCCCTGGAATAACTTTTCTGGCCCCTGAGCAGCTCTGACTTCCCTGAGGCCACCATGCGGCAAGGAAGTCCAGTGTGGCCCCACTTGGAGCCTGACTGAAAGGGTCTTGCAACTATCTGGAGAGAGAGAGACAGACACCAGCTGGCTTGAGGAGCTCCTGCCAGGAGGCTCTGGCCCAGGTCACCTCCACTTGCTCCTTAACTTTTTTGGGGGAGCTATTTTGAGGCTATAACCCATAGCCTCATGCCTGCTAGAAAAGCACTCCAACCACTGCGTTCAAGGATGACACGCTAAAGCCATCAGATCTACAGGGTTCAAAATGTCACAAATAAGGGAAACAAAGGGGCACATGAGCCTGTGATCCCAGTGCTCCTAGAGCAATGGGAGGCAGAGCCAGGAGAATCCAGATGCTTGTAGGCCAGCTAGACTGGTGCATGCGGCAGCCAATGAACGGGAGAGCCTGCCTCAGGCTGCGCGCTACCCAGCTTACTCTCTGCAACTGAGGAGCTCAGAAAGATTGCAGGGCCGTGTGTGGTGACTGGGATGTAGCATGCCTTCTTGTATGCCCCCACCCCCAGGCTCAAATGGAGGTTTTTTTTTTTTTTTTTTTAACTTTATTTTTATTTATTTATTTGAGAGAGAAAGAGAAAGAGAGAGGGAGAGAATGGGCATGCCAGGGCCTATAGCCACTGCAAATGAACTCTAGACACATGTGCTCCCTAGTGCATCTGGTTTATGTGGGTCCCGGAGAATTGTACTGAGGTCTATTGGCTTTGCAGGCAAGTACCTTAACTGCTAAGCCATTTCTCCAGCCCCCCGCCTTTTTTGAGGTAGGACCTCAAAAAAAATCCAGGCCTCCAGGCTGACCTGGAATTTACTCTGTAATCCCAAACTGGCTTGGACTCACAAAGATCCTCCTACCTCTGCTTCCTGAGTGCTGGGATTAAAGGCATGCACCACCACACCAGGCTCAAATGCAGATTTTTATTTCATTTACATTTTATTGAAGAGAAAGGCTTGTATTCTTTGAAATTTTTTTTGCACTTAGATTCCTTTCCACTTGTGGTTGTAACTTCTTCTTTTTTCTTTTCTTTTTTTTTTTTTTTTGAGGTAGGGTTTCACTCTAGCCCAGGCTGATCTGGATCAGTATGTAGTCTCAGGGTGGCCTGGAACTCACAGCGATCCTCCTACCTCAGCCTCCTGAATGCTGGGTTTCAGGGTGACTTTGTAATTTTTTATTTTATTTTTAATTTTTTGTAACTTCTTTTAAAATTTTTTTTAGTTTATTTGCAAAGAGAGAGAGACAGAGAGAGAGAGAGAGAGAGAGAGAGAGAGAGAGAGAGAATGAATGGGCATGCCAGCAAATGACACAGCAAATGAACTCCAGATGCATGTACTACATTGTGCATCTGGCTTTAAGTGATCACTGGGGAATTAAACCTGTGCATACAGGCTTTGCAAGCAATGCCTTTAATCTCTGATTCATATCTCCAGTCCTTCTTAAATATTTTTAAATTGTTTATTTGGGGGGGGGGAGAGAGAGACAGGGAGAATGAGAATGGGTGTGACAGTGCCTGTAGCCACTGCAAACTATAGATCTTTTTTTCTTTTTTTCTTTTTTCTTTTTCAAGGTAGGGTCTTGCTCTAGCCCAGGCTGACCTAGAATCCACTATGTGCCGGGCACCGCTGGCGGGGGCAGGTAGTGCTGAGGAAGGACAAGGCCTTCTGGTTCCTCCTGAGGGGTTGAGGAGGAGATGAGCATCCAACAACTCAGACCTCTCCTGGCCACCAGAGAAAAACCACACTGAGTCGGGAGTCTTGTCGAAGCAGGAACTCCATTTATTGCTATGAGCAGTTGCCTATATAATGTTGGGGACAAAGGTGGGGATTTTAGGATGGGGTGGGGGGGAAGGTAAGGGCCAATAGTAAACTGTGACTATTGAAATGATAATTTCAACTACCTCGCAGAGGTGGCAGGCAAGAAGCCATTAGGCGTCTTGCTGAGTCCTAGCTGGCCAGAGACAGGTCGCTAAACTTTAGCTAGGCTCAGGAAGTTCCACTGGGCCTCATGCCTGGGCCTTTCAGGGCCCAACATCTCCCCCTTTTGTTTTTGTAAGAGCATTAGTCACCATGGCCCCTGTCTTAGGTTGTTCCCCTCTGGGGGTCTTAACCGTCATTGGGTACCAGGTGTTTAGCTGAGAGCATTCATCATGGTCCCTGTCTTAGGTTGTCCCCCTCTGGGGATCTTACCTGTCATTGGGTACCATGTGTTTAGCTCGCTGAGAACCCACTCCATGGCCTGTCTTAGGTTGTCCCCCTATGGGGATCTTACCCATCATTGGTCACATGGAGGGCAGAGGAGGTGGCAGTGGGTTATCTGAGGAACTTAATTCCTGAGTTGCCAGCCTATGATAACATATTTTGACCTGATGAAGTTTTATTGCCTCTAGCCATTGGTGAATAAATTGTGTAATCTTATTAATTACACAAGGCCCGACAGTGAGGATAAGGAGGAGGGGGAGGGGCCCAAGTAGAGGGAGAAGGTAGGGTAAGAAGTCATATAAGCCCATCCACAGCGGGTTGTCCTGGAGGTCCCACCGCCTCCTCTCCAAGTCTTCCTGGAGCCTCTTAATCTTGTGCTGGACGATTCCCGATTTATTGGTGTAAAAGCAGCATTTTTCCTGTAAAAACAAACATATGCCTCCCTTTTTGGCCATTAGTAGGTCTAGTCCTCTCCTGTTTTGTAGGACTACCTCAACCAGGGAATCTAGCTGTTGTTGAAGATAGGTCTCCCTCCGATATAGGGAGGGCCTCATTTCCAGGGATGATATCTACATCTGGGATTAAGGTGCCTGGGGCACAAAGGCCTGTCCAATTGGTGGGCAGAAAGTCATAGGCCATCCTGCCTCCACAAACATAAACCATTCCAAAGGCGGGCAGCGTTGAGCACTGGGCTCAGATGTGTTAAAAGTACAGAAGGAAGGATGAATGTATCCCACATCTATACTGGAATTATTAGGGGAAGGCGGGGCCCAAATGCCCAGAGGAAACATTGGGAAAAGCTGGATGGGGATGGGGAAGGTGGCTGAGCAATTTTTTAAGGTCCTATGGGCAACTGTACTGCAAGCAGCCGGAGAGGCCCAGATCGGAGGCAAAGCCAGCAATCCTCCACAAGGGAGGGTGTTATTTAGTTTAGCAGGGTGAAGGACCATTTTAGGAACAGTCCTCAGGGGTGGGACACTCCCTAGAGAAGTGATTGTCAGTGTCCCCTTGTTGGGGCAAATATTTTAGGTCTCTCGCTGGTATCCAAATGGGTCTTTTCTCATCTTGAGGGAAGACACATCCAAACCCTCTCCCTGCTGTGAGGAGTGGATCAGGCCCTCTCCAGGCCCCAGTCAATGGGTCCCTCCATCTTACCCAGATAGAACTGTAGGTAATGGATGAGGACCAATGTTTTTGAAAAGGGGATAATTGTTTATCTTCTTTAGAAAAGTTTAAAATGTTTAGGGTAAATAATGCCTTTTTTAGTTGGTCATGTGGGGGTAAGGATTCCACCTTTTGTTTTTGTAATTGAGACTTGAGAGTCTGATTATATCTTTCAATGATAGCTTGGCCCCGGGGGTTGTATGGGATGCCTGTGGAATGTGAGACTTTTCAGGTCTGGAGAAAATCTATAAAGGCCTTGCTCACGAAGCAGGGGCCATTATCTGTTTTAATTTGATCAGGCAGCCCGAGAGTGGCAAAACATTGAAGCATATGACTAATGGCATGTTTAGATTTTTTCCTGGCATGTGCTGATGCCCAGCAGGCACGGGAGAAGGTATCAACTGAAAGAAAAATATATTTAAGCTTTCCAAATGGAGAATAGTGTGTGACATCAATTTGCCAAAGATTAGGGCGGAGCCCTCGAGGATTGCTTCCTGTAGCTTGAAGGGGGGGTACTTGGAGGAAAGGCTGACAGGACTTACAAGTCTGGACAATTTTTTTAAGGTCCTTGACTGGTACCTGTGGAAACCTGTGCTTGAGACCTCTTCAGTTGACATGGGTCAATAAGTGGAAGCGTGTAGCTTCTGTAATAGTATTACACTGAGGCATAGAAGCCATTTTATCAGCCAAATTGTTTCCTTGAGAGAGAAATCCCAGTAAGTTTTGATGACCCCTGAGATGTTGAAGAAAAATGGGGTTAATTCTTTGTTTGAGTAGGGAACGAGCTTAAAGGGAGGCACAGTTTGAACTTTTTCTGGAGCTACTTTAAAGCTGTGAGTATGAAGGATAGTTAGACATTGGTGGGCAAGGTCCTGGAGTGTGGAGGAATCTAGGCACCCAAGAATAATATCATCCATGTAAATATAAAACAGGGTATTGGGGAGATTGATAACAGAAGAGAAAATGGATGACAGGTAATATTGACAAATGGGTGGGCTATTAGGCATGCCCTGAGGTAAGACAGTCCATTCAAATCTCCTGTCTGGGCCACAAAAATTAACAGTAGGTACAGAGAATGCAAAATTTTCCATGTCTCCTGGATGGAGAGGGATAGAGAAGAAGCAATCTTTAATGTCAATGATAGTAATATGGTATATATTGGGAATATCTGGGATCCATGGGAGTCTCCTCTGGGGGATTCCGAAGGGGATCATGCATTCATTGATCTTCCTTAAATCATGTAAAAATCTCCAGGACCCATTAGGCTTTTTTATGACAAAGACAGGAGAGTTCCAGGGACTAGTGGAGGGACAGATATGTCCGGCCTCCAACTGTTGATCAATAAGTATGTGGAGTTGGTGTAACTTTGAAGAAGGGAGAGGCCACTGCTCAACCCATATAGCATCCCCCGGTCTCCACTGGATTTTAAATGGGGGGGGGGCTGGGCAGTGGCCCTTAGAATTGGGGGTGTTTATTGGAGTACTTTTGTCTGAGTTGGTCAAAGTAAGGGTCATCTCTATAATTGGGATGACATTCCCTCCCTTCTTCAAACTGTTGTTGATATTCTTTTTTATCTAACAAATTATTATAAAAGGCCTTATGGTCAGTAGTGATGAAAGCCTCGGCATCTCCAAGGATGTCTTGCCCCAGTAAGTTAGCAGTGAGCCCAGTCACCATGAAAGGGCGGACTTCTCCCCTGTCCCCACCTGGGTCAGTCCAAGGGAGCCATGTGGCAGTCTCCCAGGAGGTGGACTGCCCGCCAACTCCCAGTAGGTGAGGGTCCGGGCACAAGCTGCCAGGAGGGCAGCACTTCCTCCTTTCTCAGGACCGTTTCGGTCCGCTCCAGTGTCGATGAGAAGTTTGAATTTTTTATTGCCAATATTTAAAATAACTTTGGGTCTAAGGCCGGGAACCAGGGGGACGGTACAATGGGCTTTGATGGTCTCTTTCCCCTTATTTAATGGGGCTGGGGGGGAGCCCCGGGAGGAGTTTAAAGGCTTTCCCTGTATGTTAAACTTCCACCTACACTCCTTAGCCCAATGAAACCCCTTATTGCATTTAGGGCAATGGGTGTGAGGGGCGTTGGTCGTCCCCCCAGAGCGCGGAGGAGGCTTTGTCTTGTTGGGGCACTCCTTTTCAAAGTGGCCCTCGTCCCCGCATCCGAAACATGTCAAGTTTTTAGGATTTAACTGTAATGCACAGATCGTATTGGCCAAATCTCTCTGTTTATTTTCCTGAAGGGCGGCAGCCATGTCCCTAGCCTGATGGGAGGTAGTGCCAACGTCCTTGGTGGCTACAATCCATCTACTCATGGAGTTGTCCTTGAGACCCGCACAGGCGAGGCGGTGATCGGCCGTCATCCCTTCCCAGACCAACATTTTAGTAAACTGATCCCGTAATGCCCCTGGGGGAAATTTTCTTTGGAGACTTTTTTCCACCCTATCTATAAATGTAGCCAAGTCCTCAGATGGTTTTTGAGTAATACTCATAAGGGGAGGTTTCAGAGGGTCCCTCATCAAGCTTTTTCCATGCCGCCAAGCCCAGTGCCCTGACCTGGTCCCTATACGGGTCAGGTATAGCTGCCTGTTGAGTGCCTGTAGCATATTGATCAGAGGTACCAGAGAGCATCCCAAAAGTTATCGGCACAGGGGGCTGTTGGTTTTGGTTTCGTTCTGCCTGTGCATGGCATTCATCTCTAAAAAAGGTACACCACTTAATGTATAGGGGACCTGACAAGACAGCCCTGACTAGATTTTTCCAATCTTGGGTTGTACAAAGTTGATGGGCAAGTCCCTGTAATAGGGTCTCAGCCCAAGGAGAGTTGGGTCCATCCTCCTAGACCGCCTTTTTAAGCTCCTTAAGGTTTTCTGGCGGCTTGGCGGCCAAATATGAAGGAGGGGCCGAGGGGTTCCAGAAAGGGTTAGTCGGTGGAGGAGGTCCCCCGGAAGGCCAGGGAGCACTCTCAAAGGGCTCGAGTGAGGAGTATAAAGATATATCCTTTTTTGGGGGTTTTAAAGCTGTATCTCCAGGAGGAGTAGCCGGATCAGGCTGTACACTATCTTTTTCTTCTGTCTTTTGTTTGTTTGTTTGGCCTTGGAGGGAAGCAGTCCTTGAGGGCTGAGATCATAGGGAGGACCCCTGAGGGGGGTATTTGACCCTTCTCCACATGTGCCTGACAAACAAGGGCCTCTACCCTATCCCAAGTGTCCCAATCAAAGAGACTTCCTTCCGGCAGCCATGGCACCAGCTTGAGAAGGCAATCCCAGGTCTGTCGAGCCTGATTATCAGTCAAATCAAGCCCTCTACTCTTTAGGAGTGCCCTGAGAGATTCTAAGGCAGGATTGGATTTAGAACTAGACTGTCCCTTATTATAAAGTTGAGAGAAAAATGTCCATAAAATTAGGGCAATAGCAACCCACATACACACGAGTACAATACAACCACAAGGAGCCAAAAGATAGGTAAACATGTTGTACAAAAGCCGCAGATGTAGCTTGCCTGTGAACTGAAAGTGAAAGGAAAGAGAAAAGGAACGAAGAGATGTTGACCAACAAGTACAGGTTATAGAAGCAAAGTTTAGCGCATTAAATATGAAGACTACCTCGTAACTTATGGGGGTACGCTCACCTGCACATGTACACCGATTACCTCCTCAATGAATGCCTCGGGGCACTAGTCTGCGGGACTCCGAGAGCCACACGTTAGGCGCCAGATGCTGGGCTCCGCTGGGGGCAGGTAGTGCTGAGGGAAGGACCAGGCCTACTGGTTCCTCCCAAGGGGTTGAGGAGGAGATGAGTGTCCAACGACTCAGATCTCTCCTGGCCACCAGAGAAAAACTACACTGAGTCGGGAGTCTTGTCGAAGCAGGAACTCCATTTATTGCTAACTCCATTATTGCTATATAGTTGCCTATATAATGTTGGGGACAAAGGCGGGGATTTTAGGACGGGGTGGGGGGAAAGGTAAGGGCCAATAGTAAACTGTGACTATTGAAATGTTGATTTCAACTGCCTCGCGGAGGTGGCAGGCAAGAAGCCATTAGGCATCTTGCTGAGTCCTAGCTGGCCAGAGACAGGTCGCCAAACTTTAGCTAGACTCAGGAAGTTCCACTAGGCCTCACGCCTGGGCCTTTCAGGGCCCAACAACTATGTAGTCTCAGTGTGGCTTCAAACTCTCGGCGATCCTCCTACCTCTGCCTCCCAAGTGCTGGGATTAAAGGTATGCGCCAGCATGCCCAGCTACTAGATACCTTGTTAAAGAACATTTTTCAGTTCACAGCAAATTTGAATGGAAAGTACCCAAAGTTCCCATGTACCACTTGTTCCCACAGATACACAACTTCCTCACCATCAACATCCTGTCCCCACAATGGTACAGTTGTTACCATCATTGAACCCACCTACCAAAGCCCATAGTTAAACATTAGGGTTCACTGTTGGTGTTGGATATTGCCTGGGTTTTAAAAATTATTTTTTCTTTTATTATTATTATTAACAACATATTTTGTATGGATACATCATGTTTTGGTAACCTCTTGTCCCTAGTCCCTATCCCTATTCCACTGGGGACCCTCCTCAGTGGGGTTGCAGATATTCCCTATGCATTGTGGGAGCAGTAGTTATTTTGGGGGGAAGGGAATGCCTCTGTGCATGATGTCTCAACCTGTGGCTATCTTTTGACCCCATCTTCTGCAAAATTCTCTGAGCAGTGGTGGGTGAGTCCCACCCCCCCACCCACCCACCCAGGTAGGGTCTCACTCTAGCCCAGGCTGACCTGGAATTCACTGTGTAGTCTCAGGGTGGCCTGGAACTCACAGTGATCCTCCTACCTCTGCCTTCCAGGAGCTGGGATTAAAGGTGTGTGCCACCTAGCCCTGCTCAAGTGCTTAATTTTTATTTATTTGAAAGACAGAGAGAGAGAAGAAGGGAGGGAGGGAGAGAGAGAATGGACACGCCAGGGCCTCCAGCCACTGCAAACAAACTCCAGACACATGCACCACCATGTGCATCTGGCTTATGTGGGTACTGGGGAATCCAACCTGGGTCCTTTGGCTTCACAGGGAAGCATCTTAACTGCTAAGTCATCTCTCCTGCCCCTTTACAATTTTTTGAAAAATGTTTTTCAATTTTTTTAACAAATGTATTCATTGTCAACAGTATCTTACAGAAGCGTTCCTGTCTCCGCCCCCCGCCCCCTCCGCTCCATTCATCTCTCCTTCTAACACCTAGCAACCACCTAACTTCTGTCACCTTTCCAGAATACCATATGACTGGCATCATTCAGCCTGTAAGAGTGTGTCCAGTATTAGGATTTCCCTGCCTTCTAGACTGGATAACCTTGTTTTACCTATGAAGTGTTGATCCTTGATTTGAAAAGGAAAGCTACAGGGCTGGAGAGATGGCTTAGCTATTCAGGCATTTGCCCGCAAAGCCAAAGGACCCAGGTTCAACTACCCAGGACCCATGTAAGCCAGATGCACAAGGGGCGCATGCGTCTAGAGTTGGTTTGTAGTGGCTGGAGGCCCTGAGCACCCATTCTCTATCTGACCCCCCTCAAATAAATAAATTAAAAAGAAAAAAAGGAAAGCTGCTAAGAGCAGCTGGAAACTCATGCATCGGCATCACGAGGGGCACTTGCCTGTCAAGCCGAAGGACGGGGATTCCATTCTCTAGAACCCACATAGCCTGTACAACGTGGCACATGTGCCTGGACCTCGTTTGCAGTGGCTGGAGGCCCTGGAGTGCACATTCTCTTCTCTCTCTCTGCTTGCTTGTTTTCTTTTTTAAAAAGAGAGGACTTCTAGGATAGACACAGTGTGTAGAGGTCCTTTGGGTGGCTACCCAGCCTTGTGAGGAGAAGAGAGGCCCAGAGTCTGGACAGGGCTATTCAGATTAGAGGAAGGCAATGGATTTTTCTCCCCTTTGAAGCAGAGTAACTCATTTACTATTTTCAAAATGACACACTTCTGGGGGAAGAGACTGTAGGCTGACCGAGGAGAGAGCAGCCTTCGAGTTAGAACACTACTGTAGCAGCCAGGGCTAGAGACGATGGTCATTTGCTGGTCTAGAGTCATAACGATGCCCAGGGTGAGAGACACAGACAACACAGCCATTTTGTTAATGAATTAAAAGGCAGCGAGATGTCGCTACAAATCTAATTTGTTGGCTCTGGGCTGATTGACTGAAATAGTAAAGATTGCTATGGTGAGGAAACATGTGTGCAGGGCGCGGGGTGGAGGAGGAGTATTGCACATCTAGATAGATCTTTCGTTGTGACACGTTCGCCATCATTCCATGTGAAAAATAGTTCAGGATAATAAACAGGGACGAATTTTGCATGCCCATCACCTACACTACTCATCTTACTGCCCCATTTATCTGAGCCTCCAGCCACTCGTTTTATTTCTTCAGTGCTTATTAAATTGCAGACCTCAAGGCACCTTCCCCTGGGTTCCCCTCCGCATGCACCGAAATTTGTTTTCCTCTTCCCTTCCATGCAAACACCACACGCAAAGTGGAATGCAGCCCTCCGCAGTGCCGAGCGCGCGTGCACGCGCCCGCACCCACGGCTGGGGTGTGCCCGGGGGCACCCAAGCCGGCCGCGGGACGTGGGACCTGGAGCTGGAAGGTGTCGGTGCGCTGAGATGCGCATCCGGCCACCGCCATCCCGCGTCACCGGAGCCCGCGAGGGGAGGTCACTGGCGGGGCGGGAACCGGGGGTCGCCCAGGCGGCGCGGGGAGGCGGTGACCTCGGCCGAGGGGACCCGAGGCGTTGGGTGGGTGGGGGGGCGGGGCGTGGAGGGCGTGGCCGGGCGCAGGGGCGGAGCCTCGCGCGGCCGGAGGAGGGGGTGTGTGCGCGGGTCACATGGTCGCGGCGCCCTCCCCGTCAGCCGCCCTCCGCCGCCGCGGTGCGCTGGCTGCAGGAAGCCGCCGGCCGCGCTCCGGTCGTCCGGGGCCCGCGGGAGCGCCACCTGCCGCCGCCGACCCCGCGCCCGCCGCGGCGCCCATGAGGGCGGCCCGCGCCCCCCGCCGCCTGCAGCCCGGGGCCCCGGCCGAGCGCCATGGAGCTGAACGCGGGTAAGAGCCGGGGCGCAAAGGGCGCGCGGGGGCCGGGCGGGGGGCTGCCGGGACCGCCCTGCGCCCGGGGCTGCCGCGCCCCCGGCCCGCGCCCCGCGCCCACCCGCCCGCGTCCCTCACATGGCCGTGCCGCGCGGGCCACGTGCGCGCTGTGTTTACGTTGGGCGGCGCGGGCCCCGGTTGGCTGGGCGGGCGCGTGACGCGGCATTACATAATGGGCGCTGGGGCGGCGGCGCGGGCGGGGACACGTGAGGCCGCGGCGCGCTGACCCACATTCCCCGGGGCCGCGGGGACACGTGGGGGCGGCGCGCGCCGGCGTTCCCCGCCGCGGCCTCCGCCAGGCCCCGCCCCTGCTCCCGCGGGGCCCCCAGCGCCGCGCAGTGACGTGGCCGCGGGGCCCCCCGCGGGCCGGCGTCCTGCGGAGCCCGCCGCGCATGCGCCGCCGCCGCCGACCCCGGCCGAAGCCCTGGCCCGCAGTGCGCGCGCCGCAGCCCGCAGGACCCGGGGTGACCCCCCGCGCACTGCAGCAGCCCGGCGGGGGCGGGGCCCGCAGGACGCGTGGGTGGACCTCGGCACTGTCCTGGGGGACGCCCTTGCAGGAGCTCGCTGGACGGTCAGCTTGTGCACCCCCCCCAAAATAACAGGACGAACCACATGATGCGCCCGCGTGCTTAAAAACGCTCGGAAGTCCACTGCAGTCGGGGGTGGGGGGTGGCGGCCATCGCAGAGGTTTTCTAAGATCTGGAAGGCTCGGGTGATGGCTGATGACTTGCACACCTTACGGGAAACTGGTAGTTACTTGTTCACATGAAAGCATTTTAGCCCAGCTTGGTGACTCGTGCCTGCCATCCCAGGAGGGGGGAAGGGACATTGCCAGTCTAGGCTACCTAGTGCGTTCCAGTCCAGCCTGGGCTTGAAGATCCTGTCTGAGGAAAAAAAAAAATAGTTTTAGGGAAATTCCCAAACCTAGTAAAAAGATTTTATAAGTCTTAGTAGATTTTCTGCAGTATTGTCGCAGAATAATAACATTCTCTGCCTGGCGTTGGTCTGTGCAGGATGATGGCCCTTATACCTGATGCAAATGAGGTCACAGAAACAGCCAGTTTCTGCTTAAATTTTTCGAGTCCAAGGCATGTCCAAAAATCATGCTTTGATAAAAGTATATCGTGAATATATTGTGAATTTTCAACCAGTACTACTAATAAAGTCGTTTTCTGATTGTGTCTTAATTACTTGTGGTCATTCTTAAGCCATTGAGGGTATATAAACAAATATTTAGTAATCTGTCATGAGGTTAACCATTTTAAAGGGCCAGCAATTGAGATACCAGGTTCAGCCCCTCTAGCCTTGCCTTGGCTGAATTCTTCAGTCTCTGCAACTTCCTAAGCAGGGCTGGGCCAGGTGGGCACAAGTTTTCCTTTGAGCCTTCCTGGAACTTGATTACTGATGTTAATCTTCCCTTGTCTGGTTCTGCCTTGGTCCTTGGCCAGTGTCGATCACTTGTCATCTTGTTGCCCTGTGGGGTGGAGCACTCAGGAGTGAATAGGCTACTGTGGAGTGGTTGAGCCCTTACCATGTTCCAAGCTACCCTCTTCCCATGGACCTTGCTACCAAGGAGTTCTCTGGCAACCTCATTTAAAAAAAAAAAAAAATTATTTGTGGCTTGTTGCTCGGCAGACCCATAACCCTTGCATTCAGCTAGGACCTTTTCACAGGAGGTGTCTGGAAGCTGGAACTCATCTACTGTGCGGGAATCGCTTGATCTGAAGGGCAGGAATTTGCAGTTTATAGTCATCTTGAATTTTCTCTTGTTCCTTTGACTCCAAGTTCAGGCCCACCATCCAGGATGTTAACTATTTCTGCTGTCTTGTCTTTCAGAGAGAGCTTTGATAAGAATTCCTTTAAACTTCCTTCATAGTGTTCTAAGCATTGTTGGAATGGGGCCAAATTCAGTGCAGTGTGGCCCATATCTGGCCCTTCCCTCTCCCTTGCAATTCGTTGACACATTTTCACCCGGGGTCATTTCCTCTTACTGCCCTATAACTCATGACCTGCTATGTGCCTACTGTCTCCATGACTCACACAGATGAGAAGCTGACTCTGCACTTTTGTCACAGGAGGATTTTGATTGACTGTATCAATCCTTCAAAGTAACAGATGACTCACATGATACTTCATAACCATGACTGTAGTTCACATTTCACAATTCAGGGAAATACTAAACAGTGTGTTCTTATGTTTACCAATTTGTATTCTGTGTCCAAACTGGGCAGAGATCTCATTTGGAGAGAGAAGCAGAAAAGTAGTGGAAATAGTCAGGAGTGAGGTTGGTTGTTGCAGGAGCAGTTAGTGGAGTGAAGGGCTCAGAAGGCAGTTGAAATCACATTTTCTGAGACACGCACGGGGCCAGCTGGTGCATTCAAAAGGGAAGGGCAGAAGAAGGGCTCGGTGGTAGATCTGTCCCGGTGTAACAATCACAGTGTCTGTTCAGTAGTTCCCATGTGCTAGGCCACGTGTCCCTCACATCGGTCCCATGAAAGAAGATACTGTTGTCACCATTCCAGAGATGAGGGGCTAAGTAGATTGAGTTAAGTAGCTTCCTCAGGCAAGTGGTAGAGCAAGAACTCGAATCCACAGAACCCACTTGGGAGCTCGCACTTCACTCCTGTGCCGTTGATGTTAGTCCAGGTAACATTGGAGAGGGAACAGACCTATGCCTGGAGGGCACTGGAGAGTGTGTGCAGCCTCTTGGCTTGCAGAGGCTGGCTTGTTTGTTTTCCACACACTGGATTCCCTTCTTACACGGAGACAAAAGTACTGCTTATTTTAACAGATTAAGGCCTCATTTCTCATCCTATTTAAAAATATAATCTCTTACATGCTACACCATTTAGCAATGTATAACACTTTTTTTTTTTTTTTCAGGGTAGGGTTTCACTCTAGCTCAGGCTGACCTGGAATTCACTATGTAGTCTCAGGGTGGCCTCAAACTCACGGCAATCCTCCTACCTCTGCCTCCCAAATGCTGGGATTAAAGGCATGCGCCACCACGCCCGGCCTGCATTCTTATTTATTTATTTATTTGAGAGCGACAGACAGAAAGAGAAAGAGGCAGATAGATAGATAGAGAATGGGCACGCCAGGTCCTCTAGCCACTGCAAAGGACCTCCAGATGCATGCGCCCCTTGTGCACCTGGCTAACGTGGGTCCTGGGGAATCAAGCCTCTAACCGGGGTCCTCAGGCTTGATAGGCAAGCGCTTAACCGCTAAGCCATCTCTCCAGCCCTGCATTCTTTTTTATTAATGCATGTGTGTGTGCGCATGTGTGTATGGAAGCCATGGGATGATGTTGGGTGTCATCTTCTACATCCTTTTTTTGTTTTCCAGGGTAAGGTATCACTCTAGCCCAGGCTGACCTGGAATTCCCTCTGTATTCTCAGGGTGGCCTCGAACTCATGGCGATCCTTCTACCTTTGCCTCCTGGGTGCTGGGATTAAAGGTGTGCGCCACCATGCCTGGCTTCTTTCCATCTTATTTATTGAGACAGAATCTCTAAGTGAACCCCTAGATCACTGATTAGTTAGTCTTGGTAGTCCGCTTGCTCTGTCTGTCTCTGTCCTGAGTCCTGGGATTGTAGGTGTGCAGCACCACACCTGGCATTTATATGGGTGCTATAGAGCTGGACTCAGGTCCTTACTCTGGGCAGCAAGTACTTGACTGAGTCTTCTCCCAGCCCCAATGTACATACAGTTAATAAAATATTTATTTATTTATGAGCAGAGAGAGGAGAGAGACAGAGGGAATGGGTGTGCCAGGGCCTTCAGCCACTGCAAATGAACTTCCGATGTATGTGCCACATTGTGCATTGGCTTTATGTGGGTACTAGGACATTGAACCTGGGTTATTAAGCTTTGCAGGCAAGCACCTTAACTGCTGAGCCATATCTCCAGCCCCACAATGTATACATTAAAAAAAAAACTTATTGACATTTTCATACATATATATATATATGTGTGTGTGTGTATATATATATATATATATATGGTATACTTTAAAAAATTCATTATTTATTTTATTTATTTGAGGGAGAGAGAGGCAGATATAGGGAGAAATGGGCATACCAGGACCATCAGCCACTGCAGACAAACTTCAGATGCCTGCGCCACTTTGTGCATCTGCCTTATGTTGGTTCTAGGGAATCAAACTTGGGTTCTTTTGGCTTTGCAGGCAAGCACCTTAACCACTAAGCCATGTCTCCAGCCCTATAATGTATTATTATTTTATTTTATTGTTTGTTTTTAAGGTAGGGTCTCGCTGTAGCCCAGGCTGACCTGGATTCACTATGTAGTCTCAGGATGGCCTTGAATTCACAGTGATCTTCCTACTTCTACCTCCTGAGTGCTGGGATTAAAGGCATGTGTCACCATGCCTGGATCTATAATGTATTTTTAAAAGCAATTCCCTCCTGTTACCTTGTTCCTCTCCCTTGTTCCCCTTCCAGTGAATGCCTTTCCAACTAGTCCCTCTTCTGCCTTGATTCTCCTCACCCCCCACCATCCACAGCAGAATATTGATGGGTTCAATATTGTGCAGATTTTGAGATTGCATTGCATGATTGCAATGGCCACTTGGTGTCAGGAAGACAGTGTTCCAAAGCATGCCAGGACCCCCAGCCGCTACAAACATAATCCACATGCTTGCGCCACTTGGTGCATCTGGCTTTACGTGGGTACTGGGGAATCAAACCCAGGCTGTCAGGCTTTGCAGGCAAGCACCTTAACTGCTGTGGTTCTCACATGCATTCTCTCCCCAGTGTATACATTCTTTAAGGCTTTTGCCTCTGCCATCTTTATGGTGCTAGCTTCTCCTGCCTGCCTTGCTGGTCACTGTGGGTGGTTCTTAGCCTCTTGGTCCTCTCTGTGATGTTGCCCACGTTTGTAAGCTTGTGAGATAGGGACCAAGTCCTCTGAGCCCTGGAACCTAGACATGGGTGAAAATTTAATGTTGCCATTGACTGCCTGCTCGGCTGTGAGGGGAGTTATCCATAATGGCTTCTGTGACGAGAAAACCATACATTCCTAGTGGTGGAGTCACGAGGCAAGGAAGTACAGTCGTGACTTGCCATCAAGCCTCCCTTCTAGGAGGGTGGGCAAGCCCAGAAAAGAGGAGCACAAACCCCAGCATCCCAGACCAGTGTGCCCGACATACAAGACAGGGTTGACCTGTGACTTGTCTGCAGTTGACCACTGGGTAAACCCCAGCCTGGGAACCTGGCCCAGCTCCACTTCCCTTCCAGCTAAAAATAGAGAGAACCCTGCCTGAGTTAATTTTAACTCAAGGCTCTGACAAGTGCATTCCGCCTGTTTCTGGAAGGGCGGGGACTTGCCGGTAGAGGGTATTTCTTACTTTTCTTACCTTATCAGAGGTTGTGTGCAGAAACATCCTGTAATAATTCCTTTTATAAACACCATTTCCTTTCAGTCTTGCAGTTAAGTGTTTCCTGGATAGTGACTTGGGGTTAGGAAGACTGAAAGGAATTTGCTTGCTCAGGTTGTCTCAGAACTTCATGATAGTATGTGCTCCACATTGGACAGCTCTGGCTCTGCCATTTTAGTGGCTGCTTGCTTAACCTCTCTGACCTCTGAGCTCTTCTTATGCAGAATGGGTTAGTGGAAGTTGGAGGATGAAATGCCACATAAACTTGTGTCATGCTCTGGTTGGTGCCCAAGTTTCACTTCTCTTCACTAATGCATGTAAGATTTACTTTCTAGAAAGCTAACATTTAATCCCTTTGCTTTGCCAACCATGAGGTTGGTAGATTGGTGTCTAGAAGCAACAAGAGATGCTAAGGCAGGCAAACCGTGTTGAAGGGCTTGCCTGGGTCATGTTTGGTTTTATAGTGAAGACAATGCTTGAACTCCTGAAAGACTGGAATTGGATCCAAACCAGACTGATAATAGCCCAGTAATTTGTGGTTGACTTTTTTTTTTTTCTTTTCTTTTGAGGTAGGGTCTTACTCTGGTCCAGGCTGACCTGTAATTCACTCTGTAGTCTCAGGCTGGCCTCGAACTCACAGCAGTTCTCCCACCTCTGTCTCCCAAGTACTGAGATTAAAGGTGTTTGCCACCATCCCTGGCTTCGTGGTTGATTTTGTATTCTTTCAAAAGAAGTTGTTTATGGGGTAAGTATTTACAATATTCCCCATTGCCCAAGCAGTGCTTTGGCCAGGTGTTAAGCAATATGGATTAGCTCTGATTGCTAAAAGTTTGTTTTTTCTATTTTTCTTTGTTTATTTTATTTCAAATTTATTTTTATGTATTTACTTGAGAGAAAATATGGGCACACCAGGGCCTCTTGCCACTGCAAATGAACTCCAGACACATTTGCCACTTTGTGCATCTGGCTTTATCTAGGGAAATTGAACCTGAACTTGGGGAAATTGAACCTGAGCTGAGTTTGTAGCCAAGCGCCCTTAACCACTGAGCAACTCCCCAGCCATTGTTTTCTTTGAGACAAGGTCTCATCATGTAGGTTGGCTGTCCTTGAACTTGTAATCCTTCTTTCCCAGCCTCCTGTGTGCTAAGATTACAGGCTAAGCAGGGGTAGTCACAAGACTGTGGATGTGAATGACCAACTCTGACAGCTGGTTCTAGGGAAGTCTTCAGGGACAAACCTCATCTTTTATTCTCCTGAGATGATATGTGTGAATTTAGTTCCTAAGGCTCTGCTTCTAAAATACATTACATGGGGAGTGTTGTTTTTCTTTGTTTTCTAGTCTGAGTGGGGACCCTTATAAAAGCAGTAGCAGTTTTAACCCCTGGCCTTTCTGATGTGTACTAAAGATGGATGGCTCAATGGTTTTACCCACTAACACGACATCAGTAGGCTTCCAGGTTAACAAAGGTTATCGTTCCATACACAGAGTATTATAGATATTTGGGCACTGTCAAATAGATACCATCCTTTCAATTCTGGCCAGTTTAGTTTATTATTATTAGTGTTATGATTTTTTTTCCAGTTTTCCAGGTAGGGTTTTACTCTAGCCCAGGCTGACCTGGAATTCACTATGTAGTCTCAGGATGGCCTTGAACTCACCACGCCTGGCTTATTATGTTTTTTGACACTGACTTGTTATGTAACTCAGGCTCACCTTGAACTCCTGACCCTCTTACCTCTGCCTTTTGATTGCTGCTTCTGCAGACGTGATTCAGCATGCCCAACTTGCCAATTTGTGTTTGAATTTGTTGATTGTAGCCATTTTTCAACTTTAGCATACCTAATTCTGGGTGTACATTCTCCAGTTGGGGCAGGGCCTGGTTAACATGTTTTGAAAAAAGTACTAGGTCTTTTGGCAATATCTATCTATCTGCCTGCCTGCCTATCTATCTATCTATCATCTATCTATCTATCTATCTATCTATCTATCTATCTATCTATCATCTATCTATTATCTATCTATCTATCTATCTATCTATCTATCTATCTATCTATCTTATATAGTTTCCCTGGTGATGAAAACAAACCCAAAGTTGGGGAATTTGTGATTGGACATCTTGGTAATTTCAAAGTCTGTGGTGGATGAAAACTGCCTTTGGTCCTGTACTTCCATATAAGTACCTGGCTTGGGGCAGTGCTCCTTAAGCTGTCCTGCACATCAGAACCATAAGGGCTCTGCTGTGGAGCCTGTAAGCCAGTTTACATTTCCAACAGATTGCCAGCCAATAGCTGATGGTGCTGGGTTGGGGACCACTCTTGGAGAATGGTTGCTAGGGGCCACATTGTAAAGGGGGGGGAGATGGAGGGGGGAAGGAGGGAGAGAGAGAGAAAGTTCTGGCTTCCCTCTGGGTACGTGAGAGGCATACCAGAGACAGCATGTGGGAGGTAGGCTTGAATATACGAAGAGCAGATTCACACTTTCAACCTTAAGATAGATGCCAGGCATCTGCTTAAAGAATGGCGTAATGATAGAATTGTATATGTATATTAGCATTAATTATGTGTGTATGTGCGTGCATGCACACATGTGTGTGTTTTGAGACAGGGACTCATGTAGGCCAGACTGTCCTCTTAACTATGTAGCCAGAATGACCTTGAACTATTTTATTATTTATTTATTTATTTATTTATTTGAGAGGAAGGGAATGGCCACACCAGGGCCTCTAGCCACTGCAAACGAACTAGATGCATGTGCCACTTTGTGCATCTGGCTTCATGTAGGTACTGGGGAATTGAACCTGAGTCCTTAGGCTTTATAGGCAAGTTTTTTTTTTTTTTTCTCTTCGAGGTAGGGTCTTGCTCTAGCCCAGGCTGACCTGGAATGCACTATGTAGTTTCGGGGTGGCCTTGAACTCACATTGATCCTCCTACCTCTGCCTCCCTAGTGCTGTAAAGGCGT
This sequence comes from Dipus sagitta, assembly GCA_036346955.1. Classification (NCBI taxonomy): domain Eukaryota; kingdom Metazoa; phylum Chordata; class Mammalia; order Rodentia; family Dipodidae; genus Dipus; species Dipus sagitta. Next base: position 62,726,848 of record CM070784.1, read on the forward strand.
GCACTGCCATGCCCAGTTTATCCTGCTATTTCTTAAAAAAATGTTTTATTTTTATTTACTTATGAAAGAAAAAGAGAGAGGTAGGAGGAGAGAGGGAGAGAGATAGGGAGAGAATCAGCATGCCAGGGCCTCTTGCTACTGGTGCTAATCCCTAGCAGTCGATATATTTCATTAATCTTATATATACTGTCTTCATATATTCTCTGCTGCTCTATTTAAAAAGCTGACACGTCAGCCACAATCTCTGCCACCTTTGCCCACAGAATTGGCATCTCTAACTCCTCTCTGCTCTTACCATAGATAGGATGAGTCTATCTCTTTCCAATAAAAACTCCTTTGATTACTAGCCTTTATAAACATTCCCCAGATGTGGTTTCTTTAAGTTCCTTAATACCCACTACGCAAACTTTTACTTACAACCTCGACAGTAAATAGGATGTACCTCTGTGATAAAAAGGAGAGCTCCCCTTTCAGCTGTGCACTTCTCCAGTCAGAGTTCACCTTGGGATACTGTTGAGTTACAGACTGCCTGAGGTCGTGTTGTGTCACCTTCCCACAAATTCTTTCTCCACTTAAACACATGGCTCCAATCTCCTACATCTTCTACCTCCACCTTCTGAGTGCTGGGATCACAGACACGCCTCACAAGAAAGGCAGACAGAGGGAATGGGCACACCAGGGCCTCTAGCCACTGCAAATGACTCTGGACACATGTGCCACTTTATGCTTCTGGCTTTACGTGGGTATTGGGTAATTGAACCTGGGTCCTTAGAGTTTGCAGGCAAGTGTTTTAACTGCTGAGCCACCTCTCTAGCCCTGGCATACATATTTTTGTCTGTAGTGCACCAAACAAACCAAGCAAAAATGTCATGATGGCACGCCTTTAATCCCAGCACTTGGGAGGCCTAGGTAGGAGGATCACTGAGTTCAAGGCCAGCCTGAGACTACAGAGTGAATTCCAGGTCAACCTAGGCTAGAGAGAGATCCTACCTTGAAAAAAAAAAGTGCAAGGAGCTGCTTTTCTGCAAGATGAGGTGTTGTGTTTTGGGGAGTCGGCTTCTCTCCTCTCCTGGCTGAGCAGCCCCTTGAGAGCTGTGCATGTGCCTTCTTTAGGGGTTTCCCAGCCTGCATGACGGTAGTTGGTGCTTAAATATGCATCTGACAGCTCAAAATTTCAACATAACGGACTAAAGAGGTTTCAAATCCTGCATTTGGAGAATGGAGACATTGTATTGTCATTGTTTGGCTTCAGCTTTTGCTGTGTGGTTGGCTTATTATTTTCTAAGCATGAATCCTGTCTTTCAAAAAATTTGAAGTCCCTTTAGGAGAACAGTTTTAAAAATTATTTATTTATTATATTATTTTATATTACTTATTATATTAATTTATTATTTATTGCACTAGCTACTTTGGGGAAGGTACAGAGTTCTCCATCTCCTGCTGTTGTCAGGAGCTCTTGTCAATTGCTGACTTCCTAGATCAGTTTTATACTATTTAGAGTTTGTCTGCTACTTGGTGTGGACTTTGTAAAGGAAGAAGGAGGTCTTAAAAATATGTGTGATAGATTTATCCCCTATAAAACATGTACTGAAAACTAAGACACTATGCCTGGGTGCTTAGGGCTAGTCAAGAAGGAGGTGAAACCAGGGAGATAGTATTTCAGAGTATAGGTGGAAAAGACAGACAAAAGTCACTGTGGTTGATGCTGCACACTGAGGATCTGGTCAGAAGTCACTGTGATTGATACCGCATGCTGAAGATCCGGTCAGAAGTCACTATGGTTGATACTGCACACTGAGGATCTGGTCAGAAGTCACTGTGATTGATACTGTAGGCTGAGGATCTGGTCAGAAGTCACTATGGTTGATACTGCACACTGACGATCCAATCAGAAGTCACTGTGGTTGATACTGCACACTGAGGATCTGGTCAGAAGTCACTGTGGTTGATACTGCACACTGAGGATCTGGTCAGAAGTCACTATGGTTGATACTGCACACTGAGGATCTGGTCAGAAGTCACTGTGATTGATACTGCATGCTGAAGATCTGGTCAGAAGTCACTGTGTTGATACTGCACACTGAAGATCCGGTCAGAAGTCACTGTGTTGATACTGCACGCTGAGGATCTGGTCAGAAGTCACTGTGGTTGATACTGCATGCTGAAGATCTGGTCAGAAGTCACTGTGTTGATACTGCACGCTGAGGATCTGGTCAGAAGTCACTGTGGTTGATACCTCACACTGAGGATCCCGTCAGAAGTCACTGTGTTGATACTGCACACTGAGGATCTGGTCAGAAGTCACTGTGTTGATACTGCACACTGAGCATGTGGTCAGAAGTCACTGTGATTGATACCGCATGCTGAGGATCTGGTCAGAAGTCACTGTGATTGATACTGCACACTGAGGATCTGGTCAGAAGTCACTATGGTTGATACTGCATGCTGAGGATCCCGTCAGAAGTCACGGTGGTTGATACTGCACACTGAGGATCTGGTCAGAAGTCACTATGGTTGATACTTCACACTGAGGATCCCGTCAGAAGTCACTGTGATTGATACTGCACGCTGAGCATCTGGTCAGAAGTCACTATGGTTGATACTTCACACTGAGGATCCGGTCAGAAGTCACTGTGATTGATACTGCACGCTGAGCATCTGGTCAGAAGTCACTATGGTTGATACTTCACACTGAGGATCCCGTCAGAAGTCACTGTGTTGATACTGCACGCTGAGGATCCTGTCGGAAGTCACTGTGGTTGATACTGTATGCTGAGGATCCAGTCAGAAGTCACTGTGATTGATATTGCACGCTGAGGATCTGGTCAAAAGTCACTGTGGTTGATACTGTATGCTGAGGATCCCGTCAGAAGTCACTGTGGTTGATACTGCACACTGAGGATCCAGTCAGAAGTCATTAAGTTTGATACTGCACACTGAGGATCCAGTCAAGTAGAGATACCACAGTTATGTTGGGCAGTGGGGAATCTTGCCTTCTTGGTTTGATTCGTGGGAAAACATTTTTTTTTTTTTTGTGGGACAAAAAGGTTTATTTTGGCTTTCAGGCTCAAGGGGGAAGCTCCATGATGGCATGAGCAAAGGGTGGACATCACCCCCTGGCCAACATCAGGTAGATAATAGCAACAGGAGAATGTGCCAAACACTGGCAAGGGGAAACTGGCTATAACACCCATAAACCTGCCCCCAACAATACACTGCCTCCAGGAGGCTTTAATTCCCAAATCTCCATCATCTGGGAACCTAACATTCAGAACATCTAAGTTTATGGGGGACACCTGAATCAAACCACCACATTTCACTCATGGCCCCCATAAACTGTTATCCATACATGATTTAAAATGCAATGCATTCAGTCCAACTTTAAAAGTTCCCATAGTTTTTATCAATCCCAATGATATTCAAACATCCTCATAATCCACGGTCTTTTAACTGAGCCATAACACCAAGAAGTCCCCCCAAAACCCACAGTGGCACAGAATAAATATTCAAAGTGCAAAAGATGGCATTAGACATAGCAAAGAAATATTCAACCAATACAAGATTTAAAACAACAAGGGCAAACATCAAACTCTGTAGCTCCAAGTCTAGTAACTCTAGTCAATGACAAATCTCCAAGTCCAATAATTCTAACCAGCAACAAGTCTCTGGTATTCCAATTCCACCCCTCCAGCTAGACTACTCACAGTCTTGGAAAACTTCATTGGGGCTGGCAGCTTTCCTTAGCAGCCACCTCATGGTCCCGGCATCTCCACTAGGTCTCCACTGCAACCCACGGTTCATCCTCATGGCTCCATGGGAAAACATGTTTGGCTTTGTGGTTATTCTTGCTGCATCTTATTCTTTCAGGGAAAGAAGCTTAAAATGATGCCCTGAGAATAATCTCAAATACTTTGTCTTTATTTAAGAAAAAAAACCCACATTATTTATTTATATATTTGAGAGAGACAGAGAGAGAAAGAGAGAGAGAGATCAAGAATGAGAATGGGCGTGGCTGGGCCTCCAGCCACTGCCGATGAACTCCAGACACATGTGCCACCTTATACACCTGGCTTATGTGGATACTGGGGAATCAAACCTGGGTTCTTAGGCTTCACAGGCAAATGTCTTAACTGCTAAGCCATCTTACCATCCCTCAAACACTGTTTTTAACCTGGAGGGATGAAGTCTTTGACAGGCCCACATCACTTTTCTGTGGAGGTCACTGTGCCGATCTTGTGATTGTGTTTTTTTTTTTTTTTTTAAAGAATTCACATTCCTTTTAAAAATTAATATTTATTTATTTGAGCAGAGAGAGGGAGAGAGAAATAGAAAGAATTAGAATGGATGCGCCAGGGCCTTTAGCCACTGCAAGTGAACTCCAGACTCATGTGCCACCATGTGCATCTGGCTTATGTGGGACCTGGAGACTCGAACCTGAGTCCTTAGGCTTCGCAGGCAAATGTTTTAACTGCTAAGCCATCTCGCCATCCCTCAAACACTGTTTCTTTTTTTTTTTTTTTTTGGTTTTCCGAGGTAGGGTCTCACTCTAGCTTAGGCTGACCTGGAATTCACTATGGAGTCTCAGGGTGGCCTTGAACTCTCGGCGATCCTCCTACCTCTGCCTCCCGAGTGCTGGGATTAAAGGCATGCGCCACCATGCCCGGCAAACACTGTTTCTTAACCTGGAGGCATGCAGCCTTTGAGAGGCCCCACATCAATTTTCTGTGTAGGTCACTGTGATGATCTTGTGACTGTATTTTTTTTTTTAAGAATTCACATTCCTTTTTTAAAATTAATTTTTATTTATTTGAGCAGAGAGAGGGAGAGAGAAATAGAAAGAGTTAGAATGGATGCGCCAGGGCCTCTAGCTACTGCAAACGAACTCCAGACTAATGTGCCACCATGTGTATCTGGCTTACATGGGACCTGGAGGATCAAACCTGGGTCCTTAGGCCTCACAGGCATGTGCCTTAACTGCTAAGCCATCTCTCCAGCCCTGTGATTGTGTCTTGAGAAGACTGAAGGAGGTCTAGAAAGAAGATGGCCCTGCGGCCTCACTCATTCTCTCATAGCGTGTGGAGTTCTGCCAGCCTCTTGAACCCAAAGGGGTGTCACAGGGGCCTCTCGGAGCATCAGGGCAGCAAGGTTTGGGAGCAGTGGCCATGAAAAGTTCCCTGTCTCCGATAAATGACCTTGTGTAGAGTTCTGGATGTTACATGTGTTCCTGACTAAGGGAAGCAGCTGCCCCTGTGGCATGTCACATGGAGGAGGAGTGGGGGGTCCGAGCCAGTGCAGGTTGTCCACAGCGTGAAGTATGTCCGTTGTGAGCCATGAAGGCACTGGAGGACGTTTCTTCCACTTTCCAGGAAAGAAATTAGGAAATAAAAGTCTTAAGTTTGGGTTTGTGTGTGCTCAGAACAACCAAGCTAGTGAGGGTCTTGTCAGTTTTAAATCAGTGGCCCTTAACTTGGCTTTGAATTTTTTGGAAGGAGGAAGAATAATAGGAAATAAGATAGTGTTTTTTTTGTTTGTTTTTTGCTTTTGGGTATTTATATAGTTTGTTTCTAAAGTGAGTGGTATTTCTAATGTCATATACCTCATTGTCTGATTTCCTGTTTTCTAGGAGGTGTGATTGCCTACATCAGCTCTAGCTCAGCCTCCAGCCCTGCCTCTTGCCACAGTGAGGGTTCCGAGAGCGGCTTCCAGTCCTCCTCTTCTGTTCCATCTTCTCCCAACAGCTCAAACTCTGACGCCAACGGCAATCCAAAGAATGGGGACCAGCCCAGCATTGAGAGCATCCTAAAGAGTGACCGGGGAGATTGTCCTGTGAAGTCCAGCAAGCCCAGTGTTCCTGGCATGACAAAGAGTCACAGTGGTTTGACAAGTACGTTACAGGATGCTGCTGTTACTTGCAGATGGGGTTTATGTTACCAGCTTCTCGTGTGAGAACCATTGTACTTTTCACTCCCTCCTGGGGATCGTCATGCTCACTAACTAGGCATGATGTCAGCAGTGACTTTTGAAGTTTTAGCCAGGGGCTGTCATGGTTCTTCTGTGGTGCCCCTTTATCACATGCCCATAGGCACCTTTCTTCTGGACTCATTCCTTAAGTCTTATTTCTGGAATAGCACTCAGGTCATTTCATGTCATGAATTTGGATTTGGGCACATTTGGGATTAGGAAACAAAGCAGGGCTGCGCTTACCAGTGAGGTGGCTAACCTGAGTGAGTGTGGGCGTGCTAGAAAAGGGAGGGTCGAGGAGTGGGCCCGCCTGGCTCCTGCAGGCGAGGTGAGCGGTGCCGCCGCTGTGGAAGTATCTCTGCATCTTCATATACTTTGTGAAGCTGGAGCCCAGGACTCAGCCCTAGCCACCCCTACAGCCCTTTTGCATCCATTAATTGATTTCTCTGCTTGAATTCTTCATTTCTACTGGGAGAATTGTTTTCTTAGTTTTAGTTGCATACATCATGTAAAGCAACTACAAATTTACAGAATTTCAGTGAATGCTTAAAATCACCAAACAACAGAAAAACCCAGTTCTCTCAGTATTTTTGGTAGTTCAGAAGAAAACTATGAAGGGCTGGAGATGTAGCCCAGAGGTAGAACACTTGCCTGGGTTCAGTCTTCAGTGCTAAAAAAAAAATAAAGACTGATTCCTTTATCTGTTAATTTGGTGTAGAGATCCTTCTATTACAAGAGTACATGTGTATTGTTTTAAAGCACTTACACGTTGAATGAGATAAAATATTCACTTGGAAAGAAAAGCACTTTAGTGTTTCCTTCCAGCTTTTCACTTCCTGTCTGTTTGTGCCCTAGAATTTAGTGGCATGGTTCTACTGTGTAAAGTCTGTGGGGATGTGGCGTCAGGATTCCACTATGGAGTTCATGCTTGTGAAGGCTGTAAGGTAAAGCAAGCTTTTGTTTCTTAAACTACTGATCTACTGACTTGGGGGCTAAAAACATCGGGGCTTAGGTTTGTGAATTTGCACAGTTGATAATCTAGGAGGGAGCCAGAAATCCGCTGATCCTTGTAAGTTTTAAGTATTTTATAGTATATAAATACCAGGTTTTTTGAAAAGTACTCTTAATTCAGCAAACATACTTCTGTAAGATTTTGATCAACATAAATTTGCTACCTTAGTTCAATGAATGGTGTGAGCCATCCAGTGGGCACTCATTCTCTGTTGGGTCAGGCACAGGTCTCTGGTTGGGGATGTGAAGGGGCAAAACAGGTCACTGAACTGCCTGGCTAGAGCTCGGTTTATTTTATCTGTTTTTTTTTTTTTTTTTTAAGACAGCATCCCATGTAGCCTAAGGCTGGCCTGAAACTTGCAGTGTAGGGATGGCCCCTTTGAGTTCCTGGTCCTCCTGTCTCCACCTCCTGAGTACTGGGGTTACAGGTGTGGGCTACCAAAGTTTATGTGGCTTAAATGTTTTGGAATCTGTGGCTGCATCTGGAGAGGGCCTTTTCTACCATGTCATAATGTGGTGGAGGGCAGTGTAGAGGGGTGGAGAGAGTGCTCATTTGCGACTACGTGACCTTGATTGAGTATTGTAGGAAAAAGCCCAACTCACTGTCACGACAGACCTACTCACAGTAGTGTTAATCCAGCCATACAGGCAGCTTCATGACCTCGGACTCTTCAGAGATCTCACCTCTCAATACTCTCACACTGGGGGTTGAGTTTCCAAAGCATGCTCTTTGGGCAACACATTGAGACTGTAGCAGATCTTACCTGTTAGATACCAAGGGTAGAAATGTGTTAAATAATGCTTGAGGCAGTAGGATCGTTGAGTTCTAGGCTGGTCTGGGCTACATAGCAAAACTGTCTCAAAAACAGATCAACAAAAGTAAACTAACAGTAAAAGAATAAAAGTAAAATAATTTTAAATTTTTTAGAAATTTTATTTGAGGGAGGAGAGAGAGAGAGAGAGAGAGAGAGAGAGAGAGAGAGAGAAAGAAAGAACGGGCATGCCAAGGCCTTCAGTGGCTGCAAACGAACTCTAGACGCATGTGCCACCTTGTGCATCTGGCTTATGTGGATCCTGGGGAATTGAACCTAGGTCCTTTTTACAGGCAAGCTCCTTAACTGCTAAGCCATCTCTCCAGCCCTAAAATAATTTTTAAAAAATATTTTATTATTTATTTATTTATTTATTTGAGAGCGACAGACAGAGAGAGAAAGAGGCCGATAGATAGATAGAGAATGGCCACGCCAGGGCCTCTAGCCACTGCAAAGGACCTCCAGACATGTGCGCCCCTTGTGCATCTGGCTAACGTGGGTCCTGGGGAATCGAGCCTCGAACCGGGGTTCTTAGGCTTGACAGGCAAGTGCTTAACCGCTAAGCCATCTCTCCAGCCCAAATATTTTATTTTTATTTATTTATTTGAGAGAGACAGATACAGAAATAGGCAGGTAGACAGACTGAAAGAGAGAGAGAGAGAGAGAGAGAGGGAGGATGGGTGCACCAGGTCCTCCAACCACTGCTAATGAGCTCCAGATGCGAGCGTCCCCTTGTGCATCTGGCTTATGTGAGTCCTGGGTAATCAAATCTGGGTCCTTTGTCTTTGCAGGCAAGCACCTTAATCGCTAAGTCATCTCTCCAACCCCCCCCCCAAATAATTTTAAATACAAATAGAGCACTTGGAAAACAAGTGAGTGGAGTATTATCTCAACTAGCATGTTAGATAATTCCCAATGGGCTATTTGCTACCTCCTTACTTATATCCAGGAATCTCTTAAATCTGACGTAACCCTGTTATCAAACATTAACAAAGTAAAGACACATGTTCTTACTGTTTTCTAACTTGAGCTGGAATCTAGTTTGGCAGGATGTGGTGGGTGAACAAGGTAATGAACATACAGGACAAAAGAGGAAGTCTTTCCAGGGTGGTTCTGAATGAATTGACTTGGGAGCTTACATTTTCAGAATGCTTAGTCAGTATTTTCCATAGCTATAACTCTTAATGTTTTAAAAATTGTACAAATGTTGTATATCTTTTTTAATGTGTGAAATGCTTGTGAGGTAGGCATTGGTCTTTATAGCTAGAAAATGAAACCACAAACTGAATGAAATGTGTTGTGTATTCTTGATAAATGTACATTTTAAAAAATTTCTTGCTATGCGTGTTTGTAAGCATGTGCCTGCAGTGGTGTGTGCAGGTGCGTGTGGAACCAGAGGACAACTTCAGACATTGATCCTCAGGTGCCGTTCCAACTTCGGTGAGACTCTCTCATTGGCCTGGAAGCACCAGTTAGGCTAGATTGGCCTGCCAGGGAGCCCCAGGGGTCTGCCCATCTCTGCCTCCCAGCACTGGGGTTACAGGCATGTGCCACCATACCCAACTTCTGTACATGGGTTTTGGAGATTGAATTTAAGTCCTCATGCTTGTGAGGGAAGCACTTTAACAACTGAGCTGTCTCCCCAGGCAGTACTTTGTGACTTTTTTTTTCATGATGTAGCCCATGTTGGCCCAGAACTTGGGATCTTCCTGCCTCAGCCTTTCAAGTGCTGGAATTATAGGCATGTGTCACTATACCTGCGAAATTTTTTTTGGGCCATGCTTGAAATCCAACCTCAGGCCTCACACAACCTAGGCAACCACTTTACCATTGTGCTGTACTCCCAGCCCTTTACTGCCCTCTCAAAAATGTGTTTATCTTAGTTCTTGAAGTGTTCAAATGAGTTATATAGTATCACAGTGAAATGTAAAAACATTATATCCTGTAAGTACCTATTATTCATGATGTTCAGGGACAATGCAGTGAGATGATCTGGATCATTCTGTGCCTGAGTTCTCTGTTTCTTCTGGGACTGTTAAAATGGAGGCCATTGAACACCTATCACAGTTGTCAAGGCCAATGTTTGTAGCATTTAGGTGGGAACTATCTTTTCCTGGGTCATGAGCTGGCCATGGCATGTGCTGTAACATGCTCTTGCTATGTGGCCAGTGATATCTGGCATGTGAGAGTAGTCCTTGCTGGTGTCAGTAGGACCAAACCCTAACACTGTAACACTGTGATTCAGGGTTCTAGTGAGGCAGTTATAGCTGTCAAACTTTGTGAAGGTCCGTGTTCCTGTTTCAAGAGTTCCAGAACCTAACGTTGGTGGCACATGCTTGTAATTCCAGCACTTGGAAGGTAGAGGCAAGAGGATCAGGAGTTCATGGCCATCCTCAGCTGTATAGCTGAGGCCAGCCTGGGGTTCATGAGACCCTGTCTCAAAAAAGCTTTAAAAGCAGTTTTAGAACTTTCACGTCATTGTAAGATGGAACATCGGCTGCAAATGATGTCTGGTGATGGGCGTGTTGTGTGAAGGACACTTGGGATAAGTAACAGAGAATCTTGGAAAGGAAGAGAGGTTTTATCTGGCTAGCATATGTGAGTGACATTTGCTTACTGATCAGCGGCCTGGGTGTTAGTATGATGTTTGCCTCTGTCTATATCATTTCCAGACAGTTCCATACACACTTGATTAGGTTGTGGGACTAGTTCTTAGGGGGACTTTGGGTGTCTGTAAATGGACAGCACACCTTTCTTTGCTCTCAGGGCTTCTTTCGGAGAAGCATTCAGCAGAACATCCAGTACAAGAAGTGCCTGAAGAACGAAAACTGCTCTGTCATGAGGATGAACCGGAACCGCTGTCAGCAGTGCCGCTTCAGAAAGTGCCTGTCTGTGGGCATGTCCAGAGATGGTATGTCCTCTGCCGAGCGTGTGTGTGTGTGTGTGTGTGTGAGAGAGAGAGAGAGAGAGAGGGAGAGGGAGAGGGAGGGAGGAGGTGGGAGAGAATGGATATTTGGGTATGTGAATGTGGTGTGTGCATTTCTTGGCACGTGTGCAGAATAGGATAACCTCCAGTGTTGGTCACCTCACCTTTCATCTTACTGTTTATTTGTTTATTTGTTTGTTTATTTATTTGCAAGGAGAGAGACTGAGAGAAAGAAAGAGAATGAATGCACCAGGGCCTCTACCCACTGCAAATGAACTCCAGATATATGAGCCATTTGGTACATCTGGCTCTACATGGGTACTGGGGAATCGAACCTGGGTCTTTAGGCTTTGTAAGCAAGCAGGTGCCTTAACCACTAAGCCATCTCTGCAGCCCTCACCTTCCATCTTACTGGGAACTGGGTCTCTTTTGCTTTCTGCTGTGTATGCTAGGCTAGCTGACCTCTCTCCTGAGCTTCTGGGCTTTCTCTTTCTCCATCTCTCATCTTGCAATAGGGTTGCTGAGATGGTAGATGCTTACTACTGCTTCCAGGTTTATGTGGGATCTAGGGAGTTGAACTCCACTCTTGCACAGCAAGCGCTTTTCACACTGAGCTATTTCTGCAGCCTGAGAGAGTGTTGAATGTTCAGGAAGCTTTGTGCTGTTTCTCAGCGTAAACTGGGACTGCAAGCCGTATGAAAAGCCTCCTAAGTCGAAGGAGACGCAGGTGCCAGAGTGCGCCGTGCGCTTTGTATACGGCCTGGCACTTGTCACGGTCAGAATTCAGCATTGTCATTTCACATGCAGCATTTGGCATTACTCATAGAAAACTCTCTGTTTTCTCTAAACAGTTTGAAGTTTTGTTTTTCTAAAAAGTATTTGTTTTCTAAATTCAGTACATTTTGTTTTTATTTTTCAAGGTAGAGTCTCTCTAGCCCAGGCTGACCCGGAGCCTACTCTGTAGTCTCAGGCTGGCCTTACTCACAACAATGCTCCTACTTCTGCCTCTCAAGTGCTGGGATTAAAGGTGTGCACCACCATGCGCAGCCAATTCAGAGATTTTTTTTTTTTTACTCTTGTTTTCTTGAATATTACCAAAGAGGTCATTCTTTTTTGTCCCCCTCACATTTCATGTATTCTTTTTCTTTTATTCTTTTCTTTTTTTTTTTTGGTTTTTCAAGGTAGGGTCTCACTGTGGCCCAGGCTGACCTGAAATTCACTATGTAGTCTCAGGGTGGCCTCAAACTCATGGCGCTCCTCCTACCTCTGCCTCCCAAGTGCTGCGTGTGCCACCACACCTAGCTTCATGTATTCTTTTCCTTTTTAAAAAAAGTTTCAGTGGGGGGGGGATGGGGAGAGCTGGAGAGATGGCTTAGTGGTTAAGGTGCTTGACTACAACACCAAAGGACCCAGGTTCAGTTCCTCAGTACCCATGTAAAGCCAGATGCACAAGGTGGCACATGCATCTAGAGTTTATTTGCAATGGCTAAGGGGCCCTGGTGTGCCCATTCTCTCTTTGTCTGCCTCTGTCTCTCTCTGAAATAAATAAATAAAATATTTTTTTAAAGTTTCATTTGTGCCTGAGACTACATAGTGAATTCCAGGTCAGCCTGAGCTAGAGTGAGACCCTACCTCAAAAAAGAAACAAACAAAAAAATGTTTCATATATGGACGCATGCCTTTAATCCCAGCATTCAGGAGGCAGAGGTAGGAGGATCGTTATAAATTTGAGGCCAGCATGAGATTACATAGTGAATTCCAGGTCAGCCTGGGCTAGATCAGGACCCTACCTCATCCCCCCCCCCCCCAGCAGAAAAAATTAAAAGTTTGACCAGGTGTGGTGGCACATGCCTGTAATCCCAACACTCAGGAGGCAGAGGTAGGAGGATCACTATGAGTTCAAGGTCCAGCCTGAGAATACATAGTGAATTCCAGTTCAGCATGGGTTAGAGTGAGACCTTACTTTAAAAACAAAAAGTTTCATTTGTGTATTAATTGTGCATGACACTGTGTTACGTAAGAACATTTTCATGCAAATATATGTTATATATCCACCTCTTTTCTCTTGCTCTCACCCAGACTGACCTGGAATTCACTGTGTAGTCTCAGGCTCACCTTGAACTCATAGTGATCCTCCTGTCTCTGCCTCCCAGGTGCTGGGATTAAAGGGGTGTGCCACCATGCCCAACAATGGCTTACAGTTTTGAGGGGAAGTTTTACCGTGGCAGGGAAATCATGGGTGGAACAGGCAGCTGAGGTAACATGTCTTGTCACAGCAGCTGGGAGGAAGCAGTGTGAGTGAGCTCAGCTATCACTGGCAAGGGGACTGGACCATGTAGTCCCTAGGCCCACACCTAGTGACCACTCCTTCTGCAATGCTCAAACTTCCAAAGGCTCCACAGCCTCCCCAAATGTCCCCCAGCTGGGGACACATGAGGCTATGGGGACATTCTACATTCAAATCATTATGCTGTCACGCTTATTAGTTTATATCAATTATTGTCACTTTTTTTTTTTTAATGACTGCTCTTTTGATGAGGCCAGATGGCTCTCAGTGCTGTTTTAATTTTCATTTCTTTTTTTGGTTGAACATTTTTTTAATGTTTATTGGCCATTTGCACTTCAGTTTCTTGAGACCCATCCATTTCATTAGCCCATTTATTGATTAGGTTATTCTATTTCTTTGTTGGTCTTCGTAAATTCTTTGTGTATTCTAGATACTTATCCTCTGTGAGATATATTGCTGTCAAAGATTTTTTTCCCATCCTGTAGGCCTCTTCTTCACTCAATAACTTGTTTTCTTCGTTGTGCTAACGCCTTTTGTTAATCATTGGTGCTACTTTCTGAATGTTGGAGTACTTACTATAAAAGAAGTGCTTGCTTAGGCCTAAATCTTGAGGTTTTTTTCCCCTCTACATTTTCCTCTAACAGTTTTAGAATTTCAGGACTTGAATGGTCCACTTGGATCTGAGTTTTGTGCAGGGGTGAGATTCCTTTCCCCATGGGTATCTGGTTTTCCCAGCACCATTTGCTGTGGAGACTGTCTTTTCTCCAGTGTGTATGTTTGGCATCTGTGTCAAGAATCAGGTGGCTGTTTATATCTGAGTCAGCGAGCCCACTGCTTATGTGACCTGACTTTTTTTAATTTTTATTTACTTATTTTAATATTTTATTTATTTATGAGAGTGTGAAAGAGGCAGGGAGTGGGGAATGGTTGTGCCAGGGCCTTCACCTGCTGCAAACGAATTCCAGATGCATGTGCCACCTTGTGCATCTGGCTTACCTGGGTCCTAGGAAATTGAACCTGAGTCCTTTGGCTTTGCAGGCAAGCGCCTTAACCGCTGAACCATCTCTGTAGCCTATGACTTATTTTTTAGTTTGAAATGATAATATGCTTTTGGTGTACACATTCAGGGCATGTGCAAAGGAGATGAAAGATTGAAAGCAAAAGTCTGGGATGAAGGGGTAAGGAAAATGAATGTGGAAATGTGTGGAAGCATTAATACTCAGAGGCAGCATCACTGGATTGGCTTCTCTGTTGTGTATAGTGTAGAGTCTATTTCTAGATGGTCCCACCTTCTGGAACATGATGGAGCTGATGCTGTTAGAGGGACTGGTCTGGTATGGTCAATTAAAAATCGCTGAGCAGGAACTTTGTATTTCCATAGGAAGGCGTCATTCAAGAAATCCCTTTCATTGATACATTATCTCACCGACAATAGAAGTAGAGCACTGAGATAGGGAACTTCTAGTATAAGAGATTCAGCCATTGCTGGAAATTTATTCTTTTATCTTGCTACTCAAAATAATGCTACAAGAATGGAGCATTTCCCAGGACCCATGTTAGCCAGATGCACAAGATGGTGCATGTGTCTGGAGTTTGTTTGCAGTGGCTAGAGGCCCTGGTATACCCATTTTTTTCTCTCTCTCTCCCTCTCCCACTTTCTCTTTGTCAAATAAATAAAAATAAAATATTATGTAAAAAAAAAAAAGAATGGAGGATGGGGTCTGGAGGGATGGCTTAGTGGTTAAGGAGCTTGCTTGCAAAATGTAAGGACTAAGGATGCAGGTTCAGTTCCACAGTACCCATATAAATTAGATGCACAAGGTGGTGCATGCGTCTGGAGTTTGTTTTCAGTGGCTGGAGTCCCTGACGTGCCCATTCTCTCTCTCTCTGTCTCTCTCAAATAAGTAAATAAAAATGTTTTTCGCCGGGTGTGGTGGCACATGTCTTTAATCCAGCACTTGAGAGGTAGAGGTATGAGTATCACCGTGAGTTCAAGGCTACCCTGAGTCTACATAGTGAATTCCAGGTCAGCCTGGGCTAGAGTGAGACCCTACCCTGAAAAACCCAAAAAAAAAAAAAAAAATTGGGGGATGGATGTGATTTTTGCAAAGACCCACAGCTGCTTGTGAGGGAAGAAGTAGAGGTGAAGAACAAAGCATGAGAAAATTGTGTGTAATGATATCTCCTCAGGCTGCACTTACATTACTGAGGTTTTCCTAAAAGCTGGGGAGGTGGATTGAATTTTTGTTATCTTTGTATAACTTGTTAGACTAGAATTCAACTCCCCCCAGGATAGAATTATTGGAGACAGAATACCTTTAAAAGGAAGTTTGTAAAAAAGAGTGAAGCCAGGTGTGGT
This sequence comes from Dipus sagitta, assembly GCA_036346955.1. Taxonomy (NCBI): domain Eukaryota; kingdom Metazoa; phylum Chordata; class Mammalia; order Rodentia; family Dipodidae; genus Dipus; species Dipus sagitta. Next base: position 62,742,204 of record CM070784.1, read on the forward strand.
GGCGCACCCCTTTAATCCCAGCACTTGGGAGGCTGAGGTAGGAGGATCACTATGAGTTCAAGGCTACCCTGAGACTACATAGTGAATTCCAGGTCAGCCTGAGCCAGAGGGAGAAGCTACCAAAAACCAAAAAACAATTTAAAAAAATTTCAAAAAGTGTGGAGCATGACTGATTACAATTTTATTTATTTCATTGACTTTAATTGAAATCTGGCAAGATTATTTTCTAATAACGTTTTCTATTGATTGTGTTTGAGAGAGCTCTTACTTTTCCTGTATGAAGCCAGAGAAGAAAGTAGATCATTTAATACTGTCTTGAGGGTAAGGTTGTGGAAATGAGCTGGCAAGGGTGTGGCATGAGGAGCTGGTACACACACTTAGGAGGTTCTGCTTGTTCTGAGGGGTGTGGACATGCAGAGCTCACAATCTATGGGAGAGTGGAGCCTTAGACTGGCTAAGAATGTACTGGTCTTCTGTACACTGTGCTTCTCATATTAGTAGTTAATTTAATAGTAATAAGTTAATAATAGTTAATTTCTTATTTCTCTATTAGATTTTGCTTAGAAAATACCCAGGAAGTAAATCTTTTCCTTAGCCTTATTTTGGAAGAAAAATGAAATGAACAATTTCCTCTCTGTTTCCTAGTTCCCTTTGGGGCATAAAACTAGCAGGCATTTACTTACATGACTAAATGCCAGAGGTGATGTCTATCATTCTTTTGTGCAAGCAGGTCCTACTTAGGAAAGAGATGCTAACTCTTTTTCTCCAACAGCTGTTCGGTTTGGTCGGATTCCTAAGCGTGAAAAGCAGAGGATGCTGATTGAAATGCAAAGTGCGATGAAGACCATGATGAACAGCCAGTTCAGTGGTCGCCTGCAGAATGACCCCTCAGGAGAACATGAGGAGCAGACGGCCTTAGTCCACGAGCAGCTGCGGCCCAAGCCCCAGCTGGAGAAGGAGGGCATCAGGGGCTCTCCTCCTCCCCCCTCTGATTTCGCAAAGGAAGAAGTGATTGGCATGGTGACCCGAGCCCACAAGGACACCTTTCTATATAATCAGGAGCCACGGGAGAGCTCAACTGAGAACATGCAGCCCCAAAGAGGAGGCCGGATTGCGAAGAACATGGAGCAGTATCATTTGAGTCTCGACTGCTGTGGCAGTGGGCTTAGCCACAGGGCCTGTAGTGAGAGCCAACCGCACCTCAGTGGACAGTACAAAGGGAGGAACGTAACGCATTACCCCAATGGGCATGCCATTTGTCTTGCAAATGGACATTGTGTGAACTTCTCCAGTGCTTACACTCAAAGAGTGTGTGATAGAGCTCCAGTAGAGGGGGGTTCTCGGAACGAGAGCAGTAATTACCTGTGCAGCACTGGAGGGAGGATGCATCTGGTATAGTGACATCAGTTTTTTTGCTCACCTTGTGTCAAGGAAAGCTTTGAAGGTTTTCTTTTTTGGCTGGTGGGGAGGGTGTGTTTGTGTGTGTGTGTGTGCGCGCGTGTGCGTGTGCACGCGTGTGTGGAAGTGTGTGTGTGTGCGTGCACGTGTGGTTACTTGGGAGGTGGATCAGAAAGCTCAAGAGATTTCCAGAATCAATTTTATGTACTATTTTCAGTGAATAATTTTAATAAGCAACATTTGTTGAGAGACCTAATTTCACACAGAGCTAGGGTACAAGCTTGTGACTTAATTGATACTGTGGGATTAGGAGTTTATGTAAAATATGATTATATAGAATTTATCTGTTAATTCTTGGAAATCCCTTTGGGAATTAAGTATTATGATTAATTAGTACCTCATTATCCAAAGGGCTGCTCTTGTAGCTTCTTTGATTTTTATGAAGAGAGGTTTTGTTACTTTTGTTTGGTTGGTTTGATTTTGGGGGGGGCGGGGTGCTGTCGCTGTACTTTCCAGGCTATCCTGGAAGCTCCCAGGCTGTGATGCTTGTGAGCAGCTGGGTTCAGGCTGTATCACCATGCCTAGAATGGAGTGTTTATGGGCCATCATGGTGTAAAAAGCTCTTTTGAAGATAGAACACAAATGTCCTATGGTTTGGAAATTTAGGAATAATTTAACAACTTAATTTCTAAAACATTATCCTGTGAGATAATGTTGTTCATATCCTTCAAGTTTTCTTCATCAAATATAACATTCTGCATGAAAATCCAGTGCTCTTGTTCAGCCAGACACCAGGGCAGCAACCCTTGCACTACGTCCACTTTAAACCACGAGGCCCATGATAGTGCTTATAGTTTCAACCTCCAGGTAACTAAAGTCTCTTGTTTTCATCTTTCAAATACTCGTCTCTGCTCCCATCTTCATGCTCAGCTTGTTTGTTCCTTCCTAGTACCTGAGAGATCTGCAAGGTGACCTTATGCTTGTTTAGGCTTAGTGACCTCCTTAAGGAAGTTCGGTAGGCATGTTTCATGGTTGTCTCCATGACTTAAGAATCAGCCCATCCCTGGATGTCCTATGGACTTAATAAAAATTTGAAGGCAGCCGGGCGTAGTGGTGCACGCCTTTAATCCCAGCATGTGGGAGGCAGAGGTAGGAGGATTGCCATGAATTCAAGGCCACTCTGAGACTACATAGTGAATTCCAGGTCAGCCTGGGCTAGAGTGAGACCCTACCTCTAAAAACTTTAAAAAAAAAAATTGAAGGCGAATTTCACTAATAGAGTATACAATACATGTTTTAGAACCTTTTTAGTGTTCTTACATTTTATTTGCTCCCCATTTTTCCTTCCCTCTATCATTCCATGTTTAGGAGGTATACTTAGCATCTACACTCATTGTTTTCTAGTTTAATAGGTGGCCAAATCATTGTTGATGGAATAAAGGGTCATTGGCCTCTTTAAAAGCAAGGTCCCTACCACCTTCTTGGGAATTGCAGTGTTGTAGTTTTGCCTGTTGAAGACTGAGTTCTGAAGTAGGAAGTAAACTAGGTGTGAGTCCTAGGTCCGTGACTTCACTTGTGTTGAGGTCATCTCTGAGGCATTCAGAACCTCACGTCCTCATGTATGAAATGATAATCCTGCAGCTTCATGATGAAGCCCTAGCCCAGCTTGTGCAAGGACCTGGATTCCATCCCTAGCATAGGAAAGAAAACATGGTTGTAATCAGCCATAACTAAAAGGGCTGAGAAGCAAACAGATGTGGGCTTATATTGTAAACAGAGCACTCTAACCAGCATAAGGGCAGCACTTACAGAGCAAACGAAACCTGCACAAGGGGCATTTGAAATAGCTTCTTGTAGACAGCAGTTTTCATAGGCTACATCTTATGGTAAGTTCATTGGTGTTTAAATTAGGTTCCCATAAGGCCCTTTTAAGTGCAAAGGGTATGTGATTTATAAAGCCTTCATTTAAAAATACACACTCATTGTTCACTGGCCAGAACTCCTCTATATTCAGTGTGCATTGGCAAGTCTGTATTGCCGCGAGGTTTCCCATGTAATGCTGGGCTGCACATGGAGGAAGGTGTCTGGAGATGCTGCTGTGTTCATAGTTTAAGAGTCCTTCTGTTTCTTGTAAACTAGGTTTGCCCAATGAGTAAGTCTCCATATGTGGACCCTCAGAAGTCGGGGCATGAAGTCTGGGAAGAGTTTTCCATGAGCTTTACCCCAGCAGTGAAAGAAGTGGTGGAATTTGCAAAGCGGATTCCTGGGTTCCGAGACCTCTCTCAGCATGACCAGGTCAACCTTTTAAAGGCTGGGACTTTTGAGGTAGGTTTGACCCTTAACATTCATTGATGCAGGACATGAGTACCTCATTTTCTCTGATGTTTTTCATTCTTTTCTAAGTGAGCATTTATAGTTCAGAGTCTGAAACTACCCATGGTAGATTGACAATGCCAGGGTTTCCAGAAGAGACTAGAGTCACTCAGGACTAGACATGCCAGTGCTGTGTGCTCCCAGCATGCAGGCTCCAGGGTATGGTGGTGTTCTCAGGGGTACATGGTGTTAGGCACTCAACAGCCGGCCTGGTGTTTATCGTGTTCATTACAGAATATGAATGGAGAATAAAGTTTTGCTTCCAGGTGATTATCAACTGTTTTGGGTACCTAGCAGAGTTCTCAGTGTGCCACAGTCCTAAGGGCCACCCTTTACTTCACGGCACTCCAGGGCCTCTTGCTACTGTATACAAAATCCAGACACATGTGCTACGTTGTGTGTCTGGCTTTATATGGGTACTGGGGAATTGAACCCAGGCTGGCAGGTTTTGCAAGAAATTGCCTTTAGCAGCTGAGCCATCTCTCCTGTCCTATATGTAGGTGTTTTTAACTGACTTGACTAGTTACTTAGTATTCCCATAGAACTCTCCAGATATATTTGTCGCTCTTTCTTCCAGGTCCTAATGGTTCGATTTGCCTCATTATTTGATGCAAAGGAGCGAACTGTTACCTTTCTCAGTGGCAAGAAGTACAGCGTGGATGACTTGCACTCAATGGGAGCAGGGGATCTGCTCAACTCTATGTTTGAATTCAGTGAGAAGCTGAATTCCCTCCAGCTCAGTGATGAGGAGATGAGCTTGTTCACTGCCGTCGTCCTCGTATCTGCAGGTAGGCAAGCGGGTCATGTGGGACTATGGTCACCTGTCAGTTTATCCTTCTGTGCCTGGGACTCCACATCCTCTTGAAGAAAAGGGCTCCTCATGTGAGCCCAGTGTGGGGCTAGTCGCTCGTGATGCTCCCAGTTTCTCTGATTTTACTGCATTTTTATTGTAGTGATTTCTGATCAAGGGGTCTCATTCAGATACTAGCCATTAAAGCACAAATTGCTTTTCCCAGTAGCATATTGGAAATCGAGACACTGCCTTCCCTGGGGGCATCTGTATAATGCCATACAGTTTTGGGTATCACTTTACTTTAAAATTCAATTAATTGGGGCTGGAGATATGGCTCAATGGTTAAGGCACTTTCCTGCAAAGCCTAAGGATCTGGGTTTGATGCCCCAGTACTTACATAAGCCATATGCACAAGGTGGTGCATGCATCTGGAGTTGGTTTGCACTGGCTGGGGTCCCTGGCACGCCCATTCTCTCTCTCTTTCAAATAAATAAATAAAAATAAATAATTGGTTGGGAATCTTACATATGATACAACTCCCAAGTTCCCTGTGTCCTTTCTACTCCTCTTGGAACAGAAGTCTGCTAGTCACTGGAGGGTTGTTAGTTATAGTCCTAATTATGTGGATGACATAAAGGGCCTTTATGTCAGGGAATAAATTAAGACTGGTAACATTAGAAGGCATAATTTGGCTGACCAGTTCGACCTGGACAACTGAACAAATATGAAAGGAAGATTTCAATAAAACATGCCTGTCTTTAAAATTTTTTTTTTTTTTCTGAGGCTGGGTGTGGTGGCACATGCCTTTAATCCCAGCACTCCGTCCAGAGATGACATAGTGAATTCCAGGTCAGCCTGGGTTAGAGCAAAACCCTATTTCGAACCCACCCCCATTTTTTTTCCTGATATATGCAGTGTGTGCACTTGTGTGCATGTGTGTGCATCCTGTGCATAGGTGGGTGGAGGCCGGAGAAGAAGGTCAGCTGTCATCCTCTGTTAACTCTTCTGCTTTGTCTCTTTAAGACAGAGGCTCTCACTGCACCTGGAGCTGCTGACCAGGGAGCTTTAGTGATTCTACTGTGTCCACCCTCCTCAACACTGGGGATCCAGCATGCATGTTCATGCCTGGCTGTTTACCTGTGCACTGGGGATTGAACTCAGGTCCTCATGCTTATGCATCAAGTGCTCTTGCCTGTTGCGCCTTCTCCCCATCATAGGAAGGCTGTCTTCCTACAGTGACTGCCTCTCACATTTTATTTACTGTTTGCTGAGTCTCTTGATCAGTTGTCAGTATTGGTTAATGTTGGTTATCAGATTGATAAATCTATTTCTGTAAAACCAAACAGTCAATATTTGTTAAGTTCTCTATCTTATGACTATACCTTATGCTAGCTCCTCAGGCAGGCAGGCAGAATTTAGGTGTGTTCTCTCTGGAAAGACAGAACAGGGGCACCAAGCCTTTTGGTGGTACACTGTGCAATTCTTAGTTAAATAGGCCTTACAGAAAGGAAGAGGACACAGTCTGAGAAGGCAAGGTGAGAAAGGGGAATTAGAATTTGAACTGTTGTCAGTCCTCCTGCCTTTGCTTCCCAAGGGCTAGAATTACAGGGATGTACCACCTGGGCTTTAGATTGGTTGTAAAAATTAAAATATCACAAAGTCAAGTTTGATTGACTGTGTAGTGGAACATGAACATAAATAATCCTAGCCATCAAGAAGTAGAGGTAAGAGGATCTTGAATTCAAGGCCAGCCTGAGTTAAATAATGAGCATAAAGGCAGCCTTGGATATAGAGTGATATCCTGCTCACGAAGTTGTGTTTTCGGTATCCTGAATCTATAAGTAGTGTTCATCGTGAACTGAAACACAGTGAGCTGAAACGTGGAAGTGTACTGGCCTGTACGCTGCAGCCTGAGGGGATGATTCATATACAGGGAGTGGGTGGATTGTTCATGTTCTTATCAGTTGCTTAGAATTGAAAATTATAGTTTGCTGTTTTGTTTATCTATTATAACAGGTTATATACTCTTATCCCCTTGCCCCGTTTCCCATTTTCCTGGGGTCTCTCCTCAGTGGGGTTATGGGCTTCACTGTGGAGTCATGAAGGCCTTAGTCTCTGTGGGTTGTGTGTGGCAGGGACCAGCCTCAGGGTATTTGTACTCACTCTGGCTCTTACAGTCTTTCTGTCTCCTCTCTTGCAATGTTCCCTGAGTCATGGCAGGCCTGCTTGCAGTGTGATTTAGTGTTGAGTTCTCAGTAGCCTCTGGATTTCTGCTTTGATATATTTTTTTATTTTATTTTACTGTTTTATTTCTTTATTTATTTGAGAGAGAGAAAGAGAGGAAGAGGCAGAGAGAAAGAGAGAATGGGCATGCCAGGGCCTCCAGCCACTGCAAACGAACTCCAGACGCATGCACCACCTTGTGCATCTGGCTTACGTGGGTCCTGGGGAATTGAACTGGGGTCCTTAGGCTTTGCAGGCAAACCTTAACTGTTAAGCCATTTCCCCAGCCTTTTAAAAAAAATATTTTATTTATTTGACTGAGAAAGAGAGAGAGAGAGAGAAAGAAAGAGAGAGAGAGAATGGGTACACTAGAGCCTCTAGCCATTGCCAGTGAACTCCAGACACATGCACCATCTTGTGTATCTGTCTTACATGGGTCCTTAGGCTTTTAGCCATTCTCACTTTTGGACATGAGCAAATTGCTGAAGATACAGTTACTTTCTTCTGCCAAAGTATAAGCTCCTTAAGAGAAGGGACTTTGTTTTGTTTACTTCTGATTCCCTACCGCCTAGAATAGTATGCTGCATACACATTCGGTAGGTGTTTAGTGAACGATTTAATGAAATTGCAAGAATGTTGTAGTAACACATTAATGACTTGAGCTGGGGTGGTTTTCTGAGGCAGGGTCTCACTTTAGCCTAGGCTGACCTGGAATTCACTATGTAGTCTCAGGCTGGCCTCCAACTCATGGTGATCCTCCTACCTCTGCCTCCCCTGTGCTGGGATTAAAGGCGTGCACCACCACACCTGGCTCAAAACCTTAGAGGTTTTGAAGTTGGGACTATGGGTGTGGCCTAGAGATGGAGACATGAAGCTTGGTACTATGGGTGTGGTCCAGAGATGGAGATGTGAAGGTTGGGACTATGGGCGTGGCCTAGAGATGTGCCCCTGGGTCTGGGTTTTGGCAGGTTGTAGCTGATTGTGCACAGTGCTATGGTCTAAGAAGGCTTGAGCAGAGAAGAATCTGCTTCTGGGCTTAGCTGGTTCCTGATGCAGAGCTGAGCATCTTGCTTCCTGTGGGCTCTTGGCTGTAGACACTCCCCGCTCTGTCCTCTGGGGGCCATCCTTAGTGCAGTTTACAATGTGCTGGTAACTGGCTTTGCTCAGTGTGAAGAGAGAAGAGTACCTGAGGTGGGGGCCACAGGTTTTTCTGCATAATTTCAGAAGTGATACCCTCATTTCTGCTATATTAAATTTTTTTTATTTATTTGAGAGAGGGAGGAGGGGGAATGGATATGCCAGGGCCTCTGGCCACTGAAAACAAACTCCAGACTCATGTGCCACGTTGTTTACCTGGGTACTAGGGAATTGAACCTGGGTCCTTAGGCTTCACAGGCAAGCACCTTAACTGCTGAGCCATCTCTTCAGCCCCTCTGCCATTTTATTCATTAGATATAACACTCATAAGAGGAGGAGGCAAGACTAAGTATGAATACCAGGATGAGGGGTCATTGGAGAGCCTTCTTGACACCCCTGCTTACCATGCATAGTAATGTACAAGTTGGAATGCAACCCATATGTTGTAAAAATGTATTTCTATACCATATATATATATATTTATCTTGCCAGTTAGCAACTGAAGTCAGTATATGGCATCTAATCTAGATTTTTGTGAACAAAACTTCGGGCACACTTATGTTCTGTTTCTCGCAGGTGCGGTGGGATCTGTAAGCAGTACAAGGTGTTGCACAGCTTCCCGTTGATATTTCTTAGCTGTTGAGTCGGCTTTTGTTCCAATATGTATAGAAAGTCTTTTGAATTTGAGCGACTGATAAGCAGGGAGTATACTTATGTTAACAGTGTCCTCCATTCTTCCCGTTAGATCGGTCTGGAATTGAAAATGTGAACTCTGTGGAAGCATTGCAAGAAACTCTCATTCGTGCACTAAGGACCTTAATAATGAAAAATCACCCAAACGAGGCCTCCATTTTTACAAAACTACTTCTAAAGTTGCCAGATCTTCGATCTTTAAACAACATGCACTCCGAGGAGCTCTTGGCCTTTAAAGTTCACCCGTAAGGCCTTGTTCATTTGAACATGAACTGGCACTCACTGTCCATCTTATGCTAGATGCTTATTTACATGTGCGTACCTGTGTGGAGGTAGAGAAGACCTTGCAGACAATACCAGATTGTAGGCTGGCTCGCAACCATACAGCGGCTGCTTGGATGGGGACTCGTTGCCGGGATTAGACACTGACTACATCTCCCCAGTGACCAACCAGCTGTGTTGCACTTAGACTGGAGAAGCTGCACTGAACATCGTCACACTGAATGTTAGACTTTCTCATCTGCCAAAACCAAATATCCACTTTGATCTCCCTGGGGTTTGAGTAGACCAGGCACAGTGCAGGAGGACTCAAGTCAAGCCTCTGTGGCCGTTCTGTTCTGTTGTCAACTGGCAGTCAGAGGTTCTGGGAGCTGGAGGTCTCCATATGGCACACTGCGATGTCAGCATGTGGCCCTGCCATGGCTGGTTGTGAAAACAAGAACTGACAATGTCCCCAATATTCCCTGCACAGGTGCACTAAACATGTCCATAGAGCGTCTTTACCTCTTGTCCCCAATATTCCCTTCACAGGTGTACTAAACATGTCCATAGAGCGTCTTTACCTCTTGTCCCCAATACTCCCTTCACAGGTGTACTAAACATGTCCATAGAGCGTCTTTACCTCTTGTCCCCAATACTCCCTTCACAGGTGTACTAAACATGTCCATAGAGCGTCTTTACCTCTTGTCCCCAATATTCCCTTCACAGGTGTACTAAACATGTCCATAGAGCGTCTTTACCTCTTGTCCCCAATATTCCCTTCACAGGTGTACTAAACATGTCCATAGAGCGTCTTTACCTCTTGTCCCCAATATTCCCTTCACAGGTGCACTAAACATGTCCATAGAGCGTCTTTACCTCTTGTCCCCAATATTCCCTTCACAGGTGTACTAAACATGTCCATAGAGCGTCTTTACCTCTTGTCCCCAATATTCCCTTCACAGGTGTACTAAACATGTCCATAGAGCGTCTTTACCTCTTGTCCCCAATATTCCCTGCACAGGTGTACTAAACATGTCCATAGAGCGTCTTTACCTCTTGGGAGATAGTCACTATGTATATATGGTGACATTTTTATTATCATCGCTCATGCTGTTCTTTTCTTACTTCTAAGCATTTCTGGGAAAACATTTCACAGTCTGCACCGATCTGTTGTTCAGGGTTCCTGCATAAGCGTGGGGTATCCCACTGATGACATATATTCCAATTTATGTCAGATCACATACATTGTATGTATACATAGTATGAATGTGAATATAGTTATACATAAAATCCTTCACAATATTTTAAACTGTGAAGAACTTTATCATAAAACAAACTGAAAAACAAGAGGTGTTAAAGGACCCAAATTAGGTGCATTTTACCTGCTGCTGCTGCATAATCACTGCTTTACAATGTTTAGCCCATAGAATATTGAATTTATGCTCTATTTTTGTTTAAACAACACTTAATGTAAAAGTGCAATGGGTAGTCAAGTCCAGATTTCAAAGAATATGTGTTTTAGAGTACATCTTTGATAACACCTGTAGTTCAACGTACTTGTTGTTTAAGGTTGACTCCGATTCCTACCTTGTGCTAAAACTGTGTCACTGCTCCTTACATGCTGCAGCTGGAAGGTGAGCGCTGGAATTCCTTCTGGAGAGTGGATTCCTGCTTGGGGAAACTGTTTACCCTGTTGGCATGTGTGCGTGTGAGCATGCATGCGTGTTCTGAGTCCACTTTTTTTCTTTCCCTAATAACAGTACAGGAACTTCTTGTCAAAGTAGATTTAATCCATAATTTGAAAAATCATTTAGAGTATGACCTATAGACCTAGACATACAGTGGTCATAGACTTGTTCTATACAAGTTTAATAATGGGCTTCATTAAACTGACGGATAAGCCTGTTTCTAGCAGTAGGAGAAATAGCCCATATTGAGGATGTTATGTATATGTTTTTCCCCCTGAAAGATAGCAATGAATTGGATTTCTTAGGTAAAGATTATTTTCTTTATAATGTTTGCATTATATGAAAACGTTAGTGTCCAGAGCTCACTTTACTGTACCAAGCTGTTACTTTCGTGACTGAGTGGAATGCCTTATTTTGTAACCTTGTTTAACTTGCTGCTACTAGGATCTGAATTTCTGTGGCACTAGTTAAGTAAGTCTAAGAAAGATGAGCCCTCAATGTAAAAAGGAAAGGCGACCGTGACGTCTGTAATGCAGTTGAAACCATACTTGTGGTTTACCTTAGGAGGTACGACTTTTATGGGTTATAAAGTTAGTTTTTGTGAATTCTTTACATGATAAAATTATGTCTCAATAATTTTTTCCTAAGGCAAATGCATAGTTTTTTTTCTATGGGGGAAAGAACGAGCTTTTTGAAGTAACATTGAAACCCTCAAAGATTGTGTTGTTTCTTCAGTTTTGCCTTCTGCATAAGCGTCTTTTTAATGTGTATCTTTAAAGTAACTCTTTAGGGCTGCAGAGCCAAAACTATGTTAGTGTTGCTTATAAAACTTGAGTTAGGTTCAACATATACATGTATACATTCATAGATAGGTATATACATTTTGTCTTGTAAAATTTTATTTGAATAATTCTTGTAGATAATGGGAAACAAAATTAGTAGTTCATATGCCACTCTTAGTATTTTTGGATTTGAAATTAGCCCAGATATGAAAGTTCTAATTATAAAATTAAACCAGCAGCCTAATACAAGCACATTCTTTTTATTGAGTCATGGTTACAGACTAATGACATCAACCAGTTAGGGAACATCTGAGTCAGTGGGACACTGTTGATTAATCAATATGTACTGTGTGGATTAAGTGAAGCTTTAACTCTGATTTCACAATTTAAAATTAAAATATGGGCATTATGTCAGCAGACTTAAGGGCATTATGTCAGCAAGCTGACCCCTCCCCCTATGCTTTTGGTATATCTTCCCATGATCGCAAAGAGAGGGTTCCAACTTCCAGAGAGAAATAGCTGAGGGCAGGGGATGAAGCTTGTCCTCACGGTAATGGTATAACTACAGATTGAGAGATCAGAAGGAAATGTTAGTGGATTAAGTGTATAGCTTTCATATCAACATTTCAAGAAGACCATTGTACCTTGGTAAGGAATGCTGTGTAGTAAGTATAGTTGCAAAGCCAGGCTTCGAAGCTCAGCTAGACGCATTCCTGTGCACGAGAGGAGCACCTGTCTCAACTCTTCTTTTCTTTTCCAATATAATGTTTGCTGAATGTACAAGAAGAGTTTATCACTTAGGACAATAGGATTTTTTAGGGGCTGGGGAGGGGCTGTGTTAGGAAACCATTATCTGTAAATGAAGATAGTTGATTTGATGCAAAAAATTAAGACTCAAAACTGTTCTTGAGCCAACATGGAAAAATAAGATGGGTGTTAAAAACATGATAGAAATGTGTTGTTAACAGGATATGAATTAAGTTTATTTTCTATGACCTGTAATCAGGGAGGACATGGGAAATACTGTCATGTTCCTGTGAAGTGATCTGTACATGGGAGGGAGGGTGTAATAAATATTATTTCTAACCAGCACTGAAGTTTGATGTCTACCTACTGTGGTGTTTTGTAAAGCCATTTATATTTATTATTTATTTCCTTCTTTTGTTTGTTAGATAAGGTCTCATGTATCCCAGGCTGGCCTCAGACTTGCTGTGTATCTGCATCTTGCCTTGATCATCTGATCTTCTTGCCATCAACTCCCTAGTGCTGGGATGAAAAGTGTGCATTACAGGCTCGGGAGATGGGTGAGCAGTTAAGGCACTTGCCTCCAGAGCCTGGTGACCCGAATTTGATTTCCCAGTGCCCACATAAAGCCACATGCACAAAGTGGCGCATACATCTGGAGTTCTGTTGCAATGGTTGGAGGCCCTGGTGCACCCATTCTCATTGTCAGTTTCTCTTCTCTCTCTGCTTACAAATAAAAAAATATATAATTACCAGGGTGGGGTGGCTCATGCCTTTAATCCCAGCACTCTGGAGGTTGAGGTAGGAGGATGGCTGTGAGTTCGAGGCCAGTCTGAGACTACAGAGTGGATTCTAGGTCAGCCTGGCCTAGGCAGAGACCCCACCTCGAAAAACCAGAAGGAGAAATGAAAGTGTGTATTACCATGCCTGGCTCTAAAACCCTTTATAACTAAACTTAAGTCACGGTTTTCCTGAACATGTAAATCTTGCATAGATCTGAGTCAACATGGTAAATGTATGTATGCAGGGCTTTTGTTGTTGTTGCTGCTTTAAAGACAGTCTTGCTCAGCCATCCAGGCCGACTTAGACTCTCAGTCATCTTGTCTCAGCCTCCCAAGTGCTGGTATGGCAGGTGTGGGCCACAGTCTGGCAGGGGACTTCTTTTGGAAGGAAGATTTTAACATTTTAAAGACTTCTGTCTGCAAGTACACTTGCTGTTTTCTTTCATGCTAACTCAGTAGTCCTTCCCTGTGTCCGTCATCTTTCTGAGAAGGAGGTGGCGGGAAAGGAGGGGCTGCAAGATCTCACCAAGAACCAGTTGTGTCTCTGAACCGGGAATGTGCCTCAGCCAGCCCCTCCTCTCTCATCCCAGCACCCAGCCGGTGAGGTGAAGGGTTACTACTGGAGCTGCCCTGTCTTGCAGTTTTTCCCAAAGCAGGAGTGGCCCTGACACCAGTGTGGATATTTGATGGCAGGTGGGAGAAAACTGGGACATGCTGGGTTAAACTATTTAAATTTGAATTGGGGAGGCAGGGAAATGGCTCCATGGGCAAAAGCTTTCACTGGACAAGCATGAGGGCCTGAGGCTGCTTCACCCTGTCCTGAGGGAGACAGAGGCTGGAGAGTTGCTGAGGCTTGCTGCTGGAAAATGGCGTGTCTGGGTTGAGGGAGGGACCCCACCTCAAAGAAACGTAGATGAATGATAGAGGAAGAACACCCAGTCTTCTTGTGCACAGGGTACATGTGCACATGCTAAGTCATACCACACCCAGTATCCTCTGGTGTGCACAGGGTATACACATCTGCATACATCAGTCATACAAAATGGATTCTGAAATGTCTTGCTTGTGTGCAGCATGCATTTGTGTATATGTATGTAGGTGCCTGTGGAGGGCCAGAGGTCAATGTCAGGTGTCTTCCTCCATCCTTCCTTCCTTCCTTCCCCTCCATTCCTCTTTCTTTCTTTCTTTCTTTCTTTCTTCTTTCTTTCTTTCCTTCTTCTTTCTTTCATGTTTTTCAGGGTAGGGTCTCACTCTAGCCCAGGCTGACCTGAAATTCACTATGTAGTTATGTAGTCTCAGGGTGGCCTTGAACTCACAGCCATTCACTTACCTCTGCCTTCCAAGTGCTGGGATTAAAAGTGTGTGCCACCACGCCTGGCTCACTTTTTCTTGAGTCAGGGTATCTCACTGAGCTTACCTAGAGCTTACAGATTTGGCTAGTTTAGCTGTCCAACAAACTCCAGAGATTCTCCTCTCTACTTGCCCATTGCTGAGGTTACAGGCACACACCATGATACCCAGCATTTCTTTTCTTTTCAAAAAAATTTTTTATTAACAACTTCCATGATTATAAACAACATCCCATGGTAATGCCCTCCCTCCCCCCACTTTCCCCTCTGAAACTCCATTCCCAATCACATCCTCTCCCCCCTCTCAATCAGTGTCTCTCTTATTTTGATGTCATGATCTTTTCCTCCTATTACAATGGTCTTGTGTAGGTAGTGTCAGGCACTGCGAGGTCATGGATATCCAGGCCATTGTGTGTGTGGAGGAGCACTAAGGAGTCCTACCCTTCCTTTGGCTCTTACATTCTTTCCACCACCTCTTCCGCAATAGACCCTGAGCCTTGGAAGTTATGATAGAGACATTGCAGTGCTGAGCACTCCTGTCACTTCTTTCCAGCACCATGATGCCTTCTGAGTCATCCCAAGGTCACTGCCATCTGAAAAGAAGATTCTCTACCAAAAGTGAGAGTAGCATTAATATAAGGGTATGAACATTAAGAGAAGTGCTTACTGGGCAGTTTAATAAGCATGGTGTATACATTTAGCCAGACAGCAACAGATGTTATACCCCTAGGGCTCATGACTACCCCTGTTTTAAGTTTTCAATATCAGGGATGTATTCCCTCCCATGAAGTGGGCCTCCAGTCCAATTAGAGGGCAGTTGGTTTCCACCATGACAGACGTGCCACTATTGCACCTATTGGCTCATTTGGCCTGGGTGGCCAAATATAAGGCTTGCAGTGTCCACTGTTGAGAATCTTCAGTGGTGATTTCTCTCTCTCCCATTGAACTGCTTGAAGAATGGCTTCTTCCAGCTTTCTGTCAGCTGGTCTACATAGAGGAGGTTATCAACTCAGTTCCAGCAGGATTTCTCAGTGGCCTTGTAGCCCAAGTATGTGGAGTCTTCAGCAATAGGGTGTTACTATCTATTCCTGGTGGGAAACCAAGGGCCTTGCCAATGGCCTATAAAGTTTTGGGGGCATCAGGGACCTCCCTGGCCAACAACTCTCTGGAAGGGATCCCGTCCCTGGCACTGAAATTTTTCTAGCAACAATCTACAGCTCCTGAGTGTTCCATTTTAAAGTAGGTTTCCATATGATTTACTTATATCCTCTTGGATTTTGATTAGCTCTTCCTCCACCTTTTCTTTACTCACTCTCTTCCCCTGACCTCACTTGGGCCTTTTCACCCCATTAATTTATTCTTCTACTTACATATATACAATACCATCCTATTGAGTACCCCCTCCCTTCTTTTCTCTTCCCTTTATATCTCTTTTCTAGCTGACTGACCTTTGCTACTGAGTTTTCTTCCAGTGCAACTTGTGTTTCTCCTGCAGGAACTCCAGCCCTGCCACACATTGCCTGGTCTCATGGTGGTTCTTCTAGAAACTTGGTGTAAGACTCCATGACCCCATAGCTCTTGCATTCACATGCCTTCAGAATCATTACCATGTGGAAGGTGCTCAGGTCTGCTATCTGGAGATGCATCCAGGCTGCCTTTCACCACAGCTGCAGTGGCCCCTTCGGGCTCTGACTGAAGCTGGGGTAACATTTCCCTAAATGGCCCTGCTTGAGCAGCTGCCCTGCAGCAGCTTCCACAGTTCAGACCCCTCCATTTCAACTAAAGCCCTTCAAGTGTGTCTTGGCAGACCTTCCTCAGTCCCTCTAACCTCTTCAGTACACTGCTTTCTCACCTCGCCTTCTCCACGTCTCCCTCGGTCTCTCTGACCTCTTCTGCACGCTTTTTTCTCGCCTCCCCTCCTCCACGTCTCCCTCAGTCTCTCTGACCTTTTCAGCATGCTTCTTTTTGGCCTTATCTCCTTCACGTCCCCTTTGGTCTCTCTGACCTCTTCAGCACTCCTCTTTCTTGCCTTACCTCCTTCATGTCTCCCTCGGTCTCTCTAACCTCTTCTGAACTCTTCTTTCTGGCCTCACCTCCTTCACGTCTCCCTCAGTCTCTCTGACCTCTTCAGCACGCTTCTTTCTTACCTCCCCTCCTCCACGTCTCCCTCGGTCTCTCTCGCCTCTTCAGCACTCTTCTTTCTCGCCTCCCCTCCTCCACGTCTCCCTCGGTCTCTCTCGCCTCTTCAGCAGTCTTCTTTCTCGCCTCCCCTCCTCCACGTCGTCTCAGTCTCTAACCTCTTCAGCACACTGCTTTCTTGCCTCACCTTCTTCCCCGTGTCTGCAACATTAACTGTGCTCACCTTCCCAATCAAACTGCTCACTTCTCATACCTTTCTGTTCTGCACTTTGATCATCATAAACCTGGTTAAAAGCAGGGAGCAATAACCATGCCACAAGTAGAATTGTGTTCTGTCTTGAAATTTCTGCTGGATGGAGGCTGGAATTACAGATACTTGATGCTGTGTCTGGCTTTACATGGGCTCTGGGATCTGACATGGATTGGGATGCTAGCACAAGCACTTTGACTCATGAAACCATCACCCTATGTATTTAAAAAATTTCAAATTTATTTTATGAGAGAGAAGTAGATAAATACAGAGGGAAAAAAATGGGCATGCCAGGGCTCCTTAGTCACTGCAAATGCCCTCCAGGCACATATGCCATTTTGTGCATCTGGCTTTATGTGGGTCCTGGGGAATTGAATCTGGGTCCTTTGGCTTTTTAGGCAAGTACCTTCACCACTGAGCCATCTCTCCAGCCTCCCTATGTATTTTTTCTTTTTGAGGTTGGGTCTCACTCTAGCCCAGGCTGACCTGGAATTCACTGTGTCTTCTCAGGTGGCCTCGAACTCATGACAGTCCTCCTACCTCTGCCTCCCGAGTGCTGGGATTAAAGGAGTGTGACACCACGCGTGGCTTATGATGGTGCTTTTTTCATGTCTAATTTTATTTATTTCTGTCTCTTTTCTGTTTTTTTTGGGGGGGGGTAAGATTTGCTAAGGGTTTATCAATCTTTTTTTTTTATAAATAAATTTTTTTCTCAATTTTTATTAATATTTTCCATGATTATAAAAAATATCCCATGGTATTACCCTCACCCCCACTTTCCCTTTTGAAATTCCATTCTCCATTATATCCCCTCCCCATCTCAATCTTTTTACTTACAGGTTTATCAATCTTATTCATCCTTTCAAAGAACAAACTCTTTTTTTCATTGATTCTTTGGATTTATTTTTGGTTTCTATTTCATTAATTTCTATCCTAGTCTTCATTATTTCTTTCCAACTACTGATTTTTGGTTTGCCTTGTTCTTCTTTTTCCAAGGCCTTAAGGTGAAGCATTAAGTGGTTTACTTGCAACATTACCAATTTCTTAATATAGGCACTTAAAGCTGTAAATTTCCCTCTTAGTACTGCCTTCATTGTGCCCCAAAGGGTTTGGTATGTTGTGTTCTCATTATCATTTGATTATATAAATTTTTTGATTTCCTTCTTGATTTCATCATTGACCCAGTCATCATTTAGTAATATATTGTTTAGTTTCCATGATTTTGTGTATGCTCTATAGCTTTTCTTACTATTGATTTGTAGTTTGATCCCATTGTGATCAGATAGAGTGCAAGGAATGATTTCAATTTTCCTGTATTTGTTAAGATTTGCTTTGTGTCCCAATATATAGTCTGTTTTAGAGAATGTTCCATGTGCTGCTGAAAGAATGTGTATTCTGCAGCATTTGGGTGAAATGTCCTGTAGATATCTGTTAAGTCCATTTGTTCTATGATCTCATTTAATCTAGATGCCTCTCCACTTTATTTATTTATTTATTTTTTGCCAGGATGACAATTGAGAGTGGGGTGTTGAAGTCACCCACTACAACTGTGTTTGGTGTTATCTGTGACCTTAGTTCTAATAGTGTTTGTTTGATAAAACTGGGAGCCTCCATCTTAGGTGCATATATGTTTAAAATTGTAATGTCCTCCTGTTGAAGTGTTCCTTTAATGAATATAAAGTGGGCTTCCTTATCTTGCCTAACTAATGTTGGTCTGAAGTCTTCCATGTCTGATATTATGGTAGCAATACTTGCTTGTTTTCTAGGCCCATTTGCCTGAAACACCATTTTACAACTTTTTACCCTAAGATAGTATACATCTTTTGTGGAAAGGTGAGTTTCTTGGAGGTAACAGATTGAAAGATCCTGCTTTTTAACCCATTCTGCAAACCTGTGTCTTCAGGTTGGGGCATTGAGGCCATTGCTATTAAGGGTTATTATTGAAGGATGTGTGTTTATTTTTACCCTTTTTTCTTGTTTTGTAGTTCTTCTGGTTTTACCTTTACTCTCTTGTATTAACTAGTATTTGAATATGGCTTGTTTTTTCCAGGTTCCTTATTTGTTTACTTTTCTTTCTCTTCAGTATGGAGGATCCTTTCAAGTATTTTTTTGTAGAGCTGGTTTGGTCTTCATATATTCCTTTAGCTTGCTTTTGTTGTGGAATGTCCTTATTTCTCTGTCTGTTTGAATGGATAGCATTGCAGGATAAAGTAATCTTGGCTGACAGTTGTTATTTTTCAGAACTTGGAATATATCATTCCAAGCCCTTCTGGCTTTTAATGTTTGTGTTGAGTAATCTGCTGTTATTCTAAGGGGGTTGCCTTTGTATGTGACTTGATTTTTCTCTCTATCTGCTTTAGTTTAGTTATAATATGACAGTGAGAGGTTCTTTCCTGATTTTGTCTCTTTGGCATTCCATAGGCTTGCTCTATCTGTATTGGCATCACTTTCCCTACTTGGGGGAAGCTTTCTTCTATGGTTTTGTTGAAAATACCTGTTATGCCTTTGGAGTGAATTTCTTCTCCTTCTACTATGCCCTGAAATCTTATGTTTGATCTCTTCATAGTGGCCTGAATGTCCTGAAATTACCATTCATGCCTTACTGATAGTTTGTCCTTCTCTTTTTTGGACTATATTAGATCCACCACCTTGTCTTCTAGTTTAGATATTCTGTCCTCTCCTTGATCCATTCTACCGGTGAGACTTTTTACAGCTCTTTCTATTTGGCTTACTCTGTTTTTCATTTCTAGTATTTCTGATTGGTATTTTTTCATTTCTAGTATTTCTTCATTATTTCTATTTCCTTACTCACATTTTGTATTAACCTACTTATTTCATTAAGTTGGTATCCTGTGTTCTCTTGGGATTTCTTCAGGAGTTGGTTTTCTTCTTTGATTCCTTTGAGTATAGATATAATCATTTTTTGTTGAAATCTTTGTCATCAAAAGCAGTCTCACTGGAGGTCATTTCTGATGGATTTATAATTTTTGGTGGGGTTGTAGTGTCTTGATTTTTTTGTGTTTCTTGTATTATAAAGGGTTTTTGCATCTTGAGTTAATTTGATGCTTGGGTTTTCTAAAATTATCTGCAGTGTTCTTAGCCATATAAATCCGACTTATATCTTCAGTGTAGGAGTTTAAGGTGTCAGGTATAGCTTTTAAACTCCAAGAGAAAGAACAGAAGTGACCCTAGGTGTTGAGTTTGCCTGCTATTCAAGTGTTGTATTAGATGGGGTGAAGCAAGTTACTGGCAAATTCTAAAATTTAACTAAACAATATAGACATTCAATCAAAACCTATGTATCTGGCTTTGTATAAGTAGGCCCTGTTGTTACCTTTTTGGATGGCTTCCAATCTCAGCAGTGATGAGCTGCCTACCTTGATCCCTCTTGGGGCCTGGTGGCAGGGGATGAATGAGCTCTCCGGATGTTCAAGGCCCTGACGGTTGGGGGGTGGGAGGTTTTGCAGGGTGCCGGAGTCATTCCAGAGCTGCTTGGCTGGCCCCGTTTGTATCTCCTCCAGCAGCTGCTCAGCTGGTCTCTGCTGGCTTCCCTTTCAGGTTTCTTGCCCTTTCAAGGAGGCTGATGTGAGTGGAAAATCCCCTCACCTTGTTTCTGCTCCTGCCACTTTCTGCCATTGGCCACGTGGGCTTTTGGATTGGGGCTGCTGGTGCCTTGGCCAGATTCTGGCTGGTTTCCGCCTTTCTGGAAGATCTTGATCTCTCCTGCTTCTCTGCTGTAGTTGATAATAATTGATACACATTCACTTTTCAGTAGAGGAGGGTATTTTGCTGTGATTCTGTTTATTTCCCTCCCTAGGCTGCTTTGATGTGGCTCGTATGCTGCCATCTTACCCGGAAGTAATCCCCCTTCAATTTTGATGTTTTTGTTCTTCCTTTCTTCCTTCTACCCATCCTTCTATCCCTCCAGCCAGCCAGCCAGGCAGCAATTCAGGACTCACTGAGCTTAGTTAGAGTTGCTTCCATGAGCATTGGTGGCTATTGTCATCATTAATTTTTTTAAAAATTTTTAAAAATTTATTTGAGAGAGAGAGAGAGAGAGAGAGAGAGAGAGAGAGAGAGAGAGAGAGAATGGGTATACCAGGGCCTCCAGGGGAGAGGACAGAGCATGGACTGCACATGTAAATCCTCTCTTGTGTTTACTCCACACACCCCTGTGGATGCCGGCTCAGGAGGGGAGGATTGAAACAGACAAGCAGTGTCCTGCTTACTGTCGTTACTGTGGACCTTGTCCTGACAGTTGCTTCTGCTCTGCCGCATCCTTGGGCCTCTGAGTAAAGTGAGGTGCATTGCGCTGCTTTGGACCACATGAGCAGAGCTGCTGCTGCTATTTTGCAAAGTGAGTGCATCGTTTCCGTGGTTCCCAGCCTTTTAAAATATATGTTTGTTTACAGGGTGGGGGAAATGAGGACAGGAGAGTGTCAGGGTCTC
This sequence comes from Dipus sagitta, assembly GCA_036346955.1. Taxonomy (NCBI): domain Eukaryota; kingdom Metazoa; phylum Chordata; class Mammalia; order Rodentia; family Dipodidae; genus Dipus; species Dipus sagitta. The sequence goes on from CM070784.1 coordinate 62,763,265, forward strand.
TTTCTTCATTTGGCTTCACATGGATACTGGGAAGTCGATCCTAGGCCAGCCGGCTTTGTAAGCAAGTGCCTTTAACTGTTGAGCTATTTCCCCAGCCCCCCTGCTAAGGACTTTAAAATGTTTTAACAACTTGGTTTTTGAGAGCTCTGACTGACACAAAAATACCAGTGGAGGAGCTGTGCCCTGTCTGGCCTGAGCCCATGCCAGTCTCCCATGATGCTATGGGACACTGTCCCTCTAGGACATTCTAGTGTGCTCCTACCGATGACGGCACAGGTGCTCGTGGGCCACTTTCCCCTTCTTCCTGATTCTTTCACAGGCTCCTACCCGGAGTTTTCCTTGTCTTTCTGCCTCAGGGTTGAAAGAGGAATAGACCCCACAAGGCCTGAAGCTCAGGGTAGCTCCAGTATCCCTTCGTAGGGGTGGAAATGGGGCCCTGCCTCTCAGCCTCTGCCAATGGCAGCTGCTGGGGCTGGGGGTACTGGACGGGACATGACACTGACGATCCGTCCCCCTGCTGGGCTGATGCAGCTCACAGTCCTGGGACTTCACCTCTCCTCTTCTGTCTCTCCTGCTTCGGAACCCTTGGGAGCTCTCCCTTCACCTCCCTTGGCCTTTCTCCTCACTGGAGAACTTTGTGTGTGAGAACTCTCCTTCCCTCTGCACCCTCATCTCCCTCTCTGGCGTCTGTGGGGCCGCTCCCCAGAGTGGGAGCAAGCTGAGCACACGTGGCTTGTGTTTGCACACACAGGCTTTTCCCCTCGGGGCCACACTTCCTCATCTGGAAACCTTGCTGCGTTTTCGCTTCTCCTTGATGACGAGTCTCCCCTCACAACTGATCTGTGGCCGCATTTGCGAGATCCCATCTGAGGCTGGGTCCAGCTTGATCACCTGGACGCTTTGGCTCCAGCACTGGGTGGTTCTGAAGCAAAACTGGATTTCACCTTCACCCCTCAGAGCCCCTCTAGTCTTGGGGGACTTCTCACTTGCCTCGAGTCCCCTGTGGATAAACAGTAGGTCTGTTACCACTGGGGATGCCCTTTGGGGTGGACATTGCCCCTTGGTGCTGATAGGGATTAGGCAGCCTTCCTTTGCAAGTAGGTAGGGACACAGGCCTGAAAGAACATAGGTATCGCCTGCCCTGGTTCCTCAAGATGGTGACAGGGACAGCCCTGTTTTCCTTCCTGGCTCATCAAGGTGGCATCAGAACCTATTTGCCCTACTGGTTCTTCCTCCTAGGAAGTTTTTGCTGTTTTTTTTTCCTCCCCGCTGGTAAGCCCATCCTGAGTCTGCTTTTCTTCCTGACTCACTAACCAACCAATATGCATTTAAACTTAACCAGTAAAGCTCATTCCAACTCAATGCTTACTTTATGTCCCTGAGGTGGTAAGAAACCCCAACCCCAGTCACCATACAGAGTTCCTATAACATGGGAACTTCCTGTGGCCTTTCTGTGTTTCCTAAAATAATTCCTGTTTAACTTGCCCTAATGCAGTGTCTGCACTTGTCAAATTTTTGGGAGTTGCAAGACAATGAACTTGAGAGCCACTGGCGTGAGAGGCTCCATCACTCTCAAATCCAGTAGGACCAATGCCTTAGAAGTCCTTAATAGAAACATGTGAGCAGTCTTGACTGAGCTGAACAGTTCAGAGAAAATGGTATGGGGCTGCAGAGATGGCTGACAGTTAAAGGCTCTTGCTTGCTAAGCCTGTCAGCCTAGGTTCGAATCCCCAATGCACAAGGTGTTGCTTATGTCTAGAGTTTGCAGTGGCAAGAAACCCTGACATGCCAATACTCTTTCTCTCTCAAATAAAACAATATATTTTAAAAAATTTTGTGCTAATTTAAAAATATTAATTACTTTATTTGAGAGAGAGAGGGAGAAAGAGGCAGATAAAGAGAGAATGGGCATGCCAGGGCCTCCACCTGCTGCAAGCAATCTCCAGACGTATGTGCCACCCTGCGCATCTGGCTTACATGACTTCTAGGGAACTGATCCTGGGCCTTTTGGTTTTGAAGGCAAGCACCTTAATCACTAAGCCATCTCTCCAGCCCTGTGTTAATTTTTCAAAATAAATTTTTTATATCACAGCAGGTTATATGCTCTTTTATCCCCTCACCTCTGCCACCATTACCCTGGGGGCCCTCTTCAGTGGGGTTATGGTATTCACTGTGGGGTCATGAAGACCTTAGTCAGTCCTTGTAGGGTAGTGGGGAGCCATGCCTCAGTATACTCCTACCCACTCTGTGGCTTTTACAATCTTTCTGTTCCTCTTTTCCACAATGGTTATTGAACCATGACAGGCCTGTTGGAAGTCTGATTTAGCATTGAGTTCTCTGTAGCCTCTGTATTTCTGCTCTGATGGGTTTTGATTGATCACCATGTCTGTTACTATCTCCTTGGAGCTGGTTGTCAGTCTAGCAGTGAGAGCAGTATTCATGTCCCCACTTCTTCTGCAATTTCTCCCAGGCCCCAGCAGATGTGGTAGAAGTGGCATCTCTCGTGATGGGCAGTTGGCTATCTTCTTGTCTTATTGATGAATCTTGGTTCTTCTGTTTTCTCTGCCATATGTAAAATAAAGCAGATTCTCCAACCAAGAGTGAGAGCATCTTGGGTTAACTGGGATATGCAAAGTTATTTGAGAGACCTTTTTGGTGTGCAAGTCCACTCTTCTTCTCCAGAGAGCAGTGAGGGCTTCCCTCTGAAGTCTATGAGTTTCCTGACCATAGGATTCTGACTTAGTTTCCAAGTTGCCTCCTAGTGAGTGGGCCTCATGTCCAATAAGAAAACAGTGGGTTACCTGTAAGAGGCTGCATGCCACTTTTGCACAAGTGGATACTTCTTGGCTGGTTGATATCTTAGTCTTCAGGGTCTCCTGATTATTCACACTGTTGGTGACCATTGTCCTCCAGTGGCTCCCGTAGGGCTTTCTAGCACTATGGGAACTAGCCAAAAAGGAGCTGGTTTCCTTTTCAGTTCCAGCATGGTGTTCTGATGTCCCATGACTGTATCTTCAGCAATATGGTCTTACCTTTTGGCTTCGGAAGGTAGTTAAGTGTTTTGGTAATGGCCCACATTGTTTTGGGGACCTCATGGGTCTCCCTGGCCAGAGTGTGTTAATTTTTTTTTTCGAGGTAGGGTCTCACTCTAGCTCAGGCTGACATGGAATTCACTGTGTAGTCTCAGGGTAGCCTCGAACTCACGGCGATCCTCCTACCTCTGCCTCCCAAGTGCTGGGATTAAAGGCGTGCGCCACCACGCCCGGCTGAGTGTGTTAATTTTTGACCACCAAAAATGGTCTTAAACACCTCACAAAAAATATAACCAAGTGATAAAATAATAATATTATAAAATAAAATTCTACTAACTTGTGACCAAGATTCTTATTTTTATCTGGTTCATAAAGGCCTACAAAGATATCATTCAAGTTTCCAGTTTTAACTTACTTAAAAGGAAACTTACTAAGTCTTATTAAGTACTCCCAAAACTGTCAAACTCCAGAAAATTAATAACTTGTTTTACCTATCTAAGACAAAAAACTATTTTTGGGTTGGAAAAATTGTTTAGTGGTTAAGGTGTTTGCCTGCAAAGCCAAAAGACCCAGGTTTGATTTGATTCCCCAAGACCCACGTAAGTCAGATGCACAAGTTGGCACATGCATCTGGAGTTGGTTTGCAGTGGCTGGATATCCTGGGGTGCCCATTCTCTCTCTCTCTCTACCTCCCTTTGCCTCTTCCTCTCTCTCTCTCTCAAATAAATAAATAATAAAATATTTTTTAAAAGGTGTGAGCCATCTCACACCTGGCTAATTTTTTTTTTTTTTAAAGATAAAAACCCCTACTTTCCAAAAAGTGCTGTAGGCCAGGCATTAATCCAACTACTTTAATCCAAGCACTTGGGAGGCAGAGATAGGAGGATTGCTGTGAATTCAAGGCCACCCCAAGATTAATTCCAGGTCAGCCTGTGCTAGAGTGAGACCCTACCTTGGAAACAAACAAACAAACAAACAAACAAACAAACAAACAAACAAACAAAACAGTGCTCAAGGTAAGATACAGAAAGCCCTATTGGAACAATAAACCAATGAAGAACTCATACTTTCTCTTCAAAAGGGACCCAAAAGTACCAAGTTCCGATAAGTAAGTCCGTGGACACACAAGGCGTGGTTCTTGATTGGGAATCATCCAGTGGGAGACGTCTTGGTGTTCACATGTATTCGTGTCCCACCGGGCAAATTCTTTCTCAGTTTCCATGAAAAATCTTTTTCAACATGTTCTGTTCTGTGAAAGCTAACTTGTCTGGCTCTAATGGTCCAGCTCACTGTAACGTCTCCTGTACGACTGCTGGGAACAGTCTCCGTCACAGCTGTCTCTGTCGTGCTCATCCTCAAGTTCGGTGCAGGCTTCCTGAACCTTGTCCCAGCCTCCACTTAGCCTTAAGTCCTCCCACACTCCGCAGACCCCAGGCAAGCAGGAGAGACCTTCAGGGCTGGGTTTTCACACTACGCTGAGCAGCTCTAAGACCGCACGGTTGATTCGCTTTGGTGTGAGGCCTTCTGCATGCTGCTGCTTCGGCCAGCGGCTCGCAGGTCACCTGTGTCATTCTCATGCTGCTTGTTTATTCCTTTCTAGAGCAAAATAGTATTCCCTTGATGGCTATGTCATGGCTTGCTTATCTGTTCTATTGAAGAGACACGTGGGCTGCTTCCAGTGTGTGGTTTTTATGGGTAAAAGATGTTAAGAACTCTGCTTCATATTGCAGTTGCACTGTGTTGTGACCTGAGCCAGGGGTAGTAGCTATGCTGAGTCCCAAGCAGTGTGTGACAGAAAGCATGAGACACAGAGAACTGAGTCGGGAAGAGGGCTAACCCTGTCTGTGCCTCAGTGACATGCCTCATGCCTGTCTCGACAGGAGTTCACTGGGGAGTGAATTTACCTCCTACATAAGACCTCTGGAGATCAAGGTGGGTTTACAAGTGCCACCAAAGCAAAGGGGCCTATCTTATACCCACTTAGGGTGGCAACTCTCAAAAACAGAAATAAAAACAATAAAATGTGTTGATGAAGATATGTAGAAATCAGAACTGTTTTTTTTTAAAGTTTTATTTATTTATTTGCTAGCAGGGAGATGAAAGAGAAAGAGAGAGAGAGAGAGAGAGGGAGGAAGGGAGGGAGGGAGGGAGGGAGGGAGGGAGGGAGGGAGGGAAGGAGAGAGAGAAGAATATGAATATGGGCATGCCAGGGCCTCTGGCTGCAACAAACGCCAGATGCAAGCACCACTTTCTGCATCTGGCTTTACAGGATACTGAGGAGTCAAACCTGGGTTGTTAGGCATTGCAGGCAATGCCTTAACTGCTGAGCCATCTCTCCAGCCCATCAGAATTGTTTTTTTTTTTTTTAAATATTTGTTTATTCACAAGGAGAGAGAGAGAGAGAGGCACGAGCCAAGGCCTCTTGCCACTGTGAATGAACTCCAGATGCATGTACCTGTACGTGGATACTGGGAATTGAACCTGGGCCATCATACTGTGCAAGCAAGTACCTTAACCACTATGCTCTCTCTCCAGCCCTGAAATCAGAACTTCTGTTGGAAGGAATGTAATATAGTACAGGCAGTATGACAGGGAGCTGCTGGTCCTTAGAAAGTTAAAAATAGAACTGTCATGTGGTTCAGCAAACCCGTTCCTGGATATACACCAAGAATTAAAAGCACGGTCTCAGAGAGTTACTGGTACCACATGATTGTGGCAGAATAACCAAAGTGTGGGAACAACCAAAGCGTCCACTATGTATGGGTAGGTGAGGAAAATACATGAAGAATATATGTGACAGAATGACAGGGCAAAAGTTACGGGCCAGAAGCAGGAGGTGTGGAAGCTCGGCGTGATGGGAGCTGAGGTAGAAGGATCCCTTGAGCCCGTGAGGCTGGGCCGGCCTGGGCAGTGTGGTGACGCCCTGCTTCACGGAGCAGCAGAAGTCATGACCAAAAGGAAAGTGCACCCACGTGATCCAAGTTGGGGTGACAGATAAGAGAGTAGAGGCATCTCTCCTTTCTTGGGCTCTCAACCTGGCTTTTATTTATTTATATTTTGGATTGTGAAGGAAGGATCATCCTCTAGCCTAGGCTGACCTGGAATTCACTGTGGAGTCTCAGGGTGGCCTTGAACACATGACAATCCTCCTACCTCTGCCTTCTGAGTGCTGGGATTAAAGGAGTGCGCCACCACGCCCGGCTCCACTTGGCCTTTTGCCGCTGTGCCTTCCTCACCATGCTGGGCTGTATGCCCTGAGCCATGCGCCCGGCTGAACCTTCCCTCCAGTTGCAGCTCCCTTCTCGTTGCTGGAATAAACATCTGAGTAGAAGCAGCTCATGGGAGAAAAGAAAAGGCTTTGCTTTGGCTTACAGTCTTGAGGGGATGCTCCATGATGGCAGGGGAGGGTGGCATAGCAGAAGCTGGACATCTCCTCAGCCAGAGCATGTGGAAAATAGAAGGAGAGTGAGTCGAACTCTAGCAAAGGGGAGCTGGCTATAGCACCCCTAAGGCTGTCCCCAACAACACACCTCCTCTAGCAAGGCTCCACTTCCCAATTTGCCATCATCTGGGGACCAAGCGTTTAGAACCCCTGAGCTTATGGGGGACATCTGACTCAAACCACTATGCCTCCCTTCCATTTCTTCTTGTTAGGTATTAGTCACAATAAGGAGAAAGATTGCTAACACAGAGGGTCGTTGAGGCAGGGATTTTGTTTTAAATTAAACTGGGTTACATAAGGCCATTTTTGTGCAAGTAAATAATGTACTTGGAGCATTTATTTTTTGAGAGAGAGGTTCTCTATGTTGTCATCAGGTTGTGCTGACTCACAGGGCTCCTACATCAGACTCCTGAGGGCTGGTCCTACCGTCATGTGCTGCCATGTCCTGCTTAGTTAGGCAGGAAGGTTGAATACCTAGAGCCTGATCTAGAAAAGGACATGTATTGGGGCTGGAGTGTTCCCTTGGCATGGGGAAGGGCCAGAATTGGCCTTCTCAAGTCTGTCCCCACAGGAGCCCAGGAGCAGGAGCCTGGGCTGCATGGAGGGATCAGGAATACTCATGTCTAGTATTCTGCTTCTGACTGGAAGGGGGAGAGTTAACCCTCATCTACCCGCCTACCTTCTCATTTAGGAACTGCTGGCTGAAATTCAGAAGAAACCAGGACATCATTCCTTCATCACTCTTCAGGCCTTGCAGGTCAGCATCTCTGAAGATGTAGCATTAACGACTTCCCTGTAGCAAGCACCCTGGGCAGTCAGTCTCCTTGTTGTGGTGGCATTTGGGTGTGAACCTCAGGTTAGAATCCTTGTGACTTTGGATCAGGCCAGGGGAGGAGGAGGGTTCGCATCATGAGCTGGCTAGGGCTGGATGCACCTCTAGTCTTACTTTGTACCTCCCTGAACAGTGCTTCTCAAAAGGTGGTCCTCCAACTGCTGCCCCAACCTCCCCTGGGAGCTCTTCCAGAGAGGCCGGGTTGGGACCAGGAGCCTGGCTTTCAGCAAGTCCTCCAGTCACCAAGGACGAAGCTAACTTACTTTCTTAGTTTTCTGGGGCAGCTGTGACAGGGCACTAGACTGGGTAGTGCAAGCCATAGGAGTTTGTTCTCTCAAGACTGGGACCCTAGAAATCTGCCACAAGGTGTGGGCAGGGCTGGTTCCCTCTTGGGGCTGCCAGGGAGGGGTCTTTTCCATGGCTCCCTCCTGGGCTTACAGTCTTTCCATGTCATCTCTCCTCTGTGTATGTCTGGGTCTAACTTCCCTCTTGTGATGACAACACTAAATTAGTGCTGCAGGATTGGAGCTGTGAGAGAGATAGATTACATCTCCATAGAGATGCAGGAGACCGCTAGGCTTGTGAACCTCACCTTAGGTCCTTGTCCACATTATCAAAAAATTGAAAAATGCTTAGCAGTTAAGGTGCTTGCCTGCAAAGCCCAAAGGACCCAGGTTCAATTCCCCAGGATCCACTTAAGCCAGATGCACAAGGTGGTACATGTGTCTAGAGTTCGTTTGCAGTGGCTGGAGACCCTGGTGCACCCACTTTCTTTCTATCTGCCTCTTTCTCTCTTAAATGTTTATTTAGGGTGAAAACTGGAGGGCAGAAAAAAGTGGGAAAGAGAAATTCATGGGTGGGAAGGAAGAGACCAGGGAAGATGTCCTCCCACAAGCTCCTGCCGGAAGAGGCTCACACACATTTCAGGCCCACTCCTGTGAATCGGGTATCTAATTAGAATGGCCTCATCCCCAGGCTCTGGTGTGCAGGGAGGACTGTGAATGTTTTGGGGTCCCAGGAGAAACACTGGTCTAGGAGGGCCCACCCACAGGGGCTAAGTCCATGAAATTGAGGGACAAACAAAGCAGTTGCTGTTGTGGAGGAGGGATTAGAAGGTTATTGCTATCGCCATCTTGGATGAGACTGGATCAGAGAAGAGTTCTAGCCCTGCCAGGGCAGGCAAGATGGCATGCATGTTTCTGTGGGCCAGCCCCTAGCTACCTACCAATGAACACAATCTGTATGATCATATTCCACCCTAATGCTCTGTGGTGGTTTGATTCAGGTGTCCCCCCAAAACTTAGGTATTCTGAATGCTAGATTCCCAGCTGATGGAGATTTGGGAATTAACGCTTCCTGGAGGCAGTGTATTGTTGGCGGCGGACTTATGGTTGTTATAGCCAGTTTCTCCTTGCCACTGTTTGGCACACTTTCCTGTTGCTATTGTCTACCTTATGTTGGCCAGGAGGTGATGTCCACCCTCTGCTCATGCCATCATCCCCCCCCCCCACCATGATGGAGCTTCCCTTGGAGTCTGTAAGCCAAAATAAACCTCCCCCCCAACACAAGCTGTTCTTGGTCAGGTGATTTCTTCCAGCAATGTGAACCTGACTGCAACATACTGTCATTTTAATTATCTCTCTAAAGACTATCTGCAAGTAAATTTATCCTCTGAGGTATTGTGGGATACCTGAATGGATAGCTGGATGTTTACAACACTTGGGAAAGCTGGTCAGACAAAAGTTCAAATGTCTTTCCTTGATTTCTAATTTCTGTGCATATAGAGATTAGAGTCTGAATTTTCCTTGTTTTTGTAGCTCTGATGTCTTCCAAAATGACTTATAATTTCACCACAGATGTTCTCTAAACTGATTTATTACTGATGGAGTGGGGTCACTGATGTTTTATGATGAAATTATAATGCTAAATATTTTTGTTGTATTTTTGAGACAGGGTTTCACTCTGTGACCAAGGCAGGCTTTGAACTCATGGAGATCCTGACTGGTAGGACTGTAGGCATGAGCCATCACACCCTGTTTAATGTGAAAATTTTTTCGATGTACAAATTTCACCTCTCGACTTGATATGGGGGTGGAAGTCTGACGTAGGCACCTGACTGGATACAGCCTCACTGCCCGTGTGTGGTGGGTTCCTGAAACACTTCCTGTCCTTGGCTGCTTCTGCGTAGTTAAGGATCGTAGGGGAATGGCTGTGGGTCACAGAAGCAGCTCGGCACTGGACCCCACAGAAGCTTGTTTGTCTCTTCCTTTCTGACAGCTTGTGAGACACAGGGATTTAAATCTCACTGTTTCATTCACACAGGGCCAAGGACTGTCAAGCAGTATTTTTGAGCCCTTGGAACTGGGCCTGAAGAAGCAGGCAGTTGTTGTCCAGAGGGCTCACTTTGTCTGCTGGGGACTTTCTCCCTGGTTGTTTTCCATTTCACAGACAGTAGAATTGCAAGTTGCTATGGAAACCTATCCATTGCCAATGCACCTGGGCCTTAAAGTCACAGATGCCATATTTGGCTTTCTCTGTCCCCTAGAGCAGACATTGTCATGAAAGAAGCCAAAGTGAATGGACAAAGTTAGAAGGGACAGGCAGCTCACACCTCTCTCAACCTCCCCTCTGTGGTTTCCATCTTTACCAGATCTCTGAATAGCCTAGTGTTAATCTAGTCTCTGGGGCTTCAGGAAGAAAGCAGCCACACAGCTGTCTCCCATGCATCGAGTTTCTTCTCTTGGTAACATACTGTGTGAGCATTAAGAGGCTTTGGCCTGGGCTGGGGAGGGGAGATGGCCCAGCAATTAAAGGCACTTGCTTGCAAAGCCTGTCAGCCCAGGTTCATTCCACAGTGCTCACATAAGTCTAGACAGAAAGCGGCATGTGTGGCCCATGTGCACCCATGAACACATGTGAATAGTTAAGTCACAATTACAAAAAGGGCCAGGCGTGGTGGCGCACCCCTTTAATCCCAGCACTCGGGAGGCAGAGGTAGGAGGATCACCTTGAGTTCAAGGCCACCCTGAGACTACATAGTGAATTCCAGGTCAGTCTGAGCTAGAGTGAGACCCTACCTCAAAAAAAAAATTACAAAAAGGGAGGCTGCTGAGATGGCTCAGTCATTGAGGCACTTGCCTGCAGAGCCTAAGGATCTGGGTTTGATTCCCCAGCACTCTTGTAAAACCAGATGCAGAAAATGGCACATGCATCTGGAGTTTCTTTCACAGTGGCTGGAGGCCCTGGCATACCCATATTCTCTATCTCTCTCCCTCTGCTTGCAAATAAATAAATAAAATTATATTTAAAAATTACAAATAGGAACTCTGGGATAGTTGAGATCCATATACCACCTAATAAACTACAGATCAAACCCAAGGTTTTTTTTTCAGTGTGGATTTTTGAGTTTATTACAATAGATTGGGCTTTTTAAAAATTATTATTAAAGGTGTGTGCCACCACGCCTGGCTTCTGGCTCTATCAAACAAACCCAAAGTTTGACAGATGTTATTTCATTCATCCCATGGAGACATCTGAAGAGAATCCAAAGTGGTAGAAAACTGATTATTTTCTTCCAGTTTTAATTGGTGTATGTTAATTATATGGAATAATGGGTATCATTGTGACACTTCCAGTATAGATTTTGTGTGTCCTTATCATGTTCGCTCTCTAGTCCCCTTGCCCTCCATCCGCATATGACAGGGTACTCAGGGTTCAGGAAACCCAAACGCTGGTCCATTTTGAATTTTAATCAAAGAATTGAATAAAAAAGGACTGAGAAGGATAATTATTAAGTTATTATTTTTATTGAGGGAAGTACAGAGTCAAGCAAAGGCACTCACATGGCTAGAGATCCCACATGGAGGACCTGGGTAAACTGTGGAAAGAATAGAGAGAAAAAGGCCGGGTGTGGTGGCACACACCTTTAATCCCAGCACTCGGGAGGCAGAAGTAGGAGGATCACATGAGCTCGAGAGCAGCCTGAGACTACATAGTGAATTCCAGATCACCCTGGACTAGATAGAGACTCTACCTCAAAAAGAAAAAAAAAAAAAGAAAGTTCAAGGAGCTCCTGCCATCTGGGGAGCTGGAGAGGGTAAAGGAGCCCATGTGGAGAGTAAGGGCTGGGGGCCCTCCTGGCTGGGCCTGGGTCCAGTTAGCCCAGGCCCAGCTGAGGAAAAAACTCACCCACAGCTGGAAGTTCCCAAGTGGTCAGAGAGCCTGTCCTCTCCTTGTAAAGATATTTATAACCTTATAGTGGTGAGCTGTCTTCCGGCTTAGGTGAACCGGAGGGACAGCTGGTTAGTTAGGGCTAGGAGCTGTCCCAGGAAGAGGCTAGCCCTGACACCAAGTTCCAGGGGCTGAACTTGAATAAGCACAGTGTTTAAATCCTATGGAAGACCTCCATCCCGGGAGGGGTCTGGGTTGGTTGTGTGAAAACAGGTCTACGGAACTAGGCAAGAGATTAGAAGTCAGCTCATCTTTGATTTCTAGCAAGTGTAGACTTCCCTCCTTGTTTTCTTCTTTCAGGGGTTCAGCCACTCTAACAGTACTCCCCTCTCATACAGATGTGGGTTCCCGAGACCGTTCTCCCCGTAGTGCCCCTGTCCTCCATCCACAGACGTGGGTTCTTGAGTCCTTTCCAATGTTAGGGAAGCCAGCAACACCTGGCGGGTCTCAGTATCTATCAAGGTCAAGCCAAGAATTTGCATTAGTAGGCCAAGCCTGGGGAAACCCTAGAAATTCTGGCAGCTGCTCTAAGTGGATTTTCTCACTCAGCCTGAGCTCTGCCCACAGCCACTAGGTGCATTGTGCTTCAAAGTTAATTTTAAAAGGACTTGAGAACCAAGGGGAAGCTGACTGCTCTGATAAGCTGACTTTGGAGCACTGGAGCCTGAGCCAAGAATGTGTCCTTACGTTACCTGAAACAAGACCCACCCTCTGGGCTGACATGTATAGTTCCATCGCTCTCTCACCCATTTTTTTTTTCTTTTGGTTTTTTGAGGTAGGGTCTCACTCTAGCCCAGGCTAACCTGGAATTCACTATGGAGTCTCAGGCTGGCCTCGAACTCATGGTGAGTCTCGTACTTCTGCCCCCCGAGTGCTGGGGTTAAAGGTGTGCGCCACCACGCCCAGCTCTTTCACACACTCCTATTTGTGCCAGCGTCTCTTGCTCATCCTGGAACTTGCTGTTTTACTGTGAGCTCTGGCAGTTCCTTGTTCTCTGCTTTCCTGAGGGGTGGGGATCCACGTGTGTGTGCCAGTGCTACGCTGTTTATGTGAGTTTTAGAGATTTGAACTCAGGAGGTCTCAGGTCTCCCCAGTTCTCATGCATGCTTTCATAGGAAGCATATTTAACTGCTTTGCCATCTTTCCAGACCAGTCCTCTAAATATTTATGCGTATGCCCATCGATTAGTGCTGCTCTGGTCAGAGAAGCTTCTTGGAGATGAGGCTGAATCAGAACTTGTAAACATGCTGAGAACATGTGACTATTGAATGTTTAGCACTAAATGAGATACTTAAAAAATTTGTTTATTTGAGAGAGAGAGAAAGGCAGATAGATAGGTAGGTAGATAGATAGAGAGAAAGGGGGTCCATGCCAGGGCCTCCAGCGCTGCAAATGAACTCCAGATACATGCACCATCTTGTGCATCTGGCTTATGTGGGTCCTGGGGAATTGAACTTGGTTCCTTAGGCTTTGCAGGCAAGCACCTTAACTGCTAAGCCATCTCTTCAGCCCTAAATGAGATATCTTGATCACACTTTGCAAGGCTCAGTGAACATTGCAGAAGAGATGGTGAAATAGAGTATAATCTAAAGGATGGGGGGGGGTGTTTGGAACCCTGTCTTCTAAACACAAAGTGGCCATGACATTCATGACCTCATGACAGCTGTCATTATGTGCACAGGCTCTGTACAACACTGGGACCATCAACATGTCGTCATGGGTGACTGGGGAGGATAGCAGTAAAGAGTGACATCGAAACAGAAGAGGGAAGAGTTGGAAAGAAGACAGGGTTCAGAATGGGGGAGGGACACAAAGAAGGTAACGAAAGGCAATAGTGACCAAAATGTACTCTGTCATGTATGAAAATTGTCAATAAAAAAGTTTTGTAAAGAAAAAACAACAACAACAAAATTTGTAAAAGGGGCTGGAGAGATAGCTCGGTAGCTAAGGCACTTACTTGTCTGCAGAGCCAAAGGACCTAGGTTTGATTCCTCAGGACCCACATAAGCCAGATGCCCAAGGTGGCGCATGCGTCTGGAGTTTGTTTGCCATGGCTGGAGTCCCTGGTGTGCCCATTCTCTCTCTGTCTGTTTGTTTCTCTCTCTTCTCTCTCTCTCAATAAATAAATAGTTTTAAAATAAAGTTGAAAAAACAGTATTTGTCTTTGGGCTGGGGATGTAGGTTGGGGGTTCAGTGCTCGTTTAGCATGTGAAGGACTCCCCAGCGCCACCACACAACACCCCCCGCCCCGAGCCTGCTCCTTGCCAGTGGAACGGATATGGAAGCCTAGAAAAGTGGACACTTGCCTGAGCTGGCAACTGCGGTATTTTCTAGTCGTGGCTTTAACGATTCTCCACCCGCCTCCTAGGAATGGGCTGTCACTGGGGACGGCATTTTGGAAAGGGCTATAGCACCCTGTGTCCATGCATTCACGCCGTGCCTTTTACATCCTTCTATGGAACCCTCTGGTGCCGTGCTAGTCTGTTCGGTTATGAGAGGTTGCAAGGTTGTACCTACTGCTGCTTCACAAAGACACCATTTCACTCTGCTCACACACACAGGGTGGGATCCAGACAGAGCGGAGAGAGGAAGGACTTGCCTCACTAACTGTTTCCATTCTACGAATATTGCATTTATAATAACAAATGTACAAACAGGGACTGGGCAGGCTTTTTTTTTTTTTTTTTTTTTCCTGGAGTGTTTACCTCTACTGGGGCTGGGCATTGTTTTGAGAGTTCAGGGCAGTTCGACAGTACATTTCAAAGACTTAAAGGGTTCATATGTGAAAAAGGGATTAAGCCTTGTTGTACCTCTGGAGAAGCATTGGGAATTATTGATAAAACCTATGAAAATGATAGAAATCTGGCCTCAACATATGGTCTTTATTGAATCATGTGGGCTTTAAAATATTTATTTATTAATTAGAGAGAAAGAGAGAGAATAAGGGTGCATGTGCCAGGGCCTCTTGATCTTGTGAACCACCTCCAGATGCATGCACCACTTTGTGTGTCTGGTGTTATGTGGATACTAACGAGATGAAGCCAGGCAGCAGGTTTTTTTGAGTAAGCACTTTTAACCATTGAGCAATCTCTCTAGCCTGAGTTTTGTAATTTTTTAAGAGGATATCATGTAGTTCAGGCTGGCCTCAAACTCATTGCACAGCCAAAGATAACCTGCAACTCCTGATCCTCCAAAGAGCTGAAATTAGAGCTGTGTGCTCCCCTGCCTGGGCTTTCCAGTGTGGGGTGGGAGTTTGCATGCTATTGGATGGCCCAGAGAAAATCCCTACCCATACATTAGCAATTCTGTGTTGTAGAGGTATGTGTGGCTATATTCATTGGGAGGGAAGGCAGATGTGTATGTGTGTGTGGGGGGAGCAGGAATTGGGATGGTCCTTGTAAGGTCCTGTGGTGGTTTGATTCAGGTGTCCCCCATAAACTTAGGTGTTCTGAATGCTAGGTTCCCAGCTGGTGGAGATTTGGGAATTAACGCCTCCTGGAGGCAGTGTATTTTTGGGGGTGGGCTTATGGGTGTTATAGCCAGTTTCCCCTTGCCAGTGTTTGGCACACTCCCCTGTTACTATTGTCCACCTTATGTTGACCAGGGGGTGATTTCTACCCTCTGCTCATGCCATCGTTTTCCCCTGCCATTGTGGGGCTTCCCCTTGAGCCTGTAAGCCAAAATAATCCTCTTTTTCCCACAAGCTGCTCTTGGTTGGGTGATTTCTACCAGCAGTGTGAACCTGACTGCAACACCAGTGTTTGACACACTCTCCTGTTCCTGTTGTCCACCTAATGTTGGCCAGGAAGTGATGTCCACCCTCTGCTAATGCCATCGTTTCCCCCTGCCATCATGTAGCTTCCCCTCTAGTCTGTAAGACAAAATAAACCGTCCCCCCCCCCAAAGCTGCTGTTGGTCAGGTGATTTCTGCCAGCAATGTTGACCTGACTGCAACAGGTCCCTTAAGGGGAATGTTTTATAATCCCAGTCTTTTCATCTTATTTGCTGGTAGAGCAGACAGGGTTTCTGGGTCAGACTAGTTGGGATTTGTTCTTGGCTTCATGGTCTTGGCTAAAGCACTTCAACTTCCTGAAGTTTGCTTCCACAGCTATAAAATGGACAGGTTCTAAGGAGCAGGGAAACTGCTGAACATTGGAACAGTTCTTAGCCTGGAGCAGTTTCTAGACTATTACATACTTAGAGTTGCGTGATCAGTATTAATTCTTCACGTACATTTTGAGTAGCTGTTATTGACGTGTAGCTGAGAGCTAGGGGTCTGATGGTGAAATGCACTGCTTTTCTGTGTTTGGCTCCCCTCAAGGAGCTTTAGTTATTGAGAACGAAAAGGAAACAACTGAATTACAGCTTGATAAAAAATTTACACAATATTAATTTCTACCTACACAGTTGCTTATTTATCTATTTATTGTTGGGGTCTCATTCTGTAGCCTTGAACTCACCATCCTCCTTCCTCAGCCTCCTGAGTGCTAGGACAACATACGCACAGCACTCATCCCTGTGAACATCTATGAATATTTACTGAGTACTCGTTCTGTGTAGGACACATTGCTAAGTGGTAGCAACATAAGTAAAAGAAAAAAAAAAACACGTTTTATTCTGCAGCGGGGCAGTTGTTAGGGATGATAGTGTCCAATGACTTGCGTAGGATGGCTGGTGGCAGAATGTGATCAGTTATACCCAGAGCCAGGTATGGAGTCACACACCTGGAGTCCCAGGACTAGTGAGGCAGAGGCTGGCACATCCTTAGTTCGAGGCCAGCCTGAGTGTTATATCCATACCTTATGTAAAAAAAACAAAAAAAAAAAACAACAAAAAAAAAAACATTATACCACAGGTGTAATCTCAGTTCTCCACAGGCTAGGGCAAGAGGATCACAAGTTCAAGGTCAGTCAGATATACAAAGCAAAATAAAATGAAAAACCCAGCAACAGATGCTGTCCTACACAAGATCTGCATGATAGGAGGGGCAAAAAGATGGCATCAAAATAGAAGAGAGACAGCCAGGCACTGTGGTGCACTGCCTTTAATCCCAGCTACTCAGGAGGCAGAGGTAGGAGGATCACTATAAGTTCGAGGCCACCCTGAGACTACATAGTGAATTCCAGGTCAGCCTGAGCTAGAGTGAGACCCTATCTCGAAAAACCAGGAAAAAAAAAAAAATAGAAGAGACTACTTGGAAAGAAGGGTTTCAGTGGATAGAGGTGTTGGGAGAGTGGTGAGAGGGGATTAGGATCATGATGTATTGTCTATATTTATGGAAGTTGTCAATAAATAGTGAAAAAAGCTCAAATTCACCAGAGCTAAGTGCTCTGAGGGAACTTGAAGTTTTAAAAAATATTTTAATTTTTATTTATTTATTTGAGAGATGAGAGAGAGAGAAAGAGAATGAGCGAGCAAGCAGGCCAGGGCCTCCAGCCACTGCAAACGAACTCTAGATACATGCGCCACCTTGCGCATCTGGCTTACGTGGGTTCTGAGGAATCGAACCTGGATCCTCTGGATTTTCAGGCAAGCACCTTAACTACTAAGCCATCTTTCCAGCTTGAAGTCTCTCCTAGCTTGAAGTTTTTAACTCCCTATGCATAAATCAATACGAGTTCTCCAGCCAAAATCAAAACAAACAACCCCCACCCCCATCAACATTAGACTAGTTATTTCTCATTTTTTTCCAAGTTAGGATCTCACGCTAACCCAGGCTGACCTGGAACTCACACTATTGTCCCAGCTTGGCCTCGAACTCATGGCTTTCCTTCTACCTCAATCTCCAGAGTGCAGCGATGAAAGGCCAGCACCACCTGTGGACATGCAGGTGGAGATGGCCTCCAAATCCGAGGACGCTGTCGGGTAATTCTCTCTCTGCCAGCAGGGGGCGCCCCACCACCAGGTATGTCATTGCAAGCTGGGCTTCAGTGACAAGGCTGTTTTGGGTTAATGTTTGTTTTTTTTTTTTTTTTTTCAGACTGAAAAAAGGAAAGCTGTTAGGGAAAATAAACAGTTTATCAGGCATTGCGACAAAGACACTTGAGGGGAAAGACAAGCTGTCGCTTCAAGGACAGGAAGAAAGATCTCTGCATGTGTAGGAGCTCAGAGCGCCTGGTTAAAAAATACCATGAAAGGAAGAAATGAAAAACCTCGGAAATCAAAGGAAGATTAGGCACCGAGAAGTCATCTGCAGTGAGGATGGAGGCCCTGGGAGGCGGCAGCAGAGGGGGATGGGCTCAGCCAGCCCCGTCCCTGCAGCCCTGGAGGTAACCTGAGCCTGAGGCTCCTAAAGGCCAGTTCCTGCTGCTTCCCTGGAAACTGCCTCAGTGCTTCCGGGAAGCTGAACCGGACATTACTTGTCCATGACAGTGCTCTTCTCAAGAACTTTTTCACAGTCCTCCCATGTCAGATCTGTAGCTCAGGAGCCTTTTACCACAAGATTAAAACAAAACAAAAACAAAACCAAAACCAAAACTTGGTCTGGAGAGATGGCTCAGCTGTTAAGGCGCTTGCCTGCAAAACGTAATGGCCTGGGTTTGATTCCCCAGTACCCACGTAAAGCCAGTTGTACAAAGTGGTGCATGCATCTAGAGTTCATTTTCAGCCCCTGAAGGCCCTGGTGTGCCCATTCTTTCTTCTCTCTCTCTCTCTGCTTGCAGTGGGAGAAAGCAAAGGAGGTGAGAGAGATTATGGGAATGCCAGGGCCTCTTGCCACTGCAGATGAACTCCAAACACATGCCCCACTTTGTGTATCTGGCTTTATGTGGGCACTAGGGAATTGAACCTGGGCTAGCTGGTTTTGCAAGTGAGAGGGCTTTGCAATCAAGCAGGCTTTACAAACACTTTTTACCTACTGAGCCATCTCCCTAGTCCTGTTTCTAGGGTTTTTTTTTTTTTTTTCGAGGTAGTGTCTCACTTGTAGTCTCAGGGTGGTCTTGAACTCACAGTGATCCTCCTACCTCTGCCTCCTGAGTGCTGGGACTAAAGGCGTGCGCCACCACGCCCGGCTAGGGTTTTTGATACAGCACTGTCTCAGATGGTTTGCTGTTCCTTAGGGAGAGATTTAATCAGGATTCCTTTCAGAATCCACAAAGCATGAAAGGGAGGAGCCATTGTTAGTGGGCCCAGTAGGGCTTACCCACAGGCTATCCTACATTTTGAGTTAAATGAAATTAATGCCATTGAAACACTACTGACCAAACAATTATGAAACTTTCATGCATGTCCGAGTCCCACGAGGCTCCTTAAGGCACCATCTGCTGAGCTCCACTCCCAGAGACGTCAGTGCGAGGACCACTGACTTTACACATTGGCTGAACAAATTTTCCACTTACCTTGGTGAAGGCTTTGGAATCCACCCTCCCACAGTGGCACATGGTCAGAATTGGACATCAAGTTTACCGAAGAGGACAGTGTGCACGTGGATATTGGACACCTGCTTTTGTTGTGAGTCATTATTTCTGAGACAGGCCTTGAACTACTGATCATCTTGTCTCTGGCTGTCCTAAATGCTGAAAATACAGGTGTATACCACCATGCCTAAGTTCTTTTTAAATTTGATTTATTTATTTGAGAGAGGAGAGAGAGAGAGAGAGAGAGAGAGAGAGAGAGAGAGAGAGGAGGAGATAGAAACGCACAGAGAGACATGCATCTGGCTTATGTGGGTACTGGGGAATCAAAGCTGGGTCCTTAGGCTTCACAGGCAGATGCCTTAACTGCTAAGGCATCTCTCCAGCCCTACCTTAATGGTGCTGGGAACCAAAGTCAGGGCACCATGTGAGCTAGGGCAAAGGTTCCACAGCCCTTATGTTATTAATTTTCCTGCTTGACCTTTCCTATTGGTGTGGGATCCTGGGGTTCATAAAGATGCAGGAGACCCCAGGCCAGTGAACCCCAACTTTGGGTCCTTGTCCAAGTTATCAAAGGTTGAAATCACTGACTCCAAGAAAGGTAAGTTATGCAGTATGAGATTTATTTTGGGGGAGAGTTAGGATCCAGAGGGATAGCAAATAGGAAAGCCCAAGCCAGGTGACATTCATCCCATCCCAGCCTGGAGACAGGGAAAGCCTCCCTCACACAGAGACAAGTCTGGACACACACAGGTACAAAGCTGATCAGGAGAGCCCGAGCCACAAGACCCCCTTCACACAGGGGGTCAGAGAGGACTGAGAGACAGCAAGAGGTTCAGAGCTTAAAGGGAGATGCGCATGTAGCAAGGCGGGGGAGTCCCCAACAGAGCGAACGAACGAAAACGTCCCCCTCCCAGCCTTAGAGACCAGCCGGAGGGCATTGCGGCCCCAGGGGCAGAGGGACCAGGAGCCAAGAGGCGCCAAGAGCGCTCATACATGTGGCTTAGGCCCATTTATATCGATCAAACATCCAATTAGAACGAGCCTCACCATCACACCCAGGTGTGTAAGGGAGGAACCTGATTGGTTGTCAGGCTCTAGAGGCAGGACGGCCCAGCCCACAGGTGTGCCTAGGTGGCAAAGAAGCTGCAGGCTCACATCTTGGGCGAGTCGGGATCCGCTGTGGGTTCTAGTCCTGCCAGGGCAGGCAAGGTAGCACCCACGTTTCCGTGAGCCAGTCCCTAGCTGACTACCAGACAGAAGACGACCTTACACCACTGCGGCACACAAAGGGCGCTTCCCTCTCTTCCTCCCGCTGGCACGTGTGGAAGCCGAGTCTTGAAATGCCATCCGAAGGGCCACATCCAGCTCCTAGCCGTGTTGTGCTGGAATTCAGACCCAATGGGCTTGTGTGGGAAGGAGGCTGTGGGACACAAGGGGGCGTCCCACTGGGCCGCCCAGAACTGAGCCCAGAAGAGACCTGACTCTGCACGTTTGCATCTCTGAGGAGGTAGGAAGCTGACCCCCAGAGTGGACACAAATCAATGGGAGAGTGACCAGCACAGCTCTGGAACATAGTAGGCAGCTGATGAAGGCCAAGCTCCTCCTTCTTTACCTTAGAAATACATGAGTTTAATTCACGTTCGTCTTAGAGATCAGTGAGAGAACCATCGTGAGTAGGACAGGAGACACCCAAATTCTGCCTTGCTCCAAGGACTTGGCAGGATGGAGCAACTTGCTTATTAGTCACCAAGAGCTGTGTGAGTCCTCTCTGGTCACTCTGGACAAGAGGCCTCGCTGACAGGCCATCCCTCTCTGGTGATGACAGGCTCCTGGGCCTCACTGCTTTACTCCCCAGCACAGCTGAACAGCCCTGCACGCTCCCAGTGAGCTGTCTTTACCAAGAGATGCTGTCATAATTATTAAAACTTTTAAAAATAATGTTTCATTTTTTGCTAAAGTGTTATAGATTTAATTATTCAAAATTATTTTTTTTTCTGTCACTTTCAAGGCATTTAGGGTATGACAGACGGAAGCACATATGTTCAGTTTGCCATTTTATCCAATTTTAAGCATTTTATTCATTTATTTAAGTTGACAGGATTATATATCTGTATACATATACATATTGAATATATGCATACATATTTTGAAATATGCCTGCAATATGAAATGGCCAAATAATGTTAATTACCTTTCAGATTTACTTTTTTTGTGTGGTGAGAACACTTAAAATCTACTCTTCTAGCAATAGTCAGTAGTTTAGTAACATATTTTAGTAACTACTGTTGTAGTTACCTTCTTGTTGCTGGGACAAAACACTCGACCAGAAGCAGCTCATGGGAGGAAAGGGTTTGTGTCAGGCTTACAGGTTCCGGGGGAAGCTTCGTCACGGCGGAGGAAGCTGCTCACTTCACCACACACCCACAGCAGAGAGCCGACAGCCAGCGCCAGCAAGCACCAGCTCACTCTGAACACACAGAGCTGCACTCCGCCCCACGGTCTGCCCCTGGGGACACACTTCCTCCAGCAGGGCCCCTAGGACTCTACTAGGTGAGGACTAGGTAGGAAACTTGATCGCCAACACCTGAGGCTATGGGGACATTACATTCCAACCACCACAACTGCAGCTACCATGTTGTCAATGGACTTATTGAACGTCCCCTGGGACCTTGTCTTCATTGACATCTTCCAGTGCCTTCCTCTGCTGTCTCAGGCCATCACCGCTTCGGGCTCTGCTTGTAGAAGTTTGACTTCTTTTTACCTTATGCCTTTGAGTGAGCTCACGCAGCATTTGATTTCCTGTGCCTTGTACCTAGCATTATGACTGCCAATGTGGTCACAAATATCAAGATTTCCTTCTTTTTAAAAACTGAATACTATTTGCTGCGTACACACTCCACATTTTCTGTATCCGCTCATCTGTCTAGGGCCACTTAGGCTGACAGTAGACCTTGGGTACTGCGCTGGGCTGCAGCGACTAAGAGAGGGTTGGTGTCCTTTTCACAAACTGACCTCAGGTCTTTTGCATGTTTCCTCAGAAGCATTTTTTATTTGTTTCTTTTTTAAAAAAATATTTTCATTTTTATTTATTTATTTGAGAGAGAGAGAGGGATACAGAAATAGGCAGGTAGAAAGAGAGAGAGAAAGAGAGGGAGAAAATGGGTGCAACAGGGCCTCCAGCCACCGCAAATGAACTCCAGACGCATGTACCACCTTGTGCAACTGGCTTATGTGGCTACTGGGGAATTGAACATGGGTCCTTTGGCTTTGCAGGCAAGTGCCTTAAGTACTAAGCCACCTCTCAAGCCCCCCAGGGGCTTTTAATTACAAAAGGGAAGGGAGGTTCCCCGAAGGAATAGACTTTTCTTTGACTGAAATCTCTAGGTTATGTAATGTGATGTTTACTGCGCATGCACCGTCCCACAATCCTCTCTGTTATAATCATATGCATTAGATGCAGGCCACATGCTCTGGCCCTGAAAGTGGTTTCTGCTGTCACAAACGTCACCTTTCCCTTAACAGGGTTTCACTTCTTGTTTGTGGTCAGACTTTTCCGGTTTGTTGCCGGGGAGTTGAAAGGGTGGTCTTTCTTGATTGAGATGTCCCAGAGTTAGCCTTCTTGTGACACAGTCCTATGCTTCAGACAACCGTCCTGCCTCCAGCTTTCAGGTCCTGTCCTCTTCATGGGTGCCTCAGCCCAAGCTCCTGCCCTTCAGGGGTGGTCTACAGCCAGCGATGGGTACAGGCAGGGCAGAGCACTGGTCAGATCTGCAGAACTCGAGAAAATTGCTATGAAAGTACCTTGGAATAAACTTAACCAAGGAAGTGAAGGATCATTACAATGAAAACTTTAAAACACTCAAGACAGAAATTGCAGAAGACATTAGGAAATGGAAAGGCATCACTTATTCTTAGATTGGAAGAATCAATATTGTGAAAATGGCAATCTTACCAAAAGCAATCTATACATGTAATGCAATCCCCATTGTATCAGACAGCTTCAGGCTCGCTGAGATGAACTTCTAGACCAGGCACAGTTATTGAGGAAGGGATATTTATTGAAGCTTACAGATCTAGGGGAAGTTCCATAAAAGCAGAAGAAGCTGGCCTGCCTTCACAGGACCAAGCAGAGTGAGAGAAGCACAAGCCTAAAAGCCATAAACCACAGCACACTTCAGGAACTCCTGCTAGGCACACTTTGCATATCTTTAGATTGAAATCTGAAACCCACCACCATACCTTAAGATCCACACAATGGCACTGACTCCAGCCAGGTGGCTACAGATGCAAACTACAAACAAAAAACTGAATATATTGGGGGCCATCTATTCTATTCAAACCACCACACCCATCAAAACTCCAATGGCATTCTTCACAGAAATAGAAAAAAAATCCTAAAATTCATTTGGAAGCACAAAAAAACCTCAAACATCTAAAACAATTTTGAGCAACAAAAATAAGGCTGATGGTATCACCAGACCTTATTTTAATCTATATTACAGAGCCATAGTAATAAAAACAGCATGGTACTGTCACAAAAACAGACATGTAGATCAATGGAACAGAATAGAGGACCCAGATGTAAGTATAGCCACCTGATCTTTGACAAAAATACCAAAAATACTCATTGGAGAAAAGACAGACTCTTCAACAAATGGTGCTGGGAAAACTGGATATTTATCTGTAGAAGGATAAAAATAGATCCTTCTCTCTCTCCATGCACAAGAATTAAATCCAAATGGATTAAAGACCTTAACATCAGACCTGAAACTCTGAAACTGCTAGAGGAAAAAGTAGGGGAAACCCTTCAACATCTTGATCTTGGCAAAGACTTTCTGAATATAACCCCAATTGCTCAGGTAATAAAACCACTGACCAACCACTGGGACCTCATGAAATTACAAAGCATTTGTACAGCAAAGGACACTGTGAATAGAGCAAGGAGGCAACCTACAGAATGGAAGAATGCCAGTTATACATCTGACAGAAAATTAATATCCAGGATAGAAAAAGAACTCAAAAAGCTAAATAATAAGGAATCAAATGACCCATTTAAAAATGGGCTATGGAACTAAATAGAGAGTCCTCAAAAGAAGAAATACAGATGGCATACAAATATCTAAAAAATATTTTACATCCTTAGCCATCAGGGAAATACAAATTAAAACTACATTGAGCTTCCATCTCACTCCTGTCAGAATAGCTACCATCATGAAAACAAATGACAATAAATGCTGGTGAGGATGTGGAAAAGAGGAACTCTTCTATACGGTTGGTGGGAATGCAATCTGGTACAGCCATTGTGGAAATCAGTGTGGAGGTTCATGAGACAGCTAAAAATAGATTTACCATATGACCCAGTTACAGCACTCCTAGGCATATATCCTAAGGGTTCATCTCACTACCTTAGAGATACTGGCAACCATGTTTATTGCCGCTGTATGTACAATAGCTAGCAAATGGAACCAGCCTAGATATCCCTCAACTGATGAGTGGATAATGAAGACAGTGGCACATTTATACAATGGAATTCTACTCAGCAGTAAAGAAAAATGAAATTATGAAATTTGCAGGAAAATGGATGGATCTGAAAAGGGTTATACTTAGTGAGGTAACCCAGGCCCAGAAAGCCAAACATCACATGTTCTCTCTCATATGTGGATCCTAGCTACAAATGTTTGGACTTCTATGTGAGTTGGAATAAAACTCAGTATCAGGGCTGGGGAGATGGCTTAGCAGTTAAGGCACTCACCTGTAAAGCAAAAGGACCTAGGTTCGATTCCGCTTAAGCCAGAAGCACAAGGTGGCACATGTGTCTGGAGTTTATTTGCAGTGGCTGGAGGCCCTGGCTTGCCCATTATCTATCTATCTCTTTCTTTTTCCTTCTCTCTCTCTCAAATAAATAAACAAATAAAATATTTTTAAAAATCTCAGTAGCAGAGGCCAGTTAGCTAGAAAAGGGATATAAAAGGAATAGAAAGGGAGGTGGGGACTTAATAGGATGGTATTGTACTCTCTCTCTCTCTCTCTTTCTCTCTCTCTCTCACACATACTGCAGGTGTGCAGGTGTGGACCCCAAAAGTGCTTTGTAATATCCATTCTTCTAATCCAACTCCATCTGAGACTCCGCTGTCCAGGGTGTCAAGCTATCGTCAGCAGCCTGGGTCTGGGCTTCACCTCTGTGCCCTCAGTCTGTGCAGCTAAGGCAGCACCCAGAGTGGCAGTCCTCCACCAGCTGGGCAAAAGTCCTTCCTTGCTGGGGGCATGGGGAAGGCACAACCCCCTGTGCACACAGTGAGTTATCTCCCCACCCAGGTTAAATTCTCTGGGCTGGGGCTGCTTACCTAAGGATGTCCATTCTCCAGGATGGAAAGGACTGCAGACTACTACAGGAGAATCAGAATAGAACTTGGGATCAAAGAACTGAACTTGAGCCGGGTGTGGTGGCGCATGCCTTTAATCCCAGCACTCAGGTGGCAGAGGTAGGAGGATTGCCATGAGTTCCAGGCCGCCCTGAGACTCCATAGTGAATTCCAGGTCAGGCTGGGGCTAGAGTGAGACCCTACCTCGAAAAACAAAACAAAACAAAACAAAACAAAACAAAAAAAACAGAATGAACAAACAAACATGTGAGCTTATACAAGTTACTGTGCCTTTCTGGATTTCTTGCTCATAAATGTAAAAAGTAACATCCACCTCTTAGAACGGTTGTGAGGATTAATGTCAGTAAATTGTGAAGCATTCCTAGATTAGTGTCTGGTGCAAGGTGGCTCTTTTCCTGCCTGGACTTTCTTTTTCCTTTCTTAACAGCCATGACAGGAGAGGGTCTGGGGAAGTTGATCAGTTGGTGAAGTGCTTGCATAAAGATCCAAATTGGATCCTCTGTGCCCACATAAAAGTGCCAGGCATAGCAGCATGTACAAGCATGCCCAGTGCTGACAAGGTGGAGGAAGAGGATGCCTGGAGCTCACTGGCTAGCCAACCTAGCCAATAGGTGAGGTCCAGGTCAGTGAGAGAACCTGCATCATAAGAAGAGATGGACAGCATTCTTTCTTTCTTTAAGATCAAACATATATTTCACTATGTCACACTATTATGATACATATGATTTTAAATTTTCTAGTGGCTAACAATATACTTTAGACAACCCAACATACCCAAACACTATAATTTTAGTATGCATTCAAATGTAAATACATTATTTATTTAAAAATTGAAAATATTTTATTTTTATTTACTTATTTCAGAGATA
Organism: Dipus sagitta; assembly: GCA_036346955.1. Taxonomy (NCBI): domain Eukaryota; kingdom Metazoa; phylum Chordata; class Mammalia; order Rodentia; family Dipodidae; genus Dipus; species Dipus sagitta. The sequence continues at coordinate 62,789,408 of CM070784.1, forward strand.
GGGGTAGAGGACATAAGGAGAGAGAGAGAGAGAGAGAGAGAGAGAGAGAGAGAGAGAGAGAGAATGGGCGTTCCAGGGTCTCTAGCTGCTGCAAACGAACTCCAGAGGCATGTGCCACTTTGTGCATCTGGCTTACATGGGTCCTGGGGAATCAAGCCTGGGTCCTTTGGCTTTGTAGGAAAGTGCCTTAAATGCTAAACCATCTCTCCAGACCTATAAATATGTTACTACTGAGATATGTTATTTGTCTCTCTCTCTCCCTCTCTTTTAAAAAGACATAATCTTGCACATTTTCTGTGATACAGTGTGTAATCTGATACTAGAACAATGTATAATAATCAAATCAGGGTAGTTAGCATTTCCATATTACTACACTTACTATCTTGAGGCATTAGGAAACTGAAATACTCTCTCCTAGTTCTTTATAATGTACATAATTAATCATTGGTAACCATAGTTGCCCCACTATGTCAAAGACCTTATCCTTCCCAGCCTCCCTCTGTGACAACTCTTTAAGTTTTTGAAATCCAGTGTGCATTTTGCACATCAACACATCTCAGTTTTAGATACCAAATTTTCTATTGTTAAAATGAAATATAATCATACAGAAAAAATAAGTTGTATTTAGTGGGAAAATATTTCATTCTGCTTCAGTTTTTTTTGTAGTTATTTGTGTTTTGAGATAGAGTCTTATTATGTAGTTCAGTAGCCCAGACTAGCCTCAAACTTGGAATATTCCTGCCTCAGCCTCCCTAGTGGGGAGATTGCATGTGTGTACCAGCTAGTCATTGCTGCTTTTCTTTTTTGAGAAAGGATCTAATGAAGTCAATCCTGGCTGCAAAGTTGCTATGTAGCTGATGAGTATAGTTGTTTTCTTCATGAGATATTGTACTACACTGTGAAGGACCCTTCCCTGAGTACAGTTGTTCTCTTCATGAGATACTGTACTACACTGTGAAGGACCCCTCCCTGAGTATGGTTGTTCTCTTCATGAAATACTGTACTACACTGTGAAGGACCCTTCCCTGAGTATGGTTGTTCTCTTCATGAGATACTGCACTACACTGTGAAAGACCCCTCCCTGAGTATGGTTGTTCTCTTCATGAAATACTGTACTACACTGTGAAGGACCCTTCCCTGAGTATGGTTGTTCTCTTCATGAGATACTGTACTACACTGTGAAGGACCCTTCCCTGAGTACAGTTGTTCTCTTCATGAGATACTGTACTACACTGCGAAGGACCCTTCCCTGAGTATGGTTGTTCTCTTCATGAGATACTGTACTACACTGCGAAGGACCCTTCCCTGAGTATGGTTGTTCTCTTCATGAGATACTGCACTACACTGTGAAGGACCCCTCCCTGAGTATAGTCATTCTCTTCATGAGATACTGTACTACCCTGTGAAGGACCCTTCCCTGAGTACAGTTGTTCTCTTCATGAGATATTGTACTACACTGTGAAGGACCCCTCCCTGAGTACAGTTGTTCTCTTCATGAGATACTGTACTACACTGTGAAGGACCCCTCCCTGAGTACAGTTGTTCTCTTCATGAGATACTGTATTACACTGTGAAGGACCCCTCCCTGAGCACGGTTGTTCTCTTCAGGAGATACTGCACTACACTGTGAAGGACTCTTCCCTGAGTACAGTTGTTCTCCTCAGGAGATACTGCACTACACTGTGAAGGACTCTTCCCTGAGTACAGTTGTTCTCTTCATGAGATACTGCACTACACTGTGAAGGACCCCTCCCTGAGTACAGTTGTTATCTTCATGAGATACTGTACTTCACTGTGAAGGACCCCTCCCTGAGTACAGTTGTTCTCTTCATGAGATATTGTACTACACTGTGAAGGACCCCTCCCTGAGTACAGTTGTTCTCTTCATGAGATACTGTATTACACTGTGAAGGACCCTCCCTGAGCACGGTTGTTCTCTTCAGGAGATACTGCACTACACTGTGAAGGACCCCTCCCTGAGTACAGTTGTTATCTTCATGAGATACTGTACTTCACTGTGAAGGACCCCTCCCTGAGTACAGTTGTTCTCTTCATGAGATACTGCACTACACTGTGAAGGACCCCTCCCTGAGCACGGTTGTTCTCTTCAGGAGATACTGCACTACACTGTGAAGGACTCTTCCCTGAGTACAGTTGTTCTCTTCATGAGATACTGCACTACACTGTGAAGGACCCCTCCCTGAGCACAGTTGTTCTCTTCAGGAGATACTGCACTACACTGTGAAGGACCCTTCCCTGAGTATGGTTGTTCTCTTCATGAAATACTGTACTACACTGTGAAGAACCCTTCCCTGAGTATGGTTGTTCTCTTCAGGAGATACTATACTACACTGTGAAGAACGCTTCCATGAGTACAGTTGTTCTCTTCATGAGATACTGTACTACACTGTGAAGAACCCTTCCCTGAGTATAGTTGTCCTCTTCATGAGATACTGTACTACACTGTGAAGAACTCCTCCCTGAGTACAGTTCTCTTCGTGAGATACTGTCCTAAACTGTGAAGAACACTTCCCTATGTACAATTTTTACAGATCCTCAATGCTGAGCTTCCTCGTTTTCCTGTGTTGTAAGAAAGTTTACATTTTTCTCTTTTCTTTTGTTCTATGGAAGTTGCCTGAAATCCTCAGCATGCTTGCCCTGAGAATTTGGGACTTTTCTCCTTTTCTGTAGTAAATCCTTTTTGCCCCACTCAGTCCTTGTCCATGTGCTTAATTTTTAATGTTTGTGGGTTAAGGAACTGAACAATATGAAAATCTGCAACAGGGAGGCAGAGTCAGGGGGGACCCTGGGGCTCACCTGCCAGCTAGTGCATTTGAAGCTGAATCCCAGGTTGATGGTGGACAGCAATTGTAGATGACATCTGTTGTTGACCTCTGGCCTACACAATGCATATTCATGTGCAAGTACACTCACACATACATGTGCCTGCGCTCCTATGAACATACATACCTGCATATACACATGCACAAATGGTACAATATAAATCCTTTGATGTGTTTACTGCAAAAGGCAATGTAATACTGGTTTTGTTGTTAAAGGGGCAATACTTTTTATCTTTATTTGTATGTAGAGAGGGGGAAAGAGAGAGAATGAATGAATGAATGAGAATGGGCACATTGAGGCCTAGTGCCATTGCAAACAAACTCCAGACACATGCATCACTTTGTGTATCTGGCTTTGTGTGGGTACTGGGGAATTGAACCCATGTTTCAGACTGTGAATAGCAAGCTATTTAACCACTGAGCCATCTCTCCAGCCCCATGCAACATTTTTCATCTATCTACTAAGATCTACTTGTATCTTCGACTTAGAAATGCCTTCCACATGCTGTGTCATTATGGCAGTATTAGTCCATCTGTTTCTTGTTGATTTGTCAGGGCTGCTTTGCTGTCACCTACATTGCATATATATACTTTTTTTAGCTTGCAATGTGAAATTTTATAGTAACTATTGTTTCTTACATACTTAACATTTTTGTATGTAGCGTATGTTTTTGATGCAGCGTGTAGATGAATGCGTATGCACATGTGTGTGCACCATGCGCATGCATGCAGAGGCAGTGGATGATGTTGGGTGTCCTCCCCTATTGCTCTTCTCTCTTATTTCCTTGCTATGGGGACTCTCACTGAACCTGGAGTGGAGTTATTATTTTGGTCAGCCTAGCTCATCGGCAAGCCCCAGTGTTCCTCTTTCCTCTGCCACCTTCAGTGCTGGGGTCACAGGCATGTGTGGTTATATCTGGCTTTTCTTAAAAAATATTTTTTTGACTTTTTTTTTAATTTGAGAGAGAGAGAAAGAGGCAGAGAGAGAGAGAGAGAGAGAGAGAGAGAGAGAGAGAATGGGCATGCCAGGGCCCTTCAGCCACCGCAAACGAACTCCAGATGCATGCATCCTCTTGTGCACATGTGCGACATTGTGTGCTGGTATCAATGTGTGTCTGGCTTACATGGGACCTGGAGATTAGAATATGAGTTCTTAGGCTTTGCAAGCAAGTTCCTTAACTGCTAAGCAATCTCTCCACCCCCAAAAATATTTTATTTATTAGAGAAAGAGAGTGAGAGAGAGAGAGAGAGAGAGAGAGAAAGGAAGATGCAGATAGAGACAGATAATGGGCATGCCAGGACCTCTAGCCACTGTAAACAAACTCCAGACATATGCACCACCTTGTGCATTTAGTTTACATGGGTGCTGGGGAATTGAGCCTGGGTCCTTAGGCTTTGCAGGCAAGTGCCTTAACTGCTAAGCCATCTTCCTAGCCTGTGACTTTTTAAAATTTTATTTTTTTGAGGTAGGGTCTGACTGTAACCCAGGCTGATCTAGAATTCACTATGTAGTTTCAGGCTGGCTTCGAACTCACATCGATCATCCTACCTCTGCCTCCTAAGGGCTGGGACTAAAGGTGTGTGCCACCATGCCCAGCTTATATCTGGCTTTTGGTGTGGGTGCTGGGGCTAGACCTTAGGTCTTCATGCTTGTGCAGCAAGTGCTATTAATCACTGAGCCATTTCTCTAACCCTGATAATTAATATTTTGACTTTCAATTAAAGCTGAGAAATATGTTGTGTCATACTTAAATGTTTTTCCACTCTAGGGTATAAATATTTATTTTCTTTTTTCACTATTAAAATCAATTATTTTAATCACTTAAGTAAATGTACATAATTGATGTAGGCAAGAACAATTACACTGGGACATTCTCTCTAGCCTGGGTTGTAGTTGTTCTCATACTTCTGTTTTAATTGCTTTGGATTATAAAATACTGGAGTGCAAGATTAAGCATTTACTATATGGAAGGTGTTCAAAGTTGGTGAACAAGTACATACATGAATATCACACCATTTTAAAGTAACTCATCACATACAATGCATTGTTTTTAGATAAAGATGTGCTAAGACATATATTATTGAGACATGGTTGTGTCCAGCCAAGGGAGAGAATCATAAGCAATTTGAAAGGAAAAGCCTAATATAAAGAATTATGAGCGGGCTGGAGAGATGGCTTAGTGGTTAAGGCATTTGCCTGCAAAGCTAAAGGATCCCGGTTCGATTCTCCAAGACCCATGTAAGCCAGATGCACAAGGGGGCGCATGTGTCTGGAGTTCATTTGCGGTAGCTAGAGGCCCTGGCATGCCCATTCCTTCTCTCAAATAAATAAATAAAAATCAAATATTAAATTAAAGAAAAGAATTATAAGGTAGGGGCTGGGGAGATAGCAGTTCAAGGCACTTTCTTACAAAGCCTTTGGGCCTGGGTTCAATGACCTTGGTTCAAGTCCCCAGTAGAGTCAGATACACAAACTGGGGCATGTGTCTGGAGTTCTTTGTGGGGGCAAGAGGCCCTGGTGCACCCAATTCTCTCTCTCATAAAAAATAAAGAATTACTGGGGACTCACAGGTGTAGCTCAGTGGTAGAGCACATGCATAACATTTCTGAAGTCCTGAGTTCAATCTCCACCTACAACCAAAAAGAACTATAACCCCTCGCAGGGGAGTTTGCAGTAATGCTAAGTGAAGACATCTCTAGGCAATACACCAGTGCCCGCTGCACTGCTAAGGCTGAAATCACGTGAGGGAGAAAAGTCCCTTTCCCCTGCCCAGGCTGAGGGCCAGGCTGTGTCAGGTACTTTCCTTATTCCTATTGTCAAATTCTTGTCAAGAAGCAACTTACTGGAAGAAGGAGGAGCTTTGGCTCACAAGTTGAGGACACAGTCTGTCATGTAGTGGAAGGTATGGTTGCAGGACTGAGGGCCGCCTACTCTAATCTCCAAAGACCAGGAAGCAGAGGATGGTCAGGAATTGGTGCCAGGCTCCTGAAGGAAAACCAGGAGAAAGATAGACTTTTGGAGACAGTCAGGTGCAGGGGCCCCAGGAGAACAAAGAGATGTCACTCTGCCTGTCTTGGCAGAGCTGGAATTCAGCGTTGGATCCAGTCTCATCCAGGATGGCTCAATGCCCCTGCTTCTAGCATGCCTGGGTGGATTAGCTTCTTTGGGCCAGCCTCCCTGAATCAACGATCCAATTAGATCTCTCCCTTGCAAACCTGAGTCTGAGCTATGAAGGCCTTGCTGGGTGCTAACCTCTCTCTCCTCCATTTTGCTGAAGGGTTTGACCTGTGGTTCTTTCATCCTGAACCCTAGTGTGTAAGCATCTCTCCCCTCTCCCGGCCTGGCTGGGGGAAGGCTGGGCTCTCCTTATCTGTCGGGGTCCTTTTCTTTTCGTTCCTCGCATGTGATCTGTTTCCAGATGCCTTTCTCTCTTTGTTCAATGGTTGACTTTCCTCTGTCGCTGGTGCAATGACTCTTGACTTCTTCGTTGCTCAGTTTCCGGGCATCTGGATTTCCCCGTGTCTGCTTTCCTCTCAATGCTTGGCTCAGCAGAGGGCGAGGGTTTCTTCTCTTTGGGCTGACAGGTCTTATCCACCGTGAGTGTCTGCTGTTCTAGCCCATCCCCAGATACCAATTTTCCCTAACACAAACCTCATAATTTATAATTTGTCTAAAACCCCTCAGTAATTCATAATTTATCCTTCTAAGTCTGTTTTTGCAATTCTTTGTTAAAATAGAATAGAGCCTGAAAGTTGTTAATAAACCTCCCTAAACTCCAAAATCCTGTGTCACTATGAAATCCTCAAGATCTCCCCAAAGACCCATTTCCTCCAGCTAGGCCCCACCTCCCGAGACTCACTTCAGGGATGTGCAACCTCAAGGAAGCTGGAGAGGCAAACAGGACACATATTCTAGAAACCTTATAGAACATTCTAGAAACCTGCAAGACAGGGACTAACTGTTCTTATTCAACTACAACAAGATCTTTGTATGTTGGGGTCTATTTCTCAGTTTTCTCCGTCTGAATCGCTTCTCAAGTAAATTCTCAGCAGTTCACACAGCCTCCTGTGAGGCATTGTTGAGCTTCAGGGACATTGAGGTGGATTTGTAAAGCCTCAGTGTTGGCTAAAAAAAAAAAAGATAGAAGGCAGGCACGGGCTGGAGAGATGGCTCCATGGTTAAGGCGCTTGCCTGAAAAGCCTAATGACCAGGGTTCAATTCCCCAGTACTCAAGTAAAGTCAGATGCACAAAGTGGCATATGCATCTGAAGTTTGTTTATAGTGGTTGGACACCTTGGCACAGCTCATACTCTCTGACCAACTCTTTCTCTGTATCTCTACACTTGCAAATAAATTAAAAAAAATTTTTTTAAAAGGCAGGCTTGGGCTGGAGTGATAGCTCAGTGCAAAGCTTGATGACTGGGGTTCGATTCCCCAGCACCCATGTAAAGCAGATGCACAAAGCGGAACATGTGTCTGGAGTTTACTGCGGTGGCAGGAGGCCCTGACATGCCCATCCTCTCTTTCTTTTTTTCTCTCTCTCTTAAATAAATATTAACTAAAAAGCAGGAGACCTGACCCTCCAATCACTCTGTCACCTGGGCATTGTAGCCTACATCCCGAAGCTGACTGTACTTCAGAGAGGGGATCACATCCAGTGTCTCTCTGCAGTGAATATGGGCTTAGGCTAGAGCTGGCTGGCTTCTCCCGGCTGAGACGGCATGTCCTAGGAGGCCAACATATCTCAACTACGTTGGAAAAGATTCTTTTTTTTTGTCAGAAGGAAACCTTGAAACTTCGCCTATACAAATAATTGACTGTGGCTTTTGGTTGTTCCCTTTCCCCTTTTCCCTTTTCTTTGTGCTTGTTGGGATCTCACTGCCTACAGAAAGACCTGTATACACAGCATATATGACAACGTCACAAGCTGTAACACACGCAGCAGATGTGTTGGCCTCTCATTGGTCCATGCCAACGTGGCATGGCCTCCATTAGGTGTAACTCAGTTGAACTGTGGTGTGAACTGTAGCCCCATGCAATAGCTCACTAAATACCTTTTCTGAAACCTGGACCTTTCTTGGGTCACCTCAAAAGCCCCGCATTCCCCTGTAGATATGTGGATGTACAAATATGCCAATCACAGAGATCCCTGCCCCAGGGGGAAATGAGAGATGGGCATTAGTCATGGGATGTGGAGAGCAAGACAGACGTGGGAACAGTATACACAGCTGCTGACCCACACACAGAAAGCAAGGGTGCTTTCGGAACCGACCTTTCTTCTGGGCACCGTAGCTGCCGGCTGCATTCATTTCTGAAAGAAGTTCTAGACAGGAAGGTCCCCTCCCTTTGGCCCGCTGTTCACAAACACAACATCTACTGAGTGGAATTGGTCTCCTCAGCATTGCCTGCCAAGCATTCACAGCATTGGCTCCCGAGGTCTCATTTTCATCTTCATAGGTTTCTGAAAAACAGAGGCTTTGCCCAGACTGGGACAAGTACTCTACCCTGTCAAACACTCATTTGCTTCTTATTTTGTGCTATTTTCCAAACACAGACCATTTTCTGTACCACTCAAGTTCACAATTCTCTACAGAGGGTTTTACATGAAAATGCCCATATGTCATAGTTTTAGCAAAAAATATTTTGAGCAGGGAGATGAGAATGGGTTGTATCCAAGTCCTATCGCCCTAGGAAAATTCGACTTTCAAATATAACTGTTCTCTAACAGTTAGGCAGGGTGGCTAAAAGTATGGGACTGCTGCCACGCAGACTTCAGTTTAAATCTCGTGTTGGTGTTACTTGTTGGTGATCTTTGCTGGGTTACTCATCCTTCCTGAGGCTTAGTTTTAAACTGGGTGTGGTGGCACACGCCTTTAATCCCAGCACTTGGGATGCAGAGGTGGAGGATTGCTGTGAGTTTGAGGTCAGCCTGGGACTACATAGTGAATTCCAGGTCAGCTAGAGTGAGACCCTATCTCAAAAAAAACCAACCAACCAACCAACCAACCAACCAAACAAATCTGAACTGAAAATGGGTCGCTGTGTTGTCTGTGGCCAGTGGACACTTTGCGTGGTGTAGGACTTACCCCTGGGAGCGAGCTCTGAGTGCCTCTGCTCTTCCCCCGTGGACAGCATCCTCCACCTGCTCCAGCGGTGAGGCCGCTGACCTGTAGGATGACGGGTGCTCGGGCTCCAAAGGGGTTCAGCTGGCGGAAGGCACCGGGGGCTTTGCATGTGGAGAGGAATGAGATCGAGGTGTTTCCCACTTTCTCCCTGGGTTCTGGATACTGCACTTCTTGCCCCTTGTGGGTGGTTAAGAGCAATGCCACAACCAGCTCAGGCAACTCAGCCATCCTTAGTTTCTCTCTCTCTCTTTTTGGTTTATTGAGGTAGGATTTCACTCTAGGCCCAGGCTGACCTGGAATTCACTATGTAGTCTCAGGGTAGCCTCGAACTCATGGTGATCCTCCTACTTCTGCCTCTTGAATGCTCGGATTAAAGGCATGAACCACCATACCCGGCTACTTTCTCTCTTTTTAAAAATCATTTATGTGGGCTGGAGAGATGGCTTAGCAGTTAAGCGCTTGCCCGTGAAGCTTAAGGACCCCGGTTCGAGGCTCGATTCTCCAGGACCCACGTTAGCCAGATGCACAAGGGGCGCACGCATCTGGAGTTCGTTTGCAGTGGCTGGAAGCCCTGGCGCGCCCATTCTCTCTCTCTCTCTCTCTCTCTGCCTGTGCCTCTCAAATAAATAAATAAAAGCTTTAAAAATTATATAAAAAATCATTTATGTATTTATTTGAGAAAGAGAGAGAGAGAATGGGCACACCAGGGTCTCCAGCCACTGCAAACAAACTCCATATGCATGTACCACCTTCTGCATCTGGCTCACATAGGTACTGGGGAATCAAACCTGAGTCCTCAGGCTTCACATGCAAGCCCCTTAACTGCTAAGCCATCTCCCCAGCCCCCATCCTTAGTTTCTCCTAAACTTACTTGCCTCTTATAAAGCAGCATCTTTTTTTAAAACTATTTTAAAATTACTTTAACATTTTATTTATATTTGAGAGAGAAAGAGGCAGAGAGAGAGAGAGAGGGAGAGAGAGAGAAAGATGCAGAGAGAGGGAAAGAGGCAGATAGACAGAGAATGGGTGTGCCAGGGCCTTTAGCCACTGCAAATGAACTCCAGAAGCATGCGCCACCATGTGCATCTGGCTTACGTGGGTACTGGGGAGTCGAACTTGGATCCCTTAGCTTTGCAGGCTAGCACCCTAACCACTAAGTCATCCCTCCAGCCCCTAAAACAGCATCTTTATCAAACTCATCCAGTCCCCCTGGTTGGGGTGCTCCAGTTTCCTGCTGACAGTGTGACCCATGATCCAGTGGGAAACACCAGAGAGTCCTCTCATTCCACACTTCGCACTGCTGTTGCTTGCCCAGGGAGCCGGCTTGGGCCATTTCGGTCAGGCATGGCTGAAGAAGCAGGGACAGCCTGGCTTCCTGTGCCCGCCTCTGCTCTACCAGCTCTGGGGGCTGGTGGCAGCCAGCCTATCCCCAGGGCCTGGTAATCTCAGCCCTCGCTGGTGGGCCTGTTGTCCGCTGGAGGCCCTTAGCTGTGGAAGGAGAAAGCGAGGCCCTTCAGGGCAGAGTGGATGATCCAGTCTCACTTGGCTTGGTTGGTGGCCGTGGACATCACGTACACAGGCTCGATCCCAGTCTGGCTCCCCGCCTTCCCCCACGTACTCCTGCAAGGCTGGAGAGACGGCATGAGAAATGGTGTTTCCAGCCCAGGCAGCAGGCTTTGTGCAGAATGTTCCTCTCTGCACCAGCTCTGTCAGCAATTCAGTTTCTTTTCTTTATTTTTACTCTGTCTCTGGCAAAGGTCTTACTTGGAAAGATAAAGGAGCTGAGTAATAGAGAACAAACTGGCTTCGGGAATCTTGGGCTGTTGCTGGCAGGAAAAGAGGCATTTTATTGGATTCTTGGAGAGATCTGAGGTATTCACCGTGAGAATGGCAGTTGTTTGTGTAAAGAAATATCTGTCCCATGGTTCAAGGTGATTTTGTCATGTGAGAAACCAGTGTTCTTAGAGGTGTCTTGGCATGACCCTCTACCTGTGGGTTGTCCCCTCAAGATAAGGGGTGAGTGACACACACTCCACACATCATCACTAAGGAAGGAGAGGGACTTGGGCAACAGGCTTGTGCCTGATGGTATGAAAGCCCATGTCTTCTCCTCACGAGTGCCTGTCCTTCCATTCCCTCCTTCATTTTGAAGGTGGGTGAAGTCCTGACTTCTGGAACGACTTCATAGATGATTCAGGGCTGTTGATCTTGCCTGCTGGAGGAATAGAAATCTCTGGCACCTGGTCTAATGAGACAAGACTAATGACATGTGTTCTCTACCTGGGATGGGTTGGAAGCCAAGGGCAGTCTTCATTTGTAAGCTGGGGAGTCTGGAGGACACACACTTTATGAGCATATTAAACCAGCATGGACAGAGCATCAAGGGTAGCATTGCGTCACTAGCGGCTCCCCAAGCCTGAGCCAGCTTCTGCCTCTGCCCTTCCTTCCCACACTCATGTAGATCTGGCACAAAGCAAGTTAGTAGGACACCTGCCTGTGGCAGTGGGTGTACCAGCTGATCCTGCTATTATTCACTGATGCCCGTTTCGTCCCAGGCCTGGGCCTGCTCATGAAGCCCTTGACCTAGGCCTCTTCGCTGCACTGTCCTATCCATCTGATTTAAGCTGCCGTAGATGTAGTAACTTCTGGATTGTTACCTCAAATCAGAGTGATACTCTAAGATGTTGATGAAATATGTTCAGAAGAAACCAATAGACTGTGGAGAGGGTGCCGAGTTAATAAGTTAAGTTAATAAGAGGGATGAAGGAGAAAAGAGGAAGCTGACTTCAACACTAGAGTGCGGTGTCTGCAGTCCCAGCAGGTGGGTGGGGGTTGCTGAGGCAGAAGGAATACTGTGCTTTTGTGGCCAGCCTGGTCTACGTAGTAAGTTCAGGGAAGCCTGGGCTACAGAGTGAGACCCTGTTTAAAACCAATAAAACAAAACAACCCCCCCCCAAAAAAAAAGAAAGAAAGAAAAAAGATGTTCTGAACCTAAAGTAAGTTTACTTTTGTCTGGTTAGAGTTTTTTTTTTACCCCTGCAGTATTGGGGTTTGAACCCACGGTGTGTTGGGAATATAGTTCAGTTCTACCATTCCAAGCACGTTCATCCCATTTTACAATATATTTCATTTATTTATTTGAGAGAGAGAAAGAGGCAGGGAGAAAGAGACAGAGAGAGAGAGAGAGAGAAGAGAGAGAGAGAGAGAGAGAGAGAGAATGGGCGTGCCAGGGCCTCCAGCCACTGTAAATGAACTCCAGATGCGTGTGTCCCCCTTGTGCATCTGGCTTATGTGGGCCCTGGAGAGTCAAACCGGGATCCTTTGGCTTTGCAGGCAAAAGCCTTAACCGCTAAGCCATCTCTCCAGCCCCCACCCCCATTTTACAATTACAATTTTTTTTTTTCAGGCAGGATTTCTGTAAGTTGCAGGCAGGTCTTGAACTTGTGATCTTTTTATTTGTCTTCCAAGTGATGGGATTAGGGGTCTGTGCCACCAATGGTCACTGACATCTGAAAATAGAAGATTCCCTAGGGTTAGAATTTTTACGTTGCTTGTAGAGCAATCACTTTGTTGAGCTTTATTTCTGAGAACAGAAAGGGTGGGTTGAATGACACATTTTGAATCAACAAAGGAAACGGGTGCAGCTTGGACAGATGATATTTGGATTTTTGTTGTTTAAATTTTGAAGCACTTGTTTGCAGTTGGATAACACACCTGTGGGTATTGATGGCAGGCATCTACAAGCATTTTGCTGTCAGAGTGAAGCCTCTCTCTTGGTAGAGGGCTAGCATTACTGTGCCTCAGTGCCTTTGGTTTAGGGCCAGTGAGCATCGGCCTAGGCGTGTGTCCTATTGGAATGTCCAGCAGTGTCCACACTGTATTGTGTATTGACCTAGGAGTCTGTCCTATTAGAGTCTGCAGCAGCGTCCACACCATACTGGGTTTAACAAGCCATACAGCACACACAGCTCCAGAGACGAGAGAAAAACCCCTGGTGCCTTTGAAAATTCCCCAGAAACCTGGGCAGTATTTACCAGTGAAGGCATTTATGGCTTACAATAACAAGTCTGGGTGTTTTCCTTGGAGCTCCAGAGTACAACGACAGAGGTGAGGACTCTGGCACTGATAAACGCAGTCAAATGCTGGTTCTGGTTTTCACTGGCTGTGTGATCCTAGCAGGTACATATAAACCCATTCACGTCACACGGAGGCGTACAGCCACCCTCAAAGACCTGCTTTAGAGACTAGGGTCAGGGACAGCCAAGCTTCTCAGAAGTTCCCTTATTGCATCAGCGCTGAGGAATGTCACGTGCTGTGACTGTCTTTACCTCCTGTCTCTGCACTTTCTGATGTTTATTTTTTTTTTTAAATGTCCTTATTTACTTGAGGGGGGGGAGAGAGAGAAGAAAAAAGAGAGAAAACTATGAGAATATGATGGGCATGCCAGGGCTTCTTACCATTGCAAACGAACTCCAGATGACTGTGCCACTTTGTGCTTTTGGCTTTATGTGGGTACTGGGAATCGAACTACAGCTAGCAGGCTTTGAAAGCCTTTAACCACTGGGCCATTTCCCCAGCCCCACTTTCTTATTTTTTTTAATGAGCATTCACATGTGCAAGTGCACGAGAGAGAGAGAGAGAGAGAGAGAGAGAGAGAGGGGGGAATTGGTGTATCAGGGCCTCTAGCCAGTGCAATTGAACTCCAGATGTGTGCATATGTCACCTTGTACAGCTGCCTTACATTGATTCTGGGGAGTCGAGTCTGGTGTACATCAGGTGTTGCAGGCAAGTGCCTTAACTGCTAAGCCTATCTCTCCAGCCCTGTCATGAGCTTTTGACCAGGTTGGCAGTACCAACTATGAATTTCCTCTTGTGAAATGGGTGTCAAATTGAGTAAGAAAGTGTTTGATTACCCCTATAACCGTCATGCCACTATTACCCCAGTGGGCACAGATTGCCTGGCAGATCGATTGCTGTAGCTCACAGGGTTCATGGTTGGCTAAGCCTGTTCATGACTTTAGCCCGGCCCAGCAACCTTGCACAGCACCTTCTGGGGCTATGAAAGGTAGCCCACAGGGAGGAGGCTTCCAGACTTATATTTCAGTGTCCTGCAACCAGAGGGTATGGAGTTTTCAGTATAATTTTAGTGGTTTTTTGAAGTTTTAGGTCTTATATTATATCTCAGATTATTTAGTCTATTGTTAGTTGATTTTGCAAATAATTTGAGAAAAAGGCCAGCTGCATTTTTTTTTTTTTTTGCATGGGGCATCTGGTTTCTCTAATATGATCCTCATATTCCTGTGGTAGCCATTGTGACATCTCTTTCATTTCTGATTTTTATTTACTTGAGATGTCTCTCTTTTTCTTTAGTCTAGCTAAAAGTGTTAACAATCTTATCTTTTCAAAAAGCCAACTCAGTAGCTAGTGATATATCTCAGTGGTAGGACACTTGCTTACCATGCGCCAGACTGGGTCCAGTCCCCAGCGCTGCAGAACAATAACACCAGCAGCAGCACGAAAATAAAACAAAAACTAAACAACAAAAACCCCTAGCACTTGGTTTCACTGATTATTTTTTAATTTGTGAGATAGATAGATAGATAGATAGATAGATAGATAAAGAAAGAGATAGAGAGAGACAGGGAGAAAGAATGGGCATGTCAGGGCCTTCAGTAGCTGCAAACTCCAGACGTGTGCGCCCCCTTGTGTGCACGTGTGATATTGTGTGCTTGCATCACTGTGTGCCTGGTTTTATGTGGGACCTGGAGATGCAAACATGAGTTCTTAGGTTTCAAAGGCAAGCGCCTTAACTGCTAAGCCATCTCTCCACCCTGATTTTTTTTTTTTTTTTTTGGAGACAGGTCTCATCGCCCAGGCTGGTCTGAAACTCACTGTGTAGCTCCGGCTGACCTTGACTTCTCAATCTTCCTGCCTTGACTTTGTGAGCCATGGGCTTGTAGGCGTGAGCTGTAATGCCAGCCTACTGACCGTTCTACAGCTTTTCCATTCTCTATGCCACTGATTCTCCAGAGACAGAAGTGGGGAAGCATGGGTATTTTTAACTGTGATATAGCCAAGTTCATCACTTTAAAATATAATTAGTGGGCTGGAGAGATGGCTTAGTGGTTAAGCACTTGCCTGTGAAGCCTAAGGACCCTGGTTCGAGGCTTGATTCCCCAGGACCCACGTTAGCTAGATGCACAAGGGGGCGCATGCATCTGGAGTTCGTTTGCAGTGGCTGGAGGCCCTGGCACGCCCATTCTCTCTCTTTCTCTCTCTCTGCCTCTTTCTCTCTCTGTCTGTCACTCTCAAATAAATAAATAAAAATAAAAAACAATTAAAATATAATTAGTAATGTTTGTGTCTTATTTGAAAAGTTTTCTTTACCTTAGGTTGTTTTTTTGTATTCTTTCATATGTCTTATACACTTGGTTTTTTATTTAAGTATTTAAATAATAATTGATTTTTGCATATAGACTGGTGATCCAATTTTATTTTTTTTCTATTTGACTATTTCCAGTAGCAGTTGTTAAAACAATCCATCCTTTCCCTGCAGACCACATGGGTGCATTTCTGGTCTCTTCTGTTGCATTGATTTGTGGTTTAGACTGTTTCATAAACTTTACCATATAGATTTTGTGTTACATTGACTTTAAGTCAATGCTATTAATATACATTATATATAATATTTGTCATTGATTCGAGTAATTTAACTGCAAGTATTGATGGGAGGTGAATTTTATTGGATGCTATTATGTGGTTTTAATGTATCTACTATTTAAAATTTTAATATGGTTAATATGTTTAATATGAGAGAGAGAGAGAGAGAGAGAGAGCAAGAGCACACAGAAGAGAAGAGAAAGAGAATTAGAGTACCAGGGCCTCCACCCACTGCAATTGAACTCCAGATGTGTGGTCATCTTGTGTGTATGTGTGACCTTGTGTGCTTGCATCACCTTGTGCATCTGGCTTAAGTGGGATCTGGAGTCAAACATGGGTCCTTAGGTTTCACAGGAAAGCACTTTAACTTAGCCACCTCTCCAGCTTAAATGTTCTTTTTTTTTTTCTTCAAAGTTGGGTCTCACTCTATCCCAGGCTAACCTGGAATTCACTATGTAGTCTCAGGGTGGCCTCGAACTCACAACGATCCTCCTACCTCTGCCTTCCAAGTGCTGGAATTAAAGGTGTGCACCACCATGCCCAGAAGCCTAAAATTTTAAAATTTTAGGCTGGAAAGATGGCTTCATGGTTAAAGACACTTGCTTGTAAACCCTGATAGCTTGGGTTTGATGCCCCAGTACCCATGTAAAGCCAGATCCACAAAGTGGTGCTTGCATTTGGAATTTGTCTACACCAGCAGGAGGCCCTGCTATTCCCTCTCTCTTTTGCCCCATCTCTCCCAAATGAGTACAGTTTTAAAGCATAATAAAATCTTAATATTTTCCTCATGTATTGATAACTATGCATACTAGGATGTAGCCAGTTGATCACTGTTGCCCATTTTGCAACTTGAACTGTTAATATTTCCTGCAGGATTTTTGGCGTCTACTTTCCTTACTGCCCAGCAGGGTTTTAGATCACACTTCTGCCAGTCTCCTCGAATGAAAGGTAGAGAACTCCTCCTCCTCCTTTCTGAGACAGTTTATGTAAGAGTCCGGTGGTCTACTTACTAAAACAGAATGAATTGACCAAGATTCTGTGGGCCTGGTATCTTTTCTTTTTGAGATAGGGCCTTGCCCTGCAACTCAGGTTGGTCTCAAATTTATGAACTTCCTGTGTCAGCCTTGGAAGTGCTTGAATTATAGACCTGAGACACGGGCACAAATGGGCCTGGTCTTGTCTTTACAGGAAGTTTTGTTGTGTTTTAAATAGTTTTATTGGGTTCTTTTAGGAGTTTCAGTTCTTACTGGATTATTTTAGACATGTACTTTTCATCTCCGTTCTCAAATCTATTGACTTAAATCTACTGACTATTTGGTCTCTGCAGCCACCCTAGTTACGTGTTGCCTTCCATTCCTGACACCTTTCATTCAGGCTTGCTCTTTCCTTGATTAGACTTGCCAAAATTTGCTTATTTAAAAAAAAAAGATTTCTTATCTCAGTATCGTTCAATGAACCAGGTTGTTTTAATGTCATTAAACATGTTTTTATTTTATATTGTTTATTAAAGAGAGAGAGAAAGGAAGGATAGGTGCACCAGGGTCTCCTGCCACTGCAAATGAACACCAGATGTATGCACCATTTTGTGCATCTGGCTCTATCTATATGGGTAGTGGGGGATTGAGCCTGGGATATTAGGCTTTGCAAGCAAGTACTTTTAACTGCTGAGCTATCTCTCCAGCCTGTAGAATGACTTTCAGAGTGTACTCTGTGTGTGTAATGTGTGTATGTAATGTAGTGTGTGTGGTGTGTGTGTGTGTATGTAATGTAGTGTGGGTGTAATTTAGTGTGTGCCTTTGTTGCACCCCATATTTCCACTGTGGCCTGTGGTGGCCAAAATGGCACACTTGTGGGGGCTCCATGGGTTCTTGGGTCTCTGCTCCCCTGTGGGACTGGGGTTACAGGAGTGCATGGCCACGCCCAGCTGTTTTACCTGGGATCAGGAGATTTGAACTTGGGCAGTTAGGGCCCCTGAGGCCCTCATGTTTGTGCAGGAAGTACACCTAACCACTGAGCCTTCTCTCCAGCCCCACACTGACGATTTCTTTTAACTGTGACCAGTGTTGTTTATCTGCCCAGGAGATTAAATCTGTTAATTCTTCTCTTCAAATTTTCCATAACTTTTTCCTTTTTTTTTTTTCAGTTTTTCGAGGTAGGGTCTCAATCTAGCCCGGGCTGACCTGGAATTCACTCTATACTCAGGGTGGCCTTGAACTCATGGCGATCCTCCTGCCTCTGCCTCCCAAGTGCTGGGATTATAGGCGTGCGCCACCACGCCCGGCTTTCCATAACTTTTTCTTGATTTTTCCTTTCTGCCTGGCTTGATCCATAAATTGCATAGCATCTTTTCTTTCCCATTCTGCTAGCAGGCCGGCAGTTTCTCTTGGTTGTGTTCTCGCTGCGGTACATTTTCATGCTAGGTGCGGACGTTCTGGGTCTGGTGTGCGGTCAGGAGCCTCTGTGTAGAGCTGAGTCCTCCTCTTGGCTTTGCGGGGCGCCATCACCTTGCTCTGGCAATGCGCTGGCTTTGCATTCTGCCCTAGAGTGTCACCACAGACACATCGGAGCATCTCTTCTCTGCCCTCCCCTTCCCGGGCAGCAGGCTGGCAGCCATGGGCCAGTGAGCCCAGGTGCCTTCATCTTCTGGCTTCTTCCTGGACCTGGCCACTTGAGGCTACCTGGGAGGAGAAGGAACAGGAGAAGCAGGCGGTGGAAAGTACGCTCTTCCTGACCTCGCTTTGTGTTGCTCTCTGCAGGTCTGAGGTTCAGCAGTGGCTCCACCAGGCTTCTAGAATTTTCTTACTACAGTAATAGCTCCTCCCCAGGCTCTGGATCAGAGGCAGTAAGCAAAGAGCAGTAGTAGGAGGAGGAGCCAGCTCCTGCCGCTGCAGGTGTGGGGAATGTCTTCACCCCGAGGCCCCTTACCTACTTACCTCTCTTCAACTAGACTTCCACCAGGACCCTGACTCGGTGGACTTTTTACTTGAAGTTTTTGTGTTCTTTTTTATTTTTAAATTAATTAATACTTTTATAGGGGGGCAGAGAGAGAGAGAGAGGGAGAGGGAGGGAATGAGAATTGGCATGCTAGGGCCACTGAAATCGAACTCCAGATACTTGCCTCACATTTGTGCATTTGGCTAACATGGGATCTGGGGAGTTGAACATGTGTCCTTAGGCTTCACAGGGAAGTGCCTTAACTTCTAAGCCATCGTTCCAGTCTGATTTTGTGTTCTTATATTTTTGGTGTTTTTTTTCTCCTCATAAAAAAGAGATTTTATTTCTTTATTTGACAGAGAGAAAGAGGCAGATAGAGAGAGAATGGGGGTGGGGAGAGAATGGTTGTGCTAGGGCCTCCAGCCACTGCAAACAAACTCCAGACACATGTGCCACCATGTGCATCTGGCTTAGGTGGGTTCTGGAGAATCAAACCTGGGTCGTTAGGCTTTGCTTGCAAGTGACTTAACCGCTAAGTCATCTCTCCAACTCTAGATTTTATTTTTGACAAAATTTAAACCTGTATATAATTTTTAAGCTTTTTATTGACAACCTCTGTATAAATAGACAATATCCCCTGATCATAATCCCTTCTACCACTCTCCTTTTCCCCAAATCCCCCTCTACTGAATCCCTTTTTTCTTTCCACCAATCTCTCTTATATTTTGATGTTATCATTTTTCCTCCTATTATACAGGTCTTGTGTAGGTGGCGCCAGCCACTGTGATGTCATGAAGATCAAGGCACTTCGTGTCTGGAAGACAGTATTGTAAGCACTCCTTCCCCTTCCTCTAGCTCTTACAATCTTTCTGCCACCTCTTCCACAGTGGTCCCTGAGCCCTGGAGAGTGTGATAGAGATGTCTCAGCTGCTGGGCACTAGTGTTTTGGGGCTAAGAACATAGCTCATGGCTAAGCACGCTAGTCGTACAAGCATGATGGCCTAAGAGGACCTGAGCCAGCTGGCATGAATCTGACCCCCAGCTCCCAAGTAAAGTGCTGGGTGTGGCCGTGTGCATGTGCAATCCGGGTCATACTGGGGCAGACTGGAGAACCGCTGGAGCTTTCTGGTCAGGCAGCTGGACTAAAACAGCAGCTCTGGGTATAGTGACAGCTATCGTTCCAAAGAAATAAAAGGTGAAAGAGTGATAGGACACCAGATGTTGTCTTGCTTCCACATGTGTGTGCACAGGGCACATACGTCTGCACATGCACATGCATACTCTATACACATGCACATACCACAACACAGACTGCACGCCTAGGTCAAATCTGCCCAAAGATTTAATTCAACAGTCTCTATGTTTATGTATTCATTTATCTGAGAGAGAGTCAGGGAGAGAGAGAGAGACAGAGAGAGAGAATGGGCCTGCCAGGGCCTCTATCCACTGCATATGAATTCCAGATGCAGGTGCCACCTTGTACATATGGCTTTGCATGGGTACTAGGGTATTAAACATGGGCCCTTTGGCTTTGCCAGCAAGTGCCTTATCTGCTAAGCCATCTCTCCAGCTCTTTATTTATTTTTTAAGCATTAAAAAATTAGCATATATTAACTGTATAAAGTGAGTTGCATTGGGACATTTTCATACGGTAAGCTCTACTTTTAGTTGGAAATTTGTTGCATTTGTATATTGTTCATATATAAACATAAGTGGAGCATGCTATGTATTTTAAAAACACACATTTCACTTTTCATCTCATTTCCCTCTCCTCTGTTTAGCAGCTCTGTTTTATGCCTATTATTTGATGTTTGTCATTTTTATTTTATTTTACATGTTCTTTTGAGGCAAACTCAACAGACTGGCCTTTTTTTTTTTTTTAACGAGAGAGAACAAGAGCAAGAGCAAAAAAGAGAATTGGCATACCAGGCCTCCAGCACTGCAATGGAACTCCAGACACATGTGCCAACTTGTGTGCATGTGCGACCTTACATGCTTGCGTCACCTTGTGCGTCTGGCTTGCTTGGGCCCTGGAGAGTCAAATATGGGTCCTTAGGCTTTGCAGGCAAGTGCCCTAACCACTAAGCAATCTCTCTAGCCCTGTCATTTTTTTAAACATATCTATGTAACAAAGGTAAAATATATAAATATTTTTGACTTTCTAACTATACACCTTAGGCAATTATAATTTTTTTACTACTTAAATTTGAAAATAGATATACAATAACTATACCTATTGATGTGATATAGTGTTATATTTCACTTTCTGAGATAGGGTCTCATGTATTTTTGGCCTCAGACTCCCTTTGTAGCTGAGGATGACGTTGAACTTCTGATCCTCTTGCCTCCACCCCTCACATGCTGCGATTTCAGACGTGTGCTGCCACTTCTGGTTCATGCGCTGCTGCAGACCAAACCCAGCGCTCCATGTGTGTTAGGCAAGTGCTCTATCAACTGAGCTATGTCTGCAGAGCCCGGGCGTGTGTTCCGGCACATTTCAGTAATCAGATTCAGTGTGATTGGCAGTTCTAGCACCTTAGACAGTTTTCATTTCTTTATTGTAGGACATTCAAAATCTTTTCTGTGGACTATTCAAGACACACAATTAATTGTCAACCAATGTCACCCTTCTGTGCCACAGAGCATTAGAAGTTCTTCCTCCTGTCAACTGTACCCATTAGCCATTCTCAGTCACTGGCCACCCTTCCCAGGCTCTGGCAGCCACAATCTATTCTCTACTTTTATGAGATAAACTTTTAGAGCTTCCACACACACATGTAAACATGGAACATTTGTCTTTTTGTGCCACTTAACACAGTGTCCTCTAGTTCATTCATTCCTTCGTTAATTCCTTCATCATTTATTTTTATTTTTTATTTGTTTTTGGTTTTTTTGAGGTAGGGTTTCACTCTAACCCAGGTTGACCTGGAATTCACTATGTAGTCTCAAGGTGGCCTCCAACTCACAGCAATTCTCCTACCTCTGCCTCGTGAGTGCTGGGATTAAAGGTGTGTACCACCATGCCTGACTCTATTTTAATTTTTATAAAATCCTTGAGTGGCATCCAGGGACAAAGACCCCATGACACCAGTTTTTATTTTATTTTATTTTACTTATTTTTATTTGAGAGAGAGACAGTGAGAGAGAGGTGGGGGAGGGGAGAGAGAGAGAGAGAGAGAGAGAGAGAGAATGGGCATGCCAGGGCCTTCAGCTGCTGCAAATGAGCTCCAGATGCATGTGCCACCTTATGCATCTGGCTTATGAGGGTTCTGGGGAATCAAACCTGGGTCCTTTGCCTTATATATTTTTAATTTTTGAAATTAAAATTTTTTCTTAATTTTTATTTATTTATTTGAGAGTGACAGAGAGAGAGAGAGAGAGAGAGAGAGAGAAAGAGATGGGTGCATCAGGGCCTCCAGCCACTGCAACAACTAATTCCAGGGTCCTTGGGCTTCACAGGCAAGCACTTAACCACTAAGCCATCTCTCCAGCCCTCCTTCGCCTTTATAGGCAAGCTCCCAGTTTTATTTTCTAGGTAGTCACATATATTTTGTTTGGAGACAGTTTCTCTGTATGTAGCCCAAGATGGCCCAGAACTGTCAACCTCCTGTCTCGGCCTCCATGAAGTTGGGATGACAGGGGTGTCACCACACCTGGCTTTCCACACGTGTTCTTCAAGCACACAGTTGCTATGACAACTTCAGGATCATCAATGTTTTAGAAATACTCACAAATCTGAAAGTGTGGGGATCATAGGTGTGTGGGACCACACCTGCTTTTCCACGTGTGTTTTTGAAGCACACAGGTTGCTATGACAACTTCAGGATCCTGAATGTGTTAGAAATACAAATCTAAAAGCGTTTTCAGACATGCCACAGTATATCCTCAGAGCATGTGGCCGCGGGAAAAGTCAATAAATATCTCATCATAGACATTGTCTATCCTCAGGAAGATATAAATGCCATCCCTGAGGACATTGTCCCAGAAGGAAAGGACTAGAGAGTTGATCAGGAAGAAAGCAGAAAGGAGGAGAGAAGTGACTGCAGAAAACAACTGGCTGGCCAGAGAGTGGATTCCGTGAATAACTGGATTGCGGCTGAAGCAGGGAGTGGAGGCGAGCCTCAGTCTGAGACTTGTCGTAGGCATAAGGAAATAATGGATGCCATGGAGACGTTATGTTCAGAGACAGTAAAAATAAGCCACTTCCTCAGAAATCCACACCAAAGCTAAGCGAGAGACAGAAATAGCTCCATGCTCCCAAGGCTCTTTTCTCTATTTTCCCATTTCATTATTCATCCTTTCTGCGCAGCGAGCCTTATCTATTTACTTAGAATGTGACTCCAGACGACAGGCAGTGAGAAGCACGCTTATGTAACTTGTTTTCAACTGTGGAGGACTCACGTGTTTGGGCTGGTGAGCTTCCCGGAAAGGATTTCTAAGTGTTCATCTGAAGTCTGTCCAGACGTTCGGTATCTAGAAGTTGGATGGCAGGGAAGGGAAAGAGGCTGGGCTGGGGCTGGGGACCGGGGAGGAAGGCTTGCTGGAGGAGACATCACATGGCTGGGGCCTCTTGATCAGCGACACTCCCAAGGCGTCCTCCAGGGAAGCAGCAAGACTCCATTCTCCAAATCTTACATGATTTGTTTAGGAAGTGCGCTGATATTGCTGGTATTAATGACAAGGGTACCAGGGTTCATTGCTGTGGCCGGGCCACCACCTACTCATATGTCAACGTCAAAGTCATTTTATTTGTTTGGGATAGAGGAGTCTGGAAAGAGGTGGGTTGAGTGGCTTTTGCTGGGGTGACCGTCACCCCGTCAACCACCTGAAGGCTCTCTTGGGCTGGGTGTCCCAGCTCATCTCCTCAGGGGACAGGCCCTCCTCAGCCTGGTGCTTGGTAACAAGCTAGATGTACCACACAGGAGTGCCCTCTCCACGAGACTTCCCGAGAGACCCGGGCACACCCCAGTGGCTTTCCTGATCCCCTTCGCTCATGTGTCCATTCTGCACCTGCTGAAGCCCTCAGCAGCCCCCCCCGAAAACAGGGAAGATCACTCAAATCACACTTAATAGCAGACATTACAGAAAATAGATCTCACTTCATCTGTAATGCCACGCAGGGCAGGTGCAGATGAGGAAATGTAGACTGGGAGATTTCAGGAACGTGTCCTAGGTCACACAGCGGACAGGTGTGTGATCACATCACTGTTTACCTGTGACCTGTGTTCAGCCCTGGCTTTCTCTCACGTCTCAGATGTGGCAGCTGTTCTAGGCATTTGGGTAATCCCACTCATTACGGAATCACACGCTACTTGGGGCTTCCTGCCCGTCCTTTCAAAAATCAGGGTGTGCATTTGCAGGTGGGGCCCTTCCTTAAGTAGGGGAGTGTTGTGGGTGAGGGTTTGGTTGTTCATCTGAGGATGTAATCCCAGCTGCTACTACTCAGGTAGCCTGGGGTCAAATCAGAACTGTTTGATGCCAAGGAGTCTATGGGACCCCTCAGAGAACCAATAATCAAGAAACAGATGGGTCATTTTAAGAGGATGGCAAAGGAGTGCACTAGCCATTGCCAGGCACTGGGGGTTACAGCATGTGCCCATGCGACACAGGGAACCTCACAGGGCTGCCAAGCTGTGTGGCTGGGAGCACATGCTGTCCCCTAGGACGCCGGGGTGGGCAGGACATAGCTGGAGGCTCAAGGAGGGCAGGGGGCAGAAACCAGAAGGCATCACGTATACAGACTTTGAGGGAGTAATGTCCCTGTTCATCCTCAGTCCTTTCTAATCATTTTATGGAATGTTCAAGAAAGGATCCCAGACCCTGAAGATAGGCAAACTAGAGAGATCCCTGTCTTACAGGAGAATTAGGGGGAGACTCTTTGATCCTTACACATGACCTGATCCCCACTGTGATACTTCCTGAAGAGAGATCCCATTGCTCTGCTCCTCCCCTCCCCTCCTCTCCTCTTCCTCTCCTCCCCTCCCTTCCTCTCCCCTCCCATCTCCTTTTCTCCCCTATCTCCTCTTCTCCTCTCTTCCCTTCTCTTCCCCTCTCCTCCCCTCTTCTCTCCCTCCTTTTCTCTCCTCTCCCTCCTCTCCTCTCCTCTCTTCCCCTCCCCTCTTCTTTCCTCTCTTCTCCTTCCTCTCCTCTCTCTTCTCCTCTCTCTTCTCCTCTTCCTCTCCTCTCCTTCTCTCTCTCTCCTCCTCTCCTCTCCTCTTCTCCTTCCCCTCCTCCCTCTCCTCTCCTCTCCCTCTTCTCCTCTCCCTCTCCTCTCTCTCCCCTCCTCTCCTCTCCTCTCTTCTCTCCCTCTCCTCTCTCCCTCTTTCTCCTCTCTCTCCCCTCCTTCCCCTTTCCCTTCTTCTCCTCTCCTCCCTCTCCTCTCCTCTCCTCTCCTCCCTTCCCCTCTCCTCCCCTCTACTCTCCTCTCCTTCCTCTCCTCCCTCCCTTCCCCTCCCCTCTCCTTTCCTCTCTTCTCTTCTCCTCTCCTCTCCTCCCTCTCCTCTCCCTTCCTCTCTCCCTCCTCCTCTCCCTCTCCTTTCTCTCTCTCCTCTCCTCTCCTCCTCTCTCTTCCTCCTCTCTCTTCTCTCTCTTCTCTTCTCTTCTCTTCCTCTCTCTCTTCCTCTCCTCTCCTCTCCTCTCCCTCTCCCTCCTCTCCTCTCCTCTCCTCTCCCCTCCCTCCTCTCCTCTCTCTCTTTCTCTTCTCCTCTCCTCTCCTCTCTTCTCATTCCTCTTCTCTTCTCTTCTCTTCCTCTCCTCTCTCTTTCCTCTCTCTTCCTCCCTCCCTCTCCTCTCCTCTCCCTCCTCCTTCCTCTTCCTCTCCCTCTCCTCTCCTCTCCCCTCCCCTCCTCTCCCCTCTCCTTTCTCTTCTCCTCTCCTCTCCTCTCTTCTCATTCCTCTTCTCTTCTCTTCTCTTCTCTTCTCTTCTCTTCTCTTCTCTTCTCTTCTCTTCTCTTCTCTTCTCTTCTCTCCTCTCCTCTCCTCTCCTCTCCTCTCCTCTCCTCTCCTCTCCCCTCCCCTCCCCTCCCCTCCCCTCCCCTCCCCTCCCCTTCCCTCCCCTCCCCTCCCCTCCTCTCCCCTCCCCTCCTCTCCCCTCCCCTCCCCTCCCCTCCCCTCCCCTGCCTTCCTCTCCTTTCCTCTTTCCTCCCTCTCCCTCATCTTCTCCCTTTCCCTCTCCTCTCCTCTCCTCTCCTCTCCTCTCCTCTCTTCCTGTCCCATCCTCCCCCTTCCCTCCCCTCTCCTCCCAGCAGAGATGGCAGGTGGCTGGACAGTCCATCCTTGCCTCCCTTGCAGCTATCTGGCTAGGAGTCAACTCAGGCTGATAAACACCCCCTATGCACCCACTTCAGTTCCCATCCCTAAGGTGAAAGCTTGAGCTGTCCCACAGTCACGGAGATGGTCACAATTTGAGTAGACGCCTTGGACAGAGATGGAAGTTGCTCAACAGAGGGCAGTCTTTCGGTGACTATGACTGGTAACCAGGGCGTTAGTCAATTCCAGAATATCTGGCTACAGCCCTTTTATGGCAGACATAAAAACAGCCTGGACTAGGGCTGCTGGAAAAAATTTACTATAGCCAGTTAAATTTGAATTACAGATAAACAAGTTTTATATTTTTAGTATAAATGTTCCATGTGTTATTTGAGATATACATATATATATATGTATGTATAATACTATTTTTTATTGTTTATATGATTCTAAGTTTAATGGGACATCCTGTATTTGTATTTGTTAAGTCTGCATCTCTGGCCTGGGCTGTAGCCCCAGTATGACTCTGGGTTAAACTCTTCCGTCTGAAGTCTTGCTTTTTTCTCATTAACTCTGCCTGAGACACCGTAGGACATCAATGAAAATACGAATGATAAAATGCTCAAGGATCATTTGAAGTTTGAAACCAATCAAGTCTCAAACTTGTGCATTCTTTTGACAGTGTTAATTTGCCATGATCAAAGATAATTAGAGTCTTGGCTCTTCTGCACATTGTCTTAGATCATCTGCCGATTTGGAGGACATTAAAATGCATGAAAGTTCCAGCAATACTTTTATCTCTCATACTTGGGAATACAGGATTCCACAGACATTAGCTTTACAGGTGATGGACATTAGATCCTCTTAGCCAACTTAGAAGTCATATACATTTTACTATCTGGAAATCTTAAAAAAAATACAGCCCTTAATTTTTTGCTTATGCATCAGGAAAACCAACGTTGAGCTCTTTCTTCTGGTGTGTCCTCCTGCGGGTCATCTATGGTGACACTGGTGCTGGTTTTGGTGGCTTTTTCTTTTTTCTTTTTTTGCATGCAGAGCCTAGCTATGCCATTGCAGGAAGTGGAGCCCACCTCTGGATCTAAACTTTCAATTTTCTTTGAACCAATTTTCTTTGATCTATTTTCCACATCTCGTATGTCCTTACTTCTGCTAGTTTTTCTCTGTATTTCTATTAAAATCCATAGCCTGCAATCCTTTCCTGGTGTCCCTGCTCACTGTTTGTCCTACGGCTGTACCATGTCACCACTGAGGTCATGGTGTTGCCTCCTGGGAGGGCTTTGCTGGCAGAATGCCACAGAGCAGTTGCCCCACAGTACCCTGCTTTCTTATAGGAGCTTGCTGGTGTCTTACAGTCTTTTAATAGTCTCTTGATAACATTATCTTCAGTGGCTCTTCTGAGCCCTTTCTAATTATTTTTTTGAGACAGGGTCTAAATATGAAGTCCAGGCTTACCTTGAACTCTATGACGTGCAGGCTGGCCTAGAACTTGAGATCCTCCTGGGTGTGGGATCACAGGCATGTACCAGCACTCCAGATCTTTGCTCATTTCTGCAGCCACTAATCAAACCTCCACCCTGGTTTTCTTTCTTTACTCTCTACCACCAATCAGCCACCACTTACATATTCTCTGTCATTGCCTCAGCCTCTCTTCCTAAGAGGCTAACACATTTCCGGCATTTGAAAAATATTTTATTTATTTATGAGAGGCAGATGGTGGGGGAGAGTGAAAGAAATAGAGAGTCTGGGCATGGCAGGGCCTTCAGCCATTGCAAACGAACTCCAGATGCATGTGCCACCTTGTGCATCTGACATGTATGTTGTGGGGAATCAATCCTGGGTCCATAGGCTTTGCAGGCAAGTGCCTTAACCACTAAGCCAGCTCTCCAGCCCATTTCTGATATTTAATTTTTTTTTCAAATTCGGTACTTATTGCTCCTTCCCAATTTCTGTGAACTGATGTGTGTAATTGTTGGGTCTAAACCTGAAAGTCACTTTCTTCATTCACAGCTCCCTTTAATCCTTTTGGAATGGGAGGCCCCATCTTCGGCTAGTGGGAAGGAGAGGTTGATAACTCCTGTTCACTGTTGACTAACAGAAAGGATTGCCACAAAATGCAGTCTTGCTGCAGGGTCAGAATGTCTGCTCTAAGCTCTGACAGCATCAGCACCCTGCCCCCGACCCAGCAAGGACCACTGTAGGAGATCCATATGCCTCTGTGGGAGATGACAGCCTTCCTTTTCTCACTGAGCTCCGCTCTAGCCTCTCCCACATCCTCTGGAATCCGAGGGTGTAAAGGAAATGGAGGGCCTGTGTCCACGAGATGCCTTCAGCCTTCTGTGCGGGGCACGTCTCTCTGGGCTCCTTTCCCAGTGCTCTTCTATGTGTTCTTTGCAAACCCTGACCAAGGCGACTGCTCCCCTGGAAGCTGCTGGTCCCTCTGCACTTTTTCTTCCCAGGTGTACCACCCCCCGAAGGTGTACCACCCACCGAAGCCCACCACTGTGTTGATCCCGAGGCTTGGAGAGCACCCAGTAGGGCACCGTACCAGCCGTGGGCAGAAAAATACTGAACCCCTGAATTTTCAGGTAGACTCTGAAACCCATTCCTTGTGCCAGCCTGCCACACATCTAAATGATGCCAGTAAAGATCTCTCCCTGGCATAATGTGATGGGACAGCACTGGCTATGATGCCCATAATGTCTGTCTCTGCTTCTCCTAGCAGAGGTTCCAAATAAATGCTTGAACTAGGGCCTTGCTCATGTTAGGTGGGTGCTCTGCCACTGAGCTCTATCCATTTGTGCTTTATTTTTAACAGCTTTCATAATGTAAGTAATGGATTTTGATCACAATCTCCTCCCATTACTTTCTTTTTCTCTCTCCCCTTTCTTTCTTTCACTAAACTCCTTCTGTTTTCTAAAACTTTAAAAAATTTTATTTATTTATTTGCGAGACCTCTCTATCTATCTATCTATCTATCTATCTATCTATCTATCTATCTATCTATCTGTGTATGGCTGAGCCATCTCTCCAGCCTTAGTTTTAAAAACTTTTTATTGACAACTTCTATAAATAATAAAATACCATGGGCTGGAGAGATGGCTTAGCGGTTAAGTGCTTGCCTGTGAAGCCTAAGGACCTCGGTTCAAGGCTCGATTCCCCAGGGCCCACGTAAGCCAGATGCACAAGGGGACGCACACGTCTGGAGTTCCTTTGCAGTGGCTGGAGGCCCTGATGTGCCCATTCACTCTCTATCTGCTCTCTCTCTCTCTCTGTCTCTGTCACTCTCAAATAACTAACTAACTAACTAACTAACTAAATAAATAAATAAATAAATAAAAATAATAAAATACCATGACCAGAATTCCCTTCCACCATCTCTTCACTGCCCCTCCACTAAATCCTTTTTTCCATCTAGTTTCTCTTCTATTTTGATGTCATCATTTTTTTTTTCCTCCCAATTATGCAGGTCTTGTGCATCAGCCACTGTGAGGTCCTAAGTGTCAAGGTCACTTTGTGTCTGGAAGACAGCATTGTAAGCAGTCCTCCCCTTCCTTTGACTCTTACATTATTCCTGCCATCTTTTCCACAATGGTCTCTGAGCTTGAGGGTGTGATAGAGCTGTCTCATTTACTGCTGAACACTCCTCTGTCACTTGTTTTCAGCACTTTAGTGAGTTTTGAGTCACCCCAGTTTTTACCACCATCTGAAAAGAGAAGCTTCTCTAAACGTGAGAGTGACATTAATATACAGGCATAAATATAAGTGTTTGGAGAGCAGTCTGGTGGGCATAATTTATCCATTTAGCCAAACAGCAGTAGTTGGCTTATGGCCTCCCCAGCCATAGGTTTTTTGGTAGCAACAAATTCCTTCCTATGGAGTGGGCCTGAAATCCAATCAGAGAGCGGTTGGTTACTCCGTAACTGACATGCCACTATTAGACTAGGGGGCATTTCTCGCTGGCTAGCCAGGTGTGTAGCTCGTAGGATTCACTGCTGGTTAGGACTGTTGATTTTCCTCCTCCAGAAGCTTGCATAGCACATTCCAGCACTATGACAGCTAGCCAGCAGGGAGGGGCTTCTAGTTCAGTTCCAGCTTCAGTTCTGACTGTCCTGCAACTGAAGCATGTGCTGTCTTCAGCAGTAGCATCTTAGCATGTAGTTCAGGTGGGCAACCAAGAGCACTGGCAATGGCCTCTGTTGTTTCGGGGTCTGAAGGACCACCCTGACCTACAGCTCACTCGCAGGTAGCCCACCCCTGACGCTAGGATTTTCCTATTACAACCTATGGCTTCTGAGTACAGCATTATCTGCCCCTACAGGTTACTTTTGCCTGAACTCTCTCTTTTTAAAGATTATATTTTTTAAATTATCTAATAAAGGGCTGGAGAGATGGCTTGGTGTTTAAGTGCTTGCCTGTGAAGCCTAAGGACCCCAGTTCGAGGCTTGATTCCCCAGGACCCACGTTAGCCAGATGCACAAGGGGGCGCATGTGTCTGGAGTTTCTTTGCAGTGGCTGGAGGCCCTGGTGTGCCCATTCTCTCTCTCTCTCTCTCTCTCTCTCTCTCCTCTGTCTCTCTCCCTCTTTCTCTCAAATAAATAAATAAATAAATAAAAATGAACAAAAATTTTTAAAGAAATTAAAAAAAATTATCTAACCAAGAGGTAGGTTTCCATATGGCTTACTCACGATGTCTTTAGTTTTGGTAAACTCTCCCTTCCCCTCCTCTCTACCATCCACTCCCCTGACCGCATTAGACCTTTCCACCCCCAGTATTCAGCTCTTCTACTTCCTTTTTAAAAATTACTACTAAAAGACAGGGTCTCAGCTAGTCGTTTAGGCTGGCCTTGAACTATCAATCCTCCTATTCAGTCTCCAGAATAGCTGTGTTTACAGACCCTCACCAAGGCCTCCAGCTGGGTTTGCAGTGTTCACAGGGCATGCCATTTCGTCTGTTCTGGCTTTGGCTGTGGCATTCGTAGGTCTTATTAGCATGACCCCTGTCAGCAAGCTGTCTAGAGGCACTGAAAGTTTCAGGGGAGTAAGTGTGGCACAGCCGGAGGAGAAGGATGCCCCCTGGGAGAAGATGGAGTGGCTCTCTCCACGTGAACTCCCTAGGGCTGCTCAGCACTTCTGTCAACTCTGTTGAGTCCTATATGGCCCAGGGTTTTTTTTTTTTTTTTGAGGTCTCTCTCTAGTCCAGGCTGATCTAGTCTCACGCTGTAGCTCAGGCTGACCTTGAATTCATAGCCATCTTCCTACCTCTGCCTCCTGAGTGTGCTGGGATGCAAAGCATGGGCCACCACACCAGGCTTCATGTCCCAGATTCAAATGAGGATCCCCAAGTTGCAAGATTGGCTCTGGAATTTTCCTTGGGAAACTACGGTTGAGACCTGTTAACTTCATTTGCATTGAGCCTGTCCATCTCAAGCACCATTTGGCACCTGGCATCTCTCACAGCTCAGGCTTCCTGGACTTAACACCTGGTTTCGAGTGCGTGCTTTTCCCGTCCTGCTGGTTTGTCATCTGAGTCACCATCGAGTCACGCTTCCTTCTTCCTTCACTCTCACATCCCTTAGTGGCACATGGGCTGCTTTTACCTCTCTGACCCTTCCTTCCTACTCACCTCCATCACTGCTACATCTGATGACTGCAAAGCCAGATGGGTGCTTGTGGTTGGAGCCCAGATTGCTAGGTTTGAACCCCAGCTTTGTTAGTGTGAGCTGAGTAACTGAAAGACACGGACCCCCTCAGAGCCTTAGTTTTCTCCCGTTGGGAAAATGGGGACAATGACTTCACAGGCTCGTGTGGGAGCGATCTGTGCTAGCAAGTGGAGAGAGAGGTTGGTGATAGCTGTTCAGTCATGCTAGCAAATGTGACCACTATCTCAATGACTTGAGAACTGCTGTCCCCACATTTAACTCCTTCAGGCCCAGGCACAGATACGACGGTGAAATGAGTGCATCCTTGTGAACGATAGGCACTTGCTGATCTAAGCCTTCAGTATTCTCTGTCCAACTCCTACCTTGCTGATGGGACTTGGAAAGAGTTTGCTCGCTGCCAGAGACATGTAGTGGGATGGGCAACCAGTACCATCTGATGGCCTGCACCAGTCAGAGCACAGGAACCGCCCAAGGGAGTGTGGCTCAACCCTATCACTGGGAATAAGACATAATACATTACTGTTGTTTTCAGTTGAGTTGCTACCATTTGGGTAAGTTATATATATATATATATATATATATATATATATATATATATATATAGTATTGTTTGTTTGTTTTTTTGGCTTTTTGGGGTAGGGTCTCACTCTAGCCCAAGCTGACCTGGAATTCACTATGTAGTCTCAGGCTGGTCTAGAACTCATGATAATCCTCCTACCTCTGCCTCCCGAGTGCTGGGATTAAAGGAGTGTGCCACCACGCCCAGGTTGTTGGGTCAGTTTTTTCCACAGCGGTAGGTAACTGATGCATTACTATGTTAATCATATTAAAGATCAGCTGTAAACATGCCATCTTTCCGCTCAGGTCATCATTGTTTTCTTTTCTGGATAGCCTTTTTTTTATGCCTGTTGTCCTGGCCCAAAATTTACAATGGTGCTTGGGCTCAGAATTACTGCTTTGAATGACAAAATCAATGGTCATCCTGCTTTTCTTCAAAACCATGCCTACTGACTGTTGTTTGAATTAACATTTTGTTTCTGTATAGACACTTATACAAGTATATGTACATTTAGAGTTTATAAAAGTAAAGATAGGGTGGCAGAGATGGCTTAGTGGTAAAGGTGCTTGCATGAAAAGCCAAAGGACCCACGTTTGATTCCCCAAGACCCACATAAACCAGATACATAGGTGGTGGATGCATCTGGAGTTCATTTACAAGTGGTTGGAGGCCCTGACATGCCCATTCTCTCTCAAAAATAAACAAATAAAACTCATAAAAATTAAAGATAGATTGAACTACCTAATTTTAAAAGTAAATGGTATAAAATTATTGGTTGAAGTTGTCTTTAACTAATGTTCCATTTCCACTGGACAGAGTCTCATCTTTCAACTTTTTTAAAAAAAATTTTGAGGTACGGTCTTGCTCTACTCCAGGCTGACCTGGAATTCACTCTGTAGTCTCAAGCTGGCCTTGAATTTACAGCGATCCTCCTACCTCAGTCTCTCGAGTGGGGGTTAAAGGTGTGTGCCCTATGGCTAGCCATAATCTCATCTTTGTATAAGCGGGGAAGCCTTTGTTCTGCTTAGGATTTTTGGTTGAGTCACTTTTCTCAAAGGAAGAAGTGTAATTCTTTTTAAAATTTCTTTAAGTTTTATTTATTTACTTATTTATTTATTTGACAGAGAAAGAGGGAGGGAGGGAGGAAGAGAGAGAGAGACAGAGAGAGAGAGAGAAAGAATGGGCATGCCAGGGCCTCCAGCTACTGAAAATGAACTCCAGGTGCATGCACCACCTTGTGCATCTGGCTAACATGGGTCCTGGGGAATCAAACCTGGGTCCTTTGGCTTTGCAGGCAAATGCCTTAACCACTAAGCAATCCCTCCAGTCCAGAAGTGTAGTTCTATAAGATATTTCATGTTTAGTTGTTTTGCTTTGTTTGGTAAGAATGTTTCATAAAAATCCTTTCTAAAGTAGTGTTTATTTTTAGTTCATATATGGAGCAGCTTTAGAATGCATTTGCAACTTGAATAGGAGGAAAAAATGTTTGTCATGCCTTCTATTTCAAGATGCCTCTATACTCTTGTATTTCTTTTTCAAAGAAGGTTCAAAGTTCTTTATCTGAAAACAATTCATAATTGGAATACTGCTTAGAGAAAAAAATATTGGTTTTGAGACAACTCCTTATCTCAAATCCAGTTACTGAAAGGAAAACTGCACCTGCTAAAACAGGAAATGGCCCTGCCTGGGTGGGCCCAGTGATGTTGATGGAGAGAAAATCTTGGGAGATAAGTGACAGTCATGGTTGACTGAAGACAGATAGAAAAGCTTACTGCATTTTTTCCATCATGTGGACAACCATGTCAGCACTCATATCCAAACAGGAGCCTATGCCTGATGTGTGGATACCCTCAAAGACCACATATGCATCCCAGTGACTCTTCTTATTACCTTAGAGACACTTGTACAACCATGTTTATTGCTGCTCTATTTACAATAGCTAGGAAATGGAACCAGCCTAGATGTCCATCCACAGATGAATGGATAATAAAGATGTGGTACATCTATACAACAGAGTTCTATTCATCGGTAAAGAAAAATGAAATTGTGAAATCTTCTGGGAAATGGATGGATCCTGAAAGGATTATACTAAGTGAGGTAACCCAGGCCCAGAAACCAAACATCACATGTTCTCTTTCATATGTGGATCCTAGCTACAAATGTTTAGACTTGTGTGTGAACTGGAGCCAAAAAATCAATAGCAGAGGCCAGTAAGCTAGAAAAATGCTAAAGAGAGGGATGAGAAGGAAGGACTTTAGGGGATGGTATTATATATGTGTAAGTAGAAGAACAGACTACAGGAAGTGGAATGGCCTAAGCGAGGTCAAGGGAATAGATTGAGTAAGAGAAGGGTGGGGGAGGGTCAATCAAAATTTAAGACATTCTGAATAAGACATATGAAAGCCTACTTCTTTGAATAATGGCACAACCAGAAGCAATAGATTGCTACTAGAAAATTTTCAGTGCCAGGGATGGGTTACCTACCAGTGAGTTGTTGGCCAGGGAGGTCCCTGTTCCCTCCAAAACATTACAGGCTATTCCCAAGGCTCTTGGTTTCCCATGAGTAACAGATGGTAAGACCTTATTGCTAAAGACTTCACATGAGTGGGCAGCAAGATCACTGAAAAATCAAGCTGGTGCTGAGCTGAAAACCTTCTCCCTGTAGACCAGCCAACTGAAAGCTGAAAAAAGCTGCCCTGCATACAGCCCTATGGGAGACAGAAGTCATCAGTGGTGAAAACAGTGGACATTGGAAGCCCCAAATTTGGCCAGATAGGTCAAATGACTGAACAGGTACAATATTGGCACGTCTGCTCTAGGAGAAATCAACTGCTCTCTAATTGGACTGGAGGCCCGCTCTATGGGAGAGAATACATGCCTAGTACTGAAAACCTAATCAAAAGCCTATGGCAGGGGAGGTCATGAGCCTTAGGGGTATAAAGCCTGCTCCTGTCTGGCTAAATGCATATATTACTCTCACCAAGCTGCCCTGAAAGCACTACACTTAATGTTCATAATCATATAACTTTTGGTTAGAGAAGCTTCTCTCTCTTTTCAGATGGTGGTGACCACTGAGGTGACCCAAAAGGCAACATAGTGCTGAGAAGAAGTGACTGAGGAGTGTCCAGCACTGAAACATCGCTATCACACCCTCCAAATCTCAGGGTCCATTGCGGAAGAGGTGGAAGAATGTAAGAGCCAAAGGAAGGCTACCACTCCTTACAATGCAATTGACCAGACAGAAATTGGCCTCGATATCCATGACCTCACAGTGCCTAACAATACCTTCACAAGACCCTCATAACAGGAGAAAAAGACGACAACTTCTATACTTACAGACAATAAACCATGATATTTCCATCCCCTCCCTCATTTTCTCCCTCACAACTCCACTCTCTATCATTCCCCTTCCTCTCTCTGTTAGTCTCTCTTTTTTATGTCATTGTCTTTTTCTTTAGTCTTTATATGCTTTATGTCTGTTCCATTTTTTTCTTTTTTAAAAAAAATTATTGACAACTTCCATACTTACAGACAATAAAGCATGATAATTTCCTCCCCTCCCCCACTTTCCCCTTCACAACTCCACTCTCCATCATATCCCCTCCCTCTCTCTGTTAGTCTCTCTTTTATTTTGATGTCATTGTCAGATACCTGGACATTTGGGCTCAGGGGAGGGAGATTGATTTGCTCAAAGTCATCAGTTAGAATACCTCGTTTGGATCATCCTTGCTACCCTTGATCTATTTACTTAGAGGAAATAAATATCAGCCCACTAGTGACATTCTAGGAATCTATTCTCAACCTATACTCACATCAATACTCAGTGTTTTTTCATTGTGGTGAAAGTTCCAATTATTTTCAGGGTTCATCAATATAAGAAAGCCTAAATAATTCATGGCACAGCCACTTGTTCAGACACTATGCACATGAGCTAGTGCGAAAAGATCTCCAATATGTGTGCTTAACCTGAAAAAGCAAATTGCCCAACAATCAACGAAGCCCAGTCTCATTTATGTCAAAGAAAAATCACTACATATGTGAGGTGCAGTAAAAAGAACTGGGAAGATATACTTTAAACTATACATAGTACCGACATTGGAGAAAGAAGTAAGAAAGAAAAGAAAATTTGAGGACCTGTATACTGTAAGGAATATGGGGAAGAGAGAGAGAGAGAGAGAGAGAGAGAGAGAGAGAGAGAGACAGAGAGATGCACACAGAGAGAGACTTGTCTATCAAAGGATTTAAAGGATAGAAACTGCATTCAGGAAGGACGCCATTCTGTGGGAAGCACCCTTCCTTTGTCAGCCATCCTTGGTCTTTGGGACCAGAAGAGTTAACAGTTCTTGAGACCAAGAGAGTCGGCCATCCTTGAAAGCAAACTTTTATTTCTGCATCTGGTAAAAGGTCCTTAAATCTTCCATTTCTTTAGGCTTCTCCAGAAACTGCCTTATTTTTATGTTTTAGCCAATTGTGTGAAATTGTGACCAAAGCTGTGACGCAGAGCAATGTCTTGGACTCTGCTCATGTTGGAGAATATGAAAATTCCAGCAGACCTTCTGCCGGCGTGTTCCACCTGCCTGAACTCTTTAAAAGGCGATGCCCCCTTCTGCAGAGTAAATATTGCTTTGCGAATATGCTTTAGATTGTGCGGTTATTCCAGACCCTCGCTTGTTTCCAGTGGCGGTTTGCTCTGTCTAGTTGTGTGTCACCTCATCTTATACAAGGATGTGTCCATATGCTGCTTATCCAATACAGCAACCAGAATAAAATCTGAAAAAAAAAAAAAAACTCGAAGGAACTTATTGAGATAGAATGGAATTTCACTGGTCTCTGTTTTATTTAATTATTTTTATTTTTGTTTATTTATTAGAGAAAGGGAGAGAGAGAGAGAGAGCAGATAGAGAACAGGCATGCCAGGGCCTCCAGCCACTGCAAATGAACCCCAGACACATGTGCCAACTTGTGCATCTGGCTTCTGTAGGTACTGGGGAATGGAACCTGGGTCCTTTGGCTTTGCAGGCAAGCACTTTAACCACTAAGCAATCTCTCTAGCCCTCTCTTTCACTTAAATCTGTGTATTCTTTTGAAGCACTATTGAACTCTGTTCAGGTTTAGAGGAAAGGTTGTCAGGCAAAAGATACTATAAAACATTCATAGTTCATCCTTTCTTTTTTTAGTTTATTATTATTATTATTTTTATTAACAACTTCCATGACTATAAACAATATCCCATGATAATGCCTTCCCTCCTCCCACTTTCCTCTTTGAAACTCCACTCTCCATCATATCCCCTCCTCATCTCAATCAGTCTCTCTTTTATTTTGATGTCATGATCTTTTCCTCCTATTATGATGGTCTTGTGTAGGTAGTATCAGGCACTGTGAGGTCATGGATATCCAGGCCATTTTGTGTCTGGAGGAGCATGTTGTAAGGAGTCCTACCCTTCCTTTGGCTCTTACATTCTTTCTGCCACCTCTTCCGCAATGGACCCTGAACTTTGGAAGGTGTGATAGAGATATTGCAGTACTGAGCACTCCTGTCACTTCTTTCCAGCATCATGATGCCTTCTGAGTCATTCCAAGGTCACTGCCATCTGAAAAGAGAAGGTTCTGTACCAAAAATAAGAGTAGCATTAATATATAGGTATTAACATTAAGAGAAATGCTTACTAGGCAGTTTGATGAGCATAGTATATACATTTAGCCAGACAGCAGCAGATGTTACACCCCTAGGGCTCATGACTACCCCTGTTTTATGTTTTCGGTATCAGGGATGTATTCCCTCCCATGGAGTGGGCCTTCAGTCCAATTAGAGGGCAGTTGGTTTCCACCATGACAGATGTGCCACTATTGTACCCGTTGGATCATTTGGCCTGGGTTGCAAAATCTAAGGCTTGCAGTGTCCACTGTTGAGTATCTTCACTGGTGATTTCTAACTCTCCCTTTGAACTGCTTGCAGAATGGCTTCTTCCAGCTTTCTGTCAGATGGTCTACAGAGGAGACTTTTCAGCTCAGCTCCAGCAGGATTTTTTATTGGTACCTTTAAGTGTTATGATCAAAACCATACTTACCTCATAAAACCAAATTGAATTACATGCTGTTCAATTTATTGTGGAATAGTGTTGGCAACAAGGGAGAAAATTGTTTATTTGGAGGGTGGAATTTAAAATGCTTTCAGGACTCCATTAGTACTGTTTGTTTTGGGGACATAATTTTCTGTTATGCTTTCTCAGCTCATGGTTTTGAAGTGATTTAATTATTTCTTTGTGTGTGTGTGTGTGTGTGTGTGTGTGTGTGTGTGTTTGTGCGCACGCGCACATGTGTGTGAAGGTCAGAAGACCACCTAGGGTGACATTTCTCAGGTGCTGTCTTCTTTTTATGAGACAAGGTCTCTCAAGTAGCCTGGAACGCCCCTCCTGAGAAGAGGGGGCCAGAGCCAAGCGGTGCACATGCCTCTACAGGTGGAAAAAGTCAAGGACTTGAACTCTGTCCCAGGCTTCCAGAGAGACATCACCTGCTGACAGTGACTTAACCTGAGCGGTGTATGGTGGGCTTTGTCTTATTGAGCCACAAGAAAACTGATTTGTATTGCTTAAATCACCACATTTTGGCTCTTGTTACAACAGAAAGAGGAAACTAATATAGAAAGGCAGCTTTTTGTTTCTAGGTATATTTGGTGGTAAAAATCAGGGTACAACCATCTAGAAAAGTCTTTTATTACATGCTTTGCATCATAAGTCTCATTGATCAGGAAGCACTAAAAGCAATTTGTTTGGCATTAACTCTTTTAAAATTCCCCTCCTTTCCTTCTCTGATGCGACGCCACCTTGGGAGGCTCCAGTGCAGGGATGGAGAGCAGTGAATATGCTAGTGTCGATAAGGTCTCCAACCCCCAGATACCTACCTCCGCCTCTGGTCTGAAGCCCCATTATTAGACCCATGGCTGACATCGCCTTTGAGATGCACACAGACCTTTAGAGAGCACTCCTATGAGTACTTCCAGGGGAATTTAATTCCTTTCACCCCAGCACAATGTTGTTGATACATATTTGAAATAGTCAAGGAAATTTAAGTAACAACTCAAAGGTACAATGTTATTTTTGCTTATCTAGTGTCTTCTCTGTGCAACAATGTTACTTGTGCTTTTATTTGGATGCTGCCTTTAATCTCTCAGTAGCCTGGTAGACTGCCAGGTGTGCAGTTTTGTTTGACCCTACTTAGAAGCTCATATGCTAACCTATCACTGTATGAAATAAAAGGGACTTTGCAGTGAGTATAGCTTCCAATTTTTTTTAGAGAGAGTGAGAGTGAGAGCAAGAGTGAGCGAGCGAGCGAGCGAGAGAGAGAGAGAGAGAGAGAGAGAGAGCAAGAGCGAGGGAATTGGCATGCCAGGGCCTCAGCCACTGCAATTGAACTCCAGATGCTTGTGCCACCTGGTGCGCATGCGTGACCTTGTGCTTGTGGCACCTTTGTGTGTCTGGCTCATGTGGGATCTGGAGAAAGATCAAACATGGGTCTTTAGGCTTCGCAGGTAAGTGCCTTGACTGCTAAACCATCTCTCTAGCCCCCCTATTCCTGATGCTAGAGGAAGATACGAGATTTCTGGATCAGAGACAGAGGACTTGATTCCTCACTACCACAGCAAAGGACAGAAACGGCATTTAGCACCAGCCCCCTTTGTTACTGAGATTCAGCAGGGAAAGCTTACGCAGGACCAGCTGGATTGGATACACATGGTGGGAGCCTATGATTCAGCTATAGCTGAGGAACCTGAGTTTGGAGAATCCACTTCCTTTATAGAAAGCTGTAAGTGATGTGCTCTGTGTTGCAGAGGGGGAGATACCACCTTCCTCTTTAAGGCTGGGGAAACAGGGCTTTGCATTCCCAGCATCCCCTCCATGCCATAAACAAGTTTAGAAGACCAGTAGAGAACTTTTTCATTTCACACTGAGGCAGAAGAAAGTGAGACAACCTGGGCCAGTACAAAAGGGACAGCAAAGCTAGGGTTCAAGTCCCTGTGTCCACTATCAAGTCCATGGTCTCCATGCAACCTGCTGCTTCCACTGTAGCTAGAAAAATGATTGCAGCTCATTGCTGCCTCTTAAAAAAAATTTTTTTTTATTTACAGCTTCCATAAGGCTAGACAACAAACCATGGTAATTCCCTCCCTCTGCTTCCATTCCGCCCCCGCAAATCCACCCTCCACCGAATACTCTCCGCTTTCCAGTTGGTCTCTCTTTTGTTTTGATGTCATCATTTTTTCCTCCTATTATGAAGGTCTCATGTAGGCAGCATCAGACACTGTGAGGTCATGGCTATCAAGGCCATTTTTGTCTGGAAGAATGCATTGCAAACAGCCTTCCCCTTTCCTTTGGCTCTTATATTCTTTCCACCACCTCTTCTGAAGTGGACACTGAACCTTGGAGGGTGTTTTTGCCTTTATATTATGCAGGAACGATACATTTTGACTCAGAAAAAGCCAATACCCCCTTTTAAGGTCCATAGATTAAAGGGCCCTTGCAATAAATTTTAATGTTATTCATTGGAGCATTTTTCTTCTACTGTAACTCTGCTCATGTGGAAGGACCAGCTCATTAATGTCTCAAATGTCTCCAAGGAAGACGGTGACAATGGAGTGCCAATCGATGGTACTTCCATGTTTCTGATAAAAGCTGAGAAGGGAAAAAAATTGACCGTTTCATAGTACTTATCTGAACATATTACTTTTCAAAAGTAATTATGTAGACCTTAGAGCAAAAGAATTCTTGGCTTCCACACAGCTATTTTTCATGTAAAATACAGTAACTCTTTCACCTGTCTATACCCACTTCCAGTCATAGCATTTTATATTCTTCATGGAATAACTGTTCAAGATCCTTGTCTGAAATGAACTTTGCAATGGAAACTGAAGAAGTGATTAAGATGGCTGTGTGTTATTTGTATGAAAATTTCTGGTGCTGGAGAGATGGTTTAGAGGTTAAGGTGCTTGTCTGCAAAGCCAAAGGACCAGGTTTGATTCTCCAGGACCCATGTAAGCCAGATGCACAGGATGGTGCATGCATCTGGAGTTTGTTTTCAGTGGCTGGAGGCCATGGTGTACCCATTCACTCTTTTTCTATCTGCCTATCTCTCTCAAATAAATAAAAAAAATAAAAATAATGTCTGGAAGGACATTCATCTCATCTGTCAGTCATTGCTTTCAGAGTACCCTAAACACAATGGCAAATTCTGTTACCACCCCAAGCTGCTTGCTACATGGAGCAGGCTGAGGAGTTTTTCTAAGACTCCTCACAGTTACTTCAATGCCCTTCTTATAGATGGGGGAATGTTTTGGTCTCTGGCATGCTAGCCATCATCAGAGCAGAAAATGGCACATTGGCAGAAGAACTACAATTTCTTCTTCCCCCTCTGTTACAAAGAAGTCATGTATTTCTTTCTTTCTTTCTTTTTTTTTTTTTTTTTTTTTGGTTTTTCAAGGTAGGGTCTCACTCTAGCCCAGGCTGACCTGGAATTCACTATGGAGTCTCAGGGTGGCCTTGAACTCACAGCAATCCTCCTACCTCTGCCTCCCGAGTGCTGGGATTAAAGGCGTGTGCCACCATGCCCGGTTTATATTTCTTTTTAAAAAATATTTTATTTATTTATTTATTGGGGGAAGAAGGAGAGAGAGAGAAAATGAACATGTGCCAGGGCCTCTAGCCACTTTAAATGAACTTTAGACACATGTGCCATGTTGTGCATCTGACTTGTGTGTGTGCTGGGGAATTGAACCTGGGTCACTAGGCTTTGAAGACATGTGCCTTAACCTCTAAGCTATCTCTCCAGCCTGCAGTCATGTATCTCTAAATTAGTAATTGGATAACATTATTATGAGTATAATACTTCTTTTAGGAAATTTGTCTAGATTCCTCTCAGGTTGTTTGAGAGCAGGAAGAGTTTGGCTTTCTGTCTCCCAAACTGGGTAACCTTTGTTTCTCTTACTTGGCTATTTTCTGTGGTTGGAACTTCTGTGCTGAACAATAGTGATGAGAGTGGATATCCTTGGGTTTTTGTGTTTTATTTTATTTATTCAGTTATGAGAGAGAGAGAGAGAGAGAGAGAGAGAGAGAGAGAGAAAGAGAGAAAGAGAAAGGAAAAGAATGGGACACCAGGGCCTCCAGCTGCTGCAAATGAACTCCAGTTGCATGTTCCACCTTGAGCATCTGGTTTACATGGATCCTGGGGAATCAAACCTAGGTCCTTTGGCTTTGCAGGCAAGCACCTTAACCACTAAGCAATCTCTCCAGCCCATTTGTGTGGTTTTGAGAGGAAATGCTTTAAACTTGTCTCCGTTCAATGTGATATCATCTGTGGGCTGGTCATTCATGCACTGAATTGTGTTGATGATATATTTGCTTCTACATCATTTTTTAGAGTATTTATTAAGAAGACATGTTGAATTTTCTCAAATATATATTTCTGTATCTATTGAGAACACATGATTTTAAAAAATATTTAATTCAATTTACTTCTTTGAGACTGAGAGAAAGAAGGAGAGAGAGAGAGAGAGAGAGAGAGAGAGAGAGAATGGGTATGCCAGGGCCTCTAGCCACTGCAAACAAACTCTGCCCCCTTTGCTCTTTGAAACTCCACTCTCCATCATATCCCCTGCACCTCTCAATCAGTCTCTCTTTTATTTTGATGTCATTATCTTTTCCTCCTATTGTGATGGTCTTGTGTAGATAGTGTCAGGCACTGTGAGGTCATGGATATTCAGGCCATTGTGTGTTCTGGAGGAACACTTTGCAAGGAGTCCTACCCTTCCTTTGGCTGTTACATTCTTTCTGGTGACAAGCCCAAAGTATAGCTTATTTAAGAATGGCAAATCTGACCATCAGATTTGACATATAATTTACCCTGACATGGAAGGTGTAATTAGCGCTTCCTATTCAAGCCTCTATACCTGTTTTTTTTTTGGTGGGTACTGACCTGGCATAATCCCAGTTACCTTATGGGATGGCTTTGGTCTCAATTATGCTGTGTGCCTGCTTGGGACCCTCTTTGCTGCACTGTGGGCTCAGGTAGGCTGGCTGGGTTGGTGGGTCGCTGCTCTGGTCACCTGTGCTGGGTGCTGTGTAGGTGAGCTCCCTTTCCCAGGTCTCTGGTGCTTGCTGGAGCTTGTGCTGGTGGTGGGGGAGGGGAGGCTGTGGATAGCGGCTGAAGCTCTCCCACTGGTCCTTGTGATCCTCTTCCTCATGAGCTGCTCCATTGGGTCCTGTCGTCCTCCTTTCACATTTCTTGAGTTTGTGAGGGGGCCGGTGTGAGTGGCAAATCCCCTCATCTGGCTTTTCCTGTGGCTCAGGCTGAGCCTGGTGACTGTGGCCACACAGACCTAGTGCCACTGCTGCAGGAGCCTTCTGCCTGCTTCTGTGGGCTCTGGACGCTCTGGGTCTCTCCTGCTTTTCTGCTGTGGTTGATAATTTATTATACACCTTCCCTTTTTAGTAGAAGAGTGTATTTTGCTTTTTATTTTATTTATTTATTTTTTGCTTTGTGTCCCCTACACTACTTTGGCATGGTTCCTACACCACCATCTTAATCAGAAGTTCTCCTTTTTAATTTTGAGATAGGGTGTCACTAAATTGCCCAAGATATCCTTGCACTTGCAATCCTCTTGCTTTAGCCTCCTGAGTAACCTGGCTTACAGGGATGCACCATTGTACCTGGACCAGAAGGTCACTGGTATTTTTTTTTTTTCACAAATAGGACCTTTTTATTTGTCACTATTAAAACCAGAATTTTAAACAGACTCTTGCACCGGCGGCTCATATCCATCAGCTCGCTCAGCTTTAGCGCCTGTCTCGTCACCGGTAGCCTTTCCAGAACTACTGCCTTCGCCATGAAGCTCCGAGTTCTCCCAATTCAACTTTGGGCTTCTTCAGCATTTTTACTTTTCTAACGAAGAGGGTAAATAGACTGGCAAGCCTTTTCTATGTCTTTCCCAATGCTGTCTGGAATCAATTTATTAACCACTTCTTTCAAGTCGTTTGTCTGCACCTCTCGGGTCACGATTTCCATCATCTTCTTCCGGATCTGGCGGACCTGTTGGTGCT
Organism: Dipus sagitta; assembly: GCA_036346955.1. Taxonomy (NCBI): domain Eukaryota; kingdom Metazoa; phylum Chordata; class Mammalia; order Rodentia; family Dipodidae; genus Dipus; species Dipus sagitta. Next base: position 62,833,550 of record CM070784.1, read on the forward strand.
GCGCATAGGATGTCTTGCGGATCTGGCTGTTGCATTTTTTAGTAAAACCAACACAGAACAGATGAAGCAAATAGCCGCGGTTGTCTTGACATCAACATGAGCTTCAATCATGGTCTGCCACTTTTCGACCATGGAACACATTTTGTCCCGGGTGAGATCCATGCCATGGAAGTTAGTCAGACAGTTTTTGCCCTGAACATCTTCAGTGATGAGCTTAAACTTCCTGAAGGCAACTTCACCATTCTGCAGGTCAGCAAGGCTCACTTCAAAGACGCGCCCCTTGAGGCCATCAGAGGCAATTTTGGTTCCTTGAGTCCTGGTGACTAGCGTCTTTCCAATATTTCGAATATTAAACATAGCCGGTGCCTTCACATCATACCAATCTTTCTTAGAAAATGGATCAACCACTTTCTTCTTGGCTCCCTTCTTGCCGCCTTTCGTAAGGCGCTTGTTCTTGCCAACCGCCATGGTGCCGCTCAGGGAGCCAAAAGGACGGAAGTGCAGGTCACTGGTATTTTGATGGGGTTTGCATTGACTACGCTTGGGCAGGATGGCCATTTTATGGTACTAATTCTTCCAACCCATGAACATGGGGTGTCTTTCTACCTTGTTTCAGTATCTTTTATTAGAACTTTAAAATTGTTGTAGAGGTCTTTTACTTCTTTGGTTAAATTTATTCCTAGTTTTTTTTTTTTTTCTGTTTGATCTATCTCTAGTGAGCAGAAATATTTTCATTATTTCTTTCTTAGCTAATACATTACTGGTATATAGAAACGCTACTGCATTTAATATGTTAATTTTGTGTTCTGCTATTTTTCTGTATTAGTGTTGCAATAATTTCTGGGGGAATCTTTAGGCTTTTCTATATATAGAATTATATCATCTGTAAACAGGATAATTTTACTTCCTTTCCTTTTTATTTGCCTTCATTTTTTCTCTTTAATTACTCTGGTAAGACATCCAGTGCCACATTGAATGTGGGCAATAAGACACTTTGTCTTGTTATTTATAGTGGAAACATTTTCTGCTCTTCACGTATAGTGGTGTGTGTGAGTTTGTCATATGTGGGCTTTATTATCTTGAGATGTGATCATTCTATACCTTATTTGCTCAGGGCTTTTGTCATGAAGGGATGTTATGTAACAAATGCTTTCTGTCTATCTATTGTGATCATGTGATTTTTCTCCTTCTTTTTCTCAGTGTGATGCATCACATTACTGATTGACATATGTCTAACCATGCTGACCTCCCTGGAATAAAATCAGTTTGATCATGATGAAAGATCTTTTGACGTACTGTTAATTCAATTTATTGCACTTTCATTGAGGATTTTTCTTTCTTTCTTTTTTTAATGGTTTCATCTGAACCACTTTCTTTTCTTTAAAAAAAATTTTTTTTTGTTCATTTTTATTTATTTATTTGAGAGTGACAGAGAGAGAGAGAGAGAGAGAGAGAGAAAGAGGCAGATAGAGAGAGAGAGAATGGGCATGCCAAGGCTTCCAGCCACTGCAAATGAACTCCAGACGCGTGCGCCCCCTTGTGCATCTGGCTAACGTGGGTCCTGGGGAGTTGAGCCTTGAACCAGGGTCCTTAGGCTTCACAGGCAAGCACTTAACCTCTAAGCCATCTCTCCAGCCCAAGCCATCTCTCCAGCCCTATTTCTATATTTATCAAAATACTGGTTCTGTTTTTTTTAAAAAAATGTGCCTTGTTTGATTTTGGCACTGGGGCATTACTGGCTTCATAGAATGAGTTTACAAATATTCCTTCCTTTCTATTTTTTAAGATAATCTTTTAAAATTTATTTATAAGCAGAGAGAGATAGAAGAGAGATAGACAGAGAGAATGGGCACACCCATGCCTCCCGCCTCTGCTAACAGACTCCAGATGCATGTGTCACTTTGTGCATTTGGTTCTACATGGGCACTGGGGAATCGAACTTGGGTCATTAGGCTTTGCAGGCAAACACCTTCACCACTGAGCCATCTCTCCAGTCCATCATTCTCTCCTGGCCCTCAACAACATACCTCCTCCAGCAATGCTCCGCTTCCCAAATTGCCATCAGCTGGGGACCAAGTATCCCAAACACATGGGTTTATGGGAGACATCTGAATGAAGCCACCACAGGTAGGTATGTAATGTTAGCTTTGATTCTGCATGAACTTGGTAAGGGGTTCTGTGTAGATTCTTCAGGTGCCTTCGTCATTAATGTTTGTGTTCATGTCCGTAGCTTAGGTTGCAGCTGTGTGTCGTTATTGTGACGTGGCATGGCTTGGATAGGGGTGGAAAGCTGCACAAGTTGTGGCCATCTGATGCAGAGTGCGTCACTCCTGGACCACTGCCTGGGTGACTGACTGCTCAGGAATCTCAAGCACACATGGATGCTGTGACTGCCTGCGTGTCAGCTTCTTCTAGTCCAAATTGACCTCTACATCTTGGGGCGCTGTGTGGGAGTTAGAATTGTGGACTGTCTGTTGAGCTCAGGTGCTGAGGACTTAAGGTCATGGTACCGCAGCCAACCTGGTGAGCATGGTGGAATGATGGCAGAGCCTTAGGATTAATGGCACTGGATGGCTACTACCTCATGGTGGGGTGCACTCTAGCACGTGGGTCTGTGGAAGCTTAATTTATGAGAAGGGGGGGGGTTGTATAATAATGTGGGCTTCTACTCTGTGGAGCTCTGTGCACATCTCCCAAGCTGGGTGTGAAGGTCTGTGAGAATTCCAGGCCCCTGTGGAGCAGTCCTCTGCAGTGGCTGTGTGGGCAGCTGGGGGGTTTCAGCATACTTTTCTGGTGTGAAAAGTCTGTCTGGGTCCCCTGTGGAATGGGAGCAGGGAGGAGGGAAGAGATGGTACCAACACATGATGTATCCATACAAAATATGTTCTTAATAATAATAAAAAAGAAAAGTATGTCTGGTCTCTGACTAATCCAGGTGAGGAAGACAGCATGGGACATACTGAAGGAGTCACCCTCTGTGGTCCTCTTCTGGATTCTGCTCTCCTCAACGGTCTCACCTCATCCCTGTGTCCTCCCAGCACACTCCCTCAGTTGCTCCAGCTGGAATAGAGTTATTTGTTTTTGGCCGTGGTCCGCTTTGGGGGCAATGGGTAACAGACTTCTCTGGAGCCATCCTGCTGATGCTACGCTGAATGACTGACATTTTCTATTTGGAGTCAAGTAATTTGTATGATCAAATATGCTCTTTATGGTTGGTACAAAATTACCTCTGGAATGAAACTTGAACAATATACATTTTATTGACATCTGAGAACAGTTTTCTAGAATTCCAGGGATACTTTATGAATATACTTTCTTTACTGACTTGGGGCTTGCTCCAGAGGAGGGAATTCCTGCCTGGTGCTAAAAACTTAATAACAAACCTGTGGCTTAGGAAGTTATAAGCCCTAGGGGGTAATTACTATAGTTGTCTGGCTGAATGGTTACATTATGGCCACCAAACTGCCCTTTAAGTACTTATTTTTTTAAGGTATTTTATTTTTTATTTATATATAAGGAGAATGGTGGAGTGAGAACATACATTTTGTGCATCTGGCTTTATATGGGTACTGGGGACTCAATCCTGGCCATCAGGCTTTGTAAGCAAGCACCTTTAACCACTGAGCCATCTCTCCAGCTCCAAACACTTATGTTTCTACCCATATATTAATGCTACTTTCACTTTTTTTTTTCAAGGTGGGGTCTCACTCTAGCTCAGGCTGACCTGGGATTCATTATGTAGTCTCAGGGTGGCCTCAAACTCATGGTGATCCTCCTACCTCTGCCTCCCAAGTGCTGGGATTAAAGGTGTGCACCACTATGCCTGGCTTACTCTCACTTTTGATTAAAGATGCTTCTTTTTACAGATGGCAATGACCACTGGGGTGACTCAAAACTCACCGAAGTGCTGAGAAGTGACAGTAGAGTGTATGGCACTAAATGAGACATCTCTATAAAACCATCTAAGGCTCAGGGACTGTGGTGGTTTGAATGTATGGCCCCCATAGACTTACATATTTTTTATTAAGACTGAGCATGCAACTTGGAGTCTTCGGTGGGTGGAGCCTTGCAGGAGGAATGGGGTGTCATTGGGTGCAGATCTTAAGTCCAGCCCTACTAAGTTGTGGAAGGAGTTGGTTTGGGTTCTGGCTGTTCATGTTTGGTGCTTGCTGGGGTTTGATCTCTCTGTGCTTGGATGAATGGAAGTGTGGTAGTTTGAATAGATGTCTGCCAATAGATTCAGGAGTTTTATTCAAGCTTGTAGCTTGGTGTCACTGTGGATTGATCCTGGGGTCCAGCCCTAAGGTGTGGGGGCGGATCTGAATTCCAGCCTAAGGTGTTCAGAATGCTTGAGCTCTGCCTGGGCCTCCTGGAGTGTGCTTGCTTGTGCTGCTAGTGTTTTTTCTCTCTCTGTGTGGACCTGTGAAAGGGAACCAGCTTCTTCTGCCATTATGGAACTTCCCTTGGACCTGTAGGTTTCACATAAATTCCCTTCCTCCCATAACTGTGTCTGGTCTGGAGATTCATACCAGCAATGTGAAACTGTCTGCCATAGGAAGTGATCCTGCTTCTTCTGCCATTGATGGTGTTTCCTCTGGATCTGAAAGGTGAAATAAACCCTTTCCTTCCATAGAGGAGCAGGGATCATTGCAGAAGAGGTGGTGGAAAGAATGTAAGAGCCAAAGAAGGGGAGGAGTGCTTACAATACTGTCTTCCAGACACAAAGTGGTCTTGATATTCATGACCTCACAGTGGTTGACACTACCTACACAAGACCTTCATAATAGGAGGGAAAAAATAATGATACCAAAATAGAGAGACTAGTTGGAAAGAAGAAGGGATTCAATGGAGGGGGGATTTTGAAAGGGTGGAAAAGAAAGGGTGATGGGAGGGCATTATGATCATGGTCCATTGTTTCTGTTTTGGAAGTTGTCAATAAAAAAGAATGTACTTTCTGTAAATCTCTGGGATCAGCATGTATGTATGTATGGATGGATGTATGGATGGATGTATTGAGACAGGGTCTTACCATGTAGCCCAGGCTGGCCTAGAGCTCACTATCTCTGCCTTCTGTCTCCTAAGTGCTGAAACTAGTGTTGTGACCAACATATCTGGCTTTTCATTAGTTTTATTTTTGTGTGTCCTGGGTCCCGTGCTTTCAGGAATTATGGTGCTCCCTGCTGCCCACCACAGCATGCCTCAGTATCCCTGTCCATACGAGAGTCATCTGTACATTTTTTTTCAGAGGGGCTATTTTGCTATTTTTAGAAGGAAAGAAGCTCACTCTTGTGTATGAAATGAAGGGTCTCCTGGACGTGATGAGACCAGTGACACTGGAATGGTTTTAAGACAATCTGGATATCATAAATGCTTGTAAACATGAAACTTGTAATCACTAGTTTGAAGGAAAAAGTTGCACCAGCATATTTTTAGACTTGCTTGTAGTGCACAGTGATTCAGAGTGGTCATAACCTATGCTGCTTGTAGCAGACATTCAAGATAAGCCGTTTTCTTAGCGCTAAATGAAAGCGTCATGGGCACCCGCGCTCGGGTTGCGGAGCTCTGACAGCAGGACTTGAGCCGTGAAGCTCTGGCTGGACTCAGGCACTGGTCCACCCAGGGTGCTCTTCATCCCCAGACAGGATCACAGCCTTGAACAAAGCACTCAGGGATCCACTCACTGCAGAACAGTTTTGAAAAGTTCTCTTCTGCTCTGAACTATGAGTTGTCAGAGGACTCTCTTCCCCAACTGCCTGCTGGCTGTGGTTTTGGTCTGTCTTATAACTCAGCCAAGATGATTAAGACTAATTTGGTTAGAATAAGTTTGTGCCTGGGCAAACAACCATTATGTAGTCTCAACCGAGTCATTTCAATGGAGATGCATTCCCTGAGGCAGGCTCTTAATAACTGCTGGGGCATTCAGCGGCATTCTGTTGAGCTGCTGGCACCATGCTCTGGCGTGTCACACTGTCCTGTGATGGATTTGGCTGCATTTTTTTCTCCCCTTAGATTTTTTTTTTTTTTTTTTTGCTTCTGGCCAGGCTGATTGGTATCTGCAGAGAAGTTTTCTAAAGAGCTGGTTGGAGAGGGTTTTTTTTTTTTTTTTTTTTTTTTTTTTTTTTTTTTTTTTTTTTAAACCCTGGAACGCAGATGGTAGACTATCTTTTTTTTTGTTTTTTTCCTGGCTCATCTGCTTTTGCATGGAATAATTGTGCGTCCAATGTAAGTCCCACTGCAGCTGCATCCCCCCAAGTCTCACCTCCCTTGTTTCCTGGGAGAACAGAGACAGAACAGCCAGGGCAGCAGGTCCCCAGGGAGCAACAGCCTCTGTGGACACAGAAGCAACAGGACCTGGGGTGGAGCACACCCAGAGGCCATTCGCTGTGACATTCTAGAATCCTTACGACCTCCCTGTCAGGGCATGCCTTAGTCTGCTTGAATACTTTTAAAGATGATGCAGTTTCTTTCACCTTCCTCATACGGAACACCCAATCAGAAGCAGCTGATGGGAGGGGAGGTTTTATTTTGGCTTAGTCTCGAGGGGAAGCTCCATGATGGCAGGGGAAAGCATGGCATGAGCAGTATGGACATCAGCTCTGCCACAGTGGGAAAACAGCAGCAGGAGAGTGAGCCAAACTCTAGCAAGGGGGAGCTGGCTAGAACACCCCTAAGTCCACCCCTACGAATACACCTCTTCCAGCAAGGCCCCACCTCCCAACATGCCGCCAGCTGGGGACCAAGCATTGAAAACACGAGTTTATGGGGCACATCTGATTCAAACTCCCACAGATAGGGCACTCTTATTTCTACATGTAGTCAGTAGCGGTGACAACACAATTCTCTCTTCTTTTGATCAGATACTGACTTATGAGTAGTTCAGTAACCACGGGCATGCCCTTTGAAAGCAACACAGAACAAACTGATTTCCTGTTTTACCTGCACGGGGCCAACAACGGCACCTCAAGTTCCGCAGGCTAACGTTAGTTCCCAGTCTCATGAAATGGCTTCAGTTCTAGTTCATAAGACTGGTTGATAAGAATTAGAGGAACTAGCAGAGCGTAAAAACAGTTTTAACTTGCCTAACCACCACATCAGCAAACAACTTCAGCCTTCTATACCAGACTCATCAAAATGGGAAACGTGGGGTTGGGCAGCATGAGTCCACAAGGCTGATCCCCAGACCCATGTAAAAAGTCAGACACTATGGTCAGCTTCTATGATCCTAGCTGAATAGTTTTTCTTGAAGGCAGTAAATACTAGAGTATGGACTATTTGCCAAAATGTTTTCATTTAGGACATCTCTCAAGCATGTCCAATTATGTATGTTTTGTTTTAAACTCTTAGGAAGTTCTTAGGAACTCTTAATGATAAGATTTATATTTTAAAATCATAAAGTGTTAGTAAGATACTTGGCTTGTTTTCCAGGTTTTGTCTGGTGTGATAGAGATATTGCAGTGCTGAGAACTCCTGTCACTTCTTTCCAGCACCATGATGCCTTCTGAGCCATCCCAAGGTCACTGCCATCTGAAAAGAGAAGGTTCTCTACCAAAAGTGAGAGTAGCATCAATATATGGGTATGAACATTAAGAGAAGTTCTTACTGGGCAGTTTGATAAGCATAGTATATTGATTTAGCCAGATAGCACTAGACATTATACCCCTAGGGTTTATGACTACCCCTGTTTTAAATTATCAGTATCAGGGATGTATTCCCTCCCATGGAGCGGGCCTCCAGTCCAATTAGAGGGCAGTTGGTTTCCACCATGACAGACGTGCCACTATTGCACCCATTGGCTCATTTGGCCTGGCTGGCCAAATCTAAGGCTTACAGTGTCCACTGTTGAGTATCTTCACTGGTGATTTCTCTCTCTGCCATTGAACTGCATGCTTCTTCCAGCTTTCTGTCAGATGGTCTACATAGAGGAGGTTATCAGTTCAGTTCCAGCAGGATTTCTCAGTGGCCTTGCAGCCCAAGTATGCGGAGTCTTCAGCAATAGGGTCTTAACATCTATTCCTGGTGGGAAACCAAGGGCCGCGGCAATGGCCTGTAATGTTTTGGGGGCATCAGGGACCTCCCTGGCCAACAACTCACTGGAAGGTATCCCATCCCTGGTACTGTTGTTTTTAATATACTTGTATTTAATGCACCTTTGTTCATTTTATGGGAATTAGTGTACTAGGAAGATCAGGGTGAGAATTTTAAGCTGGCCAAGAGTGGTTCATATTGGTAGGTACAAAAGACCATTAGTTTGTTTGTTTATTTTTTACATTTCTAGGGATAGAACCAGGGCATGACACATGTGGGTTAAGCTCTATACTATTCCATTCACATCCTCAAGAGACTCTTATTCCATTGTCTGCATGCTTTTCATTCAGGTGAGAACAATTCTGGTGTAGTTTTACCATGTCCACAACTGACTCATGAAATGTCCCTGTATTCTAAGTTTTTATTTCTAAAACTTATTTTTATTTATTTATTTATTTGAGAAAGAGAGAGATAGAGAGAGAGACAGAGAGAGAGAGAGAGAGAGAGAGAGAGAGAGAGAGAGAGAGAGAATGGATGCACCAGGGCCTCTAGCCACTACAAATAAACTCCAGATACATGCAACATCTTGTGCATCTGGCTTATGTGGGTATTGAGGAATCAAACTTGGGTCCTTAGGCTTGGCAGGCAAGTGCCTTAATTGCTAAGCCATCTTTCCAGCCTGAAATATCCTTCTAATAATGTAAGTTAAGAGTTCCAAAAAAATTGGAATCAATCCATTTCCAGATGAATTAAGAGAGCATATTAAGCAATTTTCTTTTATTATCTGCTGGGTTTTACTTACGTAAGAAGAAAAAATTCAACCTATATCCTGTCTATATTTAGTTTGCTCTTATGAAAAAGAGAGGCTCGTTGAAGGTTATAAATTTTATTATGCTAACAATTACTTTCCAATTATACTATTAATATATTTCCCACTATATTGTTTGATGTTTTTTGGACAGGGACCCATGTAATATGTTCCTTTGGGAAATTAATAGAAAGCAAATTGTCTCTGGGTTAATTTCTTTATGTGATTTACTGAGTCTTCCTTTGGCTTTGATGATTTAGCTTTAATGTTAAGTGTCCCATTTCAAACTCACACTGTTAGTCTGCTGAGTTCAGTTCTGTAAGATGATGAGCATCTTTTCCTTTCTCCTCTCTCTTTCTTTCCTTCCTTCCTTCCTTCCTTCTTTCTTTCTTTCTTTCTTTCTTTCTTTCTTTCTTTCTTTCTTTCTCTCTCTCTCTCTCTCTCTTTCTTTCTTTCTTTCTTTCTTTCTTTCTTTCTCCTTCCCTCTCTCCCTCCTTCTTTTTTTTTTGTAGAAAGAATAAGTGTGAGAAAGAGAGAGAGAGGGGGAGAATTGCCACACCAGGGCCTCAGCCACTACAATTGAACTCCAGATGCTTGTGCCACCTAGTGGGCATGTGTGACCTTGCACTTGCCTCACCTTTGTGTGTCAGGCTTACGTGGGATCTGGAGAAGTGAATATGGGTCCTTAGGCTTTGCAGGCAAGCACCTTAATTGCTAAGCCATCTTTCCAGTCCTCTTTCTTTCTTTTTTGAGGTCGTGTCTTACTAAAGTCCAGGCTGACCTGGAATTCATTATGTAGTCTCAGGGTGGCCTCAAACTCAGGGTGATCCTCCTACCTCAGCCTCTGGAGTGGTGGAATTGAAGGCATGTACCACCATGCTTGGCTGATAGGCATCTTTTCCTACTCAACTTTCCATTATTTTATTTTTAAATTTTAACTTCAATTTAGTTTTCATATGGATTTCTCATGTATTGTATTTGATTTTCTATTTCTTTTTCCTCTTTTTTTTTCTTTTTTTTTTGAGATAGGGTCTTTCATTGGCCTGGAACTTGTCAAGTAGTTTACACTAACTAGTTCAGGGACTGCAGAAATCCTGCTCTCTCCATCCCCCCCACACTGGGGTTACAGGCACACTCCACCAGGGTTGGCTTTTCCATATGTGTTCTGGGGATGGGACCCTGACAAGGTAAGATCTTACCACTGAGCTATCTCCCCAGTATCCCTGTGCCTGATTTTTTGTGTAAACTTTTATAATTTTTTTTTCGAGGTAGGGTCTCACTCTGGCTCAGGCTGACCTGCAATTAACTATATAGTCGCAGGGTGACCTCGAACTCATGGCGAGCCTCTTACCTCTGTCTCCCGAGTGCTGGGATTAAAGGTGTGCGCCACCATGCCTGGAGTCTTTTATAATTTTTATCTTACCTGCTCATACGCAAATGTGTTATTTTAACACTTGACATTTCTCATAGATTTATAAAATATGTTTTTTATGCAACTTAATAGAAGGAAAGTCATCTTATTTTTCTTTTGTGCAGGGTACGAAAAAGAAACTAATTTAAAATATTTTTTAAGAAAGAGACTCCAGCTCAAATAAGAGTGCTTGGGGCACTACAAGGGCACATGCACAAGCCTACTTACACACACCCACATATCATACCACACACCATATATCATTCCACACACACACATACCATACCACACACCCTCATATCATTCCACACATCCACATAGCATACCACACACCACATACTATGCCACACACTCACATACCACTATACACCCCCATACCACACTACTACCACATACAATATCACATACCACACACCCACATAGAATATCACACACCCACATACCACACTACATGCCACAATACCATACCACATATCACACACCACATACAATACCACACACCCACATACCGTACCACTGTGCACACCAGCAAGCTTCTGGGGGGTTCTCCCATCTTTGCCTCTCCTCTCACCTTAGGTGTACTATGTGCAGACACACACTCTTGCATTGGCTTTCCTGTTTGCGTGGCAAGTGTTTTATCCACTGAGCATCTCCCCAGCCCTGAAAAACCACTCTTCTGTGGCCACATCAGTGGGTGGTTCTGAAATGGGCCCAACCTAATGAGAGGAGAGGTAGCTTTTCCTCCTGTGTGTGCGCTTCCTGCTTTGGGCAGGTGAGCCTGAAGGGGAGGCTCAAACACTGGTAGACAGAGTTGCCTCCTCACTTTCTTCAGGATCTAGGCTTTCTGCTGGATTGAGACTAACATTGGGCTTGAGGGCCATGGGCTTTGTCAGCACATGATCTCGGGCAATGTGCCTGTTCACGTGAACCCTCCACTACTCCATTACCGGACGGAGAACACTAACACCTGTTTTCCCTTTCACATTGGAGGCTTGGAGGTGGAAAAGCAAAGGAGTGTATCACAGGTCCTGGGCCAGAGCAGGTGCTCACACATGGCGGGCTGTAATTATTGCCCTCTCCAACATCCCCATGAAGATCTGGGGCAAGGGGCATAAATATCCTGTGTGTCCTTCCAGCTGACCACTGGCACTCTTTGAGGCCAGGGCAGGCGTTCTGTCAAGGTGCTGGGGAACATGCAACTAGTTTCTGAAAAGTCGGGCTGGATTCTCAGAGGCAATTCACTTACCAATGAACGATCTGAGATGATCTTGCAATTTTTTCGTGTTTTGGTATAATTTATTACTACAAAGTTCCTGTCTGTCTCTGACTGTAGGTAGTGGAAAGAAAGTCTAATAGATACCTCCAGGGAAGAGCCACAAATTCCTTAGAATGCACATAAACTTAGTACAGATCTGCAGTATCTGTCCATGGCTCTGGCTGAAACTGAGACCTGGTTTTCTTCATACTCACCGAACTTTCTATTTTGTTAGTTTGAAGATGTTTTAGTCTATGAACACCTGCCTCCCTCATTAAAGTTCATGTTGTGCACAAGACAATTAAAAGAAAATAAAAGGGATGCTTTCCCACTGATCTGAAAGAAAATACCACCTTTTCATCTAGCATATGCATTGCTGTCAAGTCCTTGGACCATGTGAAGTTTCAGAGAAACATTTCCACTGGCTTCTACAAAATCTCTGTAAGGGCCTAGGGAGAGGGCTCAGTGGGTGAAGGTGCTTGTTGCAAAACCCATAGGCCCAGGTTCAATTCCCCAGTCACCCACTATATACATACACACACACACACACGTATATATATAATGTCATGCGCCCTTGAAATGAATCTATGAGAAGGACTAACATGTGCTGGAGAGATGGCTTAGTAGTTAAGGTCCTTGCCTGCAAAGCCTAAGGACCCAGGTTCAATTTACCAGTACCCATGTAAGCCAGATACACCACGTGGCGCATGTCTCTGGAGTCTGTTTGCAGTGGCTAGAGGCCCTGGCATGCTTAATCTCTCTCTCTCAAATAAATAAAATAAAAATTAAAAAGAAAATAACATCAACTTAAAAAAAGACTAACATAGAATATATAGCTAGTTAGTTTACATGTATTTAATTTTTTTCAACAACTGCAAGAAAGTGTAACCAAGTGGGTTAATTTACATAATCAGTTTGCAGTAAGTGAAAAGCCTTATACAGACAGCTCCACGAGATGGTGAAGTGTAGGTGCTGGGCTAATGAGCTTTGTGGCTCTCTCTGGAGCTGGTCAGTCATGTTCCTTCTCCAGATACTTGGAAGTACTTATCGACCAAGGTGCCCTGCTGATCTTCGAGGGTCCACCTATCTCCTAAGGGCGGAGGCTGCTTATTTTACCCACCTGCTTCCTGTCTGTCACCCTACGAAGGCTAAGTGGGCATGTGAAAAAAACCATCTAACATAAAATGAAAGAACTGACTTTTGGGTGGAGTTGGGAGGCACCTCATGTATAAAGCATTACTGCGGAGAATGCAAGAACTCCAAAAATAGCCCTGGGGTCACCTGGTGAGATAAACTGTAGGTCCATCTCTCCTGGCCTGTCCCTCGGAGCCAGGGAGGATGTTATCAGACACGTCCTTAGGAAAGGGCTTGGCTTGTGTCCCAGCCAAATCATACCACACCAAACCTCTTTTGCACTGAGGAGAGACTCCACTGCCACACACAGAACAGATGTGCCTGCAGTGGTAACTTTCCTTGTGGGTATTGTTTTGTTTTTATTTGTGCATTTTTATTTATTTGGAAGGAGAGAGAGAGAGAGAGAGAGAGAGAGAGAGAGAGAGAGAGGATATAAATGAATGGGCTTGCCAGGGCCTCTTGTCATTATAAATGAATTCCAGATGCATGTGTAATTTTGTGCATCTGGATTTACATGGGAATCGAACCCAGGTCATCGGGTTTATGCAAGCAAGCACCTTTAACCACTGAGCCACCTCCCCAGCCTTCGTTGTAGAATTTATTTTGCTATGAATTCCCTACCATTTTCCTTTCTTCTTTCTCCTCCTCCTCTTTCTTCTCTTGTTTTTTTTTTTTTTTTTTGCAATTTTTTTTATGTGTGTGTGTGTGTGTGTGTGTGTGAGAGAGAGAGAGAGAGAGAGAGGAATATTGGTGCGCCAGGACCACCAGCCACTGAAATCAAACTCCAGATACGTGTGCCGCCTAGTGAGCATTGTGCTTGCATCACTGTGAGCGTCTGGCTTATGTGGGACCTGGAGAGTCAAACATGGGTCCTTAGGCTTCGCAGGCAAGCACCTTAACTGCTAAGCCTTCTCTCTAGCCCCAGGTCTTGCCTTTTGTAAAGGAACATGAACCATGATCTATGGAGCCTTGCTTGGTCTGAAGCCTGTTATGTAGTGTAGGCTGGCCTCAAATCTGCAGTGGTCTGCCTGTCTCAGCCCCCAAGTGCTGGGATTACAGTCCTGTGCCTCCATGCCCAGCTGTGTTCCTTACTTCTTTCAGCATGGAGTCTTAGAATTTGCTTTGGGGAATCACTCTGTCCACAGTTTAGATTACCTCTCTTCTTCCTTGCCCACCATCCAGGACCTCAAAGGGTTCAACTAATTTAACATGACCCCCTTCTCTCCACAGTACCTGGCTCAAGAATAGGTGCATGATGAGAGTCACCCCTGGGACGGTCACTGGGACTGCTGGGGGAAAGAAATACTCCACACACTGTATTTAGAGCTGTGTGGCTGACCTGGAGCTTCTTATGGTCACCAGGAGTTGAGGGGCTGTGTGAACATGGGTTCACATGAAGGCAAAGCCAAGAAGGACTTCTGACAGGACTGAGAGAGCACCCAGACCCAGCCACGCCGCATGCGATGTCCCCAGCCTTCCTAAATTACTAAAATCACCGATTTACTCTATGCTTAAACTAGTTTGACTTAGGTTTTGGGGCTTTTTTTTTTGTCAATTGTCAGAGAGAAACTAAACTACCATGGCTATGGCAACGGAGACTGACGTATATGTTGGTAACTGTTATTGGTATAATTTTATGAGTAACATTTTGGGACATTTTGTGATAAGAAAATAAATGTAATTCTTCAGTTGCAAAAACCTCCTCCTTCCATCTCATGATCACTTCCGAGGAGGGAAGCTCCTCTCAGCCTTTGGCTTCGCTCCTGCCATCCTCTGCAGTATTATTTTAGCGACGTTTATGAAGCGTGTCACGGTGTCCCTGCTTCCCTCCCTTCCACGGCACTGAGGTGACGAGCCGCAAGTCTGCCCATCCAGAGAGTGACAGAGTCAAAGAAAGAGACAGGACAGTGTATCCATTATAAGCCTTTTCTTTTTTTTTTTCTTTTTCAGAATGTAAGCTTCCGAGTATCTACGCCCACTATGTTCATAATTACAATTTAATATCTGCATACAAAAGCTATGTAAAAATCCATTTTCCCAAATATACAAATTTTCCTTTTGGATAGTTTTAAAACATTTTGATCACAGATTTCAACAATTTTAGGCTGAAAAAATATTACTAATCTAGCAATATCACTTAACACTGTTTGCAAAACACAAATCTTCTACTGTCTGTAAATCTCTGTATTCTGTACCAGTTTTCTGATTCTCAGGGCATTAAAAACATGGAAAAAAGTGTCTTCTCTGAAAAGAGCATTGAGACCTGATTTGGCTATATGACCGCAAGGGGAAGATGCCAGGGTCGCAAGGAAGAATCCAAGGAAGGAGGTGGCATAAAGCTGTGCCGGCTCACCGTGCCCTGGTCGTTCTGTGGATTCCGCACGTGTAAAGCCTTTTCTGTCTCACGTTGTGCTCCGTAGTTTAGTAGTACTGTCTGCAGCCACAGAGGATAAGTGAACGTTTGATTGTCTTGTGCATAAGGCGGGTCAGCTTCAACTGCAACAGAAAGTCACACACAGCGTTGTACCTGCACGATACTGCTCTTGGAGGCATTAGTTCATGTGGAAACACTAGTTTTGCATTTGCAAACATTTATACAACACAGTAAAAATTCTGTGATAAGGCCAAACCTTTTTTTTTTTCTCCCTAGTCTGTTTTTTTTTTTGTGTGTATATGTTTAATGTATTTTTTTTTTTTAAAGATTAAAGTAAAGAGTTTCAATTGTAAAAAATACACACCGGGCAAATCCTTACCTGGATAATAAATATCTACATCACAGTACAATAAAATTTCTTCTCTATAAAATTTAAATATGGGTCAGTCTGTCACTATCAAAAGAAACACTATGCTACTATCTCCATATTATTAAAATAACAGGAAACTCTTTGAGCTTATTGTAGGACCTGCTGTCACTGCCATTAAGAAGGGTAAAGAGATTCCAACGTCTTGTCGCTTCTTTAGAGGAAGGGCTGTGCCTTGCTTATTCACAGAAGTTCATGAAAAAGGTTTAGCCTTACAAATGCTGGCTACATTTCAGAAACCATTGAGACCGACTTCAATGACTCATGCAGCACAAGGTCATAATGACACGAGTAGGTTTGAGGTCCACAGATCTCACGGACAGTGACATGCTCTGAGGATGGTGCTTCAGTAGGCTGGGTCGGTGGGGGGGGGGGCAAGTGTGGAGTGGGCCAAGGCCCGGGCACCTGCTGGCGGGCTCGCGGCTGTGAGGACAGCGCGGGAGCAGAACCACCCTGGCGCTCTCCTGGTGGTCACACTGCCCACAGAGGTGGCACTTGGGCCTCAGGCGGGGGTGGTGCTGGGCTGAGGCGTCAACGCGGCAAGCAAATCATGGAGGAATTGGGGCTTATTTGACCAAACAAAGCTGTGAGGCGGCATGTGGTGTTTTCAGTACAATCATCAAGAAGGAAAGCGATTAGTACTGTTTTCCAGTTTCTGGAAGTTTTGCACATTGATGTCGAAGAGCAAAACAGCACACTTGAGAGTACAAACACGTGCACACACACACACACACACACACACACATATGTGGCAGGTGCACTGCCCCTCTCATCCCTACCAGCGAGTGCTTGGTACGTTAGCATCCCAGTGGGATGGGCGCTGTCCTTGGCAGGATGTCTCCCCATGGTGGGTAGAGGTGAAGGCTCTTTCAACTAGGTCCATACTTGATTTGAAAGTCTGGACCAATTACATCAAAAAATTTTTTTTTTTTTTAAAGTCGGGAGCAAATCACCTCACAACAAGCTTCATGAGATGGAGTTTGGAATGTTCCCAGGGCCCAGCCAGTTTCCAAGGATCAAGTTTAGTCTAATGCTCTCTCTTTTTTTTTTTTTTTTTCAGCACAGGCAACCTTCAACATGACCGCTAGACAAAGGTCTGAGAGTGATCCTTTAAGGAGCCAAGGAGTGTGGTGAGGGCCTGGCTGGACGGTTGTGGACACTGTAGAGCGTGGCCAGTGCTCGTGGTGGCTCATCCCTAGAGCTCAAGGTCAAGGTCACATTCTACACTAACACTGGAGCTGGGGTGTGTTGGATGTCAAGAGCTGTCAGAAAACTGGATGCCCCAGGCATCTGTGAGCCTGCCGACAGGTGGGGACCTGCTTGCTTCTCCCTCTTTCTTTCCCCTTGGAAGGAGATTGTCTCAAGGCAGGTTCTCAGCTTCCCTGGGGGAAGAGAGGAGGCTGCGGTTCACTGTCTCCATGGAGAGTCACGGTGGGGGCAGTGAGAGAGGGGGTTGGCTAGAGGCTGCCTGACCCCGACACAGCCATCTGCAGAGAACCCTGTCTACGTAACTCTTGCTTCTCACATAATCTCGTCACCAGGCTCCACAGCGGATATGTTTTTTCCCCTTTGCTCAAAAGTCACTGCATCACAAACATCACCCCTTCCTCCCAGATCATTTCCAATCATTCTTGGGATCTTCGATGCTGTTCTCCTTTTCCAAGGCTATATTGACTTCCTCTGAGCAGTTGACCAGTGTTGTACCAAATTCTTATTCTGAACCAAATCAAATATATGTTCCATGACTGCTAATGGGCCATTCTTTTTGTCTAATAAAGCTAGAAGTTAGATAAAGAAATAAATAATTGAAAAAAACCACATCCTCTCCCTACTGGAAATTCATACAATACTGGGTCAGAAGGATTTTAGAGATCATGACTTTATACACCAGGTAAGAAAACCAAGACCTAAGGTCCTAAATCGACCAGTGAACAGTGTACAAACTAGAACCCAGGCGCCCTGACTTCTAGCTTGGCCAGCTGTGCTCCACCAAACCCAAGGAAACTAATTAGTTCACGTGGGTTTCACAGTGACTTTCACTCCTGTTTTGAAGGTAAACTCACTAATATGGCTTATTTTCCCCAACATTCCAGGATAAGGCATTAAGAGGCAGGCAGAGGGATCATTGGTCTACCATGCCTGTGAGGATGGGATACATTCATTGCATGAACACACTCTTGGCCCGTTTTTCAGATGTTGAAGTGATGAGATGTCACCACTGGTATTCTGGCCATTGGGGGCAGGTTGGGTAGTGAAGAGACAAGAGTGACCAAGGTCTGAAGGTGACTTGTGTTGAGTTTCTGTCAGGGTATTGCTACGAAAGCCATGGGGAAGTTAATGGTAGGACCAGGCATGTTTAGAGAGAGTCTGGGCGGGGGACGAGAACTTGGAAAAATCTGTGGATAAAGCAAGGAGCTTGAGGAGCGTCTAAGACCAGAAGAATGCCCCCACTGCTGTACATCCATGAACCCAGGGCACCCCACACCGTTTCTGCCCAAGTCTCCAGTTTGACCCGCGGATCTCTTCTTGCTTAGAAGATTGGATCCATTGGTAAATCTGTGGTCAGCTTAATAGAGATGCAGCCTGGATAAATAGCTTCAGGGTCTGGGAGAGGACCCACCATATGCCACCAAAAAAGGGATGGCACCTATGATACAGGTTTGAGCTCTGTGGGAATGACCTGTGAGTTGTCTAAGTGGTGAGGACACCTTCCTGCTGCTGTGAGGCAATCCCATGTGAGCTTTTGGACATTACAGTTACACTAACATTGGTGAAGATTTTCAATTTCTTTGGGCTTACTGAAGAATATTTTCTCCTTTGTGGCCTCAAGTCAGTCAAACGCTTGCATGTCTTTGAGCCATACCCTTATATGACATGAATTAAATCACAAGATTACAAAACACTATTGAAAAGATAGCTGATTCATCAGGGTACAAATATTCCAGTACACTCCAAGTCACCCTGCTTGGAGAGAATGCATGCTGACCATAGCAGGCTCCTGCAGAGAGGGACATCTGTTGGCATGTCCCTTCCAAGCCTGAGAGCCACCTAGGTGTTCCGTGCTGCGCTAACCTCAGCCCTGCAACGTTGGGATTGGATCAGGGTGACCGAATGGTCTTAGTTTTAAGGCTTCTTTAGTCTTCTACAGTGCCATTTGGCTGACTTGCGTCTCTGACCAGGGACAGGTGGGAGCTGGTGATGGCTTGGTGCTGGTGAGATCATGATTGTCCCCCACCCCACCTCCACTGCTGCGAACCCTGCGAAGCGCTCACACCAAGGACTGAGAACAAAAGGCAATAGTTACACGTACCCGCATTCGAGGGACAATGTCATCCCTGTCTATGCCAAGGATGACCCTAGTTGACCCCAGATGACCCCTCCCGACACAAAGAAACAAACAACATGAGAGGGAGGAGGTGGAATGAATGGACACCCAGTAGTGCTGCAGGAATTATATGGGAAGGAATGAGTCCGCCTAATCCTCGAACACTTCCAGGAAGAGAGGGGGGAAGAGCTCCGTGGGACACTCCACCTTCATGTGGAGGAAGCGGCTGGCATGGCAGGCTCCGATCATCCGCAGGTCCGTCACCTTCATCAGAAGTTTTGGCCAAAAGTGTGTCACGTGGTGTTTCCGGTAATTGATATAGTGTTCAAAGGCCAGCAGGAAACTATCTTGGTATTTCTCTATTCTCTCAACACAGGCGAGCCCTGGGCGATCTGAGAGGGGGAAGGAGACAGAGAGGGATTTAGAGGTGGAGAGCAGGGTGCTGTCTGAGCCAGCCTCAGTCCTTTAGGGGGAAGATCTGGGAAGGTTATCATTCCTGGGAGTGAGCAAGGCTGCAGCGGGAACACCGTGGGCTGAGGTCTGGTGAGGAGTAATAGCTTTTGTTCAGTTGGATAGCTCAGTGAAGGCACGTGGTCACCCTCTTGGGCCTGAAGGTGGGGCCTCCTCCTAGGGCAACTGAGCTGGCATATATATATATATGTATATTGGTTTTTCAAGGTAAGGTCTCACTCTAGTCCAGGCTGACCTGGAATTCACTATGTATTCTCAGGGTGGCCTCCAACTCACGGTGATCCTCCTACCTCTGCCTCCCGAGTGCTGGGATTAAAGGCGTGTGCCACCACGCCCAGCTTGAGCTGGCATATGGGTTTTGAATTTCTCGTTGCTGCCTGGCAGACAGGAAAGGACAAGTCCAGACATCAAAAGAGGCCTGGAGGTCAAAGGAGGGACACGGGACCATAAGAAATCCCCCTTGAAGAGAAAGAAAGACAACATCTAATTTTATGTTGCTTGTCACTTCTTTTCTTTCTAATACAGGAGTCCTTAGACACGACTCTGGTAAAGTTTGATTTACCAGCTGGGCACAGTCTGAGACCAATAACTTAGTCTGCGTATCGTTTCTTTCTGTGGCTTCAATTGTTGGCATATCCACTTCGCACGACTCTTCTGTTCTGAGACCATTGCTATGCAAGGATGTCCTGAACATGCCAGGGGATACACTCTAGTCCCCTGGAAACTAGATGCCCAGCAAGTGGCTGGCTAGGGGCAGGTAAGGTATACAGTACATGAGTTCTGGACAAAAGCACCATTCACACCCCAGGAGGAACGGGATTGTGTGAGATTTCATCACACTCCTCAGAAAGGCACATAATTTAAAGTTAGGAACATTCCTGGAATTTTCCACTCAGTGGGTTTTGTCTGGTGCCTTGGACCACTTGTCCATCCTGACACTCAAGAAGCAGTTACTAGTCTTGGATCATACAGGCAACCAGAAGTGTGTTAAGTGAAACCACAGATAAGCAGGGACGAGTGTACCTTAGTGGAATGACTGCCTGAGTCTAGACAAGCTCTGTGGGCTTTCTTTGAGATGATTGGGGGAACTGAAGGGAAAGCAGGCTGTGAGTCAGGCTAGAGTCTCCCTGGGTGGAGAGCCGAGCCCCAGTGGGGGAGAGGCAGAGAGAGGGAGGAGACCACGACCGAGGAAACCTGGAAAATGTTCCCCGTCCTGAGACCACAGTCCTCTCTGGCATGCAGAGGGGCGCCAGTTTCAAACAAATGATAAGAGAATGGCATGAAGGGTAGGTGATTTTGAACATCCCAGCTTCAAACACGTGGAAAACAAAACAATGGAAGACTTATGAAGTCCTCCAGGATCCAGGAAGCCCTTACACCCCGGGAGAGAGTGCACGCCAGCATCCACCAGCTCCATTCTCTGCAATTCATTGTTTGCCGTTCTGAAAGAAGGAAGGGTCACATGCTGGGGAGAGGGGGCTTCCCATAATCGTGTGAGGCCGAGGCTGGAATTCGAGGCTAGCCCTATATGAACGCAGTGCTGAGAGAAGGAACAACAGCCTCCACACCGCTCACTTTCTACAATGGCAGAAAGCACAGGGCACCTCATACCCTTGCGTGGCTCCCCGCCCCTTGGCTCTCCCTAATTTCTTGCTGAAGGAGACTGAGCTGGGGCTCTGAAGCTAGGCACCAGACCTCAGAGAGACTTTCATGCCCATGGTGAGTCCGGAGACACTTACCTGATGACATGAGTAGGACGGCCTGCAGGAGGGCGACTTCGGTGTCATCCAGATTGAAAGATGACAGAGACATGCCCAGGTCGAAGATGGCATCTGAAACCACCCCAAGACCCCCGTTTTTCAGCTGGCCCCGGGTCACTGCCATTTCCCCATTCAAGGTCAGAGTCTCGCTCTCTGGGTCGTAGCGCACGGCAGCACGAAGGGACATGATCTCCATGCAGCAGCCTTTGAGCAGGATGATCTGGTCTTCACAGGGCAGCTGCAAAGAAGCAGCCACATCAGCGTCAGCAGAGGGCAAGAGTCAGTGCCAGTTAGTGGTGCCAACAAGGCAAACAGCCCCGGTGACCACACTCCACATACTCTGAGCATGGGTTCTTCTTCCCTACCTGGCAGACTTTCAGCCACCTTATTGTCTGTTTATTTTAAATTATTTATTATTTATGAGAAGAGAGAGAGAGAGAGAGAGAGAGAGAGAGAGAGAGAGAGAGAGAGAGAGAGAATGGGCACACCGGGGCCTCCAGCCACTGCAAACGAATTCCAGATGCATGCACCACTTTGTGCCTCTGGCTAACGTGGGTCCTGGGGAATTGAACCTGGGTCCTTTGGCATTGCAGGCCAATGCCTTAACCTCTAAGCCATCCCTCCAGCCCCCATTTTGTTTTTGAGACAGGATCTCACTGTGTAGGTCTGCCTGGCCTGGAATTCACTAGGTAGACTAGGCTGGCCTCAAGCTTGGCAATCCTCCTGCCTCTGTCTCCTGAGTGCTAGGATGACAGGTATGGACCACCAGGTCCAGACTTCAATCACTGTTTTTTTTTTGAGGTAGGGTCTCACAGTAGCCCAGGCTGATCTGGAGTTTAGTCTCAGGGTGGCCTTGAACTCAAGACGATCCTCCTACCTCTGCCTCCCAAGTGCTGGGATTAAACAAGTGTGCCACCATGCCCAGCCAATCACTGTTTTGAAAAATCTAAGTTGGCTGGATTTTTCACTCAGTTTAATCTCAGTAACTTGCATTTCTTTTATGATATAGGTCTCCAAATGGTGTTACAGTCATGCTTGAAATAATGTTAATAATTGCTTTGGTAGTTGTAATAAAGTTCCACCTGAGAAATCGATGAAAGTATGGCTCCTGCCTAACTTACCAGTCATATCCCTGTAGCTGTTAACAGCAGACTTTGCTGCTTAGCTACAACTATGATTTTCGGCTGTCTGCAGCAGGCTTGCCCCGGTGTGTCTAGTTGTAATAGGTTCAGAAGGAAAAGCTTACAGATGCCCAGGAGGCCCAGGGCCTAAACGCTTTGCCCAAGGGCACCCGCACATCCAGGACGGAGGCTAGAGTTCAGGTGTCCTGGCTCCTACAGTTCTGTTGTCAGCAAGCTGGACACTTCACACGCCAGCGCTTTCTCCCAGCGTTCGCCATCCACCTCACTTTCCTGTCATTTGATTACCCTATTAATTAGGATTTATGACAGTGGGGACCGATCATAATATACTTGAAAACAGAACTTTGCTTAGCAGAAAGATGAAGCAGAAATTTATATTATGGGATAGGAGAGAAAGTTCACCCAGGCCATTTGAAAGGCTCTTCAGATTTACACAATCACCAGACACATGTGCCACTTTGTGCATCTGGCTTATGTAGGTCTTGGGGAGTCAAACCTGTGTCCTTTGGCTTTGCAGACAAGTGCCTTAATAGCTACCTTTACGGTGAAGGAAGTATTCTAAGTCTAGTCTTATTTACAGATGTGAAAACCTAGGCAGCTAGAGGGTAGCGTGATGGGGAGAGGGCATTTCACATAAGTGTACTGTGGGTGAGACTAGGACTTGAAGTTAGCGCTGTCAGAATCCAATGCCAAGAGCACACAGTTTTAAAGTGCCACGGTATGACTATGTTCCCACAAACGATGAATATATAAATGATACATAATGTCCCCATCTTCATTAAAACTGCCTCAGCTTTAAATTTTATTTGAGAGAGAGAGAGAGAGAGAGAGAGAGAGAGAGAGAGAGAGAGAGAGAATGGTCGTGTCAGAGCCTTTAGCCACTGCAAATGAACTCCAGATACATGTGCCACTTTGTGCATCTGGCTTATGTGGGTCTTGGGGAATCAAACCTGTATCCTTTGGCTTTGCAGACAAGTGCCTTAGTAGCTAACTTATCTTTTCAGGCCCTCCGCTTCTTTTTGAGAAATGGAAGCTCTCTGCTAATCTAATTTAGGTTAGTATACAAAAGTGAAAGTAATACTTCTGAATTAACATTTAAATGCTGAGTCTTTCACATTTCTTCACTAGCTCAGCTTGGTCACATTACCACTTAATTTCAAATTGTTTATATTTCTCTCCAGAATACAAGTCATTTAATATTTGCTCTGGGACCCATTCTCTCTTTCCACTCATTTTTAAAAATCACTATGATTTGCATTTGTTTAGGTTTTGATTTACACTCTTAATTATATCCTTGGGTTCCTGGAGTAAGAGCATGGTAGGAAATGGGAAGGGTGAGCTTGGCTCAACCCTCTGCAGACGACAGGGAAAATAGCCCAGAGAGAACAGAGGCTGCCCAGAGCCCAGGGTCACTGACCCCATTCCAGTTCCTCTAGGATCCCCCATAGCCTCCTTAAGCACAGATTGCTGGCCCCACCTCCAGTGCCCCCATCTCAATCTGGGTAATGCTCATGTTATGGGGGTTAGGCCCATGATTGAGGAGCGCCCCTGACATGGCAGTGCAGGTTAGTTCTCCTTCTCCTCCTTCTCCTTTTCCTCTTCCTCCTCCTCTTCCTTCTCCTCCTCTTTCTCCTTCCTTCCTTCTTCCACTTGCCCTTCTCCTTATCTTAATAGGATCTCCTGTATGCCAAGCTGGCTTAGAATTATGTAGCTAAGGATGATGAATTTCTTTCTTTCTTTCCTTTTTTTTTTTTTTTTTTTTTTTGTTTTTTTGGAGGTAGGGTCTCACTCTAGCCCAGGCTGACCTGGAATTCACTATGGAGTCTCAGGGTGGCCTCGAACTCACAGCAATCCTCCTACCTCAGCCTCCCAAGTGTTGGGATTAAAGGCATGTGCCACCACGCCCGGCTAGGATGACGAATTTCTGATCTTCCTGTCTTCACCTCCCAGGTGCTGGGATTCCAGGTGTGCATCACCACGTCTGGTTCATGTGGTGCTGGATATCACCCTATGTGAACTAAGCTGTACCCCCTGCCACGGCCACGTGATTTTTTTTAATCACAGTGATCCTCGTACCTCTGCCTCCTGAGTGCTGGGACTAAAGGCGTGCGCCACCACGCCCGGCTAAAATTTATTTTTATTTGAGAGAGAGAGGGAGAAAGGGATAGATAGATAGGTAGATAGCGATAGGGAATAGCTTGACTTTCTAAAGGAAGTTTGGGAAGATAAGTTCACCACAGCCTCCTGGAAAGTTCCATGAGGACCCCTCACCCATTCCACTGACACAAGTGCACAGTGTGTAGCTACTGCTGTTGGAGGTGTTTTTTTTTCTTCTTTCTTTCTTTCTTTCTAATATACTGGAAATACTTCTACAGTGATTTGCACAAGTTTCACATTCAAAATAATCAGATAGCATTTCTGGAGGGCACTGGAAGGGTGCTGACAGGCTAACTTGCAGTGGTGAACTCAATAGTCTCTTCAGGGCTGGAGAGATGGCTTAGTGGTTAAGCGCTTGCCTGTGAAGCCTAAGGACCCTGGTTCAAGGCTTGATTCCCCAGGACCCACGTCAGCCAGATGCACAAGGGGGCGCACGCATCTGGAGTTCGTTCGCAGTGGCTGGAGGCCCTGGCGCGCCCATTCTCTCTCCCTCTCTCTCTCTCTGCCTCTTTCTCTCTCTGTCTATCGCTCTCAAATAAATAAAAATAAACAAAAAATCTTTAAAAAAAATAGTCTCTTCAGCCACCGAGGTCTGGGGCCAAGTGACATAGCTGGGAGAGAGAGGATCCAGAAAGGCCCAGGTGAACAAACCCACCCCAACAAACCAAAGAAAGATATTTGGAGGCTGAAGAGTGAGGGATGCGGCTCCTTGGCAGAGGGACGACAAGGCATTTCCTGTCTCAAGGGTAGTTTGTCAACATGAGTCAAAGGCCTTAGTGGTGAACGAACACTTTAGTGCTGAATGAACACCTTAGTCCTTCAGTTCCATGCCTGGCTTTCCCTCTGGACTGAGTGCTTTGAGCAGGGCACACTCCTCAGAATCTCACTGTAGCCTGTTTTTATCAGTGAACAATGGGAGATGAACCCCAAAGAACCTAAATGATGGTGGGTCCATTCCTCAGACTACTATTTTTATTTACTTATTTAGAGAGAATAGGCGCACCAGGGTCTCAGCCACTGATGTCGAACCCCAGGTTCTTGTGCCAGCTGGTGGGCATGTGCAACCTTGTGCGTGCCTCACCTTTGTGTGTCTGGCTTATGTGGGATCTGGAGATTGAACATGGGTCCTTAGGCTTCACAGGCAAGAGCCTTAAATGCGAAGCCATCTCTCCAGTCCTCCTCAGACTAGTATTAACAGTCATTCTTTTAAATGGTGCCTTACCACTGAAGGCAAAACTGGGTGCCATGGACTGTGGGTGTCATGCTATTTCTCGGTCTCTTCATTATGGGAGGAGTTCATGAACTGAAACCGTAAGGTGTGCCAGTCTCATTAATAAAAGCTTAGAGCAGTTTCTTAGATGTATGTTATGATATCACATATCAATACATTTAATATATTTATATGTGTGTACTCACGTGCATTTGAAAAAAGATCAAAATAGGCTCCCGAACGTTAGCAGTGAATCTTAAGGCAGTGTTCTGTGAGTCATAACTTTTGTTATATAGTAGAAATATTTTGTGGATCGGGACCACTCTCTAAAATGTTTGTAAATATTAGTTTTTTAAAACAACTTTTTGTTCATTTTTATTTATTTATTTGAGAGTGACAGAGAGAGAGAGAGAGAGAGAGAGGCAGATAGAGAGAGAGTGAGAATGGGTGCGCCAGGGTTTCCAGCCACTGCAAATGAACTCCAGACGCGTGTGCCCCCTTGTGCATCTGGCTAACGTGGGCCCTGGGGAATCTAGGCTTGAACCAGGGTCCTTAAGTTTCACAGGCAAGTGCTTAACCAGCTAAACCATCTCGCCAGCCCTGTAAATATTAGTTTTTAAGAATGAGAACCAGGCATGGTGGCACACGCCTTTAATTCCAGCACTCGGGAGGCAGAGGTAGGATTGCTGTTAATTTGAGGCCAGCCTGAGACTATGCAGTGAACTCCAGGTCAGTCTGGGCTAGAGAGAGAGCCTACCTAAAAAGAAAAATGATGTCAAAGGTGTAGGAAGTTCCTCACTTAATACAGATATAAGACAAATTCCTTCCCCAGAGCCCACCTCCTCCTTCGGGGATGAGGTCTGGGTCCTTCCCACTGCAAGGCTATGGACACTGCTGCTGTGGAATGTTTAGGTCCTTCCCAAGTCTCTGATGTGATGATCCTGGAAGTGGGTTGTCCTGGAGGTGGGGCCTCTGGGAAGGAAGGAAGGAGGGAAAGGGAAAAGGGGAGGGAGGGAAGAAGGATGAGAAGGAAGAAAGGGAGGGAGGGAGTGAGGAAGGATGAGAAGAAAGGGAGGGAGGGAGGGAGGAAGGAAGGAAGGACAAGAAGGAAGGAAGTCATGAGGATCCAGGAAAGCAACCTTGTCCCTTCTCCCATGTGCAGGCTCAGCAGTATACCATGCGGACCACCACACACTGCCGTGAGCCTTTTCTGTTAGCCTCCTGAGGGATGTGTGATTCTAGTCCTGCTTGACAGAAACCTCTTGAATAGATGAGTGGGTCAACCCCACTGGGCTCAATAAAGGATAGTCAGCCCAGGGTGGGGCTGATGCAATGATATAACAGCTGAAGTCTATTCAATGTGTACATTTGGGTACTGTCCAAAAAAATTGCATGTATTATCCTATAGAAACATCCCAACAGCTCTTAGAGATGGATGTGAGCACAATTCCCATTTCACAGATAAGATAACTCATGTCTGAAGACACTGACTAACCTGGTTAGGATTCTTGCTCAAGTGGCTGATTGTAACAGCTGTGCCCTTAGGCACCGCATAATTGAACTGTACAAGTGAGGATGATGAGTCCCCAAGGAAAAGTGTGAGTGGCACTAGGTGAGCCATCCAGGGTGCCCCAAGGATGGAGCAAGACAAAGAAGAGAGATCCAAGGAGACATGGAGAGCCCTGCTCTGTGGGGGCCCCTAACTCAGCCATCTTGGTGGGCTACATTGTAAAGCTGTATACAGGGGATGGGGGAATGACTTAGTAATGTACCTTTCATGCCATGAGTTTGGATTCCCAGCACTCATGGAAAAATCTGGGCATTGCCCAAAAACATTACAGGCTATTGCCAAGGCTCTTGGTTTCCCACCATGAATAGTTGATAAGATCCTATTGCTGAAGATTACACATGTTTGGGTTGCAAGGTCACCAAGAAATCAAACTGGGGCTAAGCTGAAAACCTTTCTCCCTGTAGACCAGCTGACAGAAAGCTGGAAAAAGCTATACTGTATGTAGCCCTATGGTAGACAGAGCCACTAATGGTGAAAACAGAGGACATTGAAAGCCTCAAGTTTGGCCAGCCAAGCCAAATGAGCCAACTGGTGCAATAGTGGCATGTCTGTTATGGGGGAAAGCAACAGCTCTCTAATTGGACTGGAGACCTGTTCTATGGGAGGGAATACATACCTGGTACTGAAACCTAATCAAAAGCCTGTGGTGGGGGAGGTCTTGAGCCTTAGGAATGTAATTCCTGCTCTTGTCTGGCTAAATGAATATATTGTGCTCACTAAACTACCCTGTAAGCATTTTACTTAATGTTCATGCCCATATATTAATGCTACTTCACTTTTGGTTAGAGAAGCTTTTCTTTTCAGTTGGCAGTGACCACTGGGATGACCCAAAAGACACCATAGTGCTGAGAAGGTGTGACAAAAGAGTGTTCAGCACTGCAATATTTCTATCACTCCTTCCAAGGCTCAGGGTCCATTATGGAAGAAGTGGCCGAAAGAATGTAGGAGCTAAAGGAAGGGTAGGACTCCTTACAATGCAATCTTTGAGACAGAAACTGGCCTCGATATTCATGACCTCACAGTGCCTAGCACTGCCTTCACAAGAGCTTCATAATAGGAGGGAAAGATGATGACATCAAAATAAAAGACTAATGGAGAGAGGGAGGGGATATGATGGAGTATGTATTTGTGAAGGGGAAAGTGGGGAAGGGGAGGGAATTATCATGGTTTATTGTCTATAAGTATGGAGCTGTCAATAAAAAAAAAAGAGAGATTGCACTAAAACAATCTGGGCACTGTAGAATGAACCTATAACACTAGCAGTAGGGAGGCAGATGCAGGAGAATCCTGGGCATGCTGGCCAGCCAGTCTAGCCAAGTCAGTGGACTCTATGTTCAGTAAGAGACCATGTTTCAAAAATAAGGTGGAAAAGCCGGGCGTGGTGGCGCACACCTTTAATCCGAGCACTCGGGAGGCAGAGGTAGGGGGATCACAGTGAGTTCAAGGCCAGCCTGAGACTACGTAGTGAATTTCAGGTCAGCCTGGGCTAGAGTGAGACCCTACCTCAAAAAACCAATAATAATAATAATAATAATAATGATAATAAGGTGGAAAGCAATGGGAGAACACACCTAATATCAGCCTCTGGACGTGCACACATGTGCATGCATGCTAGCACGCATGTACCCACACACCAACATGTACACACAGGTCCCCCCTCTCCCACACAAGAAAGAGTATAGATCTGGATTCAAACCTTGGCACCACATCTGGATCATTTCACCTCTTTGACCTAATTCTGTATGTAACATGGGCTGAATGCTGACTGTCCTGCAGATCCATTGTGAAGATTCCACTAAACGTGGGCAAGCTCCAGCACACTTATTTGGATGTGCTTCCCAGGGCCTGGAGGGATCCCAGAGGCCCTCCCAAGGTCAGGCTCACCAGTGCTGCCGAACAGAGAAGTGGGCAGGCTCCACTGTCAATGCAGCGATCCTGACTCTGCTTCCACATGACGGAGTCCTGCTACCGAATGTCAAATGATGCACCATACTCACAGTGCCCGGAAAGGGACAGAACCACCCCGAGAGAAAACTAATATAGGAAAAAAAAACAAAAAAGGCAAGTCCTCACCTCACAAAACATAGGCAGCTTTTTGGCAAAATCCACCACTCTGGTGATTGCTGGTGTGATGATCTTGGTGAAATGGCTGAAGGCTTCCAAGTCGACCTTGCCGCCTTCTGGGGCATTCACAATGGGTGCTTGTCCTATGTCTTCTGGCTGAGAAGGAGAAACAAGAATGATTTCAGTGGCACCGAGGGTGGCTTGATCGATACAGCTCTCCCGTGGCAGGAAGGTCTCTTGTGAGCAGCTCTGTGCTGTAGCTTGACGTCCCCTTCTGCGGGGACAAGCTGGTTATTCACATCATCTTAGTCACTGTTGTCATAGGCCCCAGTGATACTGTTCACATCTCACACAGAGAGAGGAAAAAGAAAAAGGGAGAAAGGGAGAGGGAAAGGAAGAGAAGGAGCGGGTGAAGAAAAAGGAGAGGAGGAAGAGGAGAAGAAAGGGAAGGAGGAAGTGCAGGAATTGGGTTCCTCTTTTCTTTGCAGAAAGGTGTGCTTGGCCAGGTAGTAGGCATTCTGGAGACACTGAGATGGCATTTCTGCAGCGTTAGGTGTTCGGGGAAGGAGTGTGCTGGGAAGATGAGCACTGTGTGGGCAGGGTGGAGGTGTGGTAGGGGAGGGGGAGCTCCAGCACACTGAGGGGGCATTTCTGGAGCCCTGTGTGTGCTGGGAAGGTGGTCGGGGGGAGTCACACGACGGGAGCTCTAGCCAGCGGTGCGCAGGGGCTCATTCTTGCTGAGCTAGTTTGGGATTACATTCCTTCCCTTCAGGCCCCGGGGACCCCAGTTTGAGACAGTCTGAGCTGGGCACTGCTCAGCCCACCTCTCAGCTGCCTGATGGGAATCATGTCGTGGGAACCTTGGGGCAGGATGGGCGCTTCCCTGACTTCTGTTTCCAGGGCATCTCTCTGCTCTCTGCTTGCCCAGAGGGTGAAGCTGCAGGGTGGTCACCCGGGACTCACTCAGGGCCTCCTTACAGCTGAGGGGTCAGGCTTCCCTTCTGGGCCAGCTGCCCCAGTAATACTTCTGTCCTTTTTGTCCTAAGTAGACCTTCCGGATCAGTCCACCGATCTCGCCATTTCTCCCCAACTTGTCTTTTGCATTTTAGTTACACTGCTGCCCTCCTCTCTAGATCTTTCCTTTCTCAGGAGCCACTACTCCAGCCTCTCCTCTCTGCCCTTCTCTCTAGATCTTTCCTTTCTCAGGAGCCACTACTCCAGCCTTTCATCTCTGCCCTTCCCTCTAGATCTTTCCTTTCTCAGGAGTCACTACTCCAGCCTTTCATCTCTGCCCTTCTCTCTAGACCTTTCCTTTCTCTGGGGCCACTACTCCAGCCTCTCATCTCTGCCTTTCTCTCTAGATCTTTCCTTTCTCTGGGGCCACTATTCCAGCCTCTCATCTTTGCCCACTGTGAGACTCAGCTCAAATTCTGTCTCTTCCCAGACATCTTGCCAAATGATCTCATTTTGAGATGGTGTCTATCTCACCTGAACATATGTATCTCCCCTGTGGTACCAATAATTTGTAATTATCACTTTTAATAGTTGTGAAGGTAGACATCAAAGATAATAGGCTTTTCAGAGGATGAGGAATAAGTTTTCCATTTTTGCTGCCTGTGTACCAGGCTGTGGGCTGAAAGGTGTGGAGGGAATGCTTGTTGACTCAATGGATCATAAATGCTTGCACATACATTTATTCCATCAGCAATTATGGAACAAGATCACAGCAACGAACAATGTCGCCTTGGGCAACTTGTTCTATGCTGAAGGAAGATAGGTAAGAATACATTCACTGAAGAATTCCAGTTTCTGAAGACTGGAGGTGACCCAGTCCACAGAGGTCAGGGGACGGGTACTGCCAACACTCCTGTGAGAAGTAAGGTGTGGGCTTTGACCTGAAAATGTCAAGGACACAGCTGTCCATGACGCTGGAAGAGGAACATTTTAGGCCAGTTGTGGTTTGAATGTGCAATGTCCCCTATAGACTCACAAGTTTGAACACTTGTTTCCCGGCAGGTGACACTTTTTGGGAAAGTTGTGGAACTATTTGAGGTGGAATCTCGAGCAGGAAGTGGGGCACTGAGGGTGACCCTGATATTTCCTAGCCTGGCCCCACTTCCCTCATCCTCTTGGCTTCTGACTACAGGTATGCAATGTGAGTAGCTGTCTCCCACTGTGCTGGCACGCCCTGGTGGGCTGTATGGCCTCAAGCCCAGATAGACTCTTCGCCCCCTAATTGCTTCTTCTCAGATGTTTGGTCACAGCAGTGATGAAAGTAACTAACACAGCAGTGCAACGTGGCGGAGCCCAGGAATGACATGAGACAAGGGCAAAGCAGGCGGCAGCCATCCTGCTGGGCCTTGTGCCCCACAGAGAAGACATGGACCTCTTCTAAGTCCAAAATCATGTCCCCAGCCGGGCGTGGTGGCGCACGCTTTTAATCCCAGCACTTGGAGGCAGAGGTAGAAGGATCACCGTGAGTTTGAGGCCAACCTGAGACTCCATAGTGAATTCCAGGTCAGCCTGGACTAGAGTGAGACAATACCTTGAAAAACAACAACAACAACAACAACAAATATCATGTCCCCAGAAAGCTTGCAGACAGGAAAGAGGCCTGATGAGATGTATAGTCATTGTGTGTGGAAGGGACATGCCCACAGAAGGAGTTGCTGGCCACCACAGTGGTTGGGGCAGAAAAGTGAAAAGAAGTGAAAGAATTTAAGAGGATGTGTATTGAAGGGCTTGGGAGATGGCTCAGTGGTTAAAGGTGCTTGCCTGCAAAACCTGATGGCCCAGGGTTCAATTCCCCCATACCCACATAAAGCCAGATGCAAAAAGTGGCACATGCATCTGGTGTTTGGCCTGATATGCCCCTACTCTCTCTCTCTCTCTGCTCACAAATAAACAAATAGAAATATATGAAAAGATATATTGGTTGTGGGCTGGGGATACCGAGTGGCTCCTCTGACTGAGAGGCAGAGGGACATAGAAAGCGGTTCTGACATGTGTGCAGATGCAGCATCCGCCCCCGCTGGGAGGCTGGGGCTACGGCATCCGCCACCCCTTCCTTTCTACTCTGAGGCTTCCTCGGCAGTGTTTGAGGTAAGTAGAAAATGCTGCCAGCCGACCTCATCTCAAGTGTGCCTGTCATCTCAGAGCCAAGGATGACTTGGCTTGCTCTCACTGGGTAAGGGCGCCCAGACAGATGGCAGTTGAAGGTCTTGTGGCCTGGGAATGTGACTATAGGCTTGTGCTTTACCTGGGATGAGGAGGGTAAGAAGCTGAGGTACGGGTAGGGGGGGTGCGAAGAACCACCAAATACTGAGGCCCCAGCACTGCCAGGTCACTGTAATTGTCACTTTCATGTCATTGGGTAAGGACACAAGGCAACTAAGCCATAGAGGGGTGCTCATCCAGTTGAGAAGGAGCAGAGGCAAGGGCTGAACCCAGGCTCTCTGTTTCCCATGCCCACTCCATATGACTAGATTCCCCTCTGTGTGTTTGTGAAGTGATGGTCATCTGGAGGTGACGGACTGTGCCCTGGGACTGTCCACACGGGCTGCATATGGCTGAATCGTCCCTCCCTGCCTGACTCTTTGAGGTCCTCTCCGAGGCTGTCCCCATTGAGAATGTGGGCATCAGACAGCGATTTGCCTGGGGAGAAGCTGGGCGGAGCAGCCCTGCTCCAGATGTCATGCCTCAGCTTTAGAAAGTCCGTCACAAGCCCCACCTCTGCATGTGAGTGTGTGAGCTTGGGGGTAGGGGGGCAATGTCACAGAGATGACAAATGGTCATGACAATGTCCGCAGACAAGGCTGTGGTGGGCATGGGGTTTGAGCCAATAGCTTGCTGCCCCTGGAAGATGTAGAAACGAGCCACCCTTCTCTGCCCTCCTCTGCTTCTCATCTCACTGTCCTCACACAGAGATTGTTGGCAGGAAGACATTTCTGTAAACTCAGAGATTAGAGGGAACCAGGAAATGACATGATTTAAACGCTTTTGGAAATAGTTTTATACCACATGGCTTTAGATTTATTATGAAACTGCATGACTTTAGCAAAAGGCCTTCACTTGCCAAAGACTCTCATTTTCTCAAATGTGCATCTGAAACACAAGTCAAACCACCAGTTTCTTTCTAACTCGAGTCCTGGGCTTAGGGGGAGAATGATGAAGTAACTATTTTGGAGGAATAAACCACTTACCAATTCCAGATAAATGAATACTTGTGGATTTTTTTCGACAACATATAATTTTTACTCCCTCATGACATGTCTATACTATTAACATAATAAGCCTTTTCAAATGCTTTTTCAAACAAGATTGGACATCAACACATAAAAATCAACGAAATAATATGCATATCAGAAATTCAAGTACAAAAAATTAGCAAATCCTAAAAAGCCTGTCTGTCCACAACATGGTACGCAGATACCATTTAGCTCAGCTGTCTTAGGTAGGGAGTCCCAATGTCCTCACAGGAGTGATTCCCTGCTTAAAAGCATGTAATTTTCATTCTGAGCATAAATAGTCAATTGGTTTGGCCCCTTTTCATGGTGAATCTATAAATATATAAACTGGGTGGTGCCCAGGGCTTAGCTGTACTGTGTCTGAGAATGGGCCAGTGGAACTGAGTGTTCAGCTTAAATATTGATTGAGTTCTGTTCCAGTTATGTATTGATGTGTAACAAACTACTCCAGAATGTAGGAGCTTAAAACAACTATTAAAGAAAACTTCTTTCTCAATGTGACAGGAGTGGATCACTCTGCTAAGGGTCCTTTTTTATTGTTGCTATGGTACAGAAGATAGACTGAGAGCCTCATACAAGTTCTCTACCACGGTGCTACATTTCCAGTCCTCTGTTATTTTTTTGTTTGTTTGTTTATTTTTTTATTTGGAAGTGACAGAGAAAGAGGCAGATAGAGAGAGAGAGAGAGAGAGAGAGAGAGAGAGAGGGAGAGAGAGAGAATGGGCACTGCCAGGGCCTCCAGCCACTGCAAACGAACTCCAGACACGTGCACCCCCTTGTGCATCTGGCTAACGTGGGTCCTGGGGAATCGAGCCTTGAACCGGGGTCCTTAGGCTTCGCAGGCAAGAGCTTAACCACTAAGCCATCTCTCCAGTCCCCCTCTGTTCTTCTTGAGACAAGGTGTCACTAAGTTGCCCAGGCTAGTCTTTAACTTTTGATCTTGTTCCTCCAGACTTGTGGGAGTGAACTATGAGAATGAACTGAGCACTTCGTATGGACTTAACAAATAACTTTTGTGAGAATATTTCTATGGGATGCTTTTTCTGCTAAGTTCTGGTCTTGAAACTTGCCCTGCAGTTGATCTTGCAACCGTGAATCAGCCTGCTTAGAGCAATGTAACTGGATTTGCTGTGCCCTATATGGTGGCTTGAATCAGGTGTCCTCCATAAACTCATGTGTTTTGAATGCTTAGTTCTCTGCCGATGGCAGTTTGGGAGGTGGGGCTTTGTTGGAGAAGGTGTGTCACTAGGAGTGGAGCTTGAGGTTTATAATCTCTCAGTTTGTCAGCATTAGTCTGCACACTCTCCTGCTGCTGTTGTCCACCTGATGTTGGCCAGGAGGTGATGTCCAGCCTCTGCCCATGTCATCTTTCCCCTGACATCATAAGCTTCCCTTCGAGACTGTAAGCTGAAAAAAACCCTTTCCTCACACAACCTGCTTTTGGTCAGGTGTTTTGTCCCAGCAACTAGAATGTAACTGCAACATCTTAGATTTCCTTTGCCCTGAATAGCACAGATGATCAATATTGACAAGGCATGTTAAGAGGTCCTGATGACCCACTTCCTCAGTGACTTGGTTGTACTTCTGACCCAGACCCATGTCCCTATGTGTAAAATTTATTAAGTTATTGACTACTATTGAAGGTAATAAATGTTAAAAGTACTGAATTGCCAACAGAAATGTTAAAAGAACAGGTGGAATTAGAGTGATAGTATCGGTGAACAATGTGTGTGTGTGTGTGTGTGTGTGTAAATTATAAGCAGAGTTCACCAGTTCTTCCCCTAAGTCCCTTCCTTTGAGCAAATATTTAAAGAATTTTTTGGAGTCCAAGTTCCTTGAACCTCACACACATTGCCTGTCCTTTGCCCACATAATGCTACTCCTTATGTATTATTGCTTTTGATGTTCAATAAATACCAATGAGAGCTTACGGGATGGCTTTAGTGGTTAAGGCACTTGCCTGCAAAGCCAAAGGACCCAGGTTCGATTCCCCAGGAACAAAGTGACATATGCCTCTGGAGTTTGTTTGCAGTGGCTGGAGGCCTTGGTGTGCCCATTCTTTCTGTGCTTGAAACTAAATAAACTAAAAATTATTATTATTATTATTATTATTATTATTATTATTTGTTTTTTTGAGGTAGGGTCTCATTAGCCCAGGCTGACCTGGAACTCGCTATGTAGTCTCAGGGTGGCCTTGAACTCACGGTGATTCTCCCACCTCTGCCTCCCGAGTGCTGGGATTAAAGGCATGAGCCACAACGCCCTGCTTTAAAAATTATTTTTAAAAATATCAATTAGTGCCTAGTAGCTGAAGCAGAAGTCTCAGGGACATTACAAGCAGCAGGTTCACTCTTGGTTAAATCAATTCAAGAGTCAGTTTTCTCTCTTTCAGGCTCTGCTCTAAGAGGCAGCAGGCCCACTTTCGGGTTAACAAATCCAAAAGTCAGTATCTGTAAATCTAGGACAGTGCCCCAATTGGGTACAGAGTCCTGAGTAGCTGAGGTGACAAGAATGTGTCACCAGGCCCCACAACTCAGGCTCCTTCTTGGAATCTCATACAGCTACCAACACGTGGCTATTCAGGCAGTGCCATCAGAAGGCTCTTTACCTACGTTCCCAGCTCCTGGGCTGGAGCGTGTGATGGTTGATTTCTAGTGTTAACTTCATCACATCAGGAATCAGGTAAGAGACACACCTTTTGGGCGGGCCTGCGAAGGTGTTTTCAGGAAGGATTAGCTGAGGCAGGAAGACCTTCTGCTGGAGTGGGCAGCCCTTCCAGGCACAGCCCCTGTGCAATGACATTCTGGGAAAAGGCAGGACCTTTTGCCTTGCTGTCCTTGCTACTTGTTGGTGGATGCATCTACCCCATTGCTGCCATCCTTCATGGACATCAGAACTGGACTTCTTAAGCCTTCCAGTGTGGTCTGAAGACCAGCCACTTTCCAGGAGTCCTCCAGGTCTTCAATGCCCTGCTGGGACTGCTGAGGCATCTGGCCTTATGGACTGAGAGGCTACCATGTTCACAGACTCTCCATCTTGCCGACAGCCACTGTTCAACTGCTTACCCTGTATCTTGTAAGCCAATATAACAAGCCCCTTTTATATTCAATATTCATTCTATCAGTTCTGTTCTTCTAGAGAACCCTAAGAGAAATTGTGGTACCCAGAGCAGGGTTTTGTCCTCAGGGCATCTTTCCTGTTGACCTAGCACATTGCAGTCGTAGGCTTCTCTTCAGTGGTGCTAATCTCTTTAATAATTACAGGCTTTCTGTCGGCTTGAAACTTCTCACATTTCTTCCCTTGCCAGTCTTCATGTTTTAAATGTCTTTCTATGTTACATTTTGCTCCTTCACTATAGATCTGAATAAGACTGTCAACAGCACTCATGCCACCAGCAGGATGCTTTCTGTCTTGGAATTTCCCCAACCAAAAACATATTCAGTTACCTTTAAATTCAACCTCACTCAAGTTCTCAGGACATGCATGGGCAGAATGCAGCCAGGTTCTTTGCAAGAAAATCCCATGCCCTGCCTCTCACCCAGTTCCCGATAGAGTCCTTTTTCCCCTCTGAAACCTCAGGAGCTGGGCTTCCCCTGTCCATGTTCCTCTCGGTATGCTGGTCTTCCACACTCCCATTAGAATGTCCCATTGAACTCTGTTTATATAAAGTTCTCAAGGGCTTTTCTAGCCCTAAGTTCCAAACACTTCTATATTCTCCCAGCAAAACAGTTCCAAAAGCCTATGGACCACATTCTAGTATTGATTTCTCTATCAATTACTTTTCATTGCAGTGAACAAATACATGACTAGAATCCACTTGAGGAAGGAAAGGTTGTTGCTGTTGCTGTTTATTTTTTGGCCTACAGTTTTGAGGGGAATTTTCATGGAGGGAGGAGGCATGGTGGCAGAGAAGGGACAGAACTGGTTACGTTGTGTTTGTCATGGGATTAGGGTCAGCTCTTCTCTCCCTGATGAACAACTCCTCAGGAGGCTCTTCTCTGTGTATGAGCACATTATCCACTTTAAATAGCTGCACACGTTTGGAAAGTGCAGATGTGTAACTTTCTTGAAATCTTCATATTTACAACCTGACATTCTTTTCCTTTAGTCTCATTGACAAAGCTCTGAAGTGACTCTATGTTATAGTCTGCCCCATGCGTGTTGGTTATTACTGCTGTGGCATCATCTCCTATGTGGGAAAGGACCCTGCAGGTAGGTTTAACGAGTTGTTCACTGAAGAAGTCCTGACATTTTACAGTTTACACTTTTTTTTACACTTTACATTTTCACCTTTACCGTCCACCATCATGACTTTTGCAATCTTATGAAAAGCATTTAGTACTTGATGTCAGGTATGACTGAAAATGTCTTTACAAAGCTGAAAATGGCAGTATCACTTCTAAATATGTTAAAGACCATGGTTGCTTGATATTAGATAAATTGAGGGCATCATAGTGGTAGAGCAAAGATTCAAGCTTCTAAAGTCACTGGCGGGACCCAAAACCGGGAGCCTGTGGAGAGCATGGTGCCAACACGAAAGGAGCCAAACTGGTCAGGGAGAGGAGACATTCTCCTGTTTCCACCTGGGCCACCATCTCCACCTCTCTGTGCAGCCATTGCGAGACAAGGTTTAGGAAACTGCTCACATTGGGGAGAAGAGCGGACCCACCTGCCTGGCCTCTCAAGCTTCTTTCTGTCATGCTCCACCTACCGAGCAGACCCTCCAGTCTACAGATAGGCATTGTTGGATTGCCTAGCCTGTGTCATGCAAGCCAATGTAATAAGTTTTCTTTAGAATACATATTCATTGTATTGACTCTGTTCCTCCAGAGAGCCCTGACAAATAGAATTGGGACTCTCTCCTTTTCCATAACCTTTTACTATGGCTACTTTGGGCTTTCTCCCAGGACACTGCTTTCAATGAATACTTTATTTACTTGTCTTTTGAGACAGAGTGTCACAGTGGCACTCTGTAGCCCAGGCTGGCCTGGGACTCACTGCAATATTTCTGCCTTAGCTTCCCCCTTCTATGATTATAGGTGTGGTTCACTGAGGCCAGCTTCTGGGACTTTTTTTTGTTTTGTTTATTTTAATATAGTAGTTGGCATTCCTCCCCAAGAAACCCACATGGGAGCTGGAAAACTGCTGTCTCCTCTCCCTCCTCCTCCTTCTCTGTGGTATTGGGGATTGAATGCAGAGCCTTGTGCTCGCTGGGCTAGCATTCTACTATACACCCCGCCCCCCCCCCCACTCATACTCTGCTCCAGCCCCTGTAAAGCTTCTTATGACCCAAGCTTAGAAGCCACTGAAGCATCTCTTTTGCCCAAATCCACTGTTTAAAGGACTCACAGCCCTGCCTCAAGGAAAGTGGGGTGGGTCCTCCACAGATGGGTTCTCCATGGGAGACAATAGGCCATGTGCCAGAAGACAAGTGTACAGTGGCAGCTGTCTCCAAGGAAAGCTTTTGAGTGTTTCTTCCACAGGTGGGTCAGACACTGAGGGGCTAGAACTGAATGGAGCACGGTCCCTGTTCCCCAGGAGATGCAGACACGAAGGCGGCTGGCTGCTGGGTTGAGATGCACAGTATGGAAGAAGGGGCTCTGGACTTCTGCTTCCCCTACAAGCCCTCTACGAACAGCTGGCTTGGAGAAGTTGCATATACTTGGATCAAGAGGGTTAATGTCTTGACTAGATCAAGGATATAAAAAGACGCACAACACACATGGTGTATTCCGTGGGTGGGTGTAATGGCTGCTCTGTGAACATCAGCTTCCTGAAGAAAACTCCACTGTGTGGATCACTTCATAGCCCTGACCAAAATAAGACAACTGCAGTCACTCTGCGCCATACCTTTCCGGATCATTCTATGGATGATCAAGCCAATGAAGACTGTCAGGAGCCTTTGGGTTCAAGGTGTAACCTTGATGTTGGTTCTTAGCCCTTATCCTAGACAGCATGCTCTTTTCTGTCTAGAACAGCCTATTTATGGAAATGAAGTCTCTGTGCCCTGCAGCTCACAGGCACTTTTCCCGACGTGCTTCCTGGCCTTTGCTGCATTCACCACCACCTGAACGGATTTTGCTTGTTTAACCTTGATGTCTGTCTTCACAGGACTGTTGCTGACTGGCTTCCTGACACACAGCACCTGGTCTGTAAGCGCTTCTTAAATGAATGCATCATCTCTAGAGTCTGAAAAGACGGACCTGAGTGACAGCTAGATCTGGTTTGGTTAATATCCATTCCCTCTTGTCAGCAAAGAAAAGAAACTCATATAATTCCCTAAGAGAAGTCCAGCCTGGGCCCCAGCTCTTCCATCTGACTTGGAATTCCACCCACATCAGAAGGTAACGTGAGGCCTGGAAGTGGTTCCTACAGTATTCATTTATGGCTGGCATCTGTGGAAAGGATAGATTTAGACTTGTGGGCAGGCAGGACTCTCTCTTGCTGTGTCCTAAATATACCGTGTTGGAATTGGCCTATTGGTCCGGGATTAGTGTGTTGCAATTTCCTGGCAGACTCACCAAGGTGAAGGATAAGATGAAGCAGTAGGAGACGTTGCTCCCCCACAAGACCTCTTTGGGTTTGTGGGGGGTGGTGATTTTGTGGGGGTGGCGGGCAGGAGGAAGATGGGCCTGGTTCTGGCTGTGCCCATCCTTCTCCCTTACCTTTATGAGTGCCCACAAGTTTCTCTCATTTCTCTCCCTCAGTTCTTTTTCTCTAAAGTGGAGATGTTCCTCCTGTCTAACTTGAGGGTTGGCATAGAAATTGATGTGCAGAACACACTCGCATTAGCACCTGACATATGAAAGGGTCACCCAAGTGTGTGGAGGCCATCAGACACTGGGCTTGCTGGTTTATGGCCATGGTGAAGTCACCTGTTCCATGGCAGGTGGATTCTGCACACTATTCTTTCCAAAAAAATCTCTTTAAGTTTATCATTGTGCCAACAAATGCACAAAGTCTTTTGCAACTGTTGCGGTGCAATGATAATCCCACCACCATAGCTCCTTGTTCCAATGGGGAGGAACTCAGATATTCCTGGGAATATAGACAGATCTATGGGTTCTGCTGACATGGATCAGCCAGGCACTAATTTGCAAGGCCTTCATGTCATATCTCTGAGTAGGGTTGGTCTCTGAGGTGGCTGGGCCAGCTGGAGTGGGCGCTCCATCTAATGAGGTGGGTAGACCGAGTTGGAACCAGAGGATCTCAGTCTGAGTTAGCTTTTGGGCCACATTTTGCCATGTAATCTAAGGCAGCCACATATGATGACCCTGCACTTGGTTTGCGTGTCCATACAATGGGACAGCAACTTCAACCTTCTTCAGTGCACTGGGATGTCCAGATGAGAGATGGATGGGAAGAGCTTTCATAGCTCTGAAGTTCATACAAACATCTGAATCCTGGGTAGTTCCACAGGTCTAGAAAGGTCTGTCTTGGTTCTACACCCCCATTGCTACTGCCTCCTTCTGGACTCAGGCTCATTATTCTAGCTCAGCATTTTGCCTTGTGCAATACAAACTTACAAGTGAGGTGTGGGTCCCTTATGCTAGGGGTGTGCTAACAGGGACATGGACTGTGTGGATCAGCACAGATGAGTAAGAGTGGCATACCGGTTGGCTGGGGCCAGAAGGAATGAAAGGGGAGAGCCCACAGGTCATGAACTTTCCAGATAAGCTGGTCTAGGCCTGGCCTCCTTATCAGCAAAGGCACAGTTAGGTAAGGAGCCTAGGACACAGACATAGTGGCCTCAGGGCTCCGTGTCTCCCGCATCCAGAAGGCAGGGCCTGGCCTCTCAGCATCAGGAAAAGGGGACACTCACAGCAGCACCCCGGGGTGCTGAGGACTGCGAGCTGAGATAGAAAAATAAGACCATGAAAACCTTGAGCGTGAATGGATAGTGTGAGTGTTGGGAATCTCACCAGGAACTTCCGCTTCTGCTTCCAGTGGCTTCCCTGTGCGTTGGTGGCCACGTGCGCCTCGGTGACCGTCTTGATGAGCTCCCACTCCTCATCCGTGGGCTCTGGCTTGTGCCCGATGGACTTCTGCAGCTCCTCCCGCCGCCTCTTCTCCCGGTTCTCCTCGATCAGCTTGCGCTTGGCCAGCCTCTTGCTGTCATCCAGCACCACTGGGGAATAAAGACGGGACATATGGACACTTGCAGACTCCGGCTGGCCACACCAGGGCAAAGAGAGCCACACAGGGTGTCCAGGGTCACACAGGGACATCATTTCTCTTTGGTAGCAAACAGCAAACTGCCTCTGACTAGCTACCTGACCAACATGAGCCCAGTGCCCAGCTCCCAGCACCCACCAACTTTCTAGAACTGAGCTCAGAGTGAACCCGGGCACTGGACGCCCACTCCACAGGAGGAGGTCCTAAACCAGGAGGGAAGCAGAGAGACCAAAACCAATGCTACCTGGGATTTCTGGGATGGCCAGAAAATCAGCCGGGCAGTGATCTGAATTCACTGCGCGGGCTTCTGTTCTCCTCTCCTCCCTTAAAGGGACTCTTAGTAAGGAGACATCCCATTAAAGAAGAGTTCTAGAGTGGTAAAGAGGCTCTGAACCCCTCCTCAGTGGGCAAGGACCCTCAACTCTTCACATCTCCCTCAAGGGCTGATGGAATGGGCCTGGGTCTCCATCAAGTCTCACAGGTGTTCATTTGTCAACCCTCCATAGTCGGTAAAGAAGGCAGGATTGGCATCTAGAAAAGACTTGAGCTCGAGTCCTGCCACTTCTGCCTATGTGACTTCCAGTGAGTTTCTTATGCTGTTTGAACTTCCATATCTTCTTCTATGAATGGGATCAGTAATACCCGCTGCACAGGGTGTTCACCACGATCATGGGACACGGCTTTATCATTTGTGGAAACTGGAGCCGTAACGAGAAGCCTGTGTCTCTGTGGTTGTTTCTAAAACCAAACTGTCACTAGACCATTAGTAATGACGGATGGGATGCAAAGACTCAGGTTTTAGGTGAGTTACAGCACTCTATAACGAGAAAGGACCCATGTGTCCAGCCTCACTCTGTCCTTTTGAAAAGGAGGGAACTGATACAGGGAGGTCCTGACTTTGCCTAAAGTCACCCAGCAAGTCCATGGCAGAGTCAGGGGCAGAAAACCCAGGACTCGACTCCCGCTGTGCAGCTCATTGTCTTGGACCGTGTGCTGATGACTGGTAGAAAAAGATCTGACATACCAGGAAGAAGAGAACTGGGGTACCCCGCTGATCCACACACAGAATGCTAACCCCCAGGTCTTCTAGACTGGATGGAATGGTTAAGTCACGTGAGCATTTGCAAACGTGAGTCCCTGGAAGTCACTTGGATTCACTTCTCCATGTGTCCCAATGTCCACAGCCGCCCTTTCCTTCCAGTGTGCTGGACTGCTGCCTTTGACTGGATGTGTGCTATGAGACAGGCGATGGTTTCCCACACCAGAAACCCAGCTCGATTCTGGAGCTCAGTGGCAGACCTGGGACTCGAGCAGAGGCAGAAGTTTGTGTGATGGTAAATCCGGAGCTCTTAAAATGCCTTACAAGCAAGTAAAGAAACCAAAAAATTCATTTCCACATTGGATGGAAGATGAGTTCTTAGCCTCATGGGTATTGAAATAATAGTGATTGGTACAGTGACATCCGAACATCTGGTTCTGAGCTAACCATATTCATGCATCCTGGTTAGACAAGTTTTCAAAGGTAAAGATGTCCTGGGCCAGAGGTGCAGAATATCAGTATTTCTGGCCTGACTAGATCTTCCTTCTAACACAGTATCTGTTCCATCTTCCTCATGAATAAAGGCAAGATATTCTGTGGATTTCTGGACCCCCCTGAGAGAATTCTATTTGTCACATAATGTAAACAATAAGCTATGATTACCTCCTCTCCCATCAGGAAGAATTCTGATTGCCATCTCTTCCTTTTCCTTCCCTTCCCTTCCCTTCCCTTCCCTTCCCTTCCCTTCCCTTCCCTTCCCTTCCCTTCCC
Organism: Dipus sagitta; assembly: GCA_036346955.1. NCBI lineage: Eukaryota > Metazoa > Chordata > Mammalia > Rodentia > Dipodidae > Dipus > Dipus sagitta. Next base: position 62,876,914 of record CM070784.1, read on the forward strand.
TTCCCTTCCCTCCCCTCCCCTCCCCTCCCCTCCCCTCCCCTCCCCTCCCCTCTCCTCCCCTCCTTCCTTCTTTCCTTCCCTCCTTCCTTCCTCCCTTCCTTCCCTTCCTCCCTCCCTGCCTCCTTCCTTCCTTCCTTTCTTTCTTTTATTTTTTCCCTTTTAATTAATGATTGGAACCCCTCACTAATGAGCAAAACACAATGGAAGTAGAAATCACTCTTACTGGCAAGGGGGAGGCCACATGTTCTGAGTGACAACTCTCTTCTTTTTATGATTAATTAATGTAACTGGTGTAAATCTCTTGCTTAGTGTGGGGAGGGCAGACCCCAGGGCTAATCTCACCACCATATGCTGTGGTACTTTGAAAACTGCATAGAGCAACTTCAGCTCGAATGTCTTTTTGGCTAAAAATACAAGCAACCAACGGCCGGGTGATTCATGACGGAACATTCAACTTTGAATTCTTCAGAAATTCCTGAACACAATGTTTTCTGCCAGTGTTCCACCTAAAAATAGTCCACCCAATAAATTCCTGCCTCTGATTTTGAAAAACATACAGGGACTGGGCCCGGAGACTCTTGCCACTTGAGCCTGTGTGTGATATTTCCTCGGTCCACGATGAGCCATATAGTTTGTAGTGAGGCACCAGACAGGGATGCGGAAGGCTACCCTGTGCACACCACAGGTTTTATCTCGTTGCTCTCCCTCCTGCCGCTGGGTGCTTTATATGTTAGGAGTAGATAAGGCAGGAGGAAGCAGCCCCACTCCCCAGCAGTCTTTCCCTCCCTTTGCCAGACAAGCCTGGACACAAGGAGGAAGGGCTGTGGAAAGCCACCTGTCCCCTTCTCTCCATAAGGGTCCTTGCTTTCTTGGTTGATCTTGAGCCAAAACTCAAATACAAAACAAATGAAAACCATCTACTTACAATCTGTTGCCATGCCAACGTAGATGCATTTCTTAAAACGACACTCCTGGCACTGATTCCGTGTGACTTTGTCTATGACACACTTTCCTTCATATTTACAGGAATACGATGGATGGAGGTTTTTCTGAATGGTTCTTCTAAAGAAACCCTAGACCAGAACGAAAGACCCAAGACAATAGGTTCATCCCTTCTGAAAATAAGTGATGCTGCAATTTTGTGTCCACGCCAAGACGAGGTTAGTCATTTCGACCCTTAGCCTGGATTTGGGCTTAGGTCCTCCAACACAGGGCAGGGCCAGAGGAGCAGGAGATGTCTGGCACAGGACTGCGGGGTTCTACTCTGGCAATTATTCAAGGAGAGGGAGCTACTGGGAGAATCTGGTGCTTGCTTTGTAAAGTTTATTTATTTACTTGAGATAGAGAAAGAGGAAGAGAGACACAGAGAGGGAGAGAGAATATGGGTGCACCAGGCTTCCAGCCACTGTAATTGAACTCCAGATGCTTGCCCTACCTTGTGTCTAGGTGGGGAATAGGGAATTGAACCTGGATCCTTAGGCTTCTCAGGCAAGCACCTTAACCGATAAGCCATCTCTCCAGTCCTTGCTTTTATTTTTTTCTATACATTGAATAACAGAAGTTATTATTATTACTATTATTTTGTTTTTCTAGGTAGGGTCTCATTCTAGCTCAGGCTGACCTGAAATTCATTCTGTAGTCTCAGGGTGGCCTTGAACTCATGGCGATCCTCCTACTTCTGCCTCCCAAGTGCTAGGATTAAAGGCATGTGCCACCATGCCCGACAGAAGTTATTTACGTGATAGGGTGTTAGAATTATGTTGTTAAATTAAGATAATGAAGAGCTTTATTACTTTATCCTGGGAAGCATGATACTTGATTAATAATTTAATTGTTTAACGTATATGATATACTTGAAAGAAAATGTCTTTAGCAAATCAATCACTATGTACAATGAATATACACCCTAATACTTTAGAAATTGTTTGGTAATTAAATAGATGCTTTCATTACATTTAGAGATTTCATTTAAAGCCTGTTTTGACTCTTGAGATGGCCATGATCAACTCCCTTAACCTTTCAGACAACAGCCCTTGAAGACCAGAAAATTCCTGGATTTCTATCAAATATGTCCCATAGTTTTTTGCATGATGGGTTTTCTTTTCATAACTCCTCATTCCTCCATTATCTATAGACACATAAATTCAATGTGTTTCTTTCTCTCTGAGGAATGCTTATTTGGCCCATGCTGGCTGACTTATGGAACTCTCAAGGGGGTTATTTATTTTGAGACAGGGTCTCGCTATGTAGCTGAGGCTGGCCTGGAACTCTCTAGGCAGCCCACACTGGCCTCAAGATCTTCCGGCTCCCACCTTCCCAGTGCTGGATTTCAGGCACATGCAACCACACTTGGCCTCAAGGATCTTACACCAGAACCTTCCTGGACATGATCTCTAAGTCCTGGCAGCTGTGCTCTGAATTACAGGAATTAATAAAGGTGATGAGTATTTATGGTGAGGGCATGACACAGTGCTGGAGGAGATTTCTATATCCTTCTGTCTGTCCCACACCTTATATGAGAGGTACTTGTAATATCTCCATTTCAAGGCTTAAAAACCTGAAACAGGGCTGGAGAAATGGCTTAGGGGTTAAGGTGTTCTTGCCTGCGAAGCCAAAGGACCAAGGTTCGATTCCCCAGGACCCACGTAAGCCAGATGCACAAGTGGCACATGCATCTGGAGTTCATTTGCGGTGGCTAGAGGCCCTGGCATGCCCATTCTCTCTCTGTCTGTTTCTCTTCTCTCTCTCTGCTTGTAAATAATAATAATAATAAAAAACCCTGAAACAGGTTAAGTCACTTTCCCCAGATTGTATGATCACTTGACAGGCAATCCACAAGTTGTATTCCATTTTTTTTTTTCTTTTGAGACAGAGTCTCACTATGTAATCTAGGCTGGCCTAGAGCTCTCTATGTAGCCTATTCTGGCCTTGAACTTGTGATTCTCTTGCCTTAGTTTCCAAGGGCTGGGATTACAGATGAGTATAATAGCACCCAGCAATTCTCCAGATGCTATCTGCTCAACTGCTCACATGATGTAAACTGAAGTAAATATGCTGTATTGCTTAGATGAACAGATTGTCAATCATTACCTCTCATCTAGTCCTCAGAAACCATCACTTAACCCACTCTGGTAGACAAGCAAGTTCTGAAGGAGTTCGCTGCTAAAATGCAAAGGGACCTCTCACTTTAGTGAAAATCAGTTGACCTAGCTTCTGCCCACTTTCTTAATCTTGTTTAATATTGTTGGCTTTGGTGATAGACGTATGTCACGTGCATAGTCCTCACTGGAGATAAAAAGCTATTTCTTTGAAAAAATATTTTACTGGGGCTGGAGAGACGGTTTAGTGGTTAAGACACTTGTCTGCAAAGCCAAAGGACCTAGGTTTGATTCCCCAGGACTCACATAAGCCAGATGCACAAGGTGGCACATGCATCTGGAGTTTGTTTGCAGTGGCTGGAGGCCCTGGTGTGCCCATTTTCTCTGTCTCTCAAATAAATAAATAAAAATAAAAAATATTTTTATTTCTTTATGAGAGAAAGAGATACAGAGGTAGAGGGAGAGAGAGAGAGAATGGGCATGCCAGGGCCTCTAGCCATTGCAAATGGACTCCAGACGCATGCGCCACCTTGTGCATCTGGCTTACATGGGTCCTGGAGAATCGAGCCTGGGTCCTCTGGCTTTGCAGGCAAGCGCCTTAACCATTAAGTCATCTCTCCAGACCAAAAAATTTCCTTTTAGTGAAAAGGTATGGAGTGGGATTTTACTCTAGACAAACGGAATGAAAGTGGGAGGCATCAGGAGTAACTGAGAAGCTACACTTCCTCTTGGGGCCTGTGTGTACATCCTTTATCAAGATCTCCATTGCTCAATCCTAACAGCATTTGGGTCTTGGGTACTTGAACACCTGTGTGCATGTGACTAAAGATGGGATGGCAGTGACAGACTCGAGAACCCCACACAGCAGCTACTGGAGATGCTGGTCATGTGGCCTAGCGAGCAGAGGCATTAAGTGCTCCCCAACCTTCATGTCACAGGAGTGAAATGCAAGCTTCCCTGTGGCTCTCCTTCTCCTCTCTGTTTTCTCTGTCCAAGGAGGGCAGAGGGGACAAAAGCAAAGGAACCCACCAATTTCTGGCAAGATGAACATCACAGATTCGGAGGGGCAGGACAGCGCCCCCCTCTGGAGAAGGCCATGTTTCCCTCTAGGGAAAATGCCAGAGTTCCGGCCAGTCAGTGAAAATGCGTCAGAAACAAAGACAGACCCTCCCTCCTTCACGTGGAAGCCTACCTGGTCAGCCCCAAGGGAGAGATGCCAGAACAAGGGAGAATCCTCCCTAAAGGCCGCCCTGCCTGCTCCTGAGTGGAATGTAAGAGCTGATATTTTGTGGCTTGCAATAGTGTTGCTACCTCCGATGGGTTTTTCCTTGGCTATTTCGTGGACTTTTGAGCTGTCTCAAAGCATCTTTTGTTTTGTTTTTCGAGGTAGGGTCTCACTCTAGCCCAGGCTGACCTGGAATTCACTATGTAGTCTCAGGGTAGCTTCGAACTCATGGCGATCCTCCTACCTCTGCCTCCTGAGTGCTAGGACTAAAGGTGTGCACCACCACACCTGGCTCAAAGCATCTTTTGACATAGGGTTAGGGGCCACACCTGGTCTTTTAAAAGGTGGTGTGGAGGTATGCTTGAATTCAAGACATTTATTTAAAAAATTATTTTAGTGGTGGTTAGACGTGCAGCTCAGTGGCTGAGCATTGTGAATCTCTGGGTTCAATCCTCAGGACCAATGCCAAACCCCCCAAGTCCTCATAGAACTGAGAGGACAAAGACAAAGCCTGGGGCGTAAGTAAGGACATAGATCTCATCACTTTATTGGTGAGAAAAGTCTTGAATTTACGAATTAACACCATACATGCACACAGAGATGGGCTAGACTCGTTTCTTAGTGACCCCAGATGCTGACTAACGAGATACAAGGATCCAAGAGTCACTGCTTGGGCTTACTTAGTATGCAGGGACTGTTAAGTTTGTCTTTCTTGGAAAACAATTTGCTGTGAGGCAACATTAGCCTTCTTTCTAAAATCAGTGAGAAAGCTGAACAACTGATGCACCCCCACAGAGACAACACCCCCACAGCAGTCCACTGTCGCCAGGGCAGGCACCGTCCGACCAAGCATGTTGTTTGGGGTAGAAATATTCAATAGCAGGGCTCAAAAAACATGGCATGAAGCACAACCCCTTACTTTTTTTTTTTTTTTTTTTTTTTGCCAGTCTTAAAAACCATGTTTCATTTGGAAAAACAGGACTCTCATCTCAGGCACAGCATAGAGGACTCTTGTCACATAATGTTTCTAGTAAGATCATCTCAGCTGAACCGGGCCCCAAACACCCGGTGACATTGGACAAAGAGGTTGGTGGACTCGCGGGGTTGGGACAGGGTGAAGCGGCTCCTCCTTCTCTGGGAGGGCAGTTGTTGGACCTGTACTCAGTGTTCCGTAAGGCATGTCCAGCCTTTCAATTCACTTTGGGGACTTAAATGTGAAATGAACCTTTCATTAGCTTCTCTCCCAACATTCAAAATTTATTACATGAGAACAATTTAAAAGAATTTCAGAGCTACCTAATTAGGCAGGTTAGCACTTACCTATCAAGGATAGTTCAGAAAAAAAAAAAAAAAAAAGGTTAGTTACTGAGCTTTGGGAACAACAGCATGTACCTAAAACTGTATAGTTTTATTCTTTTCTTTGTGTGTGATTATGTGCTGCTAGGGATAAAGCCCAGGGCCTTGCTCACGTTAGGTTGCTGTTCTCCCCAGGCCTTTGCTGTTGCTGTTTTGAGATAGGGTCTCACTGGGTTGAACTCAACAGTTTCCTGTCTCAGCCCCCTTCACCCCGAAGCAGGCTTCGTTTCATTACCTTCGAGTGAAACCAGCACAACCGCTTTCAAGAGATGGTCTACAAGACTCATGACAAATAAACAGCCAGGACTTCCTTGTGACTAGCTCTGTGAAATTCCCAAGACTTTATTGCCACAGAAGCAATGGTAACCTTTAATGTAGTCTTTTTGTCAACTGCAGAATCCAGATCAAGGGGTCTGGGAGCAGGAGGGACCCTGACACCGCTGAGGTCACATCCCAGCTGCCAGCGCTGCGGACCAGGACCTCATGCTGCACTCATCCGCGCAGTCTCAGCTGCTTCTCCCACGTGACCCATCTCATGCGCTGGACATAGGCAACTTGCATGGAAAATCCCCCACTAGGGAAATGGAGCCCACCTAGGCTTGAATTGCACTAACCTGTTAAATTTTGAGGGTTTAGAAGGTTAGGGCAGGAGGAAAGGAGGGCCTCTGGGAAAGGGAAGAAGAGAGGAAGTAAGTTAGGGGGAGTAAGGAAGAGGAAAGGGGAGTTCTTTTACAAAATTTTGTACAAGCTTCACTTTAGGATTTACACATGGTGGCAATTTTTAAATGTAAAAGGTAAATAAAACATTTCACAGGGAGATTAAAAGTCCTTCCCTGAGTTAAAGACATCCCCCATTTTCAAAAAAAATCAGCTGAAACAGTGGTGCTCCGGCCTGGGCTTTTGTATGTTATGATTAACTCTGTTTTCTAGGCTAGGCTGATGGAAACGAGATCTTTTTCATCAGGCTCATCTTATTTTGCTGATGACAGGCAGGTGTAGGCTCACTTTTGGGAAGAAAATGGACCCGTATGTTCCTGTCAAAATCTCATGAAGGAAAGTGTGCAGAACACAAAACTATCTGGTGGGCAACTGGTCTCTACTCATTGCAGATTCTGCCAAAAGCCACTTTGGATAAATGCCAGAATGTAATTAAGTCTAAGTAGCCTCAAAGATACTTCCTAATGGAACCTTTAAAAGTGAAAAGCTGGGCGTGGTGGTGCACGCCTTTAATCCCAGCACCGGAAGGCTGAGGTAAGAGGATCGCCGTGAGTTCAAGGCCACCCTGACACTACGTAGTGAATTCTAGGTTAGCCTGGGCTAGAGTGAAACCCTCCTTCTAAAAATAAAAAGTGAGTATATTTATCAGATTAATAGTAGAAGCATGCTGTGAAGGCTGAAACCCTGTCTCCTTAAACATTGTCGTTTGACAGGAGGAGACATAGTTATAGACTGAATTGATCATATATTTGAAAACAGGCTTTTTAAAACCCAGATTATTACTAATTTCATCTCCTTTAGTTTTATTTCTGTATTAAGGGCACTTGATACACTTATGATATTATAGTATATCCTATTTGTGATAATAATAATAATCTTGCAAAAGAGGTAAGGAAACCAGATGTTACATTCTTGCAAATGTTATTCAGTTACTTGTGATTTGGGGCGAAAGGACAACTCAGACCCTGAACTCCCGGGAAGTGAAGCCGACGCCTGGAGCCCTGCGATTTTGGAATTCGGGTTGAATGTGAGCTTGAACCTAACACTGAGTTGCAGTAAAGCTTGGGAGGAGGATGGGCGCGGGCACTCACCTTGCAGCCTTCACATGTGATGCAGCGGTAGTGGTACCCTGTGGCTTTGTCGCCGCATACCACGCACAGCTCATCCTTGTCTAGGTAGCTGGGGATGTACCCTGTGAAGAGGACGCAAAGAGGAAGGTGAGGAAAGAACACGTGAAAGGAAAGACCCCGTAGCTAAGTCTGTCCAACCAGAGACTTAGTGAGACCAAGCCGTGAGTCACGCATCAGAGATCAGTGGCCTGGGGTTCCGGATCATAGAACAGAGGCCTGGGGTTCCTGATCAGAGAACAGAGGCCTGGGGTTCCGGATCATAGAACAGAGGCCTGGGGTTCCGGATCATAGAACAGAGGCCTGGGGTTCCTGATCAGAGAACAGAGGCCTGGGGTTCCGGATCATAGAACAGAGGCCTGGGGTTCCGGATCATAGAACAGAGGCCTGGGGTTCCTGATCAGAGAACAGAGGCCTGGGGTTCCGGATCATAGAACAGAGGCCTGGGGTTCCGGATCATAGAACAGAGGCCTGGGGCTCCCAAGGCCTTCGGAACAGGTGAGCTTCTGCTTGCTGCACACGGCCATCACTTGGGAAGGCTGTGGGAGCCCAGGGTTCACTGGGGGGTGGGGGGAGAAAGGCCAGAATTTGAGAGCTGTAGGACAGGTATCTGAGTTCTGGATGACATAGACTCTTTGACAAGACTGTTTCAGAACTTATCTTGAGACTCGATCCACTTTGAGGTTAAGACCTTGTGCAATGCATTGGTAGGCCTTCTTGGCTAGAGTGGACAAGCACTTCCGAGGCTAAAAAGCTGCCCCTTGGGGGTTGGGCCTCCCCCACGTCACACTGGAAACAACAGAGACTGACTGATGCCCAGGCCTCTATGTCCGGTGCTTGGGATAAATTATCCTTGTCTTTTTCTAAGCATACAAGTGCTTAAGTAGAACGAACAAGGCCGCTTAAAATAACTTACTTAGTAAACCTGTGATATTATAGCACATAATCTTGCAAATGCTAGGCAGAAGGAATAGAAGTTCTATGGATTAAGGAGCTACATGCAATCGTGATGAGTGTCTTGGAGAGGATATTTTTAGTCTACCACACCACCCTGAACGCACTGATCTTGTCTGATGTTGGAAGCTGAGCAGGGCTGGCCTGGTTAGTGCTTGGATGGGAGAGTATGTTTTAGTGTGTTGCTCAAACTTCCTGGACCCAGGAAGCTAAGATTAAAAACAAATCCAGAAGCTGTCTGCTTCCCACTCATCTCTGCTTCTTCCCGTCCCCCCCCCACCCCACGTGGAGCTCATGGCCACACACCAGAAGTGCTCCAGCAGCGCATCATTGTGGACGAGATCAGTGTCAAGAGGAGGCACCCAGCGGCTGGGTTGTGAAGGGAGAGGAGAAAACAAAATTATCCTTCCTCCTGACCATGGCATGCAGGAAGCTTGTTGGTCTGTGAACTCAGTTTTAAGAAAGACGAGTTAGGTTGAAATGGCTGCCAACTTACCGAATGTTTTATCATGCCATTTTCATCTACCTTTTATTATACCAGGTCCCAGAAAGCTTACATTCTAAATAAGAAAAAAACCACAAAGAAAACAGAAGAAAATGAATCTTTCCCATACTTTCTTAGAAATGATTTTGCACAGACTTTAATTTAGGAAAAGTACCACCTCTCAGGAGGCAGCTAAGTGACTGCAGAGTGAGATGTGGTAATGACCAGGATGACAGCTTTAAATATCACAGCTTTTCTTAGTTTACTTTTGCATCAGCCACAGGGTGATTCATCTGCGGAGTTCAAGGTTTCCATCTTACGAAAGAGAATTCTGGGAGGAGAAGACGAACCGGAATGGTCCGTGGGCCTTCCGTCACTCAGCTCTTGACGACTTCTGCTACTTATTCAGCGCGTGCTATGGTGGGCCTCACGAGCATCAAAGCACGCAACATGTGGTTTCTTCCTGTGTGAAGTGCGGAAGGAGCACACAGGCAGATGGCTCTGTCTCTCTAGCTCTGGCCATTGCTCAGCGAGGGGAAAGATGAAGATGAAGGAAAGAACATGAGAAGAAGGTCAGCATCACTGGGGAGAAGTGAGCTTGGCACCACCTCGATAACCAGGGCTCACTGGGATGGTGTGGTGGCACCTCTGCATTGTCTGCGTGAGAGGACTTAGGACCATCTAGGAGCGAGGGGTGTCTGTGAGGACCTTTCCGTAGACGTTTAACTGAGGTGGGAAGACCTGCCCTGGAGGTGGGTGGCACCGCCCCACAGGCTGGATCATGGGAAGAGAGGGGGAGAAAGCTGAGCGCTGGCCTTCCTGCCTCTGCTTCCTGACTGGGGAAAGAACGTGACCAGCTGCCTCACACTGCTGCTGCCACAGCCACCACGAGGGAGTGTAACCCCGCAACCCGGGAGCCTAAATAAACCCTCCCTTCACTTGCTTTGGTCAGACAATTGGTGACAGCAACAGAAAAGCAAGTAGCAGAATACCCCCAGAGGCGAGGTATAAAACACAAGGTAACTTTTAGACAACACTGTAATCAAGCTGTTGACATGAACATCTTGGCAGCACAGCTTCTCTGTGGCCTCGTACACTTCTCGACACATGCAGTGGATCCAACAGAGTAGAGACTTTCGAGTTCTTGGTCTCAAGCCCAGACTTCAGGGATGAGGAGGGATCAGGCGAGATCACACCCTGTAATCTCAGAAGCCAACTGCACACAGTGTGCCTTGTGGGACATGCCTTAGGAGAGAAGAGGCCACATGGTGTTGGGAGCAATAGCTACACTTGGAAAGATGCAGGTAGCACATCTTCCTTCTACCTGCCTGGGGCTCACCACACCTGCTGGCTTTATCTGTTGGCACTCGAGGGATGCCGAGGAGTCCCCCCTCTTGGTGGATCAATGGTTTATTCACTTGTGCCTCTTCGACCTTGAAGGCTCTTGTGAATTCAAGTCCAGTGTGAATCCATGGAATAGAAAGGGCTCAGCTCATATTCTCACTGATGAGGGAGAATTTCTTTCTTATTTTTGCCAGGTTATTTTCCTCGTGAGTGGAGGTGATCAAATGTCTTTCATTAAATCATCCAACGTCTAAAGAAGCATCTACTTGAGCTGGTGGCATTTGCTTGTTTATTACACTTCTATTATTACACCAAATCACTTACTTTTCTCCCCAATATTAACGTTGAGCAATATCATTTATTTAAAATGGTCACAAAAAATAATGATGTACCTATCATTAGGCCTGAGTCCACTGTTGACTTGCAAGTCAGCACATCCCTCACATGGTGACTAGGTAGGCAGGAATTCTGCTCTGGTTACTGGATGTACCCGATGACATCACAGGCTCTCTAGTTCTCCTAGGCAATGGTCTCAGCTCTTGCTGTTTGATTGCATGGACTCCATTATAACCCCCTTTTACACCAAATAAGTTACATGCTGGCCAGTATGCCCTAAAAAGGCAAGTACACTGGCAACATTAGCTTTGTTGGCAAACATGGACACTAGTGGGTACCATAAAGTTAGTCTGGACACGGATGTGAGGTGCACTCTTTTTTTTTTTTTTTTTTTTTTTGGTTTTTTGAGGTAGGGTCTCACTCTAGCCCAGGCTGACCTGGAATTCACTATGGAGTCTCAGGGTGGCCTCGAACTCACGGCGATCCTCCTACCTCTGCCTCCCGAGTGCTGGGATTAAAGGCGTGTGCCACCATGCCCGGCTGTGAGGTGCACTCTTGAAGCCACATTGTTCACTGGTCCCCATCAGAGAGGTTATCCTCTCAGAAAGCAATGGAGACCCAAGACGACACATGACACTTCAAGGGTGACATATTTTCCCAGCTCCTATTAGCTCAAGTGAATTATTTTTTAGATGAACTCTCTCCTGCCACTTCATCAAGCATATAAGTAGATAGCATCATTTTTTTTGAGAGAGAGAGAGAGAGAGAGAGAGAGAGAGAGAGAGAGAGAATGGGCATGCCAGGGCCTCCAGCCACTGCAGATGAACTCCAGATGCATGCGCCCCCTTGTGCATCTGGCTTATGTGGGTCCTGGGAAATAGAACCTGGGTCCTTTGGCTTTGCAGGCAAACACCTTAATCACTAATCCATCTCTCCAGCTCAGCATCATGTTGATATATGAATTTATATGTGTTTTTGTTTGTACACATGTGGTGCTGGGGATTGAACTTGGGGCTTTGTACAAGCTAGGCAAGCACCCCTCCACTGAGCTACAGCCCTCAGCCCCTCAAGCATGGTTACGGAAGCAAATTCCACCTGTTTATCAACAAAGGACTTGGAGATTTTCATTGTTAGTTGACATTTAACAATGTTTCCTTAATTGCTAAGTATTGTCTTGAATAGAAAGTGGGTTGACATGGTGAAATATTACTTTTAAACATTTTAATAACTTTATTAAGATAATAATTCATATATCATGTGAGTCAATGGCTTTCAATATATTCACAAGAGTGTGAAACTGTCATTTTCATTGTTCCCCAAAGAAGCCCAGTGCATCACTCCATTGTTCTTCCCATCTCCTCCATCTCTTCTGCACAGGCTACCCCTAAACCTCTCTCTGTTTCAACCTATTTACCTTTTCTTGACATTTCATACCAATGGGATCACACGGTATGTGGTCTTTGGTGAGTAGATTTTTCACTTGTTTTTGTTGCTTGTTTGTTTGGGGGGCAAGGTTTTACTCTAGGCCAGACTGACCTGGAACTTACTCTGCAGCCTAGGCTGTCCCCAAACTCAAGGGAATCCTCCTACCTCAGCCTCTGTGTTAGGATTTTAGTCATAAGCCACTGTGCCCGACCTAGAGTGTTTTCAAGGTTCATTCATGTTACAGGTTATATTGAGTTAAAAAAAAATGATTCTGGGTCTGGGAAGATGGCTCAGTGGTTAAAGGAACTTGCTTGCAAAGAGTGTTAGGCCAGGTTTGAGTCCCCAGAAACCACGTAAATCCAGATGCACAAAGTGGTACACGTGTCTGGAGTTCATTTGCAGTGGCAGGAGGTCCTGGCGTGCCCATTCTCCCCTCTAATAAGTAAACAACAATTTTTTTTTCTTTGTTTTTCAAGGTAGGGTCTCACTCTAGCTCAGGCTGACCTGGAATTCACTATGTAGCCTCAGGGTGGCCTCGAACTCAACGGCGATCCTCCTACCTCTGCCTCCCGAGTGCTGGGATTAAAGCCGTGTGCCACCACGCCAGGCTGACAAATAACAGTATGTTTGAAAAGTTGATTCTTAGAGGACTTGGATATGGGGAGAGGGGAGGTGTTCTACACTGGCACTACTAATTTGCAACAGGTAGCAATCCTGGCTTCTTGGTCTACACTAGATTTTATGCTTTTTCCCGTGGGGCTGAAGTCAGAAAGCTGACCAGTTTATACAGAGGGGAAGAACTCCTGGTACTTCCTGTCACCTTGCAGACACACAGACCACAACAGCCATTTCATTTTGATGATAGATCTAAAGTAGCGGGTGCTGCCTGCGAATCAGGGGGCAGCTGAGCATGGAGACCTTTCCCCTTGCTGGGCCTACCTTCAGTGGAGACCACTTTCTGGTAGTCAGTCCTGGTGTCTACAGTGGTAGGGAACCCTCTGGGCAGGTCAGAGAAGGGAAGTCCTAGGAGGCTAATGTGGAATTCAGGCTCTAAGTTATGCCATATTGTGTAGTACAGCGGCTTTTAGATTGTGTTTTGTCCTTGGTGACTCCATTTTATAAAGCAGCAGATGACCTCATTGTGAGTGAAAATGCTGACTCAGCATCTCCACTGTGCTCTCCGACACCTACTCCCTGCCCAGCTCCACCCAAGAGGCACAGGCTGATAAATAACTGGCTTTTAAAAGTAAGAAGGGGCTGGAGAGATGGCTTAGTTGGTTAAGGTGCTTGCCTGAGAAACCTAAGGATCCAAGTTTGATTCCCCAGTACCCACGTAAACTAGACATATATTGTGGTGCATACATCTAGCGTTTATTTGCAGTCGTTAGAGGCCCTGGCATGCCCATTTTCTCTCTCTCTCTCTGTCTGTCTTTCTGCCTCTTTCTTTTTTAAATATTTTTTATTGCCTGCATGGTGGCACACACCTTTTGTTGTTGTTTATTTTTATTTATTTATTTGAGAGCCACAGACAGAGAGAGAAAGAGGGAGAGAAAGAGAGAGAGAGAGAGAGAGAGAGAGAGAGAGAGAGAGAGAGAATGGGTGCACCAGGGCCTCCAGCCACTGCAAACATACTTCAGATGCATGTGCCACCTTGTGCATCTGGCTTACATGGGTCCTGGGGAATTGAACTTCGAACCGGGGTCCTTAGGCTTCACAGGCAAGTGCTTAACCACTAAGCTATCTCTTCAGCCCTCTGCCTGTTTCTTAAATAAATAAATAAAAAATTTAAAAAAGTCAGAAGGTTCCATGTACAGACTTTTCAGTGTAGCCTGGGGACATATGGGTGAATGGGAAGACCGGCGGAAGTTGGATATAAAATTGCAAGAATGACTAAGCACATAATGGCTTAGCTTCCTGGGGAGTGTTAAAATGCAGTGTCCCAGCCCACACACAGTTGTTGCTGGCTCTGCGCAGATAGGAGAGGTCTAAGTGATGAATCAGAGTCCATCTGAGCTGTTTCCTGAGCTTGGTACCCAGCCTCTTTGGCCGTTACCTGGGCAACTTGTAGCTGTGGTTCTGTGTACTCAAAGCCCGTCAGCAAAACCAGGCTTGAGCACTTGCCAAGCACAACAGACCTAGGAAGGGCACAGCACCTGGGTCCTCTGAAGAGGACACCTAACACTGCAAGGGTGGCCAGCCCAGTGACCTGTCATGTGACCACCCAGCATGTGCATCATGTGACTACTAGACAGAGAACCCCTGTCTACCCCAGAAGCTTCAGCTCAGCTGGTCCCCACTGCTTGACATGGCCACTGGAGTCGCAATCTGTCTGTCCACCTTTCAAGCAGCTCCTGCTCCCCACCTTATGTGTCTGAAACTCCTCAGCCCTGTGACTTCACTGGACCACATGTCCTCGCAGCTCAGCTCTGTAGACATCTGGCAACTCTAAATCTGGGGTCCTTAACATAAGCACTGCAGACCTCTCTCTGCCGACCGTGCCCGTGCCTCCAGGGGGGCTTTGAACTCTGCAGCCTCTCTAACCTGTTGTAGCTACTCTGTAACCTACACACACACACACACACACAGTGTATGCTATGTAATATGTGATCTGAGACTTAATGTTAGCAGTTAAGATCGGAAGAACCCATGCTCGTCAATAGTCTTCTATCAAGGGAAATCAGCAAGCTACAGCCCAAGGAAACCAATGTAGCTTGTAAATTTATGATGATTTAATAAATGTCGACATTATAGAAAGACTTAAATGTATTTTCTATGTTTCTTCCGGAATGCACTCAGGACCTTACACCCTCCACCTAAAGAACCACAGCTGCAAGTTGCCCAGGTAACGCTAGGTGCCAAGCTCAGGAAACAGCTCAGAAGGACTTCGATTCATCCCTTAGACCTATCCTATCTGCTCAGAGCCAGCAACAACTGTGTGTGGACTGGGACAGGACCAGGGATGAGGCTGTATTTTAGCGCTCTCCAGGAAGCTAAATTATTATGTGCTTAGTCATTGTTTCAATTGTATATCGAACTTCTGCCGTTCTTCCCACTGCTTAGACTCTTCTGATCAAAGCCTTTTCCCCCTACTGGAACATCGTGTCTTAGGCCATTGCTTTATAGACTTAAAAACCTTGAATGGCTTAGCCTTTTCCTAATGTGCTAATCCTGATTCCTTTTACATTTAGTTCTTGGCATTAGGAACTAAGCTTTGCATCACATTAATCTTTAACCCTCAGATAAATAGGGTATCAGTGAACTAAATCATGCAGCTAGCCATCTGTTTATTTATTCAAAAAATGGCATGAGCCTACTGTGTGTAAGTCACTGGGCAGAACCTGGGACCAGCACTAACTTTAGATTCGTCTTGAATGCGGCCCCCATTCACATCCACTGCAAAGCTGGCCTAGGGGAGCCACTTCCCAGCTTTTTGTCAGAACAGCCCCTGTTGCCTCCCTCTCTACCACTCTCCCATGGTGACTTACACTCTGACACTTTGCCATCTGGCTGGCTGGGTCCCTCTGTGATGGGGACAGCAGCCAGTGGAGTCCAAGGCTCACCCTCTCGCATGGGGAAAGCAAGAGTGGGACCAGATCAGAGGTTAACCCCTGAAATGAGCAGACTACGAAGGGCCTCTCAATTCCTTTCCGAGCATCGAGGGCAGAAAAAAGGGGCAAGCAAAGCAGTTTCGAATTATTTCTTCTGACTCGAAAATTCCTGAAACTAAAATATGATGATTAGCTCTTAGGGCCAAGCAGTCAAATGAAGTTTAAGGGAGGAATGTCCATTTGAGCTCATGGTTGGTTGTGGTGGGGAAGCGATGGTGGTAGGACCTGGTCACATTCAGACCCATCGTGAGGAAGTGGGGCACAGTGTGGACGCTGCTGCTCTGTTCTTTACATACTCCACGACCCCAGTCCTTGGGATGGTGCCGCCTCAACCTAACCAATGCAACCAATCATAGGCTGGCCCAAAGGCTAACCTAATTGAGATAATTCCTCACAGCGATTTGAGGTCTGGTCAAGCTGACAATATGAACCATCACCGGTATAATCTAGTGCCCCCCACCCACCCACCCAGTACTGGGGATTAACCCAGGGAATTGGTACACATCATTCATCTATGTCTCTGTTCTCCCCTACCATGCTTTTGTTTTTTTGAATATCCAGACAGACTCACTAAGTTGTTCCAGGCCGGCCTTGATCTTGTGATTCTCTTGCCTTAGCCTCTAGAGTAGCTGCGTTTGATAAGCCTGTACCACCAGGCCTGTCCACAATATAATTTAATGTGCAGGAAGTCCTAGCTAGCTAGCTTCCTTCTTTTTGTCATGGCTGACTCAGAGTCTTAAAAGCTAACCTAATCTTTCAATCCATGGCAAGAACCAAAATGCCCAAGTAAGCAAATCACCAAGAAAGGAACTAGATGGATATAATGTGATTCCTCCAGGGTTCCAGTCAGAAGGACACTTCCACTGGCGGTCTACAGGGCTTGGCTCAGAGTATTTAAAAAATTCCAGTCAAGTTTTAAACAGAAAAGATTTCAGGACTGGAGGGATGTCTTAGTGGTTAAGATGTTTGCCCACAAAGCCAAAGGACCCAGGTTCAATTCCCCAGGACCCACGTAGGCCAGATGCACAAGGGGGCGCATGAGCCTGGAGTTCGTTTGTAGTAGCTGGATGCCCTGGCGCACCCATTCTCTCTCTCTCTCTCCCTCTGTCTCCCTCTTTCTCTGTTAAATAAATAAATAAGTAAAATATTAAAAAAATTCAAATAAAATCCAAAATTTCTGCTTCACATGAGGTAGATTAGGAGTTCTGGCAACACCGATCCCAACTTCCCCCACACAAGAACAAGCTGAACCAAGGAGACAGCCCGACTCCCCGAGAGGGAGATGGCCTCTCCCTCCAGCATCGCCACCCACACTGCACCCCATTCTTGTGCTCGCTGTCAGCTTCATTCATCCTTGTTCGTGATCATGTGGCTTTAAAAGTCGAGAAGTATTTCACAGAATTTCAATCTTCATCAAAAGTGTGAAGATAAAAGCAGTCCAAGAAAAATGTAGGACAGATTTCTTCATGAAAGTGAGAAATATGCTTAAAACATAGCCCATAAACATTGTCTATCTGGGTTGAAAATGTTAAATTAAGCAGGCATGAAATCACGCTGCTGTCTCTCATTAATACTAGCTCTTTGGTATTTGGAGGAACTGAAGTCTCAGGGCCTTGGCGCTAATGAGCTCACTGTTTTGAAGGGAGGAATGCGTTAGCAAGCAAGGAGGTCATGTATCTCAGGCAGGACGGACAGAGGAGGAGGACGAAGGCCCTAGAAGCAGTGGGGTTGCCTCCGGTTTCGCTTTTGTGAGTCACTTTATGGCCCTGGGCTCTCTGCTTGCGCCCACACCTATCTCCTGTCCTGCATGCTTTGGCAAGATGGGTACTTCTGAAAGCTGAGGATCTGTTCAGAATGCGACTCAAAGTCAGCCTAGGAATGTGGGTTGATAATTTTTCAGATGCTGTCCTATGCTGGGATAGGAGCTGTGGCGTTTGCCCCTTGGAGCATCCCTGCTGCTGTAGGTGACACTGGCCTCTCTGAAGGCACACTCTACAGCAAGGCAGAGGTGTGTGTGCCTCATGGTGAGCGCGGGAGGGCTTGCCGCATTTGAGGTCTGGTCAGTCTCAGAGTACCCATCCTCCCTCACCCCCTACCACCTGGCCGTGAGAAGGGGCCACAACACCCCATGTTCCTCCCTCCACTGGGCAAGTCATCATGTCCCAAGGGCATGGGTATAAAAGTCCCCAGATGCTATTCTCTTCCTCTCTTTTTCTTAAAAAAAATATTTTATGGGCTGGAGAGATGGCTTAGCAGTTAAGGCACTTGCCTGCAAAGCCAAAGGACTCAGGTTCGACTCCCCAGGAGCCACATAAGCCAGATGCACAAGGGGGAAACGCATCTGGAGTTCGTTTGCAGTGGCTGGAGACCCTGGTGGGCCCATTCTCTCTCTATCTATCTGCCTCTTTCTCTGCCTGTCACTCTCAAATAAATAAATAAAATTATATTTATTTATTAGAGAGAGAGAGAGAGAATGGGCACACCAGGGCCTCTAGCCACTGCAAATGAACTCCAGATGCATGTGCCACCATGTTCATCTGGCTTACGTGGAATCTGGAGAATTGAACCTGGGTCCTTAGGCTTCGCTGGCAAGCACCTTAACCACTAGGCAAGCTCACACACACACACACACACACACACACACACACACACACACACACCCCTTTCTGTCTTTCATGTTTTTGCTAACCCTGCCCCCAGGCTCCCGAGTCCCATCTCTCAGCTGCCCACACTGTGTGCACAACTGTCCCAATCCTTGCATTTCCTCTCCAGAGCCACCCCACTCCGGAGCGATCTGGGCCAGCCACAAGTGCCTTGGCAAAGCCACAGCCAGGCGCTCCCTCTCACACCCTTCCTGACCTTCCCATTGTTCCCCTTAAAGCATCCCACTCTGAGCCCTAATGATAAATAATCTCTTATGAGCCCAGAACCCCTGTGTTTGAACTTGTTTTTTTTTTTGGCTTTTTAGGTAGGGTCTCACTCGAGCTCAGGCTGACCTGGAATTCACTATGTAGCCTCATGGTGGCCTTGAACTCACGGCGATCCACCTACCTCTGCCTCCCGAGTGCTGGGATTAAAGGCGTGCGCCACCATGCCCTATGTTTGAACTTTTGACAGTACTCACGGACCACACGGATTTGACAGCAACAAACACACACACGAGGGAGTTCTGGAGATGGTGTACCACACGTATAAAGGTGTACAGTCTGCACAGTCAGGTGCACTCGGCGTTGAGACAACTCAACCTGACAGCAACACTTGAGGGCTGAGGCTGGACCCTGTGTGCATAAAGTTAAGCGATCCCACTGTGCCTTCACAAGCCTGTCAGGTGACTGAACTCGATTGCTCCTGGTGCCCGGGGTTCCTGCCACTGGCTTCTTTCTCTAGCGCTACAAAACAGCAATGCACACTTTAGGCACCAGGGTCCACGAAGATCTCTGAGGACGTGCTTCCGACAGATGTCTAATTCTCAGGAGAGACAGGATCTGCTCAATCTTATGTCTGCCCTTGAAGCTGGTGTGGAAACTATGACTGCTTCTTTGCTTTTTGTCTTACTTAGTTGTGTGCAGACACAAACAGGGAGAAGAGAGACACACAAAGAGAGAGAATGGGCACACCAGGACCTCCTGCCACTGCAAATGAACTCCAGATGCATGCACCACTTTGGTGCATCTGGCTCTCTATGTGGGTACTAGGGACTCAAACCAGGGTCGGTTGGCTTTGCACGCAAGCACCTTAACCACTGGGCCATTTCTCCAGCTCCTGTGACTGCTGTGACTCTACGTCTGGGTGTACTCTCATTTAGTCTTTTGAGCAGCAAATGCATTCTATATTTTAAAACAACAGTGGTACTATTGGCTGGAGGGGTATTGTCTCCCAGCATACATGGGTGGCACTGCCTAGCATAAAAGGCTCACCTTACGTCAGCATCCTCAGAGTTTCACACATGCAGTTTTTTGTACACACTGTACAAAATCTGCAATCGCATTAACCACCTAAATGTTACATTTGAAGATACAGTGTCTACAATTCTCAACAGTTCACTGGGGCGATGGCTCTTATCTGTGTTTAAACATGCCCGCCTAGAGGGCAAGAGGAAGCATAGGAAGGAAAGCCATGGAGAGGAATTAGGGAACAGGAGAGAGAAAAAGCGAAAGGAAGGAAGAAGAAAGGAGGGAAATCTGAGAAAGGAATCCTAGAGTGTCATCTTACACTTGAATTCATGGCCAAGAGCCATCGTGGAATTCACAACCTTTTCCTGGTTTGGTTTCCTGTCCCACCTGCTGAGACTGGCTGGGTGTGAGTCTAGGGCTTAGCAGTACCTGTTCACCAGGTAGCACTTTTTTTTTGGTAGCAGCAGACTTTGGAACCTCATTCCCCCCAACTTTATTGCATCATTATTCTTCTCTAACTTTAAAAGAGGCCTGTGAAATTCTACAGATCCTCTTTTCTTTGTGAACTTAACTCTTTTGAATCCAATCCCCTTAATATGTGTCATGACAGACATCCCTACCCCTGACCATTTAATTTCCTTTTCTCATGTCACATGGAGTGGAGCACAGGAGACAGACTGAACTCTTTCTTGGCTCAATGCAAGCAGGTTCAGAAAGGTCAGTCGCACCCAGACTTCCTGTGTTAGGTATGCACTTTTCTTCTTTCTGTAGAACTGAGCCAGCAACAACAGAACAACCTGGAGGAAAACTCCGCCGTGCTAGCGCGCCCTGCTTCCTTGACCCTGCTCATTACCAGGGAATCCTGTGTGGGGCTGAGGATGGACTCTGGCACCTTCTGAGCTCGCAGTCCTATCACAATGGTGCAGGGAAGGTCAGACCACGAGCCTGTGGTGGAGGCTGGGTCATGAGAACTTATCTCAAAAAGTTGTTTTTTCATATCCCATAGGAACACCAGACACGATAGCTTGCATTTCCGCTCTCTTCAATGTGTCACTTACATGAATCCCCTCCTAAGTCTTGCAGTTTTATTTAAGATGGGATTCAACAAGTGGAGACTCGATGCCTTGGCCCATGTTCTCAAGGTTTCAGGAGCGTGATAACTTTTTTCCTTCCTGGCCACAAATGCAAAAAGCATAAACACCACCAAGAAAACTAAAGTCCTTCTAAAATCTCCCTGGGCATACTTCATAAGCCAACATTTCCCAGTGCTGGTATGTGTATCACTGTATAGCCCCTCTTTCATCAAAAAGCAACATTGTAGTAACTCTTTACATAGTAGAAATGTCTAATTAAAGGCTTAAAAAGATAAAAAAAAAACCATAAGGAAAAAGTTCATCCAGTGCATTACTGAAGGTTTACAGTGCTATACTGATAGCAACAAACACAGCAATCGTGAATTTTATGAAACTAGCTGACAATCCAGTTGGTAAACGAAGCCTGCCCCCGAGCACCTGTTTACAGTCTTAATGAGACTCTACTTATGTCTTCCAGCACAGCAAAATCAATAGTGGATCAATATGGATAAGCAGGATAGATGTGACCTTTTGTCCCAAGACACAGTTAACAGCTGGTTTTAGTTTTGCTGGGATTTACTTGAAGACTTGTAACATAAACAATGGTGCATTTAAGAATATTTGCCTGCATTGATTTAGTGATGTGGGCAGGTGGCAATGGCATATGGCTTTGAGAAATTACATCAGTATATGCATGTGATTTGTCTTTCCTTCTAGTTCATGCATCAGATTAATGAGTAAAGAATCCCCGGCTTCACATTTTATAAGCAAAATCCCCCCAGTGCTGGTGGAAGAAAATATAATGGGAAGAATACAAAAAATTATGCCGAAAAAAAAATTCAAGAATTATAGAAACTCAGACAGAGTGTGCTGTGCTGTGATCTTATGACACAGTGTCAGGCATATCAACTCATGCTCAGTGAGGCAGTGTGAAGGTCTTCATTTCCAAGGTAAATTACTTACAATGTTAAGTGAAATAGGGAGCAAACCCATCTCCCCATTAGGGAATATTTTTTACATGGTGTGTACCTTATAGTCGATGGGAAACTCTCATGCCCTTTAAGACGATGAGAAACTACATGAAAATATAGATATTCCTCACATATTTTGGCTAGGATGCCATTCATATTTCAGAATCGGGAGTTACAGAATAGTGCTAGTCAAAACTAAACAGGAGTTCGAGTTGCAGTGAAAAAAATTTTTTCACAGTAGGCTATTTTTAATGATAGAGTTACAGTAAGAAAAACAAATGATTTTTATAGGGACTGCAATTAAATATACTACATTATGTCTTAAGTTCCATTTCACAGAGAAAATTATCTTTGAAGATTAAAGGGCACCAAACTCATGCAAATGATATTAACCTACAACTTTGGTTCCCTGTACAGTAGTTTGCAGATCATACTCAGAATAAATGAGTTTCTGGCATATAGATATATGATATAGAATGTAGAATTTAAACTCACTGGCATTGGTACTAAGTTTCCTGACTACTTCCTGTTTGACCCTTTTATCTTGGTAGGACAAGAAATGTTCTACTGATAGTAATTAAGAATGTCTATTCAAACAGATGATGTGCTTTGTTTTAATACTGACTATCTTGAGAGATACTTCACTTGCTTTTATAGAATGAAGTCATTCTATATGGTTGTAGTCCTGTTAAAATCTAGTCAAGGTAAAGTATGTCCATTTCTATTTGACTTTGATATTCTAACAGTGCCATGTGGTTATAAACAGCTTCTCTGTGGCTTACATGGATAAGTAATTACATCACAATGAGCATTTCCAAGTCATAACATATCAGCATCATAGTACTGTTAAAGAAAGCATGAAACTATTTCGCTCATTCACTGGAATAAACTAGAGTGGCAAGTGTTCAGACAAAAGTCACGTGAAGTCATTTTCCTTTTTCAAACAAATGGAAAACAATCTATTGAAAATTTAGACCAAAAAAGCCAAATTTTCATGTGAAGTTTTGATCTGAATTTGAACTGGGGAGAGTTATTTTCCATCCCTACCCCAAATGCTATCATGCCTATCCAAAAAGGGAATCCTTTCACATATATTCTTTAGCAAAGCAACCAGTGACAACTCCCACTTTGGGCAACAGAATATATATATATATATATATATAATATATATATATATATATATATATATATACATACATACATACATACACATACATGCTGTGTGCACTGTAGAAAACCAACTCCAGTCTCCTACATAGAGAAAGCAAGTGCTTGGAAATCTCTGTGCTCAACATAGTCCTCCACTCACCCCGCAACCTCTCTTTCTGCTGTTTTTAATCTCGAATCTTCAAAGACGTGAAGAAGATAATGCAAAGAAACTTCGAAAGGAAATAGAAACTAGCATCGAGAGTGGGAGGGCGCGGACGCGAAAGGGTCCCTACCTTTTCTCTGTGAGGGCGAAGGCGACTGCGCGTGAGGAAAAGTAGGCTTTTCTTCAGGGAAATATGCAAGCTGCCCGTACTGACTCAGGGCCATGTCCAAGCCAGAGTCCTTGCTTTTGAACATGTTTCCAGGGTAACTACAGGTATGAGGTTGACTCACTGCCCAGGCTTGTTCCATAGATATGCTGTCACTGGACACAGCCTGGACATCACAACTGGACGCTGGACTGTCTTCCAAACATGGGAAGTAATCAGTGACTTGCATGTGGCGGTTGCTGCTGGCAGCTGGAAGCACTTCATGGACCTGCTGCCTACAGTAGTTCATTCTGTGGTCCTGGTCCAGTGCCTACTTTACATATACACACACCGCACGCATGCAGCGCCGGGAGCGGGGCATGCACACCGACAGCCACCCATCCATACACATGGAGTGACGAGGGAGGATGAATAAACACCACCCAGACTGCTGCACTCTGGAGTAGCCCCGACCTCCCTGCCTAGCGTGTGTCTTTTCAGCTCTCCCGCCACCTCTCCCAGCAGTGGAGAGCAGACTCGTGAGCACAGAGGTCTTAAGCCGTGCATGTAGCTAATTCCGGGAAACACAGCAGGCAGGTAGCAATGGCCTCTACCGAGCCAAGGGAGTGACAGCAAGTAGGTGTCTGCTAGGCTTGGGGCTGGTTAGACTCATTTTACACATGGGGTTTAGCCCCTTTCAATATGATTAGAAAATGATTACTCATTGGTATGTCATTGTGGCTGACAACTTAAGCATGAAACATTACAAAGACATCTTAGAGAATATCCTTGGATACACAGACAATCCTAAAATCAATAATCTAGTTTATTAGCACGAACCAGAGAAAATCCAGCGGTAATGAACCTGGCTACTGACTCTGAAACATTAATCAAGCTGGGCAAACATGAGCGGATGACTCTGGGGCTGAATATGACTGATTGGCTTTTAATAGTCAGATCCAACCATCCCCTCACGACACCTGGGTCTCCACAGCCGTATCTGCAAAGACTGCTGGTCTGGTGCGTACCCTCTGTCCCTCGTGCCTGATCGCTTACTATATTGCTAACACTGATCTACTTACATGAGACCCAGAACTTCAACGCACTGCCTTACGCTTTGCATACAAGTACGTGGGATGGAGGGTGTGTCGATGCCCCGCGTGAGGACCGCCTCTGTGCCGTAGCGGTTTCCCCTTCTCTTTCTGAAGGACAGCACTCTGATCAACGGTATGTGGGACTTGTGTGTGACCTGCTTTCCTCCCAAATCTGCTATTAACATTATTTTCAAGCTTTAATGTGATTTAAGTAGTGTTCATATACATGTCATTTAAAGTTAGTAGTCCAAGAGGGAAAGCTCTTTTCTTTTTTTGGGAGGTCGCGGCGGGGGGGGGGGGGGTGTTGTTTCAAAGTAGGATCTCACTCTAGCCCAGGCTGACCTGGCCTTGAACTCACAGCAATCCTCCTACCTCTGCCTCCCAAGTGCTGGGATTAAAGATGTGTGCCACCATGTCTGGCTGAAAAGCTCCTTTCTGTAAGAGTCACTGTGTCTTTTAACAAAGAAGTCAGCTATCAAATTAGACCACAAATACTTGCTAAAAGGATTGCAAACACTTCGTTCTTGAGTGTGTCAATGTCCATAAATACATGTGTCCTAAAATATAACATCAGTAAGGGCGGGAGCTGCCTTCTCCCAGAGTCTCACTTATTATTAGTTTATTTATTCATTTTATTTATTTATGAGAGATAAAGAGAGAAAGGGTGGGAGACATTGAGAGAGAGAGAAAGAGAAAATATACGGGCACACCATTTTGGCACTGCAAATGAACTCCAGATTCATGTACAACTTTGTGCATCTGGCTTTACACGGGCACGAAGGGAACTCAGGCTATCAAACTTTACAAGCAAGCACCTTTAACCACTGAGCCACCTCTCCAACCCCCAGAGACTCTTTAAAAAAATATTTTCTTTATTTACTTGAGAGAGAGAGAGACAGAAGGAGAGAGAGAAAGAGAGACAGAGAGAATGGGTGCACCAGAGCCTCTAGCCACTGTAAATGAACTGCAGACCCATGTGCCACCTTGTGCACCTGGCTTTATGTGGGTACTGGGGAATCAAACCCGAGTCCTCAGGCTTTTCAGGCAAGCGCCTTAGCTGCTAAACCATTTCTCCAGCCCCCAGAAACAATGTGTGACCTTCTCACGTTTCTTTCCTGAGTTACAATTCAATAGTCATGCTGGTAACTACAGCACATGTCACTAGTCACGGATGGCGACATGGACTCTGAGGGCAGGGACAGGTAGGAGGAGGAAGGCGGCATGACAACCATGCCACAAACCATGTGTGTCTGCTGGGAAGACTGTGCAAAGGTCATGGTTCCTTGCACTAGGAAGCTTGGTAGCAGTGTATTAAACATATATGTGGGCCGCAATTGTAAAATCTTAAGAAATTTTTTTTGTTTATTTATTTGAGAGAGAGGAGACAGACAGAAAGAGGCAGATAGAGAGAAAGAGAATGGGTGCTCCAGGGTCTCTAGCTGCTGCGAATGAACTCCAGACACATATGTTACCTTGTGCATCTGGTTTACGTGGGTCCTGGGGAATCAAACCTGGATCTTTTGGATATACAAGCAAGTACCTTAACTGCTAAGCCATCTCTCCAGCCCAGTTGTACAATCTTTGAGTGATGATATCTTTATAAATGTAAGGAGGAAACTGACTCAGAATAAGCAAAAGATGAGTTAAAAGAGAGTAGAAATCCAGGCTCACCCATGTGGACAGTAACAAAACTAGCTGAAAAAGCACAAGCTGACCATAAACCAAGTGAAGGAATGTGTACCTGCTGCTATACATGAGTCCGGACCCTATGAAACCTTACACTGTCCATCGGAATTGAAGAACACAGCTAGCATGCAAGTGTGTTTATGATCTGCTTGCTCTTAAAACAAATAAAAGATTTATTTGCAAGTGTTGTTTAAGAACACATACATATAACATCACAATTAGCATCTTCTCCCTGCTGAAAATGTCAAAACATTTTATTGGAAGCAATGACTGCTTTCTGCAAGGCCCAGGAAAAAGGATCCAAGCCTTATGGTTTTTTTTTCTCTGATCTCATTTATTGATCTCAAATCTCCCAAAAATGAATCGGAAAATTAACCTTCCCATGAAGCAGTCTTTGCTGGCACCCCAGGGCCTTCTCCAGCCTTGCTCTTGGGGCCTGTCCATCAGATCTCTCTGGACCTTCTGGTCCATGTCCTTCCCGCTTCTCTGCCTGGTTTCCTCCCTGTGTCACTCAAGGCAAGGATCCAAGCCTTCTACCCCCCCCCCCCCACCAATATCCACTTAACGCCACAGTTCCAACTTTGCTTCTGGAGGAACACTTCAAAACAGTTTTCAGAGGTCTTGAAATGTGCTTGAAAACCCGGGTGGGAGCCTACTCTGCAGCGAGACCCACATGCTGTAGCTCGAGAAGGAAGAGCAGCTCCAGAAGCCTCATTCCCCTTAGTTTTTAGTAAATCTTTGAAAGGGTCCTGGACGGTCACCTGCGTTTTCATAGTTTATTTTATTTATGTATTTGAGAGTTGTGGGGTCAGGGGAGAGAAAGAGGCAGATAGAGACGGAAAGAGAATGGGTGCTCCATTGCCTTCAGCCACTGCAAACGAACTCCAGGTGCATGTGGCGCCTTGTGCATCTGGCTTACGTGGGTACTGGGGAACTGAACCCAGGTCCTCAGGCTTTGCAGGGAAGTGCCTTAACTGCTGAGCCATCTCTCCAGCCCCACAGCTCCATTTTTGTACTTTTTCTTTTTTTTAAAAAAAGGCTAAATTCCCTTTGGGATCTTTAACAAGGAAAAGAAACTTGTCATTTTCTTGCCCGCTTTTAAAGAAATTATTATTATTATGTTTTGGTTTTTCAAGGCAGGGTCTCACTCTAGCTCAGGCTGACCTGGAATTCACTATGTAGTCTCAGAGTGGCCTCGAGCTCACAGCGATCCTCCTACCTCTGCCTCCCGAGCGCTGGGATTAAAGGTGCGCGCCACCATGCTCGGCTTAAGAAATTATTTTAATGTTTTAATTAACTGTTTTTGCAAGTGTATGTGTGGTGTGTGTTCATGCATGTGTGTACGTGTGTTCATTTGACTCACTCCTGCTGGATCAGCTGGGGAGGGCTCTCCTGGTGATCTCTGAGGCGTTTCAGTCAGTGGGGACGTTTTTTCTGGAGACGCACTTTTCTCTGTAGTCTGATGGGACCAGACCAGTCACCTCTGCCTGGAAGACACCCGGCTGGCTGACAACAAACCCTTCCCAAGACATCTGTGGAGGACAGTTGCTTCTCACCATGGCCTGCTTTTCTTTTCAACCATGTTAGTTCAAATACGTCTGCACACCCAGATCTCCAGGGATGCTTATGTGTCTCCATGGAAACTCTGATCAACGTACAGAGGTAAAAACCTCCGCCTTAAGACTATCGTTAGCAACAGGATCTCTAAATTTTAGTTGGACACATGGCCCCTGGGGGCAAAAAGTTACTTGCTGGTCTCCCTTGCACCCAGATGGGTGTTTCTAAATTCTGGCCAATGGAACGGAACAGAGGAAGTGGCATGAGGCAGTTTCCAGGATCGCGCCTCTCTCCTTTCTCCTGTCCAGCTACTGTCAAACAATGCGCATGTGATGGCTACCATTTTGGTCCACAGAGATGATGGATGATTGAGTAGGAGAGTGTACGTTTCTGAAGTCTACATCACTGCCAACTGCAGGCTTTCTTCTCAACTAAGAGGGTCGGTATTTGCTGAACTGTTGGAGACTGGGGAATTGACATATGGAAAAGCACTTAGAACAGTGAACGATGTGGTATTTAGTGACCTAGACATAGGAAGAATTGAAGGGCCTTAAATCAAACTTGAGCTTACTTGTCCTGCTTAACTCTAGGTCAGAGGTCACCTAAACCTTGGCCTGTATATCAAATATGCCCCTCCCATATTGTTTTGTCTTTACAGCTTTTTGGAATGCGGCCATGCGCACTTCCTTACATATTGTCTCTGGTTGCTTTTGTGCTCTAAGGCAGAAATCTGCTCCTTCTCTTGGTGATCCTGCCTTGTCCCTTTCAGCCTCCCAAATGCTGGGATTACAGGCCTGAACCAGCAAACCTGGCAACCCTAGAGCTTTACATATTTTTATTTCTTTACAAGCAGAAGAGAGATAGAAGAGAGACAGAACGGGAGCGCTAGGGCCTCTAGCTGCTGCAAACGAACTCCAGACGCACCGTGCCACTTTGTGCATCTGGCTTCACATGAGTACTGGGGAATTGAACCTGGGTCATTATAGGCTTTGCAGGCAAGTGCCTTAACCACTGAGCAATCTCTCAAGCCCAATCCTAGAATGTTAAATAGCAGTTATATATTGGTCACATCAATGTGCATCTCTATCCCAAATGTTTCCTCTGAAGCAGAACCTTATGGTCAAACTTGGCACCTCAGCTTGTACAGCTGTAGACGTCTGCCACTTAATTCTTCCTAGAATCGATCACAACAGCAGGCTGGCTCCCTGTCTTCTGGGGTCAGGGCTGTCATCCACCCAGGGCCACAGCTCCTTCATACTCCTCAACTGGTGCCTTTGCCTCACCACCCATGTGCAATCTGTTAGCAAGTGTGCTGGTCTTTCTAGTTGGCACCTCCTTGACACAGTGCCCAGGTTGATGCTTTCAAAGCCAGCAGGCCGGGTGGTGTTTCCTTCCCTGTTCATAGTCTTAAGTGGCTTTTGGCTGCTCCTGGCCCTGAGCTCTTCTGCTCACCTACCCTCCTCCCAAACACTTGCCTCCTGCGTGGGTCCTTGTTCTTCAGTGGACTCTCCACGCTCTCGCTCTCCTCAAGGACACTTCACATGCTTTTCTTGCTGTCTGAAATGTCCCTCCACAGGCTCCTCACAGGACAGAGCTTTCTCATCCCACAGGGCTGAGTGTAAATGTCACTTATTCTGCATCTTGGGAACCTCTTGACTCCATTATTGGGCTGAGGCCCCTGACATTTATCGCATGTGACACAGTGTTCGCTCTTAGTAAAAACAAGGTAGAGCCTCATGTACCGAGGTCTATGTGCATTTCTTAAAAGGATAGTATTTTACATATCTCAATAAGTGAACTATCTTAGGCTGGGAGAGTTCCTGAGAGACAGTTATGGCCTGTCTGTAGAGCCTGCCCCAAGGGAGGCTGTGAATTGTAAATACTTGTTACTGAAAAAATCATCTTTGTCCCCAGAGGGGTTATGGAAAAGGTGAGGATATTTCCCACCTTTGTAGGCACACCTGAAATCAGAGAAAGTTGCCTTTTTAAAGGTAAACAATGAGGAGAGTAGCTAAGGTCAAAAGAGTTTCGCAAACAATGTAGTGTGAATCTTCCACATGGAGAGTCACACACAAAACCACTGTGTTTTGTACGACTTCGCGTGACGCATTTCCAAACACATCTGATCATGGAACTGTGTGTATCTTGTGACATCTCTTGCAAATACTCTAGATTTTGAGGAGCCCAGGATCCTGCTCTGTTGGGATGTACGCTGTAGTGAGACCAAATTGAGGATGTACCTATACCCGGAAAAGGGTGCATATCTCAGATGACATACTGAGAACACATTGGAGGAACGGTTTTGGTAAAGGAGGCCAGCTGGACCCTTGACAGGCACAGCCTCGCTGTAGTGTACAGAACAAATCCAGGGCCTGCGGGCATCACACTTAGCCGGCTTTGGTGGAGGCAGAAGCGCAGAACTCACCTCCCTTACGGCGTGCTGCTTTAATGCTTTTCTTTTAGTGTTCAGTAAAAGCTTTTTGATAACTCTAGCTTGTTACAGCACCACAAAAGGGTGGCAAGGGGAACCTGGCTCATAATCCCTCACAAAGGAAAGTGTGCTTTCACAAAAATGTGCCTGAGAGAGCAACAACATGGCTAAGCTGCTACACAGGGAATGGATTCGGATCTGGCTCAGCGAGAACACTGAGCGGGGACAGGACCCTCCTGGGGCCTGGTGAGGAACGGAGCGGGTGGCCAGGACATTCTCTTGAAGGAAGTCCTGTCCTGGTGGCTTCCTCCACTGGGATGCTGTCCTTCTGGGTCGCGATATTACAGATTGTTATATTTCCTGAGCATGGGATGATTGTGGGAGCACATCAAGGAAAAGATCCTTTCATCCCAGTCCAATAAGCTAAATGAAAAGTGTCGATTATAGAATAAATCAGCTAAAGAAAGTCCTTTTTTTTTCTGGTCCTTCCTGCTTCCACAGAGATCACAGAATAGCGTCTGAAGTCCTTCCATCATTGACAAGCAGTTCCTGGACCAGTAGTTTAGCATCTCCAGGCCCTTCTTAGAAATGCAAAGTCTAAGGCCAGCCCCAGACTGTAGAGTGGAGTGGAAGTCCCTGGTGTGCCTTTGCCAGCCCTAAGGATTTTTGATGTGGGTTTTGGGTCAAAACTCAAGATCCACTGCTGGGGAAATTGTCCCTTAGCTGGTCAGTTTCTCTAGCGTTTCTGGCTGTGACACTGAGTCCTGGATTCCCAAGGTGTCCCTGTGTGAGTTCATTAACATGAGCCACCCCACCCTGGATCACTGGTGCTGTCGCTCATAGTGATGAGGACCAAGGCTGCGGTGCTCCACCAAGGAGGACTTTTCTGTTCCTCTTTGTCCCTGCTCTGGGCCACTGGGCTGCCATTGTCATTCAGCTGGAAGCCCAATGAGGCTAGGACAAGTGTTGGGCTCCACCTGGCCAACCTTACTCAGTTTTGCTGCCTCTAATTTATCTTTAGGTGACTCAGCATTCCAGTGTCACAGTACTCAGCAAACTGCCATTGCCACTCAAGGCTCTTATTGGTCCTCAGGACTTCTGGCATCCTTGCCCCTGTGAACACAATCGTATCATAGTTCCTCAAGCACTCAACTTGCACCAACCCCCACAACCACAATCAAGGGATAGCCCAGCAACTTCCAGATCATGTTATCTTTTCTCATAGGCCTCCTATCTAAGTAGTTCTTTCCACTTTTCTTCAAAGGATGGTCTGTCTCTACTTGTCCCCCTCCCCTCCTTAAAACCAGGTCAGCCTCATGGTGATTCTCCTACCTCAGCCTCCCAAGAGTTGGGATTAGAGACATAGCCCACCTCATTGCTGGCCACGAGTGGCTTACATTCGGACCTGAGATTCTGCAGGGCTAGCAGGATACAACCTATAGTGATCCTTCATTATTTGGGATCTATCCTATTTGAGGAGCTCAGAAACTTAGACATCTCAGACAAGGGAACTTATGCACCTAGAACACTGTTAAATAAGGCTTGCTGGGAGATCAGCTCAGGACCTTTTCTTTCATATATCCATTAATGGTATATAGTCTGATTTCAGCATGAGTAAAGACCTGTCCCATTTGTTCTCCAAGTAACATATTGACTATAAGTCACAATATCCCCAACATCTGTCATTTCAAGGCTTCTCTGGAGTGCTGTGGCCAATGGGGGACCATGTCCATCATGGGATGGCACTCTGATGCAGTGTCTTGTCCATAGGGAAGGGTGTCCATCACTGACTGAGGTTCTGATGCGGTGTCTTGTCCATAGGGAAGGGTGTCCATCACTGACTGAGGTTCTGATGCGGTGTCTTGTCCATAGGGAAGGGTGTCCATCACTGGCTGGGGCTCTGATGCAGGTGTCTTGTCCATAGGGAAGGATGTCCATCACTGGCTGGGGCTCTGATGCAGTGTCTTGTCCATAGGGAAGGATGTCCATCACTGGCTGGGGCTCTGATGCAGTGTCTTGTCCATAGGGAAGGTGTCCATCACTGGCTGGGGCTCTGATGCAGTGTCTTGTCCATAGGGAAGGATGTCCATCACTGGCTGGGGTTCTGATGCGGTGTCTTGTCCATAGGAAGGTGTCCATCACTGGCTGGTGCTCTGATGCGGTGTCTTGTCCATAGGAAGGTGTCCATCACTGGCTGGTGCTCTGATGCGGTGTCTTGTCCATAGGAAGGTGTCCATCACTGGCTGGTGCTCTGATGCGGTGTCTTGTCCATAGGGAAGGTGCCATCACTGATGCGGTGTCTTGTCCATAGGGAAGGGTGTCCATCACTGGCTGGTGCTCTGATGTGGTGTCTTGTCCATAGGGAAGGTGTCCATCACTGGCTGGTGCTCTGATGTGGTGTCTTGTCCATAGGGAAGGGTGTCCATCACTGGCTGGTGCTCTGATGTGGTGTCTTGTCCATAGGGAAGGTGTCCATCACTGGCTGGGGCTCTGATGCGGTGTCTTGCATACACAACCCCTGCAGGCAAGTCATAAAGTGTCCTCATGCTTTGAGGGAGCAGCTCTAGTCAAGGAGAACTCAGGATCCAGAGCTGACGAAAGGCATCACAAAGAGATGCACAGCTCAGGGAGACTTTAGACATGTATTCCAAACATTGTTTTAGTCATGGAATGTGCTTCATTTTCTAGTGGAGCATCTGTCCATCTCATGAATAAATGTTTGACTCAAAAGCAAATCTCCAGTGATTGCGATACTGTCTCTTGTGTCCCATGTATCCCATTCTAGAAGATGCACAATGAAATTTCAGTTTTGATATAAGCTGAATTAGAACACTGGTCAAACATCGTGATGAGGTCTGTTGCAAAGGTCTCATAACCATCTCTGAAGTCTTCCTGGGGTAGAAAACTGTAGGAATGATTTTTTTTTTCAGGCTTGCATAGCTATGCTGGGAAGATGTTAGTATTAAAATTCAGACCTTTGAGTTTCCATTCCAGAACACAGAGCCCAGTTCTTGTGGCTTTTGTAAGTGGAGGATTATTTTAATGCTTTGTAAGCTCTGGCTCACTGATTACAAGTTACAATACAAATTCCAAGGTCACTTTCATGATTTATTTGTTTTTGTAAAGATGTGCCAATTTTATGCCAACTCATATGTTTGTGATGGCTAATATGTTTCGTATTACCTCTAGAAAAATACATGCTCTTGAGCATTTTTAATGGATGTCATTTATGCTTCGCATGAGTCTTGCATAGCCACTCATCTAGTGTAGTCTATAGTCACTTATTGCAAGTAGATACATTTCCTTTTGTTAAGATGATTATTTCATTGTAACTCACTGGCCAAGTGACTTGAAAGGTTGAGTGGTTGTTTGAATGGAATGGTTTTGACACTTAAAAGCTATGCTTTGCTTTCTATATCCTAGAATAACATGCCCGTGATTAATTTTAACACACATTTTCCTAATAATAGGGATAATGAATGAGTGATAGACTCGTTTACATTTACTTTGCGTTTTACCTTTAAGAATAGCTAGCGCAAAAATCTAGACCATATCACAATAGATGGAGCTTTCAAAAGTCTTCTGCTTTGTTTCCCACTTTTGTCTTCCACTCAGGCTTGAAAATTTTAGCAAGAACAATTGAAGGTAGGAAGTTCAAAGGATTGGTACATCACACAACATGGGTAAACCCCCAAGGCAATATGCCAAGTGAAGATGCAGTGCTCACACTGCATCTGTAGCCTTCTGTGTTTGTCTAGTGTCTCAGAGAAGGCCCTCCCCATTATCAGCAAGTGGTGATGGAACTCTAAACTGGCAAGTCTCTTTAGGGAATGGGAATTTCCTAAAATAGATTCCATGCCTCTATAAACACATTGCATGCACCAATCTGTCCATTTAAAAGAAGAGAATTTATTTGTTAAACTAACTTTTTGTTATCAGTTCCTTTATTTGTCTTCTGAATTTGACTTATTTTGCTTCACATGACAACCTCTAGTTCCATCTATTTCTTACAAATGTCATAATTTCATTCTTTGCAGTTGAATCAAACTCCCTAGTGTATGTGCATCACATTGTCATGATCCATTCATCAAGACAAGAGATTTTATGACATGTGAGTTATATGCCAGTGAAGTTTTATAAAAATAGGCATGGGGTTATAAATTGTTAGAGTTAATCAGGATTGATTCTCAAAATCAAAATTAAAAGTTAACCTCATTAGTGACTCAACACATTCTTACAGATGTAGGAACATACACCATAAGAAGTTAAAATGTATCAACAAGCAGAAAACCAGACCTCTACGCACTGAATACTTCAGTTGTTATATAAGCATGAAATGAAATGGAAATATTTGTTCTTTTTTTCTAGATTTAAATTAAATTTACCTTTAATTTGTGCATAGAAACATAAAATAATATACATACTGGCATGGGGAATTTAGCAGAGCGGTAGAACACTTGAGTAGCATGAATGAAGTCTTGGGTTCAATTTCTTAACACCACAAAAACAAATTTTCACATAAAATCATACACATTTATGGAGAATTTATATATATATGTATGCAAACTATAAGGTATTAATATTCCTTCAATAACAAAAGACACATTTTTCACTCTGCTGGCCAACAGAATTTTCATTACTGTTTGGTTTTCAACAGATTTGTAGCAAATTTCAAGCTCAGACTCAAGGCTGTGCCAGCCTGTCTGTCTGAAATCCTGTGACAGAAGGGGCGTGTCTCCTTTAACTTGATTATCAGCATGTGGCAGAGCACAGGGCACAGAGAGCACACTCAAATGAAAACATTTGAACAAGCGAACAATTTTTGGGTAAAAATCAAGATGATTTCGTAGTGTCTAGTGAATCAAAAGGCATGTTCGAAAGCCACAGCAGAGAAGAGTGTAGTCAGCACTTGGAGAAAATGTTGTGACTCCGTAAAGAAGGAAACATCACCCTAATGGGGAGTGGGGGAGGGATCAAGATGAAGTGATAAGAAAGGAAGGGGATTCATGACACTAGTTTTAAAGGATGGGCTCTAGGGTCTGGGGAGATAGCTCGGGGTGTTAAAGGAACTTCCTTGCAGAACTGCCCATCTGAATTCCACCCTCCTGAGCGCCCATGTGAAGCTGGATGGAAGCAGCACATGTGTCTGTAATCGGAATGCTGCTAGGCAACGGGAGGCAGAGCCGGGGACCTGGAAGTTCTGAGCAGCAGGAGCTTCTGACTGAAAAAAGGCGGAAGGAGGCTGATGTCCAATGCACGCTATGATACATGTGCACCCATAGACGTCCGCATCACACACACATAAGTAAATAATAAAACCAGAAGACCACTAAAGAGTATACGCTGGGCTGGAATGATGGCTCAGTGGTTAAAGGCACTTTGTCGCAAAAAGATTGGTATATGTATCTTGCTGGTTTCCCTGAGAGACAAATTCAGAAGTGGCAAATTGGAATTCTCATTTTTTTAAAAAAAATATCAAAATATTTTGGAATGGTAGAGAGTAAGTATCCAGCCTAACTTTAAGGATCCCCCAACGTAAGTTGTCTTGTAAATTTAATCTGATTGATTGGATTGTGGGAAGAAAAGAACATTCAGTTAAAACAGAAGAGAATGAAGTGGAGCCAGGCGTGGTGGCGCACGCCTTTAATCCCAGCACTTGGGAGGCAGAGGTAGGAGGATCGCCTGAGTTCGAGGCCACCCTGAGACTCCATAGTGAATTCCAGGTCAGCCTGGGCTAGAGTGAGACCCTACCTCGAAAAATCAAAAGAGAATGAAGTGGCACCAACTGTGACCCACAGTGAAGTCCTTTGACTATGTAGACTCTCTTCCTCCCAGGAGTCCTCCACATCTCAACCTCCAGCCTCAAATGTCTCAGGGAAATGGACAACTTTTAATCTTGATCCATTCAACCTCACAGCATTTACTGGATGTTCAGAAAGAGGACTGTGGGGCTGGGGAGATGGCTGGTTAGAAGCGCTTGCTGCCTGAGGGTAACCCCCCCAGCACCTATGTAAAGAGAGGTGCAAAGCGTCTCATGTGTCTGGAATGCCATCCACACCTAGGAATGTCTACACGTTCAGGGACTAGAAGCTATACTGGTGCACATGCAGCTGCAATAACAAGGGAGACCCTGTGTTAAGTGAAGTAGGAGAAATAAAATATCCTGAGGCTGTCCTCACACCTCCAAATGTGTGCCGTAGCACACACATGCACACTGCCCTCCCCAACATGCACATCACACACACACGCATAACAAAGAAGAAAGAAAGTTCTGTCACAGAATGCACTTCGCTCTAGCTTAGCGAGGCAGTGAGCCAGCTTGCCAGCTCACATGCAGATCCAGGTGGCTTAGAAAGACGGAAACTATTTCCGAGCCCCATAATTACATGCACATTTTGAAAGAACATATGATGTGATGGCTTTTTAGTACTTTTGCTAAAAATTATCATCCAATTCTAATCATGGGGAAAACATCAGTCAAGCCTAAATTGAGGGAAATACTGTAGAAGAGTCAGCCTGCATGCTTTCAAAAATGTCAATGCCCTGGAAAACAGAGACAGACCACGACACGTTCCAGATTCAAGCAGGCGGGGAGGACACCGTGCTAACTGAAGGAAGCCAGGCAAGGGACAAAATCCACACGAGCTCACTTAGATGTGGAATCTGAACACATCAAAGGGAATGGTGGCTGCCAGAGACTGGAGGCAGAGGGCATGGGGATGGACAGATGTCGGTCAAAGGGGACAGTGTTTCAGTTAGACAGGAGGAATGAGTCCTTGAGATCCACAGCACAGCATGGTCACTATAGTTATGCCTGTTTCCTTGACAATTAATTTTTAAAAAACTTAAAATAATATTTATTTACTTATGAGAGAGAGAGAGAGAGAGAGAGAGAGAGAGGCAGAGAGGCAGAGAGACAGAGAGAATGGGCATGCCAGGGCCTCTAGCCACTGCAAACTCCAGATGCATGCACCACCTTGTGCATATGGCTTACGTGGGTACTGGGTCATTAGGCTTTGCAGGCAAGTGCCTGAACTGCTAAGCCATCTCTCCAGCCCTCCTTGAAAATTAGCTAAAATTTTTAGTTTTTCCATCACAAATGACTCTAAGGATATGAGGTGATTTGGCACGCTAGCTAGCTTGTTGTAATCACTCAACAGTGTCAAAAGCTATCATAGAAACCCATGTGGACTATAAATATATGCAAATTCTTTGTCAGTTACACCTGGATCAAGTTGTGGGGAGAGGCATATTGAAAGACACAACTAAATGATAGAAAATAAAGTGTAGCCAGGGCCAAAACCAAGATTGGAGTTAGATAACAGGTGGCTGGCAGTTGTCCTACAACCAAAACCCATAAAACTGTTACAGGCAGGCCCTCTCTCCAGCAGACTCATATCTGTCCAGGGGTGGGAAGAAAACAGTGTGTGATATTTAAATAAAGTCTGTTGATTACATCATAGTTTGTATCAATGTCAAATTTCAATTCTGATAATTGTACCATAGTCAAGGATTTCCATTTTTAAACATATTTATTTATTTGAGAGAGAGAGAAAAAAAATGGATGCACCAGGGTCTCTAGTCACTGCAAATGAACTCCAGATGTATGCATCATCTTGTGTATCTGCCTTTCTGTGGGTACTGGGGAATCAAGTCTAGGTCCTTTGGCTTTGCTGGCAAGTGCCTTAACTGCTAAACCATCTCTCCAGCCCTAGGATTTCCATTATCTTAGGAGATATATTTTAGTGAAGAGGAGTGTTTATAACTTACTGTCAACAATTCTCTGAAATAATAATGCTATGTAAAACACAAACAAAACATCCACATATAAAATCACACACGAAGATATAGAGACACAATGCCAGCAGTAGACACCCAGGTGAAAGGCATTGGGGCCATCACTCAAACAATATAGACCCCACCTCAAAGGGAATAACAGAGAGTATATTTTGGAGCCAAATATGAGTGACCATAGACCCAAATTCCATGTTCCAACCTGATAATAAGTTCATGGAGTTTTTATAGTAACAAAACACAGAAGGTCATACACAAATCAAAACATTTCTAATAGACTGGTTACATCAGGAGGGCATGTCACAGCCAAAGCAGGGAAATGTCTATGGTACTCTCTGATGACATCCTTAGCTTCTGAGTTGGTGGAAGCTAGGGGTCTGTTCATATCTCCTAAAGGATTTACCTAATAGTCAGTCACATGATATTAGACCAGACACAGAGGTGGGTAATACAAGACCACTAAGGGGCTAAGACAGCCCAAGATAACTTGGCTCTGGCCCCAATGCCCCACAATCACAGCCTTGAATGCTGGTGTGACTTCTTGCCAGGAACTTCAGCTCATAGTGTGGTAAATCTGAGGTTATTGTACAATAAGATACTAAAAGGAATTCATGAGTCGTTGGCTTTAGAGAGCCTCAAGAAAACATGCAACTTAAACTTGATGACTGGTAGCTACTGGCTACCAATTTTATTTTTCCTATTCAACTTTTCAAAACAGAAGCCAGCCCAAAAGCCAGATTTGCAATAAAATCATAGGCAAAATCCAATGGCCTTTGATTCGCTGGAAAAAGTGGGTCATATTAGTTAATGTGTCATTCCTTTTTTGGTAGCAAGCTTGTTATTACAAAGCTTAACAAGACATCACAAGGGGTGGGGATATGGCTCAGTGGGTAAAGTGCTTGCTGCTCAAGCATGAGGACCCAAGTTCAGATCCCCAGCACCCGTGTAAAATGCTAGGTGTGGTAGTATGCACCTGTTATCCCAGTGCAGGGCAGGGAGAAACAAGTGGAACCTTCGGGCTTGCTGGTGAGCTCTCGGTTCAGTGAAAGACTCCACATCATCCCCTTTAACCTTTGCTGTTCTCACTCTCCACTGAAGAATCTGTTTTTCTCTTACAGAAGGCAGCAAAAACTGGGGACAACTCAAATCTATCAACAAGACAAGGATAGCTGACTCCCTATCATGAGATGAACCACCTTTCACACATCAGCCAGGGCCAGCTGAAACCACGGAGGAACTGGTGAGTTCAGCAAGAGTGCTGCTCTCACAGCAAGCCTGACAACCTGTGTGAGGGAGATGCAGACAGACACTGAGGATACTCAGAATGCACCAAAGCAGAAATCCAGAAGCTGCTGAGAGCTCAAAATTAAAGTAGATTTAAAACACACCCCAGGCTGGAGTCAGATGGCTTAGTGGTTAAGGTACTTGTCTGCAAAGCCTAAGGACCCAGGTTCAATTCCCCAATACTCACGTAAACCAGGTGCACAAGATGGCGCATGTGTCTGGAGTTCAGTTTGCAGTGGCTGGAGACCCTGGTGTGCCAATTCTCATTCTCTATGCCTGTCTCTCTTCTCTCTCTGCTTACAGATGAATAAATAACACCCCCACCAAGGATCAGGGAATTTTATGGAAGAGGGGATGGAAAGAATGTAAGAGCCAAAGGCTGGGAAGAAGTATTCAGAGGTACTGCCCCGCCCCCACAGTGACTGACTGCTGCTCTCACAACCCCATGGTGAGCACCAGCGATCCCACTGAGGAGGACCCACAGTGGAATGGGAGCAGGGAGGAGGGCAGTGATGGTACCAGCCCATGATGTGTCCATACAAAGTTTCCACTTAATAAAAATAATAACAGGATAAGGTGAAGTATGGGGGAAGATACCTGACGTTGACCTCTGTGCTCCACATGTGCGTGCACACAAGTGCACTCACACGCATATGAACATGCATACATGCATGCACAATAGACACACACGCACACACGAATCACAGAACGGGCATTTGTGCCCTTCCTTTCTCGAGGAAGGAAATGATTCAGGCCTAGAATGGGCACTTCAAAAGGAAGTTAGAAATGGCCATCACCTGTGACCAGGAAGGGGCAGAGAAAGCGCCTCTGGGTGCTTGGTCTGGGTGTCTGGTCATGGATATTAAGAGATGAGCCCATTGCAGACGCCTGTCTCCGTGGAAACCCATTTAGTTGAAAGTGCTGCAAAATTAACATGTATTTTTCTTTCTCCTAAAGGGCAGAAGATCTTACTTACATAGGTTTTGACCTTTAGTTTTATATCTTAAGCTTATTATGAGGCGTTCTTCCCAGAGTTATTCAAACAAAGAGCCCAGTAAGCGTCTTTTTTATTAGTTCTGAGGCTTGACTTGAAATAGTATGGCCTTTATAGCTGTGTATTGTGGGACAATTATTGGGAGTTTGGGTCACATCTGCCACTCAAAGAATATTGCTATCTAGAGTAGCAAATTGTCACCCCAAACACAGCCTTCTAACCCGGATGCCAGACAGCTTGATGGTAGAGATAATTGAGTTGAGCAGTCCTGTTTGCAACACAGTAACATTAGTCAAGCTACTCGTATAAGTGAGCACTGACTAAGGGGAATCGATCTTCACCAGGGGTCATAATCTAGGGTCATAATCTAGGGTTAGGTCAATGCCATGAAGAATGACCTTGGACCATGAGAACGACTTTGGACCATAAAGGCTTCCTGACTCTCATCTTATTTCCGAAGTTAATTTGCTACTGGCTGGTATCAAAGGGGCTGAATTCATTCGGAGCTGAAAGACTCATTTGTAAGTACAGCTCGCCACGAGAAACAGCTACAAAACAGACTCACAGGAGCAACAGACTAGCCCGGTGACAAGGCAAGTCCCAGGCACAGGCACAGGGGACATTGTTTGCCTACGTCATCGCCTGTGATGTCACTGAGAGAGCCACCTTCTGGGCACTCAAATCTCAAAGCTTTCCTGCCTTGGGAGGTAAGGACACAGACAGTAGCGATCACCCGTGCCTTGAGGAGAATGAGCTTTTGACAGAGTGCCAAGTATAGTTTCAGAAACTTTCTAGGGAACTGAAAATGGGGTTTGGAAAGACGCAAAGCTCCCGGGGTCTTGGGCAAAAGTGTCCCAGGGGAAATAAGGACACTGAAAGAGATGACATGAGGTAACTGATTTCCCAATCTACCCTGGATCTTGTCTTGTGTTGTCATGGTGATTACAGCTTAGGGTTTTGTGGTCAGTGATGACTTAATGTATTTTGCCTTGTTTTTCCCCATAAGAGGAAATGTGGTTTTCAAATTGAAGAGCTACTTTAACAATGGAATGTAGATTCATGTCCCTTCCTTCTTTGTAGTCAATTAATCTCCGACTATGTTCTCTGTTGGAGAGAAACAGTGATTTATGCCATGCTAAGTGGTTAGTGTCAAGCCAAGGGCCAAACCACAGTCCAGTGTTCCAACATTTCCCACGTGTCTGCTCGGCACTGAGGGCATCCGCAGGCTGGGGATTCTTGGGGTATCTCGGTAGCCCATGATCATTTGCACACTTGTCTAAATTTGACTGGAACTTCTTTGTAGATTCAACCTGTGTTCAGGGTCAGTCCTTGTCAGGCAATGACAGGTGACATACATCTTCAATGCGCTGTGACACAGGCATCCACTTGTCCCTGACTTTTCCACCTGACCTGAGGAGCAATACCTCCCATTCACTGAGCACACGGTATAACCCGTGATGTCATCTAGGAGCTTATTTCTCTCCATAATTCTATCTGAAAAGGTTCCCATTTTACAGGTAAGAAGACTGAGGCTCAGACAGGCTACATGCCGTGTCCAAGGTGGAATGACTGGTAAATGGCAGCAACAGAAGACAAGCCCAGACTGTGAGGAGATGTGTGTGGGGTACACCCTAGTGGAAGGGGCCACCCTGAGCTTGTGTCTGCTCCTGGGTCATACCTCAGGACATCAGAAAGAGGTAAATCTTGGAGTTGGATGCTTGAATCTGATTCCAGTTCAGCTACTTGATATTTCTGGTGATTTCTTCTTCTTTTTAAAATATTTTTTTTGGTTTATTTTATTTATTTGAGAGTGACAGAGAGAGAGAAAGAGGCAGATAGGTAGATAGATAGATAGATAGAGAGAGAGAGAGAGAGAGAGAGAATGAGTGCGCCAGGGCCTCCAGCCACTGCAAACCAACTCCAGACACGTGCGCCCCCTTGTGCATCTGGCTAACGTGGGTCCTGGGGAATAGAGCCTCGAACAGGGGTCCTTAG
This sequence comes from Dipus sagitta, assembly GCA_036346955.1. Classification (NCBI taxonomy): domain Eukaryota; kingdom Metazoa; phylum Chordata; class Mammalia; order Rodentia; family Dipodidae; genus Dipus; species Dipus sagitta. The sequence goes on from CM070784.1 coordinate 62,918,817, forward strand.
GCTTCACAGGCAAGTGCTTAACTGCTAAGCCATCTCTCCAGCCCTCTGGTGATTTCTTACTCAATTTGTTTTTTTTTTTTTTTTTTGAGGCAAGCCCAACAGACTTGCCATTTCTTTTTTATGAGAGACAGAGCAAGAGTGAGAGCGAGAGCAAGAGAGGGAGAAGAAGAGACAGAGAGAAAAGAGAGAGAGAGAGGTAGAGAGAGAGAGAGAGAGAGTTGGTACGTCAGGGTCTCCAGCCACTGTAATCGAACTCCAGATGTGTGTGCCACCTTATGCGCATGTGCAACCTTGCACATGTGTCACCTTGTACATCTTGCTTATGTAGGATCTGGGGAGTTGAACATGAGTCCTTAGGCTTTGCAGGCATGCGCCTCAACTGCTAAACCATCTCTCCAGCCCTTTTTTTTTCCTTTTTCAAATTTTTACATTTTAAAAACGTTTGCAAAAATACATTGGCTGTCGGTATGGATTCTTCCCATGTATGTGTGAGTCCACATGCACACGTGTGTGCACACATGTGGAGGCTGGAGGACAATCTTGGGTGCTATTTCTAGGGTTCTGTGCACCATTTTTAGATAGAGCTTCTCACTGGCCTGCAACTCACCAATTAGGCTAACTGGCTGGTCTCATCTAGCTTCCCCAAGTGCCTCAGTTTCCCAGTGTTGGGATTACAAGCAGGTGTCACCATGCCCAACTTTTAAAAAATATTTATTTATTGAGAGAGAGAGAAAGAGAGAGAGAGATAGCATCCAAGGGCCTCCTGCCACTGCAAATGACCTCCAGACACATGTGCCATTTCGTACATCTGGATTTATTTGGGTACTGGGGAATTGAACCTGGGTTTTGCAACCAAGAGTCTTTAACCACTGGGCAATCTCTCCAGCCCTCTTTTCTTTCCTTTCCTTTTCTTTTTTTTTTTTTTTTTGGTTTTTCGAGGTAGGGTCTCACTCTGGCCCAGGCTGACCTGGAATTAATTATGTAGTCTCAGGGTGGCCTCGAACTCACAGCAATCCTCCTACCACTGCCTCCCGAGTGCTGGGATTTAAGGCGTGCACCACCACACCTGGCTCCTGTTGTTTTCTTTTAATGTGGGTTCTAGGGATCAAACTCAGGTCCTTATGCTTGCAAGTCAAGGGCTTTACCAGTTAACTAAGCCATCTCCCCAACCTGCTATGGACTCTTAATGGTTCATACCCCTTTTCTACCTGTGGCCTGGTGCTTCAGTGTGCTTTTCTTCATAAGTGCATATATTCAACAAAGTAACTCGAGGTCAGAGAGGGTAATGAAGACCAGTGGGGCACTGCATAAGATTGTTTATATCCTGAGAACAGTAATCATTTATTTCATCTGTATCACGTTCCAGACATTTATGTTGAGGGCTTTACATATATTACCCTTCATCTTTACAGCAAATTTGGAAGCCAGATACTATTAAATCTAAGTGGGATGAAGGTCAGAAAGGGTGAAACATTTGCCCTGAGCTGGTGAACTAAACAGCAAGAAGTCACTTTATGATATTTGAAAACATGATCGTGCTATTTAAAAATCACATGTTATACATTCTTGTAATGATCTTAGAACATGCTTTATACAGAGTGGAGATTGGTGTCATCCTTATTCACCTCTCTTTAAAATTTTATTTATGAGAGAGAGAGAGAGAGGGAATGCCAGGGCCTTCAGCTGCTGCAAATGAACTCCAGATGAATGTGCAACCCTGTGAATCTGGTTTACACAGGTCCTGGGGAATCAAACCTGGGTCCTTTGGCTTTGAAGGCAAATGCCTTAAGTGCTAAGCCATTTCTCCAGCCCTTATTCACCTCTTTTTGAAGACATCTCCTGAAGCAGGTATGATGTGTGCCTGGGAGCTTTTCCCCAAGGGAATTAGTACACAATGACTATGTAGACATCTAAGCTCTAGGGGAGATAAGGAGGTCACATGTTTGCTTGCTTTTATTAAGCATTCCTGAAATCATCTCTTCCTTTACCCCCCCCCAAAAAAAACAGTGTTTTATCTTTCTAGTATATATCTCAGAAATATGATGTCCTTGAACATGCCCCATGAATGGAGACTTTACACTGCTTCTCACTTCTCAGCCACAGAAGCATGGGTGCTGAGAACGGTTGAGCAGTGTTCTTTGTTTTGGGGCCCTGTGCAAGGACTTCTGTGAGCCAGGGCGTCCTCAGAGGGATGCTGGGGTCAGATGCACATTTCTGGATATGACAGGCCTGGCTTGCTGACCCTGGATTCACGTCTGCCCTTGGTGGTCCATCTGCTCTGGGCTGCTTCTCCAGAAGTGAGGTTGGAAGGAACAGAGCCTCGGGTTTCTGATGTTTGTCTTCTGTGGACACTGCCCTGTTCCCAGTTTTTTTTCACCCCCTTTGTGCTAGTTGATACCTTTTCTTTCTTGCCTTTTTATTTCTGGCTCCCTCGTCTACTTAAGGCTTGTTCAGGGCTGCCTTGCGCATCACAGAGGCCAGCAGAGAGCCCCTGTTTTCACGCTGATCCCTAAGGCTCCCAGTCTCCCCGTCTCTGCAGGACTGAGGCTGTGATAAGTGACCAGGAGGGCACAGTGCCGAGCAGAGATGGAGGGAGTGGCAGGTGGGCTGGTGAACAAGCTCCAGCTGTGTCATCCCTCAGCCACTTCGTGATGTCCTCGCGATTTTTCCTGAAGGACAAAGGCAGGGATGACCGCTAAAGAGCTGAGTGTTTAAATTGCCACGCGCGCCGGGATGTGCTTTTGGGTCTTCAGTTTTTTACAACAATTTATTATTTTGGTGAGAACTATATATCACTTGAAATTGTCTTTTTATGAAGAGCGTGAATTAATAGACTGTCCAATTGCTGACATAAGACATTATTAAAAAAAAACACTTTAACTGGTCTAAATCTTGGGGGCTGGTGCCGGAATAATCTATTATCAATAAATGTCAGGATCCAGAAGTGTACTTAGTGGCAGGGGACAGTGTCCATGATCTGCTGCTGAGTACTTCAAGCTTAGCTACAAATGACATGCCTTAGATAATCCCAAGTTTGTGAGAAAAGACAGATAAAGGGACTAAAATATTAGGAAAAAATGTAATACTTTTTATCCTTGGGCGATGGAGTTATAAGTTTTTTCTTTTCTTTTCTTTTCTTTTTTTTTTGAGGCAGGGTCATATTGTAGTCCAGGTTAACTTGAAACTCACTCTGTAGCCCAGGCTAGCATGGAAGTCATGGTGATCCTCCTATCTCAGCCTCCCAGATGCTGGAATTAAAGGCATGAGTCACTACACCCATGATTAAAATATCATTCGTAATTAAAATATTATAGGAATTATTTTTTTCTTTACTTATTTTTTTCTAAAGAAAAATTTATTATTATTTATTTATTTATTTGCAAGGAGAGAGAGAGAGAGAGAGAGAGCAAGAGAATGGGCACACCAGGGCCACCAGCCACTGCAAACGAACGCCAGATGCATGCGCCCCCTTGTGCATCTGGCTTACGTGGGTCCTAGAGAGTCAAATGGAGATCCTTTGGCTTTGCAGGCAAGTGCCTTAACTGCTAAGCCATCTCTCCAGCCCCATATAGAGCTTTGTAATGAGAGAAAATAATACATTAAAATTATCCCAATTTCCTGGGACTCTGGGGCTTGTTTGGTTTTACAGTATGCAGTGTGGATGCGCAGAGGGTTCAATGATATCATTTGATCGCTACTGTCCTCCTGACGTGACCAGGGCGGTAGTGGGCTCTGCTTGTCCTCCGCAGGCTCTGCTGTTCTGGGAAGGGTTTGGCTGGCATAGAGGCGTCTGTGAGTTCAGTGGGCGGGTGAGATGCAGCTCCAGGAGCTTGCTCATGTGTCAAGGGCCTGGCAGAAGTTCAGGATCCTGAGCAAGCAGAGGGGAGAAGCCTTATAAGAATCTCAGAGGGGATCAGGCCCTAGTCATCTAGTGTGGGCTTCTCAAAAAGGCTCCAGCCCCGAGGGGTGTGTGTTACCAGGGGATGAGTGATAAGGCTGCCAAGCCCAAAGGGCTGGAGAGCCAAGTGCTGCTCCCTGAGCAGCAGGGAGAGGAGAGAAATGCAGATCTCCAAGCACCCACTAGGTGGCAGGACCTCTCTGGCCCTGAACATGGGTTCTCCCGTTCTCCAATGACTCCTAGCATGAGTCAGTCACCAGAAAGACAAGTTCAAACACAGGTTCCTGATGAGGCCAGCCCATCTCCAGACACTTCTGTTCAGTGGTTCAGGTGGGACCCAAGATCTTGCTTCTTTCTTCTCTCCTATCCCTTTCTTTTAGACAGGGTCTTACTAGATATCCCAACCTGGTTTAGGACTCACAATCCTCCTGCCTCTACCCCTGGAATGCTGGAATTACAGGCACGTGTTACCATACTGAGTTTGGATTCTCATTTCTAACAAACTGTTTGCAATGCTGTTAGTGCCTATGGTGGCGGGCCACGTATAGTGTAGAATACTTCATCTTAGGCTCTGGCAAGGGAGGAGGTAGTCAGGGATGGGTTGTGGTCCTCAAGACAGAGTGATGGATTCTAACCTTGACAGAAACTCTCACGGTACTGTGACACAGAACCACTGGGAGGGCTGTGTGAGGGTAGGATGGGAATGGAAGTAGGTCACTCCCTTAAGGTTGGGACAGCCTTTAATACTGACACCATAGCAGATTGGGCTTGCAGCCTCAGAAGCAGGACGGGTGGACCTCAGACCATTCTTCTAGTCACACCTGTCACCAGAAGGAGCGCACTGTGTGCAGATGAAAACGGTGCAGACCAAAATGCAAAAGACACACACCACAAATAAACTTACAGCAAAAAAACATTTAAGAGTATTGCAAACAGGCTGGGGAGATGGCTTGGTGGTTAAAGGTGCTTGCTTGCAAAGCCTAACGGTCAGGATTCAATTCCTCAGTACCCATGTAAAGCCAGATGCACAAAGTGACACTTGTGTCTGGAGTTTGTTTGCAGTGGCAAGAGGCCCTGGTGAGGCTGTAATCATTCTCTTTCTCTCCTTGAACAAGAAAATATTTAAAAAGAGTATTGTAAACACAAATCAGTGATTCCCAAATTGTTTGAAGTAAAAGACCACTGAAAAATCTGGTGGGCTGGAGACTTGCCTGCAAAGCTTAAGGACCCCAGTTTGATGCCCTAGCACCCACATAAAGTAAGCCAGATGCACAAGGTGGTGCATGCATCTGGAGGAGTTTGCAGTGGCTAGAGGCCCATTCTTTCTCTTTCTCTCAAATAAATAAATAAAATATTTTAAAAAATTTATTACAAAAGTCTGGTTCAGGGCTGGCTCAGTGGGTGAGAGTGTTTGCTGTGCAACCCCGAAGGCCTGAGAGGGTCTGAGTTGGTCTCCCCAGCACATCTGTAAGTCTAGTCCTAAGGGGAATAGAGACTGGACAAGTACTGTGGCTTGCTGGTCAACCAGTCAGACAAAACAAGGGCAGGTCCAGGCTCAGTGAAAGATTCTACATCAAAGAAACATGTGGGTGATTGGTATTGGTAGACATCTAATGCTCTTCTCTGGCTTCCACACATGTGAGCACAGGTTGCATGCATCTGTACGCACACACACACACACAAACACACACACACACACACACACAAATCTGCTCCACTATGGAACAATACCTCTTTTTTAAGAAAATATATTTTTATTTATTTATTTGAGAGAGAGAGGAAAAAAAGGAGAGAGAGAGAGAGAGAGAGAGAGAGAGAGAATAAATGAGTGCACCAAGGCCTCTATCCACTGCAAATGAACTCCAGACACATGCGCCACCATGTGCATCTGGCTTCTGTGGGTACTGGGTAATTGAACCTGGGTCCTTAGGCTTCACAGGTAGGTGGCTTAACTGCTAAGGCATCTATCCAGCCTGGAACAATATCTCTTCTACTGCATAAGACCTTGATGGCTACACAAGACTGATCAGGTAAGGCTAATGACACCCAGCTTATCTCTTCCCTGCATAGTGTGCTGTACCACAGAGGGTGAGTTTGGGTGTCAGGGGCCATGCTAAGATGCTATGGAAGGTTCTAAAGCTTATTGATTTCTGTCCTAGTGTGAGTAGAGAGGGGTCATGAGCAGTTTGCAGCCCATAAACCACACAAGAACTGTTCTGGGCTTGCCTGGATAGATTGCTGATTTGGACATTTGTGTATTATGTTACTTCAAGGAGTCAAATTATTGATTGGGATCCTTTTATCACAAACTTATCAAGGCCACTTGGTTGTCAGCAGTTACATGTGAGGTCTTCGGAGTGAGGCCAGTTGAATGTCCTCTTGGCTGTAGCACTCTTTCTACATATTTGGAGACCAAGCAGGATGCCTGAGCACAGGAAGCACCTGGTAGACCCTGGAGGATGAATGCATGGTGCAGGAGGGGGGATTGGGGCTAACAGACAATAGACAGCCAGGAAGTAAATACCCTGCAAGAACGGCCGTCAAGGAGCACTGCCCTTCTAGGGCTTGACAGATGCAGAGACCAGCAGAGCAGATACAGGAGAACAGATTCCAGACAGGAAAACTGTTTCCCTGGACTTGCTGGAATGAGTGAAGTTAGCTTTAGAAGACTTATGGCCTAGGTTGACATGAGTCACCTAGTGTCATTTTCATGCTGAATCAGGGGACTGAGAACAAAATAGTTCTCAGATCAAAGCAAACCCTGGCAGTAGTTCTGGAGACTGCAGGAAAGTGTGTCTTAGTTCCTTTGCTCTTAATACTAGAGTCATGAAGATGGACTTTCATGATTTAACTGTACTTTCATATTGCGAAATCCTCCAGATGTCAGTGAGGGAGAGAGCAGAAAGAACCAAAACTTCACACTTGTCCTCACATGCCGTTCTCCCCTTGCTCCTTCCTCACCAGCCATCCAGTGCCACTCAAGCCATGAACGTGATTTAATGACACAAGCCAAGAAAGATGTTCCCAGGAATAATGACAGGTGCTGTTTAAAGAGCACTGGATGCCAGATCCTGTGCTAAATGCTTTGGTACATTTCTTAGTAGTTTCATCAACAGTCATATAAGTTTGCTCAAGGATGGATGGTTTGTACAGTTCTTATTTAGTTTCATCAACAGTCATATAAGTTAGCTCAAGGAGGAGCTGGAGTCTAGCCCACGTGTGTCACTGTAAAGATTTGTGTCTCAGCTATGCTTGGCTTGGATCCAAACACCATTTCCTCTCACTTTACTTTTTGTCATTAGCTAGAGCCTCGTTACATAGCCCTGGTTCCCCTCAGACTCGTGGTCCCTGTGCCTTGGCTTTCTGAGTGCTAGAAGTTCAGGTGGGCATCACCATGCCCAGTTCACCTTGCTATTAAGACACTAGGGAGGCTCAAAACTCATCAAAGTGCTGAAAACAGAGGCTGTTGAGAAGTTAGTACTATAAGTGACCTCTATCACACCCTGCAAGGCTCAGGGGACACTGTGAAAGAGGGGCTGGAAGAATGTAAGGTCCAGAGGGTGGGGAAGAAGTACTTTGGGACACTGTCCTCTGGACACAATGGCACTGATGCATACATGACCTCACAGTGGAGGTGGCTACCTCCACAAGATCTGCACAGGATTGAGCCTGGCAACATGTTGACATAGATGGTGGAGGAGGGGAAGAAAGGAAAGAAGAGACATTAAACTAGAGTAGGGGTTACATGAAAAGAGGAGTGTGTTCACTGGGATTGAAACAGGGAGGGGACGAGAGAAGGCAATGGCAGAGGATTATGAACAAATTGCAGTATGTTCATGTATTAAATTCACAATAAAAAGTTACACCAACAAACCGAAAAGCATAATGTTTGGAACTCTAAGAATCCAAGGCCAGAATTTCTCCTAAACGACAGTGCGAGATGAAAGAAGGTAGATGAATGAGTCAGGCGTGATTTTAAAGCAGCCTATAAAATTTAGAGATACAATCTGCTTATAAATCTGAATTGTATTTCAAACAAATGTGTACACAGACATACTCATAAACACAGGAAGATGCCTGATTCCTATGAAAAACCTTATATTACAATTTTTCTAAGTAGGCTGTTCAAAGTTCCAAGCCTCCTAAATAATAAATACAGACATTAAATACAAACCTCTACAAAAGGAGTGAGCGTAGGCTTGACTAGCCTGAGTGCTCTAAGTGGAGGTCTGGGTCCTACTTAGCCATTATCTTTAGATAACCCTATTTTCCAATGAAAAAAAAAAAAACTTGGTGCTCCATTTGCCAGGTAAGCTGGAAGCTACAAAGAGGTTCCCAAGTGTTTTCAGAGAGGTCAGAAGACCCCAACTCTTTCACAAGAACACTAAACAGAATTGTGTACATCTACATATGATCAAGATCGTGCAGTTGGTTGGCAAAACCCCTTTATGGCTCCTAAGTAGGAATATTTACAAATTTTCATTATTATACATTGGTATATCATTGCAAGATTTTTAAACACACACCTTAAACCTTACCACAAGTAAAAATCTTTAACAACAACCAAAAAAAAAAAAAAAACCCAAAACAAAAAAACAATCATGACCTTCTAATTTTTTTAATTCCCAAATGGAAAATAATGGGAAGTTACAGGATCTCGTGCATATACAGACACAAACTGACTTTTTTGAGCACTTACAGACACAAACTGAGTTAAGAAGCCAAGATTTTGGGAACCCTAAGACCATAAAAGGATCATCCGAGACATCTGTCGGGCGGGGCGAGCTGAGGTGACGAACAGTTAAGTCTCATGTGAGCAGGAACGTGCTCTACTTGAGTCTTTTTTCTCCGCGAGGTGACAACCTCCTAAGACCCTAATCTCCCCACTCAGGGTGATGACATAGGATTTAGTGACTACGGGATAACAAGTTAAAACCTCTTTTGAGCGTGAGTTGTCTATGTGGGTTAAAGGCAGACGTTGAAAGCTCTTTAGCCACTAACACAATTGGGAAAAGAAACATTGCACTTGCATATACAACACACACTTCACAGCAAGCAGTTCTGAACGCAACAACGTCTGTGTTCACTCAGAGCCCAGAGTGGAATTAAAGCCAGTACTAGCTACTGTTCTGGTAATTCAAGCAATCCAACAGGTTCCTCCCGAGTGTCCTGCATAACACGAAACTGCATGGACTGCTTGCTTTTGGACCCCACTTGCTTACTCATGCTGACAAGAAAACGAGAGGACAAGGCCCACTTGGGTGAAACAGGGGAAGTGCATGGACAGTGGAGAAGCAGACACAGAGCACAGCTAGCTCCCAGGTATCTTCCCCTCACTGAAAGGGGACAGTGGCCCAATCTAAAGCGGGTTACCTTTACACTTCTTCTCCTCCGTCTGGAAGGCCTGGGCACTGGAGACGTTGTGATCAGCCACCTCATCGTGGTCTAGGTGGAATATAGAGCTAGTCCAGGTGGCCGGGAGGAGGTGTGGGGACGTCTGCTCGCTCTTCAGGGAGCCGCGCCTGTCCTCATGGTTCTTCCTTTGCAGGCAGGCTTCCGACATTCCTACGAGCTTCCAGTCCTGCCCTCGGTTGGGACAGGGCTTCGGCTTGTCCCAGGCTGGAAGGCCATTTTCTGGAGGGTTGCAAAACACAAGACAATGAGCTACTGGCTTGATGGGGTTTTGCTGAGCTGTGAACCATGGCTCAATTCTTTGGAGGTGACAGGGGCCACGGCCCCTCCACCTAGGGTGGGGTGAAGAAGCGGGACTGTCATTCCCGAGCCGCCACACTGGCCTGCCTGCTGGACAGATCAACACGTCCACCCTGATCTGCAGCTCCCGGAAGGCCCGAGCTCCTCTGTGGCCAGCCTGTGCATTCGCCAGTGCCGGGGCCAGTACGATGGCCCAAGAGCGAATTCACACCACTGCTTAGGTGACCATTTGAGGACCTGAGAGTCAGGGCTGGCCACGGCCTTTGGTCAGATCCTTAGCACCTGAAACATCCAGGATGTAGCCTTGTTTGACTTGGGCTTTATCACAGGCTGACCTGAGGGACATCATGCTAAGCGGGGCACGCTCACGTGGCCACTCACTGAGAATGACAACTCTCTTCTTGCCACTTTCCACCGAGATGCCAGCAGAAAAAGCCAAACAGCAAAATAAAACAAAAGGGAAAAGAAAACAGAACAAGAAGAACAAATGGATACTGGATACCTGGATCTTCCAAACAGATTTGTAAATGTTTATAATATAGTCTCAAATTGGCAAGAAAAATCACATAAAAAGCAGATAATACTTTTGCTGTGGGGCAAATTAAAAGCAATAGATATAGAATGTCTTTGGCTGGGGTACCATATGGATAATATTACATTGTATTCATACACACACACACACACACACACACACACACACACACACACACACATACATTTTTTTGGATTTTTTCAAGGTAGTTCACTCTAGCCCAGGCTGACCCAGAATTCACTATGTAGTCTCAGGGTGGCCTCAAACTCACAGCAATCCTCTTAATTCTGTTTCCAGAGTTCTGGGATTAAGTGCATCACTATGTCCGGCTTTAAAAAATATTTTTATAATAATATTTGTTATTATATTTATTTATTAATATAATGTTTATAATATTAGAGAAAAGCAGAGAGAGTGAATATGGGCATGTCAACCATGGCAAACAAACTCCAGACACATGTGTCAATTTGTGCATCGGGCTTTATGTGAATACTGGGAACTGAACCCAGGCTGTTAGGCTTTCCAACCAAACACCTTTAGCTGCTGAGCCATCTCTCCAGCCCCTGTTTTTTAAATTTAATTTATAGGGACTTAAAGGTCTGCCCTCTACAATGGAGAAAATAGGCTAGTAAAATGCAGAATTTCTCACACTATTATTCCCCTCATGTTACTTAAAAAATATTTGTACTTATTTATTTTCAAGGAGAAAGAGAGTGAGAGGGAGAATGGGCACACCAGGGCCTCCAGCCACTGCAAATGAAGTCCAGGTGCATGTGCCACTCTGTGCATCTGGCCTTGTAGGGGCCCTGGGGAGTTGAACCTCAGGTCATTAGGCTTTGTAGTCAAGCATCTTAACTGCTGAGCCTTCTTCAGACCCTGTTTTTAAATTTTAATTTATAGGGACTTGAAGGTGTGCCCTCTAGAATGGATGAAAATAGGCTAATAAAATGCAGAAATTTCTTACACCAACCTTTCCCTCATGTTTTCTAACTAGTAAAAAAGAGGCAAATTTTACCCCATTGAATGTCTTTATCGTACATGATATAAAATAGCAAAAATTAGCAAGCAAACATAAGAGTTTACCTGCATCCATAGTTCCTCAAATTTTAGCAACTGTTGGTCAAAATTAGGGGAAAAGGGCTGGGGAGATGGCTCAGGAGTTAAAGGTACTCTTCTGCCAAGCCTGCCAGGCCAGGTTCCATTTCCCAGTGCCCACATAAAGCCAGATGCACAAAATGGTGCATGCGTTTGGAGTTTGTTTTCAATAGTAAGAGGTCCTGGTGCACCCATACTCTGTTTCTCTCTTTCACCAAAAAATAAATAAAAATATTTTTTAGAATGGAGGAAAAATGGTTAACACAATGATTGAAAATATTGATTTAAATGCAAATTTCTTTGTACTTATTTTTCGGGGGGGCGGCAGTGTTGGTGATTGAACCCAAGACCCTGTGCATTCTAGGTCATTTGATTAGTGTATTTTATGCTGAAATTACCAAAAGACCATGATGGTAATATCCCTGATACTTACAGAGACAAGTCCATTCTGCTCTGTGTTTAGTGCAGGGAATTTTAAGCATTTAAAACATTAAAAAGAAATCTCAATTTTTTTTAAAAAATGAAGATGGTAGATGTGTTTTGGGTTTCCATAACACCCTCTCTGGAGCTGCCAGCCCCCTTTACCTGAGGTTGTGGTGATGGTTTGGGGGGAGGACACACTCCCCTCAGCCACTTTCGGAAGTTGCACGAACACTTCTGCGTGTTCATGCTCTGACACCCGTGCACGCTCTCCTTCTACTCCAGGTGAAGGCCCGGCCGGCAACCTCCGAGCGGCGCGAGCACGGGATTTCTTGGCGGAGTAAATGGAGTTGCCGTGGCTTGAAGGAGCAGCTGCAGGTCTCCTTTAGAAAAATCCCACAGTGTGCTCACTGTGGGGTGTTGTTATTTAGAGAAGAGCTTGGCAGATTCACCGATTGTGTGGACCATTGTATCAGGCGTGTTCAAGGAATGTACACACTTTCTTCTCAGAGCCAGGTGGCCTTATCATTGCATGCCAGATCAGTCCTACTTTTCTCCCATTCCAGAGACTGGTGCAACTACAGACATCTGTCCTAGCTACTCACTGAAGGCAACAACAGGTTGTGATCTTGAAGATTGTATTGCATTTCAAGCTGACCACATCTATGCAGAACTCAATCAAGCACCTATTATCCACAAGGCTTAAGCTTCTTGTGAACTGGTTACCCAGAAGCTGCGAGGAAGGGTCAATCATGGCCCAGAGATACACTTTACTCCTAAAGAGATAAAACTCCCCAGGCATGACCCATTTGCCTACTTTATTTCCAGAGCCTCAGTCCCCCAAGGAACCTGTAAGGTTCAATTTAAAGAATGTTAAAGTTCTGAGTATTTTGTAAAGTTTTCCATATTTAATTTTCCTGTAGAAATGCTTGAAATTTTGTACTCATTCCCCAACCCTAAGAGAAATGAAGAAATGTGGCCCAAGTGGGCAGTCATTACTCCCCTGTGAATTGGGGCCTTCTTGAGGAGCTGTGCACCCAAGACGATGTTCTGCCTTAAAGCACATGTGATTAAAGCTTGCTCTGCATGTCCCTTGGGCTGGCAAGAATGGGGTTGCTTTTAAGTAAGGGAGGTTTTATTTTGGGGTGAGACAAGGGATAGGATTGCCTTCCACTTTCCTAAAGAAAACACTTGGGATGAATTGGGAAAAGGGCTTCCTGCATGGGAGGCATTTACAAGCTCATAATTACTGTCTGTAATTACACTCTCAATAATGATATTCAGCTGCTTAATTGGCAGGTTTATTGCTTGGGAGCCCTGGAGCCTGGGAAGCCCTGGCTGGTTCATGGACAACGCAACAGGGATTTCTTTAGAGAGGATTCTCAGTTCTTGGGCTGGAGAGATGGTTCAGCAGTTAAGGCACTTGCTGGAAATCCAACCAATGCAGGTTTGATTCCCCAGTACCCATGAAGCTGGAGTTTGTTTATAGTGGCTAGATGCCCTGGTGTGCCCATTCTCTCTCTCTCTCTCACTATGTCTGTCTCTCTTTCTTTCTCAAATGGATAAATAAATTATATATATGAGAGAAATCTCGATTCTTATTATCTTAAGGCACATGCAACTCCTGCTCCATTCCCAAGAAAGGATGACACACCTACTCTTCCAGGTCCCTGACCCACTCACTGGTATGTTGTCAATGATGAGTGTGACAGGTGCCACCACAAATATACAGCTGGCAGAAATCATTCTCAAAACTTTTGTGCTATCAGTACAAGTGTCCTTACCCGTTGGTTCCCCCAAAACTCACACCAATGGACTCCTTCCTTCTAGAGGGGTCAGTGTCCCAGAGGTTTAGTCAATGATCTCAGATTTTGGTGTGTATCAGAATTACATGGGGTTCTGTTGATAATACTGAAGACCTGGCCTGCTGAGTCAGGCCGGGGTCTGGGCATGTGAGACTCTGACCTGTTTTCCAGGTGACTTGGTGCCCAGAATTTTAGATTCAAGGGGTCAAGACACATTGGAGAAGAAAAATATGTTGCTGGAAGGTATTGGATAGTGGTTCTACAGAGGCTTAGAGAAAATTTGAGAGAGAGAGAGAAAGAGACAGATAGAGAGAAGAAGAAGAAGAAGAAGAAGAAGAAGAGAGGAGGAGGAGGAGGAAGGAGAAGAAGAAGAAAGAGAGAGTGAGAGCAAGAGCAAGAGAGAGAGAGAGAGAGAGAGAACGGGTGTGCTAGGGCCTTCAGCTGCTGTAAATGAACTACAGACGTATGTACCACCTTGTGCATCTGACTTACATGGGTCCTGGGGAATTGAACCTGGGTATGCAGACTTTGCAGAAAAGTGCCTTAACTGTTAAGCCATCTCTCTTGTTCCAGCTGCCAAAGTTTTTCAGCTTTAATCTGGTAGAGAATCCTTTTGAATGAATGCTTCTTCTTGATAGCCAGCTCCCCCTTGCAGAGCTCAGCTCACTCTCCGGCTGCTGTTCTCCACCTGCTGGGGCAGAGGTGACGTCCAGCCTCTGCTCATGCCATGCTTTCCCCTGCCGCCATGAAGCTCCCCCTTGAGACTGTAAGCCACAATAAAGGCTTTCCTCCCAGCACTGCTTCTGGTTGTGTGTTTTGTCCCAGCAACATGAGAGTAACTACAACAGGTATTATCTCATTAATTAAATGAGTAAAATATAAGTAGTTCTTGAAACTGTCTTAAATATTAAAAACTTTTCATTTATGCATCCCATTGTCTATCCTTCCCTTGCCTCATTCTCAAACTCAGATTGCCTCTAAACTTTAATTTTAAAGATAATCCCTAAAATTTGAAAAGACTAGGGACTGTTAATAAATTTAAAAATACTGTTTATTGAGCACCTGCTATGAACTAGGTAGCATTGTAAGCACTTCCACCATGATCAGCTCACCTACAAAACCCCCTAGAGTGCTTCCACACATGACCATGTCATCTACATGAACACCCATTAAGTGCTTCCACACATGAGCATGCCGTGTCATGAACACTTCCTAAGCACTTCCACACATGATCATGTTGTCTAATGGACACTTCCTAAGCACTTCCACACATGATCATGTTGTCTAATGGACACTTCCTAAGCTCTTCCAGACATGATCAACTCATCTAATGAACACCCCCTAAGTGCTTCCACACATGATCAAGTCATCTAATGAACACCTCCTAAGCGCTTCCACACATGACCAAGAAATGAATACTGTTTCTGTTCTTTCAACCAAAGAGGAAGTAAGAAGTTAACAAATTCTGTTTTTTGATTAAAATGCTATAATATCTTATAATTATTAATTCATCTGTTTGTATTTCTGAGCTTCCGAGTAGCTGGGATCTTGCCTTGTTGAGTTCCTTGTCCTAGCGTCTAACATGCAGCCCTGACAGGGTGATGAATGTCTGTTGCTTGAATGGAATCAAATCTCACTCACTTCTCGACACCTCCCTGCTGCTGCTGCTGGCTAAATGTCTCTTAGTTTCTTGTCCCCATGTTACTTCCTTCTACTTCTCTTCTCTCACTCCCCCCCCCCACTTTCCAAAGGCTAAATGTCTGTAGTTGTTTCAAGATGAAGAGTAGAGGTCTCTAAAAGAAAGATAAAAATGGGGCTGCAGAGATGGTCCAGTGGCTAAAACCTCTTGCGTGCAAATCCTGACAGTCTGGGTTCAATTCCTTAGCACTCATATAGAGCCAGATATACAGAGGGGCGCATCCATCTGGAATTCATTCACAGTGGCAGGAGACACCTCCCCTCTTTCTGTCTCTGTCTATTTTAATAGTCTTTCCCTCTCTGTCAAATAACTAATTAAATAAATAAAAAAGATGAAAAGGGGCTGGGAAGAAGATTTTGTTCTCCTTGTCTTTTCATTGAATATTTAAAAAGACGTTATGCTTCATTGAGATGCACGTGTCTATGCAGAGACTCAATGAATGAGCCGACGGAATGCTAGAAGTCACAACAGCGTGCTCTGATGCTGAGTGGTCTGTGCCCATTTCCAGAACAGCTCAGCCCGCAGACTCTGGCAGTGAGGGTTTCTGGCCTTTGTTCAGTATGTCTTGTAAACTAGCCTCTTTGCTCAGGCTTTCCACCTGTCTTTCCTTCCCCAGAACCTGCCTTTTAATTAATTCCCCCCTGCTGAGCTGCTCTGTTCTATGTGTGTGGGCAGGTGAATTTAAGTTTGCGATCACAGGAGGGTTCTTTCGTTTTATCAGCAGGGGTTCCCAGTGCATCGTGGGTCAGACTTGGGAGCTGCTAAGAGACAGAAAAATCTTTCCTCCTCTGGTTCTGCTGCAAGTCACATGAAGAAATTGCTAGCAGTCACTATGGGCATAGAGACCTCAAATGAATATTCTGAAACCAGAAACTGCATGATAATCTCTCAATAATAAGTGAAAAACCACAAGCAATATATAAAGTGTATGTTTAGACTATTTTTAAATAGGATGCACCTTAATCTATTTTACTGTATATCCTGAAATAAAAATGAAACAGTAGGAAGCCTGTTCAAAGATGGTGGAACTCCCCTTGTCGGTAGGAAGCATGGTGGACTAGGTTCACGGGGACCGCTTACAACTATTTACAGGTAAGAACTGGCTGGGGGCTGGAGCACCGACCCGAAGCACCCAGGACAGCAAGGCATTTCTGGAGAGCACAGTGGGATCCTCCCCCAGAATGGCCCCCAGGCTTTCCATAATTCACACCAGACTTGACCATCCTCAGGTTAGACGATTCAACGCTTGAGGTAACGGCTCTAAAGGCCACCGAGATTCCATTTAGGAGATGAGGAAGGGTGCAGCCTAGGCAGAAACATGCCTATTCAAGAGCCGCAGATGCTCCTAAAAGGGAACAGATGTTTAATGCAGGATTAGATCTCCCCTGCTGGAAAGTTCAGAGCGTCATGTTTATTCTTGTTGCCAGCCTGAACCCACAGTTTTGAAAAAATCATAAGGTAGCGTGTAGGACTGGCCCCATTTTATGTCCCCAAATGTGTAATCCCTCTTCCCAAGGTAGGAAATAGACATGACTCTTTTCTAGCTTTGGAAAGCAGGACTGGGGAATGTGAGGGTAAGGCACAAAGGACTCTTGGTAAGAAGATCAATTCTGTACATCTCACTGTGAAGGGCACTGCATTAGCTGCTTGAAGAACCCAGAGATTTTCAATAACTTACAGTCAGGGATCATCAAAGCACTCAGAAACATATGTGGTGGACACCGCACAGCAAATAGGTATATAAGCTGTCCCTGCTCTGGGATTTGGTAGAGTTTCAGTATAATTTTCCATTAAGAAAATAAGTAAATAACTAGGGGCTGTGGAGATGGTTCAGCTGTCAAAGTGATTGCTTATCCAAGTTCTATTCCCTAGTACCCACATAGAGCCAGATGTACAAAGTAGCACACGCATATGGAGTTGGTTTGCAGTAGCAAGAGGCCCTGGTGTGCCCATTCTTTCTCTCTCTCTTCTTGCAATAAAACCATCATCATCATCATCATCATCATCATCAGGGCTGGAGAGACGGCTTAGTGGTTAAAGCGCTTGCCTGTGAAGCCTAAGGACCCAGGTTTGACTCCCTAGAATCCACATAAGCCAGATGCACAAGTGACACATGTACACAAGGTGGCACACGTGTCTGGAGTTTGTTTGCATTGGCTAAGGCCCTGGTGCACCAGTTCTCTCTCACGCTCACTGTCTCTCATAAGTAAAATAATAAATAATAATAATTTCTTCAGTTTTGATCTAGGAACTTTGCTTTTTCTTTCTATGGCAGCAGGTGAACAGCTACATCTGAGGACTTCTTAGAGTAGGAACTTCAGGGAAGCTTTCAGTCCTTTAAAATACTACTAAATGCATCACCAAAATATTTGATTAAGTGGGTCCAAAAGCTATAACCACAATTACCTGCAGGGTACTGAATGTCCCCTAAGAGGGTCTGGCAGAGCACACTTGTAATCCCAGAGCTTGGGAGTTGAAGGTCAGTTGGTACTAAAAATGAAGACCCTGTCTCAAAACTCCAGGGGAGAATGCAATTGTTTGGTGCCACCTGTGTGGGGGAGGTTGTTCAGTGGTGCAGATGGGTCAAGCTGCTTGGTGCCAACTGTTCCATGACCTCTTCACAGTATGGAAACAGCAAGAGAAGGAGGTGAGATTTCTGCCATCTTTTTCACACTGTTTTGTGCTTCAACCTTCCAATGACTTATGATAGACTTGTTGAGCCTGGAGTTGGGAGAACTATGTCCCCAACTATGGTTATATGTGATCCTGGTTGCCTCCAGTCTCATGTGGTGGCAAATATTTCAGACTCTTTACTCAAGGTGTCACCCAAGGACCTGTGCTTCAGTGTCACCTGGGAGCCTGCAGGTGGCTTCTGGCCTCAGGACTGGTGAACGAGGAGCCGCGTTTTAACAAGGTCCCCATGTGACTCACAGGCACACAGATGCCTGAGACTCTGTTCCCGGGAAGTTTCCATATAAATTAGATCTAATTTGTTAAACATGTAGCTACCGAAGTTAAACCTTGGTGGGTTTAACATTTACTACATAGAGATAAGATCTATGATTTCCTCTTCAGGAGCCAGAAGGGAAAGTGGTATTTGATGGATTGCGGGCTGAGGAAATTATATACCAGAAATCAAAAGGGTGTGTTTTTAATGTTTTTGTTTCCTAAATGGTTAGTTTGTAAATTTAGTTTGTGAAATGGAAAAATCCAAACACAAAGAAATCTGAAGATAATTAT
The DNA here is from genome assembly GCA_036346955.1 of Dipus sagitta. NCBI lineage: Eukaryota > Metazoa > Chordata > Mammalia > Rodentia > Dipodidae > Dipus > Dipus sagitta. The sequence goes on from CM070784.1 coordinate 62,937,218, forward strand.
CTTTTGAGGGAATAGGTTTACATGGACAAGCAACAAAATCACATGAGCCAAGGCTGGACAGCTGGCTCTGTGGTCAAGTGCACTTCCTGTGCAGGCATGATGGCCTGAGGGGTTCTGAGAAACCCCCGAGTTTGATTTCTCAGCACCCATGTAAAAGCTGGCTGTGGCCATGCGCATTTGTAACCCCAGTCCCGTGGGCAGCAGAGACTAGCGAATTACTGGAACGCATGTAAAATGACAGCCTCCAGAATCAGTAAAAGACTCCATCTCCCGGAAAAACAAAAACAAAAACAAAAACAGAAACAAAAATAAAAACAGAAACAAAAACAAAAGGCTGGTGGGTGATGGACGGGGGCACCTGAGGCTCTCTGGCTGCCATAGGCTCTGAATTACTACTACACACACCACACATACGTATACACATACTATACACCAGCAAAACTGGTCATACAGTCAACAGCTACCCTGCTATGTGTGCTCCCTACATGTCAGACACCCAGTCCACTTAGTTTCCATTGTAACTGTACTGCATAGGATTATCATCATCATTTTAATATGAAGATATTGGGACACAGAGAGGTTAAACAACTTGCATAAGCTCACACAGGGGCTGGATAACAAAGTGAAGGCCCGGACCCATGTGTCTAGCCGACCACAGCACACCATCTCTTTTGCACGGGAACACATCACCCAGTAATTGGACAGTCATCCACAGGCCAAAGAGCAACATTCCCCGGACTCAAGTACCTCGTGTGGAGTAAGGAAAATAAGGCTCAGAGAGGCCACATTCTTGCTCAACAGCACCCAGATGTGATGGAAATGTGATGGGAGCTTCTTCTAATTCTTGGTCCCATGATCTTTTAGTTGAAAGCACATGCTTTTGGGTATACAGCAAGGACTTATTGTGCAATCTCAATGCTGTTTCAAATTCTGACATATTTTCCCTCTATACCTCAAGTACCAAGAACTGCTTTTCTAATTAAAACTCTTTTTTTCCCCAGTGAGTTTACTAAACAAGGGACAGCTGTGATGTGGGTCTTCATCCCACTCCGGCTGGGATGACAGTGACACATCAGAAGGTTAGTGTGTGCGGTTGAATCCGCCTCCACGTGGCCCAGGAGCTCGAGAAGAAGATAAAACCCAACAGTGGAGGCACTGAAGCCTGGCTCTGTGTTGTAGATGTCCACTTAGAGGGTTCACTAAGGGGCTGCTGGAGAGATGGCTTAGTGGTTAAGGTGCTTGCCTGGGAAGCCTAAGGACCCAGGTTTGAGTCACCAGTATCTACATAAGCCAGATGCACAAGGTGGCACATGCATGTGGAATTTGTGGTGGTTGCAGGCCCTGGCTCATCCATTCTCTCTCTCTGTCTCTGAAAGAAAGAGAGAGAGAGAAAGAGAGAGAGAGAGAGAAAGAAAGGAAGGAAGGAAGAAAGAAAGGAAGGAAGGAAGGAAGGAAGGAAGGAAGGAAGGAAGGAAGGAAGAAAAGCTCACTAATGATAATTTCATTCTGAGTTTAGGACATGACAGTGACCACGCAGAGGCCCTGATGTGGCGGTCAGAGTGCACTGTATTGCATTTACCACAGCAGCATCTCTGGGTGGGAGGGGCCGTGCATAGACAAGAAAGCTGCCGAGGTGCCCAGAGTGATGAGCAGCGACAAGAGGCGACCTTCCTCACCGGCCCCTCGGCCACCTTTCACAAGTGAGGCAGCTGAGACCAGAGAAGGAGGGCTCCCACCACAGTGCTGAGGTAGCTAGCTATGGGACCTTCCTGTAGTTAAGGTCAAGTAACTCTTATTTATTGATTTTTATTTTTGATAGAGACAGTGAGAGAGATGAGAGAAAGAGAGAGAGAGAGAGAGAGAGAATAGGTGCATCAGGGCCTTTTAGCCACCGTGAACGAACTCAACTCATGTGGCCCCTTGTGGCACATGAGTAACACTTCATGCTTGTGTCACTTTACGCCTGGCTCACTTGGGACCTGCAGATTTGAACATGCGTTCTTAGGCTTCACAGGCAAGTGCCTTAGCCGTTAAGCCATTACTCCATCCCTAAAGTGATTATTAAAGTGAATATTGCTTGAGAGAGGGTCGTCTAGTTCCTGAAGAAACATCTTTTCAGGAAGGAAAATCTTTCCTATAAAAAGAATGTGCAAATACTATTAAAGTACTTGATGCACTTTATGCGCATGCATGAAGAGTCATAATGAAACCTATTATTTTGTGTAACGAACATGTTAATTTTAAAAAATGAACTACATTAAGCCAGCTAGAAGGGAGGCTGCCTTTTCTAACATGCATTAAAAGCATTCTGCCCAGAGCAGCAGGCTGGTCTGACTCCAACAGAAACTGAAGAGAAGTTGCAAAGGGTCTCCAAGGACATCAGTTCTATAAAACCGAAAGGCAAACCCAGCACGCGAGATCCTGTCACAAACAAAATCCCCCTTTAAGATAACATTCTTACTTTATGAAATTCTGTCCTGAGACATTTTCTGGTCAAATTGTAACAAAAGAAGAAAAATCATTATGTAGCTAGCAACTTCCCGTTTGTTCTGGTGCATCTGCAGACGTCTGCTCTTTGGCAGAGAGGATGATGGGAGATGGGATAACCAATATGGTGCTGCCCAAGTGCACCTCACCGGCATTCTTCTCTCTTCATCTTCTTTCTTTTTAAAATATTTATTTGTGAGGAGAGAGAGGGAGAGAGAGAGAAGAGAAGAGAGACAAAGAGAATGGGCATGCCAGGACGTTTGTCTGAAGGATGGGAGATGGGGAAGGAGATGTTTGTGTGAAGGATGGGAGACAGGGAAGGAGACGTTTGTGTGAAGGGTGGGAGATGGAGAAGGAGACATTTGTGTGAAGGGTGGGACATGGGAAAGGAGACGTTTGTCTGAAGGGTGGGACATGGAGAAGGAGACGTTTGTGTGAAGGATGGGAGAATCCCATGTTTGCAAACAGTCTCCATGTAGGCTGATTTGGAGATCTCTATATATTGGCTCAAAAAGATACAAAGAGACCAAACTTCCCCATGGGCCCCTTGGGGCTATCCCAGGCTAGTTTCTCACCCAGCTTTTGCCTCTCTGCAGTTCTCTGGCCACGCTTGGAGACAGTTTGTGTGGTCTTAGCTTTTGAGGGTGTGTATGTGTTTTGGTGTTGGTGGGACTCAGAGACCAGAGAAGTAGGGAGACCCTGGTTTGCAAAGCCTTGGGGTGAGTAGCTGCTCTGACTTCCCTGCTTTTGCTGGATGCTCACGTTTCCTCTCTATACCTGGTTTTGTTTTCTCCCAGAGAATCACACCACCCTACTTCAGGAGGGAAAATTTAATACATGTGGGGGTGTGAGTCAGTGACTGATAGATTCAGTGCTAGAAGGAACACTTTTTTTTTAAAAAATTTTAAGCACACGATTGATGCAATTTAAAGTCAGCTCTGGTCAATGGAAAGTTACCGAAGGCACCACAACAATCTGGACATTAAATTTGAGTGGATGGGAAAGGTGGAGGAATTTACAGGCAAGGGCTCACGTTTTAAAGTTACAATACACACGAACACATCTGCGATACGACACCAGGGAACTGCAATCTCGGCTGCCTTCTTGTAAGCCACAGTTAGTAGTTGGCATGGGTCACCGTTACTTTACACAAAGAAAAGTGAAGCTTTCTGTGCTCAACAAACCCTGCCTTTATTTCCCTTCATGGCTAGTGTTGGCCTGTAGGTTTTGACAGGGCGGGCCATTGGTTTGGTGTCTGAAATGTCCTGACCTGTGGCTCTCAGGCTTTCTGTAGTGCTGTGAACTATGTTTGGGTGACGTGCTGTGTGAGTCTTTACATGGGAGAACAAAGAAGCAAGATAAAAGAAATAAGGTAAGAGCTATGAGTAACTTCTCATTTTAAGGGTTTAGAATGGCCACATTTTTGCTCTTCTTCCTCTCAGCTGATGATGACGCACAAAGATGGATCCAGCTTTGGCTGACCCACCCTATGGTGACTTCATGAATCACCCCCTCTGTCCCCATACTCTGTTACTTTGAATATCAGCTAAGGATAGACAGGGGTAAATGTTCAGAAACATCCCATGCTCAGTTTCAGAGGCAAACTAGCTCATCCTAGTCCAGTGGGATGGGATGTAGGAGTAAAATTCAGAGAACTGTGGGGGCTCAATGGAACCTCAGGGCCACACTAGTTCAACCATCTACAACCTTTATAGAAAGGGAAACTGAAGCCCAAGAAAGTGGCATGGTTTGATCAAGGCTGCTTGCAAAGTTACAGGCAGACTGAACCTTGACCTACAAGAGAGTTGGGAGCAATGTGACACCCCTGGCACTGGCCATGGTGCAGGGGTGCCTGGGCCAGCTCAGTTAAGCCTGGGAGAAGGCAGACGGCCCTCAACCAGATGAAGGGACTTCCTTGTTCCCAGAACAACACCTGCCTTCTGTATTCCTAGGTTTTCCTCAGAATTAAGGCCACAGGGGTTGGGATGATGGCTCAATGGAGAAAGGGTACTTGCTTGCAAAGCCTGTCAGCCTGGGTTTAATTCCCAAGCCGCCCATGTCAGACAGATGCACTAGTGTTTGGTGTTCCTATGCAGTGGCCAGAGGCCCTGGCACACTCATACATTCAAGAAATAAATAAATAAAAATTAAAATAAGAACAAAGGCAGCAGTTTACTGCCTTATTTAGGCTGGAATAATACTGGGCTCAAACATTCTGCAGATTCCTTGTGCTAAGGAACGGCCGGGCTGTCTCAAGCACTGTGCCCATGCGTAGGGGCACACAATGGCGCGATGCAGGGGAGAGGGCAACTTCAGACACAGCTTTCTAATTTTTAAAAGTTTTCATACATGTAAACACTGCATTTTGATCTCACTCTCCCATCTACCCTCCTTGTTTCTCTTCCCCTTCCCACTAACACCCTTCTCCTGCTCACTGGATCCCCACCCTGCTTCTGTGCATGGTTCTCTTTTGTTTGTTTGTTGCCCCACCGAGTCCACTTAGGGTTGCCTGCATGCTCTTAGTTGTGAGGGACTTTGCTGCAGAACCCACCATGCTTAGACCACTGAAGGGTGTGAGTCTCCCTCACCTACCAGTCATGGTACCAGCATTTATTCTGGTGCACGTGGGATCTCGTGGACCCCTCTTCATCTATGATGAAAGATTGATAGGTTCAGTCTTTTTTTTGTTGTTTATTTCTTTTTTTTTTTTTTGGTTTTACAAGGTAGGGTCTCACTTTAGTTCAGGCTGACCTGGAATTCACTATGTAGTCTCAGGATAGCCTCGAACTCACGGTGATCCTCCTACCTCTGCCTCCCGAGTGCTGGGATTAAAAACGTGTTTCTTTCTTTATTTATTTGAGAGCGACAGAGAGAGAAAGAAGCAGAGAGAGAGAGAGAGAGAGAGAGAGAGAGAGAGAGAGAATGGGCACACCAGGGCCTCCAGCCACTGCAAAAGAACTTCAGTCATATGTGCCCCCTTGTGCATCTGGCTAATGTGGGTCCTGAAAAATTGAGCCTCCAACTGGGGTCCTTAAGCTTCACAGGCAAGCGCTTAACCGCTAAGCCATCTCTCCAGCCCCAGGTTCAGTCTTATGTGCTGTGAGTTTATGAGTTTTGTGGATGAAGGCACAGCTTTTCAGTTCAGCTTTATTTTTAAATTTTATTTCATTGTTTATTTATTTGTTTTTTTGAGGTGGGGTCTCACCGTAGCCTAGGCTGACCTGGAATTCACTATGAAGTCTCAGGGTGGCCTCAAACTCACAGCGATCCTCCTACCCCTGCCTCCGGAGTGCTGGGATTAAAGACGTGCACCACCACGCCTGGCTCAGACACAGCTTTTAAAAACTGAGTCACTGGGGGAGTTTGGTAACTGAATACAGGGGTCATAAAAGTTGGGAAACAGTAACAGGTTTTTTTGCTCAAGTACCAAAAATCACTCTAAAATCAAACATGGAGTAGCTCTGAGGTGTTCCTGGCCACACTTACCTGGGTCGCTCCGCACAGTGTCACTGTGTCTGGTTCTGAGCACACAACACGCACACGTCACACCGCACAGACTGTCGTGTCACACCACATCAAGGAACGCCTCCACTCAGACGTGGGACTGGCCTATATTGTGAACTGTAGTGACTTTACTGTCCATATAAATATTTATACTCCTAGAGAAACATGGCTCCTTATGGAAAACAAAGACCACCAGTATTTTTCTACTAGCATTCTTTAAACTGTTCTATCTTTGGATTGTAATATTTATTATGCACTATCAAATATTTAGCCAAATTTCTTTTTTTTGTAAAAGTAAAAAAGCACATCCATCTCATTGTATGCAAATTTGCTTTAATCTTTAATAAGAGGTAAATTATATGTATGCCAAAGGATTGTTTTTGTTTTTTGTTTTTTGAGGTTGGGTTTTGCTTTAGTCCAGGCTGACCTGGATTTCACAATGTAGTCTCAGGGTGGCCTTGAACTCAAGGCAATCCTTCTACCTCTGCCTCCCAAGTGCTGAGATTAAAGGTGTGCGCCACCATGCCTGGCTCTCTGAAGGATTGTTTTAAAATCAACTCTTTATGATTTATCTCAACTCTTTCTGTTTGCTTGTTTTTGTTTTTCAAGGTAGGGTCTCACTCTAGCCCAGTCTGACATGGAATTAACTATGTACTATCAGGCTGGCCTCAAACTCAGCGATCCTTCTACCTCAGCCTCCCTAGTGCTGGGATTAAAGGTGTGCACCACCACGCCCAGCTAAAATCAACAATTTATGATTTAGTTTGTATGCTGATATAATTGGGGTAAAGATTTCTATGATTAGAAGGGGTCACAAGCAGAAAAGGTTTAGGAAGCCCAGTGTTATGGAGTGAGCTTTGGAAGTGGAAGGCAGTCATGAAAAACTGTGAGTGACAGGTAGGTAGAGAGGGAGGGAGAAGAGAGAGAGAGAGGAAAGGAGGAGGAAAAGGAGAGTTGGGAGGAGGAAGAGGGAGAGTGGGAGCAAGAGGAGGAGGAAAACTGATCAGGAAGTGTGTCTGATGAAGTTATCAGTGGAGATGGCCGTGTCCCAGTCCAGGAGCCCCGCGCTCCAGCCAACTTACTTCTGGCCGCTCAGCCAGTGCACGTGGAGACCAAAGGCCTTGATTCAACTGATTTGTGGCACACGGACAGTTCCTGTGAAAGGATGAGGTCTGACCTTCCTAATCTTGGGAATCTGGACGCCTCCCCAGGCTTTTATTAATAAAATGTGAGCTTGGGAAGCAGAGCAAACCCACCATCCACACAGCGGGCCTGGCTGCCAGCAGAGATTAGCTAAACCCAGTCCTGTCAATACTGCCTGCATTCTCCTAGAGAAGGGGCTGCATCAGAACCATACACAAGAGGGTCTGCAGGAAAATCGTGCTGTGGAAAGGAAGGAGCGTAAAATCAGACACACGTGGAGACAGGCCAACAGCACAAGCTCCACGAGGGCTCAGTTACAGGCTGTAAGGAGTGTTTCCTGCACAGACAACAAGGGATATTCAAAATTAACAGATGATCCTCCAGGGTCAGGCCTGGGAACTGGGGCTGGAAGAGCCATTTCTGAGTCAGACCTGTGACCTTTTACTTCTGGACGATGGAGTGGTTGCTAAGGAAAGCTGGTGGCATCTGGCCCCTGGAGAGGATGACATGACAACTGCATTTGTTTTCCAGGCAGACTTAGGGCCCTTGCTCTGCACAGGTAGCTGGGTCATGATGAGGGCATGTGCCAACAGAAGCTCACTGATTCGCACCATAATGTCTTTGACTCCAACATGAGTGTGGAGATAGATGTCTACTGTCTTCCCTTCACAGATGAAGAGACTGGGTAGTAAAAAAGGAGATCAACTTGCTCAAGGACCCTGGGTCATGAGACCTCAGGCTTGTGCCCTGCATTAAGCAATCAGTAACGGTTTGGGGCATTAAAACATGGGGGGTACAGGGACAATTTGAGTCAAGGTGGCATATACTTTCCTGCCTTGTCCTCATTGCTAGCTGTCTCTCCCTCCATCCTAGTCTAAAGTAAAATAAAATGAAATGAAATAAAATAAAAGGGGCTGGAGAGATGGCTTAGTGATTAAGGCACTGGCCTGTGAAGCCAGGCTTGACTCCCCAGAACCCACGTAGGCCAGACACACAAGACCACTTTACTGTTGCAGTCAGGTTTGCATTGCTGATAGAATTCACCCAACCAAGAGCAGCTTGTGGGAAAAAGAGATTTATTTTGGCTTCAGGCTCGAGGGGAGGCTCCACGATAGCAGGGAAAACAATGGCATGAGCAGAGGGTGGACATCACTCCCTGGCCAACATAAGGTGGATCATAGCAACAGGAGAGTGTGCCAAACACTGACATGGGGAAACTGGCTATAACACCTATAAGCCTGCCCCCAACAATACACTTCCTCCAGGAGGCATTAATTCCCAAATCTCCATCAGCTGGGAACCTAGCATTCAGAGCACCTAAGTTTATGGGGGACACCTGAATCAAACCACCACATTCTGCCCCTGGCCCCCATAAACTGGTAGCCATACATGATATAAAATACAATGCATTCAGCACGACTTTAAAAGTCCCCATAGTTTTTATCAATCCCAATGATGTTCAAACATCCCCATAGTCTAAGATCTTTTAACTGAGCCATAATAACCAAAAAATAACCTCAACAAACCAATAATGGCACAGAAAAACATTCACATTGCAAAAGATGGCATTGGGCATAGCAAAGAATTACTCAAGTAATACATGATTTAAACAGTCAAACGCCAAACTCTGTAGCTTCAAGTCCAACAACTCTAGCTAGTGACAAATCTCCAAGTCCAATAATTCTAACCAGCAACAAGTCTCTGGCATCCCAGTTCTGCCCCTCCAGCTAGACTACTCACAGTCCTGGAAACCTTCATCGGGGCCGGCAGCTCCTAAGCAGCCATCTCGTTGTCTTAGCATCTCCACTGGGTTTCCACTGTAATCCACGGCTCATCCTCATGGCCCCATGGGGTCTCCATGTAGGCATCCAGCAAACCTGCTTCACACTGCCCATGGCCATTTCCAAAACACAAGCCCGTGTTGCAAACTCAGTGATGCTCTTTCCAGCATTTCTTATACTCCACAATACCAGGTAGGGTGCCAATTTGTTAATCCAGAGGGGAATAAAGCAGACTTTGAAGAATAGGACACTCCTTGAGCACTCAGGCCCCTTCAAAAGAGTCTACAGTCTTCCTGTTGCCTCACCGCAGGTCAGCTAGCCCAATCTCAAAGGTTGTAATCTCTCAATTGCAGCTGAACAGGCAACAATTCACCCAAAGATTTTTCTTTTTTTCTGTGCCATATCCCTCTGCTCACACCAGTTCATTTCTACGCAAAGCAGCCTTGCACAACTTCTCAGGACCCAGGCATAACAGCAAGCTTCCCACACAAACTGCCTAGCCCAGTCCAGGCAAAGTTCTTTTTCACCCTCATAAGCCAAGCCTCACAGTCCATAGTTCTTACTGCATTCAGGTCTTTCAACTCTGACCAGAATAGTCCATCACGCAGTACTTACAGCACTGCAAGGCATCTCTTAGGCCAAGGTTTCAAATCCTTCCACATTGCTCTTGAAAATCAGCTCCGAAAGGCCAAAGCCACACAGTCAGGTGTCCAGCAGCAACCCCACCCCTCGGTACCACTTTACATGCTCATAAGGTGGTGTGCACATCTGGAGTTTGATTGCAGTGGCTGGAGACCACAAGGGGTGCCAATTCTCCCTCCCTCCCTCTCTCTCATAAAGATAAAAATAAGTAAATAAAAGGAGACTACAGAGAAATAAAACCGAGCTTTGTGGGAAGAATTAAGCATGAGTAAAACAAGGACAGACCATTCACCAAGCAAAACAAACATAAGTTCTTCTGTCCTGGTGAGAAACCATAGGGCAAGGAAAACACAAGCTGAGCGACAAGCAGTCGAGGAGGTCCTGGAGTAAGCGTTTTCTAGGGTGGGGACCTGGGAGAGGACTAGAGACAGCAAATTGTGGGAGACAGCCGCGGCGTTACTCTCTTCCTTGCACGCCCTTCTCAACCTGTCAGTGAGCAGGGTACGGGTGGCTCAGCTGCCCTCTGCCAAGAAGCCTCTGGCCACTTCTGAAGATCTTTGTCCTCTAGTTGGTAGAAGCTGAGACAGGTAAAGGCCATGTTGTGGCTTGAAAGTAAAATGCCCCCCCCCCCCGGGAGCCTCGTGCAGTTGTGATTAAGCCTCATACTTGATTCCCGCTTGGTGGAGCCTTGCTGGAGGAGGCGTGTCTCTGGGTGCAGGCCTTGGGGTGTCACAGTCCAGCCCTGTGTAGCACTGTGGGTCCAACTTTATGTGAGTGCTGGGGATTCAAACTCCAGTTGGTAAGCTTATCAACCAAGTGCCTTTGATCACCAGGCCATCTCCTCAGCTCTAATTCTGGCCTTTATGTCTTCTAAGACCTGTTAAGATGTGTTTACTAATGTGTTCAGAAACTGTGACTGCTTGACTGTGAGCTCTACAGTGGTAAGGACAACTCCTTAGCCACGTTTATTCACGTCACATTTCACATGCTCAAAAAGTGTTGAAGTTAACTAGAGTCTTATGTTGAAAAACTCTGCAATGAATTTGCTAGTGTTCTGATTTATGCCATAATTTATTTGTGCCAATAATTTCTTGATTTAGTTTGCAGTATAGTATCAAATGATTGAGCTGCTAATAAATATTTTCATTATGCATATATGAGTAGGTAGGGTACTTTATATTCATTTACATAAACTTGATGTTATAAAAACACTGAGAGGCTTTGTTGACTGGAGGTGATGCCATCAGTACTTGGTATTGTGATAGCTTCATTCACCATTCTATTAATCTAAATAACATGGAAGGATAATTGCTGTTTAGAATTTGAGAAATTGGGGTACAAGAATATTCAGAATTTGCTTATGCAAACAGGGTTTAACTGGAGGTCCATCAAATCAGTATGGGGAGGAACTGAGAAGTTTTCGAAGTTTGAAAGGCTGAAGGGAAATATACAATGATCTGAGGCAGAATGGTGACGTTTTTGAAGATATGGAAAAATTTATCTGCTTAGTGCAAGAAGCATTGTTAATTTCATCTTGCTCATCAAAAATGTCAGACTAGTAATCACATGTGCCTTTTCTTACTAAAAACAAGTCATTGGGTTCTGTTACTAAATGCAGTTGGCTGAGTCCACAGAGCCAGGTTTCAGACCAAGAAGGGCATCAGAGCCAAGACTTGAAAGATTGGCAAAATTTCCAGCCAGAGCTCGTGGCGGGTAGTGTCGGTATGGCTAAACAGCTCCTGCCTCACAGAAAATAAGAGAACTCCACTGAGCAGTGAGCTTTAGGCCAATCTGAGACCTTGTCTCAAAAAATGGTGAATGTTGTACCTCAGGATGATCCTGGGATTGTGTTCTGCCCTCTCCCACGCACACACGTGAGGTGTACCCACCCACACTCATGTACCCACACATGCAAACACGCATACACAAAAGCATGCACACGATACATACTTACACACAAAAGAGAATCAGTATTGTTCAGTGAGTGCTTCCATGTCATTCTAATCCCAGATTGGGTAAAGTAATGAGAACATTTTGGCGAGACTCAAACCATGGTAGTTGATATTAAATAACCCCATAAAATAAACAAGTTTCCATCTGAATAAACACACGTACATGTCAAAATCATCATAGCTGAAGGGGCTTAGTGCACCCGAAGCATGACTCCTCTGCCTGACAGGGCCGGCCTTTAGAAAAACAGGCTCACTGTTTATAACTCCTGCTCATTTGCCAACTGGTTTTATTCTCACAAGGGTTAATTATCTCCTGTAATGTCTAACAACCTTGGCACATATTATGCTTATTAAAGAGGAAGAATGAAGCTTGTGAATTTATTATAGTCTCCCTGAGGCTAAAATAGCCATGTGGCCCAGGCTGCCATGAGGGAGAGCGGGGGATGGATACCTATTTCATATACAAACGGGAGTAGTGATTTTCTTGTTTGAGCCCATTTCCATCAACGGAGCACAAGCGCACACGGAGTAGGTCTTCTGCAATAGAGCTATGGTGAATTTCTGCACTAGGAAGCATGTGTTGGAATTAGAGCTGTCTCCCCACTTGAGGCAGCCTGAAAGGGTTAGAACTTGAGTGAGCTTTGTTCTTAGTTCTCCTGAACTGGCTTAGCTGAGCCGGGAGATTCTGCTCAGCAATGGGCTGGAGCTAGAGGAAGCCTCCAGGCCCACCTGGGGCTCTATAGACCATACCAGAAAAGGACGGCCTGCTACTGTCTGTTCCACATACCAAGTTTAAGCCACAGCTCCGCCCACCGGCAGTGCACAGGGGCTCTTCCCACTGTAGTGGCAGATTGGAGAGTTTTATGGGAAGACCCTGCGTGCACTACGAAGACAGAAATGTTTGCTCACGGCCCTCTGTAATCAGCGGGGATTGACCCTGTACACTAATTCACTCAGTCACCCACTCAGTCAAAATTTGTCAATCCCTGATCTGGAGGAACCCCGGGGGTGGGGGGAGGCAGGATGGTCACTACTGTACCCCACCTAGAACAATCCACTACGGCAAGCCACAATCATCTTAATATCTACTTTTATATCAACTTTTCCATTTTTGTGTCTCAAGTGATGGTGTGCCCTTTTGGAGTTTGTATCTTTGTATCTTTTTTTTTTTTTTTTTCTTTTTAGGTCGGTCTCGCTCTAGTCCACGCTGACCTGGAATTCACAATGTAGTCTCAGGTCGTCTTAAGCTTTCAGTGAGTCTCTTACCTTGTCCTTCCAAGTGCTGGGATTAAAGGTGTGTACAACCAGGCCTGGCTGGAGTTTCTATCTTTGGAAACACTTTTAAGGGCAAATTATTATAGGGAGTCCCAGCACTGTGTATTGAAATCACCACGTCATCTCACACTTTCTCTGAGGGTGACAGTTGTTCTGGGTTCTGCAGTGTGGTGAGCTGCTGTCTAATGTCTGTGTGCTCACACACATGCGGGCCTGCAAAGACTGAACTTGTCACTTCCAGTCAGAGCAGTGGGCACATGGGGCTGTGGCTAAGGCTGATCTCTACCAACTTCCTACCCGATGGGCCAATAAACGATGCAGGAGTGGGAAGTGAGACTCAGGTGGGAAGAGTGTGCCAGTGTTGAAGTGGTGGGTAGGTCTTGGTGCTCGCTAAGGTGAAATAAGATGAGATGTGATTCTGAGGTTCCCTTCTGATGGGCATGAGTCATTCTGGTAGCCCCAGACCTTTATCTTTTTTTAAAAATAATATTTTATCATTTTATTTATTAGGTACAGAGGGAGAGAGTGGAAGACAGAGAGAGAGAGAGAGAGAGAGAGAGAGAGAGAGAGAGAGAGAGAGAGAGAGAGAAAGAGAGAGAATGGGCACCCCAGGGCTCTAGCCACTGCAGTTGAACTCCAGATGCATGCACCATGATGTGCATCTGGCTAATGTGGGACTTGGAGAATTGAACCTGGGTCCTTAGGCTTCACAGGCAAGTGCCTTAACCACTAAGCCATCTCTCCAGCCCTGGACCTTTATCTTTAACTACATCAGGAGCTCATGAGTTGGTGGGTAGAGATCAGGACGTGGTGCTGAGGACATACATACTGCTTATGGTCAGCGTGAGTCTTCCGGTGTCTGGTTGCTTTCACTCCCCAGGCCGGCTAGAGGATGGACTCTCAAAAGAATTGTCTGCATGTGTGTTTCATCTAGACAGGCATGTGATGTGCATCGATTTCTGAAAGCCAGGCCACTCCATGGCATGCAGAGGTGTGCGGGCATTTCTCTGCTGCTATGGTCACCAAGAGGACAGTTATGGGCTTGGTGCTGGGCTTGGAAGGTGCATAGCTCGCATCAGAAGGGAGAGTGTGCGAGTTAGTTATAGTTAGTTGATTCTAGTTAGCAGGCACATTTGGGTTGGAGCAAGAGTCCTTGAGACTTCTATAAGTTAGTTGCTGACATTTAAAAATAGGGATAATTCCTTTAAAAATTCTATTTTTCTAATGTTTCTTGAAAATTCAAAATGTTTAGACACCCTAGGCTTAGTCCTTTCTGGTCAGTGGCCATTTAGAATTGGGGGTGGCTTCTCTTCAGAGAGAGCCCCAATTCTCCAGCTTTGCTTAGTTTTCAGCTTTCCAGTCTCTGGTGTGATTTGCTTGGCTCTGGGGGCTTCTGGGCATGCAGCCGCCTCTTTCTGTGTTGTTCAGGGAGCTTATGCTATTGCAACCTGGTGTTTCTCTGGGAGTTGTTCTTTTCTCTCTCTTCTGACCTTGCTAGAAGTTTCATAGCTAGAGTGTGACATGTGTGACCTCATCATATTCCTTCCTGACTCGCGCTGATGGGATGGAAAGCCCGCGTGGGGAGAGCCATTGATCGGTGGTCACTGAAGGTGCAGGTCACTTCACAGAGGAGTCTGAAACACTGTCAGTCATGGACTCAGTGTCCAAGGGTGACCTTCAGACACCGAGCACTGTCGTCTCCTCTGTCTTTGTCCTGGTGATGGTTACTTAGCCATTTCTGAAGAGATGGAAGAACATTTTGCAGGGACTTAGTCCCAGGGAGTAAAAATTACAACTGTGGAAATGAATTCTGCTTAGACCCTCGCGTTGGTCTTTAGGACCTTATACTCCACTTCAGGTGGAACAGAAATAGACACAGGCAAAGAAAATTAAGAACGCGCAGGTCAGGACTGGAGAGGTGGCTCCGCAGTTGAAGGTGCTGTCTTATAAAGCCTGACTGCCTGGGTTAGGGTCCCCAGTACCCAGATAAAGCCCAGTGAACAAACTGGTGCATGTGTCTGGAGCTCATCTGCAGTGGCAGGAGGCCCTGGTGCACCCCATATTCTCTCTCTCTTAATGAATAAATAATAACTACCTATATAAAATATATAAGAAAGCACATGTGGATACCTGTCATGCTGTTGGGAGTCATAGGTCAGTAACCATCCTGGATCCTTTTCTTTACTGACATTTCCTACAAAGAGAAAACAGACAAAAATACCAGGGATTATAATTTATACTGGACTAGGGTTTTGTTCCAAACAATATCAAGTGCATTAATTCACCTGAGGCAAGGTTTCTCATTCTTAGGCAGAGCTAGGGAATTTGAAGTATGAGTGGGCTATGTGACATGTGGAAGGTTCCCTCTATAAACATGTTTTTAAAGCAATATTTTTTCAAGGTCACTTTTTATTTTACCTCAGCCTGAGGAAAGAAAAGGGGGACCTGGAAGAGGAAGCATGTGGACTACAATTTCCTGTGTGCGTGTGTGTGTGTGTGTGTGTGTGTGTGTGTGTATGTATACTGTGGTACGTGTAGGACATGCATGTGGGCGTGTGGATGTGGTGCACAGGTGTGGAGAATGGGAGAACACTGGGTATCACCTTTCATGCATCATTCATTGGCATTTGTCCTTGAGAAAGGAGCCTCAGAGATTCTCCAGTGTGTTTTCCACAGGACTGGGGTGACAGACATGTGTGGTCATGCCCAGCTGTTTACCTGGGTGCTAGGGAATGGCTTCAGGCCCCCTCAGGTGTTCAAGCTTTTCTGGGAGATGCTTTTAACCATTGAGCTATCTCTCCAGCCCCAGCAATGATTGTGACCTCGATCAGAGTCCTTGTCACACCCAATAAAAATGACAGATTTACACGGCTGCTTTTCGCACTAGCCCGCGATCTTCACGGCAGCCCTGATAGTCTCACTTCTCTATCTCCCATGGCAAACACAGTGCCAGATACCTACATGGCCAGCTCACACCACCTGAATTTATGTGTGATAGAAGAGAGGAATCGTAGCTCCTAGTAACATTCATCCTTGCTATCAATCAGCTATCCAAAGATCACAAGCCACCAGCCTTCACACTCAGTGTCCTCCACGTGCCCAGCTGCACTAGGAGTGAGAGAAATCAGGCTTGGCGATGTCCTACTATGGGGACACAGGTTGCACTATTGAATGTTGGATTCTGTTGCTCTTCTTCTTCTTCTTTTTTTTAATATTTTATTTGTGTGTGTGAGAGAAAGAGAAACAGATGGGCCTCCAGCCACTGCAAATGAACTCCAGACAAATGTGTCAACTTGTGCATCTGGCTTGTATGGGTACTGGAGAATCGAACCTGGGTCCCTTAGCTTTGTAGGCAAATGCCTTAACTGATAAGCCATCTCGCCAGTCCTCTGTTGCGCTTCTCACTAAATCTGTTGCCACTGACCCCAGCTGTGAAGGCTGCTAGGCTTCCCCATGCCATGTCTGGGATGCTCTGCAGGGGGCTGAGGCATGGGGATTGTGCCACCACTGGCCACGCTAAAGACCTGAGACAAGCTGACAAGATACCTCCTCGGGACATCTGGAGAAAGAAAAGGGAGGAAAAGGACAGAATGATGGATGGGAAGAGATATTTCCTCTCCAGAGGAAGAATTCATCAGAAGGTAAAATTCTACAACTGTTTGAGGCCATATCTCTCAGCCACCTGGGAAAAGCCCATAGATGGGGAAAGAGAGCAAGTCTCCCTTTCCCAGAGGGGCTGAGGAGAGAACACTGTGGTCTCACCTTTGGTCTCAGTTATCCCTGAGGCCCAGAAACATCCCTTTTCTCCTCCAAAGAATTGGCCACTCAACTGTACGTTGGTGGCCTTGGGCAAACATTCTCCCTTTCGCTGCTGGTTCAAGGCAGATGATTTTTGTCACTTGCAACCCCAAGATAAATATCTTCGCCTCAAATACAGTGACAACAAGTGTTAAAGCAGATTTCTGTCCTTTTTACCAACTCTATGTCAAAGTGCAAAATCAAAGTTGTGTTCTTGCTACACCCGTAACATACAATTTTCCTTATCTCACAACTCCAACTGAGCAGGCACAGGTGTTCCAGAAAAGCAGCGTGTGTGAAGTAGAAAGCACCCAGGAAAAGGGAAAATATTAACATTTCAAAGTGAGCATTGGCACCCTAAAATTTAGTGCTGATTTTACTTTTTAGTATTCAGCATCATCCTCTTGAATGACGTAGTATGATTTAGTCCTTTGGAATCACCGTTACTGCCCTATGGCAATAGTATTCCGATTGCTTTATGTACTCTAGTACCTAAGCATGCCTTATTACTTAGTATTTAGTTGTGGTCAGTACTGTTTTCCTTCAATGAGCTCTAGAGTGCTTTTAAAAAAACATTTTATTTTATTGATTGATTAGAGAGAGAGAAAAAGGCAGGTAGAGAGCATGGGCAGGGCCAGGGCCTCCAGCCACTGCAAAGGAACTCCAGTTCATTCACCGCCTTGTGCATCTGGCTTACGTGGGTCCTGGAGAATTAAATGTGGGTTGGCTGGCTTCCTGGCCAGCGCCTTAACTGGTAAGCCATCTCGCCAGCCCAAGCTCTAGAGTCTTATATGTAATTACAATATATATTTTTTCCAGGTAGGGTCTCACTCTAGCCCAGGCTGACCTGGAATTCACTATGTAGTCTCAGGCTGGCCTCAAACTCATGGTGATCCTCCTACCTCTGCCTCCCGAGCACTGGGATTAAAGGCGTGCGCCACCACGCCCGACTTTAGCAATGTTTTTAATGGCCTGTCACGTAGGCAGGTGGCACAGTTCCATCTGAAAGCATGCGGTGACTCAGCAGTGAGTCACTCTGCTCTGAGGACCCTGGTGATGGTTTCTCCAGGGCCAGGCAGGGCTCTGGGGCTCAGCAGTCCCTGAGACGTGGAAGGAAAGAGCTCATAGGTTCAGCAAGCTGGGTGGCTTCCTGCGGGAAGGAACTCGCATGGTGAAGGGCTTTGTGAAGTGGGTCAGGGAGGAGAGGGCATCTGAGTGCTGGGCAAGGTGGCCATACTACGGAAGTACCGAGTATTGGCATCACCAGGAAGGCTGACACACAGTCCACGTGGCTTTCCTTATCACAAGTCCCATGGCCCAAGGGTCCAGGAAGAGTTTGCTGTCTTACATATTTACTTTTTAAAAACTGCGTAGAGTGGCTCATGCCTGTAATCCCATCATTTATGATGAGGTTGAACAAGGAGGATGACCTCTAAATTTGAGGCTGGCCTGGGCTATGTAGTTGGGTTCCAGGCCAGCCTGGGCCCTTTTGTTTCTTGAGACAATATCTCGCTCTGTATCCCAGGGATGGCCTTAAGTTTGTGGTTCTCCTGCTTTGGCCTCCTGAATGCTGAAGCTACAAGTGAGTACTACCGTCACATTGCGTCTCTCAAGAGACCACGTGCACAGCGGCCTTGCCCGCCTTTTTGCTCCATACCCGGGACTGAATCTGTGCTCCAAGTGCTTCCCAAGTACTAGGGTCAAGGGTGAGATGCGAATGGTCCCCTGTGAGTGGACAAGGGAGAAAAGAGGAAACTCCACTTTTAAAGCGGAGGCAAGAGACACCCCAACGCCCACAAGTTTGCTGTCCTGCCAGAGTGGGGTGAAACCACTCTGAGGGACAGAGGATCCACTCACCCCTCTCTGCTGGACTTCCAGACGCACATAAGCAGCGACAACGACAAAGTGAGGAGCGAGTGGGCTGAGCCCCGTCACACAGGCTGCAGTGGTGCCCGACAGCCACGGTACCAGTTAAAGCTCAGCAAAGCAGTGGTTTGTCATATAAACCCAGCTGCAAGACCCATCTTCAGCAGTGCCCCTTCTCTGTATACCCACCTCTAAGAGTGCCCTAGGATGAATCCCATTCTACTGACTCGCCACCAGGTAAGAAGGTGGGTCTGTCGCAGAGGGCTTTCTGGGGTTAACAACCGCAGGTCAAAGGCTTCAGGAATCCAACATCTGGGCATCTGGCTTTGTATGGAGAGCCAAGAGATTTGCTGGACCCTCCGTGCCCAGTCCTCTCCCATCATGACTGCCCTGGCTTCCACTCCACGTGCATGATAGCAGCTTTCCAGCTGTAGAGTAACGTGGAGGGTGAGGAGCTCAGGAAGGGAACGAAGGTTAAGTCACAGCTTGGGGAAGAGCCTTTCTCAACAGAGCTTTCCCAGTCACTCCAGGTAGACATGGCCTCTCCTTCCCTCTCCTTATCTAGTCAGAAGGGACAGAAGGTGAAACCCATAGACTTTTTGCATTTATTGTAGAAAGCCCTTGTGTATTGGCTGGAAGCTGTCTTTGAACAAACCCTGGAGTGTGGCTTAAATCCAAGGCTGTCACTTGGCTGGCTGAAGGATGATGGATGAAGCCACCCGGCAGGCGCATTTCTTACTCCAGGGATACCAAAGGGAGCGGGTGGCACTCCTCCCTTCAGCTGGGGCGGAACTGTTGAAGTTGCTTACACCCAATACTGTTTCTCTCCTTTCCTTTCTGGTCCCCTCTTTTTCCAGGTCTCTCACAGGCATGTTAGAAAGAGCACGGGGTCTGCCACTCCCCGCAGAGCGACAGGACATGAGCTGCGCTGAGTGTGGAGCTGCCCTCCTGTGATGAAGCTAGATGATCCATCTGCAGGCTAACGGGCTGAGCATGCATGGGCACCTTCCCCTCTCACACACCCAGGCAGGGGTCACCAAGGGGCCAACGTTCTATTTCTAGTTTGAAGATGAGGCCAGCCGTGATAGGGGTGGGATGGCTGGGGTCAGGGTGGGCTTTGAAACCAGCAAGCAAGCAATTCCAAACTCCTCTGAGAATCTAAAACTATCTGCTGTGTCAAGTTTATTGTCACCCAAACTGAAACGTGGGGTACTTCATAGTCAGATCGATGATCAAAAGTCAGACAGGTGGTGGAAGTCTCGGAAGAGAGCATCTGAGATGTCCTCCGAGGCCCTCTTGCAAGGGACGGACGTGCTGTGTTTACAGACCGGCTTTCTGGACACGTGGACAAGCTTTCTGGATGCTGCTAAGCAACGGCCAGTCGCCATCAGCTGGAGAGATGGGCTGGGAACCTCCCCACACTGCCCGGGAGGCCAGTGCCAGCCCTTCAGGGTGCCTCTACTGCCACCTGGTGGACAGCAGGGCAGCTTTTCGGTGCCAAGCCAATGAAAAGCTTAATGAAGAGCGCGTGCATGAGCACGTGTGCACTGTGTGTGTGTGTGTGTGTGTGTGTGTGTGTGTATGCACGCATGTGTGTGTTTATATGTGGGCGAGCCCTGGAGGACACTCATCATCTCAGGGGAATTAAATAACCCAGACCATGCAGAGCCACCAGATGCCAGGACACATAATTGCGGTTAGATGACTCACAGACACATACATGCGTTAAAAACAACAAACAAGAACGCGAAAAGAAAACATTTGCACAGATGCACATGATTTATCGATTGCTACAAGAACTTTCATGATTAACAAGACAGGAACAACCGGCCCGCTCTTGCCCCCACCACTGGACGGCTGTGGAAAAGCAGACCCGCTACTTGATGGAGGTATCATGTACAGCGAAAACAAATACATGAAAATTCAGTCTCGTCCCAGGGGACAAAGCGTCTGCTGATCTGAGCTCAGCTCTGCTGCCCTGGAATCTGCAGAGAGCTCCCTGCAGAGATGAAACCAGGGGTCAGAACAACCATCTTCCCAAGGGGCAAGACAGCCTGGCTCTGAAAGCTCCCTGAGGTTGAAAATAAAATTCTCATAACCAGCATCATTTGTCACTACTTCTTGAGTGTGAAGTGGCGGTCAGAGGTGGGGAACTGAGCCACATTGCTACATAAAGCCTTCACTCAGAGAGTGGGGGAGCATGCCAGTAATCCCAGCTCTCCCGAGGCTGAGGCAGGAGAATTTTGAGTTCGAGCCCAGCCTGCCCCATATAGTGAGATCCAAAATACGAAAGACTGAGGATGTGGTTCAGATGAAGAGCACCTGTGACATGGGCAAGGCCCTGGGTTCAATCCCTAGCACTACCAACCAACAAACAAAATAGACTTCAGAAACCTACAGCTTCCATTCTCCCCCCCCCCCCCACCAAAGGAAGCTCTTGCTTGAAGCTACTTGTTGACCTGGTCATCCACTTTATTAGTAAGTTCAACCTTTCCCATGAGGCTGCCTGGGCATAGAAAGGAAGACACAGCCTGCATTTCCTCTCTTAACAATCTGTTGTCAGGGTGATTTTCAGGAATGCACCAGTGTAATTCTTAGGTTCAAGTTTGCAAGAATTAATACATTATGCCTCAAAGCCGGGGACACTACGTGGGAATTGTGGATGTGTTTAACACTCAGAAACCTTGGTTAGGGATTGAATTGGGGAGCTGGGACAGGGGACCTGGATAAGTTTGAAAGAAAAGCCCCTCAAAGGTGCATGGATACATGATTGTCTGGTTGTTTGTCCACCTTGACATTTAAGTGATATTTCAAGTGTGTTTCCTTAAGTGCTGGCTTCACTGTGATCCTGCTACAGAGCAGTCAGAACCCATGTGGCAGAGACAGGGATGCCCTCCCAGTCACACGTCCTCACATCTCAGTGCATAGCACTCTGTTTCACAGTGACTCCAGGTTAAAATAAACACCTAAATGCCCATTAGTGGCATTTCCATGGTATTCAACAGTGGTACCCATGTGCCCCTCAAAAAAATGCAACACCTCCCATCGTGTTCCTGTGGGTTTGCTGTGGTACCCAAGGGTGCCTTGGTACTGTTTGGGAATCATGGTTACCGTAGCTTGGAAATCAGTGAAAAGTGGAAGCGTGTGATTTGCATCATCAAGGGTGTGATTGCACCCCTCACTCTGAGAGTTCCTGGCTTTATAAGATGACCTTTGATCTTCATACTGCTAAGTGGGCCTGTCCTGCTTACTGCTACAGGGTTGAGAATAAGAGAGACTTAGGAGGGATATCTAAACAGGGTTTAAGGCAGACCTGGGAACAAACCAGATCTAGTTATCATTCAACAGCTTCCTGAGCCCCTATTACATGTTCTAATGAAGAAGCTAAACATGAAAGAACCTGGATGTCTGGTCAGGGCCATGAGGAGGGCAAGCAGCCCATCATGGTATAAACTGGAGCTGCAGGGATGAATGCTAAAGAGACCAGAGAAGCTGGCTCTATAGCAAATGAATGCGAGCTATTCACTATGCTGAATCCTGAATGAGTACATCAGCGATGGACGTGTGATAAGCTGTGTGTGCCTTCATCCTGTTGTGGACATGTGATGAGATATCTGCGTCTCCATCCCATTCTGTCTCCAGCTCCATGATGGAGTGAACCACCAATGGTTCTTACCGGGGGAGCTCCTGAAACACATTACTAGGCTCTACCCTCAGAGCATTTATGTGATTCAGTTAGTTTGGGGGTGCTTGAGAAGTCTGCATCCCAGCACATTCTAAGGAGACCGGGTTACACTGCCAGGGGCTGTGTTCAAAGTTTATCATTTAGAAATTGTATCAGGTCCTCTTCTCATCACTGTGACCAAATAACCTACAAATAGCCACTTAAGAGGGTTCATGGCTTGGGAGCATACAGCCCATCATGGTGGGAAGGTTTGGTGGCCGGACTGTGAGGACTGTGTCCACAGTCAGGAAGCAGAGAGAGCTCGAATCTGGCTCTCCACTTGCTTTCTCCTTTCATTCAACCCAGGAGCGCACCCCACGGAATGGTAGTGCCCACATTCAAAGCGGCTCTTCCTTCCTCAGAACCCTAAGTTCAAGAACATTCTTGGCCAGGGCAACACGAGACCCTGTTTTATTTTTTTACCCCCCACCTCCAGATCAGATGTGATAGACAGACAGACAGACAACGCTCATTCTGCACCCAGCCATATGCATCAGACGCTCTGGAGGCGGGGTCCCAGCCTGAGTCTCCACACGTGTTCTTCCCATGCCCAGTTCAGAATGGCTGCTTGATGGTAGTTTTGCTCCCTTACCCACTGCCCAGATTAGATGGAAGAGCCTCTCTCCATCCTTTGCCCACAGGCTGGCATAGCGTTCAGCCCATACTAGAAAAACCCTGGTTGTTTACCGAAGCTGGGCCAGCTCTGCTCCTTGCCTGTGATGGTGTTGGCATGCTACCCCTGACAGGCTGCCAACATGGGGTGGGGCTCATTCCCCATTCCTCATTTTCCATATTTACAAATCAGCTTCCCTAAACCTCCTCCAAGTTTTTTTTTTTTTAAACATTCCTTTCAGTTCAGGAAGCCAAAACCTAAGATGCCATGTTTTAGTCAGGACTGTTTCCTGCTGGGGGAAGGGCATTTCTGCAGGCTTCTTAAATTTCATACTCTCCACGTGGTGGTTATTTTCCAAACAATAAAAGGAGATTGCTGATTCACGTTCAGCTCACAGCTCCAAGCTTCTTCTCCTTTTTTCCCTGCTCTACTTGGGCCAGTGCAACACAACAATGTTCCATTCATTCCTCTGAACTAGAAATGCCAGCAGCTCAGATATGCAACCACGGGACTTCCCTCCCCTTGGGCTTATTTAAAGCCTTTCCACAAATATAACATTTTGAAATATTATATGGTCTTCACCTTGAGTCACTTGGTCTGTGCAAGGACAGTTAGCCATTCATTCATTCATTCATTCATTCATTCATTCGGGAACTGCTCGTACAATGCCTGATGTAGCGTCACAATTATTCCCTAAACCTGTTGAGTGCATCACACACCCAGTTTCTGAGGTGCAAGTCTTATTTCTATCCTGCCATGCCACATGCAACCAGGCCTTTGTTAGGTCTAAAGAGAAAGCTTCTCACATCTGGAGGCGCTTGTTTGAATTCAGACAATGGACAGAGTTACCCTCAGGGTCTCTGGTCCAGGCGGGCCCGGGCCAGCCCCATCCCGGCTTGTACACTGCAGCACCAGCGATACCCTGCTATGGCAGCGAGGTCTCGAGAGGCCTCAGGTTCACTTTTGACAATGAGCAGCTAGCGGCACCTGCAGGGTCTTGTTTCCCAGTTGCAAAGTCAAAGCCACGGGGCTATTTAATACTGCAAAGACTAGTGGTCAATGTGCACTGCACACCGATCCTCCCCTCCCCGCTCCCTCCTCTCTCCCTCCCTCGAGAGCTTTAAAAGTCCCAGGACTCAGCCTGAAGCCTCAGCGGCTAGCGTTCTGTGCCTCTGGCTGCTTGTGTAAAGTTAGCCAGCGGTGCTGCTGGGCCGTCCACTGCCCTAGGGTGGCCTTTCCAACAAGACAGCCAAGGGTGCCCTGAGTCTGTTCTTTCTGAGGAGCTGGGGACACATGCCAAGGCCTTGTCCACGCTCTGCGAACGCTGCGCCGATAGCCATAGCCCAGCCCCCCCGCGCTGGGCCTGGTTCCTTCTCCCCGCGGCTGTCAGAGCGGTGCTACTGGAACACAATTTCACTCGTCTACCCTTTGCTCAAAACCTGCCATGGCACCGGTCTGTCTTTTGTGCCCCTCTGCCTTCTCTCCCTGCCTTAACCTCACCTACTTTCTTGTCTTTATAACTTTTCTTTTAATATTTTATTTATTTACTTATGAGAGAGAGAGGGAAGGAGAAAGAGAGAGACAGAGAGCAAGGGAGAATGGACACGCCAGGAGCTCTAGCCACTCTCTAGCCACAAATGAACTCCAGATACATGCACCATCTTTTGTATCTGGCTTTACATGGGTACTGGGGAATAGGACCCAGATTGTTAGGCCTTAACCACTGAGCAATCTCTCCAGCCTCCTCACCAATTTCCTTGCTCTTCTTCAAATATGTCAACTGTGCCCCCTACTAGTGAGCCTTTGCTTACTACCCGATACCTGCTCGGACTCTTACCTTACTTCCATTAAGCCTTGTGATGCCCTAGCCCATGCTCTCAGCCCCCGCCCTGCCTTGGTATCTGGGCATCTCTCCTCCTGCTCTCCACCTAAGTATCATTTCCAAGGTACCAAGCATCTTGTCACGTGCTCTCCAGTGGACTTCTGGTTACAATGTCTTTTATGCCCCTCTGCCTTCTCTCCCTGCCTTAACATTACCAACTTTCTTTTTCTTTAAGTTTTCTTTTTAGTATATTATTTATTTACTTATAAGAGAGAGGAAGGGAAGGAGAGAGGGAGAGAGAGAGAGAGAGAGAGAGAGAGAGAGAGAGAGAGAGAGAGAGAATTAGTATGCCTGGGTCTCTAGCCACTGCAAGTGAACTCCAGATGTGTACACCACGAAATGCGCAGGCATGGCCTTGTGTCTCTGGCTTACTTGGGTTCTGGGGCAATGAACCTGGGTCCTTAGGCTTCGTAGGCAAGTGCCTTAACTACTAAGCCATCTCTTGAGCCCCATAAATACTTTTAAAATGAAGAATGGTGGCCCTGCTTAGAGGTGATGGGGAAGACAGGAGCTGGTTGGAGGGAGGATTCACAACATAGGAAATGAATGTCCTGAAAAAAAAAAACCACATTTTGAAGACACTTATCATGTGATTTAATTATTAGGAAGTGCTGTTAAATTGCACTTCTTGAGACAGGAAGTGGTTGAGCGGTTGTCCGTGGCTGGGCAGGGGAGGTGGAAGGAGAGTGACTACGGATGAACACACAGGTCCCTGATTGTAGAGACGGAGCATGCTGTACGAAGAGATTACAGTAACGGTGCACAAAGCATTTGACTACAACCCATCAGATGGTAACTTTCAGAGGATGACCTTCCATGATGTAACTGCTAACAACCCACACTCAGTGGGAGCATCCCCTAGACGCCAGATCTAAGAGAAGAACGGCTGCTGTGACCTCTTATCCGGCAGCCATGGTTCTCTCGGGTCTGGGTCATGAACTGACAGATGGAGAAGCTTCTTCACCCTTCTTTGGTGCCAGAGACAAAGACATTTAGCCTAGGAGTAATTTGCTGTCCAAAATGACTTAGTACTTCACACCTTTCAAAAATCTGCATTTTTTTCAGGATGTCCGGTATCCACAGTGAGTGGAACTGAGCTTGAGTTGATGGGCCTCTTCTGCATTTACAAAGGTAGGAACACGTCCAGCCCCACTGACGTCCATACTGTGTGCTGTGGCCAGTGGTCCTGCATCACGGGAGCCCACAGGTTTGCAGCGGAGACCTGAGGTGCTGCTTAGCTTGCAACCCTGCGATCCCTCCTCCAACCTGCCGATGCTCCAGTCCTCCAGTAACACGGATGGTGCAGCCCCTGCACCCTGCACTTAAAATGCACAGAAACAGCCCAGTGGAGACCATTCTCAGTGTCTCCAGAGCTCAGCAGCAACCAACCCAGAGCAAGCAATCCTAACTCCTGAGCCATCCTGAGTCCCGCCTGTCATGCGCTGGCCTCCTGGCTGGGTGCTGAGCTGGCGGGTACACTTGACTAGTTACCCTCCTGCCCCTGCAACCCCTGCCTGCTGGAGATGACAGGACAATTCAATTCTGATCAGATCACGGCATGTCCAGAGGGTCATGGGAGGGTGTGGAAGGGAAAGAGAAACGAAAACAAAACAACCCCTCAACCCCTAAATAACAACACCACCACCCCACTCCATGGACGCGGATGTGTTCAGGCCTGCACACTGCTCATGCCAGTTTTCTTGGTCAAGGTCCATGTGTGAACTGAGGGTCTTTGAGAATGTGGCTATGAAAAACACAGGTGATCAGACTGGGGTCATTTTGACCGTGCCATCTAGACACCTGGACGGAATATCAGCTTGTTTTCATAGCGCGTGTCCAAGCATCCCTGAATGACGCACTATGTGTCTTGCAGTGATGGTGTGCGGATCAGCCGAGCTCCCACAGGGAAAGCGCTTAGGATGGGGCCTCACACAGCAAGTGGCTGGAAAGCGGCAGGTGTCACGGTTTCGCATGGGGTGCTTGAGCTGGCAGGAGAGACCTAGGCCCACAGTCTGGTTACTCTGTGCACAGGGAGGAGAGCCGGCATGTGAAGCTGTCTGGTCATCACTGGGCTGCAAGAGGGGCAGGGAGTGGTGTGAGCACTCACCAAAGTCTTTTGCTACCTGTTGAAAAATCTGGCTTACTTCATACATCAGTACTTTTGGAAAAAGGGCACAGCATTTGAAACAATATTTATCGGGGGGCGCGGGCTATGCTTTCTTTAAGAGAACTTGGTAATGTTGGGAAGAGTGGGGTTTCTAATCCAAAAGCAGTTCAGTGATCACTGACTGCCTGTCTGGGGACAGCAGCACTTGTGAATCTCCAAGGATAGACAGTGGTGTAATGCTTGGTAGGCACTGTGAGGAGACTTCAACTCCTACTTTCCTGTGAGAGAACACTGACATCAACACTTGTCACGGCTTCCACTTCTCCTCAGAGAATAGTTTTGTTCACAAGGCCATCTTTTTTTAAAATTTATTTTGTTTATTTATTTTTTTAAATTTTAAAATATTTTATTTATTTATTTGAGAAAGAGTGAAAGAAGCAGATATATATATATAGAGAGAGATAGGGAGAGAATGGGCACGCTGGGGCCAGCCACTGCAAAGGAACTCCAGACACATGTGCCACCTCATGCATCTAGCTTACATGGATACTTGGAAATCAAACCTAGGTCCTTAGACTTTGCAGGCAAGTGCCTTAACCACGGAGCAATCTCTGCAGCCCAAGATCATCTTTAAAAAACATTTATTTATTTATTTGCAAACACAGAGTGACACAGAGAGAATGGGCACATCAGGGCCTCTTGCTGCTGCAAATGGACTCCAGATGCACATGCCACTTTGTGCTTCTGGCTTTATGTGGGTCCTGGGGAATCGAACCCCAGGTCATCAGACATTGCAAGTAAGCGACTTAACTGCTGAGCCATCTCCCCAGCCCATGACCATCGTTTTAATGGGTGTAATTTAGAATGCTGTGTTTGTAACATCTCTAGAATGAAGGTGTCCATAAGATCCACACTCTTTCATTTTACTGTATGAAAAGGTAAGACATCAGGCCCTGGCCATCAACATGCATTGTTGAGTTTACTTGCCATCGAAACAAAGACCAAATCATATGATTGGAAGAAAAAGTGGATTTCCAGAGAAAGAATTTGGCTTCTCAATCAGTAAGGAAACAATGCGGGGCCCACACAGGATGAGCTAATGTGCGTCTGGAGCTCCTGACCTCAACTCCAAGGTCAAGGCCAAGGCCAACTAGGCAAAACATGGCTGGTGGCTTTGCAGTAAAAGTCTCTAAGAAACCTAGAGTTCTAGGGGCTGGGGGATTGGCTCAGTGGCTAGCGGTGGTTGCTTGCAAAGACTGATGGCCTGGGTTCAATTCCTCGGTACCCACTGAAAGCCAGATATACACAGTGGCACATGCATCCTTGTCTACAGTGCCAAGAGGCTCTGGTGTTCCCTGTGCTCTTTCTCTCTTTCTTTCAAAGAAATAAACATTTTTTAACCAAGAAATCTAAATAATTCTTATTTGTTGTGTTCAATGAACCAAGTAGAGGCAAAAAGATGATAACGGCGCTCTAAGTGTTAGCCTTCGTACACCTTTTACACATGTACCTGGTTCTCCCCCAAGTGAGGATGATAATAGTGAGAATACAGTACAGTAGTAGTGGCAGCAGCAGCTGATATTTGCCGAACGCTTGCCATGTGCTACGGATTCTGCTAAGCGTCCTGTATATCCCACTTCAGTTTTCATTCTCAGCGACTTAGGGTGCAGGTGGGGGAACTAAAGCTGGAAACAGCGACTCCCTTACTTAAGACTTCAAAAGTCTTTAAGTGGCCAGTCAGAATTCCATCCCAGATCTTGTGGACTGAGAGTTCATGTCAAACCACACACTTGGCTCCTCTCTCAAGAATCAGCACAGTTACATCACTTCTTTCCAGTGGCAATTTTATTCAGTGCCCTCTATCTCATTTCATTATTTACAGAAGAGGCATCTCAGGCTCAAAAGGTTATTGACAGATAAATGCCGGCATGTGGGACTCAAAATTATGTCTCCTGACCCATAACCCCAGTATGTACGTATGTATGTATTTGCAAGAATGGGGAGAGAGAGAGAGACAGAGAGAGACACACACACAGAGAGAGAGAGAGTCAGAGTATAGACATGCCAGAGCCTCTTGCTATTGCAAACAAATTCTAGATGCACACACCACTTTGTGTGTCTGACTTTCAGTGTGCACTGGGGAATAGAACCCAGGCAGGAGGCAGGCTTTGCTAGCAAGTACCTTTAACCACTGAGCAATCTCTCAAGCTCCCCAAATTCTTTTTGAAGAGTATGAGCTTAGTTTTTTTCTGAGGTCTTAAAAATACTTTCTGATATCACTGACTATGAAGACAATGGTTAAACAGCAATTGCATATATGGGAGTTTTTAAAACTGAAACTTATAGCTCAGAATAGCAAGAAGTTGAAATTTTAAGATAAGATTCGGTCAGGCTGACACAAATGATTTCCAAAAGTTCACTCTTGATGAGTCTGGATCCTTCTCACACAGCCAGCTTCGTCTCAGAGAGACACTTGTTACTTAAGAGACAAGAAGACATTTCTTTCAGTGATGAGAAGTTTCGGGGTTCAACAAAGGTTATGTGACTATTCACAAATAAGAAGTTCTATTAATGATTGCTGCTCTACTTTGTTAAGGATATTATTCCCATGATTTTGGGGTCAGGTTCATGACAATACACCTCGCTGAGGTACAAGTCGGGTAGGAGTACATAGACACACACTGCCTTTCAGTCCCAACCCTTCACATGGGATCAGGCTGAATCCCACATCGGCACTGCTACAGACACTTGTGAGGGGGTTGCCAGTGAGCATTCCTCTAAGAAAGTAAAAGTTCTTCTCTGAAGAGACAAGAAATATTTGGAAATCGAGGGCATCAGCAGAAGTGCACCAGAGAGGTTTGGCTTAGCACAGGGATAATGATGGCTAGGCTGTTGTCTGAAGAACCAGCCACTTTCCAACCAAGAGCTGAGTGCCATGTTGTTATTTATTGCCACTCTGCTACAAATCTGCCCTTCTAGACTCCGGAATTCTGAGGCTGGCATTTCGCAAACTAGACCCTCTAGTCTCTTGCCAGAGAGCTTTGGGTGGATTCACTAAGCAGCACTGGTGAGGAGACAGAAGGGGGCCCCTTGCTTTCTTTCTCCATGTTCTGTGCGGTGGCTGCTGGCATTCCCAGAAGCACCCACTTCATCTCTCAGCAGTACAAGCTGCTGGTTGGCCCCTTGGGGCGCTGTGGGACACTGATCCCTAGGCTGCTCCTCCAAGTTCCTGATCCTCACAATCCCATCTTCTCTCCTCACCCAACTCTTCGATAACAGGTGCTTCGTGTCACCACGTTCCCCCGTGTTCGGGTGTGCTTGTCCAGTGACCCAGTACCTGCAGAGAAACCAGGCCCCTGCGCTAGGTTCCCATTTGCATGACGGCACGTGACCTTGTTTTCCTCTCTGGAGCCCGATTGGTGCATGTTGGTGATACTTGCAGCATATGTCAATGCTGACCACAGTACGGACCAGATGCACTGCCGCTGACCCTGCTAAGCAGGAGAAGTCATGCTTGCCACCCAAGAGCTGAGCATGTACAAGAATCAGTAACTTTTCACTTGCATGTAGAGAATGGGAAGCTTTACTGTCCATCTTTGTTAAGAACCGTGTATGGGCTGGAGAGATGTTATGGCATTTGCTTGCAAAGGCTAAGAACCCGAGTTTGACTCCCCAGTGCCCACGTAAAGCCAGATGCGTCAAGTGGCGCATGCATCTGGAGTTCATTTGCAGCAGCTGGAGGCCCTGGCGTGCCCATTCTCTCTCTCTCTCTCTCTCTCTTCTATCTCTCCTGCTTGCAAATAAATAAATAAAATTTGTTTTAAAAACTGTGTGTATGTATGTGTGTGGATGCTTTTCTATCTCTCCTGCTTGCAAATAAATAAATAAAATTTGTTTTAAAAACTGTGTGTATGTATGTGTGTGGATGCTCTTCTATCTCTCCTGCTTGCAAATAAATAAATAAAATTTGTTTTAAAAACTGTGTGTATGCATGTGTGTGGATGCATGGACCACGATGTGCGTGCGGAGGTCAGGAAACAACCACGAGTGCGGGTCCTCGTCGTCTACCTTGTTTGAGACGCCGTCTTGCTTCATTTCGCAGCTGCGTCACCAGGGACCCTCCTGTCTCCATCTCCTTTCTCTCTGTAAGTGCACTGGGATTCGAGGTGCTTGTATACACGGCTGGCTTTATGTGGATTTTGGGACCCAAACGCCAGTCGTTAGGCTTGTGCAGTAAGTGCATTACTCACTGAACCATCTCCTTGATTCAATATCCAATTAAAAAAATTGTGTAAAAATAATACTCATTCACCTTGGAAATGTCTACACACACATAGAAAGCATTAAGGAGAAGAATACTGAGACCTATGCTGGAGTTAACTACTGATATTTTGGCATATTTTTTTCTGTCCTGCTGTACTTTGAAATATTTTTGAAGAATTGTTATTTTTTTAAGATTTTATTTATTTATTTGCAAGCAGAGAGATAGAGAAGAGAGACGGAAAGAGAGAGAGAGAGAGAGATAGGGAGAGAGAGAGCAAGCACCCCAGGGTGTCTAGCCATTGCAAACAAACTCCAGATGCTTGTGCCCCTTGTGCATCCGGCTTACATGGGTCCTGGGGAATTGAACCTAGGTCCTCTGGCTTCACAGGCAAACGCCTTAACTGCTAAGCCATCTCTGCAGCCCAAGAATTGTTATTTTTAATCAGTATTTTGTCTCTAGGATTTTCACATGACAACATGAAGAGCTTAAATTCAAGAAGGTTGTGACCTTACTTTGTCACAGGAATTTTGCTTTTTCCACTCTTGGATTGGATCTCTCTGGCTACTAACCTCTATCCTGGAAATGGAGCCAAGGCCATGCCACAAGATCCCATCTTTGACATGTCTGTTCTGCCTTGCAGTTGAAATTATAAAATAAATACACTATGTACAGCTTCTGAAGGGCTTATGGGTATGTTATGAACTGGCTCCTAGAGTGAAGCTAGAAAAAACTCTGAAAGAATATGGAAACTACTTTGTCCTGTAAGGGGAGCATGCTTAGACAGAGATGCGGCTCCCCATGCCTGTGCTAAGTACCATGGTCTGCAACACATGCTGAGTGTTCTTCTATTATTTCATCCACTCATGCATTTGTCCATTCGCCACGACTACCAGAGACTCCACCAAGGAGAGGGCAAAGCAAAGAACCACACAGTGGGAACAGCAATGAGATGACCATTCTGCTTTCACAACATGTGTAGCTTGAAGATCCACGTTCCAGGAAGAAGGCGAGACACACATGTCCTCATGCCATGTTTCCTGATTACAAGACATTTTAGCATCACATGCTCTTGGTTCATTCACAGGTACACTTGACACCAATTTCCCATACCTCTCAAGAAGCATTCAGCTTTGAGACCTCCAATAAATTGGGAGTAGTTCTAACTGCTATGGGGTCATTGGTTCATTATGCTGTAAAATTATTGATCAGCTACAGAACTCAGATAACCACCATGAGTGTTTCTGCTCCAGGTGGCACAGCACTGAAATGTGTGAAGTGAACCACCTTAGGAATTCAAGGAAGAAGAGATGGAAGCACAACAGCAGCGGTGTTCAACATGCTGCATGTGTTTTGCATGTTTTGGGATTCCAAAGCTGGAGTGATGACAGGGCATAGATACTCATGTGAGCATGATCAGTGAGCGTTTCTAACTGGAAGAAATAAAGCACAGTATGTACTGAAGGAAAATGACTGCTTACACAAAATAGAATAAAGATACCATATTTCTTGAAAGATTACATATGTGTGTGTGAGTAATATTGAGTAATCTTATAATATTAAGTTATGGTAATGTAAAAGTGTTATACCTAAAAATCAGAATTACTGAATTAGAGAAATAATAGAATAATTATAAAATATAGCTATTGTTAGGTGATCAATTCCTCAAGAATAGAAATAAATAGAAATATCTGAGATCAAATAATCCTCCTACAATATAATTAACTTAGAAATTAAACAGGAAGAATGACAAAGAAATACATATCAAAAGCAAAAATTGTAATTTCTTTGAATACAGGAAAATTATCTCCTAAATAGCTCTTGTCAAAGAGTAAATGAAAGAAAATCGAAAGAAAATAAAGGTATAGCCAGAAAGTATAGAATTAGGGAATACTTCAGTAAGACTGATAAAGATATGCAAAAGTTAATTCTTAAAAAAAAACACAAAACAAAGACAGAAATAACAAATTTACCAAAATTAACAATAAGTGAAGGGGATTAGGCCTTTTTTTTGTTTTGTTTTGTTTTTTGAGGTAGGGTCTGGCTCTAGTCCAGGCGGACCTGGAATTTACTATGTAGTCTCAGGGTGGCCTCAAACTCTAACTGATCCTCCTACCTTTGCTTCCCAAGTGCTGGAATTAAAGATGTGTGCCACCATGCCCTGGCACATCTGTACTCTCTCTCTCTCTGCCTGTATCTTTCTGCTTGCAAATAAATAAATAAAATATTTTTAAAAAGAATTTCTGGGCATAAACGTAGCCTAGAAAATATTTTCAATAAAATCATAGTGGGAAAAATTATCTGAATTAGGGAAAAAGTACCAATCCATACAGAAGAGGCTCTTAGAATAGTAGACAAGACCAGAAAAGAGCTTCCCCTCACTATATCATTACTAAGCCATCAAATATACAGAAGGTGCTGAAAGCAATAAGTGAGAAGGTCATGCATAATGGCACGTTCGTGAAAATGACAGCAGGTCTCTCACCAGAAAAATTAAAATATAGGAGGGCTGGGAGTGACATATATATATATATATATATATATATATATATATATATATGTATATTGTTTAAGTTTTAAATTCTTATCTTTGGTTTTGCAAGGTAGGGTCTCACTCTAGTCCAGACTGACCTGGAATTCTCACTATGTAATCTGAGGTAGGCCTTGAACTCACAGAGATCCTCCTACCTCTGCCTCCTGAGTGCTGGGATTAAAGGTGTGCGCCGCCACACCTGGCTGATACATTTCAAGTTCTGAAAGACAACTGCCAAAGTAGACATTTATATCCAGCAAAGATATCCATTATAATTGAAGAAGAAAAACACTCTGTGATTGAAAAAAAAAAACAAACAACAGGCTTAAAGAATTTATGACTACTAAGCTGGTACTTCAGAAGATACATGAAGGAATTCTCTGGACTGGAAAGAAAGACAGACACATCCATAAGCCACAGGGAAACGCAAACCACAAATAGTTAAGCAAGAGAGGACTGGGAGAAACCCCAATTGCTTCAAAATAAACATAACGACAGAAAATAATACATATCTTTACATAATAAGACGGAACATGAATAGTGTTGATTTCCCACCCTTAAGAAACCAACCAGAGGGCTGGAGAGATGGCTTAGTAGTTAAGTGCTTGCCTGAGAAGCCTAAGGACATTGGTTCAATTCTTCAGTACCCACCTAAAGCAAGATGCACAAGGTGGTGCATGTGTCTGGAGTTTGTCTGCAGTGGATGGAGGCTTGGCATGCACATTCCTTCTCCCTATCTGCCTCTCTCTCTCAAAATAAGTAAAGAAATAAAAGGAAATGTTTTAAAAAAAGAAACCAATCAGAATAGCTAACTGTGTAAAAAGGTGAGATCCATCTGTGTGCTGTGGTCAAGACTCCACTTCATTCTAAAAGACAGACACACCCTTAGGATGAAAGCACAGTCGAAAATAGCAACATTTTCTAAGCAAATGGAACTAGGACAAAGGCAGATGTCACTGTTCTGACACAATCAACTGAACCAAAACTGGTCAAAAAAGATAAAGAGGTTCCTTTATGTAGACGAAGGGCATGACCTCTCCACAGGGCATTATAATTCTAAAACATATACACATCAAACACAAGTGCACCCTAGGGATGCCACTGGAAAATATCACATTAATTGAGGTACAAGGTGGTAGCCCACATGCAGAAAGAAAAACACTGTGCATTCTCTCTCATCTGTGTGTCTCAGCTTTGAACCTTTGTATATGTGTGTTATTATGAGAGAGAGAGAGGGAATGTGTAATTGCCAGGAAACTCTAAAAAAAAAAAAAAAAAAAAGAGCACGAGAGGTGTGAAAAAAGAGGCTTCAAGGGAGAAGGATAGGGAAGGTAGCAGATCTGAAGTGATATGAAAGTCAAAGAGGGAAGGCTGGGGATGGGTCAGTGTAGAGAGTGAGAGGGTTGAGGTGCAGGGATGGGGGAGTATAGAATGAGAGGGATGGGGTGCTGGAATGGGGGAGTGTCGAGTGAGAGGGCTGGGGTGCAAGGATATTGGGCAGAGAGAATAGTCAACCAAAATTAAGCCCAATAAAGCCTAACAAAATCCTGACAAGAGAGACTGCACAAATGCATCTTAACATATTAGTTATATGAAGAATCTTAGGCTGGAGAGATGGCTAAATGATTAAGGTGCTTGCCTGCAAAGCCAAAGGACCTAGGTTTAATTCCCCAGTACCCACATAAAGCCAGATGCACAAGGTGGCACATTCACATGGAGTTCATTTGCAGTGGCTAGAAGCCTTGCTGTGTCCTCTCTCTCTCTCTCTCTCAAATAAATAAATAAATTAAAAAAAGGAATGTTGACAAAGAAGAGTAATGATGGGGAATCAAGCTTATCAGATATTAAAATATAGCACAATGCCTTCATAATTAAACGTACACATTAGTGTATGAAAAGATAGCAGTTGAATGTAGCAGAAAGATATCCGCCCATAAAACTGACATGCTTCCTGTTATGCTAATGAGCTACCTTAGGACTTCAATATGATAGAAATTTGCAGTATGATAAAAGTTGTTTTCCTCAATTTATGGAGATGGAACCAACAGTAAACCATCCAGCAAAAAAGAAAAAAAATCAAAGTTTGATCCATAACTCATATCTTATAAGCAGTCATATATGAAGCAGGGAAGCAATGTAAGCGTGATGAGTGAAAGTGGTCAAAGCCACGGGAGACACTTGCAAACGCTGAACCCTTCCTCGCTGTGGCACAGAATGCAGAAGCGTCCACCCTCACAATTTGTGTAAGCGCCCACAACTTGAACACTTGCAGAAGGAGAAGGCCTTGCTCAATAAACCACAAGGTCCTGGCCCAGGGGAACACTATATAGAGGTGAAAGTGAGGAGATACTGCTTTATGGGGTGGTAGGATAGCACTCTTGAGAAGCCTTGTTGACTGAGACCAAGACAGTGTGGAGCAGTGGACGTGGTGTGTGACATCCACGCACGCGGAGAAGGCAGAATATAGACACGCATGCAAGGGCACGTGTGAAGATGAACAGGCGAGAAACTCAATGTGCTAATTGAGAATGGGGTGCTTAAGGGGCTAGAGGGAGACTTTTTACTGTAGACCTTTAAAATATTTTGGAATCTGTTCCACAGAATCAAGTGAATGTAATGCGAAGGTGAAACATTGGAAGGAGAATTCAGGGATAATGGACACTTTTCCAAACTGCTGTGAAATATAAGAATATAGTAGTGGCATAAGATAATTAAAAAAGAAAATGAGGGGTGGAGAGATGGCTTAGTGGTTAAGCATTTGTCTGTGAAGCCTAAGGACCCCGGTTCGAGGTTCAATTCCCCAGGACCCATGTTAGCCAGATGCACAAGGGGGCGCACACGTCTGGAGTTCGTTGGCAGTGGCTGGAGGCCCTGGTGTGCCCATTCTCTCTCTGTCTGTCACTCTCAAATAAATAAATAAGAATAAAAAAATTAAAAAAAAGAAAACGAGAACATACATGGCCTAAGCTTTCTTTATATAAAAAAATAAACACAAATCATGTCTCCACAGCAAGAGCTGTAATGCCTTCAGAGGCTCGAGGCCATTTACCACACAGGAGACTCGCACCCAGTATCACCAGTGTGGGTGAACGTGATAGACACCCGAATGACCTGTTACACAGACTGTGACCAGGGAAAGGGTGGGAATGGAACTTGGATACAGGCTCAGAGCAGACGATGGAGGCAGAGTGACAGTGGCCTCAAGGGCCTGTGCTGACCAGGAGTGGCAGTGTGGTGTTGGGAGCAGCTTTGCCAGATCTTCAGATTTTCCAGGAGAGACCAGAATCCAGACTTGTACTTGAAGTCTCCTGATTTTGAAATCCTAACTCAATTTTAAATGAAACCATTGTATCGGCCAAAGCAAATACACCCTGCCAGCTAAGGCTGGTCTGGTGG
This sequence comes from Dipus sagitta, assembly GCA_036346955.1. Classification (NCBI taxonomy): domain Eukaryota; kingdom Metazoa; phylum Chordata; class Mammalia; order Rodentia; family Dipodidae; genus Dipus; species Dipus sagitta. Next base: position 62,974,182 of record CM070784.1, read on the forward strand.
ATGGCCAGCTCAAATCTCTACAGAAATGAGATTGAGTTTTAAAACAAATACAGCAGAACTTGTCAGCCCTGTCATCTTAGACAGCTATGCATATTTTCCATTTCCTCCAGCATTTCTGGAACCCACTCAAAGCCAGTTGGTCTTCAGAGCCCTTTTTTTTTTTTTCTTACCACATCAGAAATCCTCTATCATTTTTGGACTTAAATCTTGTTTGGACCCTGATTTGACTCTTCCTAACAATTGGGTTTTTTCTAAAAATCAAATTTGCCTTCCAAAGGCGGAGGATGTGTTTAATAATAAACAGTTGGCCTTCTGGGCCGTTTCCACAAGAGAGGCTGTAAGTATTTAGAACTAAGGAAGCATTACTCAAATACATATGTATCCTTCCAAGGTAAGTGCTGAGGAGCATTGCCCTTGAGTGTGTAAGAGCAATACCAGTGGTCCAACCTTAGAAGGCATTTGAAAAATGGCTCAGCACTCGGGGCTTGGTTACTGCTGTCAGCATCCTCCCGGCCCTCCCCTCTCTCCCCTTCGTTTCTTAGAAAGGGCTTAGTTCTCTGAACCCGCTGAATGCTCTGAGACCATTCATGTTAGGGACCATTGGCATGTCTGTTTTTCCAAACACAACCAGCATATGCATCACTTTTATTTTCCTTTGACCAACCGACGGCTTACTTTCTGTGGCCAGCGAACGGCCTTAGTCATGTAGAATCCCAGCGGAGAGGAATGCAGAGGCCCTTGGTCAGCACGTGACAGCTTGGATTTTCCTCCTCAAAAACATGTCTGAGTCAGAGGCCACAAGTTTGCATTTTAGCAATGGTTGTGGTCATTAGGAAACACACATGGCACTTGTTATTGTAACATTCCCATAGAAATAGTGTCTCCTGGGAGAGCGTTAAGAGAGGTGTGGAGTCGTCCACCAAGATAGAGACTTTAACAGCCCCAGCCGTTCTCCCTCTCAGTTAAAGGGACGCCCACACAGTTTTAATCTCGGCGCACTGGTCTCACACTTAGCTCAAACCTGCCATAAGCGTCCACCCGCCCACCCACCCTGCTCCTTCTATGCATCAGATACGGAGCCGTTTTCTCCTGATTCAAGTCCTTCCTCCTGGAGGAGGGCGACAGTGGGAGGGAGGAGGCTCACAGGAAACAGGAAGCTGCGTCTCTGTGTGCGCGTGGCTGTGGGCATGCTGTGGCACGTGTGTGGAGATCAGAGGACAATCGTGGCAATCCGTAGTCACCTTCCACCTGGTTGGAGGCAGGGTCTTTCATGGCTCACCACTGCCTTTGCCAGGCTGGCTGTCCTGACAGCTCACGGGGGGTGGGGCTCTCCCGTCTCTGCCTCCCATCTTCTGGCCAGCATGCTGGTGCTGAGATGACAGAGGTTCGTGCTACTCTGTCAGCTTTATGTGGGTTCTTGGGATTGGACTGCCCATCCTCACTGTCACTCTCACATAAATAAATAAAAATAAACAAAACTTAAAATAAATAAATAAAGATATAAAAAAAGCTTTTTGGGCTGGAGAGATGACTGAGTAGTTAAGACATTTGCCTCTGAAGTATAAAGGTCAAGGCTCCATTCCCCAGAGCCCACATAAGTCAGATGCGCATTGGTGGTGCACGCGTCTGGAGTTAATTTGTGGTGGTGAGAGAGCCTGGTGTGCCTATTCTCTCTCTTTCAAATAACTAACTAACTAAATAAATAAAAATAAAATATTTTAAAAAGTGATATATGGCATCTGCCTCTACAGAACATACTGTCCTTTGGGAGAGAACAGACACTAATCAAGTTTATGCAAGCCAATGTGAAATCATAGCTGGGTTAGTGCTACAGGGAAAAGCCTGACACAGAATTTCGCTAGGGAAGCCTTCCTAGAAGAAGTGGAGAATAAGGTGTGCTTCCCAGCAGGGCCAAGATTAGGATGAACTCAAAGAGTGCATGAGCTGATTGAGGGCAAGGAGAAAGACCCACAATTCAAGACAAGGTTCTGTAGATGGTGGGGGTCGGGGGGCAGAAAGCTGGTAGAGGAAGAGAGTGGGGGACATGAGAAGATATGAGGTCACAGAGGTAGACAGTAGCCTGGCCAGGCAGCACCTTTCAGGCCACAGACATGATTTTGTGTTTACGTGAAGCTAGGGTAGGTTGAAGGGCCCCATGCAGGGGAAGTGAGAATAGAGCACTGTGGCCTTTGTGTGGACAGGGTGAAGGAGGCCTGTGCTCACTCAAATGCAGATGGCAGATGGGTGGAAGGTGTGCACATGGGTGAGCTTGTTTAAGAAGGGGACAAGAAGAGCGCTCAACTCAACTCAACAACGGGAACTCTTAGAATGAAGAGTTAGAAAGAAAAGTGTCAGTCAGTATGGGAGGCTGAGGGTCATGTGAGCTGCTGAGGGCCTGGCAGGTACACAGAAGCCCCAGAGCATGTCACACCATAGACTGACAGGTACTCAAAAGTCATGGAGAATGTCACACCATAGACTGACAGGTACTCAAAAGTCATGGAGAATGTCACACCATAGGCTGACAGGTACTCAAAAGTCATGGAGAATGTCACACCATAGACTGACAGGAACTCAAAAGTCATGGAGAACGTCACACCATAGACTGACAGGTACTCAAAAGTCATGGAGAATGTCACACTATAGACTGACAGGTACTCAGGTGTCCCAGAGAATGTCACACCATAGACTGACAGGTACTCAGAAGTCATGGAGAATGTCACACTATAGATTGACAGGTACTCAGGCGTCCCAGAGAATGTCACACCATAGACTGACAGGTACTCAAAAGTCATGGAGAATGTCACACCATAGACTGACAGGTACTCAAAAGTCATGGAGAATGTCACACCATAGACTGACAGGAACTCAGAAGTCATGGAGAATGTCACACCACGGTATCTGAGGGAAAAGCACGGTGACAGGAAGGAGAGGTGTCTGGGGTGTTACATCTTGCTGAAAAGGCTCAAGATGCTGTCCAAAGAACAGTCACTGGATTTGTCAACATTCAGGGTCATCAATGAGCTTAATAAGTGCTCTTTCTTGCTGGGAGGAGACCTGAAGTTAGATGGATTGGATGACAGAGTTCATGAGAGATAAGGACACAGACATTAATGTTCACTCTGCACATTGAAAACATGGTGGGAAGTTGGATGGGAGAAGAGATAATTGGGAGTTAACTTCAGGGAATGTATTTTTTTTTGTTTTTTTTTGAGGTAGGGTCTCATTGTAGCCCAGGCTGACCTGGAATTCACTAAGGAGTCTCAGGGTGGCCTTGAACTCATGGCGATCCTCCTACCTCTGCCTCCCGAGTGCTGGGATTAAAGGCATGCGCCACCATGCCCGGCAGGGAATGTATTTTAAAATTTAATATAATGGAGTTGTACTCAGCCATGAAGAAGAATGAAATCAGGTTGTTTGCAGGAAAATAGAAGAAACTGAAAAAGATCACATTAAATGAAATAGGTAAGACCCATGAAGAACATTGCATTTTCTCTAATATGTGGAATTTGGTGGGGGGAAGAAGGGCATGAAAGTAAATGGGGACTAGGGATGTGGAAAGAGAAAAGGGAAATGGTCAGAAGGGTTAGAAGGATAACAGATAAATATAGTCAAAGCACATATATGTATGGAAATATCGTAATGGCATCTCTTACTTTGCAACTGAATAAAGCTAAAAAAAAAAAACCCTGAAATATAGGTAAATGCATGTGGCTGGACTCTGAGCCTCTGACATCTAGAGTCTCTAATCAGAATTGTCAAAGTTCCTGAACAAGGCTAGATAGTAAATATTTTAGGCATTGGGGACCAAACTATCTATCTATAAAATTTATATTTTTCTCTTTTCTTTTTCTTTCTTTTTTCTCTCTTTCTCTGTCTCTTTCTTCCCTCCCTCCCTCCCTCCCTTCCTCCCTCCCTCCCTCCCTTCCTTCTTTCCTTTAGCATCCAGTAGCAGCCTTAACAGTATTAAAGGAAGGAGCACAACCCAAGAAAACTTTATTGGCATAAGCAGGCCCTTGACACAGTCTCCCCGCAGGACGTTACACAACTCAGTAAACACCATCACAACAGGTGAGTGCAGTTAGACGCGGACAGGGGAGAGCCGTCCCTTCTGCCTTAGGAGACTACACTCAGGAGCTGTGGTTTGGCTCCTGCATTCCGCTGTGCACCCAAGCTCATGCTGTGGACAGTCAGGCTGCAGCTTTCGGAGATGAAACTTCGTGCAGAACATCCAAGCACTGTCTTTGTACTCACTGGTCCACACTGAACTAGAGCTGGGTACCTTTGACCAGAGCAGAGAGGCAGGGTGTGCCTGAGGCTGGGCCCCAGGGAACACTTGAAAAGGGCACAGGCGATGCCAGTGATGCCACTGGGGAGCCAGGGCAGGAGGGCAGTCCAGGCACGGAGACAGGAAAAGGCGGAAGGGGCCCCTGCTCAGGACTCCCTTGGGTGAGCCTGGTTTCCAAACCAAAATAAACTTGGGAGCATGAGAGAAGAAAAGAAAAAGAAACAAACAGGCTTCTGCTTGTGCTGCCAACCAAGTCCAAGGCTGCCACTGTTTTCTGGACACCTCTGCGGAAGGCGGTCAGCATCAGTACCACACGGGTGTCGTTGCGCCTGCCGGGACGTGTGGCCGTGTTGCTCACACACGGTCTGTACAGGGCACTAGTAGTGCCCATCAAGCGCCGTTTGCAGGTCCACGGACAGTACCTCACGTCTGGGGGGACCCAGGCGGGCAGGTGGGACCATCACTGTCTTCAGCAGGAGGTCACCGAGGCACACAGAGGTGAAAGGACCAGGAGGTCACTCTGGGGCCCCAGCTTTACACCTGGCATTAGCTCATGGCTTTTTCTAGAGCTCAAGAGTTGGAAGGGACCCCAGGACTGCTTATTTTTAGATGTGGAAATGGAAAAACGAAATGGCTTGCCCAAGGTCACAGAGCCACTGGTAGGGAAGCTCACGTGGCTCCTGGTCCCTCCCTTCACACCGCTAAGTCAGTGTCCAGCCACTCCCCCGTGAATATAAATGCTAGAGGCCGAATGGTCCATCTGACAGCGTGTTTCCAGGTGCTGCGTGGCCAGGCTGTGTGGTCTTAGGACTCAGCCTGCCATGGACGCACTAGCTGTGACACATGATTCCTAAGCTCCTTGCAGCCACCATGAGCCCAGGACAAGTAAGTGCCAGCACGCTGGAACATTGACAAGCTGCACATTTCCACTGTGGCTTGAAGGAGTGTGCTTCCCTGAGCCGGGGCAAGAGAGAACCAAGAACAGGCCAGCAGCCAGCGTCTCAATAGCATCCCCGCTCTGCCCCGAGACTTGCAGGGGACCTTTGTTTTGAAGGACCAGAAAGAATCCAGCTTTGAAAAGTAGAATTAACAGCTGATTGCAGTCCAAGCGGTTCAAAACAAAGCTCTTCAGAGTGGGAACTGGTTTTTCTTATCCTCCCCCACCTTTTTTTTTTTTTTTTTTTTTAAAGGAAAGAAAAAAACAGCTTAACTCCTAAAAGTTGTTTTCATATCAGAGTCTAGAAGTTTTCAGTGTTTGGGGTTGGAAATTCATAGCACTGAAGGAAGCTCATCATCTGTTTACAGATAGTGCAAAAGACTCAGCTATGGGCTCAAATAACTTAGTTTATTTTCATTAGCAAGTCTTTGATTTTCAGATGAAAATAACTTACTGAAATATTTGAAATATCTTTATAGAGATACAATTCTCCTATCATATAATCTACCCACACAAAATGTACTATTCGAAGGATCGTCATATCTTCCTGGACTTGCAGGGTCGTGACCACAGTCAGGTTCAGAACTTCTTCCTCAGAAAGAAAATTGATAACCATTCTGCTATTCACTCCCCAGCCCCTAGTCCTAAGCAAGTATTAAAACCTACTTTTTGTTTTATGCAAACGGAATAACATGATACGGCCTTTTGTGGCCGATCAGTTTTTGTTTAAATAATTTTGTCCAAATATGAAACTATCGTTGACAGGAGAAGAAATGGAGAACTATTTTCTTTTTCCTTCTGGAACATTCCGTGAGTGCACACTTTGTCTCCTGCTGACTAGTTCGCCCTCTGACTAGCCAGGCAGCTGCCGTTGCTGCTGGGACTCATGAAGTGTTTCGTGGTGGCTCTGTCACTAGAGCGACAACAAGAGGCGAGCTGGTCTTCGGGAAGGAGGACAGTGCCCCACAGCCACGCTTCCCCAGGAGCTCACACTGCTGAGGTGTCACTTCTGCATTTATTTACCCCTCCTCCTGCTTCCCCTCCCTCAGCTCCAGCTGGCCACCCTCAACCTGACTGTCCCAGGATGGACATGTGACCATGCACCTCACATTCTCAGGCACTCGGGATGGTCACCTCCCACTGGCCTAGATAACCACTGCTCTCACTCCCCTCAAATCACCACAGTTTCTGTCACTGAATACCCTCTAGTTCATGGAAACAAACAAACAAACAACAACAACAACAACAAACAGGATTCACAAGAAGTGAATCCTCCAAACTGCCTCCAACAGCATCTGCATTATATATTCCATCACTATGAATGAACATGGGTCCTTAGACCTTTCTGTGCCCCCAAATCTTCCGTCATTACTTTAAGAACAGATGGCTGGGCGGCCACAGCACAGTTTCTGAGTAAGTGTGCGAAGGGCCTAGAAACCTGCGATGTCCACAGTCCTCAGTGCTACCCAGGCTGCCGGCCTGGGGCACGTTCAGAGCGGCCACGAGCAGGCGGACAGTGCAGCTCACGGCCTGTCTCGGCGCTGGGCACAGGTCCTGAGTCCTCCTGGCCTTGCTGCAGACAGTCTCCCTTCTCTTCCTCCCCATCGCTGGTTTCTGGCCCCTTCTTTATTGGGTCCAGCTGTCGATGAACAAGCAGCATGCCTTGGATCTTGAAAACATCTCTCTAGGTCCCACTTTCCTCTTCAACTTTTCTGCTTCCCTTCCCAGGACAAGGCCTGTCCTTCCTCCCACTCCAGACCTCTCCCTCCTTTTTCTCTCCAGGCCTCTCTCATCATCATCTCCACTACAGGCACAAAATTACCCCAGTGAAGACCACGCACAAGGCTCACGTTTCTAAGCCCCAGTTCTCGAGGCTCTGTTTGCCAGTCGTATCTGTCACTGGGTGGTCAGAGCCTCAGCAGTGGCCTCATTGTGTTCCAGCCTCACATGCCTCTGGCTTCTCTTTGGGTCACTGGGTGCTCCTTTCTAGCCATTTTTCTTTTTTTTATTTATTTAAAAAAACAATTTCACTTTTATATATTTATTTGAGAGACAGAGAGAGAGAGAGAGAGAGAGAGAGAGAGAGAGAGAGAGAGAGAGAGAGAGAGAGAATGGGCACACCAAGGCCTCCAGCCACTGCAAACGAACTCTAGACATGTGAGCCACCTTGTGCATCTGGCTTACGTAGGTCCTGGGGAGTCAAACCTGGGTCCCTTAGCTTTTTAGGCAAGCAACTTAATCTCTAATCCATCTCAGCCCCCTTTGGCTCTTTCTATCTACCTGCTGGGATGCTACAAGGCTCCATCCTTAAACACCTTTACCCTTCTGTTTTCATTTTTAAAATTTTATTTATTTATTTATTTACTTATTTATTTGCAAGCAGTGAAAGACAGAGTATGGGCTCATAAGGGTGTCTAGCCACTGCAAACGAACTCCAGGCGAATGCGCCATTTTGTGCATCTGGCTTTACGTGGGCCCTGGAGAATTGAACCTGGGTCATCAGGCTTTGCAAGCAAGCACCTTAACCATGGAGGCATCTCTCCAGCCCTATCCTGTTTTCTCTCTGTGCTCACTCGTGGTGATTCGGTTCTGTCCCATGGCTTTAAGTGCCACCCCTGCCCCATGCAGCTAGTTCCTGAAGAGCTGTCTCCTTAAGCTCTGGACCGATTGTCTACTTTCATGGACCTTGTCAACCCGACAGGTCCATACAACATGAAGTTGCAGACTCTCCCTGGTCCCCTTTGGAAACCCCAGGCAAATTCTGAAATCACAATACATGACAATTCCAAGCAATTCAGAATCAAGACATTCAGTCTCCTTTCCCCGTGATTATCACTGTCACCTTGGATTGTCTCTTGACATTTATTCTCAGCACAGCAGTCAGGGGTGCCCCCTTCTAAACACAGTAGCGTTCCATGTCTACAGTGCTCACGGATGCCTGGCCATTCCATCCCTCTCTACCATGCCCTGCTTTGGTGTCACATCCCACTTAGGATGAAAAACAGAGGCTCCCTGTTTCTTACGGATCCCATCTCCAGCTATGCTCCTCGCTCACTCCGCTCCAGTCTCACTGACCCTCTTGCTGCCCAAACACATCACTATTGCTTCTGCCTCAGGACCTTTGACCATGTTCTCCTCACATATTCTTAGAGAACTCACCTTTTCAAATCTTTGCTCAACTATGACCTTAGGAGTAGGATCCTTTTTTTGTGTGTATGATGTGAGTGTTCATGTATGTGAGTTCAGGTGTGACATGCCAGGATGGACATGTGGAGGTCAGAGGACAGCTCCAGGTGTCTATTTTCTCTGTCCGTCATGTTTAAGACCAGGTCCCACTGTTCACGTCTGTGTCTGTCTGACTAGCTGGCCCATGAGCTTCTGGACAGTTCTAGCTGTGTCTCTCTTCTGCCATAGGTGTGCTGGGATTACAGACACTTGTACTCCAGAGTCTGGCTTTATGTGGATTCTGGGAATCCAAACTCAGGTACTCATGCTTGTCTGGCAAGTATGTTACCCAATGAGCCCTCTCCCCAGCTGCCTAAAGTGAGACTTTACCTCATCACCTCAGTACCTTACAGCTCCGTGTGGTGGCATAAGCCTTTGATCCCAGCACTTGGGAGGCAGAGATAGGAGGATCGTTGTGAATTAAAGGCCAGCCTGAGACTACATTATGAATTCCAGGTCAGCCTGGGTTAGAGTGAGACCCTACCTCAGACCCCCTCCCCGCCAGATGCCCCCCAAACTGTACCTTGTTTCTAATCACCTTCCTACTTTCTCTTTAGAGGGCTTGTCACTTTCTAATATAGGACATAATTACTTCTATTATTTACTGCCTGTTTTTTTTTTTTTTTTTTTTTGGTTTTTTGAGGTAGGGTCTCACTCTAGCTCAGGCTGACCTGGAATTCACTATGGAGTCTCAGGGTGGCCTCAAACTCACGGCGCTCCTCCTACCTCTGCCTCCCGAGTGCTGAGATTAAAGTTGTGCGCCCGGCTCCTGGTTTTTTTTAATAGGATAGTCATCCATCTTTATTTATTTATTTATTAGAAACAGAGAGAGGAGAGAGAGAGAGAGAATGAAAATGGGCATGCCAAGGCCTGTAGCCACTGCAAACGAACTCCAGATGCATGTGCCATCATGTGTATCTGGCTTACATGGGACCTGGAGAATAGTCTTCACAGGCAAGCGTCTTAACCGCTAAGTCATCTCTCCAGCTCTACCGCCTGTTTTTGGTTGTAAACCCAGTGAAGATGATGTTCGTCACCGTCTCTAGCCCTTCCATTGGAACCGGGTAGCCAGGTGAGAGGTCGCTGACACTGGGCCTCTTTCAGGGTGTCTGGCCAGCGCTGCAAGACACTGGCTGATGACGTGGACGCAAAGGCGCCCCTGTTTCATCTTAAGCCCGCAGGAGGGGCTTTTTGGCTTCCTCATGGCTGTCAGTCACTTGTGCCCACCATTCAGAAACTTCGCTGCCCTGGCATTCTGCCAACTCCAGCTTGCTCACTGGACTGCTTCCAACCCTCTCTCGCTTTTCTTGCTCTGTTTCACGCCACAGCTGCCACATCTGAGACCCTTCACAGGACACTCTGGTCCTCGCAAACCCGCTGTGAATCAGGGGCATTCTATACGCTTCTCAAGGGAGGAGGCAGGTGCCCAGGGAGGGAAGCTAGCTTGCTGAGGATTGTGCGGCTAACGTGCGGTTGAGGGAGAATTTGTCAGGGTCTAGGGCCTGTCCTTTCACAGCCGTCTTGATGTCACTGATATGCGCAACACGCTGGATATATCTAACTTCTTAGTCTGCCAGTTTTGGCATTTGCTCCCTTCGTATTTTTTAAGATGGTACAGTCAGTGACTTCATGACATGCCGGAGGTGAAACTTTGTGGGAGCTCGTATCACTGTCACTATTTTTAATTTGCTTATATTTCTTCCATACTGGCACAAGGGCCTATTGGGAGTTGGGACTCACGTGCTAATGGAGTGCATGCTTGTTGAGTTAGACAAAGGCGAATTTATATTAACATATAGGTCATGATACTCAGACATATCTGCCATTCATAAATTCATGAATATCTCTAGATGTTTAAAGACATAACCACAGGCTGGGGAGTTGGCTCAGTGGTTACAGGCACTTGCTCTGCAAGCCTGTCAGGTGGAATTCAAACCCTCAGCATCCACGTAAAGCCAGCTGCAAAGGGGCACATGTGTCTGTAATCCCAATGCACTATGACAATGGGAGGAGGAGGCAGGAGAATGGCGAAGCTCTCAGACCCAGCTACATTGTCATCCACAGAGGTCAAAGGACAACTTGAGGACCTTGTCTCAAAACAAGTGTAAGGAGAACACTTATACCTTGAAGTTATCTTACGTCCTGCACATACACACAGTGGAATGTGTGCACCCATACACACACACACACACACACACACACACACAAATAATAATAATAATATTAATTTTAAAAAGAAGCAACTTTAAAAAAAGCAAGGCTTTATCTAATGTTAACTGATGGCTAAATTACATACATGAGCAATGTGCCCTCATCCAAATTGATGTCTTACATTTTAGGACTGTGGAACCATTGAACTTGGGAAGGATAAAGAAATGACATTTTGCTCCTGTGTGATACTGGATCTACTCTTCTATTGGATCTATTATCTATTGGGTCCTGTATTCACTGGAACCATTTCACATCAGAAGCACTCTCATCCATAATTGTAGTGTTGAGGAAACTGGGGCCTTGATGAATATTAGGTAAATGGCACAAGCAGTGGGGCTGAGAGTGAGTCAGGAACCCAGCCTCACTCTGATACTTGGAAAGTCCAGGGTTGCATCTCTCCATTTCCTTTTCCCCAAGAAGTCACAAATTTTGGACTGGAAGATTAGCTTTGTATTCAGTCTTGGGGGTATCTCTTCATTAAATATTTTTATTTATTTACTTATTTGTGAGAAGAGAGGGGGGTCATATGGTCACACCAGTGTCTCTTGCCACCACCAATGAACCCCAGGTGCATGTGCTACTTTGAGCATCTGCCCTTACATGGGTACTGGGGAGTCAAACCAGGTCCAGAAGGCTTTGCAAGCAAGTGCCTTTCATTGCTGAGTCATCTCCCTTGCCCACGGGAGTGCTTTCTTTCCATGTCTCAAGTTATTGCCTTTTCTTAGTTGATAAAGCTTATGTTAAATGAGATAGATTAAACAGTTCAATTAATCTGCTACCGGAAAGTCAATGCCTCAGATATTCTGTGAATTTCCCCTAACAGCAAACCAGAGTTCGTGCCTTTACTGGTAATATCCTGAAAGTCCACAAGCAGGTAGTTAGCAGCCCTCACGGCAGAGGGTACCAGAGAGCAGAGGCCCGGCAGAAGGGCACTATGGGTGCTGAGGTGGGCTCACACTGGAATATCAACAGGAGCCATTAATGTGATGCTTTTTGAGATGTGTTGTGAAGAAAATCAAACAAATGGGACAGAGGCGAATCTGAGGGCACAGCTATTGGACACACGAGCCTTGGGCGAGGAGAGGTTAGGCGTGACTAGGCAGTGGGAAGAATATTACATTTGAAGGACCAAGTTGGGTCTGACTGTGATCTTTGTGAGAGACAGAAAGAAGGCCAGTGCGGCTGGAAAGTAGAGAAAGGAGGTCAAGGAAGAGGTGGGGAGGGAGCATTAGAGCAGATGGGTAACATGGCTGGGGTTACATCCCAGGGCTTTCTGTCCCCAAAGCGCGCACCCTGAATCACTGTGCTGCCCTAACTCTGCATAAAGCCAAAGGATGCTGACCAAGACAATAAAAAGAGAACTTTTTCAGAATTAGTGAAAACAGGTTGTGAAAGGTATCAATGCCCTTTGTGGCATGATTCACCAGAAATTAGATGATTTTAAGACCATGGCTTTATGAGGAAAACATTCTAAGGGACATTCCCCTAAATTTACTCAAAATATTATGCTTCAAGATTTCTAGTACAGGATTTTGCTTCCTACTGTTATAGTACAGTATTGTGTAATAGTCAAGGTTTTTAATAGTGAGCATTAAATTATGGAAACTATGTCAAACTTAGAAAAATAAGGGGAAGAAAAATGTTTAGAAATATCTACACTGGAGCTGGAGAGATAGCTTAGTGGCTAAGGCATTTGCCTGAGAAACCTAAGGACCCAGGTTCAATTTCCCAGTACCCATGTAAGACAGATGCACAAGGTGGCACATGTATTTGTAGTGGCTAGAGGCCCTAGCACACCCATCCTCTCTCTCTCTCTCTCTCTCTCACTCAAATAAATAATAAATAAATAAATAAAAATTTAAAAATGTTTAAAAAGTAAATATCTTTACTGAAAGTTTCAAAAACATTTTTATAATATCATTTATTTATTTATTTGAAACACACAGAGAGAGAGAAAGAGGGAGATACATACACACACACACACACACACACACAGAGAGAGAGAGAGAGAAAGAGAATGGGTACACCAGGGCCTCTTGCCACTGCAAACGAGCTCTAGAAGCATGTGCCACCTTGTGCACCTGGCTTATGTGGGTCCTGGGTAATCAAACGTGGGCTTCGCAGGCAAGACCTTAACCACTAAGCCATCTCTCCAGCCCCTGAAAGTTTTATTAACATGTTTTAAAGGAAATATATATCATGGGCTGGGCATGGTGGCACACACCTTTAATTCCAGCACTTGGGAGGTAGTGGTAGGAGGATTGCTGTGAGTTCAAGGCTACCCTGAGACTACAGAATGAGATCCAGTTCAGCCTGAGCTAGAGTAAAACCCTACCTTGAAAAATGAAAAAAAAAAAGAAATATATATTATGATTTATATAAATTATGTTTATCCCATAGAATTACTAAGAATTGAAGAATAACAGAAATGTCCAATAATAGGAAATTAATTGAAAATATTAGCATGCTTCTAAGATTTTAAAATCTCACTTGAAGAATATTTATAGCTTAAATGCTTATAGTGTACTGTTAGAGGAAAAACAAGCAGAAAACAATTATGTATGAAACGTGAATCCAGTTTTAAATATAATATATACATACACAAAACTCCAACAGAAAAGATACCAAAATGCTATGCTAATGTCTGTTTTCTTTACCAATGCTTTTTAGTATTAACTTATTTTCAAGGAATGCATTTATCTTGTAAACATAAAATAAATACTAAAATTAAATATTTGGCATGAAAGTTTTTTTTACAGGTAGGGTCTTGCTCTAGCACAGACTGACCTGGAATTTACTATGCAGTCTTAGGCTGGCCTTGAACTCACAGCCATCCTCCTATCTCTGCCTCCGACCTCTGATTTCTGGGGTTAAAGATGTGCACTACCACACCCATTTTAGCATGGAAGTTTTAATCTGCATTTAAAATATTTTGTTCTGTCTATCTTGTTTAGAGAAATTGATGCGTTTTTTGTGATAATATAGAGAAAAGATTATTGTCTAAAGTTAGAACATGGATTCTTGGTCTTTAATATTTAATTAACCAAATCACACATTAAAATAAAGCAAAACACTATAAGATAAGTGTGCCTGTAATCCCAGGGCTGGGGGGTTGGAGACAGGAGGATCCCTGCAGCTGGCTGGTAAGTCAATAGAACCTACCTGGTAAGCTCCAAGCCAGTGAGAGAAACTGCCTCAAAAGACGTAGGTAGCACTTCTTAGGATGACAACTGAGGTTGTCTTCTGGTCTCCATATATGTAAGACCACATATGTACATGTGCACCACACACATGTATCCACACACATATGAACGTGCTTGCACACATATATACAGAAAAACAAAATTTTGTCTTCTCATCTGAAAAAGCATTGGCCAGCAGAGCAGGGACTACTGTGCAGTCTGGGCCCTTCCATCTCTGAGTGGGAATCGGGCGGGGGGAGTGGTGGTCTGAGTCCAGGGATCATCAGGACATCTTCCATCCTGGGAATGGAGTGACCTAAACAAGATGACAAGGCAGCCTCAAGGAAAACACTGGAGAATACAGGAGACCTGTGAAAGATCAGACTTTGACCCAAACTGGGGAAAGAGCTGCAGCCCATAGCAGCCCATAGGGTCTACTGCAGTGGGAGACCTGGGTTTGGGACATCAAGTGGGATGTGGGTGAGGGAGCAAAGACCACGTTCCCAGCAAAGACAGCAAGCTAGATGGGTACTTCGCACTTGCATCTATTTGCCTTAGAAAGAAGCTTTACACTAATAGCCAGTCCACAGAAAGTACAAGGGAAGATAGAGAACTTTGAGATCATATGGGATAAAATAATAGAACTTACTTATATTCTGTGGTGGTTTGAGTCAGATGTCCCCCATAAACTCATTTCTTCTGAATATTTGGTCCCCAGAGAAGGGGTATTGTTGGGGCAGGCTGTAGGAATGTTCCAGCCAGCTCCCCCTTGCTAGAATCCGCCTCACGCTCCTGCTGCTGTTTTCTACCTACTATGGAAAGTGATGTCCAGTCTCCGCTCATGCCAGGGCTTTCCCCTGCCACCGTGGAGCCTCCCTCAAGTCTGTGACCAATATAAACACTTTCCTTCCATCAGCTTTTGGTAAGGTGCTTTACCCCAGAAATGAGACAGTAACTACATGTTCCTTTGGAGGAAAAAATGGTTTGAATAGAATTCCCTGTTCAAATGAATGGTATTTACTCCATTGCAAAAGAAAACTTTCAAAAATGTGGTTATACAGACCAGAACTGCATGTTTTAGACACATAAGAGGTAACCTGGTTTTATTGAAAACTTATTTTTTGTCCTGCTTTCCATCTTCAAGCAGCACAGGTCATTAAATGACACATGTGTGAGCCGGGCGTGGTGGTGCACGCCTTTAATGCAGCACTTGGGAGGTAGAGGTAGGAGGATCACTGTGAGTTCGAGGCCACTGTGAGACTACATAGTGAATTCCAGGTCAGCCTGAGAAAGACCCTACCTTGAAAAACAAACAACAACAACAAAAAAACAAACAAACAAAACAACAACAACAACAACAAAAGACACACGTGTGGCACTTGGCCAGCTTCAGTGCTAGAATGGGTAGCATTTGATTAAAATTCAAATTCTTTTACTTTCCTGCAGGTGTAGTTGGTGCTGACACCGCAGCATAAACTGCTCACTTGACAAATGGAATTCTAGGGCCAGGTCTGAAATGAGTGGACAATGGCTTTAGTTACCAGAATAATAGAATATAAAGGGATCCGCACTGTCAGAGAGTCCAGGGAGCTTCAGCCTGGGCGGCTAAGATTCTGAGTGTCTGTGTCCACATTCCAAGTGCATGTGTCGTGGGAAGTAGTGGCTCTTAAGCACAGGTTAGAAAACAGAACTATGAACTTGACCACTGAAGAAGAGAATGCCATGGTATTACTTTCCAGGGAGCATTTCTTAGTAGGAGATAAGCACCAGTTGCCCCCTCTCTGAATTTAGTTGCCAATCTTCCACAATGACTTTCTAGCCCACAGGGTGACCTAATATTCTCCATAGCCTAATTTCCTTTGTTAAACATATTTTTTATTTTTATTATTTGCAAGCTGTGTGTGTGTGTGGGGGGGGGGCAGAATGGGCTCTCCAGGGCTTTTAGCCACTGCAAATGAACTCCAGATGCATGCACCCCTTTTGTGCATCTGGCTTTTTACGTGGGTGCTGGAACATCGGACTTGGGTTGTTAGGCTTTGCAGCCAAGCGCCTTAACTGCTGAGTCATCTCCCCATTCCCATAGCCTAGTTTCTACCAAGTGTGTCCCTTTTGTGTGTATTTTGTGTGTATTTACATGTAGGGAAGTGTTTTCTGACACCCAGGGTGGAGGGAAGATATCCATCACATAGCCAATCATACAGAAAAATGACCACAGGTCCCAAGTTAACGTTTATATTCTCACTCTCAATCCTGAAGTGAAGACACATGGTCACACACACTTAAACTTAGAGAGTAACCGACATTTGGTGCAGGACTAACGAAATAATATCTATTTCTACATCTCACATGATTGCTACGTTACTGTTACTCTCATGTCTGCAGAAACTTTTCTCCAGGAACACCCTGTTCACAGACAACACTTACGCATTTCTTTGAACTTTAAGTGCTTGATGTTTGATTCTAACTGTCAACTACTTCCAAGGGGGTCGAAAGACCATTGTAAAGATGTCCAGCAATTGATCTAACAGTGGGTTCTTTTTTTCACTGTTTCCGGCATTTTGGTTGCGGTTTTAAAGGCTTTGTTTCTTTCCTTCACGTGAAACCCATGTAGGGCTGGTAGGAAACCAAGCAGATTCGCTCAGGGAAGGTTTTAGTTGGGTGCAGAAGAGGAGAAGGAGGCGGAGGAAGCTGCTTCGCTTGCCCACGCCCTCCGCTCTACAAGGCTCTCTACAGTAGCTGCCTGGGCTCCTGGGCTCCCTGTACCTATGTTCTATAACTGACCAGCCCCATAGATGTCACCAGGAAGGTGGGGCCAATGCAGAATCAGGGTGAGGGGAGTTACCCACAAATAAAGAATAGGAGGCCTCACTGATATGGATAAGGAACAAGGTAGTCTTTTTTTTTTTCTAATAGGTAGGTAGCTATGGTCATGGATGCCACCTTGCCTGCTTTGGCAAGACTAGAACCTGTGTCTGACACAGTCTCATCCAAGATGGCTATAAGCACTAACTGCAGTGTCAGCATCCTGCTACTTCCTTAACTTTTCCCTGGCTTAGTCCCTCGTGGGCTGGCCTTCCCTGCATCAGCATCTTGAGGCCACCAACCAATCACGTCTCTCCATTACACACGTGAGTGTGGGGATGAGGCTCATTTTAATTCCATGTTTGATCATATAAATGGGTCTGAAACATATATGTGATTCTCTTGGTCTCCTCTCCCTCTGTAGCAAGGCTTGGAAGGGGAAGAATTTCTTTTGGCTTTAGCTTTTTTTGCTTTGCTTTCCCTCTTCATCCTAATTCTCTCTAAAATAAATCTCATAACTTATAAGGCATACTTCTCCGAGTGCATGTTTTCAATTCTTTGATGAAGTGTACAAGGAACTGAAATTGGAGTTCATGGGCCTAGGCATCTCCTGTATCTGTATGGACATCCAATTCCCTCCTAGGACTTGACCCTTGAACCACCGCCGAGACCACCCAATCAGTCTGCATTAGAAACAAGATCACCAGTTGATTGGCACACACACCTTACTCCAAGTGGTGCTCATCAAGTAATGTCCTCAAACAGAGAGAGAGATTTTGTAAAGAAAATGGGAGCTATGAAGGTCTGTACCAGAGATCACTGGG
This sequence comes from Dipus sagitta, assembly GCA_036346955.1. Taxonomy (NCBI): domain Eukaryota; kingdom Metazoa; phylum Chordata; class Mammalia; order Rodentia; family Dipodidae; genus Dipus; species Dipus sagitta. Next base: position 62,991,651 of record CM070784.1, read on the forward strand.
AGGGAGTGGAGCCTCCACACTGCTGGGTCTTGGCCTCTAGTCACAGATTCCTATGTCTGGGATGGCCTGATCATCTCAACTCCAACATGATTCCAGGGGATACTGATGTCTCTGGTCCAAGGACCAGAGCTGTTATCTATTAGTTTACCTCTATTTCCCTACCTCGCACCTTCTCCTACCTTCCTTGTCTGTTCTCTCCCCTGCCTTCTCTCCTCTCCCTTCTCCACTTCTCCTTTCTCTCTCTTCCTGCTATTGGGGGAACAATAGAGCAATATGTAGTTTCAGCTTGGTATAGCGACTCATCCTTCCCCTCTGTTTAAGCCTCCGAGGGCTATAGTAGTGGAGCTCATTGACACTGCTCTCAGCTCCTCAGGGTAAAGACGTCCACACAAGGTGGCAGTAGATAAATACCCCCAGTAAACCCAGATAAAATGTGAAGTCAGTAATAGGAGAAGATCAAGAAATATCAGCTCTTTTACTCCCACAAATTTAATCTTTCCCAAATGCAGCAGGATTTTGGGCATTCAAATGGGATTAATTGAGCTAAAACTTTTGTAATCAGAATAAGAAAAGGACGTTTAGTCCTTATCACACTACTTTTCAAGTTCTCTAGCTGGATTTGATGAGGATTTTTATATATTTGCTTTGTGTATGAATGTAAATAGGGCACAATAGTGGGGTTGGATTTTAGGTCTTAACTTTGTCATTCACTGCCTTTGCCCGTCCCCACAATAAAAACATGGTGGAATTTATGGTTCCATGAGGGGACCAGAGATTTTTAACTCCAAGTAACTGAGGCTTTACATTGGCTTTGCTTTCTCTATGGCAGCTCGAATGGCATAAATATATTAAAATGATATTAAACTAGGTTGAAAAACATCAGCCACTTAGGTTGCTTTATCAGTAGAAAAAGCTTCAGTTACTGTTGTTTGAATTTTTTTAATTGGTTAGGACACCAAAATTTAGATACGTCAGAATGTGTATGTCTAGTTGTTTATTCTTCAGTATTGGGGTTGATGAACAATGCCCATAGCTTACATTAAAAACAAACAAACAAACAAACAAAAAAACAACAAAAACCGGGCAGCTACTTCTACAAAATGAAAGACCTGACAAAAAATAGCACAGTGTTGTGAATCTGTAGTGAGACAGCCAGCCGGAAGAGCCCTCAGCCCTTTGCCTAATGTGGCACACAGAGCTCCAGAGGGTCACGGGTACTTGGCTGCATCCAGTCAGAATGCAAATGAGACAAAAAGGCCCATCCCCACTGACCTGCTGATCTGTACCCTTTTCTGCCTACTCTCTTCTGTGCATAACTAATGCTGTCTCTTTGTCTCTTTATTTATACTCCCAGAAGTAAGTATGGAGACCCTTCTTTGAATATATATGAATCATTTCTAAATTTATTTCAGAATTCCACCTAACTCGGTTATAACTTAAAGGCTCTATTACGATTGAGATGCATTACCTTCTTACTGTACTCTAAACTCTTATTCCAATGCCTGACACATACCTAAGATGCTGTCATTTATGAAGAGAATAAATTAACAATCTATAGTTTCAATTCCATGTGTCTTCTATGGCAACCATTTTTTTCTTTGATTTGTTTATAAGGAGAGACTTTGTTTCAAATGAATTAGTTGTGTGAGAGAAACCCCATAGTTTTCTTTTGCTGGTGACTAAGTTTCATTATTTCAAAAATTGCATGGTCAGAAGTAACAGTTTCAATAAATGAGATAGGAATTTAGAGGTAAATTGCAAAGGTGAATTGCTTATGACTATAATTATCTGTTGGTAAATTTATTATCTTAAGAAAAAAGATGAACACAACAACAGAGCCACATTACACTAACTGGGAATGACACATTACAGGCATTGGGTGCTGGTTTCCCTTGTGTCAGAGCCATGCTGTCTAAGGGGCTCCCATGACTCATGTGCTGGAAGACGGCAGTGCTGCATGGTGGGTAGTACCTGGGTCACCCAGGCTGACCTGCAGTCTCCATGTTGTCGCATGACATAAGCTTACAAGGTTACTTGACTTTTGCTGGGGCTCAGAACATGGCACCCCAAAACTGAGAGCACCTGGGGAGTAGGAGTGCAGGGAAGACCTTTCCCTGACTCCCCTAAACCCCAAAGACCCATACGCTTCTGCATCTTCCTAATCTCACTTCCCAAGTCCTACTTCCTTCTGCACAGAAGAAGAGGTGAACTTCGCGCAGGGCCCCAGAACCAGAGAAATGATGCCTCAGGCCAGGCCCATTCTCTGGACTCACATTCTTCTCTAAAAATTCAATTCTTCCCCATCAAAAATTGTCCTTCCACAGGAAGAGTGCACTTGAGCCTGAACCAGCTGGCCTCTCTTTGAGTTCCATATTTTGTATGGCTCCCACACACATATGGTAGCTTATTTTTCTCCTACTAATCTGCCTATTGTCTGCTTATTTCAGCACAATCAGTTACCAAAACTTCAGAGGGGAAGTGCGAATTTCTTTACACCTCTTTAATTTCATCCTTTGTAAAGTGGGAGAGGCAATTAAGATACCAACCTCCTAACGGTGCTTCTTTCTTGGCATTTGGCTCACACCTCCAATGCACAGAGTTATGTCAGGATTATGTGTAGGAACCCAGGCCTAGTATTCATTGTTGAGCTCTGCACTTTTTGGGTGGATTAGACTGTGGGCCATTTAAAAGCATCCGGTTAACAGTGTGTTCAAGGCTGTGGACCGTTTAAAAGCATTCAGTCCACAATACGTCCAAGGCTGTGGGCCACTCAAGAGTGCCTAGTCCACAGTGTGTTCAAGGCTGTGGGTTTTGATCACAGTCCTGGAGAAGATTGCCAGCAATTTATGACGCGTGTCCATGTTGCCTGTTTGAATGACGGAGATATTGCCTTACTCTTAATTGAGAGACATTTTTCCTCTGGAAAAGGATGTTTCGCTCATTTAATTAAACATTTGTCACAGGAACAGGAACCAAGCAAGTTCATTCCTAGGAGGATGAGGCTACAATTATACTCATTGGCTCTCACCTGGACATGACAGTCGGTTGTAGTTACGTTTTACAGTGAGCGCATGGTAGTTCCGAGTGTCAGTCCCTCTTTTCAAATTTCCAGTGTTCATGTCCTGCGTTTGTCTTACTGTGCCTATGGCCTCCTTCCTACTCAAGTTCTCAACCTCACAGCTATCCTTAGATCATCTAGGGCCAAGCAAAGGGCACGGGACACTGCATCTTAAAAAAAAATAAGAACATTAAATACTCATTTGTGTTGATTCAGAGTCACAAATGATCCAACGTGTGACATCATCACCACTTGGAATTCCCAAGTCCAAATGCTGTTTACAATACTCACATGCATGCTTTTTCTAGTGGGAAAAAAATGTAAGAAATTGCTCTGAATTTTACATGTAGACCACAGCTCACAGCTCTACATCCAGGAGTATCAGCCATAATTATGACGTTTGCGGGAGGTTAACCCGTCTTTCACTAATTTCATGAACACCGAGCAGCTATGATGTCAGGCCCTCTGTCATACTGGTTTGTGATTAGGATAAATAGGTGACCAGAATAGATAGCCTAGCCCACCACCGGTAAAGCTCTCCAGCAATATCCACATAGGATAAGACATCACCACAGCTGAGGGTTACAATTTGAGAAACTGTGATGAAAGGCTGTGCCCACGCACCACTCAATATCATGGCCAAAACACCTGTGTTTTAGTGACAGGAAACAGGCAGACCTGTCCCACAGCACATGGAGGAAAAAGGGGCAACAAAGATGGGCATGTGCCATCTAATCCCAGTACTGAGAGGCTGAGGCAGGAGGATGGAGAGTTTGAAGGCAAAACAGGTAAAGAATTTATTATATGTACATATTTATGTATACTTATATATTTCCTTGGTTGTTTTGAAATCTACAAGCTTCTGGAAATAGATTTTTTTCTGACTTATTTGGTGGCAAAAGCTGATCTTATTTCATAAGTGTCGCACAGTCTGCTGATCAGCTGAGTGTAAGCACTCATTGTTCATGCTTCCTGCGGAACAGTAATGCTTGATAAGGGATGCTGTTGCGAATGACGCTGGGGTTTGGCATATGTACAACACCACCTTTTAAATCCCCTTCTCCACCAAATCTCTGTGAATTCTGACACTTCTCTGGTAAGGAATTTGGTAAAAGATTGTAGATTTGGGGCTGGAGAGACGGCTCAGCAGTTAAGGCTCTTGCCTGCAAAATCAAATGACCAGGGATCGATTCCCCAGTACCCACATAAAGCCAAAGGTACAAGTGGCACACGCATCTGGAGTTTCTTTGCAGTGACTGGAGGCCCTGGTGCATCCATTCTCTCTCTCTCTCTCTCTGTCTCCTTGTCTCTCTCTGATTGCAAATAAATAAGTGAATATAATTTGAGAAAAAGATTGTAGATTTGTATGGATATATCTTTCTAAGGTTACAAACCATATTTCCTTAAAAGCCTTTAATTTTTTAATCTCTTTTTTTTTTTTGGCTTTGGAGATATAAAAAAAAATGCTCATTTATGGGGCAAGGGAGACGGATCAGCATTTAAAAGCAGTTGCTTGTTGCACAAGCTTAACAGAGTGAAATGATCCCCAGAACCCACATAAAGTTGGATGAAAACAGCACAAGTACATAATTTCAACATGCCTGTGGCAATGGGGAGGTGGAGTTAGGAGACTCCCAAAGCTCACAGGTCAGCTAGTCTGATGTTTGCAGCAGCAAAAAGCAAGAGAGGGCTAGAGAGACGGCTTAGAGGCTAAGGTGCTTGTCTGTGAAACCTAAGGACCCAAGTTTGACTCTCCAGAACCCACGTAAGCTAGATGCACATGTATCTGGAGTTTGATTGCAGTGGCTAGAGGCTCTGGTGTGCCCATCCTCTCTCTTTTCCTCTCATAAAGAAAAAATAAATGAAATTTAAAAAATTTTTAAAAAGAGCAAGGGAGATCCTGTTTCAAAAAAGTGGAAGGTGAGTACAGACACGCTTAGGTTGTTCTCTGATCTTCACACATGTGGCACCATGCACAGATATGCTCGTGCACACACACACCATATACGTACACAAATATTCTTTTATGTGATGACAGTAGGTAGTAACTGTTGGGTTTCTCTGTCGTCACCATCCACCTGGCAAAACAGAAAGATGGGCAGTCCTGTTTCCATCGAGCACTATGCTCACATGTGAGGTGCTAGGTTCATGGCAAAACTGACCTTATACACCTGCCATCCACTGCTCCTGTCCGCCCTCAAGTCATCTGCTCTGTGGCTTACAGTTCTTTACATGGGCCTACCTCCCCTCTTAGAACTGAAATAAGCTTCTCTAGAAAGAAATACCACATCGCTGGTACAAATGGGAAGCTATTCTTGTCACAAATAAGAGCGCACAGAAAAAGGAACGAGGTGGACACAGAACAGTGTCGCCTCGTCCAAGAGACCAGCCATAGCATCCCTGCACAGACTGTCCTGTCGTCTGCGAGTCATCACGGCTCCCTCAGCAGTGTGACTTTGTTGGTTCTGACTGTCATGGAAAGCCACAGCAAGCCTCCTTCCAGGACTTAGCTGTGTCTTATAATGGCATCTCAACCACACCTGGGTTTCCCCTTCCAGAGTGCCAGTGTCTGCACTTTGGTTTCAATTCTCCAGTGCCGCCTGGCATTTCTTTCCCCATAAAGCAGCTTAGACTAGTGGTTTTCAGACCTCAACAACACAACTGCCCTGGAAAATGCTGGATCTCAGAGTCTGATTCAGTAATTTTGGATGGAGTATGAGAGCCTCCCCTCCCCTCCCCTCCCCTCCCCTTTCATCTTTGCTTCATTTTTGATTCTACAACCAGAAAACACTTTCTTCTGTATACAGGAAAGTTCCCATGAGTTGGGAGAAGAAGGGTTTCGTGAAAATTTTCTTGAAGAAAGCAGAAGCAACTCAAACTCGAGGCATCACTTCAGAGCGACTTTCCTTTGGTAGATGGAGACAAGACCAGGTTACCTTTTTGAATGGAAGGAAAGACAGAGGGAAGTTTGTTCTCTTACCAAGTAAAGCTGGCCTGTTTGGAAAATTTGTCCACTCCAATCTTGATTTCTGGGAAGGTCAGAAAAGCTGCTTGGTTTTAGAATGGTGAAGGGGAACAGGGCTGGGAGAAGAGAGGCAGCCGTTCTGACAGCTCCCACGTGACACTGACTCTGCACCTTCTGGATGAGATGGTCTGTAAGGAGTCCATGTTCCAGTGTGACACACAGACACACCAGTAAACAAAGGTGGCACAAAACAATACTGAAACTTTCTATGAGCGAGGCTTTCTAAGTTCTCTTTAAACTTGTGATTTTTATGAACAAAAGGACCTGACCCCTTACACTAGTGTTACCACATTTGTCCCAGGCTGCACTCTGAAGCAAATCCTGGACCAGACGTCTCTCCATTCTGTTTTTGCCAGCAAGAACTTTCTCCAGTTTCGGCAGCCTGGTCATGGTCCTTTTAGAAGACCGTACCAGTCTTTTTTGAAACATGCCTCTGTGTAGATTTCAACACAAACACTTGCTTCTGAAGAGAATATGGAAACTAGGGGCTGAGGAGATGGCTTAGCACTCATTTGCAAAGCCTTCTGATTTGGAGTCTATTCCCCAATACCCATGGAAGATCAGGTATACTAAGTAGCACTTGTGTCTAGAGTTCATTTGCAGTGGCAAGAGATCCTGGCATGCCCATGTAATCTCTCTCTCTCATAAATAAAGTTTTTTTTTCATGTTTTAAATTTTATTTATTTTTTGCAAGGAGAGAGAAAGAGAGAGAAGGATACACACACACACACACACACACACACACACACACACATATATATATATATATAGAGAGAATAAGAATACACCAGGGCTTCTAGCCACTGGCAAAGAACTCCAGATGCATGCATCTGGCTTTACAAAGGTACTAGAGAATCAACCTGGGTCCTTAGACTTTGCAAGCAAGCCCTTTAACCACTGAAACATCTCTCCAGCCCCAGGTAATTTTTTTTTTAAAGAATATAGAAGACAACACATGCATGAAAACTACAGTGGCATAGGTATTTTACTTGTGGGATGAGATTCATAGCTCTGGACAACTCAATACTAAAAATTACATTTCTAAAATGTTCTCTGTCAGTTTGTACAAAGCATTAACAATCATTTCTAAGTTTATGAATCCTTTATCCTTCTCACCTGGTTTTCTCTTTATCATCTAAGGCTTGACGAAGAAGCGTATTGGCTCCTTCTAAGAATGTTCTGCTGGGGCGACAGGAGCGGGAGCTGCCGTCAGCTGTCCTTACCATGAGCCACTGCTCTTGGCTATATCTCTATCTCTCACTTGGCTCAGTGGGATGGGAATGTGTGTTTTTGTTCGGGCTTTTGAAAGTAAGCTAACTGAGACTTTTGCTGGCTTCTTTTCCGCTGCCTCTTGGACTTTATGAATGATGGGGCGTGACGTTTCCTCGCTTGCTGTGCAGCTGAGCCACCTGGGATTTCAAGGCCCAGCATGAAAGCGTGGGTGGCACCTGCCTGAGGTTCTGACTGACTAATCCATGTCACCCCAACCGTATCAGGTGCAAGTGCTCTATCCAGGCCATGGTGTACGCTAGAAGCTGAGCACCCACGGGATTTTGCTAGTGCTATCTCAAAAACTCACGCCTATCCTCTCTCTCTCTCCTTCTCTTCCTCTCTCTCAACCTGCCTATTTCTCTCTCTCAAATAAATAAATAAAAATAAATATTAAAAAACAATTCAGGTTAGTTACTAGAAATTAGCCCCTTATAACTTACCAAACAATCAATGTTCTGAATGAACAGTGATATTATTAATAATGCATTTGTATGTCCATGCTTGTTAGGAGAATTGCTCCACAGAGAGATACACCTTCATTTGGTTTATTTTTCCTTCTAAATGGAGAGAGGTCTAGTTTGATTTTTTCTCACTTTAAGAGGGTAGAGAAGAATCCCCCTTACTGTGGATTTAAAGTATGTTAAAGGAATCCATAACATAATGTTGGAGCAGAAGAATTAAAGGCAAGCAGTATGGGACTCAAAATATATCCCACAGTGTACTTTGTTATTAGTCTATTATGATCTTTTAAAATATTATTTATTTATTTATTTATTTAAGAGAGAGAATGGGCATGCCAGGGCCTCTAGCCATTGCAAACGAACTCCAGATGCATGCACCACCTTATGTATCTGCCTTACATGGGTCCCGAGGAATCGAACCTGGGTCCTTAGGCTTCATAGGCAAATAAATGCCTTAATTGCTAAGCCATTTCTCCAGCCCTCATTCTGATTTTATTAGATAAAACGCATGCAGTGTCTAAAAGCTGTTGTAGTGGCTGTCTGGTTTTCCTCTTTCAGAACCAACAGAGGCAGCTATGAAAAGCTGGATAAGAGAAGAGAATGACTTAGGCATTGGCAAAATTGGTAAGACTTGCTAAGAGGGGTGGTGTAATGTATAAAACATCACATGGACTTCCGTCTGCTTGAGGAAACATGAGCATGCCCTCGCCAGGGGTGGGGGATGGAACATTCGTCCTCTAAAATCTGCTCAACATCTTCAGGAAACCCTACTTCAGCCTCTTAAATAGGCAGCAGAGCATTGTACGTTTATGAAAGGGTGGCAGAAATCTCACTTAAAAGAACCCAGACATGGGCTGGAGAGATGGCTTAGTGGTTAAGGTGCTTGTCTGAAAAGCCAAAGGACCCATGTTCGATATCCCAGGAGCCATGTAAAGCCAGATGCACAAGGCAGCACTGTGTCTGGACTTTGTTTGTAGTAGCTAGAGGCCCTGGTGTGCCCATTCTCTCTCTCTCTCTCTTTCTCTATCTGCCTTTTCTCTCTCTCAAATAAAAATTTGAAAATGAGCATTTAAGCAATCAGTAATCATGCTACTGAATTGTCTTTTGTAGTTGTTTTTTTTTAAATTACTTTTTTGCTGCCCCCAGATTTTTAACTTCTCCTGAGCACCTTCACTCCCTGCAGGTCCCAGAGCCAACTGAGCACTCAGAACTGTCAGCAATTTGCATTCACATGTGAAGTCTCAACTTTCATAGAATGGGATTTGAATGGTGTCAGTGGACTTGACTGTATAAATGGAGTTTTGGACCTAGTTAACAGTAGTAAAAGTAAACATGTGCAAGAGCAAAGTCAAAGCATCTCATATTAAAAAAAAGTATATATGCCAGGCATGGTGGCACACGCCTTTAATCCCAGCACTCGGGAGACAGAGGCAGGAGGAAAGGTGTGAGTTCAAGGCCAGCCTGAGACTACATAGTGAATTCCAGGTCAACCTGGGCTAGAGTGAGACCTTACCTCGAAAAACAAACAAAACAAAACAAACCAAAAAATTCAAGGGAAGGAAAATTGAACCTTGGTCCTTTGGCTTTGCAGGCAAATGCCTTAACTGCTAAGCCATCTCTGTAGCCCCAGAACTAGTTTTTCATGCCCCCTGAACCTAACTTTCTTCCTGAATGATTGGCTATTTAATCCCAACTGCCTAGTTATCTCCTAGTTCTCAAACAGAATTAAGATACCCTAGAAAGTAGCATGTATGCTATGACATACCTTCAAACAGTGGCTCAATTATCATCCATCCTTAACTGTGAGGAGAAGTAATTTGTGTCACACAATTCATTGAGCTTAGAATCCTTCTGGAAGTTTTCAATGTTCCTATGGAAGGTTGTGCCTTGTTGGGGCTAAATGTTTGTGTCCTTCCAAAATTCATATGATGATGCCCTTACTCCCAACGTGATGGTATTTGGAGATGGAGCCTTTGGCAGCAATGGTTACACCTAGATGAGATAATCAGGATACGACCCTCTCCCCTTCTTTCACCATCTCTCTCGCCTTGGCTGGTCTGCCTCCCCTCTTCATATGCAGGTATCAAGGACGGTGCATGGGATGACTCAGTGGGAAGACATCTCTTTGCCAAGTAGTAAGTGACTCTTGTCAGACAATGGACCCACCAACACTGAGTCTATCAGACCACAAACCCACCAGCGCTTGCCTATAAGACAACAGATCCACCAGTGCTTGTCTCTAAGACAACAAACCCACCAGCACCAAGTCTATCAGACCACAGACCCACCAGCACCGGGTCTATCAGACCACAGACCCGCCAGCACCTTGTCTATAAGACAACAGACCCACCAGCACCGGGTCTATCAGATCACAGACCCGCCAGCACCTTGTCTATAAGACAACAGACCCACCAGCACCGGGTCTATCAGACCACAGACCCGCCAGCACCTTGTCTATAAGACAACAGACCCACCAGCACCGGGTCTATCAGATCACAGACCCGCCAGCACCAAGTCTATTAGACCACAGAAGCACCAGCACCTTGTCTTATACTTCTGAACTTTCAGAACTGTGAGGAGTCACATGTTTGCTGCTTAAGGCTCTCAGTCCATGGTACTCTGTTAAAACAGCCCCAACTAAGACATGTTGTCTTCCTTTTATTAGCTACATAGAAGTCCACAATGCCAACATACTTTTATATAATAACAACTCCCTAAAGATAGTACTATATTTTCTGTTACCTTTCAGCTTGGCTGAAAGAAATGGCAATCAGAGACATGACCAATTTCTATGCCACTCAACCTTGTTACTATACGTAGCCAGGAGGCACGAGGATTGGTGGGTTTTGTGCATGTGTGACTTAATGCATATTATTTAATATTTTTGTCTCAGCTATTAGCTTCCTCTTCTAACATTCAAAACTCTGTGAATGGAGAAAAGGCTAGATGACTGTCACAGACACTGGTGAAGATCGTTGATCCCAAAACTAACTAAAGGCCCTTTGTTGAAACTTTATGCACTTGATTAGAAACTGTACGAAAGCATGGCATATGCATGTACAGGAATGTCACGATGAAACCCATTAATCTGTAGAACCAATATGATTGAATAACCATAATGAAAATTTAAGGGCTAGAGAGATGGCTTAGCAGTTAAGGCACTTGCCTGCAAAGCCTAAGGACCCAGGTTCGATTTCCTAGTACCCATGTAAGCCAGATAGATGCACATGGTGGCACATGCATCTGGAGTTCATTTGTGGTAGCTAGAGGCCCTCGTGCACCCAGTATCTCTCTCAAATAAATAAATAAATAAATAAATAAATAAATAAAAATTTAAAAACTCAGTCCCAATGCCCTATACACTATGGTAACTAGAAGAAATGGAATTTGTGTTAAATCAAAACAAAATTTCTTTATCACAATCTGTCTTTTTTTAAGTTTTATTTTATGTTATTTATTTATTTGAGAGAAAGAGGCAGACAGTGATACACACACACACACACACACACACACACACACACACACACACATATATAGAGAGAGATGGAGGGAGGTAGAAAGAGAGTGAGCATATCAAGTCCTTTAGTCACTTCAAATGAACTCCAAACACATGTGTCACCTCGTGCCTCTGGCTTAAATGGGTACTAGGGAATCAAAACTGGGTCTGTAGGCATTGCAGGCAAGCCCTTAACTGCTAAGCCATCTTGCTAGCCCACAACCTCTCTTCTTATAGGGACACATTTATTCTTGGCAGCTTCTTTTCATTCATTGCTTTGGTGAGCAGGCATGTTTCCATGAGGAAGGGCATATTCTATACATGCCCATCACTAGCTGGATTAAGACAGGGTCTCCAAAGGAATAACGGAACGAGTGTGAGATTGAAACAGCCCTTCTCACTCTCCATGTCCATGTGGCTCCTGTAAATTGACAGGCTGAACATCAAAGTTGACAAAGTTGAAGTTGGGTACAGTCCAATGACTAAAGTTCAACAACCATGAAAAGCAGATAGTCCAGCAACCCTCAGAAGAACTTACAGCTTGTGGACCCAAGATCCTCTTGAGACATTCTAGAAACCCCAGTGTGACTTGCAGAAGCAATGTTGTGGGACTTACAAGACCTCCTCACAGAGTCCCTTTTCATAGTCCCTCAGTTGCTACTAAACACCTCTACTGGTATCCCTTTATCCTGTGTCCTTGGTCTTAGTATCTCCTTTATAAACAATTCAGTTAATTGATTTGTGTGAGAGAGAGAATATGACTGGGCACACCAGGGTCTCTTGCCATTGCAAACAAACTCCAGATGCATGTGCCACTTTATGCATCTGGCTTGATGTTGGTATTGGGGAACCAAACTCAGGTCAGCAGGCTTTGTAAGTGCCTTAACCACTGGGATATCTCCTCAACCCTATTAACATCTCCTTTATTATGCATAGCTATGCCTTGCACGGTCATTAGAGACAGGTTCCTAAGGTGGGAGGACTCACAGAGCCCTACTCTGCACTAGGTTTGCACTGACTGAAAGCCACCGACCCAGTGGATGGACTTCACGTCCATGTGTACTATCAATGCTTTCATTCACTCCACGACCAAGGTAGGTGAGTCTTCTCTTGACTTAGAGAAGAAGGGCTGCAGAGATGTGTAACTTAGCTACTAGGCTCCTCCCTCAAGTTTGTAAGCGACCTGAGATGCCTCAGGGTTCCTGTATGCTTTCTCACCATTAGCCTGTGTAGGAACATGTGTCGTATTGAAAATGGCCCTTCTCAGGTTGGAGAGATGGCTTAGCACTTAAGGCACTTGCCTGAGAAGCTTAAAGACCCATGTTCGATCTCTCTCCAGATCCCACATAAGCCAGATGTACAAAGGTGAGGCAAGTGCAAGGTTGCAAATGCTCACTAGGTAGTGCAAGCGTCTGGAGTTCAATTGTAGTGGCTGAGGCCCTGGCATGCCAATTGTCTCTCTGCCAGTGAGAAAGTTCCAGAAAGTGGCCAAAGGATGTTTTCACCAGGTTCTTAGTAATGAATAGTTATGCGCTTTTCTTCCAATATAAATAAGCCTGCCAAGACTTAAAGTTCCAGTCTTGAACCGAATACACAAAAGCAATGTTTTTCAAACTATGAGCTCCAACCCGTATAAGTGGGTTATTAAATCAATTTAGTGGGTTGCAAGCAGTGTATTTAAAAAACAAAAACTAAACAAAAAACAAAAACCAAAACGGGAACAAGGAATGCACGGGAGTGGGAGAATATGAGAGTTCATGGTACTTGCTAAGAGGGAGAGCTGTGTGTGTCTCAAACACACCACTTGTACTCTTGGTCATGATGTAGAGTGTATTGCTGACCGGGGGCTGTGGCCATCAGTTTGAAAGGCACTACGCCAGAGCAATGCCAGAACTGTTGGAGGCAGTGACTTGCTTTCGGAAATAAAGCCCCGCTGATTCCTGATGGTCATCGCATTCAGTGAGCTGGCCACGAAGAGAGAGGGGACGAGGAGACTCATGGAAAGTGGACTGGAGCCCAGTGTGGGGTTTCGAGCCAGAGCCTGCTGGCCAAATGGGAGGGCTGGAAACTGGACAGACGGGAGCTTTAATACTGTTGATTATTAGCTGCGTGAAGACTGAGGAATGTTTAAAGAAATCGGGCACGGGCCTTGAAGCGCCAAGCGAGTTTTCCAGTGTGCGACTCCACGGTAGCAGAGAGGCTTCATGGAACCTGAGGACAACTATGTGCTCAAAATGCCAGACACTTAGAAAATGTAAAAGTCTCACTATGTGAGATGCATATTGTAATAGGCTAAAATGTTTAAAACTGCCCAGGAGTGGTCATTTTAATCTATAAATATGGCAATTTGGTTCCTTAAAAGGAACTACATTCCAAGTCTTTTCCAGGTACATAACTAAATGTTGATCTATAATTATCCATTCATCTATTAGTTGCTCTTATTCATTATTTTTGGAAAGAGAGAACTAAGGATTAAACTCCAGGTTGTCTTTCAAAACTGAAGTGAAATACACCTCGACTTTTTATTATAGCAGCTACTTGGAGAAAACCTTCCAAGCCTGAGTTTATTTCTTGGTTAGTCTGCCATTAATTACAGCCTCGGCTAAGGCATCTGAAAAGGCTGTCACAGTGCTTCTTTCACGAAATTCCTCTAAACTATTTTTAAACACTCAGAGACTGAAGTCAGTCTCCCTATTTACTGACACAAAAAATTTGTTACCTGCACAGAACACACACAACATTGGGCCCCTCTTGGATGGTGGGGAGGACGAAAAAAAAAGTCCATCAAAGTAGAAAAGGGAGCAGTTACAAAGAAGGGGTTCGGTGAGCGAAGGAGTGATCCAGAGGGAAGACAAGAGAAGGTGATGGGAGGGGATTATGAGCAAAACACATTACATACATGTATAACAATACTGGCCAACAAAAAAGTAAAACTTAATTTCTCTAAAATCAATCATGTTTCCCCTCTCAAAGCAACCCTGTGAATATTGGTCTGTTCCTTGAAACACTGATAAATCTAAAATCTCTTTAACTTCCTGCATTGATTTCCCATCCCCAGCAAAGCTCTCTGACAGGTTTCATAACCCATCACCTCACCGTCAAGGCCAGTGCTTTGCTTCTTATTGATTTGTGACTATGCAGACTCACTTATTTTCTGAATATTATTTCCCTTTAGAAAAGAAATGAACTAGACTGTGCCTTCTTTTTGTTTCTTCAGCTACCCAGACATAGGCCTGCAAGGAAATTACATTTTTCCACAATGCCTGACAGGCAAGAAACTAAAAAATAATAAAATAAAATAAAAACAAGCCAAGCAAACCCCAGAGCCCTGACAGAAAGAAAGAAAAAAAATATTTGGTGCTCAGTATCCAGATCTGAAGAGGGGTGAAGAATCTTCTAGAAAGTTTAGTCAGTTGTAGTCAGTTTCCCCAGTGAGATAGGACATGTCTCTCAGGAGCCCTACAGGTCTCTAGGCCTGTCATGTTCTGCGACCGAGCCCCTCTCTGGACCAGTCTGAAAGGTCTGAAGTAACATGAGGCATCTTTTGTGAAAACAAAATGTTCTTTCAAGCTAGCGTCAAACCATAGGCATGTCCTGTCACCTTAAAACCATGTCTGGCATCCGAAACAAGACCCTCCTGAAGGGTATTCCAAGGACTTTGGTCAACGTTTTTGATTTTCTGAACAACTGAATTCAGTTCCTGCTCCTGGGGATATGAGGTGAAGAGGTCAGCATTTCCTAACTAATTGCAACTGGTCTTTTTGACAAAGGAGCCTGGCTTCTCTGGGGTCTCTGGGATCTGGGGCTGGGAGGGAGGGGGCATTGTATTCAGTCACAGCATGGGGACTGCCTTTCACTCTGAGGTTGTCTAGCCCTAGAAGCTAATATTTTCCTCTGCCCTGCCAGTCATAGAATAACATGATCTTTGAGAAGTTTGTTTCTGGAGCAGAAGTGGCATGGGTCACTCAGGCTTTCCTGGCCCCTCACATTCCCATCCTGGTGAGGAGGGCTTCAAGCAGGCCAGTTTCAAGGAGAGCTCACTGGGCGTGGTGGCGCACCCCCTTAATCCCAGCACTTGGGAGGCTGAGGTAGAGGATCGCCGTGAGTTCTAGTCCAGCCTGAGACCACATAGTGAATTCCAGGTTAGCCTGGGCTAGAGAACTTGGTCTTTAGGACTCAGTAGGACTGAGCTGAGCAGAGTGAAATGCCCTAACTGATTGCCTTGTAATAACTGTAATCTTGTCCCCTTCCTTTCCACACTGTCTCTCCTGAGAGCCTTAGCCAATAGATCCAAACCCTCAGCTGGCAGGACTGCATTCCTCCAACAGGTCAGAAGTCCAACTATGCATGAACCCAACCCTCCAGAGAACTCAAACTGAAATCCTATGGCCATCATTGTAAAGACTTCAAGAGACTCACAAACAGGAGGCTTTTGCAAGAAGGGAGGGTGTGTGTGAATATGACCAAAGTACATGATGGGCACATTTGAAGAGGTCATACTGAAGCCTATTGTTTTGCACACAAGTTAAAAAATAAAATGGAGCTGGGAATGGTGGCACACACCTTTAATCGCAGCACTTGGGAGGTAGAGGTAGGAGGATCACTGTGAGTTCGAGACCACCTTGAGATTACGTAGTGACTTCCAGGTCAGCCTGGGCAAAATAAGGCCTACCTTGAAAAGCCAAAATAATATAAAACTAAATAAAATAATAAGAGGGCTGGAGAGATGGCTTAGTGGTGAAGGTGCTTGCCTGCAAAGCCAAAGGACCCAGGTTCAATCTCCCAGTACCCACATAAAACCAGATATACAAGATGACACATGCATCGAGTTCATTTGTAGTGGTTGGAAGCCCTGGTGCTCCCATTCTCTCTCTATCTGCTTCTCTCTTTCTAATGAAAATAAAACAAAATAAAATAATAAAATATTATTTAAAATAAACATAAAACAGAAGGCTGGGGAGATGGTTCAGCACTTATAGGTGCTTGTATGCAAAGCCTATTGGCTGGGATTCAATTCCCCAGGTCCCACATAACTCTAGATACACAAAGTGGTATACGAGTCTGAGTTCATTTGCAGTGACAGGAGACCTTGCCATGCCTATATTCTTTTTTTTTTTCTCTGTCTTGCTCTCTCTTTCATAAATGAATACAAATATAAAAGACTTCCTAAAAATAAAAGAAAGAATAGGACATCTTTTGAATATTGAGCTGTGCCCCTTCTGTTCATTAGGAAATGTCATAGGACTTTGCATAGATCTATTTTTGAGTGTTTGAGATGTACTGTGTTTAACAGCTCATCACTAACACATGGGTTGTTCTCAAGCACACTTCCTGCTGAAGGAAGACACTCTTGCACACTGTCAATAAGAGTGCAAACACGGGGAAACACACACTGAACATCCTTGCTCCAAAAATATTCAATGCAGAATAGTTCAAGATCTAGGTGGAAAATCACAGTGACCTTGTGTGGTGAGTCACAGTCAGAAACAAGTGCACTAATAGCATATAAAATTACTTTCAGGAGTGTGCATAAGAAACAAGTAAATTTCGTGTTCAAACTTGAGTCCCACCCAGAAGACATCTCACAATACATGTGCAAATGACCCAAAGTTCAAACAAATCTGAAGTTCAACATTCTTCTGAGTTTAAGCATTTTGGGAATTTTAAGGAATACTCAATGGGTTTTGCCAAAATTAAAAAAAATTATATATATATATATATATATATATATATATATATATATATAATTTGCTAGGAGAGAGAGAGAGACAGACATATGCTAGTGCTTCTTGCTGCTGTAAACAAACTCCAGATACATATGCCACTTGGTGCATCTGGTTTTATGTAGGTACTGCGTGCTTTTCAAACAAGTGCCTTTAACCATTAAGCCATGTCCCCAGCCCCCATATACCTTTTGTGCCTATGATTTAGATATAAATTTATTTCACAGACATAGACAGATGCATGTGCACAAACACACACACACACAGTTCACTGTAGCTTGTGTGACATTACAATAGTTTGGAAATGACAACAATGTTCAGAAGACTTCATAACTAGATTTTGGCCCACAGAGTCATTCAATGGACTAATGTGTACAACTAAAGGGAATGAGAAGACCCACACAGAGTGAAATAAAAACATATACAGAAGCATGGAAAGGTGTCAAAGTTTCATTATTTAAGGAAAAAGATCCCATCTGAGTGAACAACAATATCTACATCCCTAATACACACACACACACACACACACACACACACACACACACACACTGTGTCCACAGAATTTCTGGTAAGGCTTATGTATTACAAAGGAAAGAGGTCATTAGAGGTCTCCTTCAGAACTGCTCATGCTATTTTGTTGCTATTAGCATACATTGCTTTTATTAACGTGCTCTTCTATGAACTCCATGGTCATAGCATCTACATAAATGATGTCTCTTAACCCTGAAGGGAGTTAGAGACACATCTAATTAACACTAGGCCTTGAACAGGCCACTCAGTCATGAGCCCCCAGCTTGGGGGTCAAACCGCAGGTTCTCAACTCTGTGTCTGGCCCCTAGTGGGCCTGGGAGAGAGCTTGTTGTGTGATGTTTCATCTCCAGTACAGTTCCCACAGGATTGTTAAGTATTGCTGACCAGGGAAGGGACTTGCTGCTTGGAGACTTCTAGCAAAATTAGCCACAACCCCCACCCCCTCCGTTCAGCACAGGAGGCACAGGCTCTAAACAGCTGGAGGTGCTTGGACCTACCCTTGGAAGACCTTCCCGTCTCTGGCTTTCATGTGAGTAACTCGCAGGTTGTTACAAGCCCGCTCCCTCTTCGTATTAGACAGTTGTGGTGCAGCATATGTTCCATTGGGACCGAAAACCGTGCTTGCTGCAATCCAACTGCTCCTCCAGAACTGTTGGAACAAGGATCTTGGCACAACGCTCGTGCAGACTGATTAAATTATTTCCTTTCCATTTGTTGGAGCAGGGAGGAGGAGCGTTTGACAGACTGACTAAAGAACGCGATGCTCTCTGCAAGAATGCAGCAGTCCAGATTCTCCAGAAGACTGGAGGCTGCAATCCCACAGCACGCTTCTCTCGGACCCTGCTTTCAGAATCAAATCTGACAGTGGCTTTCAAGTCAGGACGCCCTGGGTTCAAAGCCAGTTCTATCACTTGATAGCTGTGTAACCTCAGGCCATGTGCCTAGCTTCAGTTTCCCTACCAGTGGAGTTTGCACCATGACGGTCCCCTCTCATAAAGGGGTTGTGATGACTAAATGAGATAGCACCACCAGAAATTTTGCATGGCATTCCATTAATAATTAATTTTTTTGGTAAATAATTCTTTAAGTACTCTCTGGCAGAATACCAGAATGCTATAAATATGGGACTCTAACTGCAAGTTTGGACTCAGATCTCTGCTCTCCAGCTCTCTTGCTGACCAAGGGTGCTCAGCCTGTAAAACACTGTGTCCCATAATCTACACTGAGGCAAAAATACCACTTTGACTTTTTTTTTTGAATATTTTGTTTATTTGAAAGAGAGGAAGAGAGAGAAAGGTAGATAAAGAGAGAATGGACATGCCAGGACCTCTAGCCACTGTAAACAAATTGCAGACACCACCTTGTGCATCTGACTTTACGTGGGTACTGAGGAATTGAACTGGGATCCTTACGTTTTGCAGCAAGCGCCTTAGTGGCTGAGCCATCTCTCTAGTCCCTAAAGTTTAAATTTTTATTTTGTATGTGTGTGTGCATGCAAGCTCTTCTCTTCTCTTCTCTTCTCTTCTCTTCTCTTCTCTTCTCTTCTCTTCTCTTCTCTTCTCTTCTCTTCTCTTCTCTCTCTCCTCTCCTCTCCTCTCCTCTCCTCTCCTCTCCTCTCCTCTCCTCTCCTTCCTCTCTCTCTTGGCCACAGGTTGATAACAGGTATCTTCCTCAACTGTCCTCTATTTTATTTTTTGAGACAGTTTCTCTCATTTAGTTTATTTAGCACAATTTAGCCAGTTTCCTCAAAATACCATATGAGATAATTTCTCTGCTGCGAAGTTTCTGTATTTGCTTTCTCATAATATTTTTGCACCTGCTACCACTCACTAGTCTATCATAGAATAAACTATGAAATATTTGCTGATTAAATCCCAAATTATGTAGCCCATTGGTGAAAGTTCTTGGGTCATTGTTTCGTGGTACTTTAAAAGAGCATCACTACTTCCAGACCAATCCCTGAGCAGATCTGAGAATGTTGAGACAGGTCATTAACAAAGCCATTGAGCTTTCATCACTCTAGTCCCTGCAGTCACTCTGCAGAGACCTCCATCTCCAGGCTGTGCTCTGGTAAAGAGAACCTCCCGTCATTGAGGGAGATGTGAAAAACAACCCAGATGATTTCTCAGTAACAAAAATCACCAAGATATCCTATCATTTTAATTTAACTTTATACTTTATGTCAGGTATGAAATAGTAGAGAGGACATTATAACAAAAGGACTTTAAACTTGGTCAAATCTTATCATTTTGTCATATCACTGAATTTAGTGTTTCGCCAGTCTTTGCACATTTTTATTCTGCTTACTATTAATGAATTATTTTCTGAGCTTGATATCTGACTACTCATTGCCATAGGCCATCTTAGGGCTCCACTGGAATGGGCTTGTGAGTGGTATAGCACAGCCTAGGCTGCTTGGAGGTTGTGGCCCCAGGGGTAGCTTTTACTTACTGTGTGTCACCCACCCAGACCGCTCGAGGATTGAGAAAATGCCTGCTTCTTCCTTTACTGTGTAACCGATTGTTTCTACAAATGGCTATGATAGTTCTTTCTGTCCTGTGTGTCTTTGGTACCGTGGCTCTGCCTCTCAGCAAGGCAAGTGGTTTGGGCGGACCTGGTGGCTTGCCTGAGTGTCTCCGTGTGGCTTTTGATACCCTCTGAACAGCCCTCAGCATTTCCACATTCTTTTGCAAGCTATTCACCATATCAACACACACACAGAGACCTCCCCAAGGCAGCCATGCTGTGAGGAAGCCCAGACAGTGCTGGACAGAAGCATGCAAATGAAGAAAGGCAGGTGCCTGGCCAGCTCCCAGAGGCTCCTTCTACTGTCATTCCCGCAGACACCATGTGAAACAGGAAACCCAGCCAGTGGACCCCAGTCTAGACTGCAGAATTATGAAAACTCACGTGTTCTTGGCTAACTAAAGCAGGCAACCTCTGTGAATACCGAGGCTTGGGCACAGTGCCCACTTTTGCCAATGAGATGCACAAGGAGTGGGCTATGTGGAGCATCGTGGGGAGAGGATGTTCTGTAGGGAAGACAGATGTCGGGAGAAGCCATTTATACTGTGGAGTGCTGCCCGGTAGATGGAACAACCTTAAGCATGGTAATCAGAGCAGCGGCATCTACCCACGTGAGACCCTCACAAGATCTGGCTGGTTGGCATTCCCTCATAGAAAAAGGAGTGGGAGTAGGGCGTGGTGGCACACGCCTTTAATCCCAGTGCTCGGGGAGGCAGAGGTAGGAGGATCACTGTGAATTTGAGACCACCCTGAGACTCCATAGTGAATCATAAGTCAGCCTGGGATAGAGTGAGAGCCTACCTCAAAAAACAAAACACACACACATACACACACACACACAGAGAGAGAGAGAGAGAGAGAGAGAGAGAGAGGGAGAGAGAGGAGCAGGGAGGTCATCAGACGATCACCTTAGATTCCAGCCTCTCTACTCCGTCCTATCCCAGCTCTATGTAATTCTGCCCCGGCTGCATGTAGTCTTGGGAGGTACTGTTCACACCTTTCCAGGAAAAGTATTGCAACCATCTTCAGGCTTTGCATGCAACTCTGTATACCCACATGTGACACATGACAGTTGGTGACTTGGCACGGCCTAGGGATGAAAGCCTAGGGTCTGGAGAAATGGCTTAGTGGCTAAAGGCACTTGCTTGAAAACCATGACGGCCTCGGTTCGATTTCCATGTGCCCACATAAAGCTAGATGCACAAAGTGGTCCTTCTTTTTTTTTGCATCTGGAGTTCGTTTGCAGTGGCAAGAGGTCCTGGTGTGCCCATGCATGTGTGCATGCATGCACATTCTCTCTCTCTTTCTCTCATAAATGTTAAATAAGAAAGTCAAGGTGATGCAGGAGTCTGTAGTTTGTTTGTAGTGGCTGGAGGCCCTGGTGCACCCATTTTCTCTCTCCCAATCTGCCTCTTTCTCTCTCTCTCAAATAAATAAATAAATGAAATATTTAAAAAAAAAAAGAAAGGAAAGGGGGGCTGGAGTGATGACTTAATGGTTAAGATGCTTGCCTGTGAAGACTTAAGGACCCAGGTTTGATTGTCCAGTACCCACGTAAGCCAGATGCACAAGGTGGTACATGCATCTGGAATTCATTTGCAGTGGCTGGAGGCCCTGGAGCACCCATTCTTTCTCTCTCTCCCTATCTGCCTCTTTTTCTCTCTTTTAAATAAATAGATAAAACACTAAAAGAAAAAAAAAAAAAGAAGAAAGAAAAAGAAAGTTAACCTGGGGAGAAGGGCTGAGTCACAGGATGGAGGCACCCTGATGGCCAGGACAGCAAACTAAGCCTCCCTCTACCGCTCTGGCTTTGAGAGACGACACCTTCAGGTCACGTGGAGTCTAGAACTCTATGAGTTTTAGTGAAACACCACTAGCCCTACCGATGTGAGTCTAGGAGGAGAGTACACCTCTCCTTACACTAGCTTCCCAGCACCACAGTGGCCCCTGGCCAGTCATCCCGGTTGCTGAGAGAGACAGGATGGGAATATCTTCACCCAAATGCAAGAAGACAGATCACCAGGGCATTCAACAAAACCTGTTGTCTTCTGAAATCCCATGTCACAAATGTCCCTGTAACTACGACACCACCTCACACTCCTCAGATACTCCTACTACTTTGAATGCTGTTCCAAGTCTGAGAAGCCAGCATCTTGGTTTCTGACAATCCAGTTGAAATGCACAAAGTGAAGTAACATTCTTCATAGGAGGCCAGACACAGGGACAGCATTGTATTACAAACAGCAGCTCAAGCTAGAAGTGTGAGAAAGAAACGCAAAATGTGTAAATCTATGAAAAGACAGGAAATTCACATCTCTGAGTGAGCAGGGCCAGCCATATCCACAAGCACACACACACTCAGACGATGCTTTCATTGTGAGGATAACCGTTGCATGTGGCCATTGCCACTTGCATCAGAGTAGCTGTGATGATACACACGTGACCCTCTGAAGATCGGACCTAACACCGTTCTCTTGCAGAGGGCAGATGACGTTCATGAGGCTCACAAGATTCAAAGGCCTTTGGGAAACTTCCGTACGGTTAGATTAGAAGTGAAAAACCAACCCGGGGTGGGATTTCTTGAGGACATAGTTACTCAGAAGTCATCCAGGGAACTTTTTGGTGGTGAAAGTCCCTGTGAGTCACCCAAGCTCCTCTATGTAATTCCAGAAATCTCACTGGCTTATTAAGTTGGACTTGGACCGACTCCTTTCTTTGGTCTCTTTCTGAGGGTGCACAGACAGTTCTTTATGTGTCCCAGGGAAGGTCACACATCAGTGTCTTACACACCACAAGAACAAGCATTTAAATAGACACACGTGCGTACATCTGAAGTTATTGGTCGGCATGAAACTTCCTTCCCTGATAATGTTGAATGATCGGTGTGTTACAGATGGCTGGCTGTTTTATCTCAAGTATAAAAGTAGCTTTTATTCAGATGGTAACCTTTCCATTTAAGACAATCACTCTGTTTAACTTTAATGTTCATTTTAGTAAGCTTGCTGAGTATGATAATACTTTTGAACTAAACTGCAACTAGCTATATTTTCTTGGGCTTACCCAGACAAGTTAAAGAGAAAATGGGGTCAACCCCATAGCACAGTGTTCTGAGCCAATCGTGGCTTCCTGAGGCTGGGGTTCCAGGGCTGACTGTCCCTCGGTATCAGAGTGTCCCTCACAGAGAGAGAGAGAGAGAGCGTAGAACCTGTGCCATCCTACAGAACCATCAGGGAAAGTGCTGCTATCTCTCGGTACTGTCCAGTGTGGAGTGGAGACGAGGCCACCATGAAACCGAATCTTCATTTATTACTTGTTTTTTTTTTGAGGTAGGGTCTCACTCTAGCCCAGGCTGACCTGGAATTCACTATGTATTCTCAGGGTGGCCTCGAACTCACAGCAATCCTCCTACCTCTGCCTCCCGAGTGCTGGGATTAAAGGCGTGCGCCATCACGCCTGGCTTTAGTTATTACTTTTTAAAACCTTCATGTCAGTTAAACAGCCACTTATGCCTGGTGGCTACAGAATTGGACAGCACAGATAAGTTATCTAGCCTTCTCCTCTAAATGTCAGTTGCTCTTCCTACCCCAGCCTTGCACTCTTCTCTTTCTTGCGCTCACCAGCACAATAACCCCCCATTGTCTGTTTTATTTCGCTTAGAATTAAAGGTCGGCTTTACCTTCACTGCCACTCCACTGTAGTCAAGAGCCTCGGCTGCACCACCAGCACCAACCCACTTCATGAATGGAAGAAAGGACCAGGTCTGAAGAGGCGCTTTGATCTTCCATTAGAGCTCCCTTGGAGAGGCAGAGGTTATTTGGATGACATTAAGGGAGTCAATAGACAGCATCGATACAGCTTCCTAGTTTAGGACAATACTGGCTTCACTTAGAAGCCATGGTGAGGAAATTGTCAGGAAGTAGTGTAGATAGGCAGTAAGCCTCCAAATACCATCTTCTGTAATTACTGGGGTTTGGAAGTTAAGTGCCCATCCTAGGCTACGTCTGGACAAATTCTTAGGTCTGGGTCTTGGTTCTGAGGCTGGGAAGAGTCCAGGGCTAACAGAGGAATGTGTGGCCAGAAAGTACATATTGCTAACACTGACATATCCTGTGATCACTAGGAGAGAAGGTGTCCTTTGCCTTCTCCCCAGTGAGCCGGGAAAAGTTCTAGAAGAAAGATTTGCCATGACTGGTGCTCAGTTTATGCAGCCTCAAGTGGGGGTGGGGAGGACATTCTGACACAGGGGAGGTGGTTTCGGGGGTGTCAGCTAAGTGGAGCTATTTATCTGGTGAAGTTTCAGAAACAAAGCAAATGGATGTCAGTTCGGCCACCTCTCTCCTCAGAGCCCTGTAGCTAACAGACTTCTCATCAGTAAATTAGTCTATCTCTGTGTCAAAGAGCATCTTACCCTTCCTTCACAAATGTCAATAGGCTTTCCCAGCCACATTTAACTCTGGCTCTTGGACACAAGGTAGAAAACCACAGGGCATCTTAGAGGGATGCCATCTTTTTAAAGTAGCTAGTGTGAGGCAGGGTCCACAGATGAGCAATGATGTAGTCAGTAAGCAGCGCAGGAGATGGTTATTTGAAGCTCTAATTTTTCCATCAAAATAGAACCGTCTTTTATGGCCTGGCACCTAATGTGGTCCTTCCTCTGAGTCTAATGCTAACCTTTGGACAGGCATTTGGTCTCCACACATAGCATTTCCTCTTCTACATAAAGTCGCTGGGAAGCAGATGAGATGTAAAGTGCTGATGAGCTGTGGAAAGGAATATCTGTATTCTTGTGATTCCTTATAAACTATCTTCTAAACTGTTCAAAGGGATCATCTCTCTGCCTGCCTTCAGCCCTGCCATTTGGATACATAGGCTATCAAGAAGATGACCCAGGCAGGACATTGAAGCCCTATAAATGAACACAGAGTCATTGCAGAAACATACAGCAAATACTTACCTTACCTGAAAGCCACAGGCCTGGACAAGTAGTGGGGTGCTAATGAAACTGGCTGGAGGAAACTGAGGCCCACCTCCGTCCTGCCTCCTGTGCTCACGGGCTATAGGTAAAGAGTTCCTTGTCCTAGCTTTAGACTACTCACAAGTGATGTTGCACCTTGGGGTCACCTGAGAAGTGTGAAAGACCTGGAGGCTGAAGGAACAGCCCATTGATCAGAAGCACTGGCAGGGGACCCAGGTTGTCATAGTTTTGAAACTATTTTTATTTATTTGAGAGAGGGGGCAGATAGAGAGAGAAGGGGTACTGCAGGGCCTCCAGCCACTGCAAATGAATTCTAGACACCATGTACCACCTTGTATATCTGGCTTAAGTGGGTCCTGTGGAATTGAACATAGGTCCTTTGGCATTTCAGGCAAGTACCTTAACTCCTAAGTCAACTCTCCAGCCCTAGGTTGTCATATTTTTTAAAAAATCCAACAAGCAGCAAGTTTAAGAAACTAGGCTTGAGAGTTTATGGTAGTGGTTCCTAAGATTAGAGTTTTTAAAACAGTGTGCATTTCTGTAGACTTGCTGAGTCACACCTTAGAGAAAAGGGGTCTTTTCCTCTTTCTACACACACACACACACACACCCTCAAACACACTAAGCTAGAGCTCTACTACTGAACCACATTTCTCTTTTTACTAAGTTAAAGGACAGTCTGATATCACCTTTTACTGAAAAGATATGTTCTATGGGCTGGAGGGATAGATTAGCAGTTAAGGCACTTGATTGCAAGCCAAAGGACCCAGGTTTGATTTCCCAGGACCCACGTAAGCCAGATGCACAAGGTGGTACATGCATCCTGAGCTCGTTTGCAGCAGCTGGAGGACCTGGTGTTCCCATTCTCTTTGTATCCACCTCTCTCTCAAATAAATAAAAATTTAAAAAGACATCTTTTAATAAAGCACCAAGTTTCCATCTTTTTGATGTTATGCACATGAACTACAAGAATATTAAAAGAGAGAGGTCCATTAAAGACTATGCAGTGGTCAGAAATAGTAGTGCATGCCTCTAATCCCAGACCTGGAGAGGTTTGGGCAGGAGGGTAGAATGTTCAAAACCAGCTTGGGCTATACAGTGAGAGACTGTCTCAACAAACACCATAGAGATATTTACTTTCTAGAGACCCTCTTTTTCCCTTCCTTTTCCTTTCCTCCCTCTTTTTTTCTTCTCCTGTCTTCTTCTTTCCTACTTTTTTTTTTTGGTTTATATTTTTTATTTTATTTTTTGAGGTAGGGTCTTGCTGTAGCCCAGGCTGACCTGAAATTCATTATGTAGTCTGGCCTCAAACTCATACTGATCCTCCTACCTCTGCCTCTGGAGTGCTGGGATTAAAGGTCTGCTGGTTTCTATTTTTTTCTTTTTTTGAGACAAGCCCAACAGATTGGCCTTTTTTTTTTTTTTTTTTAATGCGAGAAAGCGAGAGAGAGGGAGAGAGAGAATTGGCGCACCAGCCACTGCAACTGAATTCCAGACACGTATGCCACCTTGTGCGCATGTGCAATGTTGCACGTTTGCATCTGGCTTACGTGGGACCTGGAGAGTGGAACATGAGTCAGGCTTCACAGGCAAACGCCTTAACTGCCAAGTCATCTCTTCAGCCCTGGTTTCTATTTTTTTAATTAAAGGTTAATATGCTTGTGATCATATACCCAGATTGCAGCCACAGGACTTGATAATGGATCACAAACTGTATAACCCAGAACTTAGCTAAAAACCTAAAGCTTACTAACCCTGCCTCCTCCCAAAGCTTCCTCCCACCTCAGGAACTACCCATATGCCATGGAAACCACAAACTTGATTTTTAACCTCTCTACTTCTTTTGAAAGTTTTATTTGTACCATTCTAACTGTAGTAGAGTTGGCCTGGCTTAATGCAACATTGAGAAATAACTAAAAGCTGATAGCATTGGAAAGCAAATGGCATGTATGGCTCTTATTAATGGTTATTGTGAACAAGGAAGAAGAAAATGGGTTTAGGGAGGAATCATGTTCCAGATTGTCATACACTGTTAGCTGTTGGGCGTAACTTCTGAACAGTGTGTAACATTAACCCAAAGCCTGGTAGCAATCTGCTGCAGTCTGCTGTAGGCATCATGTGTGCTGAACAGATGGAAACACAGACTGGCCTGAGTTTGCCCCCGTGCACTTCTGAGGAAGGCTTCCCCTGCCACGCACACGCCCTCACACGTGCACCCCACTGAGAATTCAACCTGCTTCAG
The DNA here is from genome assembly GCA_036346955.1 of Dipus sagitta. Taxonomy (NCBI): domain Eukaryota; kingdom Metazoa; phylum Chordata; class Mammalia; order Rodentia; family Dipodidae; genus Dipus; species Dipus sagitta. Next base: position 63,018,960 of record CM070784.1, read on the forward strand.
ATCAGCATGAAAAGTGCCTCTCGGGCATGCTTATGGAAATAGCTAAATTAGCTGTTTCTTTGAAAACTCATTCCAAAGTAGATTCCATCCCTGAAGTATTCTTAGGGAACCATAATCCTAAAACCGTATGTGAGTTTTAGTCAACATGGTGGTTTTTCCTGAGTGATTCATCGTTCATGTGAGTAAGACATACAGGAAAAACCTATATGAAAGATCTTCAAGAGCCCCGTCTGTGGGTCTCAGCCTTGCTTGGAGCAAGGAAACTTAGTCACTTTATCTTTGGATGCTTTCCAAGAAACCTGATGTGAGCTTCTTGGGAGTGTTCTGAATTTGGCAAAGACCTGATACCTGCCAACAGCCTAAAGGACACACACTTCTACCCACTGCTTTTTCCAGATCCTTCGAGGCAACTACCCCTGTCTACATCAATTACTGAGATAGTTTCTAAGATAAATTTGTGTTTCTTCTTTTTCTCCTGTTTGTTTATAGCACCACTGAAATGAGGACATTTAGAAATTTATCATGAGTACATCTGAAATTCCAGGAAGCCTCAAGTTTCTGGGCAAGTACACCTTTTTTTTTTTTTTTCCCTTTTAAGCAAACATAGGAGAGTTGATACCTTTCCAGGCACGTGGTTCTGGCTGGAGGAGGAAGCTGCGTACCTAGTCAATGCGTTCTCACTGCTCCGAACACCCTGGGGTGCTGGGAGGCCAGTGGACAGCCTTGGCAGCCACTCCCCACGCTGATGCTCAGCTCTTGGCCTATGTGGCCTCGGGATTTTCTCACTCAGCAAAGACTCCGACAAAAACAACTGATTACATCTCTAGATCTGCCCAGTCAAATGACAAAACAACACTCTCACTGTGCCCCAGAGAGAGCAGAACCTCCGGGGACTCCAGGAGCCCGGCATATGTTCGCAGCAAGGAGCTCGAGAGACCTGCATTTGCCACCTGCTCACCTGCGGCTGGGCAACGGGCCACCAGAGCGGCTGGGGATAAGTGACTGTGCTCCACCGTGCCAAGAATGAAGGGCAAATGTAAACACTAGCTAAGGCATTCTGACCCAAAAGAAAGCAGTCTTTTCTACTTACTCCCTCAAACATGAATTCTGGCATGATCTACCTATAGTCTGTGTATTTATCTGCCCATACATTTCTCAGATCCTATATTTATATATCCATTATATAAATACACCATAATTATCTTTCCCAGCCATTCCCTAATTGTTAGACATGGATCACATCTACTGAGGTCTATTACCACTTCTTTAAAATACATACATTTTTTAAAAATATTATTTTATTTGTGAGAGCGGGATGGAGGGAGAGACAGAGGTGGGGGTTGGAGAATATGGGTGTACCAGGGCCTCTTGCTGCTGCAAATAAACTCTAGATACATAGGCCACTAAGTACATCTGGCTTTACATGGGTACCAGGGAATTGAACCTGGGATGGCAGGCTTTGCAAATAAGTGCTTTAACCACTGAGTCCTGTCCCCAGTCCCTAAAATATGTGCTAACTTTAAGGGAAGGAAAATATTACATTGTAGAGACCAAGTGGTTGTTCCCTAAAAGTCATATCCATGATTTAATCCCCAAAACCTATTATCTTAATTGTAAATAGAGTCTTTGCAGATATAAAGATCTCTAGGTGAGTTCATTCTGGATTGTGGGGTGGGTCTTAAATCCAATGACAAGTGCCCTTTTAAGAGACACAGGGCTGTCAGGAAAGGACAATCGCGGTGACTTCAGTGAAGTGCCCACAAACCAAGGGACACCTAAAGCCAGCAGACACTGGAAGATCCAGGATGGGCCAGCAATGCCTCTCAGAGGAGGTGACTGCCTTCATAACTGCAAGAAGATCATCGGAGAGACCTTTTTGGCCATTGCAAAGCAAACGGTGCCTTGCCTCTGGCCACCTGCCCTCCACTACACACTTCCTGCAAGCTTCTTCTGTAGCTCTTGTCATCCGGCTTACCTACTCATTTATGATTTATTTTCAGTTTTCCCAACTACTATATCAGCTCAAGAGGAAAGGGGCTTTGTCTCTCTTGTTTCCTACTATGGTTTGGTATTCTGTTAGTATCCTGCAAATATATTGTTTTGAATAGTTGACTAGTCAGTCAAGAAGACCTAAGTTTTCCACATTACTTTTTGAATTCAACCTCCTGTTCAAGTATCTTTGTTGATGGTAGTAAATTTTTGCTAGAATCCTTTGGTTTTTTATTGGTACACAATCATATTACTGACAAAGGATAATATTATTCATTTGGCTGCATTAACTATGTCAATTATTTCTTGTTCTACCGAATTCACCTGGACCTCATGAGTCATGGTGGTGACTCGGCTTGTCCCTCCCCCTCATATCATCTCAGTGCCCATTGCTGGGAGACTTCAGAGGGCCTCTCTGCTCTGGGCTAAGCCTCAGCCGCAGATGGCTCTGGCCAATGGGTGCTGGCAGACACAATGTAAGCAGAGGTCTGGAAAGTGCCACGGACACTGAGCTTGCTCGACTTTCCTATGTCTACTGTGGTAGCGTGTCTGGGCTAGCCTCTTGGAGGAGGAGACCATGTGCAAGGTACTTTTCCATTGTTCTACAGAGGCCATTAGCCCATAGCCAGCCCTTCCTAGACATGGGAACACGCCCAATGTGGTGGATGGCAGAGCTGCCCGGGGGGGTTCAGAGTCAGTGAGCCCAGACTGGGCTCCTGGCCCAATCACTTTGGATTCACATGTGGTTATTATTGTCACTTGCTAAGTTAGGTGGCTTTCAAGCAACACTATCATGCCGAGGTATCAGACAGAGGCTCTTATGCCTGATTAAGAGTTTCATCAAGTAGAATTTTGTTATTTGGTAGTTTTTCGTGGATAGTTTTTATGACATGCTAAATAAAATAAAAACGGGTAATTTGCTTTATTAAAGTAAAAATGATTGTTGTTACACCATTGCTGGATATAGACTGAAAGGAAGTTAAGTCTTCCTGTGACAGAGAGACCTGCACCTCCGTGTTTGTCACAGCACTATTTACAACAGCCAAGGTAGAAAGCCAGTCTAGCTGCTCATCAGCAACTCAGTGGACGGAGAAAAACGTGACTTTATTCAAGTGGAGTTTTATTTAGCCATAAAGAAGAATGAAATCATGTCATTTGCAAGAAAATAGATGGAGCTGGACATCACCATATTAAGTGAAATATGTCAGACTCAGAAAGACAAATGCTATATAGTTCCTCTCATATGTACAATCATATATAGAATATGTAGAATCATATGTAAAATTCAGATGTAGAATCATATGTATAATTCAGATATAGAATCATATGTAAAATTCACATGTAGAATCATATGGAAAATTCATATGTAGAATGCTAGTAAAACTGGGACTACTGGGGGAGGCAGCCAGCTGGTGAGGGTCAGAGAGGGTAGTGGAGGATTACTACGAGTAAAGTATATGATAAACATGTACGAAGATATTAAGATAAAGATTAAGATATTAAGATAAAGCTCATCATTTATTTACATTTATTATTTTTTTAGAAAAATGGCAACTAAATTTTACAAATGCTTTTTTATATGCACTGTTATAATCCTTTCTATCCTATTGTTTAATAAATATCTTGATTTTTAAGCATTTGTATTCTAGGAAGGAGTCCCTCTTGACATTCGAATCTTTTGAGATGCCTCTAGGTTTTACTTAATAGTGTTTTATTTAAATTCTGTCCCTTTGTGTAAAAGCGAAATTGCCCTTTGTCTTTAGTTTGTGTTTTCTTGATCAGAATTTGGGATAAAAGCTGTGGTGGTTTGGGAATATCATTTGGACACTTTAAGACTACAACACACAAATGCTAGCAAGAACCTAAGGAATAATCTCATAACCCATTCAATTTAGCAGGTTTGGGTATAGAACTTGTTCTCTCTGTATATGCCATCAATAAAACACAATTACAAGGCTAAAAAAGAAAAGCATTTTTTTAAAGTAGTTACTTTAGCAAGGCATAATCTCAGATCATAAGCAAATGGAATCAGTATTAAACAATAAAGCATTAGCTAATACATTCTAACTACTTGGAAAATAAGAAATTGTATTTAAAAATAACTAAGCTGGGGCTGGAGAGATGGCTTAGCGGTTAAGTGCTTACCTGTGAAACCTAAGGACCCCGGTTGGAGGCTTGATTCCCCAGGACCACATTAGCCAGATGCACAAGGGGGCACACACGTCTGTAGTTCGTTTGCAGTGGCTGGAGGCCCTGGCGTGCCCATTCTCTCTCTAATATCTGCCTCTTTCTCTTTCTGTCTGTCCCTCTCAAGTAAATAAACAAAATAAAAATAAACAAAAAAATTAAAGAAATAAAATAACTAAGCTGAATGAGAGAAGCAAAATTAAGTTGATAAACTACTGACAGAGCACAGGTAACTAAGCAGCCCTCCGAGGGAAGTGCACATCTAACAGCTTTGTTTTGAAAAGGCTAGTCAGACATGAACATGGCACTCATGTGTGTGCTCTTGTGCATATGTGTGTATACTTGTGTGTGTTCAGATGTGGAGGACAGGGGACACCTCTGGGTGTGGCTCCTCTGGAATGCCAAGCATCCTTTGGAGACAAGGTCTCTCTTGGCCTGGAGTTTACCAGTTACACTAGACTGGTTGGTCAATAAGCCCCAGGGATATTCCTGTCTCTACTTCCACAGGGTTTGGTCCTAATTTTTAAAAATAAAATATATCATCTCGTGAGTATGATTAGGAAGAGTGAAAATATTAGGATTGATAAAAGAAAGAAATACATGTTCAAAAACATTCAAATACAGAAAAGTATTACCTTTAAAACTATTATAGTAGATGTAAATGCTTAAAAATCTAGTGAAAAAAAAAAGATGTAGTTAAAAAACAAAACCCGGGCTGGAGAGATGGCTTAGCGGTTAAGCGCTTGCCTGTGAAGCCTAAGGACCCTGGTTCGAGGCTCAATTCCCCAGGACCCATGTTAGCTATATGCACAAGGGGGTGCACACATCTGGAGTTCATTTACAGAGGCAAGAAGCTCTGGGGCGCCCATTCTCTCTCTCTCTCTCTCTCTCTCTCTCTCCCTCCTTCTCTCTGTCGCTCTCAAATAAATAAATAAACAAACAAAATTAAAAAAAAACCCAGCCAGGTTCCATCTCACTATTGGCATGATTCCAGACTGAAAAGATGAAAAGCTCCTAAATTCATCCAGGAATCCATGATCTGTGTGTTCCCAGGGCAGCAGCGCTGTCTGGAGACTGGTGAGGAATGCGACTTCCTGGCCCCTCATGGACCTGCTCAGAACCTCTGGGGCTGCAGGTGACTGACTGAAGTGAGGCTACTGTTTGAGAACCACCATTGTGGAAGGGCTGGCACACAGCTTATGCGAAACAAATTTTAAAAAAAGGCCTGAAACTGTTTGTCTTCAAGAACCTATCCCCTGAATTAAATTAGTTAAATGCACCTGCTTCCTCCCCTTTCCTCTCAGCATCACAATCTATTTTCCAGACATACTATCTTACAACTGGCCCATGTAGTTTCTTTTCTCTCACCATGTTTGGTATAAGCCTCTTTCATGTATAGATGTGCCTTGGCATTTCCTCCCAGTAGGAACTCCCTGGAACGTCATTTCTATAGGGAGCACGGGGTGTGGAGTAAAGCACTATCGGGTATAGTACAGGCTGTGTTGGCAGTGTTTGGTGGGGTGGAGGATACCAGGACCAGTACCCTGCTCCTGGTGTTCCTGCTGGCAGAAGCTGCATGTATGGGGAGAGGCTAAGAGGAAAAGTGCATGTGTCAGGGCTAGTATATTTCCATATGTTGTTTCAAAGAGTAAGAGCTAACTCATTCAAAACTAGCTGAGACATGACAACTTGTGGGCCACGTTGAAACTACCGAATGAGAAGTATGTTTTCTTCAGAAGGGTAGACTAGGCACAATGAATGGGAAGCATTTCTATATATTTTATATAACGAGGTAAAGGGGTAAGTAAATTACGTGCTTTGAAAACCAAGAATTTCCCACCATTATCCAAATCCCACTACATATAATGTTAAGTTTCCTTGGCGTAAATGAGTAAGTGAAGGGCCGGGCCATTTTTACACAGAATTTCAAAATGTAGTTTGCCTTCATCTAACCCTGCCTTGACCCCCCTCCTAAGCCTCTCAGCATGTCTGACTGAACCCAAGTTTACACACACGAGATCTGTGTTTGCCTCGTCTCCCAGTGAACTTCAAATAAGCGTCTTTCCAGCAGATAACACAACTCAGAATTGTTTCAAAGTTAAAGCCCTTCAATGATGCTTTTGCTGCTCAGGTTTGGAGCTAACAAATCACTCCGTACACTATGTCAAAGCAATCATTTTAATATTAATAGCTCAGGCATTTGGGAATTAAAGGTTTGGGGTTTGCTTTGGCATGCAGAAGGAATATTAGTTACCTGTAATTCTGGTTTTCAGGAGGCTCAACATTGTAAATAGATAACAGCTCCCTGGGTCTAAATTCCCTGGCACATGACAGGCTCGCTCTGGACAGCTCGGATTTCCCTGTCTCCGGCCACCCACAGGGAGGAGGCCAGGATCTGTCAGCAGTGTGGTCTCTCCTACCAAGCTCCTTTCCACACCGGGCTCCGGTCCTCACACTGTGACCCAGTGTGCAGCCCAAGATGATGAGGTTGTCATTAATATAGACTCCCTGAGAGCAGAGTTCGTAAGCTGGGCTCAGGAAGAAGGGAAGACTCACAAAGAAAAGAGGGGCAAGCTTTCTTTGTATTTGCCTACCTGGAGCAATCTAGCTTGGCCTTTAGGGACAGAAGTGGCTATGTCACCAAATTTCTCAGGGGGTCAGGCAGCTAGTCTCTTTTCTAAGACACAGAGTAGCTTGACGACAGGAGAAAGGACTTGATTCCAAGTCCTCACGGTCTTTGAACTGGCACATGGCCCTCATGTCCTTGTAGAGTTCAATTATAGCCTTTATAAACATGTTATAATAGTCATGGGGGATTGATGAAACTTCTCTATGAGATCTGTGTGAAAATAGTTTTCCTTTTCCTTTAACATAATTAATTGACAGAAGTTGATATGAACCAATTAATTACTACTTAATATAGATTCTTCAAAAAGTCACATTAAAAGATGTATTTATTTGAGAGAGAGAGAAAGAGAGAGAGAGAGAGAGAATGAATGGTCATGCCAGGGCCTCTAGCCACCACGAACGAACTCCAGACACATGCACCACCTTGCGCATCTGGCTTATGTGGGTCCTAGGGAATTGAACCTGGGTCCTTAGGCTTCACAGGTACGCATTTTAACCACTAAGCCATCTCTCCAGTCCAAAAGCCACATTTTTTTTCTGAGGCAGGGTCTCACTCTAGCTCAGGCTGACGTGGAATTCACTATGTAGTCTCAGGGTGGCCTTGAGCTCACAGTGATCCTCCTACCTCTGTCTCCTGACTGCTGGAATTAAAGATGTGCACCATGCCCGGCTCAAAAAAGAAAAAAAAGGCACAGCTTAAAAACAAATCAGTATTACAGACCATGTTTTTCCTTCAAATTAAAGAATGAAGTCTTCAAGGAGGGCTCCTTATTTTTTTTTAACGCTTGCATTACTAATTGTAACATATTAATGTTTCTTTATTACTTGGCAATTTGTGATTAACCAAACACTGACACTAGAAAGCAAATTTCGGTATTGTACAGTACCATATATGTGCAAAACACTATCTGAGACCTTGAATTATTTTTACATTCACTGAAGAGAAATGGCATGGTAAGGTTTGATCTAAAGTTTATTTGTTTGGGGCACAAAGGAACATATTCTCCTTATTGAAAAATGAAGATATAAAATATTTTTTTAAAAAAACTGACTAGTAAGTAACTATTTGTATTTCTCATTGTTTTAGATTTTGTAAACATCTGTTTTGCACATAAAATAGTTAAAATTATATCATAACTTCCCATTTTTATCCTTCCCACCTCACATTATAATTTATCCATTTTCTCATGTTAAAATTTCTTTACAAACAGGAGCTTAAATGCCTTTAGAAGTCCAACAAACAGATAAGTACTTAACATCCTAACTGTAGTTTTCTAATTTCCAAATGCAAATCATGTCACAAATAATCTTTCTGTACTAAAACTTATTGATGGTTTCTGGATTGTCTCTTCATTTCTTCTTGGTTTTGCATGTGTGTGTAGTATGTTTGGTGTATGCACATGTGTGTGCAGATGCGTGTGGCCTGTGTGTTCATGCTGAGGCTAGAGGGGAATGTCAGGTACAGTCTTGTATATAACTCATCTGCACATTTCCTTGAGAGAGAGAGTCTTACTGAACCTGGAGATGTCATGTTTTCAGAGTAGATGACCAGAGAGTCCCAGCATTTCTCTGCTCTCCGCTCCCTACTAGATTGGGGGTTACCAGTGGGCATGGCCATGCCCAGCTTGAACCCAACTCAGGGCAAATCAGATTTTCTGATGCCCTCGTGCTTGTGCAGAAAGCACTCTTGCTTGCTGACCCACCTCTTTAGTCCTGGATTATTGCTTTAGGAAAACACTTGCGAAGCATTCCAGCAATTTCCAAAATTATCACTTGAAGGAATCTGGATATTTAGTAGGAGTAGGTCTTTCCTATAGCTGCAAATTGTTCCCCTCAACCATTTCCTTAAAAATTCCTTTAAGCATTTCCAGATGACTTTGTTCTGTTCATGCTCTTATTATTATTTTTTAACTGAATCCCAGTTGCGTTGACCTGAGTATAAACTCACCCCAGGGACCACAGCAGAGTTGTCCGTGGCCTGAAGTCGCAGAGTCTGTTGTAATCAGGCTTGTAAGTCTATCCTGGCAGTGAGCCACTGTCACCCCCATACGCTCTCCCCACCTGGGGAAGAAGGCAGAGGCTGCACTATGGTGGAGACCATGGGGTGGCACAGAGGTAAGGCAGGGATGCCAGGTAGGACCACAGGAACCCCTTGGGAAGCTGGAAGCCAGGAGGAAGGGGGCACTGAGGAAGTAGTGGAAGCAGTGCCGAGAACAGGAGTTGCAAGTCTGTTATCAACATAGGCAAATGCCTGTCTAAGTGTGGCATTTGGGATTCTATACAGAATTAGGGAGCAAGAGACTACAGGACTGGTATGTCATGGAAGTTTGCAGTCTCTGAAAAGCTCTCTGGCCTGTGAAATCACTGATCAACCCTAGTTTGTCTCTCTCTTCTGAAATTCAGAGCCAAGCAGGTAACTAAGTAGGTAAAAAAAAAAAAAAAAAATTCTGGAGTGAATGAAACCTTTGTTTTAAAGCCAAGTAGAGAAAAATAAGTTTGAGGCATTTGGAATTGGCCTTGTGAGAAGGAGAATGAGCGACGCTTTCTTACAACGTTACAGTTCTCAGTCCTTTGGACCCAAGTGCAAAACCCACGCACATCTTGAAAGTCCTGTTCACTCTCGTTCATTTGTGAAGTCACCAGTTACCGCTTTGCCAATGCTAAAGTCTCCGTGCATATTTGTTGAATTTTAATTGAATATTTTCTTTCTATACTTACTTGAAGTGGGGATTTTTCATGTCACTGAAGTGAAATCCTGCTGTGTCTATTATGCATAGATTCAGGCTTTCCTTTTATTTTGCGCCCCTGTCGAGTCTAAGTCCTAGGATCTTCCTTCCTAAGGAAGGGCTAAGCTAGCTCTCTATTTCCATGTAGGTTGCCATCCTCCTGCTATTTAGGCCCAACAACACCTGGGCACTTGCTTTGCCCCTAGTGTGGAAGGCTCCTCCCACCTTCCTCCCAGCCCCCCCTCACCAGAATGGCCTTCTAGCTGCATTTCCCATACCCACCGTTTACTGTTGAAAATCCCTGGCCTTTCTGTAGCACACACTACAATTCCACCTGTATTTCAGTATTTTTAAACTTAAAAAATTCTTTATTATCATTATCATTGTTATTTATTTGCAAGCAGAGAGAGAGATATAGAGAGAAAAGAGACAGATGGACAGAAAGAACGGGTGTGCCAGGGCCTCAAGCCATTGTAAACAAACTCCAGATGCATGTATCACATTGTGCATCTGGCTTTACATGAGTACTTAGGATTTGAATCCGTAGTTAGGCTTTGCAGGCAAGTGCCTTAACCTCTGAGCCATTTCTCTAGCCCCTCCCTATCCTCAAACTTTTAAAGCCCATAGTGGCAAATGTTTTACCTAGATTCACATACACTGATGTAATAACAAGCTTGAGCAAGGTGGGATGAACTCTGGCCTCTTTGTTCTATTAAGAAAATGATCACAAAAGCAGTTGGGATTCATTAAATTAATCCCACAATCCTCACAGACACTGTAACCCCAAACTTGAAAGCTTGTTTTCTGTTTTTTCCATCTTCTGGAATATGAAAAAGATCGTAAGATTCATGAGGCTAGACAATATATATTAATCTGATTCATTGGTATGTGGTTGGTTATACACACAAGCATGGAACATATCAATGCTTATGGATAAATTCATAAAGTCACTAATTTTTCTTCCTTATTTTAGAATACTTATGTTTCTAAGTAAAAATATTTAAGTGGACCAAGTGTTTCTTTTCTGATAAAATGACTTTTGGAATCCAACTTAAAGTTCAGGGATCTGTAAGTATTTTGTTGGAAATGCTGATACCCTTGTATTTGTTAGGAATGCACAGAACCTGAAAACAGATGTGAAGACTAGACCTTGGACCCCAGTGTTTGTAAACATATAGTTTCCATCATATAAAAGCGCTGCTTAAGTAAATCTGAAAGCTCTTCTATTCGCTCTGGGTGGAGAAGCCGTGAGTGAACAAACGGGTCGGGGGGGGGGGGTGAAGAAGCTGAGCACGACAACAGGAAGTGTCCCTGCATGGGTAGGGAATGCAGTGGGTTCCCACAGCCTTGACTGCAAGGCAGGAAAGCGGCTGCTGAGCTCAGCCAGGGCTGCATACACATGCCGGCACACGCCTACAGTCCTAGCATCCGGGAGGCAGAGGCAGGAATGATCATGAAATTAAGACTGGCCTGGACTACAAAACAAGCTCCAGGTTAGCATGAGCTACGTAGTGAGACCTCAGGCCCCATGTAAAAAGCTGGGAGCTACGGCAAGCTTTGCTGACCGTGAGATGGGAGTCTGCGATGGGAGAATTTCCCGAAGCTCTCAGTGAGGCAGGAGAAAGGACAGTAGCAGAGCAAGACCGAGAGACTCTCGGTCTCAAATGAGGTGGGACAGTGAGGACGCACCTGAAAGTTGTCCTCTGCTCTCTATACGTGCACCGTGGCACACGTGCACCCAGACACACACACAAATACACACACATACACATGCACACGCAAATAATCATGATGATAATGAGAATGATATAATAATATAAATATAAATAAATAATATAAAATAAATTAAACATAATAATATTGAGAACAATAATAATAATAGGAAGGAGAAAGGAAAGAGATATGCCATTATTCAAATTTTTTGTCTATACAACTAGGGTGTCTGAGAGTTCACTGGAAGACTTTTCTCGATCACTGTGACTCACTCCTACGCTTTTCTTCTCAGTAGGCCTGGTTCAGAGCCTAGAACTCCTGACGCTAACAAGTTTTCTGGTGATTGATCTCCTAGCCTGAGTTGCACATTTTGAGAACCACTGCCCTGATACAATAATTCTCCCTGTGGCAATCTGGTTCTTCAGTAGACCTAGGGCCATGTCTGGAGACACATGTGGAGATGGAGGTGGGGTTCTCTGCTGGTATCTAGTAGGCAGAGGCAGGCCATGTTGCTACAGACCACACCACGCAGCTCCCCCAAACAGAATCACCCCGCCCCAATGCCAATGCCATGCTGTTGTGAAATCCCTCTCTCTGGGATCTCTCTCATGGAAGCACACTGTTGAACAAGAGCTTAAATAACAAGTCAAACAAGAGCTACTCACTCTACTAAAGTGGGATGAAGTCATAGACTTTAACTTAATTGGGTGGTGTCTCAGGCAGTTATCTGCTGTCATCTTTCTCTGTGTCTCTGTCTCTCCCACACTCACATGTCCATTAAGCTTATAAAACACCATACAGCCTAGACATTTACTCATCTCAAATGTAAATGAGGGCCTCTGCATGGCTAAGGAGGGACATCAAGCCGGATGGGATGGGAAACACCTGTATTCATTCCCCCAGGGGCTGGCATCACCTTGTCCATGGTGGATAGGGTTGTGGAAACTGTAAACAACTGGTTCTGCAGATGAACAGTGCTGAGAAGACAATGATGTCTCTTAGCACACTCAACATTTCTTCTTGACATCATTTATTAGTGGCAGAAGATGTTTCTTGGCATCCTGTCCAGAGTTTAAGCAAAATGAGGAGGAATTCATTGACTCCCCTAGGTAGGTATCAAGACTCCTTCTTGTCATCTCTTCATCTTGAATAGACAGATTCCCTCCCATCTGTGTTTAGAATGTCCCAAGACCATGCCACAAACATGAGAGGGAAACATGACTGTCAGATGTGATGTCTCCTTTTGTCCCTTGAGTCCCTGTATCTGTAAATGGTCCAGTGGGGACAATCATCAGTAGTGGAAACTTAGGAGTAATTCTTACTGCTATTTCCCCCCTCATTCCTACATCACTGAGTTAATCTCGTAAACTCTCCTTTTTAAATTCTCTTTTAAAGCCTCTATCCTTTCCACTTTTATGTTTGTTCCTCCCACCACTGTATTTCTAGATTATAGAAAAGTCTTTCAAAGGACAAGCCCACCTCTGGGAGATATACCACCGAGGGTGAGTTTTCTGAAACACACGTCATATCCTGCATTCCCACAGATCCAAGGTTCTCATGATGTCATGTAGAGTGTTCAACACCAGGTCACTGCTTGCCATTCACATTGAGTCCTTTTCTGTCATTCCACCCAATTTTCCCATCATGTGGCAGCCATCCTGGATGTTGCTGTCGTCTATGAATATGCCATAGTTCCCCTAGCCCAGCTGGCCCTCCATAGCTTTAGGATGCATGCCCATGGGTTCACCCAGCCATGGATGGGAAGTATCTGGAGAAGGATCACCTCTGTATGGAACATGCATGGACTGTTTCCTTGCAGTCACTGTTCCCTAACCAATACATTTAACAACTAATTACACAGCATTTATACTGTACTCTAATCACTCAGAGATGCTGCAAGGTATGCCGAGGGTTATGTACAAGCATGATGCAAATGCTGCACCGTCCATGCAATGAATCAGAGCACCCGCAGCTTAAGGTGTCCAAAGCGCTGGGACAGGGGGAGCGGTGTGTCCTGTAACCAATCCCTACAAACGCTGGGGGACAGCTGTCCTTCTCATGGTCTGTTTCTCCTGTCAAGAAGCCTTGAATGCTTGTCCCTGCCTTCTGTCCTCTTCCCCACAATTTCAGACATCGGCTGAACTAGCCCTTCCCCTGGGAAACTGTTCTTGGCCCCCCCCCAGCACTGTAAAGGGCCACACCCCTGTTCTCATGGCACCTCACAGAGCTCCCACCATAATTATCTTCTGTTGTAACTGTTTAGGTCCCCAGGAGCCCACCAAGGGCTAAGAAGGTTAGCTCCCCATACATCTTCAACACAGCTTCTGTGCCTAGTGCTAGATCTGGCACGCAGTTAACACCGACTGTCCTGGAGGGGCAATTTAACAAAGCGTTATGTGGGTCAGGATTTGTGGAAGCTGGCAGGGAGAGACATTTGGAGTTATCAAAGGATTCTCTGCGGAGGTCTTTGGAATCAGTCTGTGCTTCTTATATCTCCCACTTACACGCTCACATTAGTGCGGCAGACCCATTATGAAGCCAAACTTTCCTGCTGGTGTTGAGAATGGATTTCCTTCTCAAGCCTTCAATATTTTCTTTCTTTCCTTCCTTCCTTCTTTCTTTCTTTCTTTCTTTCTTTCTTTCTTTCTTTCTTTCTTTCTTTTTTTGGCATGTAGATATATGTATGTGTGTTTGTACGCATGTGAGTGTCAGTGTGTGTGGAGACCAGAGGTAGGCGTCAGGTAGCCTCTTCAATTACCTTCTACCTTGTTTTTAGACAGGGTTGCTCCTCTAACCCGGAGCTTACCGATTTGGCTAGATTAGCTAGCAGGCAAGCCTTGGGGGTCTTCCCTTCTCTGTGTTCTCAGCACTGGACTTCCCCGTGCGCGCCGCCACGTGCGGCTTTTACCCGGCTGCTAGGTGTCTGCACTGCAGCCCTCGCGCTTGCGGGGCAAACGCCTTACCCACTGAGCCACGTCCACAGTTCCGCCCTTGACAGCGTTCAGGCTCTTTCTTCTCTGCTAGATTTGTAGTAGATCAAAGGCGCACAGGGAGCCGGAGTGGCTGAGCCACAGGAGCCTCAGGGAGGAGAGGGGTGAGCTCAGTGGGTCTGGGCTGCATCACACAGGGTCTAGTGGGCACGCAGAGGGACCAAAGTTTTGCTTGTAACCCAGTGGGAAACCTTTAAAGGTTTAAATGCAGGTGGTGATGTCATGGCTTGGGCTGCGTTGGGGAGGATGGGCCAACGGTGGTGGAAAGAGAAAACCTGGCTCGGCTCGTGGACCGCCGCATTGTCGGAGTGGTGGTGTGAGCATGGGAAGCGGGGACACGGGAATGGGCAGACTCAAGGTGCGTTCTGGAAGCAGGATATGTAATTGCTGTGAGCTTGGATTTGGTGGATGGGGAGGGAGGAAATGGAATGAGGTCAGGCTTGGGGTGATCAGCGCTCCCATCACTGAGACAGGAAGACAACCAGGGGAATTATGTTCCAGGCTCACCCTGGACAGGGAGGCTACCACCAGCGTCTCCCACCAGCCACCTCTCTTTCCTCTCAGCAACTCAGGGAACTCTTCCCCACCTTCCCTGCTCAGCTTTTCCGGAGCATGTACAGAACTCTCCCTGAAGGTGAGAAGCCCGCATTACGTGCAGAAATGCCTGGGGCGTGGCAGGTGCTCTCTGCGCCTGTGCTGCACGGTGAATGAAATATCCTTCACTGCGACTCACACCCAGGAAGCTGCTGGAATATGGTGCCTCCTGCATCCTCCAGATCCTAGGCCAACAGGACTTTATTTTATTTTTATTCTTATTTATTTATTTGAGAAGAAAAATAGGCAGGGGGAGAGAGAGAAAGAGAGAGAGAGAAAATGGGCATTCCAGGGCCTCCAGCTACTGCAAACGAACCGGATGTGTTCAGATGTGTGCACCTCCTTATGCATCTGGCTTACGTAGGTCCTAAGGAATTGAACCTAGGTCCTTTGGCTTTGTAGGCAAGCACCTTAACCACCAAGGCATCTCTCTAGGCCCCCGACAGAACTTTTGAAGGACTCATTACCCAAATCCTTGGAGAACTAACCCTCCCTCGCCCCACACACACTAGCAGGTCATAGGCAGGCAGTTTATTTCCAGGGCTCATTCTATCATTATTTAGTACTGTTCTTTTGTATTTGCTAAACAGCTACGTTTTCCCTTCCCATTATTAGGTGTTTCCCGAAAATGCAAGTTCATTTCCTCTTCAGTTAGGAAGGAATTGAGGGTAGGTTAATCCTCACTGAAATCACTTTAAATTATTTTAAGTACATTTCATTTTCTACAGTGTTCATTCACACTTAGAATACTATAAAAATCCTTTAACATACCATAATAACACTCAATTCACTGAAAATATTTTTTAAATGACACAATCTGGTACATACTAGAGTTAGACGTTCATTGTAACTTCCCCCACACAGCTAGCATGCTGTCTGTAGTATTCTTAACCGTAAAAAGGGAACGTACCTATGAAAAATTCACCAGAGGCAAGAATCAGGCCTTTTTTGGTTCTTCAGTTCAGCTCATGGCCTTTGCGGATTACTTAGAAAAGGTCATAATTGCTCACAGTTTACACTAGCGCAGGAGGACAAGGACAACCATTTTATGTTCCCTTTACCATTGACAAATCTCACTTCCCCTTCACTGCTGAGCCGAATGGGGATTTAGCAGGACTCAGCGATGTGTCGGGAACACACAGCTAGAAACAGCTGTGCACCTTGTCTTGATGCCAGCAAAGCTCTGAGGTGTGTTCCACACAGGCAAGCTCTCTAGGGATGGGGCCAGTCAAGGGGTCCCCTTTGGGCAAGCCCAGTTGCCCTGCGGCACTAACCAAACACACAGAGAACTCTCCAGTGTCCAGCCTGAGCCTGAGATTTCTGTTCACAGTGGGCTTCACCACTTGCCCAGGGCTTCTCCACATGGGGCTCTGCGGGGTTCCACTAAATCCTTGCTGCCCTGAGCCAAGTCTGCTTTTGTTAGAAATGTATCTTCCAGACAGGAGGTTAATGTCAGTGTTTCTTAGAAGTCAGATAAAGGGATCTGCTTCTGTACTCCTTCCCAAAGGACTAATCTCTTGCCTTGGGAAGTCAGCACACCCCCTACTTGAGAAGGGGCACCATCACCCCATCTCTGGGTAGCACTCTCAGCTCTTTCAACTTTTCTTTGTGACACAGAACATCCCCAAACCCTGCGCCTCCTGAACCCCAAGAGTTTCCTCAGGTTTGGCACCCCAGGGCACTGGAGGCCCCTGAAAGTGCGGCACCAGGAATGACTACGATTTTTTATCCTTTAGTCATTTAATATCTTATTTCAGAAGAGAAAGACACTTTGTTTTTCTCTTATTCTTTTTCCTTCAAAGAATCTAAAGTTTAGCAAACACAGCTTCATAATCCATATCCATTTATTACTTCCTTTCTTCCTTCACAAAGGCTTGAAATCCAGGAATCATATTTTCCTTGCCTTTTCAACTTCAAGACACACAGAAATTCATTGATAAGCATGTTTTTAGACTCTCATCTTTAACAAAGACATGTCAGAACTTCAAGAGAGGCTGGGCACTGGATGCCCACACCCTTCAGATGGACAGACCTTGACTCACTCATTAATTGGAAGAGAACTGAGAACATTCCAGAGCAGACACTCACCTTGCTGTCCTCTGGGCCTTGGAGACTTGCAGGCATCTCCATTAACTTCCCAGAGAGATGGGGCGAAGACTTTCTAAGCCAACGAGCTGCTGGGAGCCCAGTGCCACACCCTGCGCTTATTCCCTGAACTCTCCCAGTCACATTCTTGTGCACAGCATCTGCGATACTGGTGCTGGCCGGCCCTGAGCTGCTGGCATCTGGGGTGGATGGTGCACACACTACTGCTCCCAGACAGCTAGTTCAGGGCCCCAGGATGCTTCCCCGGAGGGTTGGGCATTCCTCATTAGCCTCCTAGCCTGCTGAGGGAAGCGGTATTGCAGCAGGCCGCCAGTAGAGCGTGTGGTAACCCAACTCCCCGGTGAAATGAGACTCCGGGCATCAGGAGGCTCTTGGACAGCAAACACCTGATGCGCTACCTTATCCACATCCACAGGACCATCACAACACTCGCTCTCCTCCCAGCCCAGCCTGGTAATAATTATAATTGCAGAGCGAAATGGCTCTCTCCACTAATTATGTTGCTTATAACCAGCCCAGAGGGAAACAATAATTTGGCTTGAAATAAGACTTTACAATTCTTAGGTCTGGGAAGAATGTTTGAGTTGGGAGCCATCAAGATTCAGGATTGATAATTGTTGATCTAAATGTCAAGTGTCTGGCTTTCAAATTATTTATTATTTATTTATTTTCTGAGAAAAGCAGTGTTGTGTAAGTGCCCCCTGTTTGCTGCTGGGGAGCCTGGCAGGGAGTCTAATTGGCTTTATTGCCCTCTTCAGAGAACATGTTTTTGCTGGTTGTTGGGTCTGGGAGCTGTCTGCATGCCAAAACAGTGCCCCTTGGTGAAACTGCCCACCAGCCTTGCACATGGTCTTCTGGTAGAGGGATCTCCATGGCGACAATGGAGTCATGGCTGCTGGTGAATGACCAAGACAGGCCCAGCTGAGGACGGGCACAGCCCGATCCTGTGGGCATCATGCCAGGCATACATTGCCATACGATTTATTTAAGAAACTAGCATGCTTTATTCTCTACACTTTTCCATCCTTTCATTCCCTTCATTTTCTCCCTCCCTTCTTTCTTTCCTTTCTTTTTTAAGAAATATTTTATTTGTTTGAGAGGAGAGGCAGACAGAGAGAGAGAGAGCGAGAGCGAGAGAGAGAATGGACGTGGCAGGGCTTCCATGCCGCTGCAAATGAATTCCAGATGTTGTGCCACCTGTACATCTGGCTTTACATGGGTACTGGGGAATTCAACCTGGGTCCTTTGGCTTTGCAGGCAAGTGCCTTGACTGCTAAGCCATCTCTCTAGCCCTCTTTGAGTTCTCTTTCCTTCCCTCCTTTCTTCTTCTTCTTCTTTTTATTATTATTATTATTATTATTATTTGGTTTTTGGAGGCAGAGTTTTACTGTAGCCCAGGTTGATCTGGAATTCACTGTGTAGTCTCAGGGTGGCCTCGAACTCATGGCAATCCTCCTACTTCTGCCTCTCGAATGCTGAGTTCAAGGCGTGTGCCACCACACACGGCTCCTTCCTTTCTTTAGGTAAATATTGCAACCTCTTTCTTCCTCCTCCTGGTTTTCTTTCCTGTCTCCTTCCCTAACTGCCACAAGTCATATCAAGCTCAGAGCAATTGTCTTACCAGAGCCCTTCCACAACGCCTCGACTTCACACTGTCATATTGTTCACTTTCCTCCTTTTTATATCCAAAGGAAGATCGGTCAACTGCAATGGTGATGGCCAGTTTGAATCTTTCTGGAAGGTGTGCTACACCTCTCCCTTCTTCCCAGCTCTCAATGGCTTGTCTTTAGGGCAAGAAGTGTCTTATTCTTTACCCCAACATGGAGCTGGAGAGATGGCTTAGTAGGTAAGGTGCTTGCGTGCAAAGCCAAAGGATCAATTCCCCAGGACCCACATAAGTCAGAGGCACAAGGTGGCACATGCCCATCTCTCTCTCTCTCTGTCCCTCACTCTTTCTCTTTCAAGTAAGTAAATAAAAATAAAATACAAAAATTAAAAAAAATAAAAAATATTACTCCAAAGCACAAGACCCCAGGATCCCCTGAGTGCCACCTTGCCCCCATTCTGCCACCCGAATTCAAGCACAGTGTAGTCCCCGGTCTCGTCCTCCTCACCCCCAGGCACACTTGCAGCTCTCAAACACCCTCGGCCACAGTCAGAAGCGGATTTTCCCTTTCACAACAGGCTGAGCCTGCCTCTCTGGCCCAGGTCCTCCCCACCCCCTCAGGCAAAGCACATTGCTTTCCTGTTCCGGTTAACATTGCACTGCAAACATTTATTTCTGTCAGTCTCCCAAACAGGCTAAGAGTTCCTGGGGCAAAGGTGCTGCTGACTCACCCGCCCACAGTGGCTCAGCGAGTGGGTGCTGGGTGAACTTTGCTTCTTGGAGTTTATCTTGGATATTTAAGCAGCATGGTATAACATTACATTATGAGTACACGTGTTTGGGGCCCAATCTGTGATTTCAGCAGGTTGCTGAATCTTTTGGTGCCTCAGTTTCCCTATCTATAGAGGGAAAATAATATCCCTCATTTCTGGGGGGAGGGGGGTCATGAGGATTACATGAGCTGCTGTGTGTGATGCAGCAATATTACCTTGAAACTGCCAAGACATTCAAGCCACGCATGAGTGTTGACTAAAATGACATCCCATGGCTGCCTCGGTTGTGCCGAAGGGAGAAGGCTCCACACAGTATTAGGGCTGGCTTGATGTAGAGGAGTAGATCTTTTATTAGGGATATCTATCTGCTTTACTCCTCCATTCACAACAACAGTTACTAACACCAAGTACTGAACTCCATTCCTGGGTAAAGTACTTGTCACATAAGTGTGGAGACCTGAGTTTGGATCCCTACAGCCTCTGTAGAGCTGGATACAGTAGTGGAGATCTATGATCCCGGTTTGCCTCCAAGGAGGTGGGAGTTGGAGAGAGGAGAATTTCTTGAAGTACAAAAGATTTTTTAAAAAATTCCAGAAGGGACTTCCGGTCAAGATGGCGGCATAGGAACCACGCCTAAGCAGCCTAGGGGAGAAAAAGCCAAAGAAAACCCAGCAAAATACACAAGGGAGGTGTATAAGAGATTAAAACAGCAGCGGAGAAGTAGGAGATGTCCAGAGCCCACACGGGCAGGCCGAAGCAGCTCCGGCAGCGGCAGCGCGGGACCCCGTAGCGGCAGCTCGGGTTCCGGCAGCGGCAGCTCGGGACCCGGTAGCGGCGACTTGGGCTCCGGCAACGGCACCTCGGGACCCGGTAGCGGCGATTCAGACTCTGGCAGCGGCAGCGGCAGCACGGGCACCGGCAGCTGCATCACGGGCTCCGGCAGTGGCGACTCGGGATCCAACAGCGGCGGCTCAGACCCCGGCAGCGGAAGCGGCGGTGGAAGCCGGAAGCGGCGGTGGAAGCCGTGACTCCAGCCCCAAAAACACCATCAGCTGCTCCGGTACCGGCCACAGCGGCTTCAGGGCAGCGAATCCAGCAGCGGAGGCTCCAGCGGCTTCAGCGGCAGAGGCGGATCCCGCAGCGGCAGCACCAGCGGATCAGAGGCGGAGGACCCTGCAGCGGCAGCTCCAGCGGATCAGCGGGGGCAGACCCAGCAGCGGCATCTCCAGTGGCGGATCCAGCAGCAGTTGTCCCAGCAGCGGCAGCTCCAGCGGCAGCAGCGGGGATCCAGCATCAGGGGCGCCAATCTGCAGGGCCACAGTTGCCAGGCTTGGTTTGCCCCACAGGAAAAGCCAGTACCCAGTTCCAGAAAGCAGAACAGCGGCCCAACATCCCAGCCAGCAACTTGACTGAGACCAAAAGCATCCAAAGAGGTAACTGGGATTGAACCAGGGAAGGGTCTCACCTGGTCACAAGCTGACTTGGATCCCTCAACAGACCAGAAATCTTAACTTCTTTGTTGATAGAGGATCTGGTTTTTATAATACCTAATCTTGCATAAATGCTCGGTGCTGTTCTTGACTGAATGTGTATAGGGTTTAGTTAAATTTTAGAATATACCTGTATTTTATTCCACTCAACCTATTTGAATACCCCCATAGCAGGCAAACTTAACCCCTAGGACCACGTGTCTAGATACTCTGAGAGTGGTAAGAGCCACACCTAACATCTTAATCTCCTACATAAAAGATATACAATATCAGATCAATAGATAGGATACCCAGCTAACTGGAAAATCTAAGCAGTAACTTAATCCAAGATGCAAAAATATATACATTATAACACAAGAAACACCAAAAACCAAGGCAATATAAATCCACCAAAAAGCATCAATGCTTCAGAAATGACCTCTAGTGAAAACGAGTTAGAGAAAATGCCTGAGAAAGATTTCAAAAGAATGATTGTAAATATGTTCAATGAACTCAAAGAAGAAATCAAAGGAATCAGAGAAGATACAGGACACCAATTTAACGAAATAAAGAAATCAATACAAGACATAAATAAGGAAATAGAAATAATGAAGAAAAACCAGTCAGAATTACTAGCAATGAAGAACACAGTTAATGAAATAAAAAACTCTGTAGAAAATCTCACCAGTAGAATGGATGAAGGAGAGGACAGAATATCTAAGCTAGAAGACCAGGTGGCAGATCTAATAAAATCCAACAAAGAGAAAGACAAACTAATAGAAAAGTATGAATGGGAATTTCAAGATATTCGGGACACTATGAAAAGATCAAATATAAGAATTCAGGGTATAGTAGAAGGAGAAGAATTTCAATCCAAAGGTATAGTAGGCATCTTCAATAAAATCATAGAAGAAAACTTCCCCCAAATTGGGAAAGAGGTGCCAATGCAGATACAGGAAGCATTTAGAACACCAGCCAGACAAAACCTGGAAAGAACCTCTCCTCGCCATATTATAATCAAACTACCAAACACACAATCCAAAGAAAAAATATTGAAAGCAGTTAGAGAGAAAAATCAAGTTACCTACAAAGGCAAGCCCATCAGGATCACAGCAGATTACTCAACACAAACTTTCAAAGCCAGAAGGGCTTGGAGTGAAGTATTCCAAACTCTGAAAGATAACAACTGTCAACCAAGACTACTTTATCCTGCAAAACTATCCATTCAAATAGATGGAGAAATAAGGACATTCCATGACAAAAGCAGGCTAAAGGAGTATTTGAAGACAAAACCAGCTCTACACAAAATACTTGAAAGAATCCTCCATGCCGAAGAGAAAGAAAAACACACATATAAGGAACCTGGAAAACAGCAAACAACACTCAAATACTAGTTAATATAAGAGAGCAAAGGTAGAACCAGAACCACAAAAAAAAAAAAAAAAAATGGCAAGCATAAATACACATCTTTCAATAATATCTCTTAATATCAATGGCCTCAATGCTCCAACCAAAAGACATAGATTTGCAGACTGGGTTAAAAAGCAGGACCCTACAATTTGTTGTCTCCAAGAAACTCACCTTTCTACAAAGGATGGACATTATCTTAGGGTGAAAGGTTGGAAAACGGTGTTTCAAGCAAATGGACCCAGAAAGCAAGCAGGGGTTGCTATCCTAATAGCTGACAAGGCAGACTTCACTCCAACATTAGTCAAGAAAGATAAGGAAGGTCACTTTATATTGATTAAGGGCACACTCCAACAGGAGGACATTACAATCCTAAACATATATGCACCTAACATGGGGGCTCCCAAATTCATCAAACAAACACTGTTAGAACTAAGGTCACAGATAACACCAAACACAGTGGTAGTTGGTGACTTTAACACCCCACTCTCATCAATTGACAGGTCATCCCGGGAAAAAATAAACAGAGAGGCATCTGGACTAAATGAGGTCATAGAAGGAATGGACCTAACAGACATATACAGGACATTTCATCCAAATGCTGCAGAATATACATTCTTTTCAGCAGCACATGGATCATTCTCTAAAATAGACCATATATTAGGACACAAAGCAAATCTTAACAAATTCAGGAAAATTGAAATAATTCCTTGCATTCTATCTGACCACAATGGAATCAAACTACAAATCAATAGCAAGAAAGGATATAGAGCATACACAAAATCATGGAAACTAAACAATACACTACTAAATGATGAATGGGTCAATGAAGAAATCAAGAAGGAAATCAAAAAATTTATAGAGTCAAACAATAATGAGAACACAACATACCAAAATCACTGGGACACAATGAAGGCAGTTCTAAGAGGTAAATTTATAGCTTTAAGTGCCTATATTAAGAAATTAGAAAGGTCGCAAATAAATGACCTAATGCTTCACCTTAAAGCCTTGGAAAAAGAAGAACAAGGCAAACCAAAAATCAGTAGACGGGAAGAAATAATAAAGATTAGGGCAGAAATTAATGAAATAGAAACCAAAAAAACAATACAAAGAATTAATGAAACAAAGAGCTGGTTCTTTGAAAGGATAAACAAGATTGATAAACCCTTAGCAAATCTGACCAAAAGAAAGAGAGAAGAGACACAAATTAATAAAATTAGAGATGAAAAAGGTAACATCACGACAGATGCCAGAGAAATTCAAAAAATCATAGGGACATATTATAAAAACATATACTCCACAAAGTATGAAAATCTGAAAGAAATGGATGATTTCCTTGATTTATATGACCTACCTAAATTAAATCAAGATGAGATTAATCACTTAAATAGACCTATAACAAGCATGGAGATCCTAACAGTTATCAAAAATCTCCCAACTAAAAAAAGCCCAGGCCCAGATGGATTCACTGCTGAATTTTACCAGACCTTCAGGGAAGAGCTAACACCATTGCTTCTTAAGCTTTTCCATGAAATAGAAAAAGAAGGAATTCTACCAAACTCCTTCTATGAAGCCAGCATCACTCTGATACCAAAACCAGGCAAAGATAGAACAAAAAAGGAAAATTACAGACCAATCTCCCTCATGAACATAGATGCAAAAATTCTCAACAAAATATTGGCAAACAGAATACAAGAATACATTAGAAAGATCATTCACCCTGACCAAGTAGGCTTTATCCCAGAGATGCAGGGATGGTTCAACATACGCAAATCTATAAATGTTATACATTATATAAATGGGTTGAAGGACAAAAATCACATGATCATCTCATTAGACGCAGAGAAAGCATTCGACAAAATCCAACATCCCTTCATGATAAAAGTCCTACAGAGACTGGGAATAGAAGGAACATATCTCAATATAATAAAGGCTATTTATGATAAGCCTACAGCCAACATATTACTAAATGGGGAAAAACTGAATGCTTTTCCACTAAAATCAGGAACAAGACAAGGGTGTCCACTGTCCCCACTTTTATTTAATATAGTTCTGGAAGTCTTAGCCATAGCAATAAGGCAAGAGACATGCATAAAAGGGATACAAATCGGAAAGGAAGAGGTCAAGTTATCATTATTTGCAGATGACATGATTCTATATATAAAGGACCCTAAAGACTCTACTAGCAAACTGTTAGAGCTGATAAAAACCTACAGTCATGTAGCAGGATACAAAATAAATACACAGAAATCAGTAGCCTTCATATATGCTAACAACAAACACACAGAGGATGAGATCAGAGAATCACTCCCATTCACAATTGCATCAAAAAAAATAAAGTACCTTGGAATAAACCTTACTAAGGAAGTAAAGAATCTATACAATGAGAACTTTAAAACACTCAAGCGAGAAATTGCAGAAGACACTAGGAAGTGGAAAAACATCCCTTGTTCCTGGATTGGAAGAATCAATATTGTGAAAATGGCAATCTTACCAAAAGCAATCTACACATTTAACGCAATCCCCATCAAAATTCCAAAGGCATTCTTCACGGAAATAGAAAAAACAATCCAAAAATTCATTTGGAATCACAAAAAACCTCGAATATCTAAAATAATACTGAGCAACAAAAATAAGGCTGGTGGTATCACCATACCTGATTTTAACCTATACTACAGAGCCATAGTAACAAAAACAGCATGGTACTGGCACAAAAGCAGACTCGTAGATCAATGGAACAGAATAGAGGACCCAAATGTAACCCCATGTAGTTATAGCCACCTGATATTTGATAAAAATGCCAAAAATACTCATTGGAGAAAAGACAGCCTCTTCAGCAAATGGTGTTGGGAAAACTGGATATATATCTGTAGAAGGATGAAAATAGATTCTTCTCTTTCTCCGTGCACAAGAATTAAGTCCAAATGGATTAAGGACCTTAACATCAGACCTGAAACTCTGAAACTGCTAGAGGAAAAAGTAGGGGAAACCCTTCAACATATTGGTCTTGGCAAAGACTTTCTGAATACAACCCCAATTGCTCAGGCAATAAAACCACAGATTAACCACTGGGACCTCATGAAAATACAAAGATTTTGCACTGCAAAGGACACGGTAAAGAAAGCAAAGAGGCAACCTACAGAATGGGAAAAAATCTTCACCAGCTATACATCTGATAGAGGATTAATATCTAAGATATACAAAGAACTCAAGAAGTTAAATAATAAGGAATCAAACAAACCAATCAAAAAATGGGAAATGGAGCTAAATAGAGAATTCTCAAAGGAAGAAATACGAATGGCATATACGCATCTAAAAAAATGTTCTACATCCCTAGTCATCAGGGAAATGCAGATTAAGACTACATTGAGATCCCATCTCACTCCTGTCAGATTGGCTACCATCATGAAAACAAATGATCATAAATGTTGGCGGGGATGTGGAAAAAGAGGAACCCTTCTACATTGTTGGTGGGAATGCAATCTGGTCCAGCCATTGTGGAAATCAGTGTGGAGGTTCCTAAAACAGCTAAAGATTGATCTACCATATGACCCAGCTATAGCTCTCCTAGGCATATATCCTAAGGACTCATCTCATTACCTTAGAGATACTTGCTCAACCATGTTTATTGCTGCTCAATTTATAATAGCTGGGAAATGGAACCAGCCTAGATGTCCCTCAACTGATGAGTGGATAATGAAGATGTGGCACATTTATACAATGGAGTTTTACTCAGCAGTAAAGAGAAATGAAGTTATGAAATTTGCAGAAAAGTGGATGGATCTGGAAAGAATTATACTAAGTGAGGTAACCCAGGCCCAGAAAGCCAAGCGCCACATGTTCTCCCTCATATGTGGATCTTAGCTAGAGATGATTGGGCTTCTGTGTGAGAAGGAAAAAACTCAGTAGCAGAGGCCAGTAAGTTAAAAAAGGAGATAGAAAGGGAAGAGAAAGAAAGGGAGGAGGGCTTTTATTAGGTTGGTATTGTATATATATAAGTAGAAAGATTGAGATGGGGAGGGGATATGATGGAGAATGGAATTTCAAAGGGGAAAGGGGGGAGGGTAATACCATGGGATTTTTTTTGTTATCATGGAAAATATTAATAAAAATGGAGAAAAAAATAAAATAAAATAAAATAAAAAAAAAAAAAAAGAATTATCAAGAGCTGGAGGGATGGCCTAGCGGTGTCTGCAAAGCCTAAGCATCCAGATTTGATTCTCCAGGTCTCACGTGAGCCAGATGCATGAGATAGTGCATGCAACTTGAGTTCATTTGCAGTGGCTAGGGGCCCTGGTATGCCCATTCCCTCTCTCTCTCATAAATAAATAAAAATAAATGTTAAAAAATATTGAAAAAAAAAAAAAAAAAATTCCAGAAGGGAGCTACGTGCGAGCTGATGCTATGCCGGGGGCAATTCCACAGGCTGGTATGGTGAGATAGGGGAGCATATTAGGAAAATAAGACAGTTCAGAAACTATAATTCTTACACTGTCATATATGGGAAAGTACACATTGGTTCTCCTTTAATTGACAATGTGTTTATACTGTCCCCAAAGAAGTTTGAATGAAGCCTAACA
Source organism: Dipus sagitta (assembly GCA_036346955.1). Classification (NCBI taxonomy): domain Eukaryota; kingdom Metazoa; phylum Chordata; class Mammalia; order Rodentia; family Dipodidae; genus Dipus; species Dipus sagitta. Next base: position 63,045,728 of record CM070784.1, read on the forward strand.
CCATGCAGTTTAATCTCAAAGAAGAAGTGAAACCTCAGTGGCAAGCAGCATGAACAGGGGGCCATTCTGGGTAAAGTAAAGCAGGAGATTTTATGAGATGAAACTCTGCAAAATATATTTCACCTCAACAGCCCTCCATGACAGGCCCTGCACACGCACACACCCTCCCCACGCTTCCTGTGGGGTCTCAGGCTCCTGCTGGCCAGACTTCCTGGAACAAGCTTACTGTGGCTCAGCCTTCAGGATGCTGTCTTCTGGGATGTCCTCCATCTCCAGCCTGTGACACTGGTTGTTAGCACTGCTCAGGGAGGGATCTCCTTGTTCTGGCTCTCAAAGGCCTCCAATGTACACACTTCTGCAAGCACTTGCCATCCTACATGAGAAGGCCATGGTGGCTTTCTGCCTTCCTCTTTGGACAGTTATACAGAGTTCCCTGTTGCTTCACAATACCCTGTACAGTCCTTGGAGCACCGTGGGGATTCAGTCAGTGCTCAATGGATGCTGAGCAGGCAGAGTGCTATGTCTTCATGGGCCCTCACTACAAGGTACCTATGAGCAATGCTAGGTCTTCTCCATGCACTTTGTCGGGACCATAATTTGGGGATTCCATACAAGAGGTGAGGCTGCCTACATCTGGCAATGATAGAGAGAATACACCACTTGGCATCACATCCCTCAGGAAAGAGAAATAGTCAAGATTCCTCAAAAGGACCAGAAACTACAGCCTGTATATAGTTGTGTGAACTTCATGAACTTCAAATATGATTCACCTATTTTAGGTGAAAATGTTCTGGAAAATGGATATGAAAGTTATAATGGGTTACTACTGCTCATCCATCAGAGTGACTGAATGGGAAAAGACTGGCATTGTGAAGTGTTGGGGAGGAGACGGAATGACCAAGAGCTCTCACTTGCCATTGGTGGCAGTGTCACTTTGCATAATTACTGCATAAGTTACTTTCTCATTGCCATGACAAAACACCCAACCAGAACCAGCTACCTGAAGGAAAGGGTTTATTTTGGGTTATAGTCTCAAGGGGAGGTTTCATCACGGTGGGGAAAGCATGGAAAGGACCGATAGCAGGGCGTAACATCTCGTCTCATCAGCTGGAGAGAACAGATAGACTGAGTTAGCTAGCACTGGCAAGGGGGCTGGGCTATAAACTCCCAAGGCCCTCCCTTAGTGACACACATCCAAGGTTCTACCTCCCAAAGACTCTGCCAGCTGAGGATTAAGGATGAGGTTTAATCACAAACACATGAGGATCCTGGGGACATTTTACATTCACACCACCCCATTCTTGCCCTTGCCCCCATAGACTCATGAGTATCTCATGATGCCAAATGCATCTACCTCAATCTCAAAAGTTTCCAAGTCTCCATTAATCCCAGCACCGTTTACAAGTCTAGCGTTAACAGGCATGGTGGGTAGTGCACACCTTTAGTCCCAGCACTTGGGAGGCCAAGATAGGAGGATCTCTGTGAGTCCAAGGCCAGCCTGAGACTACATAGTGAATTCCAGGTCAGCCTTGGCTAGAGCAAGCCCCTACCTCAAAAAAAAAAAAAAAAAAAGAGTCCAAAGTCCAAAATCTCATCTGAGACTTAAGACAGTCTCTTAAGTGTGCACCTGTGAAATCTAAGCACAGGTCATCTATTTCCCATACATAAACACACAGAGTAAACATTCCCATCCTAAAAGGGAGAAATGGGGCAAATCAAGGAAAGACTAGATCAATGAAAGATAGAAAACAAGCAGGGAGAGAGAGCAAACATCAAATCCTGCAGTTTTATGTCCGGCACTTGGGACCCAGGATGAAATACTCTGGGCTCTAAAGGGGCTTGGGCAACTCTGCTCCTCCAAGTGTGCTGCTTGCAGCCCAGCCAGATCTATCCCCAGCTGTCCCATAGTCCTGGCATCTCCACTGCAAACCACAATCCATCTGCACAGCTCCATTCCATGGTCACCATGGCCTCCATGTAGGGACCTTGAGCCACTTCACGTCACAGAGCCTCAGTGGCCATCTCTAGAAAATAATGTTGCAAACCATGAGGCTAGGGGAGTTTTTTTTTTTTTTTTTTTTTTTTTTTTTTAAGGTAGGGTCTCACTCTAGCCCAGGCTGATCTGGAATTCACTATGTAGTTTCAGGGTGGCCTCGAACTCACAGAGAGCCTCCTATCTTGGCCTCCCAAGTGCTGGGATTAAAGGTGTGCACCACCATGCCCGGGTTAGAGGAGATATTTAACATTCAAACAAATACAACTACTTTGGGAAGAAGGTCAGAAGATTCTAGCACAGATACCTTAGAAATCTACTACCAGGCACACAGCCATGAGAAACACATGTGACTCTCAAAGACAGCTCTAAACTTTGAGCAACCCAATTTCCAATTGCTCAATAGGACAATAAGTAAAGAAAGTGTGGAAAAGATGAAATGATAATATTTCTAACAATGTGTAGGAGTCCTGTAAGTTTTCTCCTGGGCACAGAACATGAAATCAAAGGAGTATGCATTGTCTAATATTATGTATAAGAAATTCAAGATCCGCCAAAGGTGGAGAGGAAACTCTGATATACCAATGGTGATGGTAAGTCTTTGTGGGAAAGGGGAGGCGAACACAGGGTAGGAGGAGCTTCAGGGAGGCTGGAAATGTTCATCTTCTCCCGAGTGTGGCTACATGGATGTACATGGAGCCTTATAAGCACATACATGGGAAATCTCACTAAAGCATTTCACTAAGACAGAACACACTGGGTGCAGAACTATAATCCTAGCTATTGGGGAGATTGAGGCAGGAGAGTAAAACATTCAAGGTCAGTCCAGGCTAGAGAGCAAGTTCTAGGCCTATATGGGCAACTTAGTGAGCACCTGTTCCAAAGTAAAGTCTAGGAAGAAGGCTGGGGGTATAGCTCAGTGGTACAGTACTTATCTAGCATGGGTTATGGGTTCAATACATAGCATCATAAAAAAAAAACCCAGATCACTAGGAATCTAGATAGCATACTCTTTCTCTCCACCTCTCCCTCACTCATGTAACACACAGAGAATGGCTCACATATATCCTCTGAGATCCAGGGAAAGAGATCCCTGGGGAATATTGTAGCACCCTGGCATAGTTGCTAAACAAAGCACGTAGCAAACACATTGTGTTCATACAGCTGAGGGCAAGGTCCTCCACATCCAGGGAGTCACACATGTAGGATAATTCCCATGACGATGTGGGTGAACACCTTTGTTGAACATTCCATTTCGGGATGCTGGCAACAGAGGTGCCCTCTCATCACACCCCAGAACCAAGTCATCTCCTTGCTGACCCCCCTCTTTGAAAGCCCTTTCTTGAAAGAACGAAGTTAGAACTCTGAAGAGTATAGACACACTGAAACCCAAAGAAGGGCAATTTTATCTTCTGAAAGAGAACCACCAGACAGAATAAGAAACCTCCAGTCCTTGAACCCTTACAGTGTCTACCAAGCCTACAGGAAAGATGTCCTAGGAAAACACCCATTCTCTGTACCAAGCAGGTTCTGGCTGAGCCAGGCCCAATCTGCCCATACCCCAGGGCAGCTGAGAATTCCCCTTACTCCTCCAGCATTTGTTAGCAGAGTTAGAGCATTTGAGCAGGATAAATATTTGGGTCTAGGATGGTCCATTATATTGAGTGTCCTGAAAAGCAGTATATCAGCCCTTTCGTCACTGTGATAATCACAAAATGTTTGGACCTGTTTCCATGGTGAGGACTGCCACTGATGTTTTATTGGGAGACTTTACTGACAACCTGGTTGACCTAACCCACACTGATCTAGAATCTAGAATCAGTGTTGTGATTGTTGTTTGTAGCAGTGACCATCTGTGACCAACACCCTGTGTTCGCCTCCCCTTTCCCACAAAGACTTACCATCACCATTGGTATATGGTGCTCACTATATGTATATGTCAGGGTTGAGTAAAGCAGTGATAAGTCAACATTTTCAAACAGGGAGTTTTTACTAAAACACCCAAGTTTCCATGCCCATAAGAAACAACTCACTTATCACTGGTCTATTCCTGGCTGGCAGTTGAGTTTACAAGCTTAAACTTAAGCCTACATTGGAGGCAGGCCAGGTTGCCAGCTACTTGTTTCTCTCTCTTCTGTCTTGGAATTGGATGGTGAAGGCAGGGTGGTATCCAGCCGATAAGAAGCTCCGTATCTTTAAGGCCCAGAGCTGTGCTCATCCAAGTCTCAGCCACAGGCTCCCTTCCTCTCCCTCATCTTCCCCAGAGACCAGAGCTGCAGGTATATGATCTTCCAAATAGAGTGGAGGGACAATCACCAGTAGCGGAATAGGAGCCATCGATGGTCTGTGAACTATACAAAGCAGCTGACCATGACCCCATCCAATGAAACATCACCAATCCCCCTCACTGGATAGGTTCAAGAACCAGTGCACTTTATAATGACCTACCGGCAGATCCCTGAAGCTGCTACTCTATTCCTACGCCCTTCTAGTGGGACCCTCACGTCAGCCTCTCTGGTTCCCAAAGCCCTAGGCAGCGAATCTCAGAGTATCCAAAAGATGAGTTGAGGAGGTAGGTTTATGGATGAACAATTTACAGAGATTAAAACTAAAATATATATACTTTGGTGTGTGTATATAGCGTGTGTATGTGTGTTCATATGTCTATGGGTACACCTGTGTTTGAGTACATGTGCGTGTGTGTGCATGTGCATGTGGCGGAGGGTATATGTACATGTGTGGAAGCCAGAGTTATATGTTGGGTACTCTCTTCGGTCACTGTCTATCTTATTTTTTTGAGACAGGGTTTGTCACCAAACCTAGAGCTCACTGATTTGGCTAGACTAGCTAGTCATAATTCCTAGGGAATACCTACTTCCTCGGCACTAGAATTCTAGGGCTTGTCACCACACCCTTGCATTTTTATGTGGGTGCTTAGAGTCTGAACTCAAAGTTCTCATGCTGTGTAATATACACTTTACACATTAAACCAGCTCCTCAGCCCCAAACTAAAATATATTTCACATTTATCTTTGCTTTTCTAAAGTGACATTTTCCATGTAAGGGAATAATATGAAGTTTTATTTTAACATAATTTATGTAAATCCAAGTAGGCAACTTTAAAAGAAATGTGAGATTGCAACAAAATGATGGCAGTTAAGACAATTTTAGTTCAAGGTGGGATCCTAGGGGCTGGGGAGATGGCTCAGTGTTTAAAGGCACTTGTTTGTAAAGCTTGCTGGCCCAGGTTTGATTCCCCAGTACCTACTTAAAGGCAGATACACAAAGTGGTGCATATATCTGGGGTTCAATTACAGTGGCAAGAGGCCCTGGTGTCCCCATGCCCACTCTCTCCCTCCTCTTCTTCCTCTGCTTGCAAATAGCTAAATAAATATTTTTAAAAATAAAGATGGTTTTCTAAGACTTTGTAACATCCCTGAAAAAAATCTATGAAGGATTATGTTATAATTGGATTTTCTCCCACCCCATGGGAGGAAGGTTGGTAGCTTTCATCACCTTGCCCTAAAGGGATTTGATTCCAAAATCAAAGAAGAATGGCTGTAGAATCAGCTGCACGGTTAAGTACAGTGGCCACAGCTGTCATGTCATGAAACTACTGACCCGAGAGCTGTGCTACATGTAATACACAAGTTTCCGAGATTTCACATGAAAAAGGAAACCACACAAAGCTCATTCATTGAACATTTTCATACTGGCTACTTGTTATAATGCTATTCTAGATATTGAGCCATATAAACATGCAGCTTGAAAATAAACTTTAATTGACATTTTCTATTTTAATGTGGTTACCATAAGGTTCAACATTACGTGGGTGATGTGATTTTGTAGCTTTGCATATGATACTGGATTATAGCATATGACCAAGAAAAAAGGCAATCACCTCGAAAGCTCATGAGAAATACAGTTGTTAATGTAGTAACGTAAGAAGCTGAAGAAAAATCTGGAGGGCTGGGAGGCTGGCCCGGCGGGTCAAGCTGGGGCGTGAGGAGCAGAGGTTAGGTTCCCAGCACCCAGGCACGATTCCAGAGGTCGTGGTCTGTGCCTGGAATCCCAGTGCCAGGGTGGCAGAGATAGGGCTTCCCTGGAGCTCGCTGCCTAGCTAATCTGACAGAACTGGTGAGTTCGAGGAGGGGTTCTAACACAAAGAACAACGTGGTGATGGACAGGGGAAGACACCAGGAACTGACCTCTGGCGCATGCGCATGCACAAGCATATGCGCCCCCCCCATTGATACGCAAAACAACAATAAAAGCAAGAGCAAAAAGGAGGAATGTGGAAAAGAAAATAAATGTCTCTGAAATATTGCCTTGGAGAGCCAGAGTGATGTGGAAATGGATCTCACCCTGTCCCTTAGTCACTGAGCCAGGAACGTAAGCCAGCAGTATAGCGTTAACCCTTTCAACTCTCTAAGCCCACATTTCCCATAGGTTCAACTCAAGGTAGAAAACAGTAATTTGTTTTTAAACTCCCAGAACAAGTGGTAAGGGGTTAAATAATCATTTTTTAAAAATCTGATCTACATCTACCCTGTAAGAAAGCATTCATTGTGTTGGCTTAGGCCAGGCCCAGCTCACACCTCTGTTTTATGGTGCTCCTGGGTCATTAAGGGATAAAGTCTCCGGATGGCTTTGGCTCCAGGGAGCAGTTTTTGTCCTTGGGTTTGCAGTTCTTGGACATGGAGATCTTTCTTAAGAGTTTCCTTTTGAGTTGAAAGCCAGCTGCTTTGGGGCACAGTTGCCAGGAGCATAGGAGTATGATTTTTTAACTGTTTTCTTCTTCCACCTCCATTATCTGACGCACCTAGAACATTCCACTGAAGTCATTTGTATAGGAGTTATGCATTATGTGGCTGAGCAATATGTGAACATTGCTCATTTTATGACCCAGTCTTCAGTCTAATCTTTTACAGAAAAGATCAAAGCCTTTGGCACTCCCTCCTTTCCCCAGCATTCTGTCACCTCCCATAACAGAAACCTTGAGTGCTACTAAGCAGGTCAATTGCGGGTTGGCACCCACACCCATACAGGACTCATGAGAGATTTACCCGCTAGCTCCACTCCTTACTCTTTCTCACATTTTTTTTTTTTTCGGTACATCCACTATTCTCCAGGGTTGCATTAAAATGACATCATTTAGAGAAACTTTAAGTGGCTCACAGGGAAAGTTACCATTTCAGTTTTCTCAGTGATTTGATGTATAACAAACTCAGGCTCTGGCCAATCACAGCTCCTAAGAATCTTTTAAAAATACTTTATTTATTTATTTGAAAGAGAAAGAGACATTATACATACATACATATATATATGTATAAACACACACACACTCACATATATATGGAGAGAGAGAGAGAATGTGTGCGCCAGGGTCTCCAGCCACTGCAGATGAACTCCAGGCACATTTGTTCACCTTGCGCATCTGGCTTACCTGGGTACTAGAGAATCAAATCCATGTACTTATGCTTTGTAGGCAAGTGCCTTAATTGCAAAGCCATCTCTCCAGCCCTCCTAAACTTCTTTTAAAGACACCTTTTCTCATTGCTTCTGAGAGTGACATTTCTAACCTATAAACTGTCATCCGCTCCCCACGGAGTGAGCTGTGCTCATGGCTCCATTCCGATCCTGGAGAGTACCAGGGCAGCAGCTAGGTGGGGTGGGGGCAGAGTGCCACTCATACACCTCCATCTTCATTGCACAGGAAGATCCCCGGGGGATGCTGGTCAAATGCACGTTCTTATGTACCAGCTCCCGGGGTGCCGAGGCTGTGTTGCTATTCAGCTCCCAGGTGGGGCCAAAGGTACTGGCTTCGAAGCACACTTTGAATAGCAAAGGAGAGCATTTCTAGAATCCCTCCATCTCCACATGCCCCTAATCCTACGTGTCTAGATATGCTCACAGCTCGTCTATAGAATATGTCCATGTCCACAAGCCCCCAATCCTAAATGTCTGGAGAGACTAAAAGCTCATTTCTGGAACACTTACTTCCGTGTCACGAGCACCTGAGTGCTTGTCTAGAAGCACTAGGAGCGGCCCATGCAGGAGCAGATTCCCAGCAAGACAACCTGCCAAGGACTCTAGAAGCTTTAGAAATTTATCTAACTAGGATTGGTTAGTAATAAGCCTGGGAGTTTAATCTCAAAACTATTTTACCATCCTATCTATGATCATATTTTACCAGTTAGTAGTTTTCTCAAATATTTATTGAGCTACTTTCTTCCCAAAGAGTTACAAGTGAGTTCTTTTTGCACCTCAGCTGGGCCTTGGATCATATTTGGTGGAAAACACACCTTATCTTTGTTCACTCACCAACTTATGCCACAAAACAGCTATTTTAAAACATATGTTTATTTATTTATTTATTTGAGAGAGAGGAAAAGATAGAAAAAGTGAGTCTGGGCACTCCAGGGTCTCTTGCTATGGCGAATGAACTCCAGACACACGTCTGGTTTTATGTGGGTACTAGGGAACCAAACCTGGCTGTCAGGCTTTGTAAGCAAGCACCTTGAACTGCTGAGCTGCCCACAGAAGCTATTTTTAAATGGAAAAAATTTGCTAAATAAATATTTAGTGCCAACTTTATTTGTTCTATAAATACTGGTGGTCCTGTGTGAGGTGTACGTAAAATGGGACTTATCTCTTCCAATCCATAGCTGATAAGCAGGAAAAAACATATTCTTACAAACACAAAAATTCACAGCTCTTTCCATTACACAAGTTGTTTTCAGTTCCAGGTAGTCTGCAGACACGTATCTGATGCTGGCATTCAATTCCTTGAATATTGATGCCTGCCACGTGTCATCCAGTTTTCTCAGCACTAAATTCTAAAACGGCAATAAAACATATCGAGTAGAAGTCAAGATGAAACTTCTTTGTGATGTTTATGTACTACCTTATACCTCTGCACCCTGTGACAAGGGCTGTGTGCGTGTGTGTGTGTGTGTGTGTCTGTGTGCGCATAGCACAACTAACACTGAGGGAGGTGTTAAGATGTGTGTGGCAGGGAGAAGATGCCAGTACAATGGGCTGAGAGGTAAGAAGATAAATGAGTATGTGGGGAGGAGACACCTGACTGTGTATTTACAATTCAATATGACAACACAAGAGATGCCCACGAAATGTGATGCAGAGCCTGGTGGGACGGAATCACTGGATGGCCACATTGACTTCTGTTCCCTAATATAGTTTACACAGTGTAGAGATTTGGGTGGGGGGAATATATTCATGCATGCTTGGGTAACTTTTGAGCTAGCTTTTTAGAGCTAATTTACAACAAGGGCAGAGGGAGTAAGCATCTTCTGTACCAGGCCAAATTCCTGGCATCATTCAATCCTGGGGGGGTCAAGGTCACAGAAGTAGAATTTGAACCTGGGTGCTCATATCAAAGACCAAGAGAGCCTCCAGAAGCTCTCAGCTCTTTTTAAAAATTTTTTTTATTATTTTTTTTGTTTATTGTTTTATTTATTTATTTGAGAGCTACAGGCAGAGAGAAGGAGGGAGGGAGAGAGAGAGAAAGAATGGGCACGCCAGGGCTTCCAGCCACTGCAAACGAACTCCAGACGCGTGTGCCCCCTTGTGCATCTGGCTAACGTGAGTCCTGGGGAATCGAGCCTCGAACCGGGGTCCTCAGGCTTCACAGGCAAGCGCTTAACCACTATGCCATCTCTCCAGCCCAAGCTCTCAGCTCTTTACAGGACTGCCACCTTTCTTTTCAAGGGCCCAGATAAATAATAACAATAGTAAGTAGCATCGGCTGACCCAGACAGCGTGCCCGCATCGATGTCAGAAGTTCACATCCATTACCTGAATCCCACAGCAGCTCGGCTGTGACGTGACCCCCCATGCTGTGGCTTCGGCAGCCAGCAAAGGCAAACGTTGCTTCCTCAAAGCTGCACAGGTAAAACTCAGGAGCTACCATTGTCCTGGGGCTACTCGCTGCTCAGGGTTGTGTGTGGAGGGCAGCACGGACCTCTCTGGAAACATGGACTCTTGCACGTGGCCTTGGACCCCCAGTAAGCGGTGTGTATTTTCAGCAAGGTTCCCTGGTGCCTGGGTGAGCATGAGGATTGTCGGGATCTCTGTTCAGCACCACCAGAGCCTGCTACAGCTGTGGATACAAGACCTTCCCCCTCTACCCTGGCTAGCTCCCCTTTCTGAAAGGTTTGGTCATCTGATCTGCCTCAGTTTTACCCCATGTTGACCGGGGTCAAAAATAAGTCCTTTCTGGGGCTGGAGAGATGGCTCAGAAGTTAAATGCACTTGCTTGCAAAGGATGGTCTGGGTTTGACTCCCTAGTACCCACGTAAAGCCAGTGGCGCATGCGTCTGGAATTTGTTTACAGAAGCAAGAGGCCCTGGTATGTCCATTTTCATTCTTTCTCTCCCTCTCTCTCTCTGCTTACAAATAGATAAATAAAATTATTTTAAAAATTAATTTTTTTCTATGCCATACTTGCCAGCACCACCCATTCCGTTTCTTCCCTGAGGACCTGAGGTTCAGGAAGAGAGTCTTCTGATGCTGGGGGCCTCCACCCCTCCCAGCCCCCTCAGTGATCAAGTCGTTTCCACAATGAACACAGTTCCCCTCCTTAGAGGAATTCTGCTGTTGGCTGTTATTTGACATCATTTGCTCATCTTGATATAATTGCTTCTTTTGCCCAAACCTCTTTAAAAAGAACCATGAAGTACAGAACACATTCAGACCAACATACGTATTAGTCTTTTCCCTTCTCCTACTTTCTTTGAATTTCAATGAGGAATTCATTAACATGGTTAATAAATCAAGGCCAACCTTAACTTAGAAAAGTAGAGGTCCATGGGCTGCAGAGATGGCTTAGTGGTCAAGGTACTTGCCTGCAAAGACAAAGGACCCAGGTTTGATTCCCCAGGACCCACATAAGCCAGATGTATAAGGTGGCACCTGCGTCTGGAGTTTATTTGCAGCAGCTGGAGGTGCTGGAGAGCCCATCCTCTCTCCCCCCTCAAATAAATAAATAAATAAATAAATAGTAAAGAAAAGTAGAGATCCAACAATCTGCTGGATGCTGAGTGGGCACGCTGGCTGTGTGTTTCTGGCTGGTAAGTCAAACAGGTAGCGCTCTGACAAGAGGCGTATGCTGATGCCACGTTTAGTCTGCTTTTCTGTGAGACGTGCAGGACAGGAAGCTATTTCAGATTAAACAGCCATGATGGTATTGTGGGTAGGATGACAACAACTGAGTGAGATTAATGAACTGGGTCTCTGGCATTCTGGCAGGCAGTCTGTCATGCTTTTGGATGTCTGAACTTCAGCCCTTCACAGGGATCAGGAGAAAGCTCAGAAGAAGATGCCAAACACGTGCTGTAACAGGGGAATTCGTGACGCACCAATCACTTTCATAAACATTCACCAGGAGCGGAAGGTGAAGAGGCTCCTAAAGATGGCCGCTAGTGCCCATCCCCCTGCTACCGATCACCAGTGAGGCACGTGCCACAGTAAGTGGTCCATCTCAAGACCAAGACGAGTGATTGGTCCTCCTGAGATTAGTGACTAAAGGTTTTTAAAAAGCAGGCAACAGTCTTGCTCTTGCCTTTTGACAATTTGTCTACGTGGCACTATCTTTGCTAGATTTCCCTCCCTGATTAACTTTGACTTTGAAGTTATATTACTGTGCCAAAGGGTTCAAAGTAGAAATGCAAAATGTTCAGACATGTATTAAACCGTAACACAGCAATAGTCGGGGAATGAAACCACTCATTGCCTTGCCTACAACAACAATCACGATGACATGGAAAACAAAACCCAACTGCTCACTGCTGGAAACAGGCTCTGGATTCATCACACACTCTCCTCATTTGTGAATTCTGATCATTCCGATAGGCCTGAGAAAGGTTCTTTCTTTTTCCAAAAGGTGTCGTACATGCGACAACACACCATCACTTCTCTGTCTTCATTTGGACTTGCCAAAAACATAAGTAGTGAGGAATAACTGCAATTGTTATTTATCTTCTTATGTTATATGTATCCTGATCCCCATATTAATTTTAGCATTCCCCGGGGAAGTATAGCTGGTTGGCACATACAGAAAATCTTAGTAAGTGTTCATGTGATTTGATGGTGTTTTCCCAGAGGGAGTGGGTAGCTTAGCGGCTCTATCTGTCATTAGTAGACACACACCACGAGCAGAAACTGCTGCTCTTGGCATGTATAGACATCTCACATCTCTTGAAAATACTATGGTCAGTGTGTCTGCTGAGATGGTGAGAACATTATGGAGAGAGTCCACACAGCACTGTTGACTACAATCAAAAACTGCAGAACACAAGCAAAACGACTGCAGGATTCTGTGAAAGTGCTGAACTTTTTCTTTTACATCAGCTATAACATCCCACCCCCATTAGAAATAGCTGCCACCCATTAAAAAAAAAAAGCTAAGCACAGTGTCAAATGCTTGCAGTCCCAGCTACTTAGGAGGCTGAGTAATAGGACTGCCTCAGCCCAGGGGTTCAATTTATTTAGCGTTCTTACCCAAGTAACTGCTACAGGACCCCTGCTCACTCTCCCACTTTCTTTTCTTTTCTTTTCTTCTTTTTTTTTTTTTTTTTTTTTTTTGGTTTTTCGAGGTAGGGTTTCACTCTGGTCCAGGCTGACTTGTAATTAACTCTGTCGTCTCAGGGTGGCCTTGAACTCATGGCGATCCTCCTACCTCTGCCTCCCAAATGCTGGGATTAAAGGTGTGTGCCACCATGCCCAGCCACTCTCCCACTTTTAATGGTGGTGTTGGGAGTGAACAAGTTTGAATTCTCCCTCTGGTTCAACCAAAGACTTGCTGTGAAAATACTGGCAAAAGTGAAAGGCATTCAAACACTCGTACATCAAAATGAAATAACCTAGACTAGTTCTAGCCAAACATTTGTGTGTGTGAATTTATACAGGAGTTTTAGAAAGTTACCTATGGGGACTGGGGAGATTGCTCAGTGGTTAAGGTACTTGCCTGCAAAGCCTAATGATCTCGGTTCGATTCTCCAGTGCCCACGCAAGCCAGATACATACAATGGCCCATGCATCTGGGGTTTGTTTGCAGTGGCTAGAAACCCTGGCATGCCTATATTCTCTCTGTCTGTATCTTTCTGCTAATAAATAAAATATTTTTAAAAAAATAAAGTAAGCTGTGAACCATTGATCAGGGTTTGGACCAATTTTAAAAATGAGAAAAAGTAAAATTTGTGGGGAGATTTTCTAGTCATGGCCTTACCTTGCTTTACATATACCACTAAATATAATGGCTTAAAGAGTAATTATTAAAAAAAACAATAAAAATAAGAAGATAATGTTGAATATTTGATAGACCTCTGAATGGAAAAATATTTAACTATTCAAACAATGGAACAAGCTACAAAGGGAAAACAGATGAATTAAATAGATCAGCCAGTCTTGGTGGTGCACGCCTTCAATCCCAGCACTGAGGAGGCTGAAGTAGAAGGGTTGCTGTGAGTTTGAGGCTAGCCTGGGACTGCATAGTGAATTCCAGGTCAACCGGGACTAGAGCAAGACCCTATCTTGAAATAAAACAAAAAATAAAAAATAAATAACTTAAGTCGATCAATGTTGGATGCTCTAGAAGTATACTATTTACTTAACATGTGTACTGGAACCTGCTATGTTATATGTCATGTATGAGTCTAGTGCTGGGGACATGTCTGTGAAGAAGCAGAGAAAGGTCCCTGCATCTGCAATATGAAGTCTTGAGACAAAATTTAGCATGACAGCACATGTCTATCAGTTCCAGCTACCTGGGAGAATGAGAAGAGAGGATCACTGGGGCCCAGCATGGGTTTCCCAGCAAGACCTGATCACAAATAAAATTTTTTTTTAAATGCGACAAGCAATAATAACCAACCAAACAAAAAGTAGACTGACAACCCAATGCGAAACACATACGTGAAAAGGTTGAAAGTGTTACCAGAAAAGAAAGGTGGCAAAGAGAGGGAGCTCAGCATGGCCGTGTTTACGAGGCTGCGCAATGTCCACCTGAAGGAGAAGGTGGCTTCTGATTCACGGCTTGCAAGGAATGAGGGAGGGAGCCCAGAGGCCGCTTTTGGTATCGGCAAACATGCCAGGAAGACAGACCAGCCAGCTTCCGCTAGATCAACAACAAACAGGAAGCTGAAAACCATATTTTCAATGAATCAGCCGGGAAAGACGTACCATCCTTAGGAGAGAAAAATGAGTTCTTTAAAATCAACATTAAGGGCTGGAGAAATGGTTTAGCGGTTAAGCGCTTGCCTGTGAAGCCTAAGGACCCCGGTTCGAGGCTCGATTCCCCAGGACCCACGTTAGCCAGATGCACAGGGGGTGCACGCATCTGGAGTTCGTTTGCAGTGGCTGGAGGCCCTGGCGTGCCCATTCTCTCTCTCTCTATCTACCTCTTTCTCTCTCTGTCTGTCACTCTCAAATAAATAAATAAAAATTAAAAAAATTAAAAAAAATCAACATTAAGGGCTGGAGAGATGGCTTAGAGGTTAAGCGCTTGTCTGTGAAGCCTAAGGACCCCGGTTCGAGGCTCAGTTCCCCAGGACCCACGTTAGCCAGATGCACAAGGGGGCGCATGCGTCTGGAGTTCGTTTACAGAGGCTGGAAGCTCTGGCGCGCCCATTCTCTCTCTCTCTCTCTCCCTCCTTCTCTCTGTCGCTCTCAAATAAATAAACAAACAAAAAAATTTTAAAAAATCAACATAAAAAACCCTCAGTATTTGATTTGATAAACCTTGGACAACAGTAAACAGAAAGTATGATTTGTCCCACTTACAAGTGGAGAGGAAAGTACACAAGAACCCTACCTCATTGGGACTGCAGTTTGCAAAGGCGGAGGGACGCGGCGTGGCTCCCTGGAGGGAGTGCTGTTCCACGGCAGCATACAGAACACGGCCTTTACTACAGTAAGTTGACGACATTAGCCTGCATTGTAGAAATGCTACTCATGGAAACTGTCAGCGACCAAGATTTATGTCCAAGAACATTTACCGCAGCATTTTTGTAATTACATATAGCTATACCTGATTACTGTATGAATGTTGTGCAAACTGAGTCATAAACACCTCAAACTCCAAATGCCCACAGCCAGTGCCTCCTTTTTCAGCCATACTGCGGCACCTGACTCTTCATCAGTGCCCCTCGCCCGTGCCCCTCCATCTCAGTGGATGACACCATCACACACCTACCGCTTAACACACAAGGCCAGGAGTAGTCTCAGCCACCTTTTATCTTGCTTCCTGATGCCTATGGAGCCCCTTAGAGAAGGCAGATTCTGTTTTCCTCATACTCCCCAAGGCCTCTCCATCCTGTCCATCCACACACGGCCACCTGAGCTCAGCCCGCACATCGTACAGGGAGGCTCATGAATTGCTGCTTACCTGGCCCAGCTGTGGCCAATCTCACCTCTGCCCCACCCACGTCATAGTCTAGCTCCAGAGATCTCGCTAACGTATAAAAGTGGACCAAAGCGTTTCTGCGTTTAATTCTTAAACGGCTCCCCTGCTGCGAGGGTCCAATCTGAGCGCCTTAGGTAGACTCGCACAGTCTCACCACTGCTCCTCACGTACAGCCAGCTGGAATTCTTTACCCTGTCAGAACAACTTTGTTACAACTCCAGCTCACGCCTCTGAGTCTTTGCATGTTCGGCATCATTTTCCTGCCCCCATCCTCCCTTCCTGCTGCCCACGTGGTATCTCTGCACCTTTGCGGACTCAACAGAGGTATTCTAGCATGACCCCCTCTCCTCGTGTCCATGCACATGTGGGCCCCTGCTTGCCTCTTCGGCACATCAAGTGTATCTGCACCACAGCGGGACCACAGTGTCCCGCGATGGCAGTCCGTTTCGCTGGCTCCCAGGACTCCACTCCTGGCTGAGGTGCAGGGCTCCAGCAGGTATCAGTCACACAGTGTCCAACCTGCTCAACTGAATGGAGAAACTCCATCTTCATTTCCCAACGAAGCCTACCTGGCCTCATTCAAGTGCCCAAGTATACACATAATTATGCAGCAAGCACTGGTTTAGTGAACGAAAGAATGAACAATCAGCTCAGACGATCTCTGAATAGTGGTTACCAAAGCATGGCATGTGATCTGCTATATCTGCACTGATGGGGAGTTATTAAACTGCGGATTCTTGGCCTCAAACCCAGACCGGCTTAATTAAAATTTGAGTGTGGAACCCAAGAAACTGTTTTAACACATCTTCTAGATCATTCTAATGTATACCACACTTGCCTTGGGCTGCTTGAAAGGACGTGACAATTTCATTCCAAGGATCAAATAACTTGTCTCTAAGAACATTTGCTGAACTTTTAAAAAATTTAAATGACAAAACAGCCCATACTTTAAAGTGGTGTAAAACAGTGCAACACATATCACAAGCCTACCATTCATATTTGGTGACTCTATTTTCTCTCCCAGTAAGTAATGAAGCGTAACACACTCCTAAGACCTCTTATTCCTCCCCTTTTCTCTCAGCAAGCTAACCACTGGATTACAGTTGGCACTTCCCCCTCCCCCCGTGCATGCATTCATACTCTTACCACGTAAGTATACAAGCATTTATCTTTAATGAAAGATGTGGTCCAGTCTGTGAGAGCAGAAATCACGACACCTGCCTCAGCAAGCTACACGGGAGACACCTGGAGTCACAGGCAGCAGATGCCCCCAGACCCACCTCCCTTCAACATCGGGTGGGAAAACGCAGGGAGGATGTTAGCCTTCCAAAACCCAATCAGATGACGTTATAATCCCAACTGAAGCTTATTTAATTATAGCTACTATAAAAGCTGAAGGGGGAAGTTTTCTCCCTTGTAGCTAAGGGCATCAAACACACAGTAACAAGTGAGTTTGTACCCACAGAGTTGGTCATTTCTGCCTTGTCCTGTGGCTCCCACACACAGAAGTGTGCTTACGCAGGACGTCATGCACCATGGGTACCAGGAGTCTTAAAGAGCCATACTGAGACTCTGGCTCATTCCTGTCAACACCACAGATGCGCCTCTAGTCTGTCAGCTACAATGGCAAGACATCACCTGCCTCCCTCTGGCTAAACAAAAGCACGTGGTGGTGGCTTGGCAGTTAAGTTCTGAGTCACCTGGTAGACCATAATGAAAGGCTTCTGAGAATATGGCAACAGAATTCACGCAGCTACACTCCCTGAAAGGAAACGAAGGAAGGAGGCAAGAAAGGAAGGAAGAGGGGAAGAAAGGAAAGAATAAAGGAAGGACTAAAGGGATGGAGGGAGGGAAGGAGAAAGAAAAGAAGAAAGAACACAACAGTTGGTTCCTTCCCAACCGTGGAGTTCCCACTTCCTTCAGCATGATTCCCTACAATGACTCCTTTAGCTATCTTCACAGCTCTTCTTCCTCTTACGCACTTTAAAAGTCTAAAACTGTCCTGCCTTTCTTTCTTTTTCCTAGGTAATTCTTAAGGATGTTAAAATTTGATATTAAAATTTGATGATCATTGTTATTGGTATAGCAGCATCACGGTTTTGCATTGCTTTCATTTCATGCATGTTTATTGGTGTGTTGTTTATATTTTGCTATTAGATCATGCCTTTAAAGTCTTGCCAGTTTTCTGTAGGGAAATTGTTTGTCCAGATTTCTTTTCCGGAAGCTTAGCTGATATCTGTACTGGGTTACCCTGATGTGCATGTGCATGCATACGAAAATACACTTGTCTACATGTGTCTGCACTTGCATGGGTATACTTGGTTTTAAAAGTTTTCAATGCCACAGTCAGCTGATGAACACATTCTCCACAGCCAATTTATTTTCACAAATTCTATCACATACATTCATTATCTCCTGTCCCTGATGCCACTTCACTAATATGAAGCTGTTACCACTGAATCTTCAAAACAGCCTCTCACTGCTCCCTGTTATCCACCATGCAGTTGCTAGAAGACCAGTCCCCTTAATTCCCTGCTGATCACTCCCCTGCATGCTTGAAGATCCTACTGGAATTGCCTTACTGGGGCCAGGTCTGCTCAGGGTCCCCACATTCTTTCATGACCAAATCTCACTTTCATTCTCTGTGGCAAAGGTGTCCAGTTACACTTCCACCTTCCTTCTTTGGTAAGTACGAAGCAGTAGGTAGTTGTGGGGTTGGAAGTCTAGAAATTTCCCAAAGTGGAAAAATATGGCTGGTAATGTGTATCTTTGAACCCTCATCACCCATCTTTTTAATTTTATTTGTATTTATTTGAGAAAGAGAAGAGAAGAGAAGAGAAGAGAAAGAGAGAGAGAGAGAGAGAGAGAGAGAGAGAGAGAGAGAGAGAGAGAATGGGCACATCATGGCCTTTAGCCACTGCAAACAAGCTCCAGATCAGATGGATGTGCCACCTCATGCATCTGGCTTACGTGGGTCCTAGGGAATCGAACCTTGGTCCTTAGGCTTTTCAGATAAGCGCTATAACTGCTAAGTCCTCTCACCAGCCCTCCCCCATGACCCATCTTGTCTAGAACTTATATGTGAGGGTAGAGCTCCATCCACTTACTTTGAGCCAAGAGGGAACTTTTTATTTTGAGGTAGGGTCTCACTCTAGCCTAGGCTGACCTGGAACTCACTCTGTAGTCCCAGGCCAGCCTCAAACTCATGGCAATCCTCCTACCTTCACCTCCTGAGTGCTAGGATTACAGGCATGGGCTATCATGCCCAGAGAGAATGGACCTTTAGTCTCTGCAAACAGATTCCAGATGCATCTGGCTTTACATGAGTATTGGGGAATCATCCAACTTGGGTCCTTAGGCTTTGCAAACAAGAGCCTTAAGTGATGAGCCATCTCTCCAGATCCCAAGAGGGAACTCTGAGGGTAAAGCCATGAGCTAGGAACAGCAATGTAGAAAGAATGCAAGTGTCCGGGTGCCCAGTGGTCACAGAGCCACGCCTCCTTGGGAGCAACGAGGAACCTCTGTGTGTTCAGGCCACTGTCATCTGTTGTGGCAGGCTCTCAAAATATTTGGGAGCACAAATTTAGCTATTTACGTGATTCAGATAATTAGTTTCAAGCTATTGTGCCTGCTTACAGATCAACAGACCCAGTTGAAGCCCAGCTCTGCCTGGGACAGTGCCATCTTGAAGCAGTGCTCCACGCCTACCTCAGTTTCCTCATCTAGAAATAGGCAATGAAGCAATGCATGCATAAACGCGATTGCTGTTCGGTAAGCCCATGTTAGTTGTCCTGAAGAAAGAACAGAAGCTAAAACTCAAGCCAGAATAGTTTCCCCTTTGTTAAAAGCCCTTCCGAGAGTTTGGTGGTTGAACAGGTCCAGGTTGCTGCCTCAGTAAAATCAGAGAGCATAAGAGCCGTTCCAGTGTCGGGCAAGTGGGACAGATGTGGCTTGAAGACGGGAAGGATTTGGAGACTGAGCATAAGGCCCTTCTTGAGATGCTTTTGCTGGGAGTGACACCAAGAAGATTAATCACAGCCTGCTGGAGTCCTGGACTGTTCTACCCATTAGTGGCTCTCACTCTTATTTCCTTTTTGATATATTTCATCTTTTATTACTTTTACATTTAATTTAATTTTTACTGTGATAGGAATACAGTATGAGATGCTCCCTTCTAAATTATTTTTTTTTATGAGACAGAGACAGAGAGAATTGGTGTGCCAGGGCCTCCAGCCACTGCAATCGAACTCCAGAAACATGTCCCACCTTGGGCACATGTGCAAACTTGTACGCTTGTATCACCTTGTGCATCTGGCTTATGTGGGAGATAGAGAGTTGAGCATGGGTCCTTAGGCTTAGCTAAGCCATCTCTCCAGCCCACCCTTCTAATTTTTGAGAGCACAAAATAGTATTGGCAATTACCATTTGTATAGCAGATATCTACAACTTACTCATCTTGTATAAAAAAATCCTTCACATCCACTGGTAGACTTCCATGGTACTTCTAACCCCAGGCCCTGGCAACTAGCACTGTATGTTTGCTTCCTTGAGTTTAGTTTTATATAAGTCCAAATAACTGTGTGTGTGTATTTATATGTATATGTATAAATATATATGTATATACACATATATTTAGGTCTTTTTAAGACAGGGTCTTGGTATGTATCCTAGGCTGGTCTGGAACTCATTATATAGTCCAGTTTGATATCAAAGTCATGGCTATCCTCTTGCCTCAGCCTCCTGAGTGCTGAGATTACAGGTGTGAGCCACTGTGCCCAACTGAATTTGGTTATATTAAATACATCATTTAAGTGGAAAACAGTTCATATAGATTGGACTTCAGCTGCTCACGTTTTACTCTAGTTCTCATTTTTAGGAATAACAGCAAAACCTAACACACACACACACACACACACACACACACACAGAGAGAGAGAGAGAGAGAGGGAGAGGGAGCAAGCGAGCGAGTCAGAGAGATTGAGGAATTTTCCAGACACTGGCTCCAGGAAAGTAACCTTCCCTGTCACTGGGATGAAAAAACACAGACACTTTCTATCTTAGTATTTTCATTGGTTAAGTCAACTCTTAATGGCTTGAAATAAGTCCTTTCAAATGGATCCACAACAAAAGCAGATTCTCCTCATACTCTTACATTATGTTATTTAATTTCTACTCTCATGCACATTAAATGGTTGCAGAAAAATCTGCTAAATTAAATTAGATTTGATTAGAAAATTTATATGATGGGTGGGCACAGTACTGTATGTGTGTTAAAAAATATCCTGGTTATTTAAAAGAGTATTTATGTTTTTAACAGATGATTCAGTTTTACTAGGGCTTCATTAGTGAGCTGACTTTGCATTGGGTGAGTTAGCTGTATGTTGGGTGATTTAGACTGGGTTGGGTGAGTTAGCTGGTTTGATGAGTGAATTGGGATATGGTCCTCTGCTGGGAGCTCTTAGGGAGCACACAGTGTGTCCTCTCCTGGGAGCTCTCAGGGAGCGCACAGTGTGTCCTCTGCTGGGAGCTCTCAGGGAGCGCACAGTGTGTCCTCTGCTGGGAGCTTCCAGGGAGCGCACAGTGTGCCCTCTGCTGGGAGCTTTCAGGGAGCGCACAGTGTGTCCTTTCTGAGAAAAGAAACCGCTCTCACTGGCTGGAACATTTGCTTGGCACGTCCTCAGATCCCTTGGCTCCGGCTCCCCAGAATCTCCCCAGCACCGTCTTCCTTTCCTTTCCACAACACGTGCCTTATCCCTGTCCCTGTCCCCGACTCATTTTCTCAACAGGCTCTAAAGGGTAGAGGTGGCCCCCAGGGTCTTATCTTCTTTGGCTCAAGTCCTTGGCTATATTTCAACCAAAATAATTATCTTGCATTTTACTCCCTGACCTAAGAACAAACAAATAGAAAGATTTAAGTAGAGTTGCTTCAAAGTGGTTCAGAGAGAGGATGGAGTTGACAGGTCACTGGTGGCGAGGATTCGGGGTCAGAGGTAATTATGTGACAGTGCTCTGGGTCTGCCCAAAGCAGAGGGCAGAATCAAGAGGCAGCTGTGTCCGAGGTGGCATGGAAGCCTATTGTCAAGCTCCTTCACCGAAGGCTCCACGCTGCTGAGACGCACGTGAGGAAGTTTGCATTTTACAGGTTATGGAAAAAGTAATCAGGTGAGTAGGAGTAGAGATTAAACATTATGAAAAACCCCTCATCATTGTTGTGGGTGGTACTGGAAGACTAGCAGGTCTCCCGTCCTCGGAAACTACCAAATCCCCTGAGACCCAACTTAACAAGCAGCTGTGACAAACTTGTTTAGATTAAAGTATCTGGTACAACTGTCTTTTCATTCACCAAGTGGCTCACATTTTTAATTTGCTATTTTCTTCTTTGTTGTTAACAGAAGTATGATTTTCGTCATGTGAGCTGCAGAGCCAGTTGGCATACACACCACCGAGCCCACGGACACACAACACTTCCAACCACCCTGGCAGCCCCTCCTGCCCCTGGCCAATCCCCCCACCTCCTTCTCTCTCTGAGTGAAGGACTGTGCTGGTTCCCAAGATTATGGGTTAGCTAGGACTTTTCTAGAACCAAACAAAATGTCTGTGCTCTTCTAGGCCAAATGCTTCATGCTTTGAGTATCCAGAGAAAGTTCTCCATGGCTTCTGTACCTGAGATGGAGAGTATTCTGAGGTGCCCTGTGTTTGGGGGTGGGGCCTCAGAAGACACCACCATTCAGGAGGAGGCTGGAGCTAGCAGCCACCATCCTTCTCTTCAAACAGAGGAGCTGTCCTTCTACCTGCTTTCCAGATTGACATTTGCTGTCAGGTTTCATTTGGGAAAAGGTGAGAATTATTTAAAATGTATGCATGCATATTCACATGACAGGAATCATTTTATTAGAGAACGCATAGATCTCAAGATTCTTAGCCATTCTTTCTCTATGAATAGGACCATCAATTACTGGTAATGTTTTCTGATATGAGCTCTGACTGGTCCCCTCCTGGGAAGGCTGGGAGACAGATGCAGCCAGACTGGGGCACCCCGAGGGAGAGCTTGGGCACCAAGTGCTGTAATATTAGCACCAGTTACAATCAGATAGCACCGGTCCGACCAAGGCGCCTAGATAATAGGCTAGAGGCCACTGGCTAGGAGAGGCACAAAGACAGCATTCAAAAGCCCAGGCTCCGGCCGCCAGCACATTTCTGTAAACTGCACCAGGTCCTGGTTTCAAGCCTGAGAGCTGCCCTCCCGCCAGAAATCCATGTTTTCATGGGGAGCTTTTAAACAGCTAAAAATAATAAACAGAGAAGAAAGTGCTGACACAGCCTTAAATGCAGAAACAAACGGAAGCTGCCGTTCTAATAATGAAAACAAACTGGCTTCCAGATTCCAGCCCAGAGCTCCAGACAGGCTGCTGGATGCCACCGCCACCACACAGGGGCATCCAGAGACAGCCACAGGGAGGGGGAGGGACCTTCACCACACGACACTCACACCCTTCCTGGCTCGCTCTAACCAATGCTTATCTAATTCTTGGACTTTTTTTTTTTTTTTTTTCTAAGCACTCAAGGAAAAGATACTTGAGCCCAGACAGTTAGATCTTCATCAGTTTTCTTGCAGAACACGTGGGATGCTCGCTTTCCACTCAATGCTGTCACCGCTGGGACAGAGGAGCCCTGACAAATCTGTCCCACTTCTTTTCTCTGATAGGTTTTTTAGCATTGATTGTTTTCTACTCTTCCTGAATACCAACTGAGTTCAAAGCTATGTTAGACCACACAAGTGTCCATGCCACAAGCTGGTAGGTGCCGCCCATTGTTAAAAATGTGTCAGTTAATACAAAAATCACAAGTGTGCAAGTAGTCAAACTCAGCCTGATATCTGACCTTCTTCCTCGTTAAGTCATGTGTGGAACTTGGCACCCAAGCAGGTCGGCCAGAGAGAGGGAAACCACAGATCTGAAAAAAGAAGAAAAAAAAAGGAAGCATGAGAAGATAAATAAAAGTTGCTTTAAAAAAATTCCACAACATTTGATGAATCTGCACCTGCTCACGTTTCTATGTTTAAGTTGGGTCTGGTTTCAGAGCTGTGACTGGGAATACATGCAGATACCAGGCAGATGCGACCTCACCTTAAAGGGGCGATGGTTTCAGGGGAAGGGGCTCACATGGAGGCTGCAGTGGATAGCATAGGCGGGGACAACTTTTGGGCATTCCAAAGACAGCTTTGCATTCCCTGCCTGGAGAGATGGCTGAGGCAAACATGAATCTCAAAATGATGAGTTTTTTTTTTTCTTTTTTGCTAAACAGGGCCAGCTTCATATCAGAAGACCATTCCTGAGACAGGGCTTAATATATAAACACCATATTGCGCCCTGGTGGGAACAGGGCTCCAGAGAATTTGTAGTGAGACAACAGATGCATTACATGCACAGAGGTGTGCATGTTAGCAGGATGCCGTGTTGTCGCAAGGCTGCAGGTCCCTGCCATGGACCGCCGCATTGGGAACACATCCCACAGGTACGAACAATTGAGCAAGATGGCCAAACACAAGCAGCCTCCACTCTGTGCGCTGCAGAGCCTCTGCGAGTCTGTCAGCAGGGCGAGGGGAAGGCTGCTTCCCCACTGTGGCCACACGGTTTTTGTGGTGGTTGTGGGGAACCACAGACAACCAGAGGTTAGCAGAACAAATGTCTTCATCCTTCTACCCAGAATGGACCATTGCTAGTACTTTTGTCCTATCTGTTCTTTCTCATTCATTAAAAATAAATAAATGAACAGAGCACATGTTATAATTTCCTTGATGTCCACGCCCCAAGCCCAGATCACCCATTGCTTTATATCTTTCTAGACCTCTCTGCTTCTGCATTCATATACATGTTTGTGTATCAAGGGGAACAGCTATTTTTTTTTTTAACAAAGTCTCACTCTGGAGCCCAGGCTGACCTCAAAGTCATAGTGATCCCCCTGCCTTAGACATCCTAAGTGATGAGCCATGGCGCCTGCCTTGTGTGCCTTTAATTTATCGTATGACACAAGTCTCTGTATCCACACTGCTTTTTATCAGCATGTAATCATTGTTCAGTGTTTGTCAGAGGCATTTGTACACAGGCATCCAAGGCCCTGTGACTGCTGCTATCAACCTTTCTCATACTCCTCCCCTCTCCCCTTCCTCCTTCTGCACTTTTGACTCAACTGCACATGAGCTGAACTATGCAGATCCTTAACAGCTTTTTTCCCCTTCCCTGGCACACAGAATAAATATACACTCGGTTATTGTCCTGTCACACAGCACCCAGCATTTATGGCTCTATAAAAGCACTTGTTATATCATTAACATGATTGTTGGTTTGTGTGGGTGTGTGTCTGCTTGGGAAATGTGAAGATTTTCCCTGCAACTCAACTTGGGGCTTCTAGAAGATGCCTTGCCTCATTGCACAGAGGCCCGTCCACACCGTGGCTCCTTGCAGAAAGCACACCCCTTATGGAGAAGGGCAGCTCAGAGTCACTCACAATTATTACCATTAAGCTCCTCCACTTTGCCGCCACATTGAGGAGGACTTAGCGTTGCCTGTCTTTTCCGTTTGGAATCTCTCTCCCCCATTCTCGTCCTAGGTCTTTCCGTCTAAAGCCTTCAGCTCGCTCTCACTGCTGGACTGTCAGGAAGTGATAAGAGGAGACTGAGGAGCGAGGCGCGTAGAAGCTTGCAGTGATTCTCAAAGTGAAGTACCACACTAGGGAGAAGCCGTGTCTGGAGCTGTTGTTATGACTAATTATGACTAAGCACCATTACCATTGCCAAAAATAGACAGTGCCGGTGTAGAAAGACACTGTTAGATTCCAATACGTGCGCACACAAGCATGTAATATCTGTGTGTGAGTGAAGGTGGGCACACACCACAGTGCACACATGAAAGTCAACTTCAGGTACCGGCCTCACTTCCTGTCCTGGGGCAGGGTCTCTCGTTCATCTCTGTATGCTCGGTTACCTGGCCTGAGGACACCCAGGGATTCTCTTACCTCACCATAAGCATGCTGGGATCAGACATGCTCAAACTACGGTGCCCAGCTTGGATATGGGTTGTAGGGATCTCAACTGAGGTCATCAAATTTGTACCATTGTGCCATCTCCCAGCCCACATGTTTTCTGAGAGTTAATTCTGATTTAGGTTTCTAGAAACAGGTACGAAATTGAGTCCATGAAGATAATATAAAAAATTTATAATTAATAATACAGAATTTTAATTATTTTTACAGTTTTTTTATGTATTATTATTTTTCTTTCTTTCTCTTTTTTTTATTTACAATTTTTTTAGGCAAGCCCAACGGACTGGCCTTTTTTTCAAAATGTGAGAAAGCAAAAGCAAGAGAGAGAGAGAGAGAGAAAGAAAGAGAGAGAGAGAGAGAGACAGAGAATTGGCATGCCAGGGCCTCTAGCCACTGCAGTCGAACTCCAGACGCATGCACCACCACGTGCGCATGTGCGACCTTGTGCGCTTGAGTCACCTTGTGCGTCTGGCTTATTGAACATGGGTCCTTAGGCTTCACAGGCAAGTGTTTTAACTGCTAAGCCATCTCTGCAACCCTGAAATTTTTCTTTAGAGACAATGAGACATTTTCACTTTGTAGTCCACGGAGCCCAAAACTCTCTATGTGGTTCAGGTTGGCCTTGAACATGCATTTTTTTTTTTTTTCTGCCACAGCCTCCAGAGTGTAGCATTTTCACTCAACATTTATTAAGCACACTTTATGGGCTGGGTTGTGCTAATGACTTCATCTAATTACACATAATTTGCTCTTCCTCGGGACCACATGAGGTAGGTATTATTAACAGGTCCATTTTCCAGGTGAGGAAGATGGTCAGACGTTTGCCCACAGAGTGAAGAGGACGCTGGCCAGAAACCGCACCCCGGCACTGTGCTGTCAAAGGCCCTGTTCTCAATGCCTAAGAACCAGCTCTGGCTTCAAAGATAACTGCTGAGGTGAAAAGCAGTGTGACTGAGGTGGCTTCCGGAATTTGCATAATATAGGTGTGTCTCCACTGAGGACCAAACAAATTCGTGTCTTTCCACAGGCAAGTTCAAAGTGACGGGCTCCCTGTAATGAAGGCTGCTGAGGGGGGCGCGGCGGAGCCTCAGATTTTTCCAACTAAAACATACGCATTTTCCGACTCTCTTAAGAATTTGCTCAGAGCTCAAGGGAAACTTCCCAAGTTCACTGACTCGAGTCAAAGCCAAAATGAGGATCCTACCTTGAGACAACTTTAGCTCAGAATGTGTGACCCTTACACATTTCTAATTGGGGCACAAATACATTAACACTGTGGTTATTTTGTTAGTTTCAGAAGAATCCTGTTTCATAAGTGATTCATATTTATCTTTGGAATTTATTTCTGGGCTTGAAACAGTTTATTTTGACCTGAGGTAAGGTTGGTACTGTTTCCCATGGCTGCTCCCAATTAATGCAAATTGAAGGCTTAAAGGAGAGATACAGGTCTTTTACCTCACTATACTAATGGTATCTGTAAATGATGCTATACTTGATATATTTTTAGGTAAGGAGGCAATGACCATACAAATGACACTGCACAGAACAAACTAGAAAACATGTAATGTGGATTTCATTGCAAAAGTTTAAAAGGGTTACACATATGTAATTTAACTTTAAAAGGGTTAATATTATGGCAAAATTATTTCCATCTACCCATCATGATCTCAATCACCTGTCATCCATCTGTCTATCTATCTATCTATCTATCTATCTATCTATCTATCTATCTATCATCTATCCATCTTCAGTCTCTCACCTCTCACCTAAGATATAGTGAATTTTGTTAATATCCTACATTCCTCTTGTGTTTGTTTTTAAAAGGTTTACTCAGTCTTTTTAATTTTTATCTTATCAGCTATACCATATCCCATTACATGACCAAATCATAATCACATTTATTGAAGGCAGGTTGTGGTGATTTGAGTCTGTTGTCTTGTATAAACTAATGTGTTTTGAATACTTGGTCCCCAACTGGTGGCAATTTTGGAGGTACAGCCTTGCTGGACGAGGTGTGTTGCTGGGGGTGAGCTTTGGGGTGCAATAGCCAGTTTCCATCTTGCCAGAGCTCAGCTCACTCTCCTACTGTTGTTTTCCCCATGCTGTGGCAGAGGTGACGTCCAGCCTCTGCTCATGCCATGCCTTTCCCCTGCCGTCATGAAGCTTCCCTTTGCGACTAAAAGTCAAATAAAGTCTTTCCTCTCATCATCTGCTTTTGGCTGGGTGTTTTTTCCCAGCAATGGGAAGGTAACTACAAGACCAGTGCAGTCTTTTCTTCTGCTATTCCCAGTTCTCCAGTGCATAATCGTATATAAGCACAGTTGTCATGCACGCAAGCTGTGGTGTTGGATAAGTCCTAAGAACTGGAATTAGCTATTTAGTGATGACTGCACCTTACATGTTTTTGATTGACAGTTCTGAATTATGCTCCAAAGAGGTTGTTTCGGTTATAGCGGATGTCTGAAAGTCCTGTTTCCCCAAACCTCTATTGGCACAAGTTGCTGAGCCCTTTCTGCTTCACAGATAAATGCAATCTCAGCTGAGCTCATGTATTGCTTGGGCAAAGCAAGTTGAGGATGTTTGGGTAGGCTCAAAGTGTTTGTGTTTCTTAGTCTGTGGATTTTTTTCCTTCTGTCTTCTTTCTCCTTTCTTTTCTTTCCTTCCTCTCTCTTTCTTACCTGTCCCCTAAGCGTTGCCCATGTTTTTTGTTGTTTTGTTTGCTGCTGGGTTTTTGACAATAATGTTGATGCTTTATCTGTTGTAGAGAAACAGATTTTTGCTCTTAGCTTTGCTTTTCTTAAATATTTTTATTTATTTATTTGAGACAGAGATACAGAGATAGGCAAATAGAGAGAAAGAGAATGGTCTTGACAGAACCTCCTGCCACTGCAAATGAACTCCAGATGAGTGTGCCCCCTTGTGCATGTGGCTTACATGGGTCCTGGAGAGTTGAACCCAGATCCTTTGGCTTTGCAGGCAAGCGCCGTAACTGTTAAGCCTATCTCTCCAGCCCCTTAGCTTTGCTTTTTAAGACTTTGCCAGTGTGGATTTTTTTCTTCTAATTTTGCTTCTTCTTTTTAAATTCTGGTGAAACTTACATGAGATCCGCACTCTTCAATGTCCAGTTAGGCATTGCTTACAACATGTGGAGTGTTCCATCCTTCTCTGTACCACCTTTCTTTTTTTATTCTAAATAATCAGTCTTTATTGAGCATTTAAACTTTTTTGAGTATATTTATATTCATTGTATCCTATCATGCTGCCAATTTGTGAATAAGACAGTGGTTAATATTATTTAGTTTTGCAGACGAAGAAGCTAAACCTAGAAAAGTGGAAGCCACACAGGTTTCAGTAATAAAATCAAGGCTTGTTCCTGCAAACTCTTTGTTAAAATTCTGGTGTACTTTCTCCTATAGTACATTCCAGGTAGTAGAACTATTTGGGATTAAGGTAGAATCAGTGTTATGTGGCTCAATAATATCCCTTCTTGGGCTAGAGTGATGGCTTGGTGGTGAAGGCCCTTGCCTGTGAAGCCTAAGGACTCAGGTTTGGTTCCCCAGTACCCATATAAGCCAGATGCACAAGGTGCCACATGTGTCTGGAGTTTGTTTGCAGTGGCTAGAGTCCCTGGTGTACCCATTATCTCTCTCTGTCTCTCTATCTGCCTCTTTCTCTAATAAATAAATAAAATATTTAAATAATAACAATAATAGTAATAACATCCCTTCTTATTTAGCTTGCACAAGGATGCCACCAACTAAATAAATCATAGAATGTAAAATTCTGATATGAGATTATTCAGTATATGGATAGGAAACTCAGATTTGCAAGACTATGGCAAAATCAGGGGTTGAATTCAAGGCTTCAAATACCTGTGATGCTATTATGTTAGGTAAGGCAAAGTCATCTCCAAACATACTACTTATGGTCAATAACATATATTCAGTATCATGTACTATGCTAAATATTGAGTATAAATATGTATATTATATAAGTATGTATATTCTATCTACTAGGGTAGAAAATATAACTACTCCCTTTTACAAACAAAAACTCATCATAGGTTTTTTTTTGCATTATAATAAAATTTGGAAATCAAGGTGAACCTAGGCAGCCTGACATTAAAATCAAAGACCAGTGAGGTCTGCATCACCTTTCATCATATGACTTTGTAGTTCTTCTCACTAAGAGGTTGAACCCATTTCCCTGCACCTCTCCACACTGTTTTTTTCAGCTATATGATTTTTGCCCCTATCGAATGTTATCAGACTTGGTGCACATAGAAGTTTGAAAATGTTCTTGCTATGTTGAAGTGCATCTCTGTCCCTCTGTGACTGACACAAGGGCCTGCCATGAGCTAGCCTGCTGGGGTAAGGAAAACCCAGTGGAGCTGGCTCACATTAAGCTGTCTCCATCAAGTCAAGATGACAGAGTGACCTAGCTGACATGAATGCTCAGAGAAGCCCCAGGGGGCACCGCCTGTACTGGGAAGACCCTACTTCAACCTTCACACTTACAAACTTAGAAGTCATAATTCAAATTCGTGGGACTGGGGGAAGTTTGTGATTACTCCAAGGAAGCCCAAGTAAAGTGTTATACACTAATCACTGATATAGGACTTATCCTGTTGTATTAGGGGACAACTATACAGAAGACAGTTTAAGAGGGAAATGAAATTCAGCCCAATATCTACCAAATGTCAGACTGATCAGGGAAGACTTATCTAGGATATAAGTTGATCTAAGCATTTAAGTAGAAGTAAGTACTGGGCAAAGAAAAGACACATAGGGCTGGAAGGATAGCTCAGCCATTAAGGTGTTATCCTGCAAAGCCAGAGGACCCAGGTTCAATTCCCCAGGACCCACATAATCTAGATGCACAAGGTGACGCATGGGTCTGGAGTATGCTTGCATGCAGTAGCTAGAGGCCCTGGCACGCACATTCTCTCTCCCTCTCTCTCTCTCCCTCTCTCTCTCTCTCCCTCTCTCTCTCTCTCCCCCCCTCTCTCTCTCCCTCTCTCTCTGTCTCTAATAAATGAATAAAAACAAGTAAATTTAAAAAAGACACATAGGACAAAAGTAGGAAAATATATTATCTAAGAACTCAGCAAAAGCAGGACATCCCTCAGCTCTTGGAGTAAGGATGGAATAGTAGATATTACCAACTTATGGCCCAGGTCACCCAGTGGCAACTAAAAGCTCAAAGGACATTCCCCACTGGAGATGGAGCCACAGAGAAGACCATCACCAGAGATGCCATCACAGGTAGAGTGAGTGAAGAAATCACTGGGTCCCCCACCCCTTGATTCTTTATTCCTCTAAGACCTTACAATGTTTGAACATGCAGGAGACACACATCTATGGAAGCCACTCCCTTTTAAGAAGGAGAGGAAGCAGAGGCAGGACTTGAGGCCTGGCCAGTGTGTAGACCATCACGATCTTCCACTCACACAAAGGCAGAATAATCTTCCACTCATCCAAAGCCATCGTGATCTTCCACTCATCCAAAGTCATTATGATCTCTACTCATCCAAAGCCATCATGATCTTTCACTAATCCAAAGTCATCATGATCTTCCACTCATCCAGAGTCACCATGATCTTCCACTCATCCAAAGTCATCATGAGATTTGCCCACACGAGGCCTGAGTGCTGCAGCCTTGAGCATGACTGAGTCCCAGCACCAGGTCAGCCGGAAGGTGAGGCAAGGCCCAGGGAGAGCAGCAACAGAGAAGGACCTGAGGACAAATAGCAGAGACTGTGGAGCAAAGCGCAAGACATCCAGGAGACACAGTGAGTGGCGACTTCGGGTGTGGTTCAGAAGGCTGTGTGTTTGGGAGGGAAGCAGGTGGGGGCAGTGGGGAAGCTGCTGAAAGCACAGAGTTCGGGCTAAAGCTGCAGTGATTATGGATTTGAAGCCAGAAAGTCTGGATTTGTCCTCTGGAGACCAGGGGTAGTTAAATGGCTCTGAGGGGGGTCGGGGAGAAGGGTTCCACATCATGCCTCAGGAACCTTTATGTGAGGGATATACCCTCCAGAGATAAATGAGACCAGGGGTTACTAGTAGTTGAATCTGGACTTTAGGGGCATTCACAACTCTCCTTAACTAGCATGTAGACATTTGAGCAAGTATACATTTTCTGGAAACGGCTTTCAAGTGGGTTTCAATGGACGCCATGACCTCTGACCCCATCAACAGATGTTAAGCATGGGAAGCAAGGAGACCACGTTGAAAGCTCTGGGTGTAATTCTTTTAATGAGGGCTGAAAACATGATGGTAGTCATGGCGATGGGAAAGAAAGCAGATGCAACATTTTGAGGCCCAGTTTAAAACAAATAATCTAGATGGACATGGACAGAAATAAAACAAGAGCATGGGGTTCTGAAAGGTTCAACTCTGGGTTGAATCTGTCCGCTGAGCTGCCTTCCCTTCCCTACAACTCAAAGGGCAATTAATGTTCCCAAGAGAACGTAACATTTACTAAGCTGAAGAGGAAGAAAAACTTGAGCAAATATGTCATCTGTGTCCCTTCCCATGTCCATCACAGGCATTACTAATCCAACAGAATCTTTCCTCACCTTCTCATAGTGGGTACACACACAGTCGTCATCAAACAGCACCCTGGCCAGCCAACCATTGCCAACAGACTCCACACAGAACTCACATCCCAGCTCTAGGACTTTTCCAAGGGTGGCTGCTTTTATTGATTACATTGACTGTTCTTCAGTTTCAGAAGGGTGAAACAATCTTGTGGATGTGTGTATTTGCTGAATGTATTAAATGCTATAATATGATTTGTATATGTATTTAGATGTATACCCATCACAAGTGCTAAGCTTTTATAATACAGAGGGATTTCTACTTGCACCTTATCCAAGCTCACAAATCCACTCGATGTCAACACATAGGAAGTAACACAGGTGTGACTTAAGCTGAGTGAGAGGGGATATTTTTTTTTCACACATGGAAACTTATCCTCTAATCCAACTATCATGATGAAGTTTTAAAACCAGCACTTGTCATTATAATAACTGATGAGTGTCTTTCTTTTGTGATGCAGTCTCAGCTTCTGCCAAATACAAGTAGGTACATAGAATTATCTGTGTATCAAAGCATGGGGACTACTGGCTTGGAATATGAATGTCACTATGGTGGTTCTCTTATCTCTTACCTCTGGGTATTCTGACATTTAAAAAGAGCTGTAATTATCACAATCACCTTCAATATAGATCAGTAATAAAAGTGGCCAGATACTCCACATTGAAGCAGAAAATTAGAGGCTGCTGAGAGCTCAACACTAAAGGAGACATAACACATCCTTTAAGGCTCAGGGAATATTGGAAAAGATGGGATAGAAAGAACGTAAGATCCACAGGGAAGGAAGAAGTATCCTGAGGCACTGCCTCTCCTCACTCACTGGGACCAAGTGGTGCATTCATGACTCCACAGTGACTACAAATAACTCCACAGAAGAGGACCCTCAGTGGGATGAGGGTGGCTGGGAAGGGGACACAAGAGAATAACCCTATGGGAGTATGACCAATTTACAATATGTTCATATATTAAAGTTCCTCCAAAATGTTTCAGCTAATCAGCAAGGCCACTACAAATATCCCCATCAACAGGGGGACTTGTCCTGTTCACTTCCACACCAAACTCTAAATAATGGCTTGTCAAATTCAAAACAAACTGCTTAGAAAACTGCCCACCTACAAAAAAGCTCTTGCAATATTGGACAAAATGCTAATATAATAAATTCTCAGCAGTAATTATTTGGTCATGAACCACAATACAACATGTTTCAATCTGCAACACACAAACAGGTTTATATAGATATATCTAATTAAAACAAAACTTCTTCAGATCCTATCCTGATTGTCTAATTCACTGAGATAGTTATATTCCACAGGAAACTGCCGTATTCCATTCTATTTTATTGACTATTTCTTTAAAAGGTTTAGCAATGACCTGCTCAATTGATTTCATTGCCTGATAACCGGGCCCCGCCACCATTTGAAAAGACCTTCTTAACAAAATGACTAAAGCACTTTGACTTTATTCACCAATGTAAACATATCCACAAAAGACCAGTTCTGAGCAACTTAGCAGGGGAAGAAAATCTCTTGGCTCCATTCCCTGGTATCCTGGAGGAAGCCAAGGTTTACTGAGCCAACTTTTGTACTTGATGGTTGACAATGACCGAAAGGCAGAGATCAAACCCTCACTCTCCCGTCTCGACACATCTCTTCCGCTGGGTAATTCACACCGTGCAATCTTGAGCTTTGCGGCTATGCTGTCATTTGCTGCTCGTTTTCCAACAGCAATGGAGTCTCTGCATTGCTTTACTCTCTTCTTTCAGTAGAATTAGATTATTCTTCCTCTCACCCCGTGCAACAAAGATGGCATTCATCACTCCGGAGGGCCACCCCCTGAGAATCTGCAATCAAAGTGTGGCAGGGAAACGGCTACCCATGAAAGAGCAATCGCAGAAGCCAGGACTGAGCTTGTCAGCCCAGATTAGACACAAGAACACACTTTGTAAGAATTGCCTTGACGGAGTGAGCACAACTGCACCCAGAGCAAAATCATCAAGAGAGACAAATACCAAAAAAAAAAAAAAAAAAAAATAAATAAATAAAAAAGAAAACAAGCAAACAAACTAAAAGGCCCAAACACAGACAACGATTAAACACTATTTCTCCATGCTATCCCCCCACACAAAAGTAGCTATTTTTTAAAAAGATTTTTGTTGTTGCTGTTTTCCTAAGAGGACAAATGTCTAAGAGACATTCTAGAAGCATCATCTCAGAGCTCCCACGAGGACTCTTTTGACAGTCCTCTGGTATTGGAATATTCTCTGATGTTTTGCCTTTTTTGACGTTCATCTGTTCTGGCACTGTTATTCCTCTACTTCCTGCCCCTCCCCTGCTACTCTTCACCAACTAACCCCCAAGTAGCGAGGGCATCAGAAGCCTGATAGGTCTGGGTTCTTTAATTAATCATTTCTGCTTCTAAGAGTTTATCTGAAGCCAATGACAATGGGTTTAGTGACAGTGTTGTCCACTAGTGTTAATTCTAACAGGAATAGGCTAGAAAGATATATAATTAATTACAGGAAGTGGTCATTTTTGGATGTTTTGTTTTATTCTGTATGCTCACCCGTATTTTCTAAATAGCCCAGAATAAAAAAAAAATACACAAGTCAATTGAAAATATAATTTATCTGTGCTGGAAGATCATCACCACTCCAAGCGGGCCGTACTTTTATAGAGGCTTAGTGCCCTCCTGGGCCAAGGGCTCAGGACAAAGGTTCCACTACTGGGCACCAGGGACAATTGACCCACCAACTTCCAAAGTTCTGATAGGGATTAAACTAAGCATTAAAATGTGTAAAGTGCTTAGAAAACTGCTGGCACATGAGAGCCTGATATGTTAGGTGTTTGTACACTGGCCTGGAAAGGGGCTGTTGGGTACAATGTGGAACCCAATGTGAACTGGTTCTAACTGTTCTAAAGCTATACTCTGCATGCAGGGTGTCATTCTATTGATTGTGGCAGTGCCTTCACAGTGTATACAAATGCCACAACTTATAAAATTGCACCTTTCGGGCCTGGAGAGATGGATCAGTGGCTAAGGCACTTGCCAGCAAAGCCTAATGACCCGGGTTTGATTCCCCAGTGCTGATGTAAAGCAAGATGCACGAAGTGGTCCATGCATCTGGAGTTCATTTGTAGTGGCTAGAGGCCCTGACATGCCCATCCTCTCTTTGTGTCTTTCTCTCTCTGTGTAAATAAATAAATAAATAAATAAACAAACAAACAAATAAATAAATATTGCACATTTCAAATACACCCAGTTTATTTTATGTCAATTTAGCCTCAACATGTTTGCCTAACAACGAAGATGGACTACTTCTCTAGGAAGCAGTCCTGAGATGCTTGCCCCCACCATACCAGCCAAGAGAAACAGGCAGACATGAGCTCTGAAGTGATGAAGAGTCACACAGATGTGGGGAAATGAGTGAAGCAATGTCCTTGTGAGGGTCACGTGGGGCAAGGGTGACAGCAGTGGAAACGAGACAAAGTTTCTTATGACTATGACACAACTGTCAAGTATACAGATGCAGCTACAGAATGACGAGCCAGATTGACATATGTAAATGCATGCGTGCCAGGAAGGAAGCAAACCTACCACCAGTCATTTACATGTCCTCTCAAAACTCATAAACAATAGCAAATAAGAGTCATTTACGTGTCCTCTCAAAAACTCATAAATAATAGCAAATTAGAGTCCACAATAGTAAAGGAAGAAAATAATAAAGAAAAAACTAATGATAGAGAAAATAGGCAATGAAGAACACCAACCAACTTAACTGGTTTTTGGAAAGTAGCCAAATAGATAGTTCAGAGGTCAAAGTGCTTGTTTTCAAAGCCTGATGGCCCAGGCTCGATTCCCTAGTCCCCACTTAAAGCCATATGCACAAAATGGCTCATGCATCTGGAGTTCATTCACAGTGGCAAGAGACCATGGCATGCCCATTCTCTCTCTCTCTCTCTCTCTCTCTCTCTCTCTGTATGTCTCTTTATGTCTCTCCCTCAAATAAATAATTAAAAATCTGTTTTAAAATCAAGAAGTTTGCTGCCTCATTAATCAAGAAAAAAGAAAATAAAAATTCTAAGTGTAGACTAAGAAAATAAGTCAATATGAATCCTACAGACATTAAGAGGTAAGCGGATAGATAAACACTTTATAACATTTGCAAATGTAAATGAAATGGAAAAATTACTCCTTTTTCTCAAAACAGTAAAAATATAAAAATGTGAGTAGTTCTATTTCCACCAAAGAAACTGAATTTGTACACGACAATCTGCTCAAACTATTTTCCAGTTTTAGACTGTTTTACTGGCGAATTTTACCAAACACTGAAGATAATGTCCACACCAACCTTACATAGTTCTTTGAAAATGCAGATGAAGAGTCCTGGCCTTCTACAAGGCCCACGGAGCCTTGATTCCTTACCTGAATACAGGAATTATAAAACAGGAAGCATAAGCTAAGCAATTGGCAGAAAAATACCAAATGAAATATTAGTGAGCTGAATGTGAAGGTATCTTTGACAGGCGAGCACACTATGAGCAAGAAGATTTACTGTAGAAATTCAAAATCGGTTTAGCATTGGAAACTCCATCAACATAAGCATCTTGTTAAAAATGAGAGAAAACCGACATGGTCGTGTGAGCAGATGCTGAGAAAAAAAATTATACTCCTCCATGTGTTCATGATAAGACAAACAGCAAACCAGGTTGACCACAGTTTTTGTTTCTTTTGTACACACATGAGTGTGTGCAGGTGTACATGTGCATGGATGTGTGTGCATGTATGTGAGCCTTGTGTGTTGCTCAGGAAGTCCATCCCCCTCTTTTTAAAAATATTTTATTTTTATTTACTTATTTGCAGAGAAAGAGGGAGAGAGAGAGAGAGAGAGAGAGAATGGGCTCGCCAGGGCCTCCAGCCACTGCAAACAAACTCCAGACGCATGCGCCCCCTTGTGCATCTGGCTAACGTGGGTCCTGGGGAATTGAACCTGGGTTCTTTGGCTTTGTAGACAAATGCCTTTACTGCTAAGCCATCCCTCTAGCCCTCCATCCCTCTCTTTATGATACAGGGTCTCTCACTGACCTAGAGCTCACAAATTAGGCTAGACTAGCTTGACAGTGAACTTCACATCTGGATGTCCTCATGGGCCCAGAGCTAGGATTACAGGTGCAGCCCACTACACTAGGCATGTTTTGTGGGTACTGGAGATTGAACTCAGGCCTTCATGCTCAGGAGGGAGGCACTTTATTCACTGAGCTACTTCTCTAGACCCCATACACTTTTTAACTTGATTTTTATTTATTCGAGACAGAGAGAGAGAGAGAAAGAGGCAGAGAAAGGGAGAAAGAGAATGCGCATGCCAGGGCCTCCAGCCACTGCAAACGAACTCCAGATTCATGTGCCCCCTTGTGCATCTGGCTTATGTGGGTCCTGGGGAATGAAACCGAGGCCCTTTGGCTTTGCAGGCAAACACCTTAACCGCTAAGCCATCTGTCCAGCCCCCCTCCATACAGGTTTTAAATGTCCTATTTTCCTGGTGTTTTCTCATCATCACCAACAGCCTGCAAACTCTCTTCAGGTGACCAGGACATTAGAGTGACAAGGTTGGTCCCTGCCACAAGTTGTTTTCCTTGCTCTCATCTGACTGTGACTTGACTTTCAAACACACTAAGGCCACCCCCCCACCTCACACATTAGCCTGCATCATCCATCCTGAATCCTAGTGAAGATGCTTGTCCATAGTCTTCACTCTGTCTGGGCTCCTCCCTGCTTGCCTGAGTCTGGTCTCCAGGCGTGGCTCCTCCTCCTCTCTGGAACCTCTGAGTGTAATCAATGTATGCTCTCATGTTTTCCCCAGCATGTACCCATGGTCGCGCCACAAGGGGGATTACTCTCCCAGTTACACATAGCAGTACTGAAGACACTCCCCAACCAGAGATGAGGAATAACTCAAGAATGTCATCTATAACTCCCTCTTGAATAGACAGCCTAGACACTGTAGTAACTGAAAAAAAAAAAAGAGATCAAAGAAAGGAAGAGATAAAACTGTGACCATCTTTGACGTTATGATTGTGTATGAAAAACACCAAAATAGTCTGAAAGTGTTCAAACAGACAAGCAAATTAGGAAACATCATTTGGTATAAGATCAATGTTAAAATTACTCTAGAAATCTGCACATAAGCAATAACAATTAGGAGATAAAATTTAGTGAACTATAGCATTCATGTTGACATCTCAAATTCTTTGATAGATAAATACTAAGTATTCAGACCTCTGCATACAAAACTATAAACCCTTACTAACCAATATGAAGGGTGAAGACAAGCAATACTGTCAAGATGTTAATTTTCCTTAAATTAGCCTAGAGATGATTCTATATAATCCTTACCAAAATCTGTATGTCTGGGGAGGAAAGTTGTTGGAAATAAGCAAATTAATTCTGAAATTTCTATGGAAAAGCAATGAGCCAAGAATAGTGAAGGTGATGCAGAAAAAGAAGTCTGCAGGACTCAGTGCCGCCAAGCTCAGCATCCCAAGTGTGCAAATTGATGCAGTCTAGACAGAAAGATCCCAGAAACACCTCATCACCATACCCTGCTACTGGTTGCTAATGGTGACAGTGCTCTGCAATGAAAGTGATGCTCTCTGGACAAGCGGCGGTGGGTTACGTCAATATTCACATATTTTAAGTCTTTTTCATTCATCTTCTTTTGAGGCAGACCAGGAACTCACTCTGTAGTTTCAGGGCTAGCCTTGAATCCACAGTGATCCATCTATCTCAGCTTCCTGAGTGCTGGGACCAATGGCATGCGTCACCACACCAAATGGATATCCATATTTTAAAAACCATCTTTGTGCCTTCTTTACATGATACAATTCCAGATAGATTTTTTTGC
This sequence comes from Dipus sagitta, assembly GCA_036346955.1. NCBI lineage: Eukaryota > Metazoa > Chordata > Mammalia > Rodentia > Dipodidae > Dipus > Dipus sagitta. The sequence continues at coordinate 63,084,679 of CM070784.1, forward strand.
TGTAAATGTCAAAGATAAAACACCAAAGCTTCATGAAGATAACATATGTGACTATATTCATGACTTAAAGGTAAGTACTATTTCCTTAATCAGGGCCAACAAAGTACTACAAATAAAAGAAAGTGTGAATCAAAGGGGAAAAAATAAATTTAAAAAGGAAACAAATGATAAAAGAAAAGTAATCAGTTTATATTAGGCAATTTATTCACCAAATGACACTATGATAAGAAGAAAATAATGGAAAAAGTATGTTACTACAGGATTGACAAAGAAATCACACAGAATATAGATAGATAGATATATAGATAGATAAATATTCCATAAATTAATATAAAAGAGAGGCAACCCCAGAAAAAAATAGACAAAAAGACTTCAATGAACACATGCGTATGTGAAAACACTCAACCTCATTCTTTGTTGGGGCAGTGCAAATTAAAACCCACGGAGACATCTATACACGTCTGCCAGAATGGCTGCACTTGAAAGCATTGCCGATACCACATATTGTAGAACATGCAGAGAACTGGAACTCTTGTGCACTGCTGGTGGCAGTGTGACCATTTTGACAATGCCACCTCTCCTAAAGCTGAATATACACATTGAGAACCAGTAGTGTCACCCTCAAATTAGCATAAATGTGTACACACGTTCACCAAAAGTCCTGTATGAAGAAGTCCATAGCTGTGTTTTTTTTTTTTTTTTTTTGCAGTGGCCAAACACTTGGAAACTACTAAGAAGTCCAATAATTCAATTGCCCACCACAATCGAATGCATAGAAGTTGTAATACGTACTTGCAATAGGATATGAATGTCATGACAGAACATAGCATAATAAGTATAATATAGAAAAGTCCACAAGGAGACATGGTCATACAAACAGGACATTGAGCAAACTGAACTAGGCACACCTCACAAAGTTGGCAACAGAGCCAGGTTAAATTAAGCTCAGGTTTGAGAGCTTGGGGGTCTCTCAAGCTCTTTGCCGAGGGACTGAGGCCTGCAGAGAGCTGCTCCTTCATATTCCATTCATCATCAAAACTGAGGCAACATGGATGGATTTTCTTTGATATAAAGTAACAAGTTGTGTGCTAAGGATTTGCATATGTCTGTAGCTATAGGCTTTGTTTCAGTCACCTAAGTGTAAGAAAATCTGAGCACACATGTGTGTTCTGTGAGTCATGTATGAGGACGTAGGTGTGGGAGGTAGGGAGCTGTGATGGGACCAAATGCATGCACCAAGGAAAATTCCAGACACCTTGTGGAATGAATGTAGAGTGATGCTGTCACACTTCGTGGGATGGGTGAAGGGAAGAGGCTATGTGCAATCAACAGCTAGAAGTTATCAGACATTTCTGCAAAGGGTTGTTTTTGTTTGCTTTTTCCTCTTTGTCAAAAATGGCAGAAGTTTTTCTCTTGATTATAGTTGTAAGAGGACAGTACCAAAACCTGTGCTACTTTGTCTCTCCTCTTTCCATTGCCTTCTAGAATACTCAGCCCTAGGCTTGTACAAACCTTATGGAGTTATTTTTCAATCTTTCTTTCCCATGGCAACAGATAGAAATATATCTTACAATGTTCAAATATGCAAATATAAACATTAAGTTGAAATGCACTCTTTAGGAAACACTACCCTTGCTTTGTGCAATGTATTCTAATAGCTATTCTGGTCTAGCGTTCACATCCTCAGCCACTGATATAATGGCCATTCATTAAAATGGTTTGTGGACCATATTTACAAAGCTCATTAAGATGGTTTCATGGACTTATCTAATATGTAAAAGTGAAGAAAACAAACTTTTAGGTTAAGTAAAGGGTCGATAATTTGACATGTTGCACTGACTTTGTAAAACATCATTTTCCATAGTTACTGGCATATATGAGGCAGTCAGGAAGCTATCACTCAACGAGCGATGGCACGTGCTTTGTGCTTTAGTCTAACCCCCAGCTGGTTGCTAACGCTTTCTTCCCTTTCACTCCCACATTTTCTTCTAATTTGTGTCACCTTACTCTGGTACATACCTTTACAATACTGTCTTAGTCTTTTCCAGAACACATTCTTTAAAAGCACACAGTAAACCTCTCAGAGCAGAGCTAAGAGGGGAAAATTCACTCCACACCTCCAGGAACAGGAAGCTCACTGCCTGCAAGACCCCGCGCTTCCTGTGTCACCACGCACCAACGTCTGCAGCAGCAGGGCACGCCGGAGCAGACGGCAAGCGTGGCCGGGTGACTGGAGCTCACCTCTAACCTTCCTGGGAATTACACGCACTCTGGCTTTCCATGAAGTTCTCTAGCATTTCCGACAGGTGGGAGAGCCAGTGCCAGCTCATTCTGAGAGGCACAAAGACTCCTTTGAAGGGGGAACAAAGGGTTCTGAAGCTGACAATGAAGATGGTGTGAGCAGCTCCGCATCTGCGTGATAACGTGCTCATGTCTGGATTGCCTTTCTCTCTCCTTTCAGAGTGCAAAGTCTTTCTCAGGCCACCGAGACTGGAGACTTTCTGAAGAGGAGCCAGAGAACACATTGAAAGCAAGAAGCTCAGGCGCACGAGAATCAACCTTATCTCACACAAGGACAAATCTCACCTTAACGGAACTTCTATTTTCAAGTATTCCCTGTAGAAGATTCTTGAATCACTTTTAAGCAAATTACCAATCCTGACTTCCTGACAGCCACCCCCCCCCCACCAAAGGAAGGTATTTTGGGGCCATGGTCCATGGTCCACTTTGGTACTGAAGTCCCTGTTACAATAGGAGTAACAACGAGAAAAGGAATGGGATACGACCAGTCATTTCTTTAGCCAAAAATGGTCAAAAAGTGATGAAGACTATGACAGGGCTGAGTGGGTTGCCAGCCACATTTGCAGACTGTGCCCTGGCCGTGCAGATGGTGGGACCAGAAGCAACTTGCATTCCAAGTTCAGGAGGTGAGAAGTGGCTGTACAGCCATTGAAACAATGTCTGTACTGGTCGGGAGATGGCTCAGGTGGCATAAGCACCCACGTTCATAGCCCCCAAACCCATGTAAACACTGGGCATGCTTGGTAGCCTGTCTGTACTCCAAGTGTCACAGGCAGAGACAGGAAATCCTTGCAAGTTGCTGGCTGGCTAGACCAGCTGCATAGGTGAGCTCTGGGTTCCGTGAGAAGCTCGGTCTCAGTATGTAAGCATGAGAGGGAGACACACAACGCTGACCTCTAGCCTCACACATGTGCACACACAAACCTGCATGCACATCACACACACACACACACACACACACACACACACACACACAGAAGTCACGATACTTGCAGGCTCGGGAGGTAAAAAGCTGCTGCAATAACAGAATGTGCAGAAAAGTACTGAGTATGGTTGGGATGCTATTGCAGGTGGATGGCTGAAAGTTTGGGATCAGTCTAGACTAGTGAGTTCTGGGCTATAGAGACCCTATGTCAAAACAACAGTAACACACACACACACACACACACACACACAGCCACATAAAAAACTATATACACAAAACAAAGTGGAGAGCAATTGAGGAAGACACTTGGCATCAACCTCTGGCCTACATATGCATGTGCACACATCACCCTCACCTCCCTCAAATACATATGAACATGAATACACACACATTTAACATACATGTTTTCAAGTATGCAATATACATACACCACATACGCACAGAAGAAGATTTGAAGAACCACTCCAAAATGTGAAGAGGAGGTTCAAACGCTTGAATGTCTCTGTTTCTTTAGTTTCAAACTTTTTACTACAGATATAGGAAATGCATTTGTTTAACAACTAAACAAAAGCTGTTTATTTAAAATTTTTACATTTTACATCTCTCTCTCTCTCTCCAGGTCTGAGGATTGAACCCACAGCCTTGTGCATGCTAGGCCGCCATTCACAGTGATCAATATCCCCCCCACACACACTTTTGACTTTATTTTGCGGAGTTCCTTGGATTGCTTAGGCTTTGCACTTCCTTCCTTCATGCCTCAGCTGGAGACATTTCTTTTCAAACTCTAGCCTGTCCATTCACTGCAGACTCCCCATTTTTCTTCTAAAGACAGTTTCAGGAGTTAAGTTGTGGATTCAACTTGGGAAACAGAAGCATGCTGAGTGAGTCATATGCAAAACAAAATGGAGCACAGATCATGACCCCTGAGAGTATTTGTATGAAGAGTAGCAAAGAAGAAAAGCTGGGCTGGGGAGATGACTAAGTGGTTAAGGGCCCATGCTTGCAAAGTCTGCCCACCTGGTTTCAGCTCCCTAATGTCCTTGTAAAGCCAGATGCACAAAGTGACACATGCTTCTGAAATTAGTTTGCAGCAGCAAGAGGCCCTCACTCATATTCACTCGTTTACTCTCTCAAATATACATCTTTTTAAAAAAATATTCTATTAGTTATTTATTTGACACACAGAAAGAGGGAGGGAGGGAGAGAGAAAGAGAGAGAGAGAGAGAGAGACAGAGAGAGACAGAGAGAGTATGGGCATGCCAGGGTGTCCTGGCACTGCAAATGAACTCCAAATGCAGGCACCACCTTGTGCACCTGGCTTACATGGGTCCTGGGGAATTGAACCTGGGTGCTTTGGCTTTGCAGGCAAGCGCCTTAACCACTAAGCAATCCCTCCAGCCCAAGTATAAATATTTTAAAAAATAAAACTCTTGGGGCTGACGAGGTGGCTCAGTGAATAAAGTGCTCACTGTGCAAGCATGAGAACCTCACTTCTGAGCCCCAGCACCCGCATAAAAGCTGGCATGGCAACCCGTCTCTGTAAACTCAGTGTGGGGGAGGCAGAGACAGGATCCCTGGGATTTGCTGGCCAGCCAATCTAGCCAAACTGGCATAATCTAGGTCCAGTACAAGACCTTGTCTCAAAACGTAAGGTGGGCAGGCTGGAGAAGTGGCTGGATGGGTGAAGCCGTGAGGTGTGAGCACCTGAGTTCAGCCCATCGCCCGCCTTAGAAGCTGGACGCTCTACAGCCAGCAGTGGTCATCCCAGCACCGAGGGCGAGAAGGGAGGCAGGGGACAGCAAAGCCACCCGGGAGCTTGGGGACCCGTCCTCAAATAAGGAGGAAGGCAAGGACTGGCACCCAAGTTGTCCTCTGACCTCAACGTGGCACATGCCCACTTACAGTCACACACCCAGACACACACCATAGGTATGTGTGGACACGTGGTGCACACACTGGAATAGAAATATAAATAAAGTGGGGAGCAATTCAACACCAGCCTCTGGCTTCCACGCTTACATGCACATGTGCACCTCCTGCACATATACACATGCACATCACATACACATGACCAAAATATATACTCCTCTTGGGCTGAGGGTGTAGCTCAGTTGTAGAGCACTTGCCTAGCATGTGCAAGGTCATGGGTTCTAACCCCAATACCACATACACGTTCACTAACTCTATTCCTTATATGTCTCTGCTCCATGTGTGTGTGCGTGTGTGTGTGTGTGTGTGTGTGTACCATTGTGGATGAGGTGGATTACCTGGGAGCCTGGGCAGTGGTGATGTCACACAGTCATGAACACCCTACGTACTGGCCCCTAGTCCACAGCAGCAGATGCTGCTCGGCTGGCTGCACCCTGAGCTGTATGGACATTTGAAAATAAAGTGAATGCATCAAGAGCAGCAAGACTGATGGACTCAAATGAGGACCATAGAAGATTCCCAGAGTTAGCAGCTGCACCTGCATGTGTGTTCACGCAGAACTAGGCACTTGGCCACTTTATTGGACCATGCCAGTCAGGGTCGGGATGGAGATCACCCAAGGCTCCTTGTTCCCTGGAAAATTCAGGGACGACAAAGCACATTGGTCTGTTTTAATCATGGGTTCCTCTGAGTTTATATATTTGACACTTAATTTCGCATGCTAGCAAACGAAAGCACCTGTAACTCCTGGTAACTGTTGTTACTGTCCAGTCACTTAATTAAGCAAGGATTCATTTTGTATCCTTTAATGTAAATAAAATGTAACATAGTAAAGTAGGTCTGTGTAGCAAACTTTAACCAGCAGTCCCTTGCTAGCCCTTGGGCGTGGGCACACCATCTACAATACGCTCACCCCATGCCCAGCTCTACATTAAAGGCCACTAAATGAAAGTGTGAGAGATCCTCACATGTTATCACCAATTGGACGGAGACATTTTCTTTGGAGAAACCATGAGTTGTTTAAAAATATATTTATCTGCAAGGAGAGAGAATGAGTGATACAGAAAGAGAAAGAGATTGAGAAAATGGGCATGCTAGGGCCTCCTGCCACTGTAAATGTACTCCAGATGCATGTGCCACTTTGTGCATCTGGCTTTACATGAATACTGGGGAACTGAACCCAGGTCATCAGGCTTTGTAAGCAAGCACTTTTAACTGCTGAGCCACCTCTTCAGGCCCACCATGAGGTTTTTGTAAGGGACTAGAACTTAGTACCTATCCATTGGGTTTTCTTACCGACAATATGGATACAAACTTTTTGACATATCATAACATCTTCTAATTGTCAGGTCAAGACATTTGCTGCTGGCTTTAAGATTGATTTTAGACCATTGAGAGTTCACACTAAAGGCAAGAGAGGGAATGGAGATGAAATTAAGGCTATGGGTTGTGGATTCCTACTCTCAATGAAAAGATTACAGAGTTAACCCATGTATAAAAGTGAAGAAAGCCAAACTTCTGAGTTAAGTAAAGAGCTTGACTGGGGAAAAGATTATAAATTCCCTGTGACTATGAAGCTTTTTCTGGCCTATCCTTCCTCCGGTGACTTTATCACAGGCAACTATTAGCCTGCTCCACGGTTACTGATGCTCAGTGAATTTTGAAGGAGGGGACCACAGAAGGCTTAAGATCTGGGGCTGAAGTAGAGGACACCTCGCTACAGTGAAATTTCACAACTAACTAATTAAAGGAAAACCAAAGAGCTCTTTACTAGAGAATTCCAGTTAATAAGCACAGAAGAGATTCTGGAATAAGATGACCAGCAGTATATGTTAACAACAGTGAGAGACATTTTGAAGAGGAAAAAGGTATTTGGGTGTGAGAAGACAGCTCAGCAGGTAAGAGTACTTGCCACTTAAGCATGAGGGTCTGAGACCGCTTGAGTTCCTTAGTACCCACATGAAAAGTTAGGTGTGGGCCTGGAGAGATGGCTCAGCAGTTAAGGTGCTTGCCCTCAAAGCCTAATGACCTAGGTTCGATTCCCCAGTACCCATATAAGCCAGATGTACAAGGTGGTGCATGTGTGTGGAGTTTGTTTGCAGTGGCCAGAGGTCCTGGCACGTTCTCTCTCTCTGCCAGTAAATAAATAAATAAAATATTTTTGAAAAGCTAGGTGTGGCCACATACATCTGTAGCCTCAGTTCTGTAGGGTGTAGAGGCTGGAGAAGTGATGGGGCTTGCTGACCAAAAATGACACCTCTGGGTAGAAGGAGAGATTCTGAAAAATGAAATATGTGGATGAGCAACAGAGAAAGCAACAGAATTCCTCTCCAGCTGTGCGCCTGTAAATCTTGACGTTTTCTCTGACCTGCATACATGTTTGTACATGGGGTGCATGCAGCTGCATGCACACATGCATATGCCACATACACATCAAATCACACACTACCTCATACCATATATGCCCTACACACACACACACACACACACACATACAGAGGAAAAAAAAATCCAAATAATATTTATATCATCTCTTACCTTACCATAATAAATTTCTATTAGTTACAAAGAGGTTAGCAACTTTACAGTGAGGAAAACTGGTAGACAGCAGGGGACCGAAGCTAGCATCATCAATAGTAGAGAAAACTGACCCTGTGAACCTCGAAGGACAAATCACTCCTGGACTGTTCCTTCCAAAGGCACATCAACTGAATTCAACATCGAAGAAACTTCAGAAATCCAAACTCGAGGCCTTTTCTAACACAATGGCCTCACCCTCAAAAATGTCAACGTCGCTGGGCATGCTGGCGCATGCCTTTAATCCCAGCACTCGGGAGGCAGAGATAGGAGGATCACCGTCAGTTTGAGATCACCCTGAGACTCCATAGTTAATTCCAGGTCAGCCTGAGCTAGAGTGAGACTCTACCTCCAAAAAACAACAACAACAATAAAAATGTCAAAGTCATGGACCCCAGGAGGCTGGAGAGCTCTTTCCCCAATAAGGAAGAGTAATGAGACTTAACAGCCTGAAGGCTTAGCGTGGGTCCTGGTTGGGAAAAGCATTGCCACCAAGGGCATTATACACCAATGGTCAAAAATCAGAGCCCAGAAGGATCCCCCGATACTTGTTATGCATCCAGGGCGAACTGCCTGGGTGTGACAGCTGTTCTGTGGCTTTTATGTATGAGTCTGCCCTTGTTCCGAGGAAACAGATGCCAAGGCATCAAGAGTGAGGGCAGGAAAGGAGGCAGAGGTGAGGGACAGAGGTGGCGGGCCCATCCTCTTCTTCCTGGCCACACCAGAGACTAAAGCCCACTGGGGTTGGGTCAACAGGGAAACGTGGCTTAGCACCTCTACCCAGTGGGAGAAAAAATACCCAATCTGTGTAAGCAGGAACAGCCTGAAGATGGGGGACTTTCCATGACCCCAGCACTTTCAAGTACAACAGGAGTCTCATCTAAAGAAGGCATGTGTGAGATGAGGTACGCTTTATCCTGAGACAGAATTCCTCTCCAGCTGTGCACCTGTAAATCGAGACAAGCTATGTGCTTCCAACATCCACAGCGGGGCAGACAGAGGACAGACGGTCCGTCCCAGTCAGGAAGAGCGGAAAGAAGGGGAGAGCGAAACACCCAGCCCGTCCCAAGCTCAGCAGGGCCAAGTGCCTCCAACTCGAGGCTCCAGAACAAATCTCTCTGGCTCTGCCCTTTCAGGCCCACTGGAGGCAAAGTCGCTCTGACCTCAGGGCTTCGGAGGGCGGCTGGCTGGCCCCAGGAAACTGTTTGTTTAATTCATTAGCTCATTTATTGATTGGATAATCTCGGGGGAGTGGCATTTAATTTGGGGAGTCCTTCAGAGATGCTAGTTATCTACACATTCTGTGGACTGTCTCTCCTCCCTGCAGACAGTTCTGTTCCCGTTGCCGGTGGTGTTTTCACTGTGCGCCTCTACGGAGACGCATGGCCACCCCTTTCATTTTTCTGAGGACTTCTGCATTAGCGGCGGCGCCCGTCACCCGGTACCCCCAACCCTTTCAACAGCTTCCGTTACCACCACTGGAAACAGGACACTTGATCATTCCCTTCCTGACATTTGTGTCTCTCTTCGTGTGGCAGCTCCATGGGACCCAGCATATAGCTTTCCTGACGGCTGTACCCTTGGATTTGAGCACTGTAAGTGGCTCCCGGAAGGGGCTCAGTACACATCTATGACGAAATGAAGAGTTTGTACCTTTTACTGCTTGTATTATTGGTCTTTCGTCTTACTGATTCTGAGTTCTTTACCTATAGTTCAATGCATCTTCGATGGTTATTAGCTACCAATGTATTTTCCTGTGTGGTGTTAACTTTGCTGGTGGAATTTATTTTTGCCACAAAGAAAGGGTTACTGGGGCTGGAGATATGGCTTAGCCATTGAGGTGCTTGCTTGCAAAGGCAAAGGACCCAGGTTTGATTCCCCAGGGCCCATGTAAGCCAGATGCACAAAGCAGCACATGCATATGGAGTTCGTTTGCAGTGTTGCAGACCCTGGCATACCCATTCTCTCTGTCTGTCTCTCTCTTCTCTCTCGATGTCTCTTTGCTTGCAAATTAATAAATGTATTTTTTTAAAAGAAAGGTTTATTATGTAGTCTAAGTAACATATCTGTTCTTTATATAAATCTTTTGAAGTTTTTTTTTTTTGTCTTGGTTAGAAAGCCCTCATACACTACAGAGTTATTTTTAAAAATGTGTCTGGCATTTAATGGTTTGTTTTTATGCTAGAATCTTTGATTTACTTGGAATTTATCTTGGCCTACACAGTGGCTATCTATTTTGCTTTGTTATTTTTTTTCCTCCAAATAGCCCGTTGACCCAACGTGAATTAAAGAATGCCCTATCCTTTTCTCCTTGTTCTGGATGTAATCATTATCATATACCAAGATCCTTAAATACACCGGCCCGGGTTTATTGGCAGTCCCTTCACATCAAGGCCCTTGTGATCTTTCATGTGTTTGTATACCTGTTCTTACACTGGCCTGGGGTTGCTGGCAGTCTCTTCATAGTGTGTATGAACACCTTTGTCAGACTGAGCCCACCTCTCTACCCTCTTCCTACCAACATTTTCCTAGCAATTCTCACATGTTTATTTTTCTACAAGAACATCAGAAGTCACTCAACCAGTCATTCTTTCTTCCAGAAAGTTCCCTTGCTGTCTTATTTAGATCAGAGTATTATCTTGGTCAGTGGAAGAAGAACATCACCCACACAAGAAGTGAGGCCTCTTCACTTCTCTTCGTTCCGTATATTCTCCTGACTCCCTTGATGTGCACATACAATTTTAACTTCCTTCAGTTGGAAGGATGACCACAACTCTTGTTCCAAAACCATCTATTCCTGTGATCGGGTCCCCCAAATTGAGTGGCTAAAAACAACAACCACTGTGTCCTCACACTTCATGACCGACCCTCTGGGTGGAAGATTCAGCAGGGCTACTGGGAAGTTATTCTGCTTATACTGTCCTGTGAGGGCATCAGGTGACCCTGGGGGCTGGGCCAGGCTGGAAGCAATGGGTGGTTCCATTCCCTCATAAGACAGCATGACAGGGATGAGGGGAAGTTTGGGCTCAGCCAGGATCACGTCCCCAAGTACCTAGATGTGATCTCTCCAGCACGGCGGCTTCAGGGTCTTTGGGACTTGGGTGGTGGCTTGGCTTCCAAAATCAAGTGTTCCAGAGAATAGGGAGAAGACCTCGAATGCCCCAAGCATCTCCTGCGGGCTCTGCTGTGTGTCCCCTATTGCTTAATGTGGTCCTAAGTCTGCCCAACACAAGGAGAAGAAACATGGATTTTTGCCTCTCCATGAAAATGCGCCCAAAAACCCACTGTATGTTCTAAAGTAGAAAACTAGACAATTTTCTTTGTTAAATTGAATTTTTTAAAGAAATGGCCTTTTTTTAAAAAAAGTTGTTTTTGTTTTTATTTTTATTTATTTGGGAATGACAGAGAGAGAAAGAGGCAGATCGAGAATGGGCGCGCCCGGGCCTGCAGTTACTACAAACGAACTCCAGATGCATGCACCACCTTGTGCATGTGGCTTACGTGGGTCCTGGGGAATCGAGCCTTGAACCGGGGTCCTTAGGCTTCACAGGCAAGTGCATAACCACTAAGCCATCTCTCTAGCCTTAAATTAATTTTTTTCTTATTTGAGAGAAAGGGAGAGAGACACAGAGAGAAAGACAGAGGGAGGGAGAGAGAGAATTGGTGTGCCAGGGCCTCAGGCACTAAAATAGAACTCCAGAGGCTTGTGCCACCTACTGGGTATGTGCGACCTTGAGTTTGCTTCATCTTTGTGCATCTGGCCTACATGGGATCTGGAGAGTCGAACATGGGCCCCTAGGCTTTGCAGGCAAGCGCCCTAACCACCAAGCCATCTCACCAGCCCTAGACAATTTTCTTATTTGTTTTATAACTTGACTTTTCTATATGCTTCCTTCTACTTCCATGATTTTCTGCCACTGGAAACATTGACAGTGACATTATACAGAAGTGGAAAATATTTAAGTTTTAAAAGCTTCTTTTTCGGTTGGGTTTTATTTCTCGCCCATGTACAAGGGAGCAGCTGCGGCCCTTGGCATGGCTTTGGCTTTCCTGTCCACTCCTCTTGCTCGCTCTAGGCCTCCTCACAGCCTGCTGGTGTCTCCAGAGCACAGAGCACTGTGTACAGGAGCACAGAATGCAAACTGGAGCTTGCCAATTCTTACAACTTGTGAATTGGCAGCAGTTTTGCATAGAAGTAGAAAAGAACTTAAAATAAAAAAGTACATATTCTAAGGATTAACAGCAAACCCAACCATACATAATGAGAGGCTCACTACACATAGCGGTTCTTTGTGAAGATCTAGTCCTCCCAAAGACAGGCTCCAATCATCCCTCATGCCTACTTGATCAAGTTGCTCTTTTATAAATTTCAGGTATACACTGTTTTATTTTTATTATTGCAGGTAACTCTAACATTTAAGGATGGGAATTCTCATCATGTATAGTCAAGGATGTGAGAAATGTGTGTGTGTGTGTGTGTGTGTGTGTGTGTGTGAGAGAGAGAGAGAGAGAGAGAGAAAGGCTGTCTTCCCGTCTTTTCTGCTAAAGAGTTAAGCAATTCTGGAAGGACACCATTCTGTGAGAAGACTCCCTTTCTGAGTCAGTCATCCTTAAGGCCAGAAGACTTAGTAATCCTTGAGACCAAAGCTTCTATTTCTGCACTTGTTGAAAGGTCCATAAACCTTACATTCCACTAGGTTTCTCCTAGAAACTGCATTGTTTTTATATTTTAGCCCGTTGTGCAAGAGTGTGAAGGTCAGATACAGGACCCTCATGTTGAGAGATAAGCATGTTTCAGTGCTGAGCACTCCTGTATCACTTCTTATGCTATCACACCTTCCAAGGCTCAGAGTCCATTGCAGAAGAGGTGATGGAAACAATGTAAGAGCCAATGGAAGGGTAGCATACTTACAATGTGCTCTTCCAGACACAAAATGGTCTGGATATCCATGACCTCACAGTGCCTGACACTACCTACACAAGGTCTTCATAATTGGAGGAAAAGATGATGACATCAAAATAAAAGAGAGACTGAATGAGAGGGGGAGGGGAAGTGATGGAGAGTAGAGTTGTGAAGGAGAAAGTAAGGGGGGGAGGGAACTGGGAACTATCATGGTTTATTGTCTATAATTATAGAAGCTGTCAATAATTTAAAAAGGAGAGATAAAGATGCCAACAGACCTCCTGTGGTGTGTTTGCTTGCCTGAACTCTTTGAAAGCTCTGCACCTTCCACAGAAGGAAACACTGACATACACCTAGGCTAATGTGGTGATTCTCCGATCCTAACTTCATTTCTAACAGGGACACTGCTCAGACAGATGATGCACCAAGTCTACTCTCCAGATCTTTTCTCCACGTGAGTTTGGTGGCCAGTAGCAGCATCAGGATATGGTCTGATATGGTCTTGGGTCCTAGGGATGTGGACCTCAGATGGAGACACAGACCTGCTGTGTCAAGAGCGCCACTGTACCATGGTCTCTAGGGCATGGGTATTCATGTCCAAGTCTGTTAGGCACTGCTCTAGGTCCCTGGTCTCCAACCTTCCTGCACACCAGGAACTCATGCAGAATTTCCTTCTTCCTTCCTTCTTTCTTTCTTCCTTCCTTCCTTCCTTCCTTCCTTCCTTCCTTCCTTCCTTCCTTCCTTCCTTTTTCCGAGGTAGGGTACTGCACTAGTCCAGGCTGACCTGGAATTCACTATATGGTCTCAGGGTGGCCTTGAACTCATGACGATTCTCCTACCTCTGCTTGGGATTAAAGGCATGCTCCACCACACCTGGCTTGGAATTTCTTCATTTAAATACCGAAGATGCTTTGAGTTCCTTCCTCCTCCTGAGTTCCAGCTCAATTGTTTAGGAGAGCAATGCAGCCACCAGGAGTTTCCAAGCTTCAGGTAACTCTGAGCTTCAGTAACAGCTAAGAACCACAGTCCTACAGAGCTTGCACTTGAAGTGTGCGCACCTTAGATCTGGTTTGGTTATTTATTTTCATTTTAAATCATGTCACGCGCCCCCTGCTTGAGTATATTTATTTCATGATTTGTCTTTCCTTGGTAGTAGAATCTTGCTCGAAATAGGTGTCCAGTGGGCAGCTGCTGCTACTGCTGCTGCTGGAAACAGCGCTCTAATTGGTCTGCCATGGGCTTCACTATCAGGATTTCTGAAAAAGCACCTCATGTGATTTGACTGCACAGACAAAGTTGAGAACCATTGAGTTGGCTCCCACAGTTTCTGCTATGGTTACCATGGTGAAATTTGGGTGGAAGAATGGCAAATGTGCTGAATTTTTAAAGAAAAATCCTTAGGTCCTGGATTTGTATAACGAATGTTGACAACAAATGCGTATGTAAAAACAAAACAAAACAAAGCAAACTATAGCTGCAGGTGGTGTGTGTGTGTGTGTGTGTGTGTGTGTGTGTGTTTAAAGAATATATATTCTAGAAGCTCATGACCTCCTAAAACTTTGTCCTGGTGAACATAAACACCTGGTAATTCATAACCGCTATGACTACTGGTGGCAGAAGCATTTTCATTAATTCGGTAGCCTGTTTCCTCCATCACCATGAGACAGAAGCAGGGACTTGGCAGCACTACCCACCGCTGTCTTACAAAACACCTATCACCATCTCAAAGAGTGGTGGCGCACGCCTTTAATCCCAGCACTCGGGAGGCGGAGGTAGGAAGAGCACTGTGAGCTCAAGGTCAGCCTGAGACTACAGAGAGTTCCACGTCAGCCTGGACTAGAATGAGATTCTACCACAAAAAAAAAAATAAAAAAATAAAAAATAAGAGACCTAGCTTAAAGGGCTGGGGAGATGGCCAGTGGACAAAGTGCCTGACACTCAAGCTGGGTACATCAGTTCGCTCTGGGTGTGGTGGTGCACGCCTTTAATTCCAGCACTTGGGAGGCAGAGGTAGGAGGATTGCCTTGAGTTTGAAGCCACCCTGAGACTCCACAGTGAATTCCAGGTCAGCCTGAGCTAGAGCAAAACCCTACCTCAAAACAAACAAACAAACAAACAAACAAACAAACAAACAAAAACAGTGGGAAGCCATGGTGGGGTGTTTGCAATCCCAGCATGCTGATGGTCAGGTTGGATGTGGAGACAAGAGAATTTCCTGGAAGCTTGAGGTGGCCGGAGCAGCAAACCACAGCAACAGAGCAAAATCTCACTAACAAGCAACACCCAGAGAGCAAGGCCTGCCTCAGTGAGGTCTGACCTGAAAGTCATCCTTTGACCTCCCAAGCATGCCATGGCACGTGTGTGCCCAGTCCCACAAGCACACACACATGAACATGTACACACATGAACACACACAACAAAAGTCCTAGCTTCGGGAAAGAGTCATCGTCATAATTTCTTTCCTATCCAGCCCAAGCAAGTGATGATGACGTCTTAGAGGACAACCCTGGGCCACACTTTGCTTTCTACATATCCCACATGTGTCAAAGAACCTGGGAATGTGAAACTGAAGAGGGGGCAAGAGGACTCAGAGGGTCTCAAAGAATGACACCCTGCCCAGCGTACACAGAGCAAATACTGTTGGAATTCCTACTCACCATAGATCCAGCCTCGTCTCCCACTGTGCTGCCCTCCTCCATGCGTCCTGCCCTCCTCCATGCGTCCTGCCCTGCATCACAAACCTTCTGGCTTTACTCAAATGTGAGGTCTCTGCAACAGCTGTTTCCTGGAAGCAAACTCCTCTCCCATATGTCACCACCACATGTCAGTGAGGGGTTCTCACACCAATCTGTTTAGAATTGCGCTCCCCTTGGGCTGGAGAAATGACTTAGTGGTTAAGGTGCTTGCCTGCAAAGCCAAAGGACCCAGGTTCAATTCTCCAGGGCCCACTTAAGCCAGATGCATTGTGTCTGGAGTTTGTTTGCAGTGACTAGAGGCCCTGTCATGCCCATTCTCTCTCTCTATCTCCCTTTTTCTCTCTCCAAATAAATAAATAAAAATACATTTAAAAAAATAGCAAATAGCACTCTTCCATTCTAGCACCCTTTCTTCCTTTCTTTTCTCTGCAGCAGTGATCTTTTCTCAGTAGCCAGTATGTTGCTCACTGATTTTTTTTTGTTGTTGGTGGTGTTTTTTGTTTAATTTTGATTTTCTGAGGTAGAATTTCACTCTAGCCCAGGCAGACCTGAAATTCACTCTGTAGTGTCAGGCTGGCCTTGAACTCACGGCAATCCTACCTGTGCCTCCTGAGTGCTGGGATGAAAGGCTACTGGAATGTTTTTGTTTGTTTGATCTATTTTCTGGCTCACCGATTTTTTATTTTTATTTATTTGGGAATGACAGAGAGAGAAAGAGGCAGATCGAGAATGGGCGCGCCCGGGCCTGCAGTTACTACAAACGAACTCCAGATGCATGCACCACCTTGTGCATGTGGCTTACGTGGGTCCTGGGGAATCGAGCCTTGAACCGGGGTCCTTAGGCTTCACAGGCAAGTGCATAACCACTAAGCCATCTCTCTAGCCTTAAATTAATTTTTTTCTTATTTGAGAGAAAGGGAGAGAGACACAGAGAGAAAGACAGAGGGAGGGAGAGAGAGAATTGGTGTGCCAGGGCCTCAGGCACTAAAATAGAACTCCAGAGGCTTGTGCCACCTACTGGGTATGTGCGACCTTGAGTTTGCTTCATCTTTGTGCATCTGGCCTACATGGGATCTGGAGAGTCGAACATGGGCCCCTAGGCTTTGCAGGCAAGCGCCCTAACCACCAAGCCATCTCACCAGCCCTAGACAATTTTCTTATTTGTTTTATAACTTGACTTTTCTATATGCTTCCTTCTACTTCCATGATTTTCTGCCACTGGAAACATTGACAGTGACATTATACAGAAGTGGAAAATATTTAAGTTTTAAAAGCTTCTTTTTCGGTTGGGTTTTATTTCTCGCCCATGTACAAGGGAGCAGCTGCGGCCCTTGGCATGGCTTTGGCTTTCCTGTCCACTCCTCTTGCTCGCTCTAGGCCTCCTCACAGCCTGCTGGTGTCTCCAGAGCACAGAGCACTGTGTACAGGAGCACAGAATGCAAACTGGAGCTTGCCAATTCTTACAACTTGTGAATTGGCAGCAGTTTTGCATAGAAGTAGAAAAGAACTTAAATAAAAAAGTACATATTCTAAGGATTAACAGCAAACCCAACCATACATAATGAGAGGCTCACTACACATAGCGGTTCTTTGTGAAGATCTAGTCCTCCCAAAGACAGGCTCCAATCATCCCTCATGCCTACTTGATCAAGTTGCTCTTTTATAAATTTCAGGTATACACTGTTTTATTTTTATTATTGCAGGTAACTCTAACATTTAAGGATGGGAATTCTCATCATGTATAGTCAAGGATGTGAGAAATGTGTGTGTGTGTGTGTGTGTGTGTGTGAGAGAGAGAGAGAGAGAGAGAGAAAGGCTGTCTTCCCGTCTTTTCTGCTAAAGAGTTAAGCAATTCTGGAAGGACACCATTCTGTGAGAAGACTCCCTTTCTGAGTCAGTCATCCTTAAGGCCAGAAGACTTAGTAATCCTTGAGACCAAAGCTTCTATTTCTGCACTTGTTGAAAGGTCCATAAACCTTACATTCCACTAGGTTTCTCCTAGAAACTGCATTGTTTTTATATTTTAGCCCGTTGTGCAAGAGTGTGAAGGTCAGATACAGGACCCTCATGTTGAGAGATAAGCATGTTTCAGTGCTGAGCACTCCTGTATCACTTCTTATGCTATCACACCTTCCAAGGCTCAGAGTCCATTGCAGAAGAGGTGATGGAAACAATGTAAGAGCCAATGGAAGGGTAGCATACTTACAATGTGCTCTTCCAGACACAAAATGGTCTGGATATCCATGACCTCACAGTGCCTGACACTACCTACACAAGGTCTTCATAATTGGAGGAAAAGATGATGACATCAAAATAAAAGAGAGACTGAATGAGAGGGGGAGGGGAAGTGATGGAGAGTAGAGTTGTGAAGGAGAAAGTAAGGGGGGGAGGGAACTGGGAACTATCATGGTTTATTGTCTATAATTATAGAAGCTGTCAATAATTTAAAAAGGAGAGATAAAGATGCCAACAGACCTCCTGTGGTGTGTTTGCTTGCCTGAACTCTTTGAAAGCTCTGCACCTTCCACAGAAGGAAACACTGACATACACCTAGGCTAATGTGGTGATTCTCCGATCCTAACTTCATTTCTAACAGGGACACTGCTCAGACAGATGATGCACCAAGTCTACTCTCCAGATCTTTTCTCCACGTGAGTTTGGTGGCCAGTAGCAGCATCAGGATATGGTCTGATATGGTCTTGGGTCCTAGGGATGTGGACCTCAGATGGAGACACAGACCTGCTGTGTCAAGAGCGCCACTGTACCATGGTCTCTAGGGCATGGGTATTCATGTCCAAGTCTGTTAGGCACTGCTCTAGGTCCCTGGTCTCCAACCTTCCTGCACACCAGGAACTCATGCAGAATTTCCTTCTTCCTTCCTTCTTTCTTTCTTCCTTCCTTCCTTCCTTCCTTCCTTCCTTCCTTCCTTCCTTCCTTCCTTCCTTCCTTTTTCCGAGGTAGGGTACTGCACTAGTCCAGGCTGACCTGGAATTCACTATATGGTCTCAGGGTGGCCTTGAACTCATGACGATTCTCCTACCTCTGCTTGGGATTAAAGGCATGCTCCACCACACCTGGCTTGGAATTTCTTCATTTAAATACCGAAGATGCTTTGAGTTCCTTCCTCCTCCTGAGTTCCAGCTCAATTGTTTAGGAGAGCAATGCAGCCACCAGGAGTTTCCAAGCTTCAGGTAACTCTGAGCTTCAGTAACAGCTAAGAACCACAGTCCTACAGAGCTTGCACTTGAAGTGTGCGCACCTTAGATCTGGTTTGGTTATTTATTTTCATTTTAAATCATGTCACGCGCCCCCTGCTTGAGTATATTTATTTCATGATTTGTCTTTCCTTGGTAGTAGAATCTTGCTCGAAATAGGTGTCCAGTGGGCAGCTGCTGCTACTGCTGCTGCTGGAAACAGCGCTCTAATTGGTCTGCCATGGGCTTCACTATCAGGATTTCTGAAAAAGCACCTCATGTGATTTGACTGCACAGACAAAGTTGAGAACCATTGAGTTGGCTCCCACAGTTTCTGCTATGGTTACCATGGTGAAATTTGGGTGGAAGAATGGCAAATGTGCTGAATTTTTAAAGAAAAATCCTTAGGTCCTGGATTTGTATAACGAATGTTGACAACAAATGCGTATGTAAAGACAAAACAAAACAAAACAAAAAAAACAACCTCTGTGAACAAAGCAAACTATAGCTGCAGGTGGTGTGTGTGTGTGTGTGTGTGTGTGTGTTTAAAGAATATATATTCTAGAAGCTCATGACCTCCTAAAACTTTGTCCTGGTGAACATAAACACCTGGTAATTCATAACCGCTATGACTACTGGTGGCAGAAGCATTTTCATTAATTCGGTACCGCCTTTTTCCTCCATCACCATGAGACAGAAGCAGGGACTTGGCAGCACTACCCACCGCTGTCTTACAAAACACCTATCACCATCTCAAAGAGTGGTGGCGCACGCCTTTAATCCCAGCACTCGGGAGGCGGAGGTAGGAAGAGCACTGTGAGCTCAAGGTCAGCCTGAGACTACAGAGAGTTCCACGTCAGCCTGGACTAGAATGAGATTCTACCACAAAAAAAAAATAAAAAAATAAAAAATAAGAGACCTAGCTTAAAGGGCTGGGGAGATGGCCAGTGGACAAAGTGCCTGACACTCAAGCTGGGTACATCAGTTCGCTCTGGGTGTGGTGGTGCACGCCTTTAATTCCAGCACTTGGGAGGCAGAGGTAGGAGGATTGCCTTGAGTTTGAAGCCACCCTGAGACTCCACAGTGAATTCCAGGTCAGCCTGAGCTAGAGCAAAACCCTACCTCAAAACAAACAAACAAACAAACAAACAAACAAACAAACAAAAACAGTGGGAAGCCATGGTGGGTGTTTGCAATCCCAGCATGCTGATGGTCAGGTTGGATGTGGAGACAAGAGAATTTCCTGGAAGCTTGAGGTGGCCGGAGCAGCAAACCACAGCAACAGAGCAAAATCTCACTAACAAGCAACACCCAGAGAGCAAGGCCTGCCTCAGTGAGGTCTGACCTGAAAGTCATCCTTTGACCTCCCAAGCATGCCATGGCACGTGTGTGCCCAGTCCCACAAGCACACACACATGAACATGTACACACATGAACACACACAACAAAAGTCCTAGCTTCGGGAAAGAGTCATCGTCATAATTTCTTTCCTATCCAGCCCAAGCAAGTGATGATGACGTCTTAGAGGACAACCCTGGGCCACACTTTGCTTTCTACATATCCCACATGTGTCAAAGAACCTGGGAATGTGAAACTGAAGAGGGGGCAAGAGGACTCAGAGGGTCTCAAAGAATGACACCCTGCCCAGCGTACACAGAGCAAATACTGTTGGAATTCCTACTCACCATAGATCCAGCCTCGTCTCCCACTGTGCTGCCCTCCTCCATGCATCCTGCCCTGCATCACAAACCTTCTGGCTTTACTCAAATGTGAGGTCTCTGCAACAGCTGTTTCCTGGAAGCAAACTCCTCTCCCATATGTCACCACCACATGTCAGTGAGGGGTTCTCACACCAATCTGTTTAGAATTGCACTCCCCTTGGGCTGGAGAAATGACTTAGTGGTTAAGGTGCTTGCCTGCAAAGCCAAAGGACCCAGGTTCAATTCTCCAGGGCCCACTTAAGCCAGATGCATTGTGTCTGGAGTTTGTTTGCAGTGACTAGAGGCCCTGTCATGCCCATTCTCTCTCTATATCTCCCTTTTTCTCTCTCCAAATAAATAAATAAAAATACATTTAAAAAAATAGCAAATAGCACTCTTCTATTCTAGCACCCTTTCTTCCTTTCTTTTCTCTGCAGCAGTGATCTTTTCTCAGTAGCCAGTATGTTGCTCACTGATTTTTTTTTGTTGTTGGTGGTGTTTTTTGTTTAATTTTGATTTTCTGAGGTAGAATTTCACTCTAGCCCAGGCAGACCTGAAATTCACTCTGTAGTGTCAGGCTGGCCTTGAACTCACGGCAATCCTACCTGTGCCTCCTGAGTGCTGGGATGAAAGGCTACTGGAATGTTTTTGTTTGTTTGATCTATTTTCTGGCTCACCGATTTTTTATTTTTTATTTTTTTGAGGTGGGTTCTCTCTCTAGCCCAGGCTGACCTAGAATTTAGTCTCAGGGTGGCCTCGAACTCATGGCCATCCTCCTATCTCTGCCTCCTGAGTGCTGGGATTCAAGGTGTGCGCCACCACGCCAGGCTAGGCTCACTAATTTTTAAAGCTTGTCTCTCAGGCACCAGAGCAAGCTTCCTACGTCCAGAGCATTTCTGCTTGGCTCATCACTGCCCCCCAGCACCTCATCCAATACCAGGCACAAAGCTGGACCTTGAGGAGAACTGAACAGTCAATGATTATAATCCTTATCATTGGCTTGCTTCAACATATGCTGGGTATGAAATTGGGTCACCTTCACTGAAGGCCACAGTGCTAGAGGAGAGATATGAGACAAAGACCACCTGACATGGGCATCTGACCTTCAGGAACCACCCTTGACTTGAACAGTATGGAGGTAACAGTTTGACTCTGGGATTGGACCTATACTGAGTATACTGTGTTGAGGGAAGTTATTGGGGTGGTGAGAAAATGAAGAATAAAAGCTGTTTCTTTCCTCTGGCTGGTGTAATTTCTTAATTCTTAGGACAATTCATGTGCATTGGTTTTTGGAAGGATCTTTGAAGTATTATGGTGGTGAGGAATAAATCAAGGTTTAGCAAATCCCATGTCTTGGGGGCAAACATGTTAAGAGCCAGCTTAGATCTTGAGTTGCTCAAGAATTTCATCCAGTGAGAGCCAACGGCAGGAATTTCAGAATCCAAAGACACCACAGGAAATGGCCACTGTGAGCATGTCCCCAGGACGCTTAGAGGCTTCTGCAGAGAGTTCATTAACTCAGTTCTTAATGTTTCAATACTCCCCTCATCCAAGAATAAATCAGGTATAATTCAATTCATGCCAAGTGCTGGGTTGCAGAGCTGACCGATTGTGCCCAGAGCCTTGAGGCACTTGGTAAACATTAAGTAATCTGCGCAAGCCTAGCTTTCAGTGGGTCAAAGTGCTTAGTCCAGAAGGTATTCATTTGTATGATGTTTAGCAAAACCAAAACGCAGAGCTCATGGAAGAGAAGAACATTTGCTTTGAACAAAATTATTTTTTTCAAACATGTTTTAAAAATTGTCTTAAAAAAATACACAAATAGGAAACATCTTTTGGCAACTATATGATGAGCAAGAATTTCTCAAGTCCTTCACAGAATTTCAAGGCAATGAGTGAAATAGTGGCTTGCCATTTTAAGTTCATTGATTTGAAACAATAAATTTTATAGTTTCCAGAAACATCGTGTATGTTTGTTTTACTTAGTCACATCGTCCTCCGTTCTCTGCCAAGAACAAAGAAAGCAGAAAAGTTGGCCGCGTCCTATATTCAGGTGTTTGTAAACACCTTAAATCATTTGTAATCCATTCATTTTTTGTTTATAAGTCCTGACTGCACACCTGCAGGAAGGACACCAGAGCCTGAGAAGTGATGCCAGGTCAGTGTGTGTCCAGAGGGCTTTAGTTGGGACATCGAAACCCTCCATTCGTCCTTGCTTACTCTTCTGTCGCTTTACCAAAGCACCTGAGATAATCAAGTTATGAAGAGAAACGGTTTATTTTGGCTCGTGGTTTTGGAGGTCCCAGTGCTAGGTGGACCTCATGGTCAGGGAGCCAAACAGAAAACAGAACAAATGAGGATCTCACATGCCCCTCCAGGGATCTTGCTATAGACCCCACCTTTAGAAACTTCCATTACCTACCAACAGGCTACTCTGGGGACCAGACCTTCAGGGGACACTTCTGATGCAAACCTTAACAATGCTTATTAAGTGCCTCAGTGCCAAGAGTGTAGTTATTTGCAGAAACTGATATGCTGGCGAAGCAATATTAGGAAAGCACACAATGGTAGAAAAGGAAGCCAGGGGAGCAGCAGGAGCTTTGGAGATGGCCCGAAGGAGCTGAGCCGAGGGTAAACAGACATGCCAGCGAGGTCACCTATGATGAAGAGACCCTGTCCACTGTCATGCCCTGAGCTGGTGGCTGACAATGTTATGATGATGGTGTTGACCTGTTGTCCACTGTGAGCCAGGCACTTATTATCTTAGAACGAACAGCTAGTGTGCACTCACGTTCTACAAATAAAGAGAGTCATCTCCATATTGTTTCTGACCTTGATAATCATCTTATGAAGTACACTGTTACTTTTATGATACAGATAAGAAAACTAGGGCTTGAAAAGGTAAAATAACTTATTTTGTGCCAAATAGGTAGGAAGTGAATCAGAATTCAAACCCAAGTCCCAGTTGAGATCCCAAACTTTTTTTCTGCCTCATGCCCTGTCTGGAAAAAGAGACAAAATAATTTGTTGTGACTTATGTTTCTCTGTAGAGAAACAACCACTGATTGGGTTTCTATGCAACATTAAAAAGTGGATAGAGGCCTGGAGAGATTGCTTAGTGGTTAAGGTGCTTACCTGCAAAGCCAAATGACCTCGGTTCGATTCCACAGGACCCACCTAAGCCAGATGCACAAGGTGGTGCTTTCTTTTGGAGTTTGTTTGTAGCTGTTAGAGGCCCTGGTGTGCCCATTCTCTCTCTCTCTGCCTCTCTCTCTCTCCCCCCCCATGCTTTCTCTTTCTTTCTCTCTCAAATTAAAATATTTAAAAAGGTGATAGAAAACATGCTACACCTTTTAGACAAATAAAAATAAATTTTCAAAAAGATTTCTTATAGGATATTCATTTATATTCAATCTAAGGAAATATTTATGTTTATCATATACAAACAAATGCTTTTAATATTTAGCTTTGCTTTAGAGAATTAAAAATAAGTAGATCATGTCATTTATCAATGATATGATTGCTCAAAATATGTTTATGTGTATGTATAAACATGGATTTTCCACACCACAAGGTTCCTTTAAAACCATCTTACTTGTACCGATCTTATTTCTAGCTATGGACAGAGTATGCCAGAGAAGGGTTCCCATTGCTCGTATGTTAAAAGCAAGCTGCTCAATTTAAAAAAAAACATATGCTTCCCCCCCCCTCCTGTAATGTAGCATTTAGCAGAAACATCTTCTGGGGCAGAGTAATTACAGATTAATTACTGGGTTTGGTTGTGACATCGTCATATATGCGTATAATGGACTTTGGTCGTATTTGCCCGCACCCCCCCCACCACTGTGACCCTCTCTCTGCCTTTCCCCCACTGTCTTTCTTTCCCCCGGGAGTTGTGTCCTTTCTAAAAGTTTTTGTGTCTTCTTTTTTTCTGACATATTTTCAAGCCCTATCTTTACAAGCACAATCCTTATCCTGGCCGCTAGTATAAGGAGTGCAGTCCCCCACATTCTTCAGCCGGGGTTACTTGAAAGTGTGCCCTAGCGCAGCCAGGAGCCTTGGCATCTGCCTCAGCCCCTGTGGACTTGTGAGAGCTCAGGAGTGGCCAGGACTGGGCGGAGGGCAGGTTGGACACTCCCTCTGCCCGTGTTTGCAGGCTCACAAGCTGCAGCGAGGACATGATGAATGCCACAGAATCTCCAGCCAACTCTGTGTCACTAGACTTTCTAAACCAAATAAACTGAAGCTTCTTGACTGACTAGAACTGCCTCCCCAACCCAGTGACCGGGCTGCTTCACAAGGCGCCCGCGCACACTTATCTTTGGAAGCAGGGGCCGTCGAGAGTTCTTTGTCAAGAGCACATCTCCAGCTCGGTGCTGTGTTGTGACTCTGGGAAGCACACAGTATGACAACTGTAAACGTGTTAGGGACAGTCTTCTTCCACCAGGAAAGTTCACTTACTTTCCTTCAGAACTTACGACTTTATTTTTCCGACTTTAAACTCTTAAAAGTTTAATCATAGCATGGTATAATTATGCAAGTTTCATCAAATAACATATTTTGTACTTCTTATGCATTCCATTTTCTTTCTTCCTTGAAGACTACTTATCTTACATGGTGTTTGAAATGTATGAGAAGTCCTAACCCACATAGAGTTTATTTTTCTCCTCATCAATAGACTCACTGTATTTGAAAAGACAGATATGAAAGAAATATCAAAGGGCTGGGAGATTGCTCAGTGGTTAGAGGTGCTGTTTACAAAGTCTGCCTGCCCAGGTTCGATTTCCCAGTACCCACGTAAAGCCAGATGCACAACGTGGCACATGCATCTGGAGTTCTTCTGCAGTAGTAAGAGGCTCTAGTATGCCTATACTCACCCACTCTCTGCTCACAAATAAATAAAAAATATTTTGAAATATCAAGTAGTTTTTGTTACATTGGGAAACATTATAAAAAGAAAACAACATTCTAAAAGGGGTAGTTTGACATCAGTCAAATTCATTGGCTAAAATCCCATGTTAATGCATTTTGAAGGTCAGAATTAATTTGTTTATTTAGCCATTTTCAATATTAATCAGTTGGGCTGGGTAACTGCTTGCACACTAAAATTTATTCTTAGCTTTCAGAATAAAAGAGCAAGTATAAATATACTTAAAAATACATGGAGTGCTAGAGAGATGGCTTAGCGGTTAAGGTACTTGCCTGAGAAGCCTAAGGGCCCAGGTTCAATTCCACAGAACCCATGTAACCCAGATGCACATGGTGGCACATGTACTTGGAGGTCGTTTGCAGTGGCTAGAGGCCCTGGTGTACCCATTCTTTTCCTTCCTCTGTCTCTCTCTCAAATAAATAAAATATTTTTTTCTTTTTTAATATTTTGTTTTTATTATTTATTTGAGAGAGAGGGAGAGGGAGAGTAAGAGCACGCCAGGACATCCAGCCACTGCAAACGAACTCCAGATGCATGTGCCACCTTGTGCATCTGGCTTACATGGGTCCTTTGGCTTTGTAGGCAAGTGCCTTAACTACTAAGCTATCTCTCCATCCCAATAAAAAATATTTTTAAAGCCTCTCTTTAAAACATAGATGGGATGAAGAATACAAATTGGAACACTCTTGGAAAACCAAATCCCACGTGTCTCATATCTACAAACCCTCAGCCTGATCCAGACGTATCAGTCAGGGCAGATGCTAGTGCTTAGAGGCCATCTTCCTGCTCTAGATTCTGGAAGTAGGGTCAGCACGGGCCATGGCAATGGTCCTTAGGGGTATCAGCCATCATTGTGCCAGAGCCGGCTTCATCCCTATGGTCAGGCCTTCTTCACTTGCCCTGCTTGCAGCTCACATCATAACTCCTGGGACAGGAGCAGAAATGTCAATTCTAGAATAGAGCAGGAGAGTCAGGGCCCGCCAGACCCTCTTCTACTCCACATTGGCCCTGTCTTTGGGGAATGTTGTGGCTGGGTAGCAATAAGGACAGAATGAGAGCGTGAGACCCAACCTCTGCAACCGGTTCTTCTCAATCACCTCCTTGCTCACCAACATGTCTGTCTCTGCCCTGGAATGGAAGGCTTTCTGTCACCTTAAGGGTCTTGAAGTCATCAGGACATTTGGTTTTATATCCATTTTCTGCTGTGACTGTATAATATATCACAACAGCCTCTCATTTAAATAATGCACAACTAATGACATATTTCTGATTCCTTCAATCAATGTGTGCTGGCCATGGGTGAAGGAGAGAACATGATCTGTCTTCAATGGCAACACATCACATTGTCTTCAAGATCCTCACCCTCAAAGGGCATGGAGACTGAGGTCAATGATGAGGCTGAAGAGGGTCTGATCATTCACAAACTGGACATAAATAGAAGAAACTTCGAAGCCAAGTGACAATTAAATATTTGATCAAATTAGAGGAAGGAGTAGAAAACACATCCAACTATTAGACAAAGAGAGATCTTTTTAGGTTAGAAACTGTAGCCCTGAAGACACAGTGTGGTTTTCCTAACCACAGTGGGATCACCAGGGACATATGATAACAGTTCCTTGGGCTCCTTTCCTCAAAGGGTACATACACCAAAGTTCAGGCTTGATATTGCACGTTGCTGTGCATCCTTTGGGCTCTGGGCCAGTCTGACCAAGTTCAAGGCCTGCTCTGCCACCTAGATCTCAGAGTCAGTGGCCACGTTACATGGGTTTTTCACCCATGATAAGAATACAAGTGCACGGAGCACGCTTTGAAGATTTCTACTTTTGTCGAGTGGTCTCATATCCTAAAGCAATGCATGTAGGTTGTAGTAAGTCCAACGTGTAACATGATCAAGGTCCGCTGGAAATCTCTTAGAGGCAGGCCCAGCTGGAGCAGGAAGGGCAAGTGCAGAGCCCACGAGTAGCTGGGATTGCCGTGGGGTCTCGTGAGTCACAGGCTGAACCGACACTGGGATTAGAGGCTTGTGCCTGGGGCTCAGCACCAGGAGAAAGATGAGCACAAGACGTACTTTATGCTAAGATCCTTAAAGGGGCTGGAATATGCACAATTAGTCAATCCGTAAATAAAAACAGATGGAGAACAGCTGGGCTGGGGCATAGATGACAGAGCTTGGCTACGACCACACCGGCCAGAATATGTAACTGCTTTGTGGTGATAGATTCTTTCACATATCTTAGTCAATTTGGTCCTCACGCAACTCCTGTAAGATAAGCAGAAAGCAGAACGGCCTTTATCTGGTCCGATGCCGCGTGCTGCTCATGTGAGATCCGAACCAAATGGGATCTACACAGCGCCTAATGACAGACCCATAAAGGCAGTGAGTCAGCACGCAGTGGACAGCCACTCAAGCGTCCTTGGCCACAGTCTTCTCTGTCCATGTGGGGCACCCCTGCTTTGCCAGCTAGGCGGGAGCTGCCCAGTATTTGAGGCTGGGCTGCGGCTCAGCGTCTGCCTTCTTCTCGGTACTTTCAAGAAGGGTGGGCTCTCTCATCTGTGGCCTCTTAGGGGCATCAGAGAGTTTTCAAGGAGCTAGGTCAGATTATCAATAGCATCTGTATGGACTGTTGCACACAGGGCATGGTAACAGTCTTGTAGGTATGGCCTTCCAGCCACCATCATCCCATAAAGATATGCTATTTGTTTGCCTTGGCAAGTGCACATCAGTGCAGGAAGGAGAAGGGGAGAGGTGGTCACAGAGGGCATCCACCTAGCATCGGCTACGCTGGGCAGCGGCACTTTCTAGCCGCCTCTCACTCTGTCATTCCGACTCTTCCAGGAGTTCTGCCAGGACTCTCATTTCACAAAACAGAAAGCGGAGGACAAACACATTCTAGGCCCCCTAGTCTGTGAGTGGCCAAGTGGTGGATTGAGTCTCCATCTACATTGGTCTCAAGAGCACCTTTTATGACACGCATGGCTTCCAAACTAGGGAATTCTGAATATGTGGAACAACTTCAGAAAGAAAAGATGAGAAGAAGCCATTATGAGCAATTTCTCAAAATGGAAATCTATCCGTCAGTGTTGCCCCTCCCGCTGGGCAACATTCTATCCCCCGACTGCCGGGCCACATTTCAACATCCTCTACTCTCCACGACAACAATCGCAAGATCAAACAAATATATTTCACGTTTAATGAAAATCCGCACTTAGCAATGAAACATATCTCGTGAACCCCCCAGTGCATCCTCAATCCAAGGTTGTCACATACTATGATGGAATGAAAGTCATTCTAGATGGATTCCTTGGACTACACAATCACGGGCTATTGCTAGTTATTTGAGTCTGTGAAAACGCCCAATACAGAGCCCCACAGGGGGAGACACACTGTGCCCCAGGCACTCACCAAGCAACATCCAGGGCTTTAGGAGGCAGCTGTGGAGGGGGTGTGTGGGGACCAACCTAACCATGAGCTCTTCACTTACTTTTCATGTGACTTTAATGAATTTATGTGGATTCAAAGATGAGTAACCGAAGGCGCTACTTTGGAGCCGAAATACATATTACTGAAACTCAACAGGACCTGAGGCATTTGGTTAGCTCTTGCGCAGACACGATCTATTTTCCAGGGGGAGTATTTTAGCGCAGAGAATGTTTAGAATGGTGATAAAACATTAGATAGCTCTCTGTCAGGTTTATAATCATGTTACCATTCTCTTCCGACAATCTGTCTGCTCTAGCTTCCTGCCACCCGGCTCTTGGTATGCCAACTGCCCTGGAATCTTTATTTGGGGGGGGGCAGAAATTATGGGGATGACTCTTCTTTTGACATCCTCCATGACTCTGCACGCCCTGCAGTCCTCTTTGCAATCCACTGATGCTGGTTTTATAGTGTCAGGATGACCGTGGCAGCATGGCTGTGAGGCTTGCAGCCAGAAAGTTCCTCCACATCAGATGCTGTGCTAAACACAGCTAGTAATCCACAGACGGGAGGAGCAAAGCAACACTCTTCCAGCATATTCTCTAGGGACACACTAGGCTGAGGAAAGACCTCAACCCAAAATCTCTCTCAAGAGGGAATGACAGCAAATCACACCAGGCATAATGCCACAGCAAAGGCCCCCTGCTACAAGGACTCCCCCCACCACGGGCATAAGTCTGGCCACTCTGGCTCCAGCTTCACCACACTGGCATCGGGGGTCAAGATCTCAACTGAAGTCATCATTTGAACTTAGGCCAAGGCACAGCTAATGACTGGGCATTAATTGGGCTCTTTTTGCCTGCAATTTTCAAAAGTGCCCCAGGAAAAAGACAATTATCAGTCCCTTGCTGTGGGTGAAGAAACAAGGCTTCGGCAGAGGGGAAATTTGCACAAAGTCAGGAGTGACAGAGCTGGAATACCAGGACAGTTCCAATTCCTAAATCCCACTGCCTCAGTTGTATTGTTACTTCTGAAAAAATGGCAAGGCTACAGATCCCGTCTACAGGAGAACATCCAAAGTGGCAAATTTAGTGTCAGATTCGATATACTCCTCAAAGATGTTTAGATTTGTCTTGTTGTGACATTTATGAAGATACTTTTAAATATATTTTATTTATTTATCTAAGAGAGAGATAGAAGCAGAAAGAGAGAGTGAGTGTGGGTGCATCAGGGCCTCCTGTCACTGCAAGCAAACTCCAAACACATGTGCCGCTTTGTGCACTTGGCTTTACGAGGACACTAGAGAATCGAGCCCTGGCTGTCAGGCTTAAAGTGCCTTTAAACTGGGAGCCAGTTCTCCATCCCCCCCTGCCCCCGCCATGAAGATACTTTCAATCAGCAATCATGGAGGCCACAGGTAACATCATTCAGAGTCTAGGGCCACAGAAAGGGGATTGTCACCGATGAATAACTGTCACACACAAGGTTTGATATGTATGTAAATCTGCCATTTCTCCAAATGAAGAAGGTGGAGGGTATGCTATTTTACTACAGATAATGTGCCGATAAACTGTATTGTCTGGAGTTCATATGAAAGCAGCAGCAATTCTGTGAACAGGCAGAGTGGATGTTACTTTCCATATGTAATAGATGAGAAAATGAAGTGTAAAATGCTCAGTAGACTAAGTCTGTAATCCTAGTCATTCTGCTCAGTGGTACATTGCTAAAGCACTATCATCAGGAAAACTCCAATTCATAACATTTACTGATTTTCAATAATAATCCCACCACAGCTAACTCAAGCTACCCATCAGGAGATTATGAAATGAAGAGTTGGGGTGGATATGCCAAGCTCTGTCTCTCTTACTTCTAACTGGCACTCTTCCATGCCATCAAATTAAATAGGGGTGATGCCTGTAGAGGAATACTTAAGGGTGAGTGGAATTCCCTTCTGAGAAAGTCAGCCACAGATACCCTTGTGTATACACTGATACCCCTGACTTAGGATAATCTCTGGTTGTAACTGAACAGAGCAGATAGCTGTCCCTGAAGTGATCTTGGAATGTTCTTTATGCTGAGATGAGTCAGACAGCAACAACCCACTTCAGTCTCATCTCACTGACATTATCGTCAGCTATCTCAAGGCACTGCTTGCCTGTCTGTCTCGGCTCATTGTAGAGATAGGAGATGCCAATTTCAGGAAATTAAGTAACATGCTTAAAGTCATACTACACGTCAGAATCACAGCAATAACCACAGTGTTTGAATCTTGCACCTACGTGATTTTTCTATCACTCTGAAAACCAAAGACTTATGAAAAAATGTGGCAGAGGGGTTAGGATATCCACTGACAGAGATATGAGATCTTACATCTAGGGATGTGATGGGACAACAGATATCCTGCAAGGTCTGTCCTTGCATGGATTTAATTATGCCCTGTGGAGACTCAAGGAGCCTAGGAAACTTGACATAGAGGAAAGATTGGGCCTAGAGGGATGGGACTTAAAATGAATTCAAACACTTTTGTGCATATTCATCTGTTCAATATATTGGGTGTGAGATGAACGTTATCTTTGAACAATAAGTCCTAGGACTTATAAAAAATTGGAGGCTGGAGAGATGGCTTAGCAGTTAAGGCGCTTGCCTGTGAAGCCTAAGAACCCATGTTAGACTCTCCACATCTCACGTAAGCCAGACCCACAAAGGTGAGGCAAGCACAAGGTCACACTGCCCACTAGGCGGCACAAATGTCTGGCATTCAATTTCAGTGGCTGAGACCCTGGCACACCAATTCTCTCTCTCTTTGTCAAATTAAAAAAATAAAATAAAACAAGTTGGAGAACACCAACCAAGACCAACATTTGAGCTGTTACTTTTCAACAAAGGGCTGCAATGTGAGAAAGTGGCTGTCATGCACTAAAGGGTGCCTTTGGGAAGCTCTCTTCTCATGACCAGAAGAGATAATCTGTGAGAGAATACGCTGAGCCCAGAGAAGGTACCTGGAACCTGAAGTCAGCACCGCTCTACGCCCCCAGCCTAAAAGCAAGTGGCTACTTCAGTGTAGGGCTTAGCAACGTCACCAACAAGTTTTCTGTCATATGACTTCCCAAACAACTAGACTGACGCCCTGGAGGCCAGCGGCAAGTCCTGGCTGCCAGAACTAGAGTATAGAAGCAATTCCTTTCCCCAAACCTGCTGGAGTCACCCCTGCTCCCAGACCACACAGACCTTGGACGAGCTATCTATGAAGGCAGATATGGCAGCAAGAAATCCCAATAAATAAATACAAGGTTTTCAGACCTACAAACATGTTGCCTTGTTATGCACTTCAGATGGGTGGCCTAAGAAACAGGTAAGTAGCTAAAGCAATTCAGTTGTTTCAAGTGGAAAAGAGATCCAGAGGCTTCACATGATCACATGATGTGCATTAAATTTGCCTGTACCACAGTGACCGGGGGCTGCTCAGGGCAAAATTTAAAGACACAGTATCTTCAGAGCCAGCAGACTTATAGCTAATGACAGAAATGCTCAAGCATATATCTTTAATATAAATATTTTTCAGTAGATACAATAAGCAAGAATATACTCTATCTATATATTTATTGTTTGTTCCTACTGAGTTCTAGAGTATTTAAACATGTCATATATATATATATGCACATACATATGCATACATATATTCAAGTGTGTGTGTGTGTGTGTGTGTGTGTGTGTGTCTGGTTTTGTTTTTCAGTGTTAGGTATCCAACCCAGGGCCTTGCACATGGTAGGCGACTGCTCCACCTCTGAGGTTCATCTCTGGTCCCATCATGTTCTAGTTTTACTAAGACTACTTCAATGTTGTATAACCTCCTGTTAAAACAAAAAGACTTTAAAACTGATACCATTATTTTAAAAGCAAATACATATGAAAATACATTAATACAGCCCATTACTGCATGCTAACTTAAAAAGTTGATAAAAATTCAAATACCGAGTGGCCTATGTTCCAATAAATAACCCTCACCCTCTTCTTGTAAGCAACTCAGATTAAACTCACTGTGTCTCTTTTCTTCTCTCCCCTCTCTCCCTCACACACACACAAAGTAGAAAGGGGATTAGTTGAGCTGAGGAAGGAGATAGGCGGGAGTGGGCTGGGGACAAGAGAGGGTGATGAGGGTGAATATGATCAAATACATACATACATATATATATATATATATATATATATATATATATATATATATATATATATATATGAAATTGTCCAAAATAGTTTAATAAAGTAACAAATACATGCTTTAACAATTTCAAACTCTAGGCCATAACTGAGTTACAATGTGTACAGAGTTCAGGTTAAAGTGCTAGTACCTATAGGACAAGAGTTATAAATATTTTTTATCTTTCTGGATGAGATGAATTAAACAGAAACAGGAGGAAGAGGAAGAGGAGGAGAAGGGTCTTAGCTCATCCCTTCTTTCCTCTGAGTTTATCTGCAGTAAGAGGAAACAGTTGAGTTACGCTGGCTGCAAATGAGTGCAACATACTGAGAAGAATATCCTTTGTGTCTTAGTAGAATCCAGAACACATGAGAAGATAGGAAATATTGTTTCCTCAAAGCGCGCATTTTATCATACTTGCCAGCCAGGTTAAAAGTTAATTATTAGCAAGGCTAGTGTGCTTAAAATAGCCTATTGTTTTCGACAATTTATAAACCTTGATTATAAAACTGTTAAACTCTAGAGATATAAAATTCAATACATTCATCCTTCCCCACACATCTTTCCCTCAGTGTTACTTTTAATGATTCTGATTTTATGATTGATGATTTTTAAAAAAACAAATACAAACTTCTCTTAAACAAACAGAAGTATTAACAGCCAATATTTAGGTAATATGGACTTTTGGATTTGGTTGCCTTGTCATAATGAAACTATAGCTATAGAGAGAAAAACTATGTTAAGAAATATAATTAATGCCACCTGAGGTTAAGTTCTCTTAGTCTTCCATTAATACTGCTGATGGAAAATAACAAGTGTGGAAGGTTTTATCAACAGTATCCCAACTCTGAAAAGTTGGATTTCGATCCCATTTTATAGACAGACATTGAGATATGCTTGGACTTGAACTCACATCTTCTGGGATCAAGTCCTTTCTCTTTCCATTTCTATAAAATTACTTCCACTGATGCCAATGTTCCCTTGAACAGGAAATAAGCAGGTAACATACAGCGATATTACTGCAGTTACCGACCAAAAACAGCTGATGGAGGAAACTGTTTATTTTGGTCTATAGTCTCTGGGGGAAGCTCCATGATGGCAGGGAAAAGATGGCAGAGCAGAGGCTGGGCATCATCTTTGCCTTAGCAGGTGGAAAACAGCAACACAAAGGTGAGCCAAGCTCTGACAAGGGGGAGCTGTCTGTGAAACCCCGAAGTCTGCCCCCAGTAGCATACCTCCTCCAACAAGGCTCCACTTCCCACATTATCATCTGCTAGGGACCAAACATTTAGGACACATGAGATTATGGGACATTTGAATCAAAGCACTACAGGCATTGATGAATCGGGAAAGGATATTGATTGTTTTGTACAAACTTAATCTCCATATTGCTACCAGCTCATACTCATTTAAAGAGGCCTGCAATCTTATTTTTAGTTTTTTAAAAATTTTTTTCGTTTAATACTTTTATTTATTTATTTTTTTGCAAGAAGAGAGAGAAAGAGAGAGAGAGAGAGAGAGAGAGAGAGAGAGAAACAGAGAGAATGGATACAGGATGCACCAGGGCCTCTAGTCACTGCAAAAGAACTCCAGATGCATGTGCCACTTTGTGCATCTGGCTTTATGTGGTACTAGGGAATCGAACTGGGTCGCTAGGCTTTGCAGGCAATCCTTAACAGCTGATCCATCTCTCTAGCCCTATTTTGAGTTTTGTTTTTTTTTTGAGAAGCCTTCATACTGACTTCTACAGTGAATGCACAAGTTTATATTCATACCAATAGTGGATACAGGTCCCTCTTTCCCCACATCTTTGCCAGCATTTGTTGGCATTCATTTTCTGGATGTTACCCACTCTGGCATGGGTTAGCTGACCAGCATATGAAATCAGGTATCCCATTCTTGGGTATGTGCCCAAAGGACTACATGTTGAGATTCTTGCACATCCATGTTTATGTTTATTGCTGCACTATTCACAACAGCTGAGAAATGGAACCAGCCTGCCTGTCCATCAGCAGATGAGTGGATAAAGAAAAGGTGGTACACATATGATAGAACTTTGTCCAGCTGCAAAGAAAAGTTAAACAAAGTCATAGTTGTAGGAAAACGGATCGAACTAGAAGTACTATGTTAAGTAAGTGAAACCAACCAGACTCAGAAAGATAAATAGTGCATGTTCTCTCACATATACAGAACCTAGTTGAATGTGTGTGTGTGTGTGTGTATGTATGTGTGTGTGTGTGTGTGTGTGTGTGTGTGTTAGGTCATGGAACAAGAGAGTGGACCATGACAGAAAAAGGAGATTATAAGAGAGGTAGGGAGAAAAAAAATAGAGTAATAAAACACATGTGACAGGAAAGAGGAAAGGGGAAAAGCAGGAGGGGGCGGGAGAGCAGAGGGCAGGCGTGGAGGAGCTGAAGCTAGTACACAGGAAAATGTCATAATGGGGGGCTGGGAGAGGGACCAGTGGATGAAGTGCTTGCTGCATGGGCAGGAAGACTTGAGGTGCAGGTTCCCTTGCAGCTGGGCATAGCAGTACACATCTGTAATCCCAGAGCTGGAGAGGCACAGACCAGAAGATCCCTACAGCTGGCTGGTTGGCCTCGCTGACAGCGAGAAACCGTATCTCAAAAAAATAGGAGGGGCTCGGAAGATGGTTCAGAGGCTAAAGGCACTTGTTTGCAAAGCCTCATAGTCCTGGTTCAATCCCCCAGCCTCAAGAGACTCTGGCATACTCATACACACCTCACACGCACACACATGTACATAAATGCAAATAAAAGAAGGGAACTGAGGGGAAAGATAAAAATACATTATATGCATGTATGAAAATGTCAAAAACAGATAAAAATGAAAATTCAAAACAATAAGGAGAAACAACTGAGGAAGACATTTGATGCTGACCTCCAGCCCCCCCCCCCATGCATGGGTTCACACGTACACATATATCCACATACGTGTGTGCTCACACACACGGACACATGCATGCATGCCACACATATGCACACACAAAAAGGAAAAATATAACATAATGAAACCCACTTTTGCATGTTAAAAAAATTTTTTAAGGCCAAAACTTATCCTTATCCTCAGCACTTTATGAAATTTGCTACCTATAAGAAGGAAAATTGCTGGGTGTGGTGGCGCATGCCTTTAATCCCAGCACTCGGGAGGCAGAAGTAGGAGGATCACTGTGAGTTCAAGGTCGCCCTGAGACTACAGAGTGAATTCCAGGTCAGCCTGGCCTACAGCGAGACCCTACCTCGAAAGAACAAACAAACAAACAAAAATACAGAGATAGGAGGATTTCTGTGAGTTCGAGGACACCCTGAGACTCCATAGTGAATTCCAGGTCAGCCTGGGCTAGAGTGAGACTCTACCTCGAAAAACCAAAAATATAATAATAATAATAATAATAATAATAATAATAAATAAAGAAGGAAACTTGCAAATAGAGGCAGGCTTGGTGATACATCAAATTTATTCATGTTTCAGTCCTAGAGTGACAAACAATTGTGTCTGTATCTGAGAGGACAAAAGAAGCTCGTGTATAAGTGGACAAAATATTTGAAGTGACAGTTGCAGGCAGTGGATGATGGACAGGTTGTGGCTGCAATCCTCCAAGGAGGAGACACGGGGACGAAGGGCACAGCTCCCTTTGCCTTCTGTTTTAGGACAGTCCCAAATGACAAGCCGGGGATGCGGAGCTCAAAGAGAAAAGGTACGAGAGGAAGAAGCAGATGACAACTCAGGGCAGTGGAGAGCAGGAACTGGAGAAACTTCCCTCTGAAGCATGCATACGGCGTCCCTCGGACCTCAGCCACACGGCGAGCTCAGCACGTGTTCCACAATCCCAAAGCCTCCCGTGGACAGACAAGGGCATCATGTGAGGAGATGGTGGCCAGACAGAAGAGCTTGCCCGATGAGCTTAAAGTTGGGGTTAGACTCCCAAAAGGCAATGTCTTTACAAGATTAGGGAGATGCAGGTCCTGGGGTGAGGACCACATCAGGTTTGTCTTAGCAGAACCTTACAACTAAGCTTCAACCAGTTCTAGCTGACCAGTGAGCAACTCAGCACCTGCCAGAGCTAACCTCATCACTCTCTAAGGGAAGCCAGCAGCACCCAACGCTTCTGACGTGCTCACATCCGAGGTGTCCATCGTGAAGTCAGCAAGTCCCGCGCACGTGGTCAGGCTCGCCGCAGCTGTGCACGGTGATGGCTTCTGCCCCGTCGTGTTTCTCTCTCACTACTGTAAACACAAATTTGTGGTGGTGCACGCCTGTCAATCCCAGTATTCCTGAGGCTATGGCAGGTGGGGTGTGAGTGTGAGGCTTATGCAAGACCTTGTCTCAAAAAGCAAACAATAAGTAAGTAAGAACGCAAATTTATAAGCAGGGAATCCTTCCTTCCTGGAGGGAACACATTCCATTTGGTTCAGCTCTCCATTCTCACTAGTGGACAAAAGACCCAGAGAAACAGTGAGTGTCGAGGCAAACACTTGGACCAGCTGAGTGTCAAACTCCTACACACGGATCCCATAAAAACAATGTCACTGAGGCAGGTGTGATGTGACAGTGAGGTGAGGGTAGTATCTTGTCAGTGTGTACATGAGCCTGTTCAAGAGCTGTGGAATGGAGAGATATGGCCATTGTGACTTCATTGTGTCCTTCTAGGACAAAAGGACTTTGCACCTCAGATGGTGAGATTCTGGAGTGTTTCAGCTGTAAGTTATTAAGCAATAGCAGTTGGGAGGGGGCCTCAGATGCTCAAGGTTCTGTGTGTGCCACACCATGACTGAATGTAACTTCCTGGAGAGGGAACCAACATTTGATAGCTGAAAATTGATAGCCCTGGTTCCCTGTTAAAAAGCTATATTATCAGGAGCCAATCTCTCCCTGCCCCCACACACTGAGAAGGAGACCTTCCAGGTCTCTCCTTAGTTAAAAACTCCCCAGACTATGAAATAACCCCTAGATAACAGTTTAATGCTAATTTATAAAAGTGACTTATTCAAGCCAACAAGAAAGGGTGTGAGATTAGAGATACAGGAACTTGGTGACAAAGCTTGGGAAAAGCTCACATGGCCTCTCAATGTCCCAATTTGCTGATTCTTTGGCCATTTTCCCCTGCAATTGTTTGTGAAGTTGAATCAACTGAACTCTCTCATCAAGTAACATGGGCTCCAAAGAAACTCTCTGTGAAATGAAACCAGGCAAGGGGGTTATTGTTCACTCTGGACCCAGCTGCCTCCAAGACTGAACAAACCTTGCTCTTTCTACCCTTTAACACATAAAATCACTCGTGATTATTTAGGACTGAGGTTCTGAACAAGAAGGAGAAACTACCACGTAATTATATGGATGCACGTAGCAGTCTGCCATTTCTGTTTTTGTGCTTGGGTCTCAAGATAGCCCCTGATTTATTCTGATGCGAATGTATGGTCGGGGGAAACTACCTTGGTGTGGAAGAGTCCCTGCTGCCCATTTCCTAGTCTGTGAGCCTGGAGAGACTAGGCCTCAGGTATAATAACAGAGAAACTGATGAAGACAAGACCCAGCGAACAAGAGTCACTCTGGCCTTGCAGGTCCGCAGCACTTGGCCTAGTCAGCCTTTCCCCTGTAGAAGGGAGGCCTGAGAAAGGCTTCCAGGAGACTGGAAGGAAGTCGCACTCAGGAAGTACATGGACTGAGGATTTTGAGCCCCCAAATTAACATGCGTGTATTTTTCCTTTTTATAAATACTATTCCAGAAACTCCCTACTAATGAATATATCAATTTTATTCTCCCTTATCTTCTTTTTAAAAATTTTTTTGGTATTTTTATTTATTTATTTGAGAGCGACAGAAAGAGGCAGAGAGAGAGAGAGAGAATGGGCGCGCCAGGGCCTCCAGCCACTGCAAACGAACTCCAGACGTGTGTGCCCCCTTGTGCGTCTGGCTAACGTGGGTCCTGGGGAATCAAGCCTCGAACCGGGATCCTTAGGCTTCACAGGCAAGCGCTTAACCACTAAGCCATCTCTCCAGCCCCCTTATCTTCTTTTTATAAAAGGAAACTTTAGATAACTTTTGGGAAAAGCATGAATAAGAAAACAATCTGTTTTTGAACAAGTCCCATAATGCAAATAAAACTGTGTCCTACCAATTAGGTTGGAAAGCTAGGAGAAACAGCTGACTTGGAACCCTTGAAGTGGGAAGGCCTGGGAGCTACAGTGCACTTGGGTATTAGTGTTTATTTTCGCTGGGCCACTCTTTCCCTTCTAGAAACAGAGAACATTAGAGAGGTTATCTGCACTTAGGATGAGGACTCTGGACCAGAGCTCACTCAAGGACTGAAGCTACCCTGCACAGCTGGGGTGGGCTGAGCGGATGAGCTGCCTGGAGCCCAGTTAGGAGGCCAGCGCAGTGTTCAAGGAAAAGAAAACCACCTTGGGCATTGGTTGAATAAAAGCAAATATATTTTGCCATCTTTTGGAAAACAAGGCTCTTATGATTTATAAATGAATGCAAATGGTAAGGGATATTACCACATAGTCTATTTCTTTGTTTCTCTGCTTATTAATATGTAAAGAATCCTCCAGGTGCTCAGTGGACTAGGAACGGGGCAGGGGGACAGAGAGGGTAATGGGAGGGAAATATAATCAAATTACAGTATGCTCAAGTTTTAAAAAGTCTCCATTCTTGGGCTAGAGAGATGGCTCAGCGGTTAAAGTACTTGGCTACAAAACCTAATGACCTGAGTTCGATTCCCCAGTGACAACATAATGGCACATGCACAAAGTGGCACATGCATCTGGAGTTCATTTGCAGTGGCTAGATGCCCTGGCACACTCATTTTCTCTCTCTCTCTCTCTCTCTCTGCTTGCAAGTAAATAAACAAAAATTTCAAAAAAAAAAAAAAATTCTCCACTCTGCCCCACAGAGCCATGAGTTTTCTGTAAATGTGGTTTGAACTCTTGATTCTCATCACACAGCCGGATGGACAGGCCAGCCAGATCTTCACTGACTCCTGCAACTCAACTGTCCAGAGGGAACCTTGTTGGTCTTCCCGAACCACACAGCTTCCCGTTGTCCCCTTGCTCCTTTTGCAGCCATCAACCCCATCATCATCCCAGTGTCTCTGGCAGGAAAACCTGGCTCCATTCTTACTTTCCATTCTTCACTCTGCCTTCCTACTTGGCATGTCAGATGCTATCAGGATGTCTGTTCTGTTCCTCCAGGTCCAAAGTGCTCTCCAAACCATAGAAAAACCTCATCACAAGGTTTCCTCACTGGCAGAACTGGAATATGACCCAAGAGAGGGTAGTCAGGGGAGGGAGAAAGGCTGGTGGTAGAGACCTGTACTACCAGCTGCTACTCTGGAGGCTGAGGCAAGAGGATTGCAAGTTCAAGGCTTACCTTGGCTACATAGTAAGATTCTGTCTCAAATTGGGAAGGAAGAGTACAAAGAAGGCTGAGGAATGTAGCTTAGTGGTAGAGCACTCGCCTAGAAAGTGTGAGGTCAATTCTCAGTACTGAAAAAAAAAAAAAAATAAAGCCAGGCGTGGTGGCACACGCCTTTAATCCCAGCACTTGGGAGGCAGAGGTAGGAGGATCGTTGTAAGTTCAAGGCCACCCTGAGACTACACTGTTAATTCCAGGTCAGCCTGGACCAGAGTGAGACCCTACCTCGAAAAAACAACAACAACAAAAATAATAAAAATAACATTTTAATAAAACATATGCTTTTTTTCTCATGTGTGGAAGCTAAGTTAACTAATGTGAAAGCAGAGAGGAGGTGAGACCAGCAGGAGAGGAGAGGGGGTGTGGACATGAGAACCTGCGAGGATAGACATTTTGAAAATGCCATCATAAACCCATCCTTTACCTACTAGCTAAAAAAGTTCATAAAAATGGAACCTGGGCTGGAGAGATGGCTTAGCTGTTAAGGCATTTGCCTGCAAAGCCAAAGGATCCTGGTTCCATTCCCCAGGACCCATGTAAGCCAGATGCACAAGGGGCGCATGTGTCTCGAGTTCGTTTGCAGTGGCTGGAGGCCCTGGCGTGCCCGTTCTCTCTCTCTCTCTCTCTCTCTCTCTCTCAAATAAATAAATAAATAATAAATATTTTTAAAAATGGAACCTGTAGAAAAGAAAGAACAGCAGAGTTCAAATGAGCCAACTATGACTCTCCAGAAATCATCTCCTCCCTTCTCTGCAGCAAAACAGTGTAACAACAGAGCTCGAACTTCGAACGGAAGAGAATGCAGGGAAGCAGGTCTCCGAGAAGATGCGTGACAATTACAACAGATTCAAGGATGCAAGATTTGGGAAAATATCCTAGCCAACACTATCCACACACATTAAATCTGAAAATAAAATGGCATCAAAACTAGGCAAAAGTAACAAAATCAAAATGATAGAGAAAATATAAGATAGAGGATGGGAGAGAAGTATCAAACAAAGACTGCTGAAGATAAGTTCTAGAAAATAAAACCTCCTTAAGATATAGGAGACAAACACAGAAATCCTCTGCATCGCTGCAGCCGTAAAGGAGGGTGCATCTGATGAAGCGCAGGCTAGCACCAGCCGAGCACGCTGTGGACGAACAGCAAAGGGCGACCCGGAGCGTAGGGTACAAAACAAGACCAAACACCACCTCAGGAGAACTCGTGAGTTAGAAAGGGTAAAAGCAATGTTGTTTGGCATCTGGAGCATCTGCTGAGGTGACTGTATGCTGTTTTTTCTTCTGTTGGTGGAAGGGCTAAAATCCTTGATAAACAATAATCTTCTACATATAATGAAAATGATCATTAGGCAAGTGGATATAGATTGTGATCAACTTGGTCATACTGAAAGAGATACAAATGGAATAAACACACACTTGCACACACTCACACTCTTTCACACCCACAAACACACACTCTTTCACACTGACACACATATAGCCACACACAGGGACATTTGAAGAGATGCAGATCACAAAAGGATTTGGCAACAATGAATAGAACACTTAGAAACCACATTAAAACTGTTGATGAACTAGGGAAGCCTAGTCATACATCATCAGTGACAGTGGCATTTGCTACCGGTTCCTCTGAGGGCAGAGGACACCATCTGCCAAATATTAAGTGTACTAACCTTGTACCAAGACAGTGTATCGGTGGGAATGTGTTATGTAGATGTGTTAACCCAAACCTTCAGATGCACACCTACAGAAGTATGCTAATGGCATTTTTGTTTAAAATAAAATAAAACCGCAAACTAGCAACACACAAGCAAACTCTGTATGTCCAACAATGAGATGCTAGAAAAGAGAGGATTCCCCAAGACATAAGAGTAAGAGGGGGGAAAAAAAAAGATCAGAATAATGAATGTAGAAGAATTGTTTTTATTGAGGATTTTAAAAATTGAGCGTACAGTAATTTGATTATATTTCCCTCCCATTACCCTCTCTGTCGTACCCCCCCCACACCCATTCCTAGCCCACTGAGCACCTGGAGAATTCTTTACATATTAACAAGCAGAGAAACAAAGGAATAGACTATGTGGTAATATCCCTTACCATTTGCATTCATTTATAAATCATGAGAGCCCTGTTTTCCAAAAGATGGTAAAATATATTTGTCTTTATTCAACCAATGCCCAAGGTGTTTTTCTTTTCCTTGACCACTCTGCACTGGCCTCCTAACTGGACTCCAGGCAGCTCATGTGCTCAGTCCACCCTAGCTGTGCAGGACAGCTTCAGTTCTTGAATGAGCTCTGGTCCTCCTGGCACACAGTCTCTTCCACATAACCTTGTTTCTGTCTGGAACTTTCCCTCCAACGCACCTCAATTTTTCATTCTTCCTTCAGTTTCAGTATAACCAGTTGTCCTCACAGTGGCCTGGAGGAGGAGAAGGAAAGAGAGGCCTTTCCATGTTGTTTGCAGTTTTTCTGAATGATTCTGTAGGTAAGTGCCTGGTCACTTATCAAGTGCTGCACTTTTATGCATTGCATACTCACAGCCACAGTGACTTGATATATCTCAAGTATACTTTTAGTTGCATGCATTGAATTACTACACCTTTCCCTGTATGTGAGAAATGTCGATTGCCTTCTGCTCATTAACGAACTCTCAAGAAGTCAGTAGTGTGCACTTTTGCTTACTGAGTCCTTCATGCAACACCTGACTCAAAAACCAATGAATGAAGTAAGGCCTGCTGTATGGGAGGGCATTGCTACTCTTTTTAGATGGTAGTGATCACTAGGATGACTCAAAACTCCCCAAAGTACTGAGAAGAAGTGGTAGTGGAGTGTTCAGCACTAATTGAGACTTCTCCATAACCCTCCCCCGCCAGACTTGGGGATCATTCATCGCAAAAGAGGTGGCAGAAAGAATGTAAGAGCCAAAGGAAGGGGAGGACTACTTACAATGCTTTCTTCCAGACACAAAGAGGCCTTGATATTCATGACCTCCCAGTGGCTGACACTACCTACACAAGACCTACATAATAGGAGGAAAAGATGATGGCCTCAAGATAGAAGGGAGACTGGTTTGAAAGAAGAAGGGGGCCAGGCGTGGTGGCGCACACCTTTAATCCCAGCACTCGGGAGGCAGAGGTAGGAGGATGGCCATGAGTTCAAGGCCACCCCAAGACTACATAGTGAATTCCAGGTCAGCCTGAGCTAGAGTGAGAACCTACCTTGAAAAACCAAAATAAATAAATAAATAAATAAATAAATAAAATATAAATAAATAAACGAAGGAGAAGAAGAATGGATTCGGTCAGTGTAGACTTTCAACCTCTTTCTCTTTCTCAAATAAATAAATAAATAAAATACTTAAAAAAAAACAAACATTCACATTAGCCATGTTTAGGAACTGGGGCTGAGGAAAGCAATGTGAGTAAAAGCTGTTTTTCAAATATTTATATGTATTCGCACATTTATGAGGTACACTGAAAAAT
The DNA here is from genome assembly GCA_036346955.1 of Dipus sagitta. Classification (NCBI taxonomy): domain Eukaryota; kingdom Metazoa; phylum Chordata; class Mammalia; order Rodentia; family Dipodidae; genus Dipus; species Dipus sagitta. The sequence continues at coordinate 63,128,371 of CM070784.1, forward strand.
TAAAATAATTTTTTTCAAGCTGGAGAGATGGCTCAGCAGTTAAGGCATTTGCCTACGAAGCCTAAGGACCCAGGTTTGATTCCCCAGTACCCACATAATCCAGATGCACAAGGTGGCACATACATCTAGATTTCGTTTGGCTGGAAGCCCTGGCATACCCATTCTCTCTCTCTCTCAAATAAATAAATAAATAAAAAGTGTGTCATAAAAGCTATTACTTTCTTGTTGATTACATAGATTAATTACACTAAAAACGTTCTTCAGTCTACAAAGGCAATTAATAATGCCTTAAAATCCTGCCTCAGACTATAACCACATCTCTGGCACACCTGCCTAATAACATAATTTTCCTTCCTTTTCAAGTCTGTTCCATTGTAGCTCATGTACAGAGTAAACATAACTTCTTGCAACATTCCTCCCAGTGTGTGTACACTCACGTAAAGACACACTTTTCTTTTTTTCTAATAAAAGGTGTTAGAAAATTCCCCTAGGAAATTCAATAACGTTGTCATAGTCTTTTCACAGAAGGAACAATGTGTAGGAAACCATCTCTTGATTTTGATTAATGAACAAAGGAATTGCTTTAACTTCATTCACCTTAGATTACCTAGTCTTGATAAAACTACCAGCTCCTAGGACAACTTAGAAGGAAGACTATCAACAATTAGAGAAGCACACTTGAAGTGAATAACTTAAGAGATCTGGCTTGGTCTCTATTTCCGCTTAACCTACTGGCATGTCCTTGGAGGCCTTTTAGTCTGAAGAATTGCCAGAGACGGAATGCAAACCGCCCTAGGTCTGGCCACTGTCACAGAGGCCATCTGTAGCAGACAGCTTCAGGTTCACTAAGATGAACTTCCAGGCCAGGCACAGTTATGGAGGAAGGGATATTTAATGAAGCTTACAGATCCAGGGGAAGTTCCATAATGGCAGAGGAAGCTGGCCTGCCTTCACAGGCCCAAGCAGACAGAGAGAAGCACAAGCCTAAAAAGCCAAAAGCCACACAGCACACTTCAGGAACTCCAGCTAGGCACACTTTGCATAACTTTAGATTGAAATCTGAAACCCACCACCCACAACTACAAGGTCATGTGGAGTGGGAGATAACTATGATCTATGTTAAGGTGTCATTCTTACAGACAAGAATACCATTCAGGTAGGGTCCAGTAGATCCCGTAGGGTGGGATATATACTTAGTAGAGATGATTCAGTGAAAAGCAGTGACTTCCTATAGAGAGCAGTTCCGCCTGTGGCTTCATTCACCCTTGGTATCATTAGCATGTGCTACTTGTGATTACAAAAGCCCAGGGATTAGTCACTTGACTAAAAAAGAGTTCCTCTATACAAGTAATCCCGGCAAAGAGGTCAATAGGATTTCCTTGTTCTCTGCACACTCCAGTACATACATTTACATTCATTCATAAAACCATGCATTAGTGACCAATGTCACAACCATCTGAGCAGCGGGGGTGGGGGGGTGTACCTCTGGGGATAGATCCACAACCCAAAGAGGTCAGAGGAGGGAACCTTCTTAGGGCTAGAAGTGTTCTACATTTGATCTAGCTGTTGGCTCCCTGGTCATATATGTCAGAGCTTATCGAACAAGATTCTTAGAATATGTGCTCTGCAGAGATGTTTAAATAAAGGTACAACTGTTTTCTGGAAGGCTTGTGGATGCTGCATTGGGGAGAAGACGTTTCAAGGAAAGAAAGAAACAAAACAGTACAACCTGATTGTCATTTCCAAGGCCTAATAAGGTCTAGTAAGAATTCTATTATACATAACGCTTTGCAGATGTCCTAATGATGAGCGTCATTAATAACTGCAGGAGAATGAGCATGTAATTTGAAATGCTCAATTTCTATTAATCATGAGGAAAAGACAACTGGCCACCAGCCTGCTACTTGACAAAATAAACTCCTTTGGATATTTCTATAGCAGAAATTTAGTTCCAGCTTTGGCTTTGAGATTCCCCATTTCTATCCAAAGGAGGGCCCAGATAAGGCATTCCCAGGGGGAAATTTAAATACGCTATAGTTCTCACATGAGCATATCTGCATATGCTACAGAAGGAAGGGAAGCTAAGTACATCGTCACACTCTAACTATTGAGAAATTGCTTGTTTCATTTTCAAATAGCACTATCTGCCTTGAAACCCTTGAGATTTGGGACTTAGATCTTGCCAACAGGGATCCTACAATTATACTGTCATTAGGATAAGGATAATAATTCTCATTACTCCACACAAGTGAGATCTAAATAGCTCAGATGATGCTCTACCAGGAAAATCAGGAAACCCGGCAGCCAAGAAGTAAATGAGACAATTGGAACCACCTGAGCTCACTACCAGCCATGCTTCCAAATGGAAACAACCAGTGAAGCTTCCAGAAAAATATCCAGATAAATCATCACTCATTAATCTTCCCCCTCTCTTGAGACCATTTGCCCAGTTCTCAGCATCAGTTGTTACCCTAAACTGGAAGCTCACTTGCTTCTTTTCAGGGGCCTGGGGCCGCGCACGCCAATCTTCTCACCCGTCGTAACGTGATGCACAGGGTGCCTTCTATCACCCTTTCTGTCACCCTCCATTTCAACGTGCACTTTCCAAGCTCACCTCACCAAACTCATCACACCCAGCATTCTGCCTAAGCTTTCATGTAGAAGGTTCCCAGGTCTCTGGACACAGAGCTCCCCTGAGGACCGCGCCTCTGCCTGCACAGTCTCCCTGCATTCCACATTCTCAACATAACGAACTCCAATCAGTCTGATACAACCACCAAACCATGTCTCACTCAATTCCGGGAAGTCTCTTCCTTCTTTTCTTCCTATTCTTTTCCCTTTGTCCCTAACAAAGTGCCCAGACAGCATTCAGGGGCCTCTTCACTCTCCCTGCCTGACTACCATCTCTGGCCACCAGCATAGTCACAGGTACCAGTTAAAAACACAGACCTCATCATTTCCTTGCTCAAGACTTTCTGTGGCTCCTCATTTCTCGAAAAAGGAAACATCAACTCCCTTTCTTGTCGCTGAAGGCCATCCATAGGGAGACTCTAGACTAATTGGCCAAAATAAACTTCAGACCACACTTTTGCCCTTGAGCCTCAGGTTTTGCCATTCCTCCTGTGTTCTCCTTCAAATTGAAAATGCCATCTAACTTTTATTCCCTCCAGTTTGAATACCCCCATCACATGCAAAGTTCAAGTGTGAGACAGCACAACCCTATGTAAGGCGAGGGATTTTGTCTTCCGACCACCGAGGTTCAAAGCCAAGAACCACCGTTTTCTTGCCAAGTCCCAGGCACATTGCTCAACCTTCAGGAACACCCCGGCCTCTTCACGTGTGCGCAGGCAGGACAGTTTCCAGGCGGCAGTGCTGTGACGAGCAATAAATAAGACAGAACTGGGAAGCGCCGGAAAGCATCCTTGGTACTTATTCAGCATTCAAATTAGCTGTTCCTTCCAATGCCATCGTCATCTCCACCACCTTCTTCAAGAAGATTCCCATTCCTATCAATTGGATGAACACCCTCTCCTTATCCCCACCCCACCCCAGTCCTTCATCCAAGTCTCCTTTGACACCACTTAGCACAGCATGATTGTTTTGATAGTAGCAAGTGCTTTACCCTTAGGGAGGACTATGTGGTGGAAACAGTTAATAGTGCAAAACCACATGTTTATTTGTTTATTTATTTATTTGAGAAAGATGGAGAAAGAGTAAGAGAGGGGGAAGGGGGAGTGGAGAGGAAGAGAGAGAGAGAGTGAGAGAGAGAGAGAGAGAGAGAAAGAGAGAGAATGGGTGCATCAGGGCCTTCAGCTGCTACAAATGAACTCCAGATGCGTATATAACCTTGTGCATCTGGTTTACATGGGTCCTGGGGAATTGGGGAATTGAACTTGGGTTCTTTGGCTTCATGGGAAAACATCTTAACCACTAAGCCATCTCTCCAGCCCCCACAAAACCACATCTTAATCATTATCAGTGAATACCAAGTGCCTTACACCTTCTCTAAGTTATGTCTCTGTCCACTCATGTCACTCAAATCAAATCAATATTTGTGTAGGCTTACAATCTGGACTCCATGTTCCAGTCCTTATTTCTGACCTTGTGTGTATTCCAACAGTCACTAAGCTTGCACAGTCTACCTCAACACCTCTTTCCCTCTACCTTCTCAGGTCCCATCAGCATAGTTATACTGTTTTCCCATATGACTATAATTGTTTCTAGCTAGAGACTTAACCCATGTGATTCCCCAGACAGCACGGGTGAGAACATCCACCACACCAAAATTTTATATATATAAATATATATAATCATAGACCACACAGTACAGCTTGGAGGCTCGATTGAGGGGTTAGGAATTCTTTGAATGGTTAGGGAACCCAGTTCAGTAGTTTCTGCAGGAAGCACGTAAGCCAGTACCAAATAAGGAAGGAAATCATCTCTGGGACAAGATGGGGGGAGAAATAATATCTTGTCACCTCTCTTGAAGGCCAGACCAGCCACAGGTGTTTGTCACTGAGTCCTTGTTTCGAGGGGCAATAGCCATTCATGTGTCAACAGAAAGGAAGGGTTGCTTTTCCAATGCCTGGGATCAGCAGATAATCCTTTTGCTGAAGAATGTCATAGGCATGTCCCTTCCCAAGGCGGTCCCGAGGGCTGGTTACACAAGGGTACAAAGGTCTAGCCTTTCACCCACTTGGAACAACTCTCTGGTCCCCCCTGTGAAAGCTGGAAGAGCCCTCCCCTGAGGCCCCTCACACCTCAGCTTCTCCTCCTATACAAATCTGCATCATCCTCTCCTGTGAGAGATGCAGATCTCAGGAACACGCTCCAACAAACCCACCCTGGCTAAACTCTGTCCCAGCTGTCCCAGCACAACCTAACCTGCACCACCCAGCATCCGTGTAGGCAGAACGGTGTTTAATGACAGCGTGTGCTATAACCCAGAGGTGACCTGTGGGCAAAGGAGCTGTTTTGTGTAAACTGTGCAGTGGTAAAAATTGTGAACTCGCTGCCAGCACTAAAAAGAAAAGAAAAAATGCCTTTGACAGAGATGAAGCTCTGTCCACAGCGAGACAGTATCTGGGCTTGGCACCCAGGCCTGGAGTGGAGGGGCTCGTCCTACCTGTGAGGGTCTCCCCATTCTCTTAGATAGAGGTCCAAACAGCTTCCTCCATTTGGGGGCTTTAATGGTAGCTGGGAGGGCATCTAAGTTAATGGCCATGACTGATTCCAGGTTCCAGGTTCTAATCTCGAGGCAGCTGCTTGCTACTTTGATTCCTTCATGAACCGAGCACCTCTCACCCCGCCTTCCCATAAACCTAGTGTGCCTCAGTAGTTCCCATCATCTACCAAGATGCCCTAAGCTTGATCAGTCCAGAGTCACTTAGACTTGCTAAGAGAACAAAATGGAAACTAAGGACCCTTTCACTACTTCATATCTATGCTTCCAGAATATTCGAAAGGGGCTCTGTGGCATAATGGAGAAAGGGAGATATTTTCCTGACACTTCCGTGTGTTGTGCTCCTGGGCTTCCTTCCCTCACTGCTGGCACATCAACGGTCCAGCTGAAGGGAAATAGGAGCAACTGAGCTGTCTTTTCTAGAAAGACTGGCCATCGGGGTGTTCTCAAGGCTAACGGATGAACGGATGAACACAGGCTATTAAGTGGCTTAGAACCCACAGGCATATGTGGCCCATGTCACAGCGCTCACTGACTCCACCAAAGTCCCCAAGAACAAATCTCTGGAGAACGCAGCAACACTGCAATGCCAAGCGGGTCTTGGCTGTGCTGCCCACGTGCAGGAAATGGCTCAAGTAATTGCTGTCATTGGGCAGTCAGTCAGAGCCCAGAGTCGCGACTATGAAAGGGAATGAGCTCCCACGGAGCAGAGGTTATAAACCATTGTTAGGTAGAATAATACGTGACTGCTGACATTTCACCTTTTATTATTATCGCAACGCTGTAAGAAGGAGGTGTAGTTAAGGTTGTCAGAATTTCACTTTAACCCCTCTTTGAGGCAGTTAAATACTCACTCATGCTGAAACTTGTCTTTCAGGTTCTCAGCCAGACTGGTGCTTTGTTTCAAACCTGCTGCTCTCTAATGGAATGCAAAATGTAAGGTTTTCCCAAGGAGCTTTCTACCCACTGCTTCCTGTCTCAATTCTCTGCTCCTCCTTGCTCCAATCTCTATCAGAAGGCCAGTGGTACCACCAAAAACAACCCAAAAGATACACCCCACTGAGAGAGGATTAAGGGCTTCTGGCTGTACTTAGGAAAACAGCTGCAGCAGTAAGTAGCGCGAAACATGTAGGAATCTGCCCCGCATCGAAGACAACCCCGGCCGTGCAACGTGGCCGGTGGCCAAGAGCCACTCTGCTGAGTCATCAGGGGTTTGGGAGCACTCCCTGAATCAAGAGTAGTAGCCAGTCACAGCTGGAAAATGTCCTCATAAGTATGACCTACAGGGAGGTGATCACTCTACCAGGGCAGTCTGGTCAGAAGGAGGAAGCAGGGACAGTATCCAAGGCTACGCTTGTGGGTCAGGTTCACTGATTGCACTTAGGCTGTGTGCTCTTGGAATGGCCTCTACTGGTGATAACATGCTGGCGAGGGGGGCCAAGCCAGTGGCTTAGTGGTCAGCTCCACCGTGCAGGTAGAAAGTCGGCGCTGTGCAGTCATCAGCACCAGGAGGCTGCGCAGGGCAGAAGTCCCTCAGCCCCAGTGTTCCGCAAGACACACTTAGGCTTGCTAGCTGGCACCCACCTCGCCTCCACCACAGAGGCCATCCAGCTAACTTAGTAGGCTACTGGCTGCTAAAGTCACCTTGCCGTGGCTGCCATGCAGCCCCCCACCAAGAGCAGCTTGTGGGGGGAAGGAGTTTATTTTGGTGTCTAGATTGAAGGGAAGCTCCATGATGGCAGGGAAAAGGATGGTGAAGCCAAGGCTAGACATCACCTTGTGGCCAGCATCAAGTGGACAACAGCAGCAGGAGAGCGTGCTGAACACTGGCAGGGGGGGTGCAGAGCTGGCTATGACCCCCATAAGCCCGCCCTCAACAATACACTTCCTTCAGCAAGGCTCCAATTCCCAAATTCCCATCAGCTGGGAGCCAAGAATTCAAAACACATGAGTAGGGCTAGAGAGATGGCTAAGCGGTTAAAGCGCTTGCCTGCAAAACCTAATGACCTGGGTTTAATTCCTCAGCACCTACGTACAGCCAGGTGCACAAAATGGCACATGCATCTGGAGTTCATTTGCAGTGGCTACAGGCCCGGGTGTGCCCTATTATCTCTGTCTGTCTCTCTCTTTTTGTGTATGCAAACATTAAAATAATAAGAAATAAAAAAATTAAAAACACGTAAGCTTGTGGGAGACACCTAATTTAAGCCACCACATTAGCAGAGGAGATATCACCACCATTTAGAATAGTTACTCGTGCTAGATGTGTCAGGTCCTGCACGTGGCCTCTTCATTGCAGACACTCCAGAACCCAGGACATGCTCCCATGAGCCTTCATTGTTAGCGTGACTGTAATGCATTCTATGTGAAAAAGGTCCAGCGATCAACCCCACTTTGCACGTCTCAAAAGAAACTGGATGGGTCATCACCCGGTAGCTTTGCTTTAGGTTTATGAGTTCAAAGGCCCATAGTTCAAAGAATGCAAGGGTTCTACAGAGGCTTGGGCTTCAGTCCAACACAGCTGTTCTGTTTTTAGCCAGCTTCTCACTCTGCTCCCCAGCTGCCTTCCCAGCCCCTCTCTGAATATAGATATGTTCTCAACTCTTGGAATTAAGAAAATTACAGTGAGAATACTGGCCTCAATTCTCCACGTTTAGCATGAAGAACGCACAGCCAGCCTGGGACTCTGCCAAGCGTTGCTGGGCTGCTTTGGTAGGTGTGAGGCAGACAGTTTCTCTCTGCTGCAAGAAAAGCGAAGCTGAGATTCTTTGCAGGTCACTGTGCCCTGCACGGGGGGGGGGGCAGCAAGGGGGGGGGGCATGTTCCAGGCAGAGGTCAGCGCATTTTCCAGCTGGACCGAGGCAGCAGCAGGCAGGTAGGAAGGCACGTGGGGAGAGCTGTGAGTCCTGGGAAAGGCCCTTGGACGGCATTGGACAGCCTGTGGGAAATACGTCACAGCCATAAGAAGGAAGATTCTAGCATCTCTGCATGGAGCCTTTAGCCTCTGTCTTTGGAAGTGGGTGGTCAAGCATTGCAAAGGTATACAAGAATACTCACGGTTCTCTTTGACAAAGGTCACATGGACAGATGTGTCTTTCTCGTTGGAGTCAGTATGATTTTCCTACTATACTTAAATAGTGCCATCATGTCCTATCTGTGGCAATAAAAGTGTTTATTACCTTCCCACCATCCTCATAATCACACTAAGGCTCACTATGAACTCTGAAGGTGTTTCCTTGTTAAACTGTTTTTCATCTTTATCCATCAGACATGCGCAATAATTGCAGAAAATATTTCCTTTCCTCTTTTTTCCCCCAGAAGACAGCAAAGCTCAAGCTGACTTGCTATATATATAGACCAGATTGGCCTCAAACTTGTAATCCTCTTGTCTCAGCTTTCAAAGCACTGAGATTATAAGGAATTGCCTTGATACCTGGCTAAAATATTCCATGTTTACAGGCTGGGGGGATGATGGCTCAGTGGTTAAGACTGATGGCTGCACAAGCATAAGGGCCGGGGACTACCCAAGTTCAATTCCCCAGCACCCATAAAAGCAGCTGGGCATGGCCACAGTATGTCTGACGCTTGAGTTCTGGGAGATTCAGAGACTGAGGAGCAGCTGGGGCTTGCTTACAAAAACAAAAACCAATGTAAAAGGCAAGAAGAGCAGCTCTGGGTTTAGTGAGAGACTCTGTGTCAAGGAAACAGGCCAGATGAGCACGAAGAGGACACCTGATGTGCTCCTCTGGCCTCCACAATTCTGCACACACACAAGCACACACTACACACATGTCATATCACACATCACAGTACTCTACAACATGTATACACATTGCCAAAAACTTTAAAAAGGAGGCTGGGAAGATGGCTTAAGATACTTGCGAAGCCTGCTGGCTGGGGTTCAATTCCCAAGCCACCCACATAAGCCAGATGCAACAAGAGGTGCAAGTGTCTGGCGTCCATTTGTAGTAGCAAGAGACCCTGAAATATGCATGCATGCACTCATGCATGCAGAGAAGCCCCGGAGTCTGTTCTGCCTCATTCAGGGAGGGCCCTGCAGTGTGCTGCTCCTCCCAAAGCACATTTCTTGTGCATGTTTGCATCAGAACCTTACCACCACACAGCAGATTTAGTTTAAACCCAAACCTCCTTGTTATTAACTTCTATGTCTGGGAGAAATGTTTACCTTTCTTTTTTTAATTGAAAGCTTTATATTGAGAGTTTCTCTGTCCCCCCCCACAAAACCTTTCTAGAATTAATTCTAGATTTAATTTAGAGCAATACTTTGGGCTTCTGCTAAAACAACTAACTTTCAAGTGAAAAATCACCCTCAAATGACTATTCATGGTTTATTTTTCTCCCATTGTAAGAGAAAGTCCACACATTACAGGGGATGTGCCAAACTCAGCAGAAACAGGGAGTGTACTTCAATGTGTTTTAACTTATAACCAATTGCATTTCAAAATCAAATATTTTAGTCTTTACATATTTATAGCTACATGAGTCACAGTCATACTTGCTTGTATGTTTAGATTTATTTATACCAGGCCAAATTCCAGGAAGAATTTCCATAGACTTGGAACATATTCTATGGAAAACTATGCCATAGTTTTCATTATTTGTGTTTCTATTATATTATAAAGGTCTCTTTTAAAGGACATAATAATAATGTGGCCTGGTAAAGGTAAATGCTAAAGTACTCATTGGATTAATAAATTTTATGCCCACTCCTTTGCATCTCTAATTTATTCCTGATTTTTGCACATGATCACTGAGCCAACTACTGAGTCACAGTTGCTGTTGAGATGATTGGATTTAATTTCATAGGAACACAGGTAATCCAGATACCACCACAACGATCTACACACTGACCTGAGGAGGAAGTTGTCCATGTATCTTACCCTTCAGAGCATTTCAGGGAAGCTCATGGAAGAAAAGACCAGTGTTTCTGTGACACCCAGAGGCCATGCAGGTTTGTGGTGGGGTTTAGCCATTAGCCATCACTCACAGGAGGCTGCCCTTCCTCCACTCCTCAGAGTAGCTGGCACTTGTCATGAGTAGGCTCCTGCCTGCTGACAATTACACAAATATACCTGATTAGCCTCTCAGGAAAGTCCTTAGGGAAGTCAGTTGGGGCTCAGGTTAGCTTTATTGCCCATAAATATGTGGGTAGCTAGGGACATTTGGGAGCACGAGAACAGACTGTGGTCATGATATAACCACTGCTGAGCCTACTTAAAAGACACAGAACAGGGGAAAGTTTCTAAAACAAGTGGCCACAGACCATCTTTGCAAGCTCAGATCAGAGGAAACAAACAAACAAGCAAAAACAAACAAACAAACAAAAAATAACACCTGCTGCTTCTAAGCTGGCTACCTTGCTGAGTATTGAAAAATCCCCAAAGTCATGGATAGTAGTCATGCTTTTCTTCTTCCCAGTGGCAGAAACACCCCATGAAACATGATCCTCTAGCCTGAAGGAACATCCCATGAAGTGAGGTTCTGCAGCCTGCAGGAAGATCCCATGAAGTGAGGTCCTCCAGCCTGCAGGAAGATCCCATGAAGGGAGGTCCTCTAGCCTGCAGGAAGATCCCATGAAGTGAGGTTCTCTAGCTGCAGAAGATCCCATGAAGGGAGGTCCTCTAGCCTACAGGAAGATCCCATGAATTGAGGTCCTCCAGCCTGTGGAAAGATCTCATGAAGTGAGGTCCTCTAGTCTGAAGGAAGTTCCCATGAAGCAAGGTCCTCTACCCTGCAAGAAGATCCCATGAAGTGAGGTCCTCTAGCCTGAAGGAAGATTCCATTAAGTGAGATCCTCCAGCCTGCAGGAAGATCCTATGAGGTGAGATTCTCTAGCCTGCAGGAAGATTCCATGAAGGGAGGTCCTCCAGCCTGCAGGAAGATCCCATGAAGTAAGATTCTCCAGCCTTCAGGAAGATCCCATGAAGTGAGGTCCTCCATACTGCAAGAAGATCCCATGAAGTGAGATCCTCTAGCCTGCAGGAAGATTCCATGAAGTGAGGTCCTCTAGCCTGCAGGAAGATCTCATGAAGTGAGGTCCTCTAGCCTGCAGGAAGTTCCCATGAAGTGAGGTCCTCTAGCCTAAAGAAGATCCCATGAAGTGAGGTCCTCCAGCCTGCAGGAAGACCCCATGAAGACTAGCCCTATAGTCTGCCAAAGAATCAAGGCCTTAAGACCATGCAGGAAAGACTGTACGAGCCACTGGTGGGAAGTGGTGTCCTGCGGCATTGTCTGCTCATCCCACAGAGACTGGCTGGTTATGTTTATAACCCTATGGCGAATACCAATAAATAACCTCACTGAGTTGGGTTCTCAGTGGAGTGAGGGTGGGGAAGAGAAAATATAAGAGGATAACACAAAGGGAATTGGAACCAACATGTAATATGCACACTAAAGTTCACAATTACTAAAATAAATAAATTTAAGAAATAAAAGGGGCACATAAGAACAGACTGACAGAGGAGAAATAGCTGAGGTGGCTATCAGCAGTCCAATCTCCATTTTTCCTAAGAGTCATGCTCATTCCTTGAATGCAAGTTCTGTGTTTTCAGTGAGCTTTAAACTGAGGCTTCACCACATCTTTGGTTCTGAAAGGGAGAGGAACTGAACCCCTTAACTCCCAGTGTGGGCTGGTGAGTTTCATCTGTTATCTGTTAATCCTACAATGATCTTCAAGAGATGTTTTCACATTTTCATAACACAGCAGAGGGTGAGACTTAAAGAAGGCAAATAGGTCACTGCAAACCTCCCAGGCTGTGTGGCACAGCTTAGGATGTGGTCTCTGGTATAGAGAGTCTGTGGTTCTCCCTGCTGCCATCTTGAGATAAAAGGGCCTATGCTTAGGGAGGCTAACTATGGCAAGTGATGGACGTTTCCAGATGGTTCCTCCAAGCAGACACTGTGAAAGCTAAAACTTTTAGCACTTACTTTTGTCTGTTTGTTTGTTTTCAAGGGAGGGTCTCCTTCCAGCCCAGGCTGACCTGGAATTCACTATGTAGTCTCAGGCTGGCCTAGAATTCACAGTGATCCTCCTACCTCTGCCTCCAGAGTGCTGGGATTAAAGACATGCGCCATGCCTGCCAGGCACTTGCAGCACTTTTGGAGCTAAAGAGAGAGCAGGGCTGGGGAGGGAACCTTGACTTTGTCCTGGTCCTTGGTTCGAAGGCTGGTGGCCTGACAGGTGGGCTTGCTTGTTTGTTCTAAACACTTGCTGCCGCCCCACAGCAGCAACGGCCTCCAGCCTGAATGACACACCCTTCTCCTTTGGACCTTATCCACTCAAGGATCTCCTAGGGGGACAGTTTATCTTCCCACCAACAGTTCCATGTAGACAGTTTCGTAACCTTCCTAGAAGTCAGCTGTGTAAGTGTGTTCTTTGGTCACTGGATATTTGAACCAGTTAAATGACTCCCAGAGAAAGAGAGCAGAAATAAGTGCTGGTAACGAACTCATGATTGCTATAGGAATCCATCTTCCTACCCCAGGAAGTTTATCCACACGGCTGACTTCTAACAAGATACTTTTTGACTATTACTAAGGTGATGAGTGGAGTGTCAGAACTCTCTGGAGAGTATCCACAAGCAAAAGAATGAAGCTGGAACGTCTCCTCACACCATAAATAAAAATGACATCAAGGGTCTGGGCAGATGATGGTTCAGTGGGTAATAGTACATAGCACATAAGCATGAGGGGCTGAGAAAACGAGATGCTCTGAGTTTGATCCCCAGTAACCCACATAAGAAGCTAGGTGTAGGGCTGGAGACATGGATTAGTCGTTAAGGCACTTGTCTGCAAAGCTCAAGGAGCCACGTTTGATTCCCAGTACCCATGTAAGCTATATGCACATGGCGGTGCATACACCTAGAGTTCGTTTGTGGTGGCTCTAAGGCCCTGGTACAGCCCATTCTCTCCGCCTCTGTCTCTCTCAAAGAAAAAAGTAAATATTTTTCAAAAAGCTAGGTGTTACCACAACTGCCTGAACTCTTGGTCCTCTCAGAGGTTTCCAGAGACAGAGACAAAAGAATCCTTGGGCCTCGGCAGGGTGCTCAACAGTCTGACTACAGAACAGCAGCTCCAGGTTCTGGGAGACTCTGTGTCAACGAAAGGTCTTGGAAGAATGACAGAGGCGGACACCTGACGTTCTACTCGGGCCTCTGCACACATGTGCACAAGGGCACATATATATTTACCCACATGCATGTGCACACATGATATGCACACTACGCCACACATACCGCACACATGCGCGAACACACACAATGACAAAATGGGTGATAGACCGAAATGTTAGATAACGGTAGAGGAAGACTTATGAGAAAAAACAAACAAGCAACAAACCTCACAACCGTGGGTTTTGCAAAGTGACACGGTGTACAGAAGTAAATAAATATAAGCAAATGTGGCTTCATGAGTGTTAAGTGCTGCCTTGCTGCAGTGGAGACCGGCAGGGGCGTGAAAAGACAAGACAATGTAACGTTATGTCTGCAAGTCATTTATCTTGTAATGATGCCCAAAACATACGAAAACCTCTTAAACTCAATTAGGACAAGACAAACAGTCAGCTGAGACATGAGCAGATGACCTATAAATAGACATCTCTCCAAGATGAAGGAGAAGTGGACAGGACACTCAAAGCATCCTGGGCTCTGAGGGAAATGCGAAGCCAAACCACACTGAGCACCACTTCCACGCCCACTGTGGTGGACTCATCAGAGAGACAGAGAAGGAGCGCGCTGGCGAGCACCGGGAGACACGGAACGTGTTTGCAGCAACGATGGGAACGGAAATGGTGAAGTTATTTTGGAAAATGTTTTGGACTGAAAAGTTCGATGTAAAGTTAGCAGACGTCCTGGCAGAGTAACATAACGATGTTTACCCAAGAGAAATGAAAATTTATGTTATACAAAAACTTCGTACCCAAATGTTTGTAGCCATATCATTCATAACAGCTAAGAAAAAAAAACGTCACGCAGTCCAGATACCTACCACCTGGTGAATGGGCAAACCAAACTTGGGGCTATATGAGTGCACATGTACAAAATGCCCCAAACAGGTATACATGAAGGTGGAAAACAGATGAGAGTGTGCCCAGGCCAGGTGGAGGTTGGAAGTGACTTCTGCAAATTTCTTTTAAGAATGAAGAAAATGCCAAACTTATAGTGCAATAACACAATTCTGCAAATATACCAAAAACATTGAATTATACACTTTACACTGCTGAGCAGAATGGCTTACAAATTAAACACACACACACACACACACATGCACGCACGCACAGAGTAGATTAGACCCTGGTTTGTAGGTATAGATGACTGTGAAATCCCCTGGAGAACTTCCTTAACCCCAAGCCTGGCCCACAGCTCAGAACAGTGACACCAGAATCTGGGAGAGCAGGAACTAGACTCCCTTGCCCAGGTGATTCCAGCACTCAGTCAAGATGAAAACATGGAGTTTCCCTGTGATGGTTAAAATGCCACAAGAGTCCACTCACATCTCATTAGGCACCTGTGCAAAGAGATGTCACACCCTGTGCAGGTCCTGTCACTGTGATGCTAATTGGTACCTTTGGGGCTGGGTCTTAGGAAAGGCCAACACTTAGGAAAAGGCACACACCTTCCATGTGAGGTCACAGAGGAGGACACTTCACCAGGTGGCACCCACACCACAGCTGAGTGCTTCTCTCTGCAGGGTGAGCTATGAATTCAGGTCCTTCACCTATTGCATAGGGCTTCTTTTTTTCTTTCTTTCTTAATTTGAGAGAAGAGAGAGAGAGGGAGAGAGAGAGAGAGAGAGAGAATTGGTGCACCAGGGCCTCAGTCACTGCAACCGAGCTCCAGACATTTGTGCCACCTAGTGGCCATGTGCGACCTTGAGCTTGCCTTACCTTTGTGCATCTGGCTTATATGGGATTTGGAGAGTTGAATATGGGTCCTTAGGCTTTGCAGGCAAGTTCCTTCACCGTTAAAGCCATCTCTCCAGCCCTGCATAGAACTTCTGTAGAAGGTGGGTAAGAGCTACTCTAAAACCCAAGGACCGAAATCAAAGTGTCTGCCTCATCACCTGTGTAGTTGCATGTTGGTTTATTTCATCTTATACTCCAAAGTTTCATAATTGTAAATTTCCTGCTGGAACAAGTCTGTGCATCAGATTCAAGCCAACTATAAGTGGCAGCCATGGCTACTGCCTTGCTGGCAATCGATATCAGACAGAAAATACTGCATAGCATCTAGTTTTAAATTTGCCAATATGTTCTACTTTGCTACGCTTAAGAACAACTGTAAATCAAAACACCTATTTTTGCAATTTTTGAAAATAAAATATGATATGCTTCATGATACAGAAGTCAGAAACAAGAACTCCACAGAGATTGCACTTGAATTCAGCTTAGTGAAGGAGTAAGATGAATTGTATATTTTAAGATATCCAGATAGTTTTAATATAATTAAAAATGAGCTGCAAGCAAATGTGCAGACTAAACTTTCCTGAACAGAGAGCAAAAGGACTGTGTTTTGGAAGATTATGAATGCCAGGTTTGCAAAAGAAAAAGGTTAATCAACATTTTGAAACGGACGCTCAGAGTTGCCCATCTCAACAAACTGTAGGCATCCCTGTGATATGCAACTTGGCCGAACTGGCGCACAGAGACTGGAGAGATAGCTTAACATTTAAGGTCTTGCTTATAAAGCCCTTAGGCTTTAGAAGTTAGACCCAGGTTCAATTCTCCAGTACCCGTGTAAGCCAGATACACAAGGGGGTGCAAGCATCTGGATTTCTTTTGCCGTGGCTAGAGGCCTTGGCATGTCCATTCTCTTTTTCTAGATTCTACCCTGCCCCCTCTCTCTTTCTCTCAAATGAATAAATAAATAAAATGTTTAAAAATGTATTTACTCAAAGTTTCAGAAACCAGACCCTTGACTGCAAAGTTGACCATCCATAGGTGCCTAGGACCACTCTCCTCTGTCTCCTGTGTCCTTCCTAGCCTTGGGGACAAAAGGCTGTGTAAGCCACTAAAATATCCATTCCTTGAAATTACACAGAAGCTCACAACAGCACTGCCTGCTGCGTGTGCACATGCTCAGGCCCCTCTAGCAAGTCCCTTTAACCTGCAGTGGACCTCACACAGTCCTAGAGCAGCATGGGGGGGGGGTGTCCCAAGTGTAGGGAGCCAACTGCTACCGAGAACAGGCCCACCACCTACACCCAGCAACTGCTCTGCTGTGAGCACACCAAGGACCTTGCCTCTTTAGGGGCCAGGCTGCTGAAAATTCAAATTTTCAATACAGTGATCATGCAGCATCAAAGCGATCCCGTTTTGTACAACGAATGCTTACACGGCAATGGAGAGAGAATGATGATGAGTGAAGACACTAAAAATACCCTGATGGGTGAGGCTGCCACTAACTTATGTACATGGAGCCAAGAAGCATGGACGAAGGAAATATGCGGAAATCAAAACCTCACATTACTGAAAATGACCCCCAAACTAGCATACATGATTTTATCCGTATTAGGCTTTCCTCCGCCTACCTGAAACACACAGTGGAGGAAAGAGTTACTTCTCTGAGGTTATGACAGTTTTTTTTTTTTTTTTCAACTCAGAGATGTCCTGGAAAGAGATGTATTTCCAGAGGGCAGAACTGGCTATATTCTTTGCCCAGCAAAGGGCAAAGTAAAAATGCAAGGTCCTTTTTCAGAAATTAAGAGTTGTGGGGCTGGGCGTGGTGGTGCACGCCTTTAATCCCAACACTCAGGAGGCAGAGGTAGGAGGATCACTGTGAGTTCGAGGCCATCCTGTGACTCCATAGTGAATTCCAGGTCAGCCTGAGCTAGAGTGAGACTCTTACCTTGAAAAAAAAAAAAAGAAAGAAAGAGTTGTGGGGATGGAGAGATGGCTCAGCTCTTAAGCCACTTGCCTGCAAAGCCTAATGACTTGGGTTTGATTCCCCAGTACCCACGTAAAGCTAGATGCTCAAAGTAGCATGTGCAGCTGGAGTTTGTTTGCAGTGGCCCAAGGTCCTGGAATGCCCATTCTCTTGCTCTCTCTCTCTCTCTCTGTCTCTCTCTGTCTCTCTCTGTCTGTATCTCTCTGCTTGAAAATAAATGTAATAGTTAAAAAAAAAAAAAGAAGAAATGAAGAATTTTGAGTGGTGAGAGCAAAGCACGAAACCAGCACAGAGTCCTTCTGAGCCAGGGGCCCAGGGAACTACACGGGTCGCTGTCCACAGAGCCAGCCTGTCAAAGGCACGAGCTGGGAGGCCAGGCTGATGGCTTGACTTCCAGTGACTTTAGCTTGGTGTACCCGTGTGTCACTCCCTCATTTACAGAGATCAGCACCTGAGACGTTAAATGACTTGTTCAGGGTCATGAGTTGAATGACTGTACAAGAACTAGATTCCAGGCACCTTGACGCCCACAGTCACGCTCTCCTGCGCCATCCTGCTGGCCTCCAGTTTAGGAAGGGTGTGGGAGAGGATAGGAAACGAGTTTCCTTCTCAGAGCTTCCTTTGCAGCTCTTGTGCTTCAAAGGACTAGACGCAGTTCTAAAAATCAGTTTTCAGATTCATATCCCAAGTCAATAGTTCTCAAGTCCTATGACAGAAGATCTCTTATGATAGTTTCCCACCCTGAAGCAAATTGCCCTTGCTGGAAGCTCATAGGAACCCTGGGAGTTAACGACCAAGGCTAAGGTCGTCATTACTGGACGCTTGTGGGGCAACACGTTAGTGAACTAATCGGTGTTCCTGTACAAATATTTTAAAATAATTCCAACATAATTTGAGCTTCAACACTGAGCTGGCCAAACACATGTGTAATCTGAAACCAAGGTTCTAATAAGTTCCTGCCTTCTGGACGTCCTTCAGAGAGAGAGGGACATTTTTAGAAAGATTAACACTTGAGCGAAAACAAAGGCAGGCATTTTCAACATCAGCGTAAGGCCAAGACATTTTTTCTTTAAACAAAACAAAACGCACCTATTTCTCATCCCAACCCAGGAATGTGTGTGAATTTATTGTGTCACAACACTCGCTGCTAGGGCAGTCACTGAATGAATTCTGAATGGCACTCTAGAAGCTTATGAGAAATACTCAAGCGAATGGCAGAAGAGTTCAAGGCAGCCTGACGGTGGCACATCATGTCGGAAAACACGGTGTGAAAGCAGGCAGACACCAAGGTCTTTCTTTTTAAAAACGAATATTTTATTTTTATTTATTTATATATTTGACAGAGAAAGAGAAGAAAAAGAAAAAGAAGAAAGAGAGAGAGAGAGGAGAGAGAGGAGGAGAGAAATGGGCGTGCCAGGGCCTCTAGCCACTGCAAACAAACTCAAGACATGTGCGCCCCCTTGTGTCTCTGACTAATGTGGGTCCTGAGGAATCGAACCTGAGTCCTTTGGCTTTGCAGCAAACATCTTAACCACTAAGCCATCCCTCCAGCCCAGACACCAAGGTTTTTCAAACAAGACTCTGGATTACTGAACTCACCATTTTGAATCCTAGATCTGCATGTGTCTTTTTTTTTTTTTTTTTCCAAAACATCAGCTAGTTCGTCTGCAAACTATGGTGGGTGCTAGAATCAAATAGTGAGCCCAGATACTTTCTGGATGCTTTTAAAAAGTCTGAAATCTATGATCCATACACTTCTAAATTTTCCCTTACTGCAAGGAACCCATGTTCACTGGTGGGTGTGTAAAATTAGTAGTGCAAACCTAACATTTTCTACAACCTTATAACCTTATGCTGTGTAGGCAGCAATAAGAGAAAAGAAAATATTCTCTGGCTTGGATGAATTTTGGTATAATTACAGGTCTGGTGTTTGGAAAATGAAGGCTGGAGGAAGATGGTGTAGAGAAACATGAATAGCCCAAAGTGTCTGAGGTTCAGCACTTACATCTCATTAACCTCCAATTACTGTATTCATAATTTAACACAAGAAGAAAAAACACAAACAGGCTTTTTCAAAAACATCTCTTTTATCTAGACTTCGGTTTACACTTGGCCTCTAAAGGCAGGGTGAAAGCAATAGGTTGAGAAAGAGAGTAGTTAGATTGAGCAATAGAAACACTTTTGATAACATGTGAGACCATAAAAATGGCTTGGCTGAAGCTATTAGCCAAAGATAAATAGTACCCTGTAGCAGAGAGAGGCATGACTTTTCTGGATCATAAGGTCTGCGTGGTTTTATAGACAAGATCCTTTTGCACTGAAAATGTGGCCCTATCCACTTACACAGAACTTCCAGTGTTTTCTGTGACACATTTACATCTAAAATTGTGTTTCTTTTCTGGACAATGTTCAAGAGTTTTGTCAAAACATGAAAACCAAATTGGTCCTTATTGTAATATACTACATTATTAATCTTACTAGTATTGTCATTTCTATACTACTGTGCCGTTTCTACCCTACTGTCCCTGCTACTAGATTTGTGTTATGTACACGACTTCCTTCAGCTCTGTTCTCCTCTGGGCCTCCCAGTGATCACCCAGTCTTCAGGCTAGTGCTGTCCTTGTGTTTCTGAATGTCACTGAACCACACTGTGTTCCTCAGCACCTCCTGCTGGCTGGCTCTCTTCAGGGCGATTTGCTGCCACTGTGGCCCTGGTTCCAGAAGTTTCTGTGTCTTTATTTTTAATGTCTGTGTCTTTATTTTTAAATATTTGTTTGTTTGTTCAATTTGCAAACAGAGGGATGGAGGGAAAGGAGAGAGATAGAGAGAGGGAGATAGAGAATGAGAATGGGCACACTAGAGCCTCTGGCTGGTGTAGAGGAACTCCAAATGCCATGTGCCATTTTGGACATCTGGCCTTAGGTGGGTACTAGGGAATCAAACCCAAGTTGTCAGGCTTTGCAAGCAAGCGCCTTAACTTCTGAGCCATCTCCGCAGCAACAGTCTGTGTCTGTCTGTGTCCCCAGCTCCAATGAGACCTACTGGATCAGCTCTAGGGTACAGCTTCAGCCTAGACTCAAATCCTCTGCTCGCAGAGGAAGCAGCCCAGATGTTAAAGAAGCCAGGAGGGAGGGAGGGAGGAGCGGGCGCAGCGAATGCGCACTCCTGAGCTTTCCCTGCAGGCTTTTGCTCAGGGCTGCCTGCCAAAGCCAAGGAGAAGAAGGTAAGGTCCGAGACAGGGCAAGGCAAGGAGAGGAAAGGGAACTCTGGATCAGACATTCAGGCAAGAGAGTCCCTTCCTGCCCTGGCCCTGAGCCAAGGCCGCCTTTACCAGCACTATCCCAGCTAAGGTTTGTCTCCTCTGCCTGTTGAGTGTTCACCATCGCAAGACTCCTTCTTTTCCATCGATGCGGCCGTGTCAGATGGACTCAGCTGGGTGTGTGCTAGTGCTTGCTAAGGTGTGAGGTCTGTGCAGCACAGCGCCAAGCCCACTCAGTCTACCTCCACAGGCGACCACAAGCGTCCACATGACCTGTGTGCGCCCTTGGAATGACAGCTGCTCTTTTTACTTGATTGGCCTAACTTTACAGCTTGGGATGAAGTTTCAGAAAACATCCTCCTTGTTGCAGGCAAATGTTTCTGTGCAATGGAAACAGATAATGAGGAAAAGGCACACAGGCAAAGAAAACAAGAACTACCTGCACTTGCTATTACTTATTTTGTTAAGTATAATTATATATAATAATGTATCATTTCAATAAAATTGGGATATAAAATGACTATAGAGTTATCCATTAGAAGATACCATGATTTATTTTGCTAATTATTTGCCATTAAACATCTAGTCAGGCTTGGTTAGGCAAGCCTATAATCCCTGCTACTTGGGAGGTTAAGGCTGGAGGATCGTAAGTTCAATGCCTCTGTGGCCTAAAGAATGAATGCAAGGCTTACGTGAGTAGCTTAAGAGAGAGCAAAAAAGGGCTGAGGGTGTAACTCAGTGGTAGAGCACTTGCCTAGCAGTGTGAGGCCCTGGGTTCAATCCTCAGTACTAACAAAAAATGCAAAGGTTTTCTGTTTTATCAAAAATAATATATAATAAACAACTAAACAAAAACCTTTGTATTCAACCCTGATGGCCAAGTGATCTTTATGGTCCACACTTGGAATTGGAATTTCCAGATAAAAAATTATGCCTTCTGGGCCTAAGAGATGACCTGGGTTTCCTTGCCCAGTACCCAGGTAAAACTAGATGCACGAAGTAGAGTATGCATCTAGAGTTTGTTTGCACTGGTAAGAGGTTGTGGTGTGCCCATTCTCTCTCTCTCTCTCTCTCTCTCAAATAATTTTTTTAAACGATGCCTTCTTTTGAAGTGTTTGATACACAGAGTCAAACTTCCCTCAGAAAGAGAGTAGCAGGTTAGAAGCACACCAGGATATAAGTTGGCAAATCCATGCTGAAGAAACCCTGACGAGGGAGGAAAGCTGAGGCCCTAGAATGGGCTTGTTTAAGGAAGTAGTCATCATAGTGAAGCTTTGAAGCAATGCAAAATACATTAACCCAGAGAGGGATCAACGGTCACTCAGCACTTATGGCATATGAGGTGGATCTATGGATATCAGTTTAGATCTCTCTGGAAAATAAGAGGTTATAATGTGTAGTGAAAAGACCTTGGTAAGAGTAAACAGGAATCATTCATGTGAAATGGTAAAGAATAAAATAGAAGACAGTGGTGGGGTGCTCACATGCATAGGGAAAGAAGAATCCTGAGGACCCAAACGGCACCCCAAAAACAAGGCCGGAATCTGGAGAAGGAGAGTCTGAACAGGCGGAGGAGTTACAGCTGGGTCCCCAGCAGTCAGCTATCAGCCAACAGGTGTGAAGGCAGTTGGGCAAAACATTGACACGTCAGATCAGGAGCCCAACTCTGAGTGTGACTGAGGATCTCTGGGGGTTCCCTAGGCTCCTGTAGGACACCCATGAGATGGTTTTCATGACAGTGTCAAGATTTCATCTACTTCTTTCAGTGTGCTGATGTCTGAGGTGACAGGTAACCTGAGGAGGAACCACCTCTGCACACCACACAACCACAATCAAACAGAGCTGGCCAGTTTCGAAGAATATCCTTGAAGCAGTAAAATAGTATGTCACTGTGAGCTCAACCTCAGCAGCATTCTGAGAGATCTGGGGGCAAGTGTGCATGCCCACCATGGTACAGATGGGATTGGAGTGGGAGTCTGGAAGGCGCTGGTGTGGCGGGATTGTGAACTGCCCCAAAGTGAATGAAAATAATAGTCAGTGTTTGTTGCCAATGACAAAACACATTCAAATCAAATAAGAAATTAGAGGGCTGGAGAGATGGCTTAGCAGTTAATGGGCTTACCTGCGAAGCCTAAGGACTGAGGTTCGAGTCCCCAGTACCCACATAAAGCCAGATGCACAAGGTGGCAGCCACATGCATGTGGAGTTCATTTGCAGTGGGTAGTAGATCCTAGTGCATATGTTCTCTCTATATATGTCTCTCTCTCTCTCAAATAAATAAGCAAATAAAAAATATTTTTTTAAAGTTAGAAATTGGAAGAACACCTACTACTGAAAGAATGACAGACTCCCAATGGCTAAGGACTTTTCTGAGATGAACGGCAATGACATAGAACCTCAGGTTTATGAAGTAAGATATGCCTTCATCTCAAGGAGCTTCATGACTCCACAAATCAACGTTTCCAATCCACGTGTGATATAAGTCAGGCACAGAGCCACTGAAAAGGAGAGATGGTGGGTATGACATAGCAGAGCGTGAGAAGCTCAGGGACCACACCCCAAGTGCTCCACAAGGAACTGCCCCTTGTTAAGTTTTGCTATAGCTTCAATGCAGAACTTGAGTAGTCACCGAAGGGGGTCAACATGGTACACTTCTGTTTCCAGCTGCATCACCTCTCGAGGACTGAGCTTCATCACATACAGCAAGAAAGCATTTCAGAATACACTCAATGTGGAAGTGCATCCTGGAATCTGCTCAGCTCTAGTGACGCCAGACATTAAAGTTCTTATAATTGTAAAACAATGAAATTCATCTCGATATATATATATATATATTTTGCTTTGGAAAATGTAGACACTTTTGCAACAATAATATTCACAGCAACATTTAAAGAACCCATTATTGCTATTTTAAATTAATTAGATATGAATTTAAATATTTATGTGATAAATATTAGAAATAATAATAAAAATTTTGGAATAAATTTTTTAAGAATGAGATTAAATTGGTAAATGCTGATCCAGGGAGCAGATAGACAGATCTGCTAATATTATTTTACACACTTTTCTTTATATACATAAACAAGTGAAAATCCTAGCAGTAGTACATGGAAATATGTATAAGCTTATATCTTTACCATACCTCAAAACAATCATGAAAGAGACCAGCAATCTTGTGAAGTTAAGAGTAAGAGAATATGACTTTTTGTTTCTTTTACAAAATATATTTCACTTATTTATTTGCAAGAGAGAGAGAATCAGTTATAGAGACAGAGAGAGAGAATTGGTGTACCAGGGCCTGCAGCCACTACAAACGAACTCCAGATGCATGCGCCTGCTATCTTGTGCATCTGTCTTTATGTGGGTACTGGGGAATTGAACCTGGGTTCTTTGGCTTTGCAGGCAAGTGCCTTAACCATTAAGCAATCTCTCCAGCCCAAAAATATAATTTTTAACTTGCATCTCTTTTACTTTACTGTGTGAGTTTGAACAATGATACATATTTACTTTAATCTTAATTTTTGTCCGTTTTTATCTTTCCTCTGCATTTGCTCATTCAACATACATTTGCTAAGCATCTTGTAGGCAGTGTGCTTGCTTCTTAGTGTGTCTGGGACCCAGCAATGAGCAGGCATTTGTGTTCTGAGGAGCTGGCACACTATGGTCTGAGAGCCTCATTTATGTATTGGAGGAGCTGTGGGCTGTTTGGCCTACTTCCTACCTTGGGAAAATTTTGGGATACAGTCGTGCTTGTTTGCATATAAGCTGTCTGTAACTGCTTTTAAAAAAAATTTAAAATATTTTATTTATTTGAGAGAGGTGGGAGAGAAAGAGGTACATAGAGAATAGATGTGCCAGGGGCTCTAGCTACTGCAAACAATCTCCAGACATGTGCCACCTTTGTGCATCTGGCTTACATGGGCAGTGTGGAATCAAACCTGGGTCCTTGGGCTTTGCAGGCAAGTGCCTTAAACGCTAAGCCATCTCTCCAGCCCTAGGACTCCTTTTGAGCCACAAGGACGACACTTATTAATTTCAACAGAGACAGCAGGTTGTGGTGGCATGGATCTGTGATCTCAGCACTCAAGAGGCTGAGGCAAGAGGATTGAGCATTCAAGGCCAGCCTTGGGTGCATAGCAAGACATCTCTGCAAAGCAAAGTCAGAACACAATAGACTATGATGCCTGCCAAGTCAAAAACATTTACTATTTGTCCTATAAAAAAGTACCAGCCCTGGCTTCCTGGCTTCAATGGGAATTACTTATTTGGTGCATTATCTAGTGACTAGAAATATTCTCATGTAATTTTTTGTGAAGGCAAAGTATAATAGCACTTGTCTAGTAGCAAAACTCTGTGTTTTTTTCAAGAACAAACTCTGGTCATCCTTATGGTCTTGATGTTGGTTGGATGAAAGTCACTAGCATGGATCTTTCTGTCTCTGAGCTAGATTTGTAGGGCTTTCTTAGAACTGCCACGTACTGTAAGTGAAAGCTAAATTGGAATGGCCACATCTTTTTTTTTTTCTGTCCCTGATGGTTTCCTGTTATTAAGATCATAAACAGAGGCCTGAAGAGAAGGTTCAGCAGTTAAAAGCCCTTGGTAGCAACGCATAGTGGCCCATGTTCAGGTTAAAAGCCCTTGGTAGCAACGCATAGTGGCCCATGTTCAGGTTCCCAGTACCCATGTAAAGCCAGATGGATAAAATGGCACATACATCTGGAGTTTGTTTGCAGCGGTAGGAGGCCCTGGCACACCCATACTTATATTCTCTCTCTCTCTCTCCCTCTCTAAGAAATAAATAAAATATTTTAAGAAAAGAGCATAAACAGGCAATTGTAAGACATAAAAGAGATCAATTGAAAGTATGAGAATGAATCTCAAAGTATGAGATACGTTGTGAAATTATCTTACTAAATATAGACAAATACTGTGTCTATGAAGTTGAGAACAATTACCATTAAATACAGGTTTTACTATCTTGGTAAATTGAGCCCCCCCTGTGTCTAAATGCCAGCACATAAAGGAATATGATTCTCCTGCAAGCATTGAGCTCATGGTGTTAATATTTTTAGGCTTGTTGGAAGAGCTACTGGACTGAGACCAGCTACAGAGCTTAATCCACGATATTAACGCATCCGAGGAAAGAAAAGGTCAGCTCCTGGAGCACGGCCACTTTAGATAAACTGAGCTCAGAGAAAACAAACTTTGGCAGTGGGTGGCGGGCACTACCCAAAGGAAGAAAGCGGAGCCCAAGAGCTTGTAAGCACCCATGGCAAAGGTGGCTCCTAATGGTGGCATAGTCACTTCCACAGCCCGCACTAGCACCCAGAGAAATGTCCTTTAAGACTACAACCATTCGCTGGCTCTGTGCATACCATCCACTTCCTGATTATCTTTACAGCGATTGGCCCATCCCGGGGAGGTGGTGGGAGGCACCTAGCTTCTCACCGGGCGGGAGGAAACAACGCCCTTTGTTCTTGGCAAGACTCACTTTCAACAAGTCAGAACCATATCCAAACATAAGCCCACTCTCCATTATCAAGCTACCATCAATTGTGGGCTACAAGAGGGCCTACACCTATTAAATTCTCTATAAAAAAGTAAGGTTATCTCATTTGTCCTGGTGCTAACTTACTGTCCGTTGGAGAATCTGCTTCTCTTTTTCAGATAGATGTAGATCCTAAGGACAGAGTCACCCCATCATACCTCAAAAGGGCCCCGGCTGAAACTAAGAAAAATTGGCGAAACAAGCAAGGGGGTGCTGTTTTCCTGGTGAACCGGATACCAGCACAAGGGTGAAGGAGATCAACACAGAGAAAAATCAACTGCTACCAAATCAGAGAGCCAGAGCCTCAGAGGCCCCCAACACCTCATCACCGAAGCAGACCAAAAATGAACCCAACATGGCTCAGGGAAATTTTGCAGAAGAGGGGGCAGAAAGAATGTCAGAGCCACATGTTGGGTCATGATATGCAGAGACATTTATCTTACCCATAACTGTGGGCTAACTCCACAATGCATGACCCATATACCTCAACAAGCAGGGGCCAGGGGGAGGGGGTAGGTCACGGATGAGCCTAATAATGGTACCAAACTGACTGTATTTGCTGAATACAAAACTAATTAATAAAAAAATTAAAAAATTTCAAAAAAGACTCACTTTCATGCAGCTCTTCCAGGCAGGCTCAGGCACCCAGACCCATCAGCTGAAATGACGTTTCCTTCTTTACCACGTGAAATGCTATTTAGTTAGGATGACATTTTTAGAAGTATAATTTCTGATCCTTCCTAATTTACGCGAGAATAAAATAGCTAATCTCAGCCCTTTGAATATTGCCAACAAGCACATGCACCAGCCTTCGGGGCTCACGGCCGCAGCGTGCCCATGAGGCCCAGCTCCTCCCCTGGAAGCTTCCCGTGTTGGCTGCCTAGCTCCGGTGGCACCTCCATGCCATGCATCACCACGTCATACAATGCAGGAGGATTCTTAAGCGCAGGCCTTAGCTTTTCACTAGAACTAGCTTTTGTCTACTGGTGAAAGATGCCAGTGGATTTAGAAAAAAGGAAGTCTCATTTTCGTTCTTGGTGGAATTTGTGAAGGTGCTCGCTCCCTTGGATGTTGACATACTAAAGTATATGACCAGAAGCCAGTGATCAGGGCTTGTTAGGCCCATCCTTAGTTATCATCTCTTTGCATGTGATTAATAATAGAGACATCTTTTTTTTTTTTAAAGAAACTAGATTTTTAAAAATAAGGCAAAGGAGATTTAATAAGCATGGATGGAAAAATCCCCAAAGTGTCAGGGCAAGCATGCTTGGGATTTCAGCCCACATCCAAAGAAGAAAAAGAAAAGGGAAACGTTATGCTTTCGGAGTTGGAATTCTGAGATGCAGGCCCGCCCAGCAGTAAGAATTTGGGAGCAGCTGCCAAAACCAGAGAGAAATCTGCAGGGGTGAAAGTGAACCTAATAGTTTCCTTTTAGATTAAACAAGACGACTTTAAATGACTGATAGATACATTTTGACCTGAGGGCAGAAACAAGTCAAACATCAGTATTTTTGTCTGACAGTTTTAAAGCCTTTTTTTTCTCTTATAGGTGAGCAAAAATGTAGCCATCTATTTTCCAGTGGCCAGAAGTCTCTCTGAAATAAGTCAATCTTAATAATCACTCAATTACTCAGACATAACGCTTCTGAGAAGGGAATGACATTTGTTTCATAATTTTGCTGTCAGAATGAATGAAACAGTCTTGTACTATTCTGTCAGTTGGGTCACACCACATTTTGACATATGCTTAGTGTTTGGCTCCGAGGGTCACTGTGTCACCAGGCTCACACTTGGCTCTATCCGTGTGTGTGTGTGTGAGCATGCGTGGGGACATGTGTGTGAGCTTATAGGTGACCACATGTGAACATTTGCTTTTTGCTAACAGAAGGCAGGCATATGCTTGAGCCCAAGATTCTCTTTCTGTTTGACACATTGTCTGTGATTAGATGGATTAAAAACTATGACATTAAACATTACCAAGGGTGTGTATTTGTAAACATCAACTGTGGTTACGGAGAATGCCTTTTATCAACTAAAATGTGTTTTCTGGAACAAGATACATTTTCATTTGCCTTATAAAACAGTTCAAATCATAAAGAGAAAGAAAACTTGCCCATAAAAAAATAAAAACAGTGAAATAACACAGAGCTTATTTGAGCATTAAACTATCTTCTACAAAAATGCCAGCTTAATTGGATTACTTCCATTAATGCAAAACTGGAAACAAAATGAGATTTTGATGGTGGCAGTTGAATTTTTTTCTGGTATTTTATTCTTGGAGTTTACGAGGTTACTAAAATCCTTAGTGCAATTGCGACTTGACATTTTTTAATCTTTTTTTTATTTATAGCCTTCTAGAGGAAGTGATGTAAACTGCACTCTTTAAAACATCATTGAACATGCTTTAAGTACCCAAAATGTCACAGGAAGTGGAAAGTGATGAGTCAAACATGAACAAACCTCCAGTTACAGATTTAAGATCCAAGAAGGATGGAGTAATAGAATCAGTTCTCTGTTAAATTAGAGTAGATAGGCTGCACTCTGTCGGAATTTAGGTTTGAGTGACATAAAAGATAATTTTTTTATTGATTTGTTTTTAAACAAGTGTGATACAGAAAGAAAATCCTATAATTCTGGGAACAACAAAACAATGTAAGTCTTGGTGACTGTGAACTCTGGGAGGTAGTGTAGTACAGTGGAAAGGCACTCAGGCGGTGGCTTCTCACAGACCTGACTCAAGGGCTGGCTTTGACATGAGTTAGTGGGAGCTGCAGGGCTCTGGGCCACTGACTAATGTTCCCCTCAGTTTTCTCACCTGTACAGTGGGAATAACGGAATAGCAAGTAGCCTGGGACCACTGTGAAACATTAATGAAGTTATCCCTCAAAGCACTTAGTACAGTGCATGACACACAGAGAAAACATTATAATCCTAGAAAGACAAAAGATGAGAACGTTACACATTTTGAAACAAACTTTTCCATACCCATCATCACAGAGGGGCAGTTGAGAAAATGCGATACTAATGCAGCTGCGGCTCTAGACATCAATTAGAAGTAAAATGCAAGATTGCAAATGCTCCCTGCAATCGTTGACTGAGTCAGTGCATGGAACTGTGCGGGCAGTCTTGCATTCCTGGTTCAGCTAGCTCAGCTTGTCCACTGTTGTCCCTCTGGGCCTTCATGTTTAGGAGACTCGCAATGAGGTGAGGACACTGGCAACTTCTAATGACTGTTTTCTACGTGGACTACTACATCTGGCTGCATTTGGATGAATGAAAGAGCGTTAAATTGTTTAAGACCAGAATATGCTCCTTCTATTGCTGGCAAAATCCTAGGGACTTCTTTTATTTATTTGTTTCTTTTATACTTTATTTATTTAAATTTATTTATTTATTAGGCAGATTGAGAGAGAGAGAATGGGCACATCAGGGCCTCCAGCCACTGTAAACAAACTCCAGATATATGCATCACCTTGTGCATCTGGCTTTATGTGGGTACTGGGGAATCAAACCTGGGTTGTTTGGCTTTGCTAGCAAGTGCCTTAACCACTAAGCCATATCTCCAGTACCCTGGACTTCTTTTATTGAATTTTTAAAATTTATTTGAGAGGGGGAGAGAGAGAAAGGGAAAGAGAGAGGGAAAGAGAGAGAATTGGCACACTAGGGCCTCCAGCCACTGCAA
Source organism: Dipus sagitta (assembly GCA_036346955.1). NCBI lineage: Eukaryota > Metazoa > Chordata > Mammalia > Rodentia > Dipodidae > Dipus > Dipus sagitta. Next base: position 63,157,945 of record CM070784.1, read on the forward strand.
ACGAACTCCAGACACATGCATATGTGTATCTAGTTTAAGTGGGTCCTGCGGAATCGAACCTGGGTCCTTTGTCTTTGCAGTCCAATGCCTTAACTACTAAACCGTCTCTCTAGCCCCTCGTGGACTTCTTGATAATTTAGAGGAAAACTTCAGGCAGCAATGAGAAAGGAAAGTTGTTATGTAAATGATCACAATCCCTACTGGGAGATGGGATGGGATTGGATAAGCATCACCAGAATTCAAAGGGTAGAAGGAAGTGGAGGGAGTAAATGTATTTTAGGGCTGTGGCTAACTGTGAACCAAGTTTTCCCACCTCCAAGGGTATCCAGAACATTGTACAGAGGGGTCTAGTAGGATTTCAAAAGGTGGAGTAAGAGCAATCTTTGGACAGTCAGAACCATGCCATGTGGTTATGTGTTTCATAACACAAAAATTAATATTAAGGAAATTAGCTCTAGTGGCTATTATTAATGGTATAAAACAAATATGTGCAATTAAAACAGTCTTCATTTCAATACTTATAAGAATCTTCTCAGTGAGTTTCTTGGTTGGGTCACTGCATTTACAGAATATCTGTCAACTTTATGATCATGTACGTATCCCTCTAAGTGAATTATTAGTAAGTAAATTCAAGAATGGATAAAATGTATCACTTTGGGGCTGGAGAGATGGCTCAGCTATCAAAGTGCTTGTTGTAAAAGCACGAAGACCTAAGTTCAGATCCCCAGGACCCGTGTAAATGCCAGATACAGTGCGACATTCCTGTCATCCCCACGCTTGGAAGTTGGATTTAGGGCATCTCTGAGGCTTAATGGACAGCTAGACTAGCTGGGTCCATAAGTTCTTGGGTAGTGAGAGAGACCTTGTCTCAAGGCCACCTGTTCTTTCTCCCAAGAAGAGCTTAATGTTTACGTTGACTTTGTGTATAAGTAAACAAGGGGAGGAGGAGTGACGATAGACTACAACTCAAGGAAGAAGACCACCAGAAAGGTCTAGGAGGTGATGAGAAGGGGGAGGATAAAATGAAAAATGTAGTATGAAATCAGAAAGGATGCTATGGTGGGAGAAGGGCACAAGTAGGGAAGGAGAGAGGGAAAGATGAGTGGAAGGTACACACACAAAAAAGATCCCCAAATTTATTTGAATTCAACATAGTGAAACCTAATTCTTTGCTTTCTAATAAAAAAATGAATTTAAGAAATAAGGTGAAGCATAATTGAGACAATACCTGCCATCAGCCTCTGGCCACCACATACTTGTACACATGTGTGTGTGCACCCACACCCACACATGCATACTAATATATACACACATGCACCCACAAACATACACACATGCACCAATATTCCTATTTCAAGTACACAGTTGGGATGACAACCTAAAAAATTACAAGTTGCTTAATATTTTGTCAAACTGCTGATGTCCAATCTAGTCAAAGCTGAACTAAAGCCTTTGCCCTAGGAAGCCTCAGTGCCTAGAAAGGCTGCTCTTGTTGTGACTCTCAGGAAGTGGTTCTGCAGTGAGCCGGGTAGGAATGTAACTGGTGACCCACCAGGGAGAGACAGGACCTTTGCCTGTCCCTGCTAAATGGTCCTGAGAGTGCTGAGTTGGCAACATTCTCTGTTCTCATCTTTCTTTTGGCCACTGGCTGAGAGTGGTGGCCAGGGTTAGCAGTTCAGTCAGCTGTTGGGAAGCTGGGTTTTCTCCTGTGAAGCTAATTGAAACGGCAACATTGGCCTCATTACCGTCCCGTAAGCCCTTCCAAGCTAACCGGCTCTGACAGCCATGGTTTTATGCTAAAATCAAAAGCAACATGATTCCGGGAGTTATGGAGTTAGAATTTGAGCTGTTTTTGAAATATCAAAAATTTAATGCTAAAACTCAATTAATTTACATGCACCCGTATGGTTATCTCATTGACCAGTTTTCAAATTCGTCACCCATATAGATTAGTCAGAAGAGATCCCCAAGATGCCAAGTCCTCGTGTCAGTCTTTGTCACGTTCTCATCATTCGACCAAGTAGCATGCCTTGGTTGGTTTCTCCAAGCTCAGTCACAGTGGACCATTGTGCAGTTAAGTGGATTGCTCTAAGTTTAACCTGATTGTATTTAATCATAAATAAGGGTTAAGCCAGCATGCTTGTTGACCACTTTGATATAAAGCAGCAATTCTCAGTGAGGGCGACTCTGTTCCCCAGGCAACATCCACCTATATCTGTCATAACTCAGGAGGGGGAGATAGAGGACGGACCCAGCTAAGCCTCACACATTGTGCAGGACACAGCAGAGAATTACTTAATCCAAGACGCTCACAGTGCAGAGGCTGAGCAACTCTGGTTTGAATAACCAAAGCAAAACACAGGAGGTGATCAGCTGAGCGGCATCAGGGCATTGCTGTGGCCGAGAAGGGAGGCCAGCATGCTGGAAGGGTATCTGCCAAACAATTTATGTTTCCTGGATAGTTGTAGAGACAGTCTAGTCCTTAGCAATGAGTCTGGGGATAGCATGAGCAGAAGAGAGGATGTTTAAACATTATATGTTCCATCCTGATGAGTGATTTCAAATGGATTAGTGCTAATTCATAACTATAAGATTACTGGCAAGATAATGGACATGCTAGCCAGCTTGCTTTTAGAACATGAAATCGCAGCATGGGGTTTAAGAGAAGGTTCCTGTGACTTAGAGACAAATGACTTCACAACTGGATTTACCTACATCTTAGAACATGCTATAAACTTTTAGTAATTTTAAAAATCTTGTATCAAACAAAGACAGACTAATGAAATATAATATATGTCCTCTAAATATCCCTGAGTAAATGGGAACCCTATAAAGAGGCCATCATACATCAACAGGGAAGATATAATTTAACTATCAGTTTTCAGATAACAATGAAAAGTTCTGAAAAATAGTTATGTTTCTAACTTTGACCCATATCTCAAAAAATAAGATATAGATGTGTTAGATTTTACTAAGGAAACAGAAAAAGAAAACCAAATGGATCTGGTCTCTGAATGTGAGATGATTCTCGCAAATACTGCCCCAGTGTCAGCGGTGAGACTAGACAGTGGACCTCCACAGAACACCACTGTCAGTGGTGAGACTCGTGGAGGGGACGTCCACAGAGCACCAGTGTCAGTGGTGAGACTCATGGAGGGGACCTCCACAGAGCACCAGTGTCAGTGGTGAGACTCATGGAGGGGACGTCCACAGAACACCAGTGTCAGTGGTGAGACTCATGGAGGGGACCTCCACAGAGCACCAGTGTCAGTGGTGAGACTCATGGAGGGGACCTCCACAGAGCACCAGTGTCAGTGGTGAGACTCATGGAGGGGACCTCCACAGAGCACCAGTGTCAGTGGTGAGACTCATGGAGGGGACCTCCACAGAGCACCAGTGTCAGTGGTGAGACTCATGGAGGGGACCTCCACAGAGCACCAGTGTCAGTGGTGAGACTCATGGAGGGGACCTCCACCGAACACCAGTGTCAGTGGTGAGACTCATGGAGGGGACGTCCACAGAACACCAGTGTCAGTGGTGAGACTCATGGAGGGGACCTCCACAGAGCACCAGTGTCAGTGGTGAGACTCATGGAGGGGACGTCCACAGAACACCAGTGTCAGTGGTGAGACTCATGGAGGGGACCTCCACAGAACACCAGTGTCAATGGTGAGACTCATGGAAGGGACCGTCACTGAACACCTGTCTAGAAGAATCCTGTCCTTCTTTTGGTCAAAACTCAAGATTATCAATATTTTCACAGACACAGAAGAGCACTCATGTCACAAATCTCTGATTATTTTAGATAATATAGAATCTACACAGCATTATTTAAGATAAAAACATTATCTAATGGATAACTGATCAAAGAACACAGAAATTTTTTAAGCAAAAATATTATGATCAAAATATATGTAAGGATATGTATCATCTCATTAGTGCTCAAAGAAATATAAAATAAGGCTGGGGTTACAGCTCCACAGAGAACACTTATTTAGCATGTACAGGGGGCTGGATCAAGTCCCAGACACACACATGTGGGGAGTCAAATAAGGTACCATTTCCTAGTTATTAATTTACCAACAAAACACTTCCACCATTAACAAAAAGGAATAAAGAGGTTTAACCCTTCCACCTGACTAGTGGATGGTAAAGTTGAAAACACTTCTGAACGATAACAGGATAAAATTACGTGAGATATAGAAAAATAAGCCGTGATAACCAAAGATGTTCCCCTCAGTATTATATGTCAGAGTTTCTTTTGAGTCACTTCAGCATCTGACAATAGTTGGCATCATAGCTATAATGCAGCTGTCGATGTTGTACACACTATAACAGTGTGAAAGCAAGGTCACAAAGAATTCTAATTAAATGAGAATGTTCTTGTGCTAGGAGAGTCACACGTTGCTTTTGGTAGGTGTAGTGGGCTGAAGAGTGCCTCCTAATAGATCAGACTGCATTCTAATTATTCCAAATGTTCTCTATGGAGACCTTGGAGGGTAAAGGAGAATATGCTTAGGCAGTGAAGGAGAATTTGCCACATATTTCTTTGTAAGTAAATAAATCCAAATGCGTACTGATAGCCAAAACTGAATTGGAGGGGCCGGTAAGATGGTGCAGTCTTTTGTCCTTAACTTGCAAAGCTTCCCAGCCCAGGTTCAATTCTCAAGCCACCCTAACCCAGATGCAAAAAAAAAAAAAAAAAAAGTGGCAGCATCAACAGGCACTGACACACCACCACCACACAGATAAAAACTTAGAAAGCCTGAACTTAAAATACTGATCTCTTTATGCTATAGAACAAGGGAGTTAAAAAAAATCAGACTCAATGTTGTGGACGATGTTACCACATGGAATTTCCCTCTCAGGACCCCTGCCAGCCTGCAGGGGAGACCCCTCTTAGCTTGGAAGCTTCTCTGCATCTCTTCTCTCCTAGTTATACTCTACTCTCTTTACAATCCTTCATAATTTGCTTTTTTTTTTGTGGTAGGGTCTCACTCTAACCCAGGCTGACCTAGAATTCACTATGGAGACTCAGGGTGGCCTCGAACTCACAGTGATCCTCCTTTCTCTGCCTCCCAGTGCTGGGATTAAAGGCATGTGCCACTATGTCCAGTTTTCTTTGTGTCAAGGATTTTTTCAATTCTTGGTTAATTTTAGATAAGAAGTTGAAAGCCATTGGCTTGGGGAGTCCTAAGCCCATCCAGTGTCCAAAGGGCATCATCTGCTCTCATCCCCACAACAGTACCCATCGTGGTAAGAAGAGGACTTCCTGGAGCATTGTGCTAGCCAATACATATGTTTGAAAGGAAATTCCATCTTCTGAAAGACTTATCTAAGTGTGTACACATGCTCTCTGTGTCCCACAAGGTTGCTGGGGGCCAAGTCTTCCTGGGTATCCAATGCACCTGCACAGAGAGCGGAGGTCCTGATAGCACTTGCTGCTTGCAGAGCTGGTTTGTATAGTGAACAGACTTGGGGAACAGAGGCGACCACTCACCGCATCAAGGGCAATGTGGGCTTATTGCCAACAAAAAAGGATAGGTTCACAAACTCAGGATCTTTTCCTGTTTTGACGGCTCAGTGGGAACTGGGGCTCAGAAAAGGCATGAGAAAATCCTGGTAATCTAGAGTCTTCCACCGCTGTGAGTAATAGACTCTCTTTTGTGCCTGACTCAACATATCATGATGTCTGTCTTCATTCATGAAACAGACAAGCTACTTGGCTCACTTGCAAGTGGGGTAAACATCTCCATCCCATCACAGTTCTTGTCACACAACAGTCCTGTGTCCTTTCTATCCCGAAGGACTGACCAGCCAGCTTGGCGCTCTGTCATCAGGGTTTGCCTAGTTCTCAGGAATTATTCTCTCCCTCAGAAAAACGCCTGGTGTCCAAGACCACAGAACTTATTTTGTTACTGGTCCTGTTATTTGAACAACTCTTAAAGCATCCAAAAATATATATGATTGAGGAGAAAAGTCAGTCAAGATTACCAAATTCTTCAAAGGTAATCAGAAACTTCTATTCTCCTACAGAACCATAAAGAGTTGTTTCAAACAATGGGAGGAGAGTTATAGAGTTCAAGTATCCTGGGATAATGCAATAGGTAAGAAGGACTTTTAACACCGTCTTTATAGCAATGAGTGACAGACCCTACCGGATAGAAATGACTCTACTTTCTGAGCCAATCATCTGGCATCACGATCCAACAAGTATGAACATACACAGAATTCATGGAATGGAGTATTTGAAATCTAAATGGCTTCAGAGAAAGTTACATAATACAATTATGTTGGATATTCAAGAACTTGATTGCAAAATTCCAGGTCAATGTCCTTTAGGCATCTTATTTTAAAGGTATATTCATGATACCACCTTATATAAACACAGTTTTTGTTTCCTCCTTTCACATGCAGTCAAAGGTCTGAAAGGAGGTAGGGATGTAGGCTTAGAAGACATGATACCTCGACCTAGGGACTGGGGTCCACAGCTAGGAAGGTAGAGAGCAGACACCTGCCCCAGTGTGACTAGTCAGCTGGAACTGCTAATGACATAAAGTTGCATTCAAGGGTCCCAAGCGCCTCCCAAGTTTCAGTTGGAGCTTCTTAGGGGGACCAAGGGCTACTGAAGAATTTAAGGATTAAAAAGGAACATCAAGGGCTGGAGAGAGGGCTTAGTGATTAAGGTGCTTGCCTGCCAAGCCTAAGGACCCAGGTTTGATTCCCCAGTACCCACGAAAACCAGATGCACAAGTTGGCATATGCATCTGGTGTTCATTTGCAGTGGTTGGATGCACTGTTGTGCCCATTGTCTCACTCTTTCTCTGCCCCCTCCCTCTTAAATAAGCAAATAAATAAAATATATTTTTAAAAAAGAGGAAGATCAAGAACACAAGCCTGGGGCTAGAGAGATGGTTCAGCATTTATGGCATTTGCCTGCAAAGCCTGACAACCTGAGTTCGATTCCCAATACCCACATACAGCCAAATCACAAAGCGATGCATGTGTCTGGAATTCAATTCAGTGGCTAGAGACCCTGGTATGTCCATTCTTTCTCTCTGTGCTGGGCGTGGCGGCAAATGCCACTAATCCCAGCATTTAAGAGTCTGAGGTAGGAGGATTGCTATGAGTTTGAGGCCATCCTGAGACTACATAATGAATTCCAGGTCAGCCTGGGCTAGCATAGGACTATACATAAAAAGAAATAAAATAAAATAAAAACAAACAAAAGGAACACAAGCTTGTTCTCCTTCCTTGGCATGAGTCCAGTGTGCAATGAGCCCTGCTTAGGAGTGTCCCCGCTGGCTGCAGGTGGCTCTTGAGCACACAGGTGTCTCCCTTCAGGCCTTCTCCTCTCCAGTTCCACATTCATCAAGCCATCTAGGGACCTCATGGAACCGCTGAACCGCTGAGTAAACCAGCGAGCCTGGGATGTATGAATGGGGTTTCTCAAATGCTATTACCTTGATTGGATCAGAGGCACTCTAGCTTGTTAAAATGTGGCTTTGGGGATTCGGCTTCAGTCCTCTGTCACCCTGGGTGTCCCCAGGAATCTGCATTCTGAAGAGCTCCCCAGGTGAACTGCACAATGGCCCCCATTTTTTTTAACTTTTTAAACTTACACAGGGAAAGAGGGAGGAGAGAGGGACAGAAAGATGGAAAGAGAGAGAGCGAGAGAGAATGGGCACACCAGGGCCTCTTGCCACAGCAGATGAACTTCGCACACATGCGCTACTTTGTGCATCTGACTTTATGTGGATACTGGGGAATTGAACCAGACAGGCAGACTTTGCAAGCAAGGACCTTTAAACACTGAGCCATCTCTCCAGCCCAGTTTGAAGTTTGAAGCTAAGTAAAATTTCTGTTTTTTTTGTTGTTAAAAAATATTTTATTTTTCTTTATTTATTTGAGAGAGAAAAAACAGGAAGGGAGAGAGAGGGAGGGCATGCCAGGACCTCCAGCCACTGCAAACAAACTTCAGATGCATGTGATCCCTTGTGCATCTGGCTTACATGGGTCCTGGGGAATCGAGCCTGGGTCCTTTGGCTTTGCAGGCAAGTGCCTTAACCACTAAGCCATTTCTCCAGCCCAAAATTTATTTCTTTAAAAAGTTCTGCAGTGGGGCTGGAGAGATGGCTTAGCGGTTAAGCGCTTGCCTGTGATGCCTAAGGACCCTGGTTTGAGGCTCCATTCCCCAGGACCCACATTAGCCAGATGCATAAAGGGGCGCACGCATCTGGAGTTCCGTTTGCAGTGGCTGGAAGCCCTGGGGCGCCCATTCTCTCTCTCTCTCTATCTGCCTCTTTCTCTGTGTCTGTCGCTTTCAAATAAATAAATAAATAATGAAGAAAAAAAAAATTAAAAAAAAAAGTTCTGCAGTGAACATAACTTTGCTCTGGAACTTGATATTTTTCAATATGGGTTTAATTTGTCTAAGTAACAAGGCAGTGACTTCACTTGTATCAGAAAGAAAAAGTAGTTTCCTAAGCACAGAAGACATCTTTGGGGATGGGTACAGTGGGCAAGAGCACTTGTTGTTTGAGCTGTGGGAGCTCATTTTGATCCCTGGTACCCATGTAGGGTGGCTGTGCAGACCAGCAGCCTCAATGCAGGGTTGGGGGGAGTGGAGACAGGAGCATTACTGGGGCCCACTGGGCAAGCTCTGGGATCAGTGAGAGACTCCCTCCCAAGAAAATAATGTGGGAGAGTGACACAGGGGGACACTTGACGTATGACGGGGGCCTTCATGCATGTGTGCATGAGTGTACACATCTGCGTACCATACACACATATCTTCAAACTGCAAACACCTTCACACAGAGATATACAAAAGAGACTCCTTAAATCTATTTCATGCGAGCACTGTGCACATTACCCTTCCGCTTAACAGACTCACGGTGTGTGATGACTGGTTTACCTGGTTGGATGTCCCCCAAAACTGACGTGGTCTACAGTACAGCCTACTTATGGCAGCTGTGTAAGAGGGAATTCACTAACCATGCCATTATTAACGATTGTACTGTCAGTGCAAGTGCACTCGAGCGAACACACCAGCAAGAAAGACGCGTTGGCAGTACCACATCGCCTTGTTCCTCTGGGGCCTCTCATCTGGAAACCACAGCTAAGTGCCTCTCTTGGGTTTCAAAATACCAACGAGAAAAGCTACGGCTCTGCTGGGTGCAAGGTACGTCACTTCATTTGGCCATTTCCTCCTCCAGAGCAAAGATGTCTTCCTGTCTCCTCTGTGGGTCTCATGGAATGAAAGTACACCCTGAAGTCCAGGCTGGCCAACTCCTCACCAAGGACGCAATTGCCTGTAGGCCTGCACATCAGGAGAGAACACTCATCCATCTCGGCCTCAGGTGTCCGAAGTCCACCCCAGCAGAACTTCTTCCTTAGGTGGACACGGCTGTCTCGCCTGCAGTCTTTCTGGAAGACTGTTACTCATCCTCCAAAACCAAACTCAAATGTCTTCTCATCAATACATGTCCCTCACCCTGTTTCTAGAGACATAGTTTAGGTGGGCCTTGTGCTCTGTGTCCTCCAATATCCTCTGGATTATTGCTTATAAGTCTCTGACGGCTTGGACCATTGGTTGGCAGATAAAAGGTAGATTCAATCAGTAAGCATTTCTACTGATTCAACAGATGAAGACGTACTTCAGTTTTGTCTGATATAGGGAAGCCAACAGAATGGCTCCTTGTCAGGCAGGTTCTCTGACCCCAAGCCAATTAATTCTAGAAGCTGTATGACATGCTGGTCTGACGTGGTTTTCCTCAGGCATGAACAACTGAGCTCCGCACATTTCACACAGACCCTCACAAGGAAGTGATTCCACCTTAGAGTGACAGTATTGGTTAACTGAAAGTCATTCTGGCTCTCGTCCCTCTCCAGAAAACGTCACCCCCCGAGTGCTCTCTCCACGCCAGGGCTTCATGTATGTTTCCTGGTTAACTTGCTACTGTCCAGTTCCACAAACGATAAACCAGGGCTCTAGAATTAAATATTTACCTGGATAAGTGATAGTGGCACCCTCACGTTCGGGCTGCCTGACCCGAAGCCTGTTCTTCCATCAGTGCTGTCTTGCTCCCATGTGACTGATGTGGAGCCCCTTCTCTAGGGCCTAAGCTTTGTCCTCTGCCCCCTCTTCCTTCCCCACTCCTGCCTGGGTCTACCTGCAGCCGCCGTTGCTTAAAACAGATTCCATCCTTCAGGTACTGCTCTAGTCTTTGGCAACTCTGATCTCCCTTTATACTTTGGATAGTTGTCTACATACACACATGCAATAAGGCTGTAGGGATGGAAGAAAAAAAGACCTTACTTCTAAGACCCTGTCTAATGTCACCTGGTCATTGAATAAGCTATGACCATGAGACTTTCTTGAAAGACTTAATTTGACCTTAAGTTGTAGTAATTCTCCACACGTAACACTAAACAATGTATTTACTGAAGCTGTTTGTATTCTGTGTCCTCTTACTGCGTGTTGGCGTTACTGTGAAGTGGTACTCACACTTGAGATTATACAATAAAAGAAAACATGGCTAATTCAGTACTCTACATAAGCTTACCAAGTGATTTGGATGAGAATTGTCTGTGAGCCACACTCTGAGAAATCAAGAGAAGTTTCTTTTCTTTTTCTTTTTTTACTTATATAAGGTGATGCTCCAAATTATATTTTTCCCCCGTGGCTCTGGGGATCAGTCCCAAGGACTTACACATGCTAGACAGGTGCTCTACTCCTGAACTGCACCCCCAGTTCCCTCAAAACTTCTTAACCCACTCGTACGACTATATATATTTTTTCTCACAGGTACAGCAAAATTTAACACAAACAGTACTGGTTGCTTGGTCATCAGAAAAATATTGATTTAAAGGCTGGCAAATATGGAGTAGGTGGGAAATGAGTCACATCTATCACCCCAACATAAGTGCAGTGGCCAAGACAGACATCGTGTATCAAATATGGCACTCTTGTCGCTGAGCCAGGGCTGCCTACCACGAAGCCAGGTCTAGTCAGTCTCAGAGCAGTAGCCAGTACAGCGGTCTTAAAGTCCTCACCCACAGATTCTGACATAGAAACCAAAGGGTTGACAGGGACACAGAAACATTAGGGCTATTAGGTGAACTTGGACCTTCTGCCCTCCTCAACGAATACCCTGTACCATCTCTCCTTGTTGGGTTGCAGCTCACTGACACAATAGGCCAGCCACCATAGCTCCTAGAGACAAACAGCCAACAGCCACAGACAGGTGAAGAGGCAAGACTACCCATGGACTTCAGTGCCCTGGGGGAGGGGCCCTCCTCTCCGCTTTCTCTCTTCCCTCTTGCTGACAGACCTCTTTCTGAATGAAAAGCCAATTCAGGCTTTATAACGTGGGCATTTAAAATATTCCCTCTGGGGCTGGAGAGATGGCTTAGCAGTTAAGGCGCTTGCCTGCGAAGCCTAAGGACTCAAGCTTGATTCCCCAGAACCCATGTAAGCCAGATACACATGGTGGCACATGTGTCTGGAGTTTGTGTGAAGTGGCTGGAGGACCTGGCATGTCCATTCTTTCCCCCTCTCCCCCTATCCCTCCCCCCTCATTAATGAATAAACGACTAACTAAATAAAATTCCTACTTAGGGCTCTAGTAACAATGACATATTTCTCCTACTTTCTACATAAATTAATAAAATTCCTACTTAGGGCTCTAATAACAATGACATCTTTCTACTACTTTGTACATCTTTCTACTGCAGCAGTCAGATCTTCCTCTTTTAATTTCTAGTTGAAACTCAAGAAGTTAAATGACCAACTCAAGGTTCAAGTCAAAAGTAGCATTTGGGTGTCTGGACTCTAAGACCACTGTCATAGAATTAGGGACTTTGATGCAATTAGCTTACAAAAATTATACAGCAGTTTTTCAGTAATTCTCTTATTCTATTTGATCATACTTTTGTCTTTTTTATGAGAAAGACAGAGAGAGAGAGAATGGAACACCAGCCACGGCAATAGAACTCCAGACTCATGCACCACCTTGTGCGCATGTGTGACCTTGTGTGTCTGGCTTACGTGGGTTCTGGGGAGACAAACCTGGGTTTTTAGGCTTTACAGGCAGGTTCTTAAATGCTAAGCCATCTCTCCAGCCCTTGATCACATTTTATACATTGTAAAATTTGAGTTCCAGCCGGGCCTGGTGGCGCACACCTTTAATCCCAGCACTTGGGAGGCAGAGAGGTAGGAGGATCACCATGAGTTCGAGGCTACCCTGAGACTACATAGTGAATTCCAGGTCAGCCTGAGCTAGAGTGAAACCCTACCTCGACAAACCAAAATAAATAAATAAATAAAATGAGTTACTTCTAAGATCAACCTCATGAAGAGGTAAAGAAAGAGAGGACAGAGAAAGTCCATATTGCTATCAGTGAGTTCCACTGCTCAGCACTGGAATTTTCTAAAATCACCATGATTATGTCCAAAGGAAGTCAATTCTACATTTCTGAGAACTAAGTTGCAGCGTGCACTTGGAACCCAACCTGTTGCCAGCAAGTTCTGCACACTCTGGCTCTCTTTTCTGACCTCCCTGTGACTTGAAGGTCAAGGTATATTTACGTGTCAAACTAATGCTTTGTGTGTGAAACAGTTATGTAACACCCAGATGCATGCAGTTCTAACAAGGTGAGTAGCAGTTCTGTGCATTTTGTGTCTGAAATATAGTGCATCTAACAGGACCATGGGGAATTTCATGCTAATCCAAGCTGTTCATGGCCACTTACTGAGGTTGGTTTCCCTCTAAAGGAAATAGAGTGTATACACGCCACATATGACCCACGCAACGTCTTTGTTTTCTTCCCCACTAGCGATTCTCAGAGGAGATTCAGTTCCAACCCAACAGAAGAAGAGATTTAAATTATAAAACTCATCAATGTGCTTTGCAGGGAAATATTAAGCACATCAATGCAGAATCATTTCTCTAAAGCTACCTGTTTGGTTACTGAGGATTTGCAAAGTTCAGTCAATATAAGATCGGGGTTCACTTCTTGGTTTCTGAAGTGTGTTGAAGGACGGTGAAAAGCGTGTGTAGGCATGCTTCTCTTCCTTGACTGACCAACTGTCAGAAGCTCCTGCCATCCTTCCACACCTGCTCCCCCTCCCTTCCCCGTCGCGCCCCATCGCAGAGGTTCATTGGCTTCAATGTTCTGCGTGGGTCCAGGCAACAGGGTGGTCAATGCTTCCTATGTGATTTCAATATCCAAGTGAGATTGGAAGTGGTCAAAATTGTGGGTCCGAAATCACCCCTAGGCCTGAGGTTTAAGAGTTCATAAGCTTTTTCTAACCCAGGGGAATGGCAAGCCCTCCCAAGGCTTTGTGCCAATGGTTCTCAAAGCAGGGTCCCTCGGGAAGCAACATCTCAGTACCCGGGGAGCTCAGGTTCCTGAGCTCTCCCACAGACCTGCAGAATCAGAAAGTCTAGGGCTGAGGCCCAGCCTCTCGATGAGTCTGTCACCATCTGGATTAGAGAAGTACTGTGCTCAGTGCTGACAGTAAATGTCCCTCAGTCTCTAAATGAATCTTCTCTATACTTACGCTTTTCTTTCTACTTGTCAAAAATACCGTGGTTGCTTTTCTTTCTTTCTTTTTTTATAGGACTATCAAAATCTAGCGGAAATTTTTCAGAAAAAAAATGAATGTGTTATTTTCTTCCTGACTCTATACTTCCTTTTTAGTGTGCTATAATAAAATACAGAGAACAAAAATAACTCCAATATTATTTCATAATAAAATTATCACCATTTTGGTATGATTTGCTTGTTACAAAAAGAAGTCATATTGAGCAGGTTGGGTCTAAGCCTCCTTCATCTACTTTTCGACACTTGGGATCTTTTCCATCTATCTTAGGAAATATTTTTACATTTTATATTGACAATATTGTCTTCTGTGATGCTGTGATAATTCATTCACTGAAATAGTTACTAGTGGTTTTAAAGTTTTTCTCAGGTAACTAATGTTTCAATTAATTGCTTAAAGGCTGTTTACACTCATGATGGTATTCCCAATCTGTAAATGGGCATCCATGGCCTGGTTTAATGGTAAAAAATGTCCTCTTAAAACCCTGCAACCTTGTGCTGGAGGGCTGGCTTAGTGGTTAAGGCATTTGCCTGCAAAGCCAAAGGACCCAGGTTTGATTCCCCAGGACCCACGTCAGCCAGATGCACAAAGGGGTGCATGTGTCTAGAGTTTGTTTGCAATGGTTGGAGGCCCTGGCATGCCCATTCTCTCTGTCTCTGTCAAATAAATAAAAATAAAATATTAAAAAAAACCCTGCAACCTTGGCAGTGGATAACAGTGCCAAAGCCATCGTGTTGTAGTTAATTCCACAATTTTGTTTCATCTTTGTCAGTCTGTCACTAGGATGGGCTCATGTTGTTCTTTTTCATTGAGAGTAATTTTTCCGTTCTTGTGGGATTTTTAAATTTAATTAATTAATTAATTTTTTGAGGTAGGTCTTGCTCTAGTCCAGGCTGACCTGGAATTCAATATGTAGTCTCAGGCTGGCCTCAAACTCACAGTAATCCTCTTGCCTTGGCCTCCAGAGTGCTAAGATTAAAGGCATGCACCACCATGCCTGGCAGAGAGAGATGAGAGAGGGAGAGAGAAAGAGAGACAGAGAAAAAAAAATGGCAGGGCAGAGCCTGTAGCCACTGTAAGTGAATTCTTGACACAAGTGCCATTTTGTGCATCTGGCTTTATGCAGATACTGGGGAATCAAACTTGGGTCATTAGGCTTTGAAGGAAAATGCCTTAACTGCTAAGCTATCTCTCCAGTCCTGCCCTTGTGTTTTTGTTGACAGAACATTTGTATTTTTCCTTTATTCACATGATTTGCTCATTATTTTTAATTTTAATTTAATTTTATTTATTTGAGAAACAGAATGGGAAAGAGAGAGAGGTAGAGACAGATAGAAAGAGAGGGAATGAGTATACCAGGGCCTCCAGCCATTGCAAACAAACTCCAGACACATGTGCCACCTTGTGCATCTGGCTTATGTGGGTACTGGGGAATTGAACCTGGGTTCTTGGGCATTGCAGGCAAGTGTGCCTTAACTGCTAAGTCATCTCTCCAGCCCCCTCATCATGTTTTTTAAAATGTAAATATTTACCCTTATTTGTGATTGAATTGTCAAAGCTCTTCATACAGAAAGAATTAATTCCACCAATATTTGGAGGCAAGTAAAACGCAATTAAAACTTGCACAGGGGCTGCAGAGATGGCTTAGTGGTTAAGGCGCTTGCCTGCAAAGCCAAAGGACCTCTGGTTCAATTCTCCAGGACCCACGTAAGCCAGATGCACAAGGGGTCACATGCTCTTGCAGTTCGTTTGCAGTGGCTGGAGGCCCTAGTGTGCCCATTCTCTCTCTCTCTCTCTCTCTCTCTCTCTCTCTCTGTCTTTCTCTTTCTCTCCCTCTTTCTCTGTTAAATAAATAAATAAATAAATATTTTTAAAAACCTTGCATAGTTTACTTTCTCTTTGCTGGGACAAAATACCCTACCAGAAACAGTTTAAGGAAGTAAAGCGTTTATTTTCAGCTTGTGGTTTCAAGGGGAAGTCCATGAGGGACACTTGGCAGGAGCAGGAAGCTGTCCTCACTGGTCATCTCTGCATAAAAGAAGCATAGAGAGGGCGGGAGCCACACATGGGCCTGGCTGCGTCACCTCCAGTGATACACCTTCTCCTGCAAGGCTCCACCTCTTAAAGGTTCCACCACCTTCCCTGAGCAGCACCACTACACTTTACATATTCAATATAAATATTTACATAATATTGTGTAATACCTTATATAATTTTACAATTTTATAGACTTTATATGATATTTATATATTCCAATATGTAAAATGCCACTTAATTGGCATGAGAATGAGTTGATCTCATTATCTTCTTAACAGAAATTAACTCTCACTTGGTTGGAATATGCTACTGAAAATCAGCAAAGAATCAGTATCTTTACCCTTCCTAACACTGTACGATAATGCACAAAATTTAGCCCTTCTGTGATGATTAGGGATCTTGCATTCCCTCAGGACAATTCAAAAATGTTCACTTGGGGCTGGAGAGATGGCTTTGCCATCAAGGCATTTGCCAGCAAACCCAGGTCTGATTCCCTAGCACCCACGTAAGCCAGATACACAGGGTGGCGCATGTATCTGGAGTTTGTTTGCAGTGGCTGGAGACTCTGGCACACCCGTTCTCTCTATCTGCCTCCCTCCCCATCCTCTGTCAAATAAATAAATCAAAATTTAAAAAAAGTGTTCACTGGACACAGGGACCAGGATCCAGAAAGCTTGGGTCATAACCCAAGCATGGTAGCACATACAGGCCAAGCCTGCATTTTGCAGGCTGAGGCAGGAGGATAGGGAGTTTGAGGCCACTTGCCTACACGGCTATACCCTCCTCACCCACATGCAAAGCCACCTCACACCAGGCACCCACTCAGACAGCTGATCCATACTAGACAAGAAATGTCAGCTCAGGATACTTCCATTTCCTCACCTCGAAGACCCAAAAAAGTAACTGCAATGTCACCTGCTCGCGATGAGCCACAGAGAGAATAACGAACAGTTAAGCACACAGGTGTCACAGTGTCACAGCCTCACTGGATTGAAATTTCCACTCTACCACTGAATAGCCATGTGACTTGGATAGTCCTCAGTGTCTGCATCCTTGGTTTCCTTCTCTGTTCAAATGAGACTCACAGTGGTATAAGGACTACATATATGGAGATATCCATGCGGACACAGATATAGCTCTATCTATCCATCTGTCAGGGGACAAGCTCAGTGTATTACCACCGTCTTCGTTATGACTTAAAGGACTTGCACACAGTGCGCTCACTCTTTTATCTGCACAAATGAGGCCACCAATGTCTGGAGTGCTACACACTTGAGCTGAGTCTCTCCCACCCACAGGATGTGCTCTGGAAATGGATTTCTGAATAAGGAACAACTTGCTTTTGGGTGATTCACCTCTTTGTACTGAGTAGAGCTCAGGAGAATGTGTTTAGCTGGCTGAATGCTGACTAGAGCTAACGTGAGAATCGACTGCCTCTGCCCCAGCTCACCTTCCTTCAGCAGGCGAGGTGTGGAAGTCTCCTACCTCAGGCACCCAGGCAGGTTTGTGACCACGCCCCTTGCACAACACAGAGGAGGCACTGGGTGTTGAGAGCCATTGTCTACAGCGACGTTAACTAAACTCCGTGCTCCCTCAGTTATGCTCTACATCGATGAATGGTGAAATTTTTTGGTCTGAACTCTTTTATATAAATCATAATTAATGCAAAGATGATTATAAAAGCTTCTCACAGCATTTGGGTCATTTTTTTCATATGAAACTCCCACTTTTGTTCCTATGATTTATACTGAGTGAAAGAAAATATACCCATGTGGAATATGCTTGGGTGAGTCAACAACAAAGCCAGTGCCCAAAATACCAGTCAAAAACACCGTCTAGAACAACAGGCCACAACTAATGAAATAAAATGATTGATGGTTTCTTTAAAATATTAAGCCCACTGATGCTTGCCAAAAACCCCTTGGCTAGCTGAGAGATTCAAACTGCATTTTCAGCTGGAGTCTGAAACCCTTCCATTCATCAGTGACATGTGAGAGACAAGACAAGGGTTTTGACAAAAAGGGATGAGGCACCAGATGGTTTCCATCTGTAACGCCACCGATCACACAATGGAAACCCACCTTCCCTAATCAGAAGGCGGTGTGGTCCATGGAAAATGAATACCCAGGGCTTTTACAGAAGGGTAATTGCCCCTTCCCAACCACGGATGCATAAATATTAATGAACGCAATCTGGTTCTAAGCAAATTTAGCATGAACTTTTAGCAACCCTCTCTTAACAACTTCCTCCCTTTTTAACTGAATTAAGCTTCTAAGTTCTGTGATTAAAAACAGCAAACCCTGCTCTGAAGTTGGATGAGTGACTGGGAAAACCACTCCCTTCCAGCTTAACAAAGTTCATACCATTGTGTGACTTTTAGAACCAAAAAAGGGCCTCAGTTTGCATGGGTGCTCAGCGAGTGTGACCAGCGAGACACAGAGGAGTGAGCATTAGCACGTCACTTCTGCCGCGACTGCTTCCAAAAGGGCTTGAGAGAATTTAGAGATCACTGCATAATCCTCAGAGAGCTTGTTAGATGCCAAAAGTCTAACTCTCCTTCAAGATGAGAGAGCATTAAGATGGTTTAAGTTATTAATATCCAAGAAAAAAGATTAGATAGTTTTCTGGGATGTCTGAACTTGAATTACAAGTTAATACAGAATCTCTAACCATGAAAATGTGGTTAATCTTCTCCCCTCTGGATGCTACCCACAAGATTTCCTCAAAAGTATTAGAAGCATATTGAGATGTGAACATTTCCACCAGTTCTTTCCATTTTGTGCTAGAGTTCATTGGCCTTTGACCAGTGGAAGCATCCCATTTCCAAGAAGTATATTCCATGTGTTCATGACTCAGGGTTCCCTGTGCCTCACAATGGTTAGACTATTAAAGCAAATATTAAAAATACGGGGCTGCAGAGATGGATTAGAGGTTAAAGCACTTGCTTGTGAAGCCGAAGGATACATGTTCAGCTCCCCAGTAACCACGTAAAGCCAGATGCACAAGGTGGGCCATGAGTCTGGAGTTCATCTGCAGTGGCTCAAGGCCATGGTTTTCTCTCTCTCTTCTCTCTTTCTCTCAAACAAAAGTAAATAAATGAATATTTAAAAAATTAAAAGACAAAGTAATATGAAAACTTAAATCCGTATTTGAAGCTTTTGTCACTGGTATGAATGGAAGGAAATAAGTAGTTTTCTTCTCCTCTGATATGTATCATTCTCCTTCAATCAACAAGCACATCTTCATAAAGAACCTCCAAGGAGCTTGTCTTGAGATGGACACTGCAGAGCAGCTCCTCAGCTTGTCCTGAGATGAGCACCACAGAGCAGCTCCTCAGCTGGTCCAGGGATGAGCACCACAGAGCAGCTCCTCAGCTTGTCCTGGGATGAGCACCACAGAGCATCTCCTCAGCTTGTCCAGGGATGAGCACCACAGAGCAGCTCCTCAGCTTGTCCAGGGATGAGCACCACAGAGCATCTCCTCAGCTTGTCCTGAGATGAGCACCACAGAGCATCTCCTCAGCTTGTCCTGGGATGAGCACCACAGAGCATCTCCTCAGCTTGTCCAGGGATGAGCACCACAGAGCATCTCCTCAGCTTGTCCTGAGATGAGCACCACAGAGCATCTCCTCAGCTTGTCCTGGGATGAGCACCACAGAGCATCTCCTCAGCTTATCCAGGGATGAGCACCACAGAGCATCTCCTCAGCTTGTCTGGGATGAGCAGCACAGAGCATCTTCTCAGCTTGTCCAGGGATGAGCACCACAGAGCATCTCCTCAGCTTGTCCTGAGATGAGCACCACAGAGCATCTCCTCAGCTTGTCTGGGATGAGCACCACAGAGCATCTCCTCAGCTTGTCCAGGGATGAGCACCACAGAGCATCTCCTCAGCTTGTTTGGGATGAGCACCACAGAGCATCTCCTCAGCTTGTCCAGGGATGAGCACCACAGAGCAGCTCCTCAGCTTGTCCTGGGATGAGCACCACAGAGCATCTCCTCAGCTTGTCCTGGGATGAGCACCACAGAGCATCTCCTCAGCTTGTCCTGGGATGAGCACCACAGAGCATGTCCTCAGCTTGTCCTGGGATGAGCACCACAGAGCATCTCCTCAGCTTGTCCTGGGATGAGCACCACAGAGCATCTCCTCAGCTTGTCCAGGGATGAGCACCACAGAGCATCTCCTCAGCTTATCCAGGGATAAGCACCACAGAGCATCTCCTCAGCTTGTCTGGGATGAGCAGCACAGAGCATCTTCTCAGCTTGTCCAGGGATGAGCACCACAGAGCATCTTCTCAGCTTGTCCAGGGATGAGCACCACAGAGCATCTCCTCAGCTTGTCCAGGGATGAGCACCACAGAGCATCTCCTCAGCTTGTCCAGGGATGAGCACCACAGAGCATCTCCTCAGCTTGTCCAGGGATGAGCACCACAGAGCATCTCCTCAGCTTATCCAGGGATGAGCACCACAGAGCATCTCCTCAGCTTGTCTGGGATGAGCACCACAGAGCATCTCCTCAGCTTGTCTGGGATGAGCACCACAGAGCATCTCCTCAGCTTGTCCAGGGATGAGCACCACAGAGCAGCTCCTCAGCTTGTCCAGGGATGAGCACCACAGAGCATCTCCTCAGCTTGTGCTGAGATGAGCACCACAGAGCATCTCCTCAACCTGTCCTGGGATGAGCACCGCAGAGCATCTCCTCAGCTTATCCAGGGAAGAGCACCACAGAGCATCTCCTCAGCTTGTCTGGGATGAGCACCACAGAGCATCTCCTCAGCTTGTCCTGGGATGAGCACCACAGAGCATCTCCTCAGCTTGTCCTGTGATGAGCACCGCAGAGCATTTCCTCAGCTTGTCTGGGATGAGCACCACAGAGCATCTCCTCAGCTTGTCCAGGGATGAGCACCACAGAGCATCTCCTCAGCTTGTCCAGGGATGAGCACCACAGAGCATCTCCTCAGCTTTTCCTGAGATGAGCACCACAGAGCATCTCCTCAGCTTGTCTGGGATGAGCACCACAGAGCATCTCCTCAGCCTGTCCAGGGATGAGCACCACAGAGCAGCTCCTCAGCCTGTCCAGGGATGAGCACCACAGAGCATGTCCTCAGCTTGTCCAGGGATGAGCACCACAGAGCATCTCCTCAGCTTGTCCTGGGATGAGCACCGCAGAGCAGCTCTTCAGCTTGTCCAGGGATGAGCACCGCAGAGCATCTCCTCAGCTTGTCCTGGGATGAACACCACAGAGCATCTCCTCAGCTTGTCCTGAGATGAGCACCGCAGAGCATCTCCTCAGCTTGTCCAGGGATGAGCACCGCAGAGCAGCTCTTCAGCTTGTCCAGGGATGAGCACCGCAGAGCATCTCCTCAGCTTGTCCTGGGATGAACACCACAGAGCATCTCCTCAGCTTGTCCTGAGATGAGCACCGCAGAGCATCTCCTCAGCTTGTCCAGGGATGAGCACCGCAGAGCATCTCCTCAGCTTGTCCAGGGATGAGCACCGCAGAGCAGCTCTTCAGCTTGTCCAGGGATGAGCACCGCAGAGCATCTCCTCAGCTTGTCCTGGGATGAGCACCGCAGAGCAGCTCCTCAGCTTGTCCTGGGATGAGCACTGCAGAGCAGCTCCTCAGCTTGTCCTGGGATGAGCACCACAGAGCATCTCCTCAGCTTGTCCTGGGATGAGCACCACAGAGCATCTCCTCACCTTGTCCTGAGATGAGCACCACAGAGCATCTCCTCAGCTTGTCCTGGGATGAGCACCACAGAGCATCTCCTCACCTTGTCCTGAGATGAGCACCACAGAGCATCTCCTCAGCTTGTCTGGGATGAGCACCACAGAGCATCTCCTCAGCTTGTCCTGGGATGAGCACCACAGAGCATCTCCTCAGCTTGTCTGGGATGAGCACCACAGAGCATGTCCTCAGCTTGTCCAGGGATGAGCACCACAGAGCATCTCCTCAGCTTGTCCAGGGATGAGCACCACAGAGCATCTCCTCAGCTTGTCTGGAATGAGCACCACAGAGCATCTCCTCAGCTTGTCCTGAGATGAGCACCACAGAGCATCTCCTCAGCTTGTATGGGATGAGCACCACAGAGCATGTCCTCAGCTTGTCCAGGGATGAGCACCACAGAGCATCTCCTCAGCTTGTCCAGGGATGAGCACCACAGAGCATCTCCTCAGCTTGTCCAGGGATGAGCACCACAGAGCATCTCCTCAGCTTGTCCTGGGATGAGCACCGCAGAGCATGTCCTCAGCTTGTCCTGGGATGAGCACCACAGAGCATCTCCTCAGCTTGTCCTGGGATGAGCACCACAGAGCATCTCCTCAGCTTGTCCAGGGATGAGCACCACAGAGCATCTCCTCAGCTTATCCAGGGATGAGCACCACAGAGCATCTCCTCAGCTTGTCTGGGATGAGCAGCACAGAGCATCTTCTCAGCTTGTCCAGGGATGAGCACCACAGAGCATCTCCTCAGCTTGTCCAGGGATGAGCACCACAGAGCATCTCCTCAGCTTGTCCAGGGATGAGCACCACAGAGCATCTCCTCAGCTTATCCAGGGATGAGCACCACAGAGCATCTCCTCAGCTTGTCTGGGATGAGCACCACAGAGCATCTCCTCAGCTTGTCTGGGATGAGCACCACAGAGCATCTCCTCAGCTTGTCCAGGCATGAGCACCACAGAGCATCCCCTCAGCTTGTCCTGAGAGGAGCACGACAGAGCAGCTCCTCAGCTTGTCCAGGGATGAGCACCACAGAGCATCTCCTCAGCTTGTCTGGGATGAGCACCACAGAGCATCTCCTCAGCTTGTCCAGGGATGAGCACCACAGAGCATCCCCTCAGCTTGTCCTGAGAGGAGCACCACAGAGCATCTCCTCAGCTTGTCCTGAGAGGAGCACCACAGAGCATCTCCTCAGCTTGTCCTGAGAGGAGCACCACAGAGCATCTCCTCAGCTTGTCCAGGGATGAGCACCACAGAGCATCTCCTCAGCTTGTCCAGGCATGAGCACCACAGAGCATCCCCTCAGCTTGTCCTGAGAGGAGCACCACAGAGCAGCTCCTCAGCTTGTCCAGGGATGAGCACCACAGAGCATCTCCTCAGCTTGTCTGGGATGAGCACCACAGAGCATCTCCTCAGCTTGTCCAGGCATGAGCACCACAGAGCATCCCCTCAGCTTGTCCTGAGAGGAGCACCACAGAGCAGCTCCTCAGCTTGTCCAGGGATGAGCACCACAGAGCATCTCCTCAGCTTGTCTGGGATGAGCACCACAGAGCATCTCCTCAGCTTGTCCAGGGATGAGCACCACAGAGCATCTCCTCAGCTTGTCTGGGATGAGCACCACAGAGCATCTCCTCAGCTTGTCCTGAGATGAGCACCACAGAGCATCTCCTCAGCTTGTCTGGGATGAGCACCACAGAGCATCTCCTCACCTTGTCCTGAGATGAGCACCACAGAGCATCTCCTCAGCTTGTCCTGGGATGAGCACCACAGAGCATCTCCTCACCTTGTCCTGAGATGAGCACCACAGAGCATCTCCTCAGCTTGTCTGGGATGAGCACCACAGAGCATCTCTTCAGCTTGTCCAGGGATGAGCACCACAGAGCATCTCCTCAGCTTGTCCAGGGATGAGCACCACAGAGCATGTCCTCAGCTTGTCCAGGGATGAGCACCACAGAGCAGCTCCTCAGCTTGTCCTGGGATGAGCACCGCAGAGCAGCTCCTCAGCTTGTCCTGGGATGAGCACCACAGAGCATCTCCTCAGCTTGTCCTGGGATGAGCACCACAGAGCATCTCCTCAGCTTGTCCTGGGATGAGCACCACAGAGCATCTCCTCAGCTTGTCCAGGGATGAGCACCACAGAGCAGCTCCTCAGCTTGTCCAGGGATGAGCACCACAGAGCATCTCCTCAGCTTGTCCAGGGATGAGCACCACAGAGCATCTCCTCACCTTGTCCTGAGATGAGCACCACAGAGCATCTCCTCAGCCTGTCCAGGGATGAGCACCACAGAGCATGTCCTCAGCTTGTCCTGGGATGAGCACCACAGAGCATCTCCTCAGCTTGTCCTGAGATGAGCACCGCAGAGCATCTCCTCAGCCTGTCCAGGGATGAGCACCACAGAGCATGTCCTCAGCTTGTCCTGGGATGAGCACCGCAGAGCATCTCCTCAGCTTGTCCTGGGATGAGCACCACAGAGCATCTCGTTAGCTTGTCCAGGGATGAGCACCACAGAGCATCTCCTCAGCTTGTCCTGAGATGAGCACCACAGAGCATCTCCTCAGCTTGTCCAGGGATGAGCACCACAGAGCATCTTCTCAGCCTGTCCAGGGATGAGCACCACAGAGCATCTTCTCAGCCTGTCCAGGGATGAGCACCACAGAGCATCTCCTCAGCTTGTCCTGGGATGAGCACCACAGAGCAGCTCCTCAGGCTCATCTGAGACCTATAGGCTGCTTAAGCATTCACAAGTGTGAATCCACGTCATAGCTCCACTTCTTTCTAGGTAGTGATTATTTGCCTTGTGACTAAAAGTGTTGGTGTTTTTTTTTTAATTTTTGCTTATTTTTATTTATTTATTTGAGAGCGACAGACAGAGAGATAAAGAAGCAGATAGAGAGAGAGAGAGAATGGGCGCGCCAGGGCTTCCAGCCACTGCAAACGAACTCCAGACGCGTGCGCCCCCTTGTGCATCTGGCTAACGTGGGTCCTGGGGAATCAAGCCTCGAACCGGGGTCCTTAGGCTCCACAGGCAAGCGCTTAACCGCTAAGCCATCTCTCCAGCCCAAGTGTTGGTGTTTTTGCAAGGCTCATCTTAAGCCTGTCTCTTAACAAACATTTTAAATCTTTCCTAGCCCAATTTTGTTGTCAGAAGCATGGTTAGATGTCAGAATAACACCTGTAAAGCTGGAGACAAGGATGGACTAAAGGTTTCCAAGAAAAGTGACACTCCTACCTCAGAAAACCCCCAAAAAATAATAAAGTAAAAAGATTTACAAGAAAACTGAGCATATCTAAATGAACTTTTCATTATGTTCAGGGCAACAACAGGAAGGGTCAGAGCTGTGGCCCAGCCAGGTGGTGCAACATCATCACACTCGTAGGGAGGGAGAAGTTTTTCTCCTGCTACTCCTGACTCTTCATCAAGAAGGAGGATCTTTAAGCTGCAAGTAAGAGACCTTGCCTGTCGATCCTGGGGATGCACAGACTGGAAGTGATAACTGCTGCAAGCTGACATCTCTAGCCCAGAGGAGAGAAATCTCCAGATGTGATGGGGAAAAGCAAGGAAGCAACAAATCAATCCTTTTTGTAGATGAGAGAAATAAATTTTGCCTTGACTCTCCAAAGAGTGAGCTGGCAGAGTGGGGGTGTAAATGTGGATGCCAAAAACAATAAATACCATTTTCATAGGAACCATAACTGTAAAATCACACTTAACATGACTTATGAGCACTATTAAAAGAGAGTAATGATGGAATCAATGAGAGGGTCTCCTGAGGAAGATATATAAATAAACAAATGTATATTATATTTAACATGTGACAGAACATAAATGTTGAAATATACATCAATATATATTCATCCTTTATATGTTATATACTATAATATATTATATAGTATCACTTATATATTTGGAAATATTTATTTGTCAAAAATATATATTTATCAATGCATATGCTATGATTTGAATTTGAAATGTCTCCCCAGGCCCATGTGTTCAAAACCTTGTTTCCAAGTGGTGTCACTATTTTGAAGGCTATGGAAACTTCTGGTATGTCCCAGGTAGTGCGCCTGTGAAGGTTCTACCGAGTACTTGGTCCCTTCCTCTCCCTGCTTCCCGTCCACCATGAGGTGAACAGCTTCCTCCCCTACATGCTACATGCTACATGCTACTGCCACCATGAATCCCTGCTTTATAAACACTCAGGAGCAGTGGACCCAGCTGTGATGGTCTAAACCCTCTGAAACTGTGAGCTCCACACACCCTTTCTCCTTTAAATTTTTCTCTCAGGTATTTTTGTCAGCCCTAATGAAAAGTCTGACTAATATAGTATGCCAATGACAACACATGCTTATTTCACCAAGGTGTTTGTCGTTGTTTGGTAAGATGTACTTGATGTTAGAGGACAGACTATGGCCCGAATTACCAAGAAGGAATGATGGCTTGAACAACTATTAATTAATTAATCAAGATTAGTTGGTAAGATGGTATGAGGAAATGTGCCATTGAGCTCCCACTTGCCACACATGTTATGATTGGGCGATGATGGAGAAGATAGTAGAATGACTACAGATAGCCAACAGGTCAGAACATGTTTCAAACTATCTGAATAAATGAGTAGAAAGATATTGGATAAAACTTAGGGAATGAATTATAAAGTACTATATTCACAGTAAATAATAATAATAATTAGGAAGTTTGGGAGAGACCTGGGAGGCAGCAGTTTCAAAGAAAATAAATGTAATCGATAAAATTATATATGTAAAAAATTCAGAAAGATCTTACAGAACAAGAAACAGGACACATTCTTTTTCTTCTTCAGTCCCATTCCTCCTGTTTCTACTTTAATTCTATTATCCTGCTGCCAATGCAGACTTTAATATGTTAGCATGCACTATGAGGATAAGTTATAATAGCACAAGATAGGCCTGTTTATAATTACTCTACTATGGAATCTATAGAAGATGGGCTGCCTAAGACACAAATGATCTAAGGACAGAGAGAGAGATGCTGAAGAATGAGGAAATAAAAGAAGGGGGGCAAGTGTGAGGCACTCATACAGAAGTAAGCAAGTACCTAATGAAATACAATACACAGACCAAAAATCATCCCATATCAATGAATATTTCATTTCGGAGAGCCTTGACAGTGAAGATCAATGGGAAGTCACAGGCACACAGTTATGCTAATGCAATATTTTTATGTGGGAGTCATGAAATCAGATCCCTACCTCATGTCTTACAACACAGAAATCATTTCCAGATAAAATGTCCATGTAAAAGGAAGCTAAAATTAAAAATATTGTAGAAGAAAATAGAATGGAAAGGAGAGGATTAATTCAAAAATTAATAGAAGAGATGTTGACAAAATGAACTATGTTAAAGTTAGAATCTGAGGCTGGAGAGATGCTCCATGGTTAAAGTCTCTTGCTTACAAAGTCTGACAGCCCAGGTTCAGTTCCCCAGTACCCATGTAAAGCCAGATGCATCAAGAAGCACATGCATCTGGAGTTTGTTTGCAAAGGCAAGAGGCCCTGGCATGCCCATACCCATTTTTTCTCTCTCCCTTTCCCTTGCAAATAACTTTTAAAAAATTTAACAACAAAAAAAATTAAATTAAAGCCTGTCAGACAGGATGCCACAAAGACAGGATGGAAATAGCTGATCTGGGGCTGGAGAGATGGCCTAGCAGTTAAGGTACTTGCCTGCAAAGTCTAAGGACCCAGGACCCACGTAAGCCAGATGTGCAAGGTGGCACATGTGTCTGGAGTTCTGTTTGTAGTGGCTGCAGTCCCTGACATTCTAATTCTCTCTCTCTCTTTCAAATAAAAAAATAAGTTAAATGAAATACAAAAGAGGTTCTTTCTTTCCAAAAAAAAAAATATTGATAGGGAGAGCCAGAGAGAGAGCAAGCTGATCTGCTCCCAGCAAGAATATACTATCCATACTTACAAGGGCATCCACAAAGATTTTGAACTGCATTCCTCTCAAGCATTCAGACAAATCTGAAATTTGTCATGGAGATGGGAACTCCAGATGCGTGTGTCCTCAACAAGGCTGCCTGGGTCAGAGGAACAAAGGGTGCTAAGACTGCGTTGCCGTAAAGCCATAATGAGAATGAAGGTTCCTCAGACAAGGGCTACTCATGGGCTGTGTGTACGTCTGTTATCACCTTCAATAGCTTGTGGTCAGTGTGGATTATGTCTAATGACTAACTGCCAAAGTTACAAAACTGCCCTAAAACAAAATCAAAATAAGCCTACAATCATTGAAACTACTGTAAAGTAAAAATGACAAGCCAGATTAGAGAACTTTGCCATGCCGAAAACTGTCACGAGATTAATATTTCTTTGGCCCTTCCCTTCTTCATCCTTCTCCTATAAATACCGTTATTGAAAGAGACATGGGCGAAGATATTTCATAAAACAGGAAGTGCTGGTGGTAAAGATATTTGGCTGTATTAGAAATCGAAGCACTGCTTTTTCAGACCATGGTTAAGGTATATGTTACATGGACAAACCTCAGATCTGACATTCCCAAATGTCAGCAAGGATGTCAGGCAACAGAACTTTGATGCTCTGCAAGAGGGAGTGTCAACTGGCTCGACCACTTTAAAAAATGATTTTGCATTACCCTGGAAAGATGCATTCACCTGCTGGCCCATCAGTCAGCTCCACTCCTAGAGGTACTTACTCAACATGCACCCCAAACAGCTCTTGGGAGTGAGAAAATCCAGAGTAACCCCTTCCCTCCTTCCTTCCTTCCTTTCCTTCCTTCCTTCCCTCCTCCCTTCCTTCCTTCCTTCCTTCCTTCCTTCCTTCCTTCCTTCCTTCTCTCTCTCTCTCCCTCTCTCTCTCTGTAATAGGAAATCACTGGAAATAAATTCCTCAAACAGGAATTAACCCAAATGTCCACACACAAAAAGACAAACTGGTGTGTTTTCACAACCAAATGTAACATAGCTGTGGTAAATGGTCACATTTTGGCTTTATATCCGTGTAAACCTTAGAGAGACAAATGTGAATGTAAAAACCAGCTGATGAGGAGCACATATGGCATGCTACCTTCATTAGAAAGTCCACATTTCAGAATATGCGTCATTTAGGGAGACTGCCCCTCCCATACTCAGGTGTAAAAAAAAAAAAAAAACTAAAGAAAAGTAAGATTTCACAACAGTGAATTCAGAATTACTAATTGTAGATATGTTGGTGGAGAAAGATGGGAGCAGCATGCATTCAACATCCACATTGCTGGTAAATCCTACTTCCTAATTTTTTGAAGATTTATTAACCTTTGTAACCTTCATATCTAGCATATGGCCTACATATATGTTGTAATATGTGCAATTTATTTATATGTAAAATAAAGAAGAAAGAGAGAGAGCGTGCACGTGCAATGAGAGCAAGTCTTCTCAGTCAGCATCTCTGTTGACCTTGATCTGTAAGCCAAGAAGTAAGGGTATGCTTGTCTTGCTCTCAAGTAGGTTGTCAGTCAAGCTACTGCTTAAAATTGAGTTCTTTCTGGAAATAGGCTGGTCTGTCCAGTTTTCCATTAATTCCATGCCAAGAAGTCATGGTTACACAGGTGTATCTTCCAACTAAGGGAGGAGAGCCTCCTACCATACTCAGCATTATTTAAAGTACATTGCAATGTCGTGGTTAGTTCTTGGAACTATTTTATGAGAAGCATTTGGGAAATTAGAGGCTTCCCAGGAAAGTTAATGCAGGCACTGGGGTGTTGAAAATCCATTTTGTACCAACAGTTAAATGAACTGTAGTTTCAAATCTTCAACTGAGAGAGGAGTTTAGGAGAAATATGATCGCTGACTTCAAAAACTGAAAAGAATACCATGAAGTTTTAAATCTTTTAGCTTTATTCTCAATATAGAGTAGCCACCTACTGCCAATCGATAGAAGCATACTGACTTAAGCTTTGAAAATTAAAATATCAGCTAGCAGCAGATAACAGGATGACTAGCAGTGAATAGTGGCCTATTATAATCCTAGAATTTGCTAGAGTTATGAAAAAATGGTGTCCTTCTCAGGAGCCGTAGAT
Organism: Dipus sagitta; assembly: GCA_036346955.1. Taxonomy (NCBI): domain Eukaryota; kingdom Metazoa; phylum Chordata; class Mammalia; order Rodentia; family Dipodidae; genus Dipus; species Dipus sagitta. Next base: position 63,187,355 of record CM070784.1, read on the forward strand.
CATTGCTAGGAAATTTTCAATGCCAGGGATGGGATACCTTCCAGTGAGTTGTTGGCCAGGGAGGTCCCTGATGCCTTCAAAACATTATAGGCCATTGCCAAGGCCCTTGGTTTCCCACCAGGAATAGATGGTAAGACTCTATTGCTGAAGACTCCACATACTTGGGCTGCAAGGCCACTGAGAAACCCTGCTGGAACTGAGCTGAAAACCTGCTCCATGTAGACCAGCTGACAGAAAGCTGGAAGAAGCCATTCTACATGCAGTTCATTGGGAGAAAGAGATACCACCAGTGAAGATACTCATCAATGGACTCTGCAAGCCCTATAATTGGCCAGCCAGGCCAAAAGAGCCAACTGGTGCAATAGTGGTACATCTATCACGGTGGAAACCAACTGCCCTCCAATTAGACTGGAGGCCCGCTCCATGGGGGGGGGGGGATACATCCCTGATACTGAAAACTTAAAACAGGGGTAGTCATGAGCCTTAGGAGTGTAACGTCTGCTGATGTCTGGAAAAATATATATACTATGCTTATCAAACTGCCCAGTAAGCACTTCTCTTAATATTTATACCCTTATATTAACGCTTCTCTCACTTTGGGTAGAGAATCTTCTCTTTTCAGATGGCAGTGACCTTGGGATGACTCAGAAGGTATCATAGTGCTAGAAAGAAGTGACTGGAGTACTGAGTAACATCTCGATCACACCTTCCAAGGCTCAGGGTCTAATGCAGAAGAGGTGGCAGAAAGAATGTAAGAGCCAAAGGAAGGGTAGGACTCCTTACAATATGCTCCCTCCAGACATAAAATGGCCTGGATATCCATGACCTCATAGTGTCTGACACTACCTACACAAGACCATCATAAGAGGAGGAAAAGATCATGGTATCAAAATAAAAGAGAGACTGATTGAGATGGGAGGGGATATGATGGAGAATGGAATTTCAAAGGGGAAAGAGGGGGGGGGAGAGGGTATTACCATGGGTTATTTTTTATAATCATGGAAAATGTTAATAAAAATTGAGAAAAAAAGAAAAAAAATGGTGTCCTTTAAAAATGCTGATGATCTCCATCGTCTTCATAAAGTTGTATTGTATAACTCAGATCATAGGCTTAATATAGGTTTTAATCTTCAAAAAAAAAAGCTAATAATATGACATAAGACTGTGTTCAGCTACATCATTGACTTTTCATTTCTTCTCTATTTCCTAGACAGTGGGCACAGTAGTTCCTCTTAGGTCGTTACTCAGGTAGTTAACTACCTAAATCTATGAAGATAGTTAATGTCCTGATTCTCAGGTTCCCCAGGTGTAAAATGGAGGTAACTGTACTATTCATGTGGGGTAAACTGAGCAACACTGCCCCACCTTGTCCACATTCTGTTCAGATCTCCAGAACCCATTGATAGGTCACCTTTGGTGCAAGATCTTGGGTGACTTCATCAATGTGGTAAGGGGTGGAGGCTTGTGCAGATGAAGTTCTCCTGGACCATATGGTGAAGCTAGAGTCATCAAAGTCCCTTAAAAGGAGGACACAGGGCAGTGAGGGGCAGAGAAGGTCATTTGTTGGCAAAAGCAGACACTCCTGTTGTAGCTTCCTTCTCATTGCTGGAGCAAAGCACCCGACCAAAAGCAGCTGGTGGGAGGAAAGTTGGTCATTTCAGCTCAGAGTCTCAAGGGAAGCCCCATGACGGCAGGGCAGGCGTAGCATGAGCAGAGGCTGGCATCACCTCCCTGTCAACATCAGGCAGACAATAGCAGCAGGAGAATGAGAAGAACACTGGCAAGGGGGTGCTGGCCATCCCACCAATAAGCTTGCCCTAGCAACTCACCTCCCCCAGCAAGGCTCCACCTCCCAAATTTCCACCAGCTGGGAAGCAGGGCATTCAGAACACATGAGTTTATGGGAGACACCTGATCAAAACCACCAACTTCATAATAGGCAAACTGGTTATATTATAACAGTTATAGAAGCTAAGAACATTGTTGGCTTTTCTCATTTGATAGTCATAAAGAACCCTATGAGATGGTGCATTGCTTTTGCACCACTCTCTTTAGAAATCAGCTAAGAAGCCATAAGCCAAAGTAAGAGGCAATCACCAGAGGCAGAAAAAGAGGAGGACCCTCGCCTCAAGCTTGCAGACACCTTGACCTGATTCCTGTTCTTTGACTTTCTGACTTCTGGCTACCAGAAGCTAAAACACGTGTGTTGTTTGAAGCCACTAAGCAGGTTGTAATTTGTGATCGCAGGACAAAGAGATGGAAACACCACCGTGCAATGGCTCTTAATGAAGATCAAAGGAGATAAGGAAGTGAAAAGCTCTTAGCTTCTGTAACTGTGGTAATCTACCTAATTTACACCAAATAATCTCATCCTTGCAGTTACATTTGTGTGTCCTCAGCCGATTTCCCTCATACACCATTTCTTTTCACAATTCTGCGCATACTTCCAATGCTGGGAGGGGACTTCAGACAGGAACCAGGGGCCTGTGCTGTTGATATCGAGGCCTTGACTGCCACCCTTCCCACCCTAGGGTTACATTCCCCAACTCTAACTGGAAACCAGTTGGTTGTAACCCAAAAACTCAAAGACCATTTGCTGACTTACGCCATCCAGTAGGTCCTGCCTTAGGCCACCTCTGACCTTTGCTAGGAGTAAAATTCTACAGTGCCATCTGTTTCTAGGCTACTGTTACTCTGGTCACCAGCCAATCAGGTGGTCTTACTTTCATGACTAAAGCAAGAAGATGTGTGGGTGTTTAAAATGCAAGCTTTAAGAAAGGCATGCGATATTTTACAAATGATGCTCTTAGCAAGAGCTCCCGAGCTTTGAGAGCCCATGTGGATCCCCCGGGCCCCTTCTGCCTTCATCCAGAGCGGCTTCTCTCAGGGACAGCGCTGGCCGGCCATGTCCACCACGTGTTCTGCCAGCTCCTATCCTGCTACATGGCAGGACGTTTGACACACTTTCCTTATTGCTAAAGCTAAGTACATATGTGGGGACTGAACATGACCAAAATAGGACTGGCGCCAGAGTGTCGCTGAACACAGCCTTCCCTCACATTTCCACTCCCCCAGCTCACCAGGGGCAGAACATCTGCGAGGAAGCTTTGCCATCCACAAATTACTCTCTAAGTGTGGAGCACTGCTCCTTGTTTTAACTTAGCATGGGGTGGTGTGTTGTGATAGAGCTGTGACAACGCTCAGCTGACATGCAGAGCAACCGTTGCTCCAATACGAGGAAGTCTATAGGAGATGACAGTGAGCAAATGGGGTGGGTGATGCTGCGGGAGGAAGAATGCCATGTGCGATCTGTGTTTGGCATGTCCTGGGGGAGGGGACAGGCCACAGCTGGAGGTGAGGTAGAGTTCAGCACTGCTTTGCACATTGGATGCTGGAAGGTTTACTGTGGATGGTTCAGCCACTAAAGAGACAAGCTGTTTCAGGGAGGCAGCACATTCATACTAGGTTTGTTTTTTTTTTCAAGTTGGAAATGATTTTTATTTTTATTTATTATTTATTTTTTCTCAATTTTTATTAATATTTTCCATGATTATAAAAAATATCCCATGGTAGTACCCTCTCCCCCCCCATCACTTTTCCCTTTGAAATTCCATTTTCCATCATATCCCCTCCCCATCTCAATCTTTCTACTTACATATATACAATACCAACCTAATAAATGCCCTCCTCCCTCCTTTCTCTTTCCTTTCTCTTTCCTTTTTAACTTTTTGGCCTCTGCTACTGAGTTTTTTTCCTTCTCACACAGAAGCCCAATCATCTGTAGCTAGGATCCACATATGAGGGAGAACATGTGGCGCTTGGCTTTCTGGGCCTGGGTTACCTCACTTAACGTACTAGGTTTTTTTTTTTTTTTTAGATAACTTTTTATTTATTCATTTATTTGAGAAAGAGATAGAGAGAGGCATACAGAAAGAAGGAGCGCTAGGGCCTCCAGCCACTGCAAATGAACTTCAGACGCATGTGCCACCTTGTGCATCTGGCTTACATGGGTACAGGAGAATCAAACCTGGGTCCTTAGACTTCACAGGCAAGCACCTAAACTGCTAAGCCATCTCTTTAGCCTCACACTGGGCTTTTAGATGGGAAAAGAGAATGAGTGGAGATGTCAGGATGCAGTCATGCTCTGGGTCTATGAGAAGCGGTGGGAGTAGTGAGAAAGATGTTGACCAGGCAAGTTTTGCCGGAAAACAGCTGAGCGCTGAGGAGGTGAGGTGTGCAGTGACCTGTGGCTTCACCTTACTGACCATCTCCAAGAGGGCAGGCCACCTGGAATAAGGGAGGAAGAGAGAACCAGGTGTGGGAGCCCAGAAAATAGATTGTGGGAGGTGAAGCGGACACAGGTACCCACAGGGCAGAACTGCTGACGTAGAGGAGGAGTCAGGAAGGGCATGGGCAGAGGGACACAGGAACATAAAAAAGGGATTCCAGAGGAACCCAATAGGGAAAGTTGGCTCTGGAGAATTCTGATCAGATGGGTCAAAGGGCATTAGCATAGTCCTAGAAATTCACATCCAAATTCCAGGGCCCTGAGGTAAGTTGCGTGCAAGGGAGCATGTCTTCTCTCCATAGACTGGGTGGTAACTTTCATAAGAATGGGCATGTTTGCTACATGGAGCCAAGGGGCCATAGAAGGTTCTCCTATATTCTACAATGCCAGCAGCCAGATCCTAGCTATAGCCACCCCTCCCAAATCTTAAAAACAAGTCAGTTCCCCAAGTACCGAAGAAGCAAGACCGGAAGCAGTGAGTGATGGGGCCAGGAAAGGAACAGAAGCGTGACATGCCCTGACAGGGACAAGTGAGGAAGTGACGGTGTCCTCCAACTCCAGGCCCCTCCAAACTGCTGGGAAGAATATGTGATTAGGCCTTGGTGGAGTTCATTCTCTTTCACATAAGTAGACATTCATTGCAGACTAACAGACTCTAGAAATGAAAAAACTACATAACTGTGTATACACACAATAATCATTAAGTGTGCCCTTGAGAACGGCAGCAGGGGAAGCAAGGGCTGGAATAGAATTAAAATGACACTCGGGTACTAAGAAAGGGACTACATGTACCCAGAGTGAGTTAGGAAACAACACAATTCTTCTCTGAGGCAGTAGGGGAAAGAGATAATCATAGCAGCCATCATCATGAATCCAGGGGCAGGTGTATTTTCCTGTGATAAGTAATATGGAAGGAGATAAGACACCACTCTTCTCTGGGTTAAAAAAAAAAAAACAGAGCTGGAGAGATGACTTAGCAGTTAAGGCACTTGCTTGCATGGCCTAAGGACCCAGGTTCAAGTCCCCAGTTCCCACGTAAGCAGATGCACAAAGTGGCATATGCGTCTGGAGTTGGTTTGCAGTGGCTGGAGGCCCTGGCACACCCATGCTCTCTCTCTCTCTCTCCCTCTCTCCAATAAAATGAATTAAAGACAGAAGAAAGAAGAAGGGCACAATGGCAAGAGGCTTACTCACAAGAGGGAAGCCCAGTTCTAGGATGGACTGTAAGAACTGTCACACACTCTTTTGTACTATTTGTAAACCTCAGAAGATGACAGGACAGCTGATGATACACGAGGCAAGCTTTCACTCAGAACTCAAGAAAGTGGCAGAACTCCAAGTTCAAGTTGCTTCCAAATATCTACAGAGATGATATACATGAGAGATGGGTATATGACATATGTGAGAACATAGATATCAACGTAGGTGTAAACAAATGCACATGTATAAATTTCTAGCTGTTGAATTTTAAGATGCATATCTACTTGTGTGCACTGGAAGATTAGTGCAGTGAGTAGGTTTCAGCTTCTCGCTGGAACCCGGCCATCAAAATCATAATAACTCAGGCTGAAGCGACGGCTCAGCAGTTAAAGGTGCTTGCTCGAAAAGCACTGATGACCGGAGTCCAATTCTCCATTACCAATGGCACATGCATCTGGACTTCATTTGCAACAGTGGCAAGAGGTCCTGGCTTATCCACTGCCTCTCTCTCTTACACACAAATAATAAATAAAAAAGATCATAACAAGTTAAGTTATCAGAATGCAGTCTGCTTTTCAGTCAGCCCCAAGCTGCCCATGAGCTTGGCTCTGCAGCTGCACATCTAAGCTCAGAGCATCCGTTGTTCCCGGGCCCATTGCCTGGAAGACTACTTGCATCTAACTACTTGGCCCAGCTTCTCCGAACTGCTCTCAGCCATGATTCTTCTCTGTGGGAGGCCCCTTACATCGTGATCACAGACGCAGTTTACCAAGACCACAGATGGGAGCTGGAGAGATGGCTTAGCAGTTAAGGTGCTTGCCTGTGAAGCCTAAGGACCCATGTTCAATTCTGCAGGTCCCACGTAAGCCAGATGCACAAGGTGACACAAGTACGCAAGGTCACACATATGCACAAGATGGTGCACACGTCTGGAGTTTGATTGCAGAGGCTGGAGGTCCTGGCATACTCTCTCTCTCTCTCTTTCTCTTCCCCTCTCTCATAAAAAACACAAAAAGACCACAGATGGGTGGGTACATAGAAACATTCCCACTTCTTGCAGTCATCCACTTGGGCAACACACACCCTGAAGTCTCACTGTAGAGATGTAGCAGACAGCTTCAGGTCGCTGAGATGAACTTTCAGGCCAGCCACAGTTATGGAGGAAGGGATTTATTGAAGATAGAGGGGACTTTCCATAATGGCAGAAGAAGCTGGCCTGCTTTCACAGGTCCAAGCAGAGAGAGAGAGAAAAGCCACAAGCCAAAACCCCAAAGCCACACCACCACTATAAGCAAGCATACTTAAGAACCCCCACACCTTAGGGCTGGACCCTAAGATCCACCCAGTGACACCTCCTCCAGCCAGGTGGCTGTAGATCTAAATTACAAACTTTAATGAAATCCTGAATATATTGGAGGCCAGCCATTCAAACTACCACAAGAGGGCTGATTCGAAAGAAACTCTGCTGTCCCCACATCAATCAAAAGCATATCAACCAGGACCTTGGTGGATCTTCACTCTGTGTCTGCATTCAGTTAAGGACCCCGGCACCCACATGAAGTACAGATAGAGCGTGCTTTGGGACCTAAAGAATGAATTTCCCCAGTAGGTTTTGAAACACGCGCGCGTGCGCGCGCACACACACACACGTGCACATGCAGCAAACGTCAACAGAACCTGGCACCTCTACAGATGATGTCATTCATCATCGTTGACAGCTTTTACTTAAGATCAAACCTCAGCTCTGCTTCCATTTGCCAAACACTTCCCAAGAAGGATGCCATCCAGATGCCTTAGCTGACTAATATCTCCTGTTTCTCAGGTGCTGGATGCTTTCCCAAGATGCCCGCAGAGACACTGTCTCACTCAGAGTTCACACGCCTGCCGCTGGGTGAGGCCACCACACTGTACTTCCTTCATAAGGGAAGACTGCGATTAAGGCAGGTGAGGGGATTGAGGGGACCAGGGCTGTGAAGCTCAACGCCAGAGCTGCGAGTGAAGCAAAGGATGTAGACTCCCCTACCAGCTTCCTTCTCCCAACAGCACGCCTCGCCACCTCCTCCCACTTCCACCTTATATAGCTGGTGGTCAAGAAAGGTGCCTTCAGAGTGCCCTCCACCAGGAAGCTGTGTACAGAGATCCAGCGGAGCAGAAACATAAGGCAGATTTTAAACTTTTAGAGCCACAGATCCACCTTCATGTTTTTCCAGCCACATGAGCCTCAGAACACTGTTGCTAGATATGAAAGGACACTAAACTTTTTGGCTCCATAAGGAAGGAACAAAAGATGCATGTGTGTGTGCATGCATGTGTGTGTGTGCCCACACGTGTGCATGTGTGTTCATGGTATGCATGTGCCCAAAGGCACATTGTTTTTAAAGAACAGAGTGATCTCATGAAGTCTATGAGATCATTGCTGCTGGGGTAAGGAGAGGGGACGTCTGTCTGATGTCTTAGAAGAGGTCCTCAGATGAAACAGAAGGCCTATCAGAGGGAAGGTGAGTGGTGTTGTGCTCTTGTTCTTGGCAGTGGGTAGGAGGGCAGATAACAGAAGTTCCATTCAGGTCAAGGGAAAGGAAGGGAAACCAGGTCTCAGGCAATGATCCCTAGGAACAAGTTCTATGCCAGTCAGGCTGTGAGAGAAAGCGAGAGGGAGTGAAGGAAGGACCATGGGGCACAGGGAAGTCAAGCAATGGTCGGCTTGAGAAGTCTAGCCTGATCCCCAGTGCTTCCTCAGGTGAAGCACTCAGGCTGTCCTATTCAGAGCCAAGGGGGCTGAGCTGTGATCCCTCAGCATTGGCCAGTCTCTGGTCCAGGGCTGTCTCCAGACATGGGGCACTGCAGCTGCAGGACAGGTGTAGTAGCTCAGGGCAAGTGGAGTAGCCAGACTCTGGGAGCTGTGCTGATAGCTCCTGCTTCCAGAATCTTCCCTGCTTGGGGACCCACACTTCACATCAACCTGCATCGGAACTAGAGATCTTGCTTTACTTATTATCTCTCACTCTACAAAACCCTAAATAGGTTTTTGCATTCTTAGCCTTCAATGAAACTTGCTGACAGCCTCTAGGTTTGTGGGCATTGCAGTCAGTCAGTATTTTCTTAAGTCTTCTTCATAAGTTGGTGTCCTTCACCCAAATTTATATTTTCACATCTCAAGGACCATGCATTCAATAACTTACAGAAGCAATTCAATCCACTGTACTCTCAAGCAAATATTAGTAACTTATTTATTAAAATAACTTTATTTCCTAATAAATTCTATTCTCCAAAGTCAAGACCAAGAGAACCAGTATAAGTAGTATGGCTAAGTAGCCATAGCTCAAACTATTCTACAATACAGGACATGATTTCAAATCTGTTTATCTAACTGGTCCCACCCAGTGGAGAAATTCCAGTTTGTCTACAACTCCAGGAGGTGACCAGAGCCACCCAACTAACCAGGAGTGGTGTGACTCACCTGGGTCAAAAAAGAAATATTTCTGTTCTGGACACAGCAGTTAACTTAATGCAGATTAAACTTAACTTCATGATTCAAATAGACTCCACTCAAGATTCATTATACTACTGATTTATACATTTTTGCTTGAACCATCTACTCCACCCCATCTCACTTCCCACATTGGCTTTACTTTAAACTTAAGTAGAGTTAGTTCTCTGTATCCATGGATCAAAAATATTTGAAATAAAATTTTATCTCTACTGAATATGTACTTTTTTTCCCTTGTCAATATTCCTCAAGTAATGCAGAGCGACAACTCGACATGGCATTTACATTGTATCTGGCATTATAGGTAATCTAGACATAATTTTCAGTATACAGGAAGATATGGATAGGATATATGCGAATTCCATATAGATTTACATAAAGCATTTGACCACATCCATGAGGGACCTGGAAACAATCCTAAGAGTTCAGAAGAGTAAGAGAAGATCTGGTGCCTGTTTAATTAAAAGTAGATATGGCTCAACCATCCCAACTGAAATGAGCCCTTTGGGTCCTAATTCTATTACTAAAGTGTGTGCCATGCTTCCAGGTTTCATGTCAATCATGACTTCCATACATATTATCTATATCTTCATCTAAGTTATCTTTACAAACAAGACTTTGATAGAGCTAAGAGTGAATGCTCATTGTCTACCGTCTACACCACCCCACCTCCCAGCAGTCAATGGAGTGTTTCACAGCTTAATTCATACTTTTTCCAAGAGAAGTTCAATGCTGTAGTTAATTCATTCCCTCAGAAATATACTCTCCTAGACTAAGTTTGAGAGAATATAAAATAACTTATAAAGTTTGTGTAGTTACCTTCATTTATTTAACATATAAAATAGACTATGATACCAATAATAGTTTTATGAATAAAAATAATTCAAGGAGATAAGGCCAAACACAAAATGTGATTTTAGAATTTAAAAAGTCATTCATTTACTATGTGGAAAGGGGTAAGTCTAAAAGGACCAAAGGAATGAGAACTGAGCCCTTATTAGGGGATACCTGAAGTGTGCTTATTATATGTGGTGACACCTTTAATCCCAACACTTGGGAGGCTAAGGTTGGAGGATCGCTGTGAGTTCAAGGCCAGCCTGAGACTATCTAATGAATTCTAGGTCAGTCTGGGACTAGAGCAGGACCCTACTTTGAAAAACCAAAAAAGAAAAAAAAAAAAGAGTAAAATAAAGAAAATGGTTTTGGGTTTCCCTGGTAGTTACCATGAGAATAAGTGTCTGATGAGTGCTCAGTGCTAAACAAAGACATCTCTATCACACTCTCCAAGGCTTGGGGAACATTGCAGAAGAGGAGGCAGAAGGAATGTAAGAGCCAGATGGTGGGAGAAGTACTTTAGAACTCTGTCATCTGGATATGAAGGGGTCGCTGCATTCATGACTCTCCTACCTGCACAAGACCTGCCCGGTATTGTGTCCATCAACACTGAGACATGAGTGATTCAAAGGGAACATCAAATAATAGAAGGGGGACTGGCCCTGCCATGCTCCTTCTCTCTCATCTCTCTCTCTCTCTCTCTCTCTCTCTCAAACAAACAAACAAACAAATAAATAAAATCATAAGAAAATACAGGGATCAAAAGATCATTTTGGCTATCTACTACTGCATAACAAATTCCTACAAATTGACCTTAAAACAACCAAAGCCATTACCTCACACTGTCCGTGGCTCGGGTGGTGATGATGAAAACAAAAAACTTTAATATTTTTAATTTATTTACAATCAGAGATACACAGAGAGTGATGGAGAGAGAGCGTGTGTGTGGACAGGCATACCAGCTGCTGCAAAGAAACTCCAGAGGCAAGCGCTGCTTCGAGCATCTGGCTTTATATGGGTTCTGGGGAAGTGAACCTGGGGTGTTAGATTTTGAAGGAAAGTGCTTTAACCACTAAGCCATCTCTCCAGCCTCCAAAACAAAGTTTAAACACGGAAAATGAAGGGGGTAAAATGAAATGAAAGTGCCCTGTATCAATTATAATGGGCCAGGCAAACTATAAAGCACAAAATATAATCAAAGAATGGTTAAAGACACAGAGTACAGCGCAGATATAGAAATGCTTACACAAATTCAATTAAATATAGATTTAATCATGTATCAACCAAAAGAGATTATCCAACAAATATCATTGGACTATGTAAATAATTAAAAATTATATCCCTGTCTCAAACTATTATTTCAAAATAAACTATAGATGGCTCATACATCAAATTTAAAACAAAGGTGTAAAAAATCATGAAGAGTACAGGCAGCTCTTATTAGACATTGTGCCACACAAAGTATCTCTAGACATAAAAACAGTGTAATTTGTCAGAAAGTAATGGTAGGTTTGACTCCAGTCACAAACATGAAAGTCATTCACATGGAAGATAGCATAATACTCAAAACTGAAAGGCAGACATCAAACTGCAAAAATAACCTGCAGAGACAAGACTCGCAAAGATAGTTCACAAGCAAAATACTAGCATCTCAGTGGCTAACTGTGCAGAAACCACCAACTGATAGGTTAGGAAAGAACTATAGCTGTCCACTAAGCATTCAAAACATCTCCCAGTGTTTAGTGCTTCTGAGCGTGAGGCGAAGCAGAAACCTTACCCTGCCAGGATGAGTATAAACCACTCTCCTCGCACATCTAAGAATGTTGAAGCCTTATCCATCCAAGGAACCATCCAGGAAAAGAAATTAAGAAGGTGGCAAAAGAACATGCAAGATTATCAAAGGTCACCCATTCATTCTGCAAGAAAGAACATGTGTTCATCTATTGAGGTATATTCAAGAGTACAATGTTATACAGTCATTGAACAAACATGTTTTAAAGACTATTTAATGCAATGAGAAAATGCTCTCTATGGAGTAAGCATGAGTAAGAAGTACAAGTTTAACTAGATCCTGATACTGTAATATGACAATATGTGGACAGAAAAAATGGAAGGGAAAGTACTGAGACATTACATATTAGATTAGGCAATTTCAATGCTTGGTAATGAACGTAAGCGTAAACAAAGAGTAAATAAGCTAGTTGTGGTGGTGCACGCCTTTAATCCCAGAACTTGAGAATCAGAGGTAGGAGGATCGCTGTGAGTTCAAGGCCACCCTGAGACTACATAGTGAATTCAGGTCAGCCTGGGCTAGAGTGAAACCTTACCTCACAAACCCAAAAAAAGGATAAAAAAAATAATTCACGGCAAGGAAAGCAAGCAGTCCTTCACACTGGACATGGAACACCTGCTAAGGACTGGACGCCTTTGCCCTTGTGTGTCTAACTGGCTCAGAAGGAATGAGTGGGGTGATGCTCTAGCCACCTCAGGCTTGGAACAGCCAGCCCAGAAGCCAGCTGTGCAGTTATCAGATCTGCCTGGAGATGCTCTGGGCTCCTTCCACCCTGTCTCTTCCTGCTCAACCCTGCCAGCCTCCACTACCCTCCCACTATCACCAGACTTTGGCAACAGCAGGCAATCTGAACCCAGGAAGCACTTCTGCAGTCAGCGATGCCGGTGGCAGTGGTGGGATCAGCGTGTGTTTCTGCACAAGAGCACTCCGTCGTGGCTGCAGACTCGTAATACCCTAGCACCGTCCCGACTGGAGAGGGGACAGATCCTTCCCCCAGAATGCACACTATATATTTTGAACTTTATACATGCTTGGTATATGGTCTGCCACTGAGCTACATCCCTACTCCTCTTTTTACTTGATTATAATTCTTTTTTTTTAATTTGTACCTTGTCTACATTTTGTTAATTATTATTTTGAGGCAGGGTCTCGTTCAGTTCCTAGATGGACCTTGAACTCTCTCTGTAGCCCAGGCTGAATTTGTGTGATCCTCCTGCCTCACCCTTCCAAGTATCTGGGATTATAAGCTTGGGCTCCCAGCCCTAACTTCAAAATCTATACTCCTGAAAATCCCTGAAATTTTCACCATGGAGATGACATCAGACATCCGTGTCTCTTTCAACATCAACATTCAGGGAGTTTCACTAAAGTGCTCTGACTTCACTCAACAGTGGTCAGCAAATACTTATCAGGTACCTTCTAGTGTTCTGGGAAATACAATGTGATTGTAAGTCGCTGAAGAAATGGATCTTAGAGATACGCACTTCCTCTCCATCCATATCTCTACCCTTTCAGGGCCAAGGGAACTCACACACATGAATAAGGCAGGGTCTTGAGATGGGGACTGATCCTGTTTTATTTGGTGAGCGGAGATCATTCCCAGGGTCTTTATAAGTGAAAGAGGGAGGTGAGAAAAGAGGTGGATCTGGAAGACAAGGAGGAGGTCAGAGGAACTCAGAGCTGTAACCCAGTGACACAAGTACCTCCAAATGTTGGAAAAAGCAAGGAAAAAGATTCTCCCCAGTGGTGACAGGAAGAACACAGCCCAACTTTCAAGATTTCCAGGTAACAAATGTATGTACTTGGAGCTACTGAATTGGTGATAATTTCTTACTGAAATTAATACAACAGGTGTCAGAGAATCCAGTGCCAACTCCATACAGCCTCCCTGGGCCTTATCACCATTAAAGTATTACTTGTTTCTGCCAGAATAGCCCCAAGTGTGCTCAAGTAGTTTCCATTATACAGGACATTCCACAACTTTAAAGAGTTCTCCAACTACACAACTATTCCATGTCATCCTCTGGAAATTCAAGTATGCTTTAACATTTGAAACATCACGTTGTCATACAAGAAATCCAGGGGAGGACAAAAAGTAATGGGAAGCAACTATTATCAAAATACATTAGGGGGGCTGGATAAATGGCTCAGTGCTCACCTGCAAAGCTTAAAGATCTGGGTTTGATTCCACAGTACCCATGTAAGCCAGATGCACAAGGTGGCATATGTATCTGGAGTTTGTTTGCAGTGGCTAAGGCCCTGATATGCCCATTCTGTATATATCTGTCCCTCTCTCTCTCATATAATAATAATAAATAAATATTAAAAATATACATTATGTACATTTCTGAAAACTACCAATAAAATAATGAATAGGAAAAAAAGAAATGTTTTACTTTTTTAATTCAGATTTTTCAATATGTCTTTGAGCTCAGCTTTTCCATTTCTATTTACCTCAATATTGTTAACAGCAACAAATGTCTATTACGTTGTAGCTCAGTCTATGTGAGGTGTGGGGCTAGGCTCCAAGGATACAAGCTGGATCTCTTCTCTAAGCTACACTCCCTCCATCCCTTGAAGTGTACCGAGGTTTGAGTCACCTTCTGAAGGGCTTCACTTTGTGGTATTGGAAAAGAAGCCACATTCTTAGAATACATCACCTCCTTGAACCCTATTTCCAATATCTACAAGCCTCCACTTGGCAGCTGTGCACATGAGCATAAAGATGAAGACATTTTAGGAAAAAAGATAGGAGTGTTTGGGCATCTAAGGGGGAAAAAAAACATGAATGTTGCTGACATATTAAGCTGATTGTGTTAGACTGTTTTACTACGGAGTCCCTAGGCTGTATTATGCATAAGAGCTTCCTGGAGAGCACCGATCTTTTAAAGTCACAAAGGGACAGTCACCCTGATGGTGGCCCAGTAGACACACCAGGAGTTTCCACTTTCATTGTCATATTTCTGTTGCTCCCTGTGCCTTCTCAAAGTTGGAGGGCTTGCACGACAGGACAATTGGTTAAGTGAATCTTTTGGACCCTCCCTGGTCAAACAACAAGATGATAGACAGTTAATCACACCCTGATTTTCAAAGCAAAAAGCAATGGTTCAATCAACATGCACTCCCCTGCAGCCCAACTACACATGGCTCCTACCACTGCTGCACTTGCCAAACATCTTTTGCAACTTCCCAGTCTCCCATGACCACAGGTGACATGGTTATGCAAACATCGCTTGTGTTTTCACAAGAAATTTGGTAATTTAAAAGTAAAGGTAGATGAAGACTTTTTTTTAAACAACATTATGTTTTAGTTATTAAAATTAATAAACACAGCTTCCTCCTTCCAGATCTTTTGCAACTCACATCAACAGAACATCAAAGAACAAGTCTGCATTCATTTTCATATCCAACTCGAAAAGAAATTTGAAGCATTTAATGAATGCCATCAACTATAACATATTCCTATGAGGAAACACCATCACCCTCTTTAAAGTACTAGCAAATATTTATACAGTTAATTTGTAACAATTAACTAGCATTACTCATTAAAAGAGCAACTCTTGGACTTAATCTCAATGACTCCCGCAGATTTACATAGAACCTGCCGTAAATGTTGAGTGAGCTGCCTTGTTTTTGTCCCTTTGCAGGGGCAGAGGGTTCTGCTCTTGAGAGATGACGTGGTGGTTTGAATGCATGCCCTCCATAGCCTCAGAGCTCCGGTGGGCAGAACCCTTCTGGAGGAGGTGTTCACTGTGGCAGGATCTTGAGTCTAGCCCTAAGTTGTGTACAGAGCCAGTCTGAGTTCTGGCTGTTTGTGCTTGCTGGCTGTTGGTTTGTTTCCCTCTCTCTCTCTCTCTGTTATGGATCTATGGAAGTGAGCCAGCTTCTTCTACCATGAAGAAACTTCCCTGGAAAGCTGTAAGCCTGAAATAAACCTTTTCCTCCCACGAACTGCTTGCTTCTGGTCAGATGTTAGTCCCAGCAACGAGAAGGGAACTGCAACAGGTGACTTTATGGCTACTATACTAATTCTAAGTTCAAGTGCCAGTGGTCAGAGGCCAGTTACGTAGCTTCATGACACAGGTGTTTGTTTGTTTGTTTGTTTTTAACTTCTACTTCATCTCCTCTTATTGTGTGTGACTGCTGGCATTGTAATTCTATTTTAGGAGTCAATAATGATGGTCACACTAGCTGGAAATCCAAGGTTCTAGAAGTTACCATCCTGCAGGGGAAGAGTGATAACTCACCAACTGGAAAGAGAAGTCTGGCCACTTGTTTCTCTTTTCTAAATTAACTTTTTTGTTTTGCATCTAAAGTAACAGGGTTTCATCATGGGATCGTCATGCATATGTGTCATTGTACTTTTTGTGACCAGAATGCGTTGAGGTCCATACTCCGAAAACGTGTGGAAGGATCTGCCCACTGCTGTCACAGCGGTGGCTCCTTGCTGCCCATGTTGGCCACAGGTTTCAAGCAGACAGCACATGTCATTAAGACCTGAAAGGGCGTGCACCCAGCTTATAAACAAGCCATGCTGCAGCCTCTGACTCCTTTGAATAGCTGAGAATATCCTGCTGGTCAGTACATAGCAGGAAGTATAAAAAAAATCAGTGTGGGGTACATGGAAGTGCTATCACATAAAAGCCAAAGAAAAAAATCAGGCTCAAAAAGCTACTTAGAAAATCTTTTCATCCAAATATGATAGTGCCCACGCATTTCCCAAACATTTAGAGGGTCAAAGCAGAAGGGTGCCGTGTTCAAATCCAGTCCAGGCTGCACAGCAAGTTCAAGGCCAGTGTAAGTAACTCATTGAGCCCTTGTCTCAAAATAAAAATTTAAAAAGGACCAAGGATGTAGCTTAATGATAAAGTGCTTGCCTAGCATTCCTGAGGCCTAGGTTCAATCCCCAGCCCCAAAAGGGGGAAAAAAAAGAAAGAAAAGAAAAACTTGAAAAGTGTTCACTGGGAAAACAGCAGCGGCCTGACTGAGAGGGCAATGCCCCCAAGCAGGGTATCAGGATGAAGGCTGCAGTGTGGGTGAGGGCACTAATCTCCTGGAGTAACAACATGGCCTGTTCTATCTCGCTTTATTTTGCTGCCAACTAGAAAAGCTAAAAATACTAAAAGATCAGGCTATGAGCTGGCTTGTGCCCTCAGAGAGAGAAGCAGTCTCTACATATGGGTCCTTGTCGAAATAGATGTGCCTGCTTCTCACTGGCCAAGATAACAACCTAAAATTCCATTTCCCGAACTGAGATGTACCCCTTAAGTACCTGCCAGGTGGTTACAAAACATACCAAAAATAAACACTTTGGTCTTTAAACATTTATAAGAAATTCAGACTGTTTGACAAGAGGCATATTAGAATGGCCAAGAGGCAGAAAGTCCTAGGTATGAAAACAGTCTCACACATAGAAAGGTCCTCTCCAAGAAGAAAGGGAAGACTTTGGAACAGGGACATGGAAAAAAAAAAACACAAAACCAAAAACAACAACAATAAAACAAAAATGGTTAAAAAGAATAACAGAGAAGTTCATCCAAAGACAGACCAGGGAGGTGTGAATCAGAGAAAAGACACAAAAAGACCAAAGTAAAGTCACAGACAAGGATAAGACAGAGGGGCCAAACCCAGAGCTGCACAGAATTCTGAATTCGACGTGGTAGGAGTGCTAAGAAGACAAAAGGGGGTCACAAAGTGATAACTGTAAAGCTGATCCCTGTAAAACAAGAGAGACATGTATTTATTAAAAGCATTTATTAAAGACACAGTCTTTAATAAATGATGGCTACAAGGTCTCTAGTGCAAGCTAGTTACAGACATATTTCAGTACAGACATGGTGAGCGCTATTCCATGTGATGAATCTTCCCTATTTTAAATCTATTCTCACCCATTTTCGTGGGTTTATGCATGCGCGACCCATTTCTGAAACCGGGCGGGCCACTTTCATATTATAATTCAGAATGTCACACCATTGCTACATTAACCATCCCCAGCAGGTTTTGAAGGACGATTGACAGAAATGGGCATTTTGACAGGAAACTTCCAGGACCAAGTAACCCATACTGAAGAAAGGAGGAAAAGGCAGCAGGATGACAGTTTAGCTCGACACAGAAAGAGTCCAGCTTGCCTGGTGGCATTTAGTCCCACAGCTTGAATTTGGGGGATACTTTTTAACCTGATCCTCTGAAAACTGAGTCAGGTTAATGATTTTGCTACACAGATGTTTATGTACAAACTCGATCCGAGACGCACGCATTTTAGGGAGGTGAGCAAAGGTTTTTCAAACTAGGAGAGCCAACCCAGAGAATATTAGCTTCATCTTTAACCTAATACTGTGCCTATGGGGACATCAACTCAAAAGAGACAAATGCTGATGGGATTTTCTGCTCAAATGCTGGTTTTTGTAATCACTTGTAATTATGAAGGAAAGAAGATTAAACTTGGATGAATAGTAAGAGACTGATAAAAAGACATTAATGTGTTTTTAAGTTCTTACTAGGACTTACTGCTTTGATTTTAAAAATACTAGAAATCAGACAATCTAACGCTCATTCATTCATTACATTATGACAAAGCCCATAATTGTACTGATGACCTCTCTAAAGCTGATTTGTCCTGGAATTTGTTCCCTCTAACCATTTGGTCAGGGGTGTCAAACTAGGCAGATAATTCATGATGAAAATGATATTTACCCCCACCCACTTACATTATAGTGTGTGTGAAGCATTTTTTAAAACTGTTCCACAGGGCTGGAGAGATGGTTTAGCAGTTAAAGTGAAGCCTAAGGACCCAGGTTTGATCACCCAGTACCCACGAAAGCCAGATGCACAAGGTGGCACATGGGTCGGGAGTTTGTTTGCTTGCATTTGCTAGAGGCCCTGTTGTGCCCATTCCCTCTCTCTCACAGCCTCTCTCAAATAAATAAATGAATAAATAAAATTATTTTTAAAAGATCTGTCACACACTATGTATGTATAAGGCTTTCACTTTTTCTGTTTATGACAACCCTTATTCTCAGTTTCTCTAAAAAGTAAAAAGAAAAACCTCAAAAATGAGCTTCTGAGTTGTGTAATAATGAACTTTGTCCTTCTGTACAAATTAAACCAGACATTATTAACTGCAGGTAAATGGAAAACCGGGTTTACAAGGACAACAATTGACCAATCTATGTGAGGCACACCACTTTTGAAAGAGAGAGACAGAGGAAGGTGTATACATACAGTGGCTGGCCAGTAGTAGGAAGAGCACCAAACAAAATGATGCAGTCTTAAAGGGGCGCTGACACTCTGCCAGCGTGGGAGACTGCCCGGGGTGGGCCAGGGACCCTCTCTTCTCATCGGTGGCATCAATCCAGACACACTCACAAATTTCCTGTCTGACAGTCTGTTAGATTGACAACAAAATAAAGACTAGGGAAATGTTTTTCTGCAAATTGAAATTAAAGTAACCCAAATCATGCAATTTAAGAAAACATTCCCTTCCCATACCCGGAATTTGTTACAGGAAAAGTGGCCCATGAGCCCAAAATTCCACAAGGGATTCCTTCAAGATTCATCTAAGCTTACACCAAGCTGACCCTCAACTACGCATCATGCACCTGCTGACCGGGGTTACGCTTCCGAATCGTCTGCACTGTGATGTTCTGACCCTCGCGGGAGAAAGCTGGAACAAGCCGCCCGGGGTACCTTCAGCTTTCTACATGGAAGCCGGAA
This sequence comes from Dipus sagitta, assembly GCA_036346955.1. Classification (NCBI taxonomy): domain Eukaryota; kingdom Metazoa; phylum Chordata; class Mammalia; order Rodentia; family Dipodidae; genus Dipus; species Dipus sagitta. The sequence goes on from CM070784.1 coordinate 63,206,669, forward strand.
GGAAGCGGCCCCAGTGCGGGGACCACCATTCATCCTCCGCACGCTGCTCCTAATGGCAATAAAGCTCTCCTTGCAAAGCAGAGCTCCCCACTGGGACCAGCAATGTTGTCTGTCCAGTCCTGGGGTGCCGGGGAGACTCGCCAGCCAGGCTCTGCTCCAGCCCATAGCAGGAGCTGCTGACCTTTAAACTTCAGCCTTCCCTAGAGCCTTGCGTTGGTTCCCTTGGCATTTGCGCAACAGTTCCACAGGTCATGGGTCTGGATTTATGGATGTGGGGAGAGCTGGGGGGCCTTGCTTCAACGACCATGTTGCAACTGCTGGGCAGAGCATAGGGGAGGGCTGGGCCAGCTGGTGCCTCCAGCCCCAAGCTCAAGGGCACCTAAGCAAGAGGACCTGGAGACGTTCTGAAGTCCTTCAGCTCTAGAGAGGCTGACTGGTAGAAGCTACCAACTCTGGAGAAAATGGCAAGGGATTTGTGAAGGCGGGATCTAGGGGCCAGGGAGGAGCCTTTCTCCTTGCTTTCTCATTACCTGGGCTCGGCTGAGCTGTGGGGTGGAGGAAGGAGCAATGATGAAGGCCAATTCTGTCTTTATTAAAACGTAATAAATATTTCATTCATCATGGATCTTCTTTTGCATGGGTTTTGATTTTGTTTAAATAATTTTTTTTATTATTTATTTGCAAGCAGAGAGAAAGAGAGAGCCAGAGCCTCTTGCCACTGCAAAGGAACTCAAGACACACGTGTCACTTTGTGCATCTGGCTTTTACATGGGTACTGGGGAATCAAACCCTGGGCCACCAGGTTTTGCAAGCAAGTGCCTTTAACCACTAAGCCATCTCTCCAGGCCCTGTTTATTTTTGTTTATTTTTAAGTACTGCATTTGAGTTTTTGTCTTGATTACTTAGTCTTTCGAGATTCCCAGGGACAAATGTCCTCACTCCCCTCACTCTAGTCTCGGCTCTGACCTGTCACTGCCTGGCATCTACAAGTAAAGGCAGGTCTAGAGTGGAAGATAGGGATGTTTACAGCTGGGACAGGAAGGTAGGAGAACCCAGAGTTACTTACACAGGCAAGCTTCCTGAGCAGGCACTGTGTGTCCTGGGAGGAAGGTCTGCTAACCAGCACAGGAAGCCAAGGCTGCCTCAAGCACGTGTCTCTCTACTTTCCTCCATCCTAACAACTGGCTCAACCCACCAGCAGCCCTTGGGCAGTAACTGGGGATCTGCCCATGACTCCTCCTCTCCTACCACGGACTCCCTCACTGTAACCACTGCGGTCACTCAGGCAGTGAACAGAGGAGTGAAAGGTCCACGCATGGATTCTTTGATGACCATGTCTTGCTGTGCCTGTCTTCTCTCCAGCAACACTGTGGTCGGCTCTTTCAATTGTCCGAGCATCCTCTCAGATGGTCCTGGACAGTGCAGGATTATTTGCAAGTGCTGATCGTTTTGCAAGTGTATCCACTATTGGTTGGTTTGACCTTGAGTGCAAGCTCTGTTTCTAGCCTAGGGTGTTGCTCTAGTCTGTAGATTCCAGCTGCCTGACATCTCTGCTCAGACATCTCACATCTCAAGTGGTCACGTCCGATGTTACACTCTGTGTCTTTCTCTCTGTGACTTCCTCAGGTTTTGGAACTGGAACCACAACCGCTTGGTCCACCTGCCACGATCCCATCCGAAGAACCACCAAGTGCCTGTCCATCTGATAAGTTTAAAAAGTTAATGACAGTAATACTTAATTCAGCCTCCGCTGTGTGTAGGCGCTTGTGTATACATATGCACTATCGTTAGCTCCTTGTACTCAGGTAACAATTCCACCGGAGGGGTCTTCTTGTTATTCGCATTTGACTACTAAGGTGACAGTGGCACGGGAAGCTAATGTGAGCAGGTAAAACAGCTGGTGAGAGGGGGATTAATAGGTTATGCTGGTCTTTTAGTCTTCTTTAGAACACACTCAACCGTTTCCGTATTTCTCCAGAACAACCCCAAATTCACTCACTGAGCTGCTCTGCACTGCCTACTTAGCATTCCTGCCACCCTGAACAAGAAAGAACTCTGAGGTGTCATCTGGTCGACCTCACACCAGCGCAGCCTTCATGAATATGACCTTTTCAAAGTCTGGCTCAAAATGCGCATTTCCTTTACTAAATCCTTGGAACCATTTGCCTCCTATCTGAATATAATTCCAAACCCCATAGGATGGCCAATGCAATGCTTTGGCAACCCCCCCCCTCCACACACACACCGCACCTTCTTTCCTGAATTTTCTTATGTGCTTTCCCACCTAAAATGTCTTTTAAACAAACAATTGCTTCTTTCTTTTATGCCTAGCAGATCCTCCCTGCTTCACGGCCTTTGTACATCATATTCCCGCAAGCTACAAGGACCACCTCCCCCTCCACAGGCCCCTAATCCATGTCCTTGACCTCAGTACAGCTGACAATGGGTCAGTTATTCCCTCCCAGCACCCGAGTCTTTTCCTTTCTAGCAACTAAAACTGAGTAACTCTATATTTGCTACTGCTTTCACTTAACTGTCTATAATTGCAGGACATGCCACTGAGGTTTGCTTGCACATCAACATACTCCCAGGTCTTAGTCCAGAGTCTGGAACACCAATGATGCATGATTAGTTCAGTGAGATATGGAAGCCTAGGATGGCTCAGAGGAAGGAGAAAGAGGAGGAGAGGAAAGAGAAGGGAGAGAAGGAGAAGAAGGAGAAGGTACAGAATGAGAAAATGAATAACATTGGTCAATGACAGACCACAGGCTCAATAGTAGTCTGTGAAGATTACGTCACTTAGAGACACTGTGGCCACCTTGGGCAAGAACATTGTATAATGTTGACACAGTGGCGAAAGCACCTAATGGTCCATTTCTCAGAACACACCCACATTGTGAGCCAGTGCATTACTGTACCCTGTACAATGTAATATGCATGCATGTATGCATGTCTAACCTTTTCATTTCTAAAATGTTTATAAAACTCTTGAATAAAATACTAAGTATGGGCTGGAGAGATGTATTAGTGATTGAGGCACTTGCCTGTAAAGCCAAAGGATCAATTCTTTAGGACCCACATAAAGCCAGATGCACAAGGAGGCACATGCATGTGGAGTTCATTTACAGTGGCTACAGACATTAACACGCTCATTGTCTCTCTCTCTCTCTCTCTCTCTCTCTCTCACTCTCACTCTCTCTTTCTCCCTTCCCCTTTCTCTCAAACTCTCTCAAATAAATAAGTAAAACTTTTTAAAATACTTAATATTTTGACAACACATAGAATCAGCACAAGTTTCTAAAGAATGATTCTTTCTGAAATTATTTCTGTATTTTTTTGAGGCAAGCCCAACAGAATGACCTTTTTATGTGACAGAGTGAGAGCAAGAGATAGATACAGAGAGAGAGAGAGACACAACTGACGTGCCAGGGCTTCCAATCACTACAATTAAACTCCAGACACATGTGCCACCTTATGTGCATGTGCAATCTTGTGCACTTGTGTCACTTTGTGTGTCTGTCTTACATGAGACCTGGAGAGTCAAACATGAGTCCTTAGGCTTCACAGACAAGCACCTTAACTGCTAGGCCATCTATCCAGACAAACGTATCTGTATCTGTATTTTTAAAACCTTTATGTTGATTGTGACTATTATTCCCTTAAGAGTCAACCTCTCAAGTGCTACAATACAGAGTGGCACTCCATAAATGTTTATTTGTAATAGGCTGGAAGCAATTTGATCAGTCTTATTTTTATATTTTATTTATTTATTTGCAAGCAGAGAGAAGAGGCAGAGACAGAGGATGGGTGTACCAGTGCTTCCAGCCATTGCAAATGAACTCCAGATGAATGGAGTTGTGCATCTGGCTTTACATAGGTACTGGGGAATTGAACCCATGTCGCTAGGCTTTGCAAACAACCACTGAGCCATCTCTCCAGCCCAATAAGTCTTGTAATAACTATTTTTCTATATAACTCCAAGACTCATCTTCTCACTGAAGTTAAAGGTCTTCATGATTTCTTGTAATAGACTGGGGGCCACAGATACTTGTTTTCCAAGGCCCCAGTATTTAAAAAGAAAATAGATACTCCAGCTACTATCTTCAATGAAATACAAAGGTCTTTCTAAAATTAATTTCATTTATTTATTGGAAAGAGAGGGAGAGGGAGAGACAGAGAGAAAGTATGTGTGTGCAACAGACTCCTGCCACTGTAAAACCCCAGACACATGTGCCACTTTGCATCTGGCTTTATGTAGGTACTGGGGAATCAAACCCAGGCCATCAGGCTTTATAAGCAAATGCCTTTAACCACTGAACAATCTCTCTCTAGCCCTCAAAAGATTTAAATAATAAAAATACAAGTAAAATTTTAAAATAGGCAAAGGATCTAGGAAGGCATTTTTCTAGAAAAGACACAAAAATAATTGACAGCCTACTTAAAGACAGCACCATCAGCCATGCAGGAGCTGCAAACCAGAACCAAAGCCAATGCCATTTCACACCCACTAGGATGGTTATCAGCAAAAGACAAATAAAAACCAGTGTTGGCCAGGGGGTGCAACTGAGAACCTAAGTGGTGCAACTTTTTGGGAAATAGTAGTTCAAAGGTCAAATATAAAGTCACTATATGACCCAGGGATTCTTCTCCTGTATAAGATCCAAGAGAAGTGAAAATACACATCCGTGCAAAAAGTCACAGCCCTTATGTTCATAGAAGCATTATTCTTTTTTTTTTTTAAATCTCTATTTATTTGAGAGAGTATGAAAGAGAAAGGGAGCAAGCGGATTGGGGGGGGGAGAGAATGGGTGCTCCAGGGCCTCTAGCCACTGCAAACAAACTCCAGACACATGCATCACCCTGAGCACCTGGCTTTACGTGGGTACTGGGGAACTGAACCTGGGTCCATAGGCTTTTCAGGCAAGTACCTTAACCTCTGAGCCATCTCTCCAGCCCAGCAGCATTATGCTTAACAGTTTAAAAAGTGGAACACCCCAAATGTCATACACAGCCACAAAAGAAAGCAGTCTCCAAGGCCACATAGTGGTGGTTCTACATATTTGAGATGTCTAAAATAAGCAATAGGATTGGAAAGTAGATTAGTGGTTGCTTAGGACTAGGGTTGGGGGTGGGGAGCAAGGGCTGGCCAGAGGGAGGCCTCTTTTGAAAGTAATAAAAATGGTCTAAAATTAGAGCAGTGACGATTGAAAACTGTGAATCCAGTAGAAATAACTGAGCTGGCTTCACTTCAAATGGGTGAAATGTATGGCATGTGAATATATTTGAAGATGGTGAAGTGAAGAATAGGATACGGCTTTGCTACACGGCGTACCTCTGCCGGGCGTTTACAAGGACAGGTGTGGCTTTACTAGGGAGTTTCTACATTTTACTTGCATACACAGAGACTGTTTTGGATGAAATGTTCTCATAAAGAATTTATGTTCTCGCCTTCTCTTCTCGTAATCCCTTGTTTCCCATCTCTGTCATTGGTGAGGGGTAGACTTGAAATCCTAGGACCAGCGAGCATCAAAGCATTTTAGCCACGTAAGACATAATCGAACAGAGTTCTCAAAGGAAGAAACACAAATGGCCATTCAACATGTAAGACATGTTATAATTTCTGATTTTGAGGTATGGAAACTGAGAGGCAGAGAGGATAAAGGAAAGGTAACTAAAATGACAAGGAGCATTCTCACAGCCAAAGTGCTGCTTCTAGGTTTTCAACAGTAGCATGCAAAAGGCTGAATTGCAGATAGCAGGTTCTTAGAAGCTTCAGGCCATAGTTCTAAGCAACAGTCTCCCTTCAAGCTGTACAAAGCCTCCCCTCTCTTCCTTCCTTCCTTCCTTCCTTCCTTCCTTCCTTCCTTCCTTCCTTCCTTCCTTCCTTCTTTCCTTTCTTCCTTCCCTCTGCTGATCTGCACACCTGGCCTGTATTTCCCACTGTGGGAATAAAGATTAGCATGTATTCAAGATATCATGAGAACTTTAGTGTTTAGGATAGTAGATTGGAGTATCTAAAACCAATAGCTCAGTTTCTAAAGCAGAGAGAAGAGGTGACTCAGGTGGGAAGAGGAACTTGATATTGGAATTCTCTCTTCAACATTTCTAAAAGCAATGTTTTCTTTCCATCCCACACAATCTGATTTCCTATATACCCCTCTCTGCCAAGCCCTTGGTTTTGAAACCCTGAGTGATCTCAACTGATGTGGGACCTCAGCTGGCCCACGCGCGCCTCTGTCAGTATTAGTGAGAACTTAGACTGAACCAGGGATTTTGAATTGGTGTGGTGAGTTGGTGATGCAAGTATAACTGATGGATCACTGTGGTTCTGATGAAAACACAGGCATCAACACAATGCTTGAAAGATAAACAGTCCATCAGCTCAGATAAGATTTGTGACCCCAAAGTTAATCTGTTACCTGGATATCCTTTGGGTCCCTCCCCTTGCAACCTTTGACTGCTGCAGAAGATCTAACAGCCTAAAGGAATTCTGGCTCAGTTCCAAGGGGATCTTTTATTAATGGGCAAAGGAAAACTACATCCAGGAGTCAATGCATGCAGCACTAAGTCTGACTACTCTAGCTCAGTGAGATGATAAGGAGAAATGGGCATGCCCAAGGCCAGTGTGGTGCCAGCAGGCGGGAGGACATGGGGGCACTGGCCATCATGGTTACTGCTCTCCTTTCTGGAGTGGACTTCAGGAAATTTTATTCACAGCTTCACCAAATTTTTCTGCAACCTATTATGTTTTCAGATAATTTAGCGAGGAAAAAAAAAAGCGTGGCCTTTCTGGATTCTGAGAGCAGAGCATTTTAAAAGTAAATTGAAAGTGTGTAGGGAGCTTGGAGGAATCTACTCATTCCATCTGTTTGGGTCGTGGCTGGGCAGCAATCACTTTAAAATGAAACCAGCTTCTTCTGTTTCAGGAGGCTGTGAAATCCTTCCATACATGATAGTCACACGTGCGTCTAGCTGTCTGCCTGGTGTCCAGGAACCAGTTTGGGTCCTGCATTAGCTTACTAATACTCGTCCCTCATGTGAGTCAGCAGTCAGCATCAGCCCAAGGTAGGCAGTGAGGAGCAGCAATGGTGGCAACACCTGACTTCAGCTTGTTCTTCTAGAAACACTGTTGGAGGAAAAGATGGGGAAACTATGACAGATTGTGGAGCTCTATTTTTGTGTGGGCCACAAATTTAAAAATCCCACGTAATTGTTTGTAGGTAAGTTTCATTAGACTAGACACTTTGGAAGATAGGAAAGCTGGAAAGCAGGGAATTGAGATGGGGGAAGATGGGAGATAATCAGGCAGGAAGGAAAGGAAAGAAATGGAAAAGGAAGGGAAGGAAGAAGGGAAGAAAGTAATAAAGGAAGGAAGGAGGGGAGGAGGGAGGTAGGAAGAAGGAAGGAAAGCAAGGAAGTAAGACAGGAGGGAAGGAGAGAGGAGGAAAGGAGGGCAAGAAAGAGGGAAGCAGGGAAGGAAAGGAATGGAGAAAGGAGGGAAGGAAAGAGAAAGAGAGGAGGAGAAGGAAGAAAGGGAAAGAGGGGAGGAAAGGAATGAAGGAAAGAGGGAAGGAAGAAAGGAAGGAAAGGAAGAAAGGAAGGAAGGGAAGAAAGGAAGGAAAGGAAGAAAAGAAGGAAAGAAAGAAGAAAGAAGGAAGGGGAGAAAGGAAGGAAGGAAAGAAGAAAGGAAGAGACTGGAGAGATTGCTTAGTGTTTAAGGTGCTTGTCTGTGAAGCCTAAGGACCCAGGTTCAATTCTCCAGGTCCCATGTAAGCCAGATGCATAAGGTGGCACATGCTTCTGGAGTTTGTTTGCAGTAGCTAGAGGCCCTGGCATGCTCATTCTCTCTTTCTCTCTCCCTCTCTCTGCATCAAATAAAAAATAAAATAAAATAATGAAAGAAGGAAAGAAGGAGGCAAGGATGGAGTGGAAAACAGGAAATAGACATGGAGGGACAAGCGAACGACTGAGTTTTAAAAATCTGAATGAATTGCCAACATTTAGAAACCTTTCAATTTCATACTCAAGTTCAGGTTCTGTGTTTTCCCAACAACAGGAAGCTGAAGCCAAGCCTGTTGGCACTGGCGGGTTGGGTTCCAGCCACTGGGCCTGCAGGCATTCTGTGCTGCGAGGGTCCTACCATTCTTATTATCCAAGTGAACCCTTGGTGCTGCATCGGGTGGGAAACATGTGATGTTGGCGAATGAAGCACACCTGCTCTGAGAGTTTAATACATTTTCCTAAATAGCAACAGACTCCATCTCCACTTCTAATAATTACTTGTCCATTCACCAAATATCTGGCCTCTCTAGCCCAGTCTTAAAGTTGACATGCTAGTGACATAAAGAGGAGGCAGAGACTCAAAGAAAAAACCCAAGACAACATATCTGTGGCCTTTGAACTAGTGGTATGGGGGAACTATTATTATTTTTTTTTTATGAACAAAGGACTGTCATGTCACTGGGTCAATTAAATAACCCACTGAGGCAAGAGAGTGCCAGGGAAAATTAAAGAAAAACTCAAAAGAAAGGAGTCTGTGACATCTTCTACTTCTGCACGTCTCAGAAACAGCAGGTGAGAGCACAGTGAGGAAGGACCTTTGCTTCATGGGTAGGGCACGATGGAAAGTCACAGGGGTTTCTGAGGGTTGTGACTGGCAGTTAGATGACATTGCTTCAGTCTTTCAAAGCAGTGTCTCCAGCGTGAATGAATCACCCGGGCATGGTGTCAAATGCACATTCTGGTCTGGCAGGTCTGGGGTGGGACCCAGGATTCTGCATTTCTAATAAGTCCTCGGGGCACATCCACCAGGCTGGCATAGCTGACATCCTAATAGTGAGGCTCTAAAGAAATTATCAAGACAAGCAATCCCAGCCCTTGGAGGCTGAGGCTGGAGGAATGCTGCAAGTCCAAGACCAGCTTGTGCAAGTTCAAGACCAGCTTAGTCTACTTCGTGAGTCCAAGCCAGACTGCTTGGCTCATAGAGTGCCATTCTGGCTCAACCAAAGAAAGAAAGAAGCACAATAAAAAAGGAAAACAGAAAGAAAGCTGCTGGGCTGGAGAGGTGGCTCAGAGGTTAAGGCACTTGCCTGCAAAGCCTAAGGACCCAGGTTCGATTCCCCAGTACTCATGTAAGCCAGTCCATGCATCTAGGAGTTTATTTGCAGGGGCTGGAGGCCCTGGTGTGCCATTCTCTCTCTCTCTCTCTCAAATAAAATAAATAGATAAAATATTTTAAGAAAGAAAGAAAGAAAGAAAGAAAGAAAGAAGAAGGAAGGAAGGAAGGAAGGAAGGAAGGAAGGAAGAAAGAAAGAAAGAGTGAGCCGCTTTGAAGCCGAGGGTGTGGGTACCAGCCGACAGCTCCTGTCAGGCACGTCACTTCCTGCAACATATACAGCTGAGGTGCTTGAGGGCGAGGAAACCCTCTGGAGAGGCGCAGCAGGCTTGAGACCCTGTTACATGAGATGTCCTGACAAGCAGGGTCAGAGAACCATTCCTTAGCCAGAGAACAGTTCAGGTAATCTCTGGACTGGTTACAGAAGAGAATGTAATTTGTATGAAGAATATTAGCCTGTGAATATCCTAAAAGGGGTGTGCCTTCTCCCAATCGTGGTGACATCACTGCCTCTCAGTGGGTGACTTCAGCATTTAAAAGGCTGTGAGGCTGCAGTAGGGCCCCATTCATGCCTTGGCTGCTAATAACTTAGCTGTCACTTTCCTGTTCCTTCCAAAGAATAGTGAGGCGTCCTGGCCTCCCCACCGCCCAGTTAATGTGCTGTCAGTAGCCGGACAGCAGGAGACTTAACTCCATGCCTAGCTGGCTCATGAGGCGTGGGGTCAGCACTGGGAGGCCATGAGGACTGAGGTCCACCCAACGCCACCCTGTCAGGAAAGGATGTCTTCACAAATGGCCCTGTTAACAGTGCTACCCACCCCAGGGGCAGTACTTTCATAGAGTCTCAGGACGGCCTTTGTTTTAAACAAGCTGCATATCATAAACATTCTGAAAGTAAAAATTCGGAGCACCTAGTTCGTAGAAAAGTGCCTGTCACATAAAGATTTGTAACTGAGAACCTACTGATTTGGACCCTGGAGGCCCAAGGTTACCATTTTGACCTTCCTAAGGCATTTCAGTAAACAGAACAGACATTTTTAGCCACTTAATTCTAAGAAGCCACTGCAAGCCACATAGGCCACGGTGTCTCTAACATTTCCCTTAAAAAGACTGCTATTTTCGATTCATTAAGCAGATTTTATTTAGTTTTTTTTTTTTTTTTTTTTTTTTTTTGAGACAGGGTGTGCTACCCATGGGGAAGGCTGGCCTGAAGCTTAGGATCCTCCTGCTACAGTTTCCAAAGGCCAGGATGACAGGCCTTCACCACCAGGCCCAGTTAAGCACGTTTTCTTAATGCCATTTTAGAACGTACCATCAGGCGAGCGAGCGGCGTTATCTGCGCAGCAGAGCAGAAAGGTGTGAGTGGGTTTCGTGGGCGTGAGCAGCGTCACCTTTCTCAAATCAAGCGTGGCTTACTTCTTTCCATGTTCTGTGCTCCAGTGGGAATACAAATCTGGTTCAAGTGACACAGCTGTCGCCACCAGGCATGACGGTTCAGAGATGACCATACAGTCACACCGAGCATGAGGCATCCTCAATTATGTGCGTTAGGGACGGGAGGCGGGCCGCAGAACATTCTCACGCTGCTGTGGGTTTTGTAATGCTGTGCTTTCCCTCATGAGATGTCATCTCATCTTTGCAACATATGGCTCAGGCTAACACTTAAACAATTTCCTTGTGTTCCTTTAGCGTGCCCTGATTTCAGGGGAGGGAATAGGAAAGTGTTCTTATACATTTCATGGGGTAGTGATTGACTATGCTGCTATCTTGACCACTATGTCTTTGGCAGTGTGCTCCAAGGTCGGAGGTTAGTTTGTGGCTACAATTCCGTGATAATCTTTTTTTTTTAATTTTTGGTTTTTTTTATTGACAACTTCCATAATTGTAAACAATATCCCATGGTAATTCCCTCCCTCCCCCCACTTTCCCCTTTGAAACTCCGCTCTCCATCATATCCACTCCCTCTCTCAATCTGTCTCTCTTTTATTTTGATGTCAAGATCTTTTCCTCCTATTATGATGGTCTTGTGTAGGTAGTATCAGGCACTGTGAGGTCATGGATATCCAAGCCATTTTGTGTCTGGAGGAGCACATTGTATGGAGTCCTACCCTTCCTTTGGCTCTTACATTCTTTCTGCCACCTCTTCCGTGATGGACCCTGAGCCTTGGAAGGTGTGATAGAGATATTTCAGTGCACTCCTCTGTCACTTCTTCTCAGCACTATGGTGCCTTTTGAATCATCACAAAGTTACTGCCATCTGAAAATAGAAGCTTCTCTAACCAAAAGTGAGAGTAGCAATAATATATGGGTATGAACATTAAGAGAAGTGCTTACTGGGCAGTTTGGTGAGCACAGTATGTACGTTTAGCCAGACAGCATTAGATATTACACCCCTAGGGCTCATGACTACCCTTGTAGGTTTTCAGTATCAGGGATATATCCCCCCCCCCATGGAGCGGGCCTCCAGTCCAATTAGTGGGCAGTTGGCTTCCCTAATTACAAACATGCCACTATTGCCAGTGAACATACTCAATAGTGGACATTGCAAGCCTTAAATTTGGTCATCCAGGCCAAATGAGCCAATGGGTGCAACAGTGACAGACAATCTTTTTAGGGGTTTCGTCTAACACTGACTAGTCATGGAAAAATGAGGCGCAGGTAAAGGTTATAAAAAGTGCTTTCTGCAAATCTTTGTTCCCATTGGTTAGAAGTCTACTCCCAACACAATGTCATAGTTGTAGTTGATAAACATTTCATGTGCTCTAATGTTACTTTAGCAGAAGATTTTAAATGACTGGAAAATCATACAGGCCAAAGGAAGCTATCCCAGTGAAAAGGCTCAGAGCTACACATGTATTTTCATATACGCTACTTTCTAGGTAGCAGTACAGATGCCCAAGTGTGTCGGTGATCCCCAAAGGAGGTTAAGATGAACTATAATAAAAGTTAGGATCATCAAGAAGAAAACAGTTCATCTAATTCTCTTTGGAGATATTGGCTGAAGTCTTGAGTTTTGGAAATAGAGAGACCTGGTTTTCTGTAGGTTCACTGTGCCAACGCAAGCCTCTCTGAGCTACAGTTCCTTCTTGTATGAAATGGTGACATAAACCCAGTGCCCATCCTACTGAGCTATTTTGGGAACTAAGTGTCATGTTCATATAAAGTTTGGCTTCTCAGCCAATGGTAGCTCCTATCTCATTAGTATTGCTATTTGTTTTATTAGCACTATAAAATGCACTGTGAGAGCAGAAGCTTATGTCCCAGCTGAGGGCAGATTATTCTAACTCTTCTTGCAGGTGGCTAATAAATAGAAGGTAGCAAGTTAAGTTCATGATTAAGCCACCTTTTCAAGCAAGCACCTCTAACCACTGAGCAGTCTTCCCACCCCACTTACGCCATGTTTGACCAAGTCAAACTTAAGTAGATTCATTCTGCAAAGTGATTTTATTTAACTACAGGATCTCTAGTCTAGTAAAATGAAGTAACATTGGGCTTTAAGGATACCACGATATTTTAAGAATGTCCTAAACTATGAAACAGTCATAATAGCTCTTCTCAGGAGTTTTCAGGAAGCATGTGAAACATATACGAATTTACATTCATATACCATCAAGACAATATAGTTTTTAAAAATGAGTGCCTTCTCAAATGGCGGTTAAGTGGGTGCATTAGGCATAAGGACACACCTATGGTTGTCATGCAACCATTGGAAGTAATTTTAAGCATCAGTGTTCAATGACACGTAACCAAGGTCACCAGATATTGGGTGAAAAAGTAGTCCACAAGAGTCTATGAAGCCTGCAACAGCGGAGGCAGAGAAATGTCTAGAAGGAAGTATATCAGCATTTCAAGGACCGTTGCCAAGGGAACAGGCAAGTGTGTATAAGGCACAGTTATTGTTTCTGTGATCAGAATAATAATTTTAACATGCTGCAAGGGCAGGGGTAGAGTGATAACCTTGACACCGAGTGAGTCAGAGGCAGGGTTCGAGGAGAAGCTCAGCCAAGGTCCAGCACTCCTCTGAGGCAAGCCCCGCCCCTAGGAGTGGACAGCATCCTACTGAATGACTGCTGTGTCTTTCCAGTCAGACTTTCTAGACTAGCATGTGCTGTAGTCACATGTTGAAAAATGAAACAAACACATAAACAAAAAAGAAATATCTTATTTTCGAGGTGGCCCACAAAGGGCGAGTGGTATGGTGTCGCACAGTGTCACCAGTGTTTCAGCAATTCCTGTGTTGCTGAATTTCTTGTGAATACCAAGGATCATGTTCCTGTGTTGAGAGGAAGGGCATTTGGAGCAGGCAAAGACCCCATGTCAACACAGGCTCCCAAACTGTACAAATTCTACCTTGGAATGGACTCCTGTTGTATTGACCTTCATAAGCATGTCAAAACCTGCCCCGATTCTGAAATAAAGGGCCCACATCCAGTAGAAGGGCCTCTGGCTCTGAGATGGCTTAGGAAGGTTCTCAGCCACTGCCCTGTAATTCCATTGCCCCTACTGCCTATCACCTCTGCATTCTGGGAGCGAGGCTCTGAGGAGAACCTGGGGAAACTGCTACATGCTAAAGTCAGTTTCATGGCCATAAGCAAGGGCTCAGTCCACTCGTAGCCTCAAAATCCAAGCGGAACAAACCCTGTTTCAAGCTGTTCTCTCTGCTTCAGTGTTTGGGTGACAGGCTAAATCACCTGTCAGGAGGCTGCAGGACAGAAGAGACCTGCTTTGGCTTGAGATCTCTCCCATGGAACCATGCCAGGGCCCATGCAGACTCCTTTCAAGCCACAGGGAAATGCAGCCATGGGGACTGGGGTCTGTGGATTGCAGGTGCCTCAGGCTCCAGGCCCCTGCTCCTGGGAGTCCTCAGTGCTAAGGCTAGTACCCAAAGGCCAGTGCACACCTGTGTGTGGGCAAGGATGCATGTCACCCACACCAGGAACCTGGATTGATCACTGCAGGAGATGATCCAATATGTCTGAGTTATGCTCCTATTGACCAAGGGGCAACTCATCTCATGATGTCCCTGGGGCCCTGCTATAGATGGGTCTGGGCTGGTTCCCAAGGTCAAGGCTATTTCTAGCAGTCAGGGCCATTTGGTTGGGTGGTGTGTTGGGTGGGGCGGGAATCTTCAACTTTCACAGAGATAAAGGGATTAAGACTCTACACAACTTTGTTACTGCAGACAGAATCGAAAGGCAGACGTCCCTCCTCATAATAGCTCATTTCTAGATGTGATAATAATCTCTCACAACCCCATTGACAGTATTTTTTAGGCACAGGTAATTACGTTACTGTGACCTGGAGTGAGTTTAAAAGGGAAGCGTGATGCTTGGGGAATTTGCATACTGATTAGAAACCACTTGGAAAGTGTGCTTAATTTGGACATACAGGCTCATGGTGGACGGAGTGCCTCCCAGGAATTCAGAAGACAGACTTGCCAGCCGTCAGTCAGCTAGCATTGCCAACTAGGCTGTCAGTGCTAATGACGCCCACAGGTGCAGCTCGGCTCATTTAGGACACAAAGCCTCCACTGAGGAATTACTGAGGACACTGAAGAAACAATCAAAGAGTTGACACTGAAAATAAGTAAGAAACCCCTGAGGATTAGGTTATGCCAGCACATTTCAACACAAATGCACACTGAAGTCATGTTGAGTTGTTAATCTTTGGCCCAAATGATCCAAGGAGAGGCAGACTTTCTAGTGGCCTCGTCTGGACATCTCCTTCCGTCCACCTCACAGTTGCTCCTTTACATTTAATTTGTCATTCACCTGGTGACTGTATTTCCACCCTACTATTTTCAAATGCTCTGAGTCTATGTTGTGAGTCTAATGCTTGTAGACAGTATACCTGGGTTATACCTGTTTATGCAAAGTGCCAAACCTTGTCTTCAAAATGAATGCATCTTCTGAACTTATGTGTGGGGAAGGGCTCTGAGTTGGGGCAGAGAGAGGTCTGGGTAAAGAACAGAAAATATTTGCAGTGACTTATTTATGTCTGCCTTCACTGTGAGGGACAGGGTCCCTTAGAATCTTCAGTAAGGGCTGGAGAGATGGCTTAGCGGTTAAGCTCTTGCCTGTGAAGCCTAAGGATCCTGGTTCAAGGCTCAATTCTTCAGGACCCACGTTAGCCAGATGCACAAGGGGGCACACGCGTCTGGAGTTCATTTGCAGTGGCTGGAAGCCCTGGGCCCCCATTCTCTCTCTCTCTCTCTCTCTCTCTCTCTCTCTGACTCTTTCTCTCTCTGTCACTGTCAAATAAATAAATAAAAACGAACAAAAAAAAATTTTTTAAAGTCTGCCATAAGCTTGGAGTCAGCCAAGAGAAACAGGGTGGATGGATCTGATAAGAGCTGACACCTCCAATGAATGCTGCAGCCCATGTTTTTCATGGGAAAGAAATTTAATATTGGTTCATTCTGCCCTTTCAGGTGTGGAGCTATCCATGATGGTCCCCGCAGAGGTTCCTTGTACATTCTTGGACCCCATCACTGAGAAGTGGGTGCTTTCACCCTGTGTGACCCACATTAACTGCTCACTGCCAGTTTTGTTCATCACAAGGTCTAAACAGCAGGCACTAGATAGGTGCTCCACAAACACTGGCTCTTTGACTCTTCACAACAGTTTATAAGAACAGGATGACCCCTGTTTCAAAGCGGAAGACACTGAGGGACAGCAACTTTGAGAGTGTTACTGAAAGCTCATGGCCAATAACAGAGAGGAGCTAATAGTGAAGAGTCAGGATCATGTGATCCTTAGGAACCTGAACTTCACCTGGCTGCCTGGATTCAAATCCCAGCTCCAAGACGAACTAGCTCTGTGGCCTTAAGAAAGTTGTTTGTCCTCTAAAGCTATTTGCTAAGGCTGTTATTAGGATTAAACAAGTTAATATATGCAGAGTATCTGGAACAGTGCCTGGTGCTTACTTAGTAAGCACCATGGGAGAGTTTGTTGACTATGTAAAAGGAGGGCAGCTCTATGAATCAAAGCCAGGTTGAAGTTGGTCCAGTGGAGGCATTCCTAAGGAGGATTTGAACCTGACGTCAATCTCTCAACTGCTGCTACATCTGTCTCCAGCACCTTCCTTCCCAAAGCTCCTCTTCTCTCAGTGATTCTCAACATATTACCTGCTTTCTAGAACTTTGTTCAGCATTCTGGCTTTGGTCATGACTGAGAGAGTGGGACCCACAATTGCCACGACACCCCACAGGGTCACAGTCAGGTGATTCCCTGCCCAGGTTAGACAAGCATGCTATTCTAATGCAGTAGTGTGCATGGTGTCCTTTTCGGTCATGTCGCACTGCCTGGAAACCTGTTGGAGACTCTACCCCGGGCTTGGTGAGTCAGAGATTTTGAGGATTGCCTGAGGAATCTGCATTTTACAAGTTCTCTGGTAACTGCAACACAGTTTACATCTGCAAATCACTGTATTAAAGGAACTTAAAACTGCAGTTAAGGATCCAGCTGCCCAGGCCATTTATAGCCCAAACTAAATAGATGTTTGGTGCTCGCTTCAAATTTGAACCTCCAAGTTGGATCTACAGCCACGTGGGGCTTGAATCTTCCTACACGTGTTCTTTGTTGTTTTAAAGATTTATTTATTTATTTAAGACAGAGAGAGGGAGAGAGAAAGATAGAGACAATGGGCACACCAGGGCCTCTAGCCACTGTAAACGAACTCCAGATGCATGTGCCACCAAGTGCATCTGGCTTTTGTGGGACCTGGAGAATTGAACCTGGGTCCTTAGGCTTCACAGGTATGTGTCTTAATAACTAAGTCATATTTCCAGCCCCCTGCATGAGTTCTTCATCAGGACTCACTGTTCTATTCCCTCAAGACCTCCTAATCCAACCTCTGTATTGGACACAGCTCTGTTACCCCAGGGCCTTTGATAAGCAAATGGTGACCCTCACTATATCCACCAGGTGGTCCTTGGCAGATTTTCTCCTCTAGTCTTGATACTCCATGAAAACATCTCATGCTGTGGCTATTCAGCTTGTGACGGTTCCTGTTATCATTCTGCTTATCTCCATCTGTTCAAGAGAACCCCATGCCAAGTTTGCTTTGCTCAAAAATACTACTATGAAGAAGGCCTTGTGGCTAAAGGCACTTGGTTGCAAAACCTTCAGGCCTGGGTTCAAGTCCCCAGTTCGTGTGTGAAGCCAGATGCACAGAGTGGTACATGCAAACTGTTTTTTTGCAGCTGCAAGAGGTGCTGATGTGCCCACTTTCTCTTATGTAAATCAATCAATAGATGTCTTTTAAGTCCAGCTCAGATAAAAACAATAAATCCTATGAAGAGAGAATCTGTGGGCATTCTTCGATGCTCTCTCTGTTTCTTCTCTCCTGTCCTTTTCCTTCCTCTCCCTGCTAGGAGAACTTGGCCTAGAAGACAGCCAACTCCACTTCAGGCCTGCCTCTAGTGAGACAAGTTCTTTTTCAGGGTTTCCTGTTCTTCATAGTCCTATATGGTGGGTAATTTTAAAAAAAGGTATATTCCTACAGAAAATGGATAGACCTGGGAATCACTATGTTAGGTTAAATGAGCCAAACATATTGAGACAAACATTGCCTGTTTTCCTCATATATAGTACCAAGATTTAAATTTTCATGAGAAAAAGAAGGAAGGATGGACAGCCAGAGGGAGCAGGAATGAAGGGAGAAGATAAGATAGATAGATAGAATCATGGGAAGGAACGGAGAGAGAAAGACAGACAGAGAGGCAGAATGGGTGCACCAGGACCTCTAACCACTGCAAATGAACTCCAGATACATGTGCCACTTTGTGCATTTGGCTTCACGTGGGTCCTGGGGAATCAAACCCAGGTCGTTAGGCTTTGTAGGTAAGCCCCTTAACCACTAAACTTTCTCTCAACCCCAAAAGAAGACATATTAAGATAAGGTAAAAAGTGACAGCAATGGAATACATGTTTTATGAAAGCACAAGCAAGTGGCCATTTGGGTAAAGGAGGAGGAACAGAAAGAGTAAGATGAGGGACTGGGCAGGACAAACAGGAAGGAGGATAAATAAGAATGTGTGTGTGCATATGCCATTATGAAACCTATTATTTTGTATGCTTGACTTTCAAAAAATCAATAAAAAGTAGGATGATTAAAAAGATTTCCATAGTCTTAGAAACCAAAACTCATGGCAGTCAAGCATTCCTCCCTAGGTTATGTCAATTGGTCTGCGGAGATACACAAATTCACATTGCAATCTGCCCACCACGTGCATGCCAGCCTGATGTGCCATATTGAGCCTGCTGTGAGCAGCCATGCACGGACAAAGATGTTCAGAGGATCCGAAAAATAAAGGAGCCATCTACCTTTCACCATCTTGAGCCATCTGTGAGGACCTAATACCAGGTCCCTCTAAGCGTGCATACACGTCCGGTCATAGCTCATCTTGTGCTACATATTACTGACTCTTCAAAAGGAATGTCAGCTCTGCAAGGGGTTTTCACACAAAGCCAATTGTCTCCTCCCACTCTCTGCCAGTCTTGGCAAAGTCAAGTCCTGGACTTGTTGAAAAAGGTGATTCATCTCTGCATGGAAAGAACGCCAAGAATCAACTGTACAAAAGATTTCTTTCTTCACATTCTTAATTCCTGAGGACCTTATAGTCACTTTCTGTAATGCAAACAATTATGAGCTTCCAGATTTGACAGACAGTTGAGTAATAATTGAGGGGAACACTGGGCCTTTTCACAGGCAGATTCCAAGGCAGGCCAACCAAGCTGAGTGATGGAAGTCCAGTTCTCTCAGTGAAGTTATCACAGGCTCCAGACACCTTCAAACACCAGCTCTGTACTACTGTCCCCTCCTTGAGCGTTTTTCTCTCTTCTGAGCTTGGTAGATGCAACAGGAACTTGTCTGTGATTCCCAGCCTCTCACCCTCTCCCATGTAACCTCCTTTCTTCCTGCTTTCATAAAAAGGAACTGATCAAAGTTTTCTGAGAAAAAGAACAGTGTCTGAAAGAGAGTTTCACTGAAAGGGGCTGGAGAGATGGCTCAGCGGTTAAGGAGCTTGCGTACAGAGCCTAATGACCTGAGTTTGATTCCCCAGTACCCACATAGAGCTAGATGCACAAAATAGTGCGTGTATTTTTAGTCCGTCTGCAGTGGCTAAAGGCCCTGATACACCGATTCTGTTTGTCTCTCTCTGCTTGCCTATAAATAAATAAATAAATAAATAAATAAATAAATAAATAAATAAAATTATTTTTTAAAGAGTATCAATGGAGTCCAAATGATGAATGACACAAATAACTGTAACCCAAGAACTTTAAACCATTGTGATCATATTTTCTTAGATTTTTCTAACCTAGCATGTCCTTAAGAATTCCAAATACTTTGACATTTCAACTTTTAAAGTATTACTGACAATGTTTTTACTAACTTCAGAACACCATAAGAAATGACATGAAGCCCACCATATGCTTTGTTTTACGTGATGTTTAAGTGTAATGCCACAATGAGGACCCATTCTCTTCTAGTTTCTTGATTCACAAGACTTCCTGTTGAACAAAAAGCAAACAAGTCCTCAGTGCAAAATATTCAACAGAGAGCTAAAAACGAAAGGTGTCCTGGAATTTTAGTCTTCCTTAGCTATGGGCACCAGGTAAGAAAACAAGGCACCTGGCCCATCCCACCTCTCACTTTTCACTCACAATTCTCAGCAGACATTACTAGTCAATAACAGCACTCTGCATGAGTAGGCCCAGAGAGTTGGCCTTATGATATTTTTGAACTGTATCAATCCTAACAGCTACCCAAACCACCTGGAACTTGCACAGATTTGTGTTGGTGTGAATGCAGAGTGTCCCCCATAGCCTCATGTATTTGTGATTAAACCTCATACTCAGTCCCCAGCTGGCAGAGCCTTTGGGAGGTAGAGCATTGCTGGAGGAGGTGTGTCAATGGGGGTGGAATTTGAGGTTTATTAACCCAGTTCCAAGCCCAGTTCTTACATGACTTCTACCATGAATGTGACAAGATGTGATCCAGCTCCCTCTTGCTGCTTCCTTCCAGTTGCTGCGGCAAGATGTGATGCCCAGTCTCTGCTCTCCCGGCACGATGAAGCTTCCTCTCTGAGCTACAAGCTGAAATAAACCTTTTCCTCTCAATAGGCTGCTTTGGGTCAGGTGTCTTGTCCCTGCACTGAGGTGAGTGCAACATCATCCTAGGCTCTGCACTAGATCTATCAGAGTTTGTATGATTAATGGCTATTGTTTTTGCTCCAGATTATTATGGGAGGAAAAAAGACCAAAAAAAAAAAAAATAGGTATACTATTGAAGCATACAATTCTTTCACAAAGAAATCTGTCTTTGGTACTTCGTTAAAACACACACACAGCCAGGCGTGGTGGCACACATCTTTAATCCCAGCACTTGGGAGGCAGAGGTAGGAGGATTGCCGTGAGTTCGAGGCCACCCTGAAACTATATAGTGAATTCCAGGTCAGCCTGGACTAGAGTTAAACAATATCTTGAAAAACAACAACAACAACAACAATAACAAAACACACACACATATTTTTTGTTTGATGGGTCAAAAGATTGCTATAGATCCTGTGTTCTGTGTGTTTCCCACTGTGGGACTTCAGGCACAGGTTCAAGGTCAATCCTAACCTATAATGGGATTACAGGTATAGGACCATGTTCCAATCTCAAATATTCACAGGTGGATAGAGTTGACTCAAGACTGTGAATATTTTAAAACTATTTTTATTTATTTATGTGCAAGCAGAGAGAGATAGAAGAGATACAGAGAGAGAGAATGGGCATGCCAGGGCCTCCAGCCACTGCAAACGAACTCCAGATACATGCAACACTGTGCATCTGGCTTTACGTGGGTACTGGGGAATCAAACTCGAGTCGTTAGGCTTTGCAGGCATGTGACTTAACTGCTGAGCCACCTCTCTAGCCCAAGCCTGTGAATTTGTGTCAGATTGGAGTGTGTCAAAACATTTGCTCATCTTACTATATTGCCAGTAGAAGAATAACTGATTGCAGTGTCCCAACTATGACAAATCCCAAAGACACCAGTATGCTAGCATGTGGTTTTCTACAGCCAGTGCTTTAAAAGCAAAATGCCCTGTTTGCCATGGGCCTCAAAACTGGACAGGTCCACCTGAGACTCAAGGGCAGCAGTCCTGCTATGCTCAGCTCAGCTGGACCAGCGTGCAAGAAGGAGGTGAGCTGGGTACAGGAAGTAAGGATCATTTTTCAAATAAGCCAAAGGGTGCTATAAAGATTCACTGTGGAAAACACGAAGTCTTACAAGTCGATGTCATTCAAGTTCATGTTTCATTTATGAAAAAAAAATGATCAAACACGAGATTAATGAATTGTGATTCATTTAATTTAAAAATAAACATAAGCTGTTACAAGTGCTATAACTTAGATCTCCAATCTCCCTTCTCATATGGATTTTCACAGCATATTTAATATATTTAGGAGTTTACAAATAAGGGCCTATAATATCAGCACTGGGGAAGCAGAGGCAGGAGAATCACCTTGAGTTTGAGGCCATCCTGGGTGATTTACATAATGAGCCCCTGCCTCAAACAAAATTCCATGCCTTCATTCAAATGGTATATGCATATACATATGTATGTATATTTATATAATTTGTGTATGTACAGGATTATTTCTTAAAAGTTAGTAAAACCACACGCTTTAAATGCATATCAGATAGTAAAATCTAGCTGGCATATCTTTATATCTTTTACATCAGACATTAATCTTCCAAAATCCTACCCAAAACACAGTATTCTTTAAAAAGTTTAAAAAATATGTAACAAAACAAATATGGCAAAAGTGGACATCCAAATGATAGAACAGAGTGAAGAAAGTATGTTTAGAATCATGTTTAATAAAACACTAAAGAATTCCCTTGCATGTTCCTTGAGGACTTTCTTAAGTAAGCAGTCAGTCCATGAGGATCTTGGGTCAGGGTATGCCAGTCAGGGCCAGCAGAGCAGTGGGAACCAGAGCTGGGAGGGAGGGGCCAAGCTTCACTGTTGGGCAAAGGCCCTTTGAAGGCACCGCATGGCTGGCACAGGCCCTGCCTGCAAGGCTGACAGTGCTTCCTGGGAATTCTATCTCTGCTTGGCATTAGCACCCCTCTGCCCCAAGTGCCCGGTCCTCACCCCCCGCGCCAGGGCTTCCCACACACGGCTCAGTCTGGCTCTTGGTGCCCCAGGCGGGTCATTCCTGGCTTCAAGAGGGTCTTCATCCCCCTTCGGCAGTTGCTGCTAACTCCAGGGGTCCTGCTACACAAACTCCCAAAAGAAATGGTTTAAAGACCTTATCTGAACTTCTTCTGCATTCATTTAGAGTTGAATTTTGAGTAATACATTTGAATTTTTGATATATTTTTGAACAATTGTTTTTGCTTTACTATGTCACTCTGTAAAATCTGCAGCGCTATATGAACATTAAAGCGATTCAAATGTTGCAAGGTTCAAATAATTTCTAGAAAGTTTGTCATCTTTCTTTCTTTCTCTCTCTCTCTCTTCTTTCTTTCTTTTTTCTTTTTCTTTTTTTTTTTTTTTTTTTTTTTTTTTGCATCTAAAAACTACACCAGCACCTTGGAGCATCCTAAAGCTGCGCATCCTGCGGAGATTCCTGAGCGCAAATCTTCACAAGGTAAGGAGGTCCTCAGCCAGCCTGCGGTTGCCTCTCCTCTGAGTTCAGTGCTGCCCTAAAGGTGCCTTCCTAGGGATTTGGATGCATTCTCTGGCAAAAATATGATTTTCCAAAATTGGGGGGAAAGTTTAAGCTCTGCTTTGCAATCGAAGTGATTTTCACACACTTATGCTGTTTAGGCAACTCATCGAGGAATCTGAATTGCAAAATATAATCCCATTCTCTCGGGTGGTGTACAGGCAGAGCACATAATGAGATATACTGGGTCTTTATGATAGTGGGGGGCTTTATGATCTATCTATCTATCTATCTATCTATCTATCTATCTATCTATCTATCTATCTATCTACCTACCTACCTATCTACCTATCTATCTATCTGTCATCTCTCTCTTTCTATGTGTGTGTGTTTACTGTAACCTGAGTCAGAATTATATCACATTGAGGAGTGTATGTATTTCAAATGTGTCGCACTGTAATCTGTTCCATTCCAGCTTTTTCACTTAACATTTCTGTATATTGTAACTCATGACATTATGTCACAGGCTCACTTACCTCAAGAGAGTAGTGAATACAACAGGGCTTCCCCATTAGCCCTTTTATGTGTCGTTCATGCTTCCATTTTATTGTACTAGAAGTCCTTCCTGCATTGCCATGTGTTATTAGAGTCCCTGGGGTCTTGTGGTGTCTGCCTCAGTAGGTCTGAGCTGCAGCCCCAGAGTATGTGACCAGCTCTGGGTGGTGGGTGCCCCTGGTCCACTGGATGGTGAGGGCTGCTGGCCTATGGACGGTATTCTGAAGAATGAGTGTACAGAATTTAGTTCAGGGGTGACTACAAAGCAGAGGTCACTGCTCGGGACAGGCTCACAGTGGAGGCTGCTATGCTGAGGAGCCCTGAGGTTCCAAGTCTTTCCACGAGCCCAGGACAGGCACGGCACCTATGACGTCACAGCAAAGGAGGCTGTGCCCTTCCACCACGCTGTCATGGACATTGGCACCTGATAGTCCTCTCTGTTGAGGGTTTTGCCCCCTTTCCTTTCTCCATATCCTGTCCTCAGGGGCAGGGAGGAAGTACTGGCAAAAGCACCTGCTTCTGGTGGCTTGTGGGCCTAAAGCTGGGTACCTGGGCAACTGGGCCAAGCAGCAGCAGGTTCCACGGAGCCAACAAGAGGATGCAGATGAGACAGAGAGGAAGAGACTGGGGAATGCTTCACTGAAGGAACTTGTTAAAGTGTGAAACTTGCTTGTCCAGGTGGACACACTCATGAACCATGCCTGATTGTGACAGGAGCAGTCCTGGCATTCAAAGCATGATCTATGGAGTTACAATTCCCAGCAGAGGAAATGCTGGGCATAGAGACTGTTAATCTTCCTGGGACTTCTTTTGGGTTTTGGGATTTTCAGTTCCCAGAAATTGAGAAGTGTGTATTGATTAAATAAAAATCGACTTTGACAGGGCTGTTTTGGATGTCACTACTGTGTGGACATATCTGGAGGGACAACAGGCATGATGTTTACCGTGATACCTGAGCACATGACCCATGCATACTCCGTGCTGGGTAGCAGTTTGATAGCAGAAGGATGAATGGATGGGGCTGGGGAGATTGCTCCGTGGTTAAAGGCATGTGCTTGCAAAGCCTGTTGGTTAGGTTCAATTCCCCAGCACTCGCATAAAGTCAGATGCACAAAGTGGTACAGTGACCCTGGCACACTCATACTCTTCCTCATCCTCTCTCTCCCTCTTCCTCCCTTCTTCTCTCTCTCTTTGATTGGAAATAAATAAAAAATATTTTTAAAAGAATGGATAGGGGCTGGAGAGATGACTCAGCAGTTAAGGCATTTGCCTGCAAAGCCTAATGACCCAGGTTTGATTCCCCAGTACTCATGCAAGGCTAGGTGCACAAAGTGGCACATACATCTGGAGTTTGTTTACAGTGGCTAGAAGCCCTGGCATGCCCATTCTCTCTCTCTCTCTCTTTGGAATTAAATAAGTAATTAAAAATAGAATGGATGGATGAATGTAATTGTATTGATGGTAAGATGTTCTGATTTGCCACATCAATATTTGCTTTACTGGCAATAACAGACAGCTTGACGTTGCTGAGATGAACTTCCAGATCAGGTGCAGTTGTGGAGGAAAGAATATTTATTTGAAGCGTATAGATCCAGGGGAAGTTCCATAATGACAGAAGAAGCTGACCCGCTTTCACAGGTCCAAGCAGGGAGAGAAAAAAAAAACCAAAAGCCACACCACACAGCACACTTCAGGAACTCTAGGAGGAACTGGGCACTTTGCATATCTTTAGACTGGAATTTCAAATCCACCACCACACCTTGGGCCTGGAACCTAAGATTACACCTCCTCCACCCAGGTAGCTGGAAATCTAAGAAGTTTTAATAAAACCGAATCTACTGGGGGACATCCACTTAAACTACCACCCTGACCTAAGCAGAGGCCTGTAGAAGGGATGCAGGTGTATAAAGAGGCCTCTGTCCAAAGTGCAGAAAGGACAATTGGAGAAGATGGGAGAGAACACAGTGGCTCCTTGCTGCTGGCTGAAGTAGGCTATGGGCGGATGGGGCAGGAGGTGCGACAGAGTCAACGGTAGAAACCAGTCAGCTTCTCGGTTGCCAGACTGCTTCTCCCACCCCGTGAGGACCAGGATCACGAGGAACCAGCATCCGATGAGGGACTTGGGGGCGGAGAAGCTCCGATCCTGAACGAAGGCAGTGGTTTTCAGCAGGGAAGGCTTGCCTTCCGTAGGACACTTGGCCATGTCTTAGACATCTTCACTTGGCACAACTGATGTGGTGGGGAGGGTGGGGTGAGGGGTGGCTCGTCGATGCTAATGGCGTCCGCTATAGAAAGGTCAAGAGTGGCCGCACACCAAACCGTGATCATAGTATCGATGCAAAGTTGAGAAACTGCTCAGAAAAACTAATGGCATGGTCAAGGCAAGAGCAGGACCTCGTAGGCAAGCGTGTGTCCCCACTACCTCACTGTGAATAGTGGCAGTGCGAGAGAGAAGGAAGGGCTGAAGAACATCACCTGGGTGGCTCCCACTTCAGTGGGATTGTTTCTAGTGGATCTGAAACCAGCTGCTAATGGGCTCAGCTCTGTCTCTCTGGCAGAGGCAGTGTGTAGCTTGTAGAATCCAGCCCGCAAGCCTCCGCTCAACATGAGGTGCCCATGACAAGACAGGCTCAACCTTGGTCACTGCTGCTATCCCCTGGCCACCCGAGTACCCAGCGCCTCATGGTCTCGCTGTCCACAGCTGCTAGCCTTTGCCCCGAGGCTTGCTCTCATCTGTCCAGGTGGCAGTCCCAAAAATGTCCGAGGCTGAGCTCGACTGCCTTAGGCGGTGGCACAGTCTGTGAGCCACAGGTTCCCGGCAGGCCTCGAGTTGTCCACATGCCGCAGTGGTAAGTGGCTTAGCGTCCCTCCCTAGCTCATGACCCCACTCTCCCATTGGTGATAACTTGACCTTTGAGACCCTCCACGGGGATGGTTCTGAGAGCCCTAACCAAAAGCAAGTCACTTCCAGAAGTCCTGGGCAGGGAACATCTCTCTCTACAGGTGCTGCTCCAGGAGCAGCGAACATCTGCTGGGCTCTTAGGGCCCCTGAGCTCACCGCCTTTGAGCTGCAGCCTCCAGCCCTCACTTCCAGACCTTCAGAAACACAACTTCACTCCAGGCACATTCCATTGCCTCCCATGGAGAGAATAAGCAAAACCACATCTTTGCTGAGGGATGGCAGGAACTCTGCACAAGCGTAATGCATACTAGTCATCCAGGCCCTCCGGTCAGAACGCTGCAAGGACTCTAATAGGTACCAGGACAGGGCTCAGAGGAGGGGTCTGGCTTTCCAGAGGGCAGGCCAGGATGAAGAGCAGCCCACACAGTGCTGAGAGGCTTTTGTGAATGACCAGTGGGATTCAAAACCACAGCGCAGCAAATACAAAACAGTTATTTTAAACGCTGCATAACAATGAAAAGACATGAA
Organism: Dipus sagitta; assembly: GCA_036346955.1. Taxonomy (NCBI): domain Eukaryota; kingdom Metazoa; phylum Chordata; class Mammalia; order Rodentia; family Dipodidae; genus Dipus; species Dipus sagitta. The sequence continues at coordinate 63,233,439 of CM070784.1, forward strand.
TTGTAACCCATCCCCAGTGATGGCCACACTCATCTTTCCTGTAATGAGAGTTCTGAGCAACTAGACATCTGAAGAGGAGAAGGCCGCAGAAGATGCGAGGGGCTGGGAAAGCTGCCGCTGTCACTCTGTGACCAAGGATCACCTTAATAATGCCAAAAAAAAAAAAAAAAAAAAAACATTTTAAAAGCAAAAAAGCACAGGTGGGGCTGGAGAGATGCCTTAGCTGTTAAGGTACTTGTCTGCAACAGCTACAGACCCAGGTTTGATTCCCCATTACCCACATAAACCAGATGTACAAAGTAGCGCATGCATCTGGAGTTGGTTTGCAGTGGCTGGAGGCCCTGGTGCTCCCATATTTATTCTCTCTCTCTCTCTCTGTCTCTCTCTCAAATAAATAAATAAATAAAATATTTTTTTAAAAAACACAGGTGCTTGAGCCGGGCATGGTGACGAATGCCTTTAATCCCAGCATTTGGGATTAGGAGGATCACCATGAGTTTGAGGCCACCCTGAGATGAGACGACATAGTGAATTCCAGGTCAGCCTGGGCTAGAGTGAGACCCTACCTTAAAAAAACCAAAATATAAATAAATAAATAAATAAATAAATAAATAAATAAAACCCCCACAAAAATAGGTGCTTGACACTGGTCACTGGTCTCCAAACATTATTCCTGAAGAAACTTGAGGTTGTGTCTTAAATCCTTGCTGTCATACAATTTGGGGAAATTCGGTCACCAAGCCTGGGGGCTGTTTGCATAAGGTGCTCAGAGTGGTTTCCTTACAGCTCACCAGAATGCGGTTTGCTCATCTGTGTGCAGAGGATCCAGTCTGAGGCTGCAAATTCTCCCCAGCCCAGGGAGGAGAGAGGCCTTCTGTCGAAGGTCTCATGGAAGTGCATCACTTTTTTAATACCTTTTTTTCTTTGCTTAAGAGAAAAGAACAACCAAGCTTTTCTGTACAACAGCCTAATTTATAATGCAGGACAGCAGGCCTTGTAAGTGTATATGCCAGGTCATCTGAGGACACAAGGTGTCCGTTTTAAAATTAGATTCATCCTAATTATACAAAAACAACCCACATGTGGTTGGCCAAACTGTCAGGAGAGCATTACTCAGCACCTGCTTGCTGGGTATGCCTCCAAGACGGCCTGAACTCACTCAACACATAGGCCTGCCCTCTTGCGTCTTGAAATCTAGCAATGAACACCTCATTGACAAACAGGCACTTTGGACACTGAACAGAGGAGAAACGGATATGGCGACTTAAACCTGTAGGTCCAGGGGTGAGGGAGGTGTCATGGAAGTGGGACAGAATCAGAGAGGATTTCAAGCTTCACTGTGTAATGCTGTTTTCTTTTCTCTCCTCCTCCTCTTCCTCCTCCTCCTCCTTCTTTTTTTCAGTCTGGAAATTGAATCTGGGCCTTGAGCATGCTAGGCAAGCTTTCTTCCACTGAGTAATAGCCCAGCCTTCAAGGTTGGTTCTAATTAAGCAGGGAACAGGGGAGGATTTCAGATGCTTGTGAAATTATGTGCAAATACTACACCCCTGTGTCCTCTCTTCTTTCTTTTCTTTCCTCCCCTCTTCCCTCCCTCGCTTCCTTTAACTTTGTTAGTGTTGGGGATTGAACCCAGGCCCTCACACAGGTTAAGTGCATACTACATACTCACTGAGACTTACTACACTATTTCATGTAAGTGTTGAACATCTGCAAATGTTGATCCCCAAGGGAGGTTTTGGAACTTGCCTAACAACAGGACAAGCCTAACTTGCACTGATCCATTACAGTGGATGATACTGTCTGCCATTCTTATTCTCGTTTGCAGGAACTATTTTAAGGCTCAACTGATTCTAAGAGTAAAATGTTGGTGAACTTTCTTCTCTTACCCTCTGCAAAAGTTCTGAGGTTTTCATTTCTCATAAACAGCATGTCCACTGACTCCACTCAGTTCAAAGCACCAATCACCTGTCACAGTGCCACCATGAGGAGGTGCTCCACTCAGCCTGCTTTCGGGGCCCATGGACATTCTTCCCTATGCATGCCAGCCTCGTGTCTACCTACACACCCAGCTCCCAGCCAACCCAGGAGATCCATGGGCAGCTGTCCCCGCTCTGTGACAGGACCTCACTGTGGGAAGTCCTACTCCCATTCTCCAGTCACCACCAGGAACAAGAATATGACAGTGTCATTTTCCCTCTGATGGGAAGACCACCATTAGCTGATGCAGGGTTTCAGGATACATTCCATCATGATGTTTGTTTGCTTGTTAAATACATTTATTTATTTATTTATTTATTTATTAGAGAGAAAGAGGCAGAGAGAAAGAGAGAGGAACAAAATGGGCATGCCAGAGCCTCCAGCCATTGCAAATTAACTCCAGATGCATGTGCCCCCTTGTACATCTGGCTTCCATGGGTCCTGGAGAATCAAACTGGGATCCTTTGACTTTGCAGGCAAACGCCTTAACCACTAAGCCATCTCTCCAGCCCCCTCATGATGTTTTACACAGCTTCAGCATGCATATGCCTTTGATGTCTCCTTACTTATCTTCTTTTCTTTCTACTTTTTCTTTTTTTTTTATTTGAGGCAGAGAGAGGGAGAGAGAGAATGGGTGTGCCAGAGCCTTGTCACTGCAAATGAACTACAGATGCATGTACCACCTTGTGCATCTGGCTTTATGTAAGTACTGGGGGAATCAAACCTGGGTCCTTAGGCTTTGCAAGCAAGTGCTTTAACTGCTGAGCCATCTCTCCAGCCCTCTACTTTTCTATTCTGTTGGCTGTACTGAGGATTGAATTCAGAGCCTTGTGCCTGTTAAGTAATCACTGTGACACTGAGCAACGCCCGCAGACTTCCTTACTTCTTGAAATAAGACAGTTTAATAAGAAGTATGCTGGGTGTGGTGGCGCACACCTTTAATCCCAGCACTCGGGAGGCAGAGGTAGGAAGATTGCTGTGAATTCGAGGCTACCCTGAGACTACATAGTGAATTCCAGGTCAGCCTGTACTACAGTGAAACCCTACCTCAAAAAACCAAAACAATAAAAATAAAAAATAAATTAAAAGTAAGTGATAAGGTTTTCAGAAAGGTAAGCTATAGTTATAGTTACAAAGAAAGAGCTTTTTTTTTCCTTGTCTCTTGCTTTGCTCACACTGTTTACGGCCCTCACGGCTTCTGTATGGGAGATATTCTTACAAGCCTGACCGAATATGTGAGAACAAGTAACAAGTATTTGTGGTTGGAACAAAAACAAGAATACATCCTTATTGACTAAAAGAGAGGTGCCCCATCTTAATAAGCAATTATAAGATAAATGCTGCAACAAATATGCAGAAAATTGGTTTGTTTTTTTTTTTGTCAAGTTACTATTTAATGCACCATGTAAACAGTCTAAAACTGCTCAAACTATTTCAGGAAAATAGCTTCATACCTCTGTCAACACAATAGAGTCAAGTGTGGCCTCTCTGCTCCCTGACACCTCTATTCATTAAGGTGCTTCTGTTTTTAAAACTAAAATTTAAAATATATTACCAACACTTCCATCTTAATCATGTTAATAACATTTTGAAATTTTTAGGTAAAATAAAATGCAGTGTTGAGCTGGGTGCTAGTGGCACAAGCCTTTGATCCCAGCACTCGGGAGAAAGAGGTAGGAGGATCATCATGAGTTCGAGGCCACTCTGAGACTACATAGTGAATTCCAGGTGAGACCCTACCTCAAAAAAAATAATAAAAAAAGAAAGAGAGAAGTGAAGAAAAACACAGTGTTGAAATTAAACTCATTGGTTACTTCATATGGTTGTCAGAAAAAGTCATCTGTGAGGGTCATATGAGATGTGGCACATTTACACAATGGAGTTCTACTCAGCAGTAAAGAATAATAAAGTTATGAAATTTGCAGAAAAATAGATGGATCTGGAAAGGATTATACTTAGTCAGGTAACCCAGGCCCAGAAAGCCAAGCGTCACATGTTCTGTCATATGTGGATCCTAGCTGCAAATGACTGGACTTCTCTGTAAGTAGGAAGAAAATTCAGTAGCAGAGGCCAGTAAGCTAGAAAGGAGATATAAAGGGAATAGAAAGGGAGGGAAGGGGTGACTTAATAGGATGGTATTGTATATATGTAAGTGGAAGAGCAGATTAATGGGGGTGAAAAGGCCTAAGTGAAGTCAGGGGAAGAGATTGAGTAAAGGAAAGGTGGAGGGAGGGCTAATCAAAATCTAAGAGGATATAAATAAGTCATATGGAAACCTACTTTTTTGGACAATGGAACACACAGAAACCATAGATTATTACTAGAAAATTTTCAGTGCCAGGGATGGGATACCTTTCAGTGAGTTGTTGGCCAGGGAGGTCCCTGATGTGCCCAAAACATTATAGGCCATTGACAAGGCCCTTGGTTTCCCACCAGCAATAGATGGTAAGACCCTATTGGTGAAGACTCCACATACTTGGGCTGTAGGATCACTGAGCAACCCTGCTGGAGATAAGCTGAAAACCTCCTCCATGTAGACCAGCTAACACAAAGCTGGAAAAAGCGATGCTGCATGCAGTTCAATGAGAGAGAGAGAAATCACCAGTAAAGATACCCAACACTGGACACTGCAAGCCTTATATTTGGCCAGCCAGGCCAAATAATCCAACAGGTGCAATAGTGGCATGTCTGTTATGGGGGAAACCAACCACCTTCTAATTTGACTGGAGACCTGCTCCTTGGGAGGGAATACATCCCTGATACTGAAAATCTACAACAGGGGTAGTCATGAGCCCTAGGGGTATAACGTTTGCTGCTGTCTGGCTAAAGTATATACTATGCTTGCCAAACTGCCAAGTAAGCACTTCTCTTAAGGTTAATACCTATATATAAATGCTACTCTCTCTTTTAGTTAGAGAACCTTCTCTTTTCCGATGGTGGTGACCTTGGGATAACTCAAAGGCACCATGGTGCTGAGAAAAAGTGTCAGAGGAGTACTCACCACTGAAATATCTCAATTACACCTTCCATGACTCAGGGTCCATTGCAGAAGAGGTGGCAGAGAGAATGTAAGAGCCAAAGGAAGGGTAGGACTCCTTACAATGTGCTCCTCCAGACACAAAATGGCCTGGATGTCCATGACCTCAGAGTGCCTGACATTACACACACAAGACCATCATAATAGGAGGAAAAGATCTTGACATCAAAATAAAAGAGAGACAGATCGAGAGGGGGAGTGGATATGATGGAGAGTGGAGTTTCAAAGGGGAAAGTGGGGGGAGGGAGGGAATTACCATGGGATATTGTTCACAATCATGGAAGTTGTCAATAATAAAAGGTGTAGGCTACCACTTGTTTTGTCAATAAAGTACAATTGGCATATAGCATAACCATTTGCTTATCTATTGTCTATAGCTGCTTTCTTACCACAATGGCAGATGTGTACCAAGGGGTTTGTTCATGCGTTTTTATTCCTAATTAGGTGATATTTCCGTAATGCCATCCATCTATCCGTTTTCTTCATCCATCTCTAATCTTGATCATTAAAGAAATAAAATCGCAGTCAATCAGAATGTTAACACTTTAAATAACGAGTCTCAAAACAACCTCAGCATTCTTCCGTCTGTCATGTAAGAGTAAGTGCTTCTGTCAGACACAGGAACTGTCGGCACCCACGTGCAATGTCCTTTAGCCTCACATGCAACTGTGAAGAGGCTGAAAAATGGTCTTCATTTGAAAACATTTTTAAGAGAATTTAACATGTAATCTGTTTTAAGATGAAACTTGAAATTCTCCCAAATGTAAAGCTAGCCTGCTAAAAATATTATTGGAATTAAATTGGGAAATTTCCACCACATGTTGAAGAAAATGAAATCTGTTCCCAAAGACATCGGCTCCCAGCATAGTCGCCTCTCTGCAGTGTATGGTGAGTCTCTCCCCGGGCTCCTCGGCTCTGGGTTCTTTCCATTGAGACCTACCCGGAAAGCGGTCCTAACAGTCCTGCTCTGTGGTACCCTCTACAGTTCTTCTTGCTGATAAGCCAGGTCCATCTTCCCATTGTGACAAACCTTTTCGTCACTCATTCCACAAGTTTTCTGAGCTGTATCTCAGCCCTGAGGACCATAGCCAGAGGCTCCACACTGGACCACACATGAGAGCTCGGCCCCAGAGATAAGCTCGTCTCATCTCGGGTTACTTGGCTTCAGTGTGACTTCTGCATTTTTTTTTTTTCCTATGAGCATGAGTATGAGCACATGTAGAATTTCACTTCAGTTTCTGTAGAGCTGTGAAGTGATGCTCATGGTGTTTCATGTGAACACGTGCTAGTTGCCAGGTGCCATGGCGAACTCTTCATATGGTGTGTGAGCCGTGGCCCCGAAGGCCACCTCCTGATCCACTTTTTTCATTAACTTGTCAGCTGCTCAGATTTCTTTTGGACAATACTTCACACTTTCATCCCCATGTTGTAGGTGAGGATTTCTTTTTTTCTTTTTCTGTCTAATATCCTCCCTACCTGACGAACGTGCTCCTGCCATACACCGTGCTGACTACATCACAGAGAGCATCTGTGCTCTGCCAGTCCAGTGTTTATAGCCCCACCGTGGCCAACAGCTACTGCTTAGGAACACCTAACTTAGCCACTGGCCAAGTGCCTCGTGACTTATTGAATGGTCACGTGTCACAGAGGAAGAAGTTGAGCACACACATAAAGCCAGGTGAATCCAGGGCACAAACCCTCACCGTCCGGCCACATAGCTCCGCTCCTCCCTGGGAGCCACTGGTTCTTACTGGAGTGACTGTGTCTCAGTCCTGGAGACCCGGAAATCATGCTGACAGCCACAGTGGGGGGCACTGGCATCTCATGAGCAGAAGCCAGCAATGCCTCCCACATTGGGCACTACAGTCCGCCACAAGAAGGAATCAACGGGCCCCAAAAGCTATTAATAGTACCTGCTATTGAGAAACACCATTCTACACTAAGTCACCTCCCATGGTCTGTCCCAAGGGACTCTGTACATCTCCTTAGCAAAGAGTTTTAAAGGTTTGTCATGATGTCTTGGATCCTACCATTATGTGTAACACCTAATAGATACCTAACTCATTTTGGATGGATGGATGGATGGATGGATGGATGGATGGATGGATGGCCAGGCTCCAAGAGAAAAAAAAAGTTAATATTAAAGCTTGGTTTTATGGAAACTTCAATTAAGATAAATCTGAACGCTCATTCGATTCTCCCTTCCCTTCCTCTCTTTCTTCTCTTCATTCTGTTCCTCCTCTCACTTTTCTTCCTTCTGTTGTTTCTTTGACATAAGGTCTTTCTATGTTTTCTACATATACCAGACTTACCTTAGACTGTCTCAGCCACTCACATGCTGGGAGTATGGTATACACACCACCATATCCATCTTGCACATATGTGTACTTAATCCCTGAGCGTGCCTTCACCTGTGTTTCCAAGAGCCTGCAGGTAGCCCTTGGAAGGCCTCAGGAACATGAGATGTTTTCCTAATTCTTTGTAAGTACTACACTACAGAATCAATTAAAAGGTTCACTCTCCACACAATTCAGAGCTTAAACTCATTTGAAAAATGATTTTCTGCATAAAGTGTCCCTCATTCCTGGCATGTGTGTGTGTGTGTGTGTGTGCACGTGTGGCTGGCTGTGTGTGCATAGGCCTGTGGAAGCCAGAGGACAACCTGCGAAGTAATTCCCCAGGTACAATGTCCACTTCTTTTGGAGACAGGGTCTCTATTGCCCTGGAGGCCATCAATTAGGCTAGACTGGCTAGATAGCAAGTTCCAGGGAATACCCTATCTCTGCCTTCCCAAAGCTGGTATTCCAGGCACATGTTATCACACCCAGCATGCTTATATGCTACCGGCGACCAAATTCAGGTCTTCATGCTTATAAGGAAAGTACTTCACTGAAGGAACTATGTCCCCCAACCCTGGGTCCTGTTTTAAAAAAGAAAAAGACTATACAACTCTATTCTTTACCCTGCTATAGCTATAATTCAGATATAAGTAAGTCAATTACTCTTGATCTCCAAGTATGGACAATGTAGCAGAAAATGTAGCAATGAGACTTGGGTAGAATTTTAAGAGCAGACAGAAACACACAACAGAAACAAAACTGTTCTCTGGCTTGCACAGGTTAATAACTTAAACATTAGAAATTAACTCAAGGGGGCATGGTGGTGCATGCCTTTAACCCCAGCACTCAGGAAACAGAGGTAGGAGGATCGCTGTGAGTTCGAGGCCACCCTGAGACTACATAGTGAATTCCAGGTCAGCCTGGGCTACAGTGAAATCCTACCTCAAAAAACCAAAGGAGGAAAACAAAAAGAAATTAACTCAAGGGAAGATGGAGATTATGATTATAACATTTTAAAGTAACAAGAGTTTTACACAAATGTAGAAGAGGCAATGGTGGTATTAGTCAGTGCTGTATACAAACTGCCAGATTTTTTATGAAAAGTAAAAAAAGTGAGGCTTTGACTCCTTTGATTTCTCCTCATTGTGAGATGCAAATAAGGACTAGTAAGCAACTAAAATGATGCACTTGATTTTCAAACGTGCTATACCGTGAACTGTACCTCATGCTCACTGGCAAGGAACATCAGCTATTTGATGTTTCGCATGTATGTGAGCACACACACTCACTCACAGAACACACTGACCATGCACATTTTACTATATGCTCTCTCCACTGTTGGGCATTTGCAATACACAGTAGTGTAAACATAGGCTGTGGACTTTTGCAGTAAAATTTTAAGCTCAGAATTCCCAGACATAATTGACAAGACAAGATCTGTCAATGCATTCAGAAGTAAATGGAGAGACAGAAACCAGTGACAGGATCTGTGGCCTGGAACATCCGCATAAGTGACACTTCTTTTCTTTTTTTAAAAAAATATTTCTTAATTTTTTTTATTCTTTATTTGAGAGAGAAAGAGGCTGATAAGTAGGGAGAGAGAGAAATTGAGAAAGAGAGAAGGGCTGTGCCAGGGCCTGTAGCTACTGCAAACGTATGTACCACCTTGTGCATCTGGCTTATGTGGGTCCTGGAGAATTGAATCTGGGTCCTTTGGCTTTGCAGGCAAGTAAGTACCTTAACTGCTGAGCCATCTCTGCAACCCACAAGTGGCATTTCTTATCACAGCCACAGACAAGCAGTGCTTGTGCCACTGTGTGTGAGGATGTGACACACAGTTGTCACAGAGAAAGTCCGTACACTTGGACAGGCAAGTTGGTAAGACATTGATGAACTCAGGAGAGAAATGTGAAAGAATGACCAAGCCCAGGAGTACCATGACTGCTATCATCAATCATGATTTTCTGAGCACCTGCTGCTGTAACTTGGGGAAACAGTCCTAAGAGAACCAGAAAGTAAAGAGGCAAAGAACATTACAGAGGGCTCAGCAGATTCCTGAATGCCTGCCACAGAATCTAGGCCTCTCAACTCTTAATCACAGACATCCTCCAGCCTCCAAGTTACTCCCAGGCAGGCACACTCGCGGCCCATCTTCACCCTTTAGTCATGCTTTTGCTGACTCCCTAATTGCTGCTTGACGCTCGGTCACAGAACAGAGCCAGGATCCCTGAAGCCCTCCTTTACCTCCAGCAACTTGAATGAATGACTTAGTCTACCTTGATCCTTTCCTAAAGTGCTGTATGTTTCTCTTGCATAGTCCGCTCAGGATATACAGATGCATATGTGGCACAGAATAGCCTGTGAAATTTTTCTTGTAAAACAGGATTAGGGAAAAAAAAAAATAGAAGAACAAGTCCAGATGAAATGGATCAAAGAATTTAGAATCTGGAGAAAGGACTCAGGGGTTAAGGCCTGCAAAGTCTGACAACCCAGGTTTGGTTCCCCAGTACCCATGTGAAACCAGATGCACAAAGTAGGACATGCATCTAGAGTTTGTTTGCAGTGGCTAGAGGCCCTGATGTGCCCATTCTCTCTCTCTCTCTCTCTCTCTCTCTCTCTCTCTCTGCATAAGAACATTTGACTGACTCTATCTTACTCACTTATTATCAGTTTATAAAATATTCGTGTCTGTGGACATTCACATGAGACTTGTCTGATCTTACCACCTCTTCCCCTTAAAATGGGTTCTAGACACATCATTGCCTTTTGGACCCTTTCCCACTTCTCAGTGAG